>LR990875.1:5951953-8351953 GCA_905163395.2 Endotricha flammealis | reverse complement strand
GAAACGTGAGCAAGTAAACCACATAATTTTGATATGTAACACGCTTATAAATTCGCAACATGAGAGTTCTTCTCTATTTGGTCGGTTTGTTTACGTCGACATGAACAAAAAAACTTGTAATAAGCACTCTGGAATGTTTTTCTTTTTTTTTACGAATCACACTACGCCATCTAGACCCAAACTAAGCAACTAAGCTTGTACTATGGGTACTAGATTGCTGATAAATAACTTAAATACTTACTTTTTTTTTGTAAATAAATACTTATTATATATAGAAATCACCCAGACCAAGGCAAACAGACATGTTCATGCACGGCCCTCGAGATAAAGTGACCATTGCTAGCCACTCGACCATCAGGCCTGTCAACTCAACCACCAGGCCTGTCTAAAAAGCAAACTGTTTTAAAAAGCTCTAAAAAATTTCAGCAGTACACTATATTTTCTTAAGATAATTGACGATATTAATCGCTCTTTCGAAAAAATCCTTCATATTTCCTTATAAAAATACAAATATACAAGCAAAATACTTTCACAGTCTCTCTTTTATAATATAAACAAAAATAGAATGAGGAAAATGACCGCTCAATATTACACCGAACAGAAGCATCCCAGATTGTTCGCGAGTTCCCACATTGTTACAAGATAAGGGTAGACGCGTACGTTAGATTTGTTATCGCTATATGTCGCACAATAAACTGTTTGATTTCTTAGAATATTTCTCTGTTAAAGTGAGTATGCTTTGTAAAACATTGTTGTGACGGCGAAAACTTTTATTTCATACTAACTGGCGAATCTTCGTTTGCGTGTTCGCTTTCCCGTGGGAATTTCGAAAAATCTTTGTTATCGGGTGATGCCTCGTTTATCGTCGTGGAAGACCAAAAAGGCGATGGCGGGATGAGCTTGACGCTTATTTAGATGACTGGCCGGAAAAGGCCCTATTGACAGAAAACTGGGAAAGTTAGGGTCAGGCTCAAAATATTCTTATTCAAATAGGCATATTACAAGCTCTTTTGAATCGTCACTTTTTTTTCCCTACCACCAGTTCAGACGGCAGATTTGTGCTAAGAAGAACCGGCAGGAAACTTAGTACTTGCTCTTTTAAAATGGTAATGACATAAGTTACAATTACGATAAATAAAAGTAAACATTGAAACAAGAATAAAAAATAAAATAAATCTGCAATTTTTAAAAAATAATAAAGAAAAATTAATAGAAAAAAAGGCATATCAATATACTGGTATACATATATATATGCTAGGTACTTAATATATATATATTAAGTACCTAGCAGAAGGTAGGCAAAGGGAGGCCTTGTTAAAAAAAATGGATAGGAGATTATGGTTATTATTTTTTAAATCGACTAAAAAGTAGTTCCGGAAATGGGGAAGAAAACGCAAAGCTAATAGCAGATGTCGCTGCGCTCGCTTGACTCAAAGTAAACATCTGTCACCTGTCAGTTTGTTTAGTTCTTCACATAAATTACCACATTACCGCGTTTATAATATTTCTTTTCTTGATCAAAGATAACTATGTATTCACCATGGTCTATTCATTGCAGAACTGTCGCCTTTATTATCAGATGCAAGAAAATGTTTTGAACATAACCTCAAATTGTTCGTACCAGCCTTCTCCCAAAGTCTTCTCATTTCCAAATTCTTAGGAAAACAATGGTTAACATTACTATTGCACCTAATTACAGCACAACGAGGCATTTTTGTAATAAAAAATTATTTTCCACATTCGACGTAAAATTTTGTCTGATATTTGACGTAACTTGAACGTTGTTATGAGTCAAGCGATATCAGCGCTACTAGCGGCTAAACTTGGCAGTTTTCTTCCCCATTAGCGCGTGTATAAAACTACATAAGTTCAATTCAGTGCTGAATGTACTTTGAATTGTAGTTACATTACAAAACAGAAGTTTTAGTACCGCCATGAAAGATTATTACATATTTTCATAGTACCTACGTACTTTGGCACATTGTTCTTTACTTTGCAATGTCACATAACGATATTACACACAGAGTTAAGACAATAAACATTTTTAAACTGGTGTGCGTTGGTCATAAAGTACACGAAACACTTCGAAGTTCAGTAATATCGAAATTTAGATATTTCGAATTAAATTATGTCGAAATTTAGCTGTTTCGAACCTCAAATTTTTGGTCAATGAATAGTCACTTTAGTACTTTTTGCATATCACATTAAATGCTGAAGACCTATTATGAGTGAACAATGTTAACAAAATAAAAATGACGACATATTTATGCCGCTGACTGTACAGACACAGCATATAACTTTTGTGTAATATAAAAGAAATGCCGCAGTTGTTCAACCAGCCTTACATCTTACACAAACTCTCGAAACAATAACCCTATAGAGCAATATAATAAAATAATATTTGCCCACAGCAAAAACTGTCCCCGTTTGGAATTGTTCCAAACAAGATATGGGGACGGGGCGGGGACGGGCAAGGAAAACTAATGAGACTGTCTATTTCATTAATTTTATTGACGTACCGATATAAGAATTGGACGTAATCCGCCCTAGTTAGGATGGCGCCTGTTTTCACTATATCATTTTTAGTTTACTTACTTTAGGACTAAGCCACACTAGCTACTTTTAGTTGCGTCGATGGGCGTTTTTACCACTTTTGGCAAATTTGGTAGCACACAGCGTATTTTAAATGCGTACTGTTCACGCCACGTGTCGTCGTTCCTTCTTGTATCGACGCGTAAACGTGCATAAGGGTGCGTCCAGATCTGACGAATGCGCCGATCGCGCGCGTTCATTTCAACTAGGCATGCCGCAACTGCACTGCAAGATAAGCGCCGTATTCGAGCGGAGCGGCGCATTACCGACATCCACCCGCCCGTGCCTTGAGGCCCGTAGTACCGTCTCACCCGCTCAGTACGCGAATGAGAAAAGATTGCGAGCTGCACGCGCGTATTTTGCGTGCGTTGCGTCAGTTGCGCGTGAGAGGCGCAGCAAACAGTTGCAGTAACTGCACGCGCTCAGCGCGCGAGCGGTACGCAGGCAGCGCGCGATCGGCACATTCGTCAGATCTGGACGCACCCTTAGATGCGCGTTTCACGGTCGCACCGTGTGCTTAGTTTACAAGCTTGCGTTCAAATCTCAAATTTATCCGATGCGCTGTCGCTCTGAAAATGCATTGGAAAACAAGATAGAATCGCTGAAAAATGCTGCGATCGCATCGTCGTGATTCTCCCGCTCGTGGAGATGGTCCCGAGCTACGTTCGCATTATTGATGTTTTACTCACATTTCACGATAAAATAATGGCTTTCCCTGGAAAAATTGCAAAATTCCGTAAAAATTAATTAAGAAATCTATATTAAACTCTTCATAAATCTATTATAAAACTTTAAAAAAATCACAGAAACCATATGCTACAATTACAAAACCTTTCTCGTGTTTGTTCAGCTTTTTTCTGACTACATACACCCTTTTAGCATTCTTAACAAAAATGTGCGGTTATTACAATTTCAACAATAAATCCATGGTTTAAAAATTCTTTACAATACGGTAATCCACATATTTCAATAGTATTACCTTTATTACTTTAATACAATGCTTATTGTATTTAAATTGAAATCGAAAATATTAAAATTTTATGAAATTTTTACATGAAAAATCCTCGAACAAAACGCATTGTAAAATCTGAATAATTAATACGAATATAGCCTTTGTACAAGATTCAAAGGATTTATTGTTGAAATATTTTTTTAAATGATCAAAATCCTCATAGTATAATAAAGGCGAAGGTTTGTATGTGTGTATGAATGTATGCTTGTTACTATTTCATGCAAAAATGGCTTGAAAGATTTGTTTGGGTACAATCAGCAAATGAAAGGTTTGATCAGGACCGTAAATAAGAATTATATTGACAAGTTTTCAATAGTTATATTTTTTTAAATCAATAAATCGGGACAAGCCCACCACACATTCCCACCGATGTGTCTCCTGTGTAACCAGGATTAACAACGGCGACTTCAGATTGACAATAAGCGATGAAGCTTATTGACGTTCCGGGGGAGAAAACTACAGCTGTCTTGGAACTCACAACGAAATTAATCAGAAATAAGATAGTCGGAATGTTGAGAGGACTTCCCTCCTTAACAACTTTTTTTAAATCAATAGTATGCATTATTGTGTCATAATAATATGATTACAAAGTTTTACAACGATATGCTTGCTTACATTATTAGCATAAAAATCTTCGTTCTTAGTTTTCTACCGTGGTCACTTGTTTCATTACTTATTTGATAGTACACGGGTCTATTTATGCCTTTTTACTTTTTATGGTAAAAAAGTAAAAATGATAATAATTAACTTTAAAAAAAAAAAAACGACTTCATTTATTATTAAATTTAAATGGGACCACCCTTGAGGTATTACCTATAAGCCGAAAAAAGATTTGTTCAAATCGGTTCATAATTGGCGGAGTTATCGCGTAACAAACATAGAAAAAAGAAAAAAAACATACGTGTCGAATTGAGAACCTCCTCCTTTTTTGAAGTCGGTTGAAAAGTAGAAAGGTTGCCTCCTGCGAAATAAAAAAAATGTCTGACTTTGGCTACAAAAAAAATTCTTCACAAATTCGTGCACGATCTGTAAGTTCAGCATACAATAAAATACATGGTTGGTCAATTAAGATTAATGTTTAATTACTTACATAGATTGGCAAGCGGCTGAGCCCTTAATCCCCTGTTTCATAACATGGTTAGTTAGCTTCATTAGTTTGTTCAGCTGAACAAGTAAACATTGACCTTCTTTCTCGCTCTAGTAAATGTTATTTCTGAGTGATAAAAAAGGATAGAAATGTACGAAAGTCCAATCTGGCCCGGCAAAATGTAGGCTAAAAGTTGTCGTACAGTCTAGAGACTGAAATTAATATGTTATTAAAATAGGGGTTGCTCTTCTGGTGCAATCAATATCATTCAGAAAATGATCTTCGTCATCATCATTATCCTAGCCATGGTACCAATTGCAACCGTGGAAGCTTTGCCAGCCCAGACACAAGCAGTTTAAGTTTTAAGTGTTATTCTATCGTCACCTTCATCATCCTTATCATTGGTTTCTTCAATTGGCATACTTGTCATAGGAAAAGTCAGCAAAACTCTATATTCCATCTATCATCTTTATCATTGGTTTCTTCAATTGGCATACATGTCATAGGGAAAGTCAGCAAAACTCGATAGTCAATCAGGTCAGATCAGATGAGTAGGCGTTTGTAAAGTTACACGGTTTTTCTTGATAAGCCTGGCTCGATATGATAAAAACTTCCCACCACCAGCGTGAAGTAAAGCAGATTTGGCGTTGTTGTAGTCTTTGTAAAAGATCGGATTAATAACGGTTAGGTTGTTTGTGTAAGAAATTTAAGCATCTGAGATATTCGTATGTCTTTTAAGCTTTCATGTTTCTAACTCACACACAGTCAGTTAAGTGAGATCTTTGCCATCAGAAAGGCTATAAAATATGAAGTGAAGTTATTGGTGGATTTCCTTACAAATCTCTCATAGAAAAACTTTAAACTGATCCCCAAAATTCTGCATAATATTGTTCCCAATCCATACATCCAACGCTGTCAGAGCCTGTCCACGTGACAAGTTGTGTCATCACCATGCAAAATTTTTGACGCATTGCCGACTACACAGAACAATGCAGTTTTGTAGAAACTTTTTTTGTGTTCACGGAACCCAACCATCTATAATTTATTTTACTAATATTATATCTTATTTCAAAGAGATTTATGGATCTTTGTGTAAATCCATTTCATAAATGTGATGTTTGAAATACCGTTATCCCCGAACAAAACTATCCTTAACCAATTACAAGTTCAGTAGTTCTGTTAGAATTGGATCTTTTATCTTTGGGAGAAATCTCTGTGGACGTGAAACTTTCCAAAATTGTCCACTTGGCTACACAGGGTTGTAGAGAATATTATGAATGCAAACTATTTGGTATGGTCATCAAATGAGGCAGGATCGTGATATGATTCAAGTTTTCTAAATACTCATAATCATCATAATATCATCCCACTGCAGGGATAAGGGTCTCCCTTTAATCGAAGAAGATTAGTGCGTACTTTGCCCCGCTACTCCAATGCGAATTGGCGGAGAACAATGTTTTTAAATCGCATGAAGGCCACCGACTTGGCATGCTTGGATGCTGCTAGCATTTTAACAAATTCCTACGGGAAACACGCTAATAAAGGTGCGAGGGTTTTATTGTAATATACCTACAATAAAATGCTCTGAAAACCTAGACTTTAAAATCTTAGGTAAAGGTGAGCTAAGGTTTGTCACTTTTGCAGTTAAATTAATTCTGTGACAAAACCGAATTAAATCCTTAATTTATCTTTTTTTATTTATAAACCCCTAATGATTACTACACAGCCCTAAGTGCCCTACTAACAATGACCGAGTATACGTAATTTGTTTATCAAATACTCATTCACCAGACTGACCTGATTGGCCGTTTTTGCTGGATATACCGATAGCATAATATGGTAAGCAATCATTTTCTTATCTCCTGTCTAGATTCTTTTTATAAATTGTTTACCTAGAACTTATAAGATCTATTTTAGCCTTGTCAAGTTCCAAACCAACCAGCTCGTTATGACTTTATAAGTAGTTACTGATTTAACAATTTTATTTTATTTAGAGTTATCTTACAAAAAAAAAAAAAAAAGTTTTGAGTTTTAGAAAGATGATAGATAGATAGAAAATGCTTTATTTGCAATACACAAACAAGTGATAGGTACAGTTAACAGTATAAGCTAGTTAATCGTTAACCCAGCCGTTAACCGAGCCGTTTACAAACCAGTGTGCAACAAGGCGGCTCTTTGTCTACTAGTTTCGTCTGTGCGCATCGTCTGTGCGCTGTTAGATCAGACTTTCGTTTTATAAAGTCGGGAAAAAGCGTATAAATTAAAAGTAGGAAGTAAATACTGGCTAGTTAATATTGACTTTAAAAGGCCAATTATTAAATTTTCTATGTGCACTTATATATACATTTTTAACGATGATTGATTGGACGTAATAGGCGTACGAAATGTTAAATAATTGCTTGACCTATTTCAGTGAAAACAAATGTTTAAATGTAGCGGACATTTTAAAAATGGTAATTTTATTATATAGTCATTTTGAATTGAAATAATAAAAAATTATCGATAATCTATATCCAATTCAAAGTTCTCACTGATTAATATATTAACGATCAGCCTAGAGCCCTAGACAAACATGTAAGAAAATGTGTTCTCTGTGAAGTACCTATACATGGATATGTATAGGTACTAAGAAAGGCTTAGTGGATACTAAGAAAGGGTTTTTTGAAATTCTCAAGGGAAAGCGGAGTATACACAAACGAAGTCACGCGGTTTTCTCTAGTGTTGCTCTTGGAATAAAATCATTTATTAAAGTATTTGAATATATTTATATGAATATACCAAAAGGGGACAGTTCGGACAGTTATAGGGCTTGGATTGAAATCCTTTTTAAAATAGAATTAAAAAAAATAATTAATGAGCCCTATGGCAACCGCGCCCGGAGAGAGTGTAAGACAGACTCTGCTCGACTCTCTTCGGGACATATAGGGGGCTGCTGATTCAGCAGTCCCTGGAGCGGAGGAAGGGTATAACAGGATGCACTTTTACCTTGGTCATTCCGTTATTTTGATTTCCGGATTTCTGGATAAAAGGGCCACAGACACAGACCAACACACCAATCGATAGCACATATATATTGATATTTAAAATGATCAGAATTATTTTCATTTTCACCTGCAGCTCGTTCCAAAGTTTGCATTGTATTACGAAAAAAACAAGGTGATCGTAAATGTTCCAGGTATTTTGTAAACTGTCCAATTTCGACGAGCGTTCACAGCAACATAACTCATTTTGTTTTACCCCTATACTGTCCTATTTATCATTCAATTGACACATGATATTCGTTCAAATATTTTCTTTATCGTGAAACACAGACAGATGAAGTAATGTTTGAGTAACTAACTGACTGATTACGAAAATGTTTTATTGTACACGAGTACGGAAATTAATTGAGCCGTAATATCCTCTTAAAGAATCATCTTCAAGATCGGTGCCATGACGATGAATAGCAGTGTGAACATCTAAGTGTACTAGATAGTGCACTCTCATTAGTACCTCCCGAATAACGTGTTACTCCTACATCTGAAGCGTCTTTTGTGAGCTCATCTAGGAATAATTTGGTATCCGGCTCGAAGGACCAAAATGTTTCTGTCATACGTTGTAATTGTAACGAATACAAATAGTGCCATTTTAAAAGGGCAAGTGCTAACGTACTTCTTAGTACAAATCTGCCGTCTGAACTGATGATAGAAAAAATTGTGACGATTCGAAAAAGCTTGTCTGCTGCAGAGGCCTATTTGAATAAAAATATTTAACTTTGAGTTTTGGGGATGGTGTAGAATATTATAAAACATAATAAAAATATACGGAGTTATGGTATTTTTTAAGAGTGAAGAAAATGTGTTTAAACTCCTCAAATTTTATTGTGAACCACTTAATTCATGTTTTTGAATATGTACATATATGATGATCTAATTATGACTATTATGTTCTGGAATTATGAACGAGTTACTATTACGTTGTCTAATTTACAAACGGAATAAAGGTAGGAAGATGAGGAATTATTTACTAGCGAAACCTGCGCTATACAATGGTAATAAATTAGATTTTGTCAATGAAACTATATTTCTTGGTATTACCTTGGATTCGGGCTTGAAATGGGCCCCCCACATAAAAAAACTTGCAAGCAGACTAAGTTCTGCTGCATACGCAGTCAGGAGAATTAGGTAAATGACTAATGTACCGACAGCGCGTCTAGTATATTTTAGTTACTTTCATAGTATCATGTCGTATGGCATATTGCTGTGGGGTAAAGCAGCCGATATTGAGGCAATATTTATTTTACAAAAAAGAGCGCCGCTCCATTTATAATATGGGTTCCAGAGAATCATTACGGGAAGTTTTTAAAGAAATCAATGTTTTGACCGTTGCATGTCAATATATTTATGAGAATATAATGTATATAGTATAAACATTTTTAAAGTTTAGTGATTACTCTGATGTAAATCTTAGAAATAAACATAAATTGATTCTACCTAGGCACCGGCTCGCCAAGATGTTTTGTTGCAAGTGGTATTCGATTTTATAATAAACTGCCTGAAAACGTGCTGAATTTGCCAGAAAAAAGGTTTAAATCCTTCATTAAACATTCACTCAGCAAAAAGGCTTATTATAGAATTGAAGATTATTTAAATGATAAGAATAGCTGGAATCATCAATTCGGCACAGACACTAAACTCAAGTCTACCTACTGCTAGGTACTTAATATATTGCGCATATATATATTATATATATATGTTAAATACACACTGTTTACAACTTTTTTTACACCTTAACATGTATATTATGTATACCAGTATATTTATACGCCTTTTTTAAATTATTTTTCTTTATTATTTAAAAAAAAAATTGCAGTTTTGTTTAATTTTTTTATTCTTGTTTCAATGTTCACTTTTATTTATCGTAATTGTAACTTATGTCATTACCATTTTAAAAGAGCAAGTGCTAAGTTTCTTGCCGGTTCTTCTTAGCACAAATCTGCCGTCTGAACTGGTGGTACGGAAAAAAAAGTGACGATTCGAAAGTGCTTGTAATATGCCTATTTGATTTTGATATTGTTTGCGTGTATCGCGCTTTCCCGTCGCAATTTTGGAAGTGTCTAAGTTTTTTATTTATGAACCAATTAAAATGATACTAACTAAATGTTAGGCGGAGCAAACCTGTTGAAATTTGTGAAAACCGCATTCAAATCGGTAAAGCCATTTCTGAGATAAGAGTGCACAAATTTACAAACCAACAAACAAAATTCCTAAGAATCATTGTTTTGGGTTCAACTCAGTTCATATAACTAGCGAAACCCGCGCAACTCCGTTTGCGTAAATCCCGCTTTCCTGTGGGGATTTTGGTATGTATTATACATATAAAACTTTCTCATGGAGCACTCTATTAATAGTATTAATTTAAAAAAAACGCATCAAAATTCTTTAGGTAGTTTTAAAGAAAGCATACTTAGGGACAGACATCGAAAGCGACTTCATTTTGTACTATGTAAAGATGTATGTACAGACAGCGATCAGTTACGATTTTATTATATGTATGTATTGACTTGTTCCAGGTATTAAAACGGTTGGCCAGATGAACTCTATGGCGCCGGAGTCCAGGGGCTGACAAGATGACGCCGGCTGGCCTGTTGGTGTTCTGTTCGGTGCTCACCAGAACGCTATGTGTTATAGCACCTCAAATACCAGGTATACATTATTATTAACTGCATCTATGTAATATTTTATGTACTACCTTTTCCCCGTGGCTTCGTGTGCGGTAAATTTTATGACATAGATGTCGTTTGACAACCAAACAACCTATAGCGCGACTTGTGGCGCCATCTGTTGGCCGACATCGCAATTGCAGCGCCATCTATAGTAGAAAAATATTTTCCCATTGGAATGACATACTTTCACGTGATAAAAAGTAGCCTATGTTGGGCTCTGTACCCCAGACAATGTATACAAATTTTCATAATGATCAGCTGATTAGTCAAGCCGTGAAGCAATAGGGAAGGGTAACAAACAAACAAACTCACTTTCTCATTTATAATATTAGACTAGGATGGAATATGGATGATATGGAGGAAATGAATGGCACTATTTATTGATATTCTGCATACGTAATGTTGTATGTACCTAGTTTTAAAATTTATGTTAAAAAAAATTAAGTAATTTTGCTTTTGTTTCCGAAATTGTAGTTAGTAGTAGATCAATCATACAAATAATTTATTACTGTAAACTAAAAAAAAATAATAATTGGTAAATGTATTTACAACTGATTACTCTGCAATAAGCAAAATGAAACATACAAAAAATATACGTGTGTACAAAAAAGAAACATAGTGCATTTAATCCACTATGTCTCTCTCTCTTAATCTCTATCTCTTAAAAATAAGGCATTTTAACTGCACAATGCTACAATCACATTAAAACTAATCAAATATAAAGAAAAGTTTCGTATTTAACTTGTAACTAGCGTTGTTTCAAAAGTGACTATTTCTTGACGTGACTTTGCTGAGTTTCCAGTAAACTTGTTAGGATAGGTAACTCAATTGATAAGTCACCATTTCGTGGAACTACTGAAATAATACTTTTTCAACTTGAAAGCTGATGCGACAAACAAGCTAGAGTGTTCATTGTAATTAAAATTGCTGATATAGTTTGACTATTAAAAATACGGAAATAGTATAACAGAGTTCTGGCAAGTCATCAAAATTAAAAATGTTAGTCTTGTAGGAATTTCAAACCCGACACTTAAGATAAAGTAGCAGAAGTATGCCGCTGCACCATTTTAAAAGAGCAAGTGCTAAGTTTCTTGCCAGTTCTTAGCACAAATTTGCTGTCTGAACTGGTAGAAAAATTGTGACGATTTGCAAGAGCTTGTAATAAGTCTATTGGAATAGAAATACTTGACTTTGATCGGCAATCCTATATTATCTTTTTTCTCTCGTTCTCTTTGTTTAATGCTGTATCAATCACTAATTCATACCAGTCCTGATTCGCTGATTGTTATAAGGGAAAAGAACCTTAGACTTGGCTTAACGAAGTAAACAAATATTATCTCTTACAGATTTCAAAACCGGTGACAAGAAAGTTATAAATGGACCGTTCTGGCACGAAGTATTTACGGAGACATATGAAGACCAGGATGAAGACATATCCACCACAACGACTGAACCATTACCTTTCTTTGAGGATGACATCTCGACAAATAACGTGACGGCACAGCTGGGAAGTCGTGTACATTTGCATTGCAGGGTACATGATCTGGGTGAAAAAACAGTAAGTTGCTACAACATTTTTGATCGAAATCACATCTTTTATTTGTGTGTTTTTAGTAATACTTTAGTTTATGTCTTCATGTCTTCATTCGTTTCGTCGTCGTTCAAATGTCGTCTTCATTTTCGCCCGTGTAGAATTTATTTATTTATACTTTCAACCTTAAACACAGAGAAAGATGTATAAAAAAACTTCCAAACATGATTTTTTTCATGGTTGCTAAAAGTTAGTTTTATCATGGACTTAAGCACAACTGAATTTTATAAACTAACCTCAAAGAATAAAATAAAATAAAATATCATCTTAGCCACAAGAAGTCCACTGCTGGGCATGCACGGCCTAAACCCAAACGCTTCCTATTTAGGGGGATTTCGTCAATACTTGCCACGCTTGGCGGGTTGGCGATTCTAGGTGGTGAAGATTTGAAATATAAGAATGCTACTAGGCAGTAGTCACCACAACACATTTTCTTACACCATCTAATAGTAATATAATCTTAATTTTATTGTAAGTTCCAAGACAGTTCCTTTTGGCCCTTCGCCTGAATGAGGAATAATGTATCAGCTGTTGCCAAATGTAAACTTGCCAAGTATTAAGAATCATTTTGCAAGTAATAATTGACAGTTAACTATTGTCCTAGATGTTTGATTCTATTATAATGTATCTATGTTCTCTCCAATATTGTGTACGGTGTGCTCAGTTAATAAGAGTCAGCCAGCCAGTCCCGCCAGGCTGACTCTCACGTCAAGTCTTGAACAGTTATCATTTTGAGGCATTGATCTGCTCTTTTCATCAGTATCAACCTATTTTACATTTTGGATTTCATTATAATTACAAAAAAAATATTTGTTAAATGAAAAAAAAAAATACTTGTTTCCGAAATTGTAGTAGATTATCGTAGATTAATTACACAAATCCGTTATTTATTGTATTTTCTCTTTGACTTTGACTTTGACTAGAGAAAGTGCCTCTTGTTTCTTGATTTCTGTTGGTGGTAAATTGCATACATGTTCTACCCTTTGAAGAAGCGGTGTGTATCGACCTACTCCCTAATTAAAGCTAATGGGCATACCAACTGAAAAATTTACAGATTCAATACACACTTCTGCCACTTTACCACTTTGTGTGGTTGTGGGAGCTGCAATATTTTCTGTTTCAAATACAAACAACTACGACACTATATTAAAACTGCAATTGATCAGACTCCATACAGTTTTGAAACTTATTTTTCGCACTTGAAGCGTGGAACTTATAACTGTCATCGACAATCGTCCAAGTTTCTTTGAGAAAGGATTCCTATATGAAACCTTCTCAAGAACAAATCAAACAAATACTCTATTGAAAATCTGAGCTATATTCTTTGGATTGTTTGCGCCGCAGATCGTTTTATTTTTTATTCAGTTTAATGCATTATTGTACTTTCTTTCAGTTTGTTTGTTCTTTTATTATTGTTTACCTTAAGTTTATCATCTAAGTTTGTTTTGATACCAAATATGTATTATCCCTGAAATCTAGGTAAAGAAAGTCATTAAATATATTTTTGATTTCATCATCTCCGCCATAAGAAGTTCCATTGTTGACATAGGCCGTTCCGAAACGTTTCCATTTTTTATTTTATTTTTTCAAACAAATGTAATTGGTTTTTTTTTTTTTTTTTTTGACAGTGATTATTATTTCTGCGGATACCTTAAAAAAACAAAAAAAATGCACTTTAGTATCCCTGAAAATTAAGTTATAATAAGACATTGGATATATTTTTGGTTTCAAACTAATGTCACTGTTTTAAATATTTTTTTTGACAGTGCTTATTCTTTCTGTAGAAAAATACAATAAAAAACACAAACAGCTAACCTGAAAATGGTCTTATAAAAAATACTTAAGTGAATTCAGGCACGGATACATTTAAAATAAATAGACTCTTTCATCACTCCTGAAGTACATTAGGCTTTGAAAGCGGACGGTATCATCCTCTCTTTGAGGGCTGCAGTAAATTTACATAATGTGGAAAGGATCTTCGGCTATCCCACTAATGGTTTTATTGGATTTGACCATAACGATAGCGAAAACAGTTTGGGAACTGTTATGGAAACCAAAATGGAGGTTAGAAACATTTACTTTTAGTGTTCCGTCCTGTAAGTGGGGATGGATAGTACTTTTGCATCCGTTTTGTTTGAAAACCAGCGTTCTGATACAAAGGGCTCTTAAAGGATGTATATTGTATATTTACTCCGCGGGCGAAAGATATTCTACGGTATTATAGAAAAATGAACTGATTTTTTCCGAAGCGACGTAAGCAATAGGATGGTGAAGAGAAATGATATCAAGTTTCAAAGCGCAATCAAGAGCAGGGTGACCTTTACATATTGGACTTTTTACCATTCTAAGTTCTTTGTCATAAGAGCCAAAATTGTACTGCACGTGTAATGCTCAACGTGCTCCTGACTGTACATTTAACAACAATGGAATTAACAGTTGAGCTATTGAGAATCCTCGGACGGGAAGATAAAACTTTTCATTTTTTTAAATCATTTATTACTACGAACTACTTAAGTTATCCGTTTGTAGTACTGTATTTTTGTCTGTGTTCTGACGAATAAAGCATACTATAAATATCCATATTATCCATACATATAAAATGCTATATCCTGAATGATTGCCTGACAGATTAACTCATATCCCAAGCTAATCGTAAAGACCTGAAACTTAAAGGGTGTGTTTCTTGTTTGATCTTAGGCATCCGATAATAATGGATTTTGACGACCTCCGTGGCGTAATGGTTACCACGCCAGACCGCCACCCAGGAGGTCCCGGGTTCGATCCCCGGTAGGGTCATGATGAAAAACGATATTTTTCTGATTGGCCTCGGGTCTTGGATAAACATCCAAATATAGATAAACATCTATATTTGTATTTGTTATAAAATATAATATCGTTGAGTTAGTGTCCCATAACACAAGTTTCGAACTTACTTTGGGGCTAGCTCAATCTGTATGAATTGTCCCTATATATTTATTTATTTATTTTCCAAAACTCCCAAGAGAAAGCGGGTTACACGCATACGAAGTTCTGCAATACAAGTTTCGCTACTGTCTCCACGCAAACCAATTTGCGCAAGTTTCGAATATCTCTCTCTAAATATTATTCGGCAATTACACGCGAGATCCACTGATACTTACATACATCAATGCCGTCAAGGTATATATTGGTTTTACTCAATATAGTCAAAACCATATGCATAACAAATTTTGAGCAAATTCCCTAGATGGTGCCCTATGTGTGTAAAATACTTGTAGATTAACAGTAGAAATTACTTGATTTGTCTTTTTTATCACAGATATCCTGGGTTCGTCGACGTGGCGAAGAGCTTCATCTCCTCTCTTTTGGACGTCACACATACTCAGCAGATTCAAGATACTCGTTAGCATTCGAGCAGCCTAACGATTGGCGCCTGCTCATTCAGTATGTGAGCGAGAGAGACGAAGGTTTCTACGAGTGTCAGATATCTACCCATCCACCTCTCGTCAGACGTGTACATCTCACTGTTGTTGGTAAGTATCTAAATTATTTTATGTATTGTATTAATTGTTTCTATTCTTCATATTTACCTTTAGAGAATTTAATTTATTTTGATTTTATTTAGTTGATATTTTTGATAACAGATGGCAGTGTTAAGTTTCTGAATCGCGCTATAGTTTTGTTTTTGTAATTTCCATAAGTTCAAATAATAACTCTCTAATAAATGTCTCTACATTCCGGGAAGTTGAGCTATCATTTCCCTGTATCCTGGAGACCCTTTTAATAGCTGATACAATTTTTATAATTTACACCCCGTATATTATTTTACCTCTTTCGCACATTACATTTAATTTTCCTCTAGAATTACTATGACAGAACAGATTTTAGTCAATCCTTGTTTTTTTATATATAATATAAACCTCATAGAGTTGAAAAAGTCAGTATAATCTCCGTAATGAGGATAAAATATAGAGGATATAATTATATATAAGAGGAAATCCATTCTGAATATTATATTATTCTTTTGGGCAAGCCAACCGACGAAAATACAATGGTTTGGGAGAAGGGATCGGACGTTAATAAGATTATTTTGGTTAATCTTAATTATACTCCTATACATATGTTTGATTCTGTACACGTTTAGAATTAAGTCCCGACCGTCGTCGATAGATGGCACTCATTGAGTCAACTTATTTTTTTTTTATTATTACAAAATCCACAGCCCTTAAAAAATTTGTAAATAATAATCTTAAATATTACAGTGATGCCCAATTAAGAATTTACAATTTTTAGGTACTTCATATACAATACACATCAACAATTCTCTCAGCAATAAGGCCTTGATTGCTATCAGCAATAAGGCCGCCTTGTTGCTAATCCACTAGTTTTTATGCTATCTGTTTTCATTGTATTGTTTTCTTTGAAGTGAAAACTTCTTTAACGGCGATTGGCACTTTTTTTAGATGGGAAAAAAATGTTAAACTCGCGTGAGATCCGTAGCCTGATCGAAAAAGCGTAAGATTCCCTAACCATTACCAAATATAAAAAAATTTACAACATTGATGTTTAAGTTTTCACTTCTCCCGGAGTGCAACCCATCCTTTTTTTGTCTATGTATTGCAAATAAGGCATATTATTATTCTATTTATCAATTCGATAAATGGTTTACGAGATATAAACGGCTAAACAGACAGATAGAAAGTAATAATATCCAGAAGTTGTAATAACAATCTCTCAGTTATCCACTCGATTTATTATTGATGTTCTTATAAATAATTTATATTTTATTGTTGTTATCCCAAACATTCTTTCATCTGGAAAATTATTTCAAAGATTTCGACCTTCTGGACGTCTTGATATGATCAGTTTTATACACTCCGATGCATTTCGACTTCGATTCTCGCATTATGGGCAAATAATTTGAGAGCTTTTTTAAAGAAATAAAAAATTTATATATATCCGAACGGCAGGTGTACTTTTCCGATTCGAATATAATACAAATATTTTTTTCAATAAAGAAGTACACAGAAATTTCATGTGGGAAATTGTGCTGTGTATAAAACATGTGCTGTAATCCACGGAATACGGCTAGTTACATAAACCATTAATGAAAGCTTCACATAAGCTTTTTTACGTCTGTAATACGATATACCACATCGTACAAAATCGACCCTGTATAATCCACCCCTTGCGTTCAATTACACGTTTTTCTTGCCCATCAAATTGTTAACGCCAACCCTAGATGGCCAGGGTTGTCATTTCTTACTTTTTGTTGGTCGTAAAACGACGGTAATAAACTACCTAACCAATCTACCTATGTAGTTCGTTAAAACTAGTTTAAGTAAATATTGCACAGTCACAGACAGGCATTCAAAAATTACAACGATTACTAATTAAGAATAAAAATATTTTTTCTTATATTTCTACCCTGGTTACCTCTTTGATTTGTTGACTGTACCAAAATGTAACATTTATCCATTTGGATAAACGAAAGAAGACGAAGCCTTTTTTTTTTTTTTTTTTATATTATCGTCAGAAAAATGCTTTGCAGCAGCCCCACCGCCCGGGGAATATGCGGTGGGGACTGTGGGACTTACCACTAAAAAACTGACGGGATGCCACTCGCCCCCTAAGTGACGGGGCCACGGGTACTGTGATACATCCGCGACCCCGCCAGGGCCGTCCGGCCAAAGTTAAACTGGCCGGACCCGCTCTCCCCGGAACGCCCCGTCAGCAGCACACCGCATCCAGGTGCACTGCCGACACCGAGGACCATTGCCCCCTCAAGACGACGGGCCTTCCCCGGCTCGCCGTCTCGGCTGGGCAAGGGTCCCCTCCATCTCTGCGGTCGCAACAACGTGCGACCGCTGGCCGGGCTCTGCGAGCCGCCGGCCCCTCTTCTTCAATTTTTAACGAGGTTTTCTTCCTCCACCGCGCCTCCTGCGCCACTCCAAGTGCCACAGCGTCCACTACGTACTTAGTGGACTCTGTGACACTTTGCGCCACCGCGCACTCCCTCTTCCAGGGTGGTCTCATTCGCCCATGTGACCCAACCCTTAACGCCCCCCGCAGTGTCTGGGTTGGCGAGACCCAGTGTCTGCAGGGCCTCCGCGTTCCACCATACGGAGGTCGCCCCCGGTATCAACGGGTGGAGTAGGCCCGGACACCAGTCGGGGCGAAGACGCTTTTGGGGAGGATCAGCGAGCGAACGAGTCCACCACCGCTCATCATACAGCCGGCCGAGCCAAGCGCAGCCGGCTCCACCTCTTGTTTTTTAACGAGGTTGTCTCCTCAGTCGCTCCACCCCCAGCACCAGTACGGATGCAAGGGGGAGCGGATTTGTCCGCATCCCACGTACTCCATCCAAGGTAGGAGCACGGGGAGCAGACCCACCGCGTCGGGAATTTGGCCGTCGGCAAGTAATTCCAGAGTTGGGTCCAGAAACTAAGGCATTACTCGCCGACGTTACCAGGGTGGACCGCGTGGAGGTATCCCAACTCCCCACCCCAAGAAGACGAAGCCTAGAGATTTCAATGGGTTATCGTAGTAAAACAGCTTCAGAAAGACCTTTGAAAAGATTCGAATAGAATTCAGTTACGGGAATCTATAAATACCTACATGTTACTGGTTCTTATTTATCGGTTATTCGATTGTAAATGTAGGTTTAAGAAAGAAAGATATTATTTGACTAGCGAAACTCGGGCAACTTCGTTTGCATGTATTTATTTATGCACAGCATCTATATCAGACTTTTGATCAAATCCTACGGTAATCGCGTACTTTTCGGGATAAAAAGTACCCTATGGGTTAATTCAAGGTATCAGCTACCTACACACCAAATATCATAAATATAGGCCCAGCCATTTGAGCGTAAAGAAGTAACAAATATACACACGACTTTCGCCTTTATAATATTAGTAGGATAAAATAATACCTTTCTTTACTTAGTTTAACCCTTAATGCGGGATCTTTAATATTGTAAAGCGGCTTGCAACATGCTAATCAATCATTATCATCATCTCAGCAACACGAAGTCCACTGCTGAATATAGGAAAAATTATTTACTTCAATTATTTTTTATTTTAAGATGATAAATGTTGCTCAACTTTAGTATGTAAAATGTATGTTATAGCAGGTAAAAAAAAAGATAATTTACGTTTGCTGTTCATGTTGTTCTAGGAAAATTAATATTGAAAATATTTTTGAAACAAAAATGTCATTTCCCCGAAATTTCATTACTTTAAAGCTTACAGGCACGACGATATGAAATAATTTTACTCGTAGTGTAGGTTTTGTTTGTCACCTGAGCGTTTTAAAAAATCCAAAAGGCACTAGAATATGAAACACATAATCAACTTTAACTTTCGCAATCAGCTAAAACCATTCTGTTTATACGCTTTTGTAACTGGCGATATCCGAAGACCTTTCCCTTTTTATACGCCAATAAATAATCATGCTTACATTATTGTGATAACATTACCCTCTTTTTCATGGGAAGTTGGGTAATAAACAGTCATTATTTATTGTTATTGGTATTGTTTCGCGTATGCCAGCGATTTTATCATTAAATGGGCCTAAATATACCGTAAATATGGCGGTTTCAAATGACCTAATTTTGGTGGATCATACCTTTATACGTTTTCCGATACCGCTGAGATGAGGTACATAAACAACTACATAGTCGTGGTATTATCCGTGCTTTCTATTATTCCTGTTCCCATGAGAATTTTTTACGTACAGTCACCTCCATAAATATGTAAACACTTTAGAACCTTGTCACTTTCGTATTTCATTTCAATTACTTAAGACATTTGAGTGAACATGTCAACAATCTTATGGTGAACTACTACTATTAATGTGATTACATATTTATGGAGGTGACTGTACAATGCTGCTATTACCGTTTCCATGAGAATCTTGAGAAGCTTCGTATACTGCCATTGAACATAATAATAACCGAAAGTAAAAGCTGCATAAAATTCCGTTGTTGAGTTAGATGATTTTTCATTTGCTCATTTATTTCATACTAGCTTTCCCCGCAGCTTCGCTCGCGTAAATTTTATGACATAGATCTCGTTTGACAACAAAACAACCCATAGCACGAATTGTGGCGCCATCTGTTGGCCGATAGCATCCCATACAGCGCTCTCCATAGTAGAAAAAATATTTTTACCATTGGAATGACATACTTTCACGGGATAAAAAGTAGCCTATGTTGGGCTTTGTACCCCTGACAATATATATACAAATTTTCATAATGATAGGCTGATTAGTCAAGCCGTGAGGGAAAGAACAAACAAACAAACTCACTTTATCATTTATAATATTAGTATGAATATGATAATTATTATTTGTGGCACTTAAATCAATAGTAATTTTATGTTATTCCTATCCTGTTTAAGACAAAAAATTATTAGTTGAAAATTTCTGTTTGTTTTAAATGTAACAAACAAAAAAGTAACATAAATGTCTATAAGAAAGTACGTATTGTATATATCTTTCAAATCTCTTTGAGACCTATCAATAGCTTAAACTGAACTTAATTTCATATAAGCTAATAATTGTGTTATAAAAAAAACATTAATTAATGGTAACACTAACAGTGACACTAAGACCTATTCACAAAAAAAAATATCTGTTTCCGCAAGAGACAAAAAAAAAACTTAAACGAAATGTTGTCTAAATGCTCTAAACAATAGCCCGCTGGGGAGAAAAAGCGAAACATTTCACCCTTTATGAGACTTTAATTAAATTAAGGGTCGGCCCGGCCAGTAATTGGCGATTGGCGATTAAATTAAAGACGTCGCGTTTGGCATTTGATTGCCACTTGATTAACTTTGTAACAATTAACAATATAACTGATGTCGGAACGTTAAATGGTTTTTCTTTCTGTACTTAACCTGATTTTTACTTATTTGTCGATGGTCTTTTAACCAGGTAACTAAATTTTTTAACAGTCGTTTTTCTGTGTACAAAACTGCCGTCTGAACCGATGGTAGGATAAGAAAAGACGATTCGAAAGAACTTTGTGATAGACCTATTTAAATAGAAATATATCGTATTTATAACCAAGTTAGTGATCATCCAATAGCTGCTGAAACCAACTTGTAGTAAGTTGGTTTCAGCATTTTCAGACTATTGGATGGTTTCTGTCTTTGACATCAATTGCGGGGAGCACAAGAAGGTTTTTTTGAAAATCTATCTTGAGAAGATCGATTTGAAAAAAGGCTTTATAATAGTCCGTTATTTTTCATAGTCCTCGTAGTTTCTTGGATCGTCTCAACGAGAAATTGAGACGCATTTACAAAAGTCGTCTGATACTAAAATCTCTGTAATTTATATAGAATTAATAAAAGACTTAGTAACGCTGCAAGAAAATATTATTTCTCATAAAGAATTTTAATATTACCGAAATTTTTGAGTACTAACAAAACTATTCAAAATTGACTTCGCAGACAACAATATTATGATGAATCGATAGTGAGAATTCCGTTAATAGTTTCTCAAGAAATTGTCAGAGATAGACAGATATTGAATACCTACTTGGGCGACATAAAACCACCATGTTCTGTGAATCGCTCATGTGTTATAATCGGGCGGTGCTACATAGAACACACGTGTTTATTTGCATTCCTGACTAACCATGACACATGCAGGCCTAACCTAGATAATATAAAGAGATATAAAACGGAATATTAATAAAGAAATTTTATGGTGGCAAGGCCGTTCCCACATCTTAAGCCGAATTTCTCTATCCCTGACACGTCTTCCCGATTAGCGAACCGACTCTCAGCGATCTTGTAATCCCTTTATAGTCATTTCGGGTTGGAGGCTGAATACTTCGTAATGCTTATCTCAGATCTTGGAGAATAGTAGTTAAAACGCCGCGAGAGCCGAGTGTGCTAGTTATTTTTACGCTTTTACATTTCATGATTTTAAAACGAGAACCGGAAAATTGTTTTTTTCGTGGACTTACCTATATTTGTCCTATCCAAACCAAACGCTGGAAGTGGAGTGTTACCGACTGATCTTGATTCTGAATCATTTTATAATGATCTGCTTGCCATCAGGATTAAAGTAATATACGGAAGTTACAAACCTCGAAAATTATTATTATACCCAGAAGTTAGACCATGGCAAGGGTGTCCCTTGGGGTTGGTTACATGAGGTTATTCAAATTTGTGGAAGGGCTATGTGGTCACAGAGAGTGAAATTTTATGCAAACTTTTTTTTATTTGAGGTGTCCAAGGCTATTAACTCTGCCTAATTTCAGGCCTCGTAGCATCAAAAATATATAAGTAATATTTTTAAAGTGTTTGTTGATGGCAAATTCGTAAACTAAATATTGTGAAAAAAAAAAAAAAGTTCCGGGCCAATATTGATAAAAACTTAAACTGCATTATTAGATTTTTTTAAATACTGTTTGTTTCAGAAATAAAACACACCACTGTATATACACAAACGAATAATCTCGTTTGAAAAATGGATCCCAACCAGTTTGTTTCAGAAAGATATAATAATAATTTATCATTTATTTCTTCAACAGTGCCAAAAGTGGAAATAGTGGATGAACGCGGCCGTCCCTTACAAGACAAATTCTATAAGGAGGGGTCTATAATAGAATTGAGGTGTGTGGTGAGCGAAGTGCCGCAGCCGACGCGCCAAGTTAACTGGAAGCATGGAAGCCGACTGCTCAACTATGACACAAAGAGAGGAGGAGTAAGGTATGTATTTTATGCCCGTTTGCACCAACGTTTCCTAACGATAAGTATAACCTTATGGATTTTGGCGAACTACGATAGCGTCTACTAGGGTTCGTGATTAGAAATCTAATTTCTGTTTTCAAAGTTTGATTCTTATTATTGATAGTGTAATGTTGGTAAAGCAAACATTGGTTAAAGTGCATAGTGAGTGGAATTTATGGTCAGGAACTATTAAAAGTGCATTATCATGTTTAATTCAAAATCCGCCTTCATTGAAGAAATTGTGCTATGGTACTTTCTTCGGGGCGTCTTGACTCAGATACTGTATACCGAGTCAAGATAGCATGAGTACGCTGCTTTGAATTACGTACACAAGTATAACTTGATAATGGCACAATGGAATTTGAAGTCCGATTGCCAAACGAAAGAAAAAAAAAATTTTATGTCATCAAATGTCATTATATTTGTCCAGTTAGATTATTTCTAACGCTAGGAGGCGTTGGTCAAAACGGTAACTAATGTAGTATGTAACTAATGCCCGTAATACATACCCTTGTAATTGTTCGCGCGGGATGTCATACACCCCAGAGCGAGTTACCAAGCTCATAACTTTTTAAAAATTGAATTTAGCGCGCTGGTTTTCTAGGCAGTTTCGTAAACACGTATGACGTTCACCACAATTCAGCTGCGAGTGGCTCCAGTTATTTCTTCTTAAATTTGGTCATACTAAAGCTACGTAGATCGGTTTTATCTTATTGAATCAAGACGGCAGTTAAGGGGACAATCATTTTCAATAAATCCTGAAGCATAGGTAGTGAATCCCGTTCGTAATGAATTAGAAAACTCTAAAAAGAGTACAGAGTAGTATGTTAAAAGAGAAATCCATTAGAGCAAAACCGCGGCCACAAATAACGTAATTTAAATAATTAAAAGCGAAGACACTTCACACAATCATTAATTAATAGATAATTAAACAGTAACAGAACTTAATTAAAATTACCCGGCTTTTAGATAATAATTTAGAAGTTATTTTATTTCACCCCCAGAGAAGTTACTGTTATCATCTTGAACCTAATTAATATAGGCCCAGTAATTCTCTTGGGAGATTCGGGGAAACAAATAAGCGTATTTAACACTCCATAAATTTAATCCAAATCGTTTGGGTACATGTTTATTGCGTTTAAATATGAGCCAACTACATTTGAATACAGACTGGTAAATTTCTACTTGTAGATTCTCTTACGTAAATTAGAGCAATACTGTTACGAGAGACTATTAATGTGTTTTATCGGTCGGTATATTGTCATTAACAGATACTATAATGCCTAGATAAAGTCATAGAGTAGTATTTTACGTAAGACATTGTATTAACGATATCTGTTTGTTAATCCGGTTGGCGGTGTCTGCTACAATATTAGCCGCATTCCATATTTTGTGTTCATTCTTATTAACCAATAATAATCCCATTCCAGGGATACTATTCTCCCTTCAGCATCTGCCAATCTGGACCAGCGTAGCAGAGAACGCTCTAATTCTTCCTTCGATATTTTGTGAAACTACTCTGAATACTTCACAACTCAGAGCTTTTTTAAGCCTTTTAGGAATATAGTTTGTTGAATAAGTTTTCTCACGATGATTTTTTTCATCATCTTAACAAGACAAGTGATCTTTGGGAATATTATGATCAAAAGCAGACATTTATACCTGTTTTGTTTTCACCATTCACCATATCAGCCCTAAGTCATACTTTGTTTGCGTTAGGAAATATCTACGTTAAGGATGGTTGGTAAAAACGTTGGCATTAGTATTCAGACACTATGTACTGCAAAAATCTGAAATCTCATATTTTTTGCAAGTCAGTGCAAAACATAAAATAAATCTGAAAAGCTATAAAACTCCATCATTTAGAACAGTAATTTCTAAATAGTTATAATATTAAACAAAAGACTAGAGGTGCTATCATTTGCCATTTCAAGCATATTCAAAATTCAACTGGTTTTATTTTAAACGTTAAATTTGTAATGTTTTGGCATGGGACAAAGGGATTTCGAGAATTTAAATCCTTTGTAATGAAAAGGTGTTGGGTTTTATTGTGTGAAGATAATTAGTATAATAATAACTACAGGGTGTGAGGACTTTGAAAAGGTTAACAGAACTAGTGTTTTAAAAATTAATTCACTCTCTTCGTGGTTGTCGTTGACCTTTTTGTTTTAAATGTAATGTTCATTATCATTAACTAAAATCTCAATCTTGTATATGTATTTTTTTTGTCCTGAATGACTGACTAACGGATCAATGCACAGTCAAACCGCTGATCGTAGAGACCTGAAACTTGGATGGTTCTTTGTATGACGATAAGAAAGGATTTTACGAAATTTCCACGGGAAAGTTCCCACTTTAATATACGAAAACGATAAACGCAAAGGAATTTACAAATTAATTTTTAAATTGGGTTTCGCTAGTGCTAGTAGTAGAAACAGGCATTGCTCGCACAGAATTGTCTGTACGGGAAACCTGTTACTTATGTAAGCACCCTTAGAATGCAAACAGAGAAAAAATCATTAGAGATATCAGTAGTCACTTATTGGCAGTTTTCTAATGGAATCTCTGATCAGTTGACTCCTCCACGGCCAACACCCGAACACCTTTAATTTCAGTCGAATGGGCGTTTTAATTAAATATCTGCGCTGAAGTCTTGTCGATAATGACTTTGGTTTTCCCAACTTTTCCGTTACTTTAGATTAAGGTGGCCAAAATTTTTAGATACTGCGGGTTAGCCGTATAAAGTGTGCAGGTTGTCAAGCAAACATGCGGAACACCAGATAGTAAGTAATCACAGTCAATCATGAATGCTGACGGGTCACAGCATGCATACTAAATCGAACAAGGCCATTAGTCTCACCCAGGATCAACAACCTCCTCCCTTAGATTACATTTATATGTAAAATGATGATCTCAATAATTTTGTATATAAAAAAGTATTATTTAACTTCGATTATTTTATAATACGTTATAACAATAATAATGTACTAAGTATAATAATGTAAAAACATTTTTTTTTAATCGTATTTCCATTAAGATAATGTCCCACATTACTGTGAAGCCTTGGCCACTTCGACGTAGAAATTAAGTTCTTTTGGAACTCTTTTTGTGAAACTACTACGGTCTTTATTGCATACCAGCTTTTTTCATGCAAACGCGACTTACAAGTAATTTCTCTTGAGAGCTTTTGAATAAAATTTTATGAAGCCTTAAGTGTTTTGTCCGACTGAAATAATGGCACTTTACATTACTTTAATATTTACTTCACATTTAAGAGGCTAAATTAAACCTGCAGGTTTTTTGCAATCGATTGTTTTTGCAAGCGATAATTAGTACAATATTAGAACTATGAAACTTATTTTATATTTTTCGAAATTTGAGACAGATGTTTTGCCTACATAATGTCAAACATTATGTAGACAAATATACAATGTGTGGTTTTGTACAGTTGCAATATTTTTGGAGGCGTATCTACTGCTGATACCGAACACGAATATGTGAAATAAACATTATACTGACATTTAAATTTGAAGTTGACAAAAATCCAAATTCGCCCGCATGGCACACCATACATTTTATGTTATGAAATCACTCCGTATGAGAGGGCGCCGACACCCGCCTCTCAGTATGCGGTGGTCACTGCCGCTTGAAAGAAACGCCGGCGCCGCAGAAAAATTAGGAAAATTATACCGTATAAACACAACATAGGTCCAGATTCCATTTAATAACTGATACTACTGTTAGCAAATTCACGTCAAGCCGTCAAAAGTTTCATAAAAGTAGTCAGCGTCTTCTACCAAACTCTTTGCTCATAAATATATGTACGAATATTGTCGAGGTTCATTCTGCGCACTGATAGAGGGTTTTTCAAAAACCTCTCAAATGTTTGTAAGTAAAAAAAAAAACACAGAACTCTGTTTACCGCTTTTGAAATGGAACTGACGAATTATTTACGCCAATTAATAATTTATTTGACTAAAACAACACATTGTATAGGGCTATTATATAGGTTTCATATTATTATCACCATTCAGTAACACATGAGCCAATCCAGTATTGAGATGGGTTTATAAATCTACAAGTACTCTGTGTTCGGAATACACTGTTGTCTTGATGACTTGTGGATCGATGATAGTCATTGAGTCGTGCTGGTGACTGCTCAGTGGTTTGAAAATACAGACACCGATTGCTGGAATCACACGAGGAAATACTATTAATATAAGTAATAGTAGTCAGTTTGTTTTGATTTTAACCTTGTTAAATCCCTTTTGCGATAACTTTAGATAGAAAGAGAAAAATATAGTAAATTATTGGAGACAAGATAGAGAAAGATATAGTTTAATACCCCTAAGGGTAGTAAGTATTGAACTAGGGGTTGGAATAAATTTTACAGTAACTATTAACTTTGGAAGTTAAACAATTAAAAAGCTACCCTATTGAAGTTCACAAGTGTACCAAAAAGCCAATTCAACATTTTGACGGTCCTCCAAAAGTTTCAGTCGAAAGTACGTTTAGTTGTAGACATAAATCGAGGTAGATACAGCCAATCTATTTATACTTACACTTTTAAAGCCAGATGTAATGTACTTTATATGGCCTTGACGAAATGTATGAAAACGTCAGCGTAACTCCGTAAATGGTCATATTTTTGTATTTTTCGAGTTTTATTTGAAACTAATGGAAGTAATTCAAAATCTTAAAAGACAAATCAGTTTCACACTTTAAGTTTTAAGTCATACCGCAGACAGACAAGCAAGCGGGCCACTTCATCATCAGGCACAATGTGCCTGCTACATCGGAAGAGTATAGGGGAAAAAAGATAAGGAGAATGAGAAAAGAAAGGCGTTGAGTTCCAGATTTCTCACTCATCGAACAAAACTCATTGCTACTTACTTCTGTGAGATGGGTACTTTTCCGGTTGAACTATTCCGTAAATGCTCTTTCACTTTTTAAAAAAACAAAGCAGAAATGTCCGTCAACTATAGAACTTTGAACTTATGGATTACATTATTTTACGGCATCTATCATAGATATGTCCATGCTGTCAGTTGTCGAAAGTACGTTTAAAACGAGATGCCTTTGTCCGTCGCTTCACGCCAAATGCCTCATTGGAGACTATTTATTGTTGAAGAGTTGCGTAAAGTTTTGGGGACGTGCTGTTTTAGAGTTTACAGAGGGATTACAGGTTGATTTTTATTTTATACTATTTGACCTTTCGTCCTTCGTCTTCGTTCTCGATATGAGGTTAAATTATCGCATACTTTCTTCTGTAGAGGTGTGATAATCTCTCTAATCTACTAATTAAGTATAGTGTAGTATAGTCAAGTGAGCCCTGATAATTTTCTGAAAATGAATTTGTGAAATTTTTGAATAGTTAAATGAATAAATGAAGTAGTGAAAAATGGCTAAGTGCGATAATTTTCTCAAAATGAAATTGTGGCCATTTTGAATAAATAAATAAATAAAACGTAAAAAATGGCTATATCCAGCAGTGTTCAACTCTTGATTGGATTCCAACTGGAAAATTATTTCGTAAAAATAACATGTAATTCCGAAGACAGCCCACTACAAATATTTTCAAATACATATTCCGTATTCCGTACTATAAACAGAAATAGATATAGAAAGTTATACTTTAAGTCACCAAAGTCTTATAGTAAACCAAACTAGTGCCTATTTCAACGGAGTTCACACAGGAGCACTCACGAATTCCTCTCAAATTCTGGTCACGTTCCACTCGTTGTGATTAGATACCTACTGGATACTGCGGTCAAAATGAAGCAAGCAATTGAGTGACTGTTTTTGAACAAGTTGCCTGCTAGCTTTACCAATCAGATTCGAGAATTTAATTACTTGTGCCGTCAATTCAAAGTGGGTGAGATATCGAAGTATTTGTAAAGCTTTTGAATCTGATTTGAATGGTTCTGCTGTTAATGTTTATGTACATTTGGTTTAAAATATCGGTTCATAGGATGTATAAATGTATGTAGTTTCGTCACAAGACGTTGATCGCAAAAACCTGCCACTTTATTTAAAAAAAGTCCCACCCTGTCACAGAATATCGACGTAAAGCAGCAATGCAGAATATCGACGTAAATGCAGTGAGAGACAGAGATCCGTCATGCAGTTACAGAGAATCCAGAAGCCTTTTAGCCTTAAACCTTTTCTTTATTCTTTCTCTCCCTATTTCTTTCCTTGTAGCATGCAGGTGTTACTGATGGTCATAGCAAGCGGCTCACCTACATTTTTCATCAGGTGGGCCACCAGCTTGTTTGTCTGCGGTGTGACATAAAAAAAAAACGAATAGCAAGAACAGCACGACGAAATAAGCAAATTCAAAGTCAAATATTTTTTATTCAAATGGGCCTAATTTAAGCTCTTTCGAATCATCATAATTTTTTCCTACCACCAGTTCAGACAGCACATTTGTACAAACAAATAAAGCACGTATTTTTGTTCACAGCGTGAAAACGGAGGCAACATCGAATGGTGCGTTGTCGCGTCTGTACATAGCAAACGCTAACAGAAACGATTCTGGCAACTACACCTGCTCGTTGGCTGACGTGGCTGCTTCTGCTGTGTCAGTTCATGTGTTAAGAGGTAAGAAATTTGGTTATTGGACCCTGAAGTCACTTTGCTGCTTTTCGACTAGAGATGTGCTGAGAAGCTGAGCTTGATCTGATGCACGAAGAGATGTCGGGTCCAAGTTGTCGCGTTACATTTTCAATACAAGATTGAGTAAATTGACATTTACACGAACCATTCGAGTTTTTCATTGGTTGTCGCAGTGTCACCTATATCTTGCCATTTAAATGTTACATTTATGACTATACGACAAGCATTATTTATTAAATAATAAACCATCATTGTATCTTTTTAAATTAGTAGGCTGAACATTTTAATATAAAATTGACATTCGCCTCGAGCTGTTCATTTGCTGTCGCGCTGTCACCTTTCCCTTCTTATTCTCGTAGAATAAAATAAATAAATAATTGTAATATATTAGTTATGACAGAATCGAATTGTAAAGTTGTGTAAATAATATTGTAAGTACCCTATTGTATTTTTATTGAATTAGTAGGATGACACTAATTTATCCAAGTAGCACTAGTATATCCAAGTATTTCATTATCAAAATTCACTCCATTTAACATAAAACCCATACAAGTTCCCCAGCGTCCTATTTCTAAAGAGTAGAGGCTGCGTCGCATGCCTTTTGTCACTGGCTCTATCAAAGAATGCGACGACGTTTAAATGCATCCTCGTGAGAATGGAAATGAAATTTATAGTGAAAATGTTCATAAAATAAAATGTGAAGAGTAGGAGCTTGGATTTACCATTAAATTAGTTGTAACTGCTTCATCTACAAGTTACATCTCTCGAAAGATTTCATCCAAAAAATTGTATAAGGAAAAAATTTAATGAAAAATTTAATGAAAACTTCTATTTTCAAGCATACTATCAGAACCATGTTCGGATATAGACAGTCTTTTTGGATCAATATTTTTTTTTCCTGTTTGAACTAAGTAGATAATAAGTACATTTTTGTTGTGATAAGGTACGATAAGGTTGACATATCTGTTTCAGATAAAAGATTCGAAATAAAATAGATTAAAATCTAGAAAGTAATTTTGTGCGACAGAATCGACAAACAATTTTCTTTTTGTATTTCCATTCCTAGTTTATTCTTCGTAACCTACTAGGTTTCAATGTTATGTTCCAGTATTTCAATCTTGGCATCCTTCTCAGTCTCCATTCGATTTGGTCCAACACCGTTTCCGACCTTCCACCTATTTTTGGGCTAGCGAAGTTATCCGCCTTCATGTTTTCGGTTTTCATCGACCGTCGAGGCAGAAACTCGTGCAGGGCAATAAGGGAAAAATAAATTCTTTCCTTCCACTTGGCTATTGCTTGATCCCTCTATGGATCCTAGGCGACTTTACCTTTGTCATAATTCCCTCATTTTAGTTTTTTTTGTACTTCGAAATCAAGTTTATATTTTTTACTAGCCTTTACCTTCGTTAGATTTTTTTATAACGTTATCATATTCAAGGTTTGACAGAAATCAAACAAATGTCCTCACTTTTACATTTATACTATTTGTGGGCAAGTTAGCATTCTGGCAATTTATTTTATTATTTAAAAGTAACTATACTGGAAATGCCACTAGAACTATTCTACAATAAGTAAAAGGATTTGTCCTCACTTTGAAACAGATAGCGTTTGACGTGGCTTTTGTGAGTCACTATGCGGGGCACTCAGCACAATTCAACGAACACCAGAGAACAGAATTAACTATTGCTAGTATTAGTTTGTTGCTTAGTGGATGTGGCTTACTGGCTTCGTGTCGGTTTCTGCACATAACAAACTTTTTGTATTAATATATTTTGTAGGTAAATACAATTTAATTCCAAGCCAAATTGCCAGTTAAATCTCATCCAATAAAGATAGATTCAGTAGATTCTATACTCTAGATTTTAAAAGGAAAGAAAGCAAGAAAGATTACGATTTATTTATTCTCTTACTAACTTTCATTTTAAGAACTTAAAAATAACTAACATCAATAAAATAAAAAGATTAGATAAGAACAGAAATAGGCATCTGCTCAGCATGAACCGTAGGGTCGTCCAAGGAGTTTCGCCATTATCAAGTCCAATAATTGTAGTTTTTTTTTGATAGACATTTTGTAGGTAGATCGCTACGATCTTCTGCTACTACAGAGTAATTCTGGGAGCGGAAGGCTGTGACCCAGAATGCTTGCCTAGGACAACACTGGGAGAGAAAATTCAAACGGAAAAACCGAAAGTAACATTGGTTTAAAAAGGGGCTTCGATTTCATGTTTGCCTCGACAGAAGATAATATTCAAAAGATATTTAGAGGCAGCGATTGATTGCGAATACAAATAATAACCTCCCAACTTTTTCCCAAGAAAAACCATGTGATACCTTTCCCTTCTATCTATTGATGCGACAAAAAAGGTTTTGAGCGTGAATCTATTAATGTAAATCCCTAAAACAAACAAACTGTAGACGAAACCGAATTCGTATTTCAAATTTCTTACACGGATTATTCAAATGTGTTTTCTTTTACAGGGGAGAACCCTCTTGCGATGCAGCGTGGAGGAGCCTCGTGCCTGTCCTATCCAATTCTGGTTTTATTCATATGTTTAATAAGCTGACGCATGCTTGACGCGCAATGTACGCGCGCTTTGTAATTAGTAACAATATAACTAACGATAATCGCTAGACTAACATTTCTCTCGGTAATCGGAATTCTTGGATGAAGTTTTGGGGGATTAATCGCCTTTGAAGTTGTGTGATGTTTACATCCTTATTACAAAGATATAAGTATCAAAATAGGTGTGCTTTTTGTTTTGTTTATACTGTGTGTTTCTGTAATGTTTATTAGCTATAAGTTTAGTTAATTGATTTAAGGATTTGGAGGAAACTGGAGTAAATGGATATTTGTGTCTAAGGTGGTGTAAGATCAAATCGTTTATTCAAAGACTAGGTCTTCACAGACATAGGGGTTGTGGAAGTATCACCAGTTCTCGCGACCCTGACACTGTGAAGGCCGAGAAGGTGGCGGACATTTAGGTTTTTAGTCGGTATGTCTCACTGTCATTGGCTAGAAGGTCCGAGAGACCTCTGCCGCTTCCCCAAGTGGCGGGATATGCAGTCCCGCTACTTGGGGAAGCGACTGGGCCTTTTCCTGACTATAAACAAACAAAAAAAGGCCTTTACAGACACGGACTTTTGTCTACATGTTTATCATGAAATGTTTGACTATAATTAATTCAAATTTAGGGGACCGGTTGCAGAATCAAAATATGATTTGTTTATATTACATCCATTTCGGATAAGAATAACAAAACTGTTTCTTAAATTAAACTTCAGGCTGCGTAAATATTATGTTAGGCTTAGGTTTATTTTTCGGTACTACAATTTTATTATAGTGAGAAAAAGATGGCGATGGAAAATATTTGGTACCTATATTAAAATACTACATATTAATTCATTAAAAGGGGAGGCTTTTGCCCAGAGTTTTGGAGCGGTAGAGCAATTATTACGAAATGGGCTGGCTTGACCGCGGAAGTACTACCCTCTCACAGAATATCGACGTGAAGCAGCAATGCGTTTCGTTCGGTGAGTGAGAGATCCGGAAGCCCAACTCCTTCCCTATCCTCTCTTTCCCTTCCTTTCCTCCAACTTCCTTAGTGGACAACGCATTGGTAGCGCCCCTGGTGTTACTAGGCGGCGGTGACCGCTTTCCATCAGGTGGTCCGCTTGCTTGTTTGTCTACTGTATGACATAAAAAAAAAAGTGAGACATACATGGCTATTAAAAAAAAATACAACGCCACCGCCTTCAGAATACTAAAACGCTTGTGTGCGAAATGTAGCAAAATATGTTTAAATTGGTATTGTTCTGTTATTTTGTTATATTTGTATCATTTCAAAATTTATTGTTTACCGTTTCGATAAATTTGCCATAATAAAGGATTTATAGTGCAGCAATTTATTTCAAAACTACCTCACTAGTGCTTCTAAAATATCGATAGATTTATCGATACAATTTATTTTGACATCGAGATTGATAATATTATTTCAGCAATAAGAATTGTGAAAGTCTTCAATTAAGGACGTGTGAATGACATGCATCTGATGCATGAAATCATAAAATCTTTTAGTACTTGAATATTTTATGAAATATTCACTAATAGGTACAGTCAAGGACGTAAGTATGCGAGGCGTGGGTTATTATGATTCAAGATTTCTAATAAAAAGGTTTATACGATACGATATTGTACTTATTCGGATTACTGGCCGAAAAATACCCAATTAAAGAGAACATTGAAGCAGTTAGGGGAAGGCCTTTTGCCCTGCAATGTTGAAAAAGTATATAATATAAAATAAAAATAAAACATTTATTTGCGAGATTAATACAACCCACTGGGCATGCAAATACAGTTATAATAAAATCAACAAAATCATATGAATAAATACACAAGTCACAGAATAGTAATATTGATCAAACAAAGATTTAAATTCAGTCAAATAAATTTAGCAAAATATTCTTTAGTATCGTAAAATGGTCAGTTTTGAAAGTATTTTTTAACTTTGTTTATAAAGGATCTCATATTGTCCGATTCCCTGATATCAGGTCAGTATAAAAAAAATTAAAGACAGTTCAGGCAGTTATTAAAATTAGTATCATAGTAGTAATCATTAAAAAGTTCTCACTCTCTTCTCACAAAGGAGAACTCACTTTGCGTGGGTGATCATAAATTTATTTATTTATTTATTTATTTATTTATAATTATATACAATACAATATTATTACAGGTTAGTACCCAATTCAATACTGTACCTTAGTTTTCGTTACTGAGTACGAATAGTGTCGCTCTTGTGAATTCCGACAATGGACAGGTGAATATGTCAATCTTATTTGCAACCGTGTTGAGAACCCGCAATGCCTGGACGATTGGTGTCTGTTTTAACATGTCGGTGCGCGCGGTCGGTATTGCGAACAGAGGGGGTTGCCGTCGCCGCCACACGTACCGGTCCGGCACGCAGAGCGCCAACCACTGCAGTACGGCCTGGTTGCTCACTCGGCCTCTGAGTACGTTCAACAAATACGTGGCCAATGTCAGACCACGTCTCACCTCCAGCTTATTGTACCCCACCATACCAAGGACGAACAAGGTTGGGTACATCAGAGGATAGAACGGGTACACTCCGTATAGTTTGTGGTACAAGAATCTTGTGAATTTGTTCTGAATCCGTTCTAACATCAGCTTGTACTTCTTCTCGTGCGGAGACCAAACACTTGCATTGTATTCCAATTAGCTCCTCACCAGTGCATCATACAACGCTCTCGCTGCGTTCATATTGGTGAATTCCCGAGACTGTCTCAGTATGAAACCCAGGTTCCGAAACGCTCTTTTGCACACCATAGTGATATGTTCACGAAAATTAAGGTCTGCCGTGAAGTGTACCCCCAAATCTTTTGTTTTTATCACTCTTTGTATGGGACTATCGTCTATGTGGTATTGGTGAATGATAGGCTGTCTCGCGCGTGTATATGACATAACCACACATTTCCCAACATTGAAGTGCAACCGATTTCTGTGACTCCACTGCGAGACTCTGTCAATATCACTCTGTAATTTTCCGCAATCCGATTCCTCCTTTATCGTCTTAACTAATTTTAAATCGTCCGCGAATAATAGGCATGTTGATTCCATAGTCACTTCCGGCAGATCATTTATCATTAGATTAAATTCTAATGGTCCCAGATTGCTGCCTTGGTTTACTCCGGATCTGGTAAAATATGGTTCCGATTGTATTCCCCCCCAGTCGACGTACTGTCGCCTGTCTCTCAAGTAGCTGGCGAGAAACGAGAGCGTTTTCGGTGTACAGCCGGCCTCGGCCAGTTTCACTAACAGAACGTCATTGTCTACTGTGTCGAACGCCTTCTGGTAGTCGAAATACGCTACATCAACCTGCGCTCCCTCGTCTACTGCTGGTACTAATTTGGTCATCATTTGCATCAAATTGCTTGTTGTGCTGCATTTGGGACGAAATCCATGCTGTGCGTCTGAGAGTTGAGCCTTCACCTGAGCGTATACTGAGCGATCTATTGCGGATTCAAATACTTTTGCTGGTGTACATAGTATTGCAGCGGGTCTGTAATCGCTTGCCTTTGTCCCTCCTTTACCTTTTGGTACTGGCACTACTCTGGTAGTCTTCCATCTTTCAGGAAACTTTTCATTTTCCAGACTTAAGTTGAAAATGTGCAGAAGTGGTGCAGCTAATACTTCGCGACAGTCTCTAAACACATACGGTGGAATTCCGTCTGGCCCCACAGAGTGTTTAGGTTTTAGCCTTCCCAAAGCTTCTTTTACTTCTGCCATTTGAAAACTATGCACCTGCACTCGCGCCGCGCTTGCTGGTGCCAGCCTGCTAGCCGCAGTTGGATCAAGCTTTGCCGGCTCCTGGTTGTACACGGAGCAGAAAAATGTAGCAAACTCCTCCACGCATTCTTGCTCTGATAGGACTCGTCCGTCCTTAACTAAATTTTGTTTTTTGGAGTTATTTCTTTTGTTTTTAATAAAATTCCAAAAAGCCTTTGGATCTTTTGCCAGATTACTTTGCAGCCATTCTTTATGACTGTCATGGGCTTTTTCAACTTCTGCCTTTACTTTTGTCCTCAGTCTCGCAAACTTTCCGTAATCTTCTCTGTTTCCGTGCATTTTGTACTTTTTGTGTGCCTTATGTTTTGCTTTAATCAACTGAATAACTTCTTTTGTATACCATTCTGGGTACCTGTACTTAGATTGTGTTGTGTGTATTCTTTTTTTAGGTGCGCACTCGTTTATTGCCCTATTAATATTATAGTATAAATAATCAACTGCTATATCAGGGTCTTTTATTTCTAATAGCTCTGTCCACTCAATACTTGCTATGTTAGCGTACATATTCATAATATTTGCTTTCCTGAAATTCCATTGTCCATCCAACGGTACGAGTCGTTGGTCTTCCCTCTCTCTCTCATTTGTCTGTGCATTTCGCTCAATCACCTCCACGATACTGATCGCTAGCGGTGGATGATACTCGTCTACCGGTTGCAACCCCTCCGTCACACACACCGCTACTTCTCCCCGTATTCCGTTTCCGTTCAGTACTAAATCCAATTGTCTGTTATCACAATTTGGTACCCCGTTGCATTGCCTGAATTCACAGAACGCTACTAAATATTCATAATAATTACAGATTTCAACACTAGCCGAATACAGATTAAAGTCACCTACTACGATTACATTATTTTTGTATTTTACACTAATGCCTTCTATCAAGCTAAAAATTATTAAATATTCTTCGATGTTGGTTGTTGGTGGTATGTACACCACGCAACAGGCAAATAGAAACCTATTTTTGTAGTATACTGCAGCTGAAATTATTTCGAACCTATGTTTATCTATATCTATGCTGTCCGGTGTTGGTATCCGTCGCAATTCAAACATGGGCGATGCCACCAGACACGCTCCACCTTGTTTCCGCCCATCGGCCCGGTCGCACCTCTCTATATGATAACCCGGCGGGACAAGTTCTGCGTCGTGAATCGATGCGCAACAACCCGTTTCTGTGATCGCGATGAGGTCCGCTCCCGATGATTGAACGAAGGCCATGAATCTTGTGGTTTTCGTTCGCAGGCCCCTAACATTCTGGTAATGTATTTCTATGCTCCTTTTCGTCTCTCTGTGGATACTTGTATTGGAGTCGTTTTCCCTGGATCTGTGCTCCTCTGAAAATTTTGCCTCCACTGTTTAATGCAAATATCCGCTGCCCAATTATTTGGATCCATTACCAATTCTGCCAGTCTTGACGGCGTCCCAATCTTAAACGACGCGTAGTTCCCGCGTGCCTTCAGTTCTTCCACTGTGCAGACTTTCTCAGTGGTTATGGTTTCCAAATGGTTAAGTACCTGGTCGGGTTTTGTACCTTGCTTAACATAATAAAGATGTAGGTATTTCCACCTCTCTGACGCCTCCAATGTTGTTGCCCCTGGACCTGCTGTTCCTCTCAAGATTGGTGTTACTGATGTTCTTTGACGTTTCCTTCTTACTACAGTCCATTCGCCTGCCTCTGCCCCATCCGAGTTACTCTTCTCTTCCACTAGAACATCGCCCTTTCTCTGCCGTTGCCCCACGCTTGCGCTCGCTTTGCCTACGCCTGCTTGGGGCTCCAGCGTGGGCGTTTGCTTAAGCTTTTCCGGTACTGCCTGTTTAGTTACTGCTGGTTTCGCTGTTATCACGTGGGCCTGAGACTTACTAATGGAGGCCACACTGCTCCCCGCGTCTTGGTTTTTGGGTGACTTTATATCTCTCTTCTCATTGTGATCTTCCCTTCGTGTTCTGGAACCTGTTCCTTTCTTGCTTTCCAGGATCTCCATTTTTTTTTATCAGTGCGCTTTCGCATTTGTTGCATCCATTTTCCCTTATTTCCGATTTTATTTCCACTAAGTGCTCCCGTAGTATTTTATTAAACTGCGCCGTTATGCGCCTTTCCTGTTCAGCCTGCAACTCTTTTATTTCTCCCATCATCGCGGCCCGCATGTTGTTCAAAGCCGTCTCTAGTAGAACGTCGCTCTGCGTACTATGCACAAGCGGTGGTGGAGCCGCGCGTGCCCCTGTGCGTACTGTAACGTTGTCCACGCTGCAGATTGACACGTCGATACAGTCGCTCACGATACTACTATCCTGTACTGTACTCTGAGATGGCCGCACTGGTGTCTGCGAATTGTCGCCTCTGGGCATCTTACCGCGACATTCCAAGCATATCCACAACTTTTTATAATCCTCAGATAAATTGGAGTATGTTTCGTCGCTAAAGTTGGCACAGAATATATCGTAGACTTGCATGCAAATCTTACATTCCATCTTGTCACTCTCCTTCCCTATACTTCCCCGACATCCCGCGCATAAACTAGCCTTCGACGCCATTGTTGCGTAATTAACTCTTTCCGTTCCCAAGTAATAGATGGTTGCCAACAATGAAGAGACACCCCTGCGAACTATCACCGTGTAATGCGTGGTTGCCAATAATGAAAACCCGTTTCTGAACGCAGTGAGCGAGTCCAACGGTTGGCAATCTTGTTCTATTTGACAGATGCTCTCGTTCGCAATCCAATCAGCTGGTGCAATTTAGTTTGTGTACAAAAATTTCTCCAATTTTCGAGTTTCTCAACGGATATTTTTGTGAAGAAAGTAGTTTTAAACTGGCTCACCGAAAGTGAATCTGTGGTTTTCTGCTTGGATGTTGAAGATTCTTAATTGTGTTTCACACGATAACCTCACAGGGATGCAAACTTAGTCACTTTAAACCAAATATATGCAAGTAAAACAATAATTTTAATTAAAATTTGAGCAAATACAATTAGAGAGTGTTTACTTCGCCAGTGTTGCTAGCGTTGTCGATGATGAATGATAACCCTTGATGATGGCCAAGAGATCTTATTTTGACAATCATATTTTAAATAATTTAATCGATATCGAAGTCAAAAATATTATCGATATCTTAGAAACACTATTGAAAACTCTGTTGTGATTCTAAAGACATACTTCCTTAAAGTTTTAGTCTGAGAGTTCCGATGTACCTTTTCTTAAAGAGGTAAAATTCTAAAATTTACTTTATATTGTATAGATCGTAAAGTTCTTTATTGACTGTACTGGAACGATGTTTATTTAATAGTGTTTTTAAACTAATTTTAAAAAGGGTTCATAAATTTTTGTTTTAAAAAGGCGAAGTTGTGATTCTCGGAGGTTTAATAAAAAAAGTTGCAGTTTGTTAAGTTTTTTTTTCGCACTTTGTAGAAAGGTACCGTTGGGGTTAAGATAGCAAAGTTGTGAGTTAGTTATTATATTACAAGGAAGCTGATTAAATAATGCTAGTTTTTTTAACAAAGTTTTATGGTTCTTTTTCTGAGAATATTGTACGAATTTTTAAAAAAATATTTTTTTCAATGTTTCCTTTGCATCAAGTATGATTTTTTTCATGAATTTTCAAGCTTCTTTTTCTGAGAATATTACGAAAAATTTTCTTGCATGTTTTTTTCAATGATTTTACTCATCGGGTATTTTCTGTGCAGAATTATGTGCTTTAAATCTTACCAGAAGACCAGTTTTTTCTATTGTAAATCCTTTACTACAAGATACATTTTGGGGAAAAAAATTGTCAAAATTAACACTTCAAAAAAGTTCTGAATTATGTACGAACCTTACACAAATAAATACAAAACGTATTACAGTATTTAAAAAATAAATAAATATCAAAAACAAAAAATACTTATTTTAATTAATTGGTTTCAATTATTAACTAAAATCATAATTAACCATTGAACTTACGCTAATGTAAAATATTCCGTTAATTGGCAAACGAAAATTGATTTTGTAATTGTAATTTTAGAAATGAAGACAAGAAATTATCATTAATTAATTTGCTAAATGAATATTAATTTAGTGTTGATTATAATATGCGATGTAAATTTTTCAAGTGTGCTTGGATCATCGAGTACCTATCATGAAGGCACTCGATGGCTTGGATGGATTCTAAATTATTGGAGACTAGCTGTTGCCCGCGGTGTTACCCGCGTTTAATTTTATGCACAGCAGCGCCATCTATATCATCTTTTTGACAAAATCCTACGGGAATCGCACACATTTCGGGATAAAAAGTACCCAATGTGTTAACCCAAGATATCAGCTACTTACACCAAATATCATAAAAATTGTCACAGTCATTGGAGCGTGAAGAGTTAACAAACATACACACAGCTTACACCTTTATAATATTAGTAGGATAAAGGAAAATACTTACTCAAAGAAATGTTCTCTTAGTCTAATTTAATATCACTCTCTTTTCTTAAAAAAAAGAAGAATGCGGTTCCCGCTTCGAAGGAGGGAAGTGAGAGAAGGGATAAAGTGAAGGAGAACGGAAAAGAATTTAGTTTCAAGATCTTGTGCTCACTGAACAAAGCGCAGAGTAGGTGTTCCAGGCTGATATTTTGTGAGAATCTTGCTAAATTACCACATTTAGAAATAAATGTACTAAGTCCCCAAAAACATTTGCTGCTCGAAATATTACATTACTTAGCATTGGTCTCGGCCATGTTGTGTTCCTACGTGAGTAAGGTCTCTGAAGCTCCACTTGGGCGCGTTGGGAGGGTTGGCAACGCGTGAGTGATACCCCCGGTATTGCAAGCAATGAATTCATTTCTCGAATTCATAGCAGTATCCTTAGCAATTCCTCTAATTTTCGTAAAATGGTCGTGTTTTTGTAACGTTCGAGGTTTGTGACGTTCAACCTTATTTCAAGAGCTAGAACTACGTAAATTAATTATAATTATTAGAAAAATATGAATTGCAAATTGTGAATGGTAGTTAAAGTTACTATTTTACGATTTGAAAAGTGATCGCTATTAGGAATCTCTCATATGAGTCATCTAAAAGTGACCTTTTTAGGTCTCCTGGACAAACATTTCATATTTGTATGAAGACAGCGCATTACGGTAAAGTGGTCACGAGCGGTGCGTTATTTTCATTGCAACACAATAGTGCGGTATAAGCAGGTTTTATGGCGTCTAGATTTAATTTTACTGTGGTGCACTTCACTTTTATTGTTGTCATTTGTATTTTTCACAATCCTGCACAACTAGTTCACAATATTGTGTACAATAAACATTACACATGATTTTTATAAATAGGCTGTATGCTATCTGTCGCACAGATTACTTAGACCAAAACTGCGTCGCACGGGACCCGCCGCGTGTTCATTCAAAATACGCGTGACGAAGTAACTGCTACTTAGTAGTTACTTCGTTACGCGTATTTTAACTACTAATACTATTAGTAGTTACTTCGTCCTGTCGGACTACTCTCGTAACAAAACAGTTCAAATCTAGTTCAAACTCACTCACTATCTCGCTCGGGTATTTGACAGAACCTTGATGCTCCTTACTATCTCGCTCGGGTTCTCTCTAACTAGCAGAACATTGATGCTTCCAATTCTATTTGGCAGAACACACTTGGCAGAATCTTCATTAAACGAATATTCTTAGGGCCTAAAAAATATTAATTTACAAAGATCATTTGGCAGAATTTACAATGGCATACTTTCATGATGGCAGAAAATTTTATTATAAACATAATTACTTTTGGCAGAATTAACAAACAACTTATATGGACTTCCCAATGGTTGACTGGTTGAGAATGCAACTTAGCATTAAGTCCGCCTATTGTATCAGTACTATTGTATTGTGGTCAATAAAGTTATATAAATAAATATATAGCCTAATTAGTTTGTTGTTATTCTCACTTTGTGTAAGTAAAGTCTTTTGAATGAACATGATTGTCTTGTGTATACACACAGTACAGTTATAACAATTATTGCACGGGTCCGGACCTGTGTATTTGTACAAAGAGTCTACAACAAACGCTTCACTTATGTCTCTCTCCTTTGTAATAGCACCTTTGAAATACCGTAAATGCACGGTACGTAAGGAACTGACAAGTTTTCTTTTTTTCGATTTCGTTTGCGACTCCGCTTTCCCGTGGGAATTTCTTAATGTATTATACGTAGATACCTTTCTCTTGAATCCCTCTATCTATTTAAATAAATCCGTTGCGTAGTTTTAACGATCTTACATAGGACAATACATAGGACAGTCAGACAGCGGGACTTCTGTCTGCTATGTAAAGATGCTAGCTCCAACATTATATTAATACATACGGAAGAATTACACGAATTCTCGGGAATTTGAGCGAAGTGATACGAAGTTAGGCACGTAGTAGTTAAAAGACAAGAGAATAACGCTTTATACAAACTGCACGAATGCGTGCATCGAGTTTTTAACTAACGCTTCGACTCTGCCAAAGTGAGTTAAGTCTTCTTAATGTAGAACAAAACTTAACTCAAAAACGGTAAAAGTATAAAATGCAGTAAAAACGTTATTCTCTTCCTGCAAAACTAAATATTTTCCAGTCGTTAGTTTGAATTTAGATCTAGGTAAACTAAGAGAGTGCAAAAAGGTTTTAGTGCGTTTTTTAGCCAATTGATGATTTTAAGTTGTCCGAGTTTGATCTGTGCAATATTAATATGATTTTATTTGATGATTAATCTGATGGTAAGCAATCACCACCGCCCATGAACAACCGAAACTCTGAGAGAACTACTGATACGTTGCCAACTTTTGAGATATTAACAGATAATCTATTTCACGAAGAGCATTTTGATATGATTGTTGTAAGACGTGTACGTGCACATTACTTTAGTGTGCGTGACCGATTTTACGAGCGTTTGCGTGGTTACGCATACTAACATAATGTGTATGTGATCGCTACAACATTCAAAGACAAACGCTCTTCGTGAAGTAGAATATATGTTCACGCTTTAAGTTATCCAATATAGATTACAATTTGATCACACTGACGTCTTGAAAAGTTGTTCTTTTAAAAATACATTCTTTATAAAAGTCGGTTGAAGATATCCCATCTTGTAGCAACTTGTGTATGGCTTAATGACACAAAGGCACGTACAAACCCGCTTTGCCAGATGTCCCGCAAAATTGAATTAGAATTTCGTCATCTGAGAATTTTCGCATCTTCTCGGCTTTCCTTATCCGTAATATAAAGGCGCGTTTCCTTAAGGTGATGGAATAGTTCCTGTATCGCGTCAGAACCATCGATTTCTACTTTTAAAGTAACCCTTAACACATTACGTCCATAGCCGTAATTTTAGTTATGATTATTTGATTATTATACCACAACACGCCTATAGGCGGTCAATTTCAATTCCTAAAAACGAAGCTTCCCGTCGTCGGTAGCCGCTACAATTCTTAAATATTATAAGGAGTCACGTTATCTCCCCCCCCCCTCCGTATTCTCTCAACAAAATCAGTTACAATCTCAAGCAGCTGTCTCATTCATATAAAATATGAATTGAGCGAGATAGTGCGTGAAGTGTCACAACGCGCTTGTTTTTTAACGGATCGGTGCCATATCGCAACTTTTACACAATTAAATTAAACTTTTAAACATTTAAAATTTTATAAAAATAAAAATATTTTAAATACAATAGCCTAAATTAATATTATGTTCTGTAACTCATTCTGTGCAGCGGACGCCGATCGGCGTATGTGTCAAATACCGTCCACACCTGGTTTATACTAGTAATTTATATGGCCGCAATGAATGAGTTAAAACATATTTTGAAACGATAACTAACTCACAATCTTCGTCAATGAAATCGGTTAGTCATTCTACGTTTATTTTTATTCAAAATATATTTCCTTTCAAAAACTCGATTAGGGTTTTCGCTGCTATCATAGAAGTGTCAAAATGAATAATAGTCTAGTTTTGTAACAATGTCTATTTTCTTTGAATTAATAAACATCCAGTCACGTTTAAGTCTTAATTTGTTTCTAACAATATGAAGTCAACTTGATAAATGACGAGAATTTGTAATTAATCTATTCTATTTGATAATTTTCATTATATTGATTGTTCGCCTATTGTTCTTAATGTAGGTTAATGAATTTATTTTTTAGAGTCCTTTTATTCATGACGTAGGCGTCGCGTTGGCGTTTGATGAACATAATACGCACCGCAGACGCAGCGGTAACGCGACACACACCTAGCGTTGTCTCTGCGTACAGTAAAAATGCCATGTGTGAAGGAGCTCTTTACCACACGGCCGCGTAGCTATCAGAATTCGGAACCCTGTATTTTCAACGTACTACTTTCTTGGGTCGTTTCTGGCTACACGGACCGCAATAAAATCGAAATGTGGTCCCATTTGCCGAATCCATTATATTTTAACATTTTTCTTAACTGGAACTCATCCAAACCAGTTTACTATGATTTTGCATCGTTTATGAGTGATAATTTCTTTTGTGACAATCATCGCATTATTGTTTTGCATTTCTGCTTGAAAGAAATGTAGATATATTAGACATTTCCTTAACTCAATCTTCTGTATGACGGAATTGTGTATTATACTGGTCGCCAACGCGGCTGGCTCGCGCAGTCATATAACGAACTTCGAAACTCATTACTCAGTGCACTCGTTTACTGTTACCGTGTACAATTATTGTTCACACGACAATCGTTTTACAATTAGTTCAATAGATTGTGAGCCAGAAGCGTTGGCGTTGAGTCTAAACATTTCCTTTACTCAGAACAATAAAGCGATTATGTCATTAGGTACTTTTCAACAATTTCATGTAAATAAAATGTAATTTGTTTTTATTGTAAATAGTTGTAGATAGTATACATTCAAAATCTTGTAATAATAAGTACCTACCTATTGTAAGTAATAAATTGTTAAGTTTGCATAATTTTATTTGAACATTGTATCCGATCTTTTTTATAACATTTGACTTTGCCCTGATAAGTTACCAGTAACCTATCTGTCACGTAAATATTGAACTGACTCTGTTTTGAGTGAGATCTTTTTAAATTTTTCAAATAGCTTTCTGATAATGTTGATAAACGTTTAGCCAACTATTCTTATTTAGACTGCTTAGTTGTACAGTCAAGAGCAGGTCAACCTTTACATATTGGACTTTGTACCATTCTTAAGTTCTACGACATAAGAGCCAAAATTGTACTGCAAGAGCTCGACGTGCACCTGACTGTATACACACTAGCAGGTAGATGGTGAAACACTGCCACCTGCAGTTTATTGAAAAAAAAAACGTCTCCACACAGCTCAAATAGAAGAGCATTCGGCCGGATTTCGTGTGGTTTCAAATCCCACCTTGGGCAGAAAAATAAAATCTTTTATCTATTAAATATTTTAAAAAGTTTTTGTATACTTATGGACACTGAAACCTATTTCCAGCCACAAAATCAAACATTAAAATTGCTTCATGAAATTTTGTCTAAACTGTATCAAATACTTCAATTTACTAAAATGGTGTTTTCATAAATTGTTTGTATTATTGTAATTTTATGTTAATTTTGTTATTGAATGTTAAGTACCGGGTTGTTTAATTTGTTAGATATATTAATGTTTTGGGATTATCTGTAAACAAGAAATAATTCCCAAGTTGTTTATAAAGGAAGAAAATAAACGTTTCATTCTAACTTATTGTTTTATTAACTTTTATTGGCCATGTCCATACTTATAATAATTGATAGCCCGGTGGCGCGTTGATAGTGACCCTTCGTCGGCACCAGAGGCAGAGGACGTGGCTTCGATCCCCGTACGGAGAAAACATTTGTGTTTGCCTTGAGCCTGGGTCATCATATCAACCCATAATCATCCCACTGCTGGAATTAAATACGAGTCTCCCTACAATCGAAGGTGATTAGAGCGTACTCTGCCACGCTGCTCCAATGCAGATTGGCAGAAGCCGGTGTTTTCAAACCACCCTAAGGCTACCAACTTGGCTTAACGACTGTCATCCATCGACAACAGCCGGGACCGACGGCTTAACGTGCCCTCCGAAGCACGGAGAAGCTCGATATAATGAAACCCATCCAAACGCTGGCTGGGGTCAACGTCGCTTAACTTGAGTGTTTTTTTTATTTATAAATATATAGGGACAATTCATACAGATTGAGCTAGCCCCAAAGTAAGTTCGAAACTTGTGTTATGGGATACTAACTCAACGATATTATATTTTATAACAAATACATATATAGATAAACATCCAAGACCTGAGGCTCATGACCTCCTTGGCGGTCTGGCGTGGTAACCATTACGCCACGGAGGTCGTCAAAGTGTTACCTCCTGGAGCCTGGGTGTTTTTATTTATTTTTTTTAATTATCACAACGTCATTACAGGTTATAACACCCAACGCGACAATGTAGTTCGATAATATAAATTAACAATTTGTCATGAATTTATAATAAAATTAATATTTAGGGACATCGCAAAAAATGCTGCGACAAACCACTGGTGACCCAAAGGCTGGCAGTTACTTCGCTCAACGGATATCTATCGCCGTTCAGCGAGGTAACGCTGCTAGCATTTTGGGCACCCTGCCACAGGGACCATGTCTTTTTAATGCTTAGTTTTAGTTTTTATTGTTAGTTTAGTTTTTATTTTTTATTGTTAGTTTAGTTTTAATTAATTTTATTGAATTTCATATTATTTAATTATGTATTTTACCAATAAATCTTTTATTATAATTTCAAAAAAAAAATAAAATTAAAATTAGTATAAATGATATTTATGAAAAAGCGATGAAATTAAGTTACCAAATTAGAATAAATTAAATTAAGAATATATCATTAGATAATAATAAAAAAAATATAAAAAAATGTAATTTAGAAATTTGTAGGCCCCATAGAACAAATGTCCTAGGTTTTCTACCTATAATTACAACTAGCTTTTTTGCCCGCGACTTCGTCCGCGTGAAGTTCCGGACCCGTTCCCGTGGGAACCACATTGAATTTCGGGAAAAGCTATAGCCTATGTTACTCCCTGATAATGTAGCTTTCTACTGGTGAAAGAATTTTTGAAATCGGTCAAGTAGTTTCGGAGCCTATTCAATGCAAACAAACAATCAAATCTTTCCTCTTTATAATATTAGTATAGATAATAAATTCGTTATCTGGTACTCATAACACAAGCAGGTTAGCTTACTTTGACATCAGGTAGCGCTGTGTGAATAATGAAGAAATTGTCCGGATCTCTCACCGAATGAAACGCATTGCTGCTTCACGCCAATCTTCAGAGTGCTTAGTACGAGTTTTTTTGTACACATTCGATCACGTCGAAATAGAGAAGACCTCTCATGTTGCGAATTTATAAGACGCGTGCTACATATCAAAATTATGCGGCTTACTTGCTCACGTTTCGAAGTGAGTAACCCGGCTAATTTGGATATGTAACACGCGTCTGATAAATTCACAATATGAAACAGTTTTACATTTTGGTCGGCTTGTAAACGTTAACACGTTCGAATGTGACCAAAAACATACTAAACACTCTGGTTATAGTGTAAACTCGAGTGTACGGTAAGACCGTATCCAGAAAGGGCGAACTTGCCGCGCGTTTTGGTTCATTTTATTATCCATCGCGGAGTTGCAACCATTTCATTATAAGACCTATATACAAAAAGTTCAATGTTGCACGAAACGCGAAGCCAACGCGCGTACATGTGTACCGTGGCGCAATTAAGCCTCTACCACACAGGCGCGTTTTTAACGGTTGATAATATCGCATGCGTTATTGCGATAATGCACCCTTCCTTGATTCCTTGCACACAGTTGCGTTTTTATCGTCCGATATTTCTTCGACAGAGCTAACGTTATTATCGCAGGTGTGTGTACGGTCGTTTACGTCCTGATACAAACACATTCAAGAACTCATAACGGAATATCGCAGTACGGAGAAACGCAGAGTCCTACTTCCATTGCGTCGTTATTATCGCAGCAGTGTGTTACTCCGTGACCATCCTAATACAAAATGTACTGAAAACAGGTATCGCAATAATAACGCATGCGATATTATCGACTGTTAAAAAACGCGCCTGTGTGGTAGAGGTTTTATTCTTACAAAAGATGATGTCGTTTTGATGTCAATATGGTGTTGATCCAAAGTTGACATGGTTTTTAAATGGTATTATGCTATCTCATTTTTGACATTTACGTGATACTGTTTTATGTCAAAAACTGGAGTGTAATACGCGACTAAATTAATGTCAAGTTGATATCATTTTGATATCGCATATTTCGGAGAGCATAATACGTAATAGTATGTAATGTCAAGTTGACATCAAAACGACATCATAATTTGTAATAATAATTGCACCACAGGGTAGTTGAATGTCTTATTCACCGAAAACGTAGATATTCTATCTAGTAAACCTCTTTGAAATTACATTTAATGGAAAATTAAACCTACAAAAGGTATCCGAAAGGGTTTAAGTGATACATTAGATTTTGTATACCGAATTAAGCGTATACTGTACCTAATCACTTAATCCCCGTTCATTGAGACCTTTTTTCTAACAAAAGTGTTTTTAAATCGTAAACAAAATGTATTTTTGAAAGGTTTCAACAAAAAAAGGAAATCACGCGATCCTACCATTATCTAATGTCTACACAGAAATTGATATTATTAAGAGAGGTAGGGCACAGCGGATTATCCGCTCAAATCGGAGCAGCCCGTCAGGGGTAGGACCTCCAACTTACAGAAGATCGTAGCCAAATAGCATTGGTCTCGAGTCTCGGCCATGCTGTGTTCCTACGGTGAGTAAGGTCTCCAGAACTCCACTTGGGGGTTTGGGAGGGTTGGCAACGCTTGAGTGATACCCCCCGTTATTGCAAGCGTCTATAGGCAACGGTGATGCTTACCACATCAGGCGCGCCGTATGCTTGTTTTCCACCTAAGTGGTATAAAAAGATATAATTTTTAGAGTGGTGATAAGACTGTCCACTATAAGGAACCAACATTTTTACGTTTAATAATCATCATATCATATCAGCCCATAATCATTCCACTGCAGGGATAGGGATCTCTCTTCAATTGAAGGGGATTAGAGCATACTCTGCCACGCTGCTTCAATGTGGATTTTCGGAGGCCGGTGTTTTAAAGCCGCCTGAAGACCACTTACTGTCGACTATTCTTAAGTCTCATCCATCGATGATAGCCGGGACCGACAGCTTAACGTGCTCTACGAGTCACAGAGAAGTTCGAAGATAATGAAACCCATCCAAACACTGACTTGGGTCGACGCTGCTTAACTTGTGTGTTTGTTTATGATGCGACACACAGTGATGCTATCCAGTTCACAGTTTAATAAATATAATACAAAACCCAAAAAAAACTCAAATGATGACTTAACTGATTGACTCTGTATGACGTACGTACTTGTATGCATAGCTACGTTTACCGTAAAAACTGCAATTTTAAAACACAATGTACTTACCAAGATTGTATTTGAACAGCGAAATACAATTCAGAATGTAAAAGCTTCAAAATTGAACTGGCATTTACATAACACCAGGCACACGTTTATAAGAATTCACACCATTTTAATTTCCATTGGGAATTTGGATTGCTTAGAGACACCACCCTTAGGGGTTACATGTAATACTTTTAGATATAAGTTGAATAAAGTGTTGAAGGAATATACAGTTTATGTTTGAGAGCCATTCAAAATATTATACAGCCGGTTTCTGACACGCATTTTAGTTTTAATTCTACAAGACGGTTTGACAGCACAATATTTTTTGATGTATTTGGATGAGTTCAAAAAATATTATCGTTGCCCAGCTTATCTTATCTAACATTCAGATTTGACTCACGAAACAACACTATCGAAAAGAGAGAAGATTTTTTTGAACTCACATCGAAATCATAGTAATCAATATAAATAAATATTCTTGGACGAATCACACAACGCCATCTAGTCCCAAACTAAGCAACTAAGCTTGTACTATAACTAGGTTGCTGATATACTTAAATACTTTTTTTGTAAATAAATAATTATTATACGTAGAAATTATGCAGACCAAGGCAAACAGACATGTTCATGCACACAAATGTTAGCCTTGCGCAGGGTTCGAACACGCGGGCCTTGGGATAAAGTGACCATTGCTAGCCACTCGACCACCGGACCTGTCAATGGATTTTCATATATTTTCTCCACCGCATATTCTAGAAAAGGAATTTCGTACTTTCTCGCTACTTTTGGAAGGAAATTAGAGTGTACTATTCAGAAGGTGTAGTTTAAAAATAATTATTTATGTAGTGTAATCAAAACTTTGTCATAACTTTTCATAAATTTTCATAGCTACATCGCAAAGTGCTGAATTGTCTGGCGTAATAAATCAAGTGAATTAGTTTCGGGAAGGGTTGTTTATTAAAGAGATGACTCAGTGTCTAGGCTTATTTGTTTGGAGTTATATCCTCGACTATGTTTGTTCCATTGGCGAAATTGTTTTGACAATATTATACTTTTGAGGGCCAAGTGCCAGTTTTTATTCATGATTGAAGTGACAAACAATAAATTTTTGTACACAGGTATAATTTATTGCGATGACAGGTTACTGGTTAAACTTTTTGTGTGTTTAGATGGGTTTAACCAGTGTTTGGATGGGTTTCGCAATATCGAGCTTCTCCGTGCTTCCGTGCATCCATCGACAACAGCCGGGAGCTGTTGTCGATGGATGACAGGCGTCAAGTCAAGTCTGTGGCCATCAGGTAGCTTGAAAACACTGACCTCTGCCAATACGCAATGGAGGAGAGTGAAAGAGTGAGCTCTAATCCTCGAAAAATCGAACTAGGGATATCGTATTCATACTCGGTCATTGGCTTACTCTACATATCAAAGTGATATTGATGATTTGTATAGAAACTTTAACATTTTAACTAGAATTAGAACTAAAATTAAAAACATTTAAAACACTTTTGTTTAGATGGCTAGTGAAGAAATGTTTTTACTCTGTTAAGGATTATTTAAATTGTAAAATTGACATAATTTAATATTATTTATAATGACATTGTATTTTTTGTGTGCTTGTTTATATTTTTTGTAATTTTGCGTGCCACCAGCTGGCTGAATGTTGTGGCTCATATCAAAATACTACGACCTATATCATTGTTACCACATTCACTGCAAATAAATTAATTTCATTTCATTTAAAAGTACAATTAGAATATTTGGCCTTACGTTGGACGCCACTTTACTGTAGAGTTTCACGGTGGGCGCTACTTTAGTTAAGAGTTCCACGTTAGGCGCCACTTTAGTATAGAGTTCCACGGTGGGCGCCACTTTAGTTAAGAGTTCCACGTTGGGCGCCACTTTAGAATAGACTTCCACGGTGGGCGCCAATATAATGTGTGCATTGAGTGAACGATGATCGATCGTCATGATACGTAATATTTTAAATAACAATTCTCAACGTCTTACCTGGTGTGTGGTAAACAGAAATACGGAACATTACATTTTATAATAACAGGGTAATAATTATCGTAATTCGAGAAAGCCCGCGGTATTATCCGCGCAATCCTATTGTTCCCGTTCCCATAGAAATTTCTAAAAACTTTTGTGAAATAGCTACCTATTAATATTTAACCTAATTGAACAATTAAATCGCAATGAACATGTTGCGCAATTTAAAGTTAATGAATAAACGTGTTTTAAGCGAATTAAATAATGACGAAAGAGACTTGCTATACGCTGTGTGCTGTAAGTCACATTAAATTTTTGCCTCCTTATTTTATAAAAAAAAACCGGGCAAGTACGTGTCGGGCCACGCACAATGTAGGGTTCCGAATTTGCTGTGCTTTGCTTGCTTTCCTTTGAGTCCAATGTCAAATTTTATCACATTTGTAAGTTTTCATCAAAGAAATTTTATTTTATCAGTTCGTCGGCTATTACTCGGTAGCAAGTAGAGCCTACTTAACCGTTATAGTTTTCATTAAAGGTTCAGCATATGGACTACTACCATGTTTTTTTTAAAATTTATAAACATAACACTTTCGGAGATAGAGGGGGGGGGGACCACCGTGCAATACGAAAATTGACACGATAAATCGATACCCCACAACATGGGGCAGGCACGAAAAAAAAATTAATTTCCACTTTACATGTAGGGGAGGCACCACAAAAAAAATTCAATCAAATTCAAAATTTTCTTTCAGCACTTTGTTAACATTGTTAATATGTGTATACATCCCAAATTACAGCTTTCTAGCATCAAGCGTCTAGGCGCTAGACCGCGGACAGACAGACAGACAGAAAGACAGACAGACATACGGACATGGCGAAACTATAAGGGTTCCTTGTAGTTTACTACGGAACCTTAAAAAGAACTACAGTAACATGTTTTTAATTTCTTATCCGACTGATTGTTTTCATAACAGTAGAAAAAATACGGACATTGAACGAGTTGTGAACGGAATGTTCTCAAGGGAGGAATTATACCTTCTGGGAAACTAAAAAAGTGTTTAATCTTATATTTTTTTATCACTACATTATTTGAATGTTTTGCCAAGCCCGTGTTTTTCAGTCCGCCTGAAGAACACCGACTTGCTTACCGGCAGTTCATCATATCAACCCATAATCATCCCACTGCTTTGGTTCAGGTCTACCTTCAATCAAAGGAGATAAGAGCATACTCTGCCACGCTGCTCCAATGCGGATTGGCAGAGGCCGGTGTTTTCAAACCGCTCAAAGACCACCGACTTGGCTTAACGACTATCCATCGACAACAGCCGGGACCGACGACGGCTTAACGTGCCCTCCGAAGCACGGATTACCGACAGTTATCCATAAACAATAACAGCCGCGACCGACAGGTTAACGTGCCCTCCGAAGCACGGAGAAGCTTCACATATCCATCCAACCAATAGCTGGGGTCCTGCATACCAAATATCATATACATTGGCTCAGCTATTTGAGCGTGAAGAAGTAACAAACACACGTAACTTTCGCCTTTAAAATATTAGTAGGAGAAATAAAATGTATGGTTATTTGGTTCTGAAAAACTGGTAAGTAGTCGATATTCTGATCAGCATAGTTCAATCGGCGTAGTTGACATTTTGAAACAGCACACTTAAATGCGTGTATCATTTCGTTCGTGGTGGAAGTCGTTTGTAGTGTCCGGATTTTTATTGAAGGTTCGATTTTATATTTATGATACATGAGCGGTACACACTGTACATAGCTTTATAAATTATTTTACCAAACGTAAAATGTACACCATTTTCTCATCGTAAGTGAATTTGAAACTTTTAATCGTGAAACTCAAGGCCTTAATTTTACCTAAACTAACTTAAAAGTTTTTATTTTACTTACACACTTCTTGACAAGGTTTTTTTTTAAGTTTCCCTAAGTTTATCTAAGTGTCAAACTTCGCATTCACGCAAATCACCACCTTTAGGACTCAAGAAAACGTAAAACGACGCGCTCCTTCCTTAGTTTTGTATGAAATAACAGGGGCGTTCCACGACCTTTTATAACTATTCTTAAACAATTGTGTAAACGAGACGTCGCCTTACATCATGTATTGAGCTGTCTCCCTTACTCAGCCGTTCTTGGTTTGTTTTAAGCGGTCATTGTGGCCTGTATGATACAGCGTACGATGAAGGCGCAGCGATGGCGCGGGACAGGCGACCAAGCGCATACGGCATGCCTGTGTCGTGCGTAGCATCGCTTTAGTATAATTTACATGGCGCGTCGCTTTCATACATTTTGTATGAAAACATTTTGAAGCGACATCGTTTCCGCGCCGAAGGCCTCGTACGCCGATTCTGTCTGGCTTGCGTCTTAGCCACCGAGCTGTAGACAAATCAAATATTTTTATTCAAATAGGCTCATTCGAATCGTCGTTTCTTCCTACCACTAGTTACGGACGAAGATTACTAAGAAAAACTGGCAAGAAACACTTGGTTGAGTTGGCTTGAAAAAAAAAACATTTGTCTAATTTTTTTATATTTTTTTCTCTTTCTACCCTTATTCCACTTTTAGCCTCCTCAACTTTGCTCTATCACTCTCCATCTCCACCGTAAAGCTCCTCACATTCTTCCTCACACACTCAATTCATCTTTTCTTGGTCTTAATCTTATTTATATGTAAGAATCGAATTCCACACAGCTTAATATAGCACCATATGCCTGACGAAAACTCATGGAAATAATAATTTCCACAGTCGACAACTACACTTGAAATAATCCAACCGTCTCCATATTTATGAGACAGTAAATCACAAACAATAATAGAGGAGCAATAAAAAGCCTCGTAAAGTATCTCAAAACAACAGATTCGTCACTAGAAAATAAAAAAGGAATACATGAAGTTATTATTGCTCTAATAATATGTTTAGAGCCATAATATTTCGCACTAAATAATCAGAACTATTCATTTATTTTAGGATCAACAAACAGTGTTACAAAACAAAACGACCTCAGTAGCGTAATGGTTACCACGCCAGACCGCCACCCAGGAGGTCCCGGGTTCGATCCCCGGTCGGGTCATGATGAAAAACGAACTTTTTCTGATCGGCCTCGGGTCTTGGATGTTTATCTATATATATATATTTATTATAAAATACATATCGTTGAGTTAGTATCCCATAACACAAGTTTCGAACTTACTTTGGGGCTAGCTCAATCTGTATGAATTGTCTCTATATACACTGGGCGTCAAAAATAAGTAGTACAGTTTTAAAATTGCAATTACTCTTAAACTATAGAAGTTAGAGTTTTGAAATAAAAGTCATTTTATAGCAAATTTAACAAAGTTTTCTAAAAATAATACTTTATTTGGCATTAGTAAAGTTTTACACTGAAAATTAGGAAAAAACTAAAAAGCTAACCATTTTGAAGGAACTATCAAGAACTTAATTTTTACGTTTTGGGCCTTGTTCCCACTTTAGTAACTTGTGTTGCCGCCTCGGGCTCTGATGACAGCTTGGAGCCGGTTTGGCATGCTGAACACTAAGTTTCGGAGGCGGTGTTGGGGAATATTCACCCATTCTTCTATCAGGGCCTGTTTTAGAGCCCTGAGGGTGGCGGGGGGTGGTCTGCGTCTTCTGACTAGCCTCCCAAGCTCATCCCAGGCGTGTTCAATCGGGTTAAGATCTGGGCTTCTTGATGGCCAAGCCATCAAGCTGATGCCAACCTCCTGAATGTACTCTTGTACGAGATGAGCGGTGTGTGGCCGGGCGTTATCATGCATTAGTATAGCTCCATCACCCATATTTGCTAAATATGGCCCTGCATACTCGTTAAGGATCTCTAATGCATATCTTTCACCAGTCAGAGTGCCATTTTCTATGACCACTAGCTCTGTGCGACCCTCTAAAGAGATGCCAGCCCATACGTGTACAGAGCCCCCGCCGTATTGAACTCTTTCCGAGATGCAACCTTGAATGTATCGCTCACCAGGTCGCCTGTATACTCTCCGCCTTCCATCGGAAGTGAATAAAGAAAACCGAGACTCATCTGTGAACAAAACTCTTGTCCATTTTTCTTCGCCCCATTGTACGTGTTGAAGCGCGTAGCGTAGTCTTACTACTCGATGCCCTGTCTCAAGTTTGGGGCCATTTGCTGGCCTGTACGACTTCAGGTTGGCTTCAGCAAGTCTTCTCCTCACTGTACTCTCACTAACGTAGTCTCTTCGGGTCTGAAGAAGCTGTTGCTGGACCTCAACTGCATTAAGGTGACGATTTCTTAACACAGTAGAGACAATTAAGCGGTCTTCTCGGGTACTAGTGCACCTGGGTCTGCCATTACTTGGTCTCCTTAGATGGTTTCCAGTCTCTTCGTATCTTCGCTTTACTTGCTGGATCGTTCTTAGAGTTACACCCACCGTTATTGCAGTACGACGCATACTAATGCCTACTTCGAGAAAAGTTATGATTCTTGCACATTCTTCTTGTGAAAGAGGCATGATTAGTAAAGTTTACTCGCTGAAGACACATTTGCTTTTGAATTGCAATTGATTTATCAGCAATAAAGAAAACAATAAAAAACAAAAGTACAAGCCAACAGTTTAAAAAAATAGTGTTTTTATTTATTAAGTTTTTTTTCAGTCAATCTTTAAAAAATGATATTATGCATGAAGTTTTTATTAAATGAAATTAAATTGTCTTTTAACTTTTTTTTATTTCAAAGGTCTAGCTTCTGCAGTTTAGGAGATATTGCAATTTTAAAACTGTACTACTTATTTTTGACGCCCAGTGTATTTATTTATTTATTTAGTGTCCACGAAATTACAATGTTAAACATAGGTAGCTTTAAATTGCACAAATATCGTGTCATTAACTACGATAACCGCAGATAATAATACAGAAATGTATCGGTGTGGTGGTGGATAGAAAGAAAAAATGGAACTCCTTCCCGGAGTTAATAGGTAGTTTAGTTTTAATAGTATACTTTATTTATTAGGATTTTTTTAATTTTATTAATGTAGACTTATGTTTAATGTAAATTATTTATTTATTAGATTAATGTAAATTATTAATATAGAATGTCTTAGTTACCATCTGTCCAGCCGGGCTAACATGACAAACGCGACAAAATTTTCTCGCTTCCCTCAGCCAATAGCGTATCTCGGTTATGTCTACAGTAGACAAAACAGGCATTGCTATTGGCGAAGAAGCTTTGTTGCGTGCGAGAAACTATCTCGAGTGTAAGCATGTTGGGCCCGCTGGAGTGAGATATCGTCGTGCCATCTAATTCTATGCTTTGTTATAAAATGTGTCTCCACACGGCGATTTCATCGCGGCGATTTACATTCGGACTCGTCGCGATTCTCTCGCTCGTGGGACTGTAGATGATGCCGGAGACGCGCCGGAACATCACCGGCACCGGAACGCAAAATGGTGTAAACGAAGAAAAATCGCACTGACGCCGCAAAAATGAGGAATCATCGCTTATACACTGCAGCTTACGGCGGCTTTAAGCAGCTACGGCGCCGCCGCCGGTGGTGCGTTTTCGGCGCGTCTCCGGAGTCGTCTACAGTAAGCCTTAGCCATCTTTGATTCAATACGTTTATTTAGAGAGCAGGTTTTTACACACACTCTCTCGTAGAGTACATAGAGTAATAAATTATTTGTGTAATTTAATCTATTCTATAAACTACTACCATTTCGGAAACAAAAGCAAAATAACCACTGGTAAAAGAATCCGAAACTTGAAACTTGCTTTCTTGAAAAACTATTTATACTGAACGCCAAATCCCCCTGGTGCAATCATAAAACGAAGTTCGAAATTAAGTTTTATTACTCAGTACATAACGACAATCCACATTCAATTGTTTTATTAACATTAACTGTGAACCAGAAGCTTTGGCGTTGAGTGTAGTCATCTTCTAAAATCTCAAGACTAAGGACGTCCACTACTCCGGCATCCGATTTTTATCGGTCCGGTATAGAAATTCATACTTTAGACATAAAACCGGATGCCGGAGTAGTGGAGAAGCGCGTATACTAAAGTATGAATTTCTACATCGGACCGGCAATTACCGGACCGATAAAAATCGGATGCCGGAGTAGTGGAAAAACGCCCAAAGTGTTAGTCAGTTTTTTTAGTCGGTATGTCCCTCACTTTTCTATGGTCACTAGGCGGAGAGCCCGACTGATCTCCGTTTCTACTCCAAGACGGTCCTTCCCCAGTTTAATGAAAAACCTGTAGTAGAAGAGTGGGGACTTAGCACTACTTATCACTACAGTAATGATTGGTCATAGTGCTAAGTTATATTTCCCTGCCTTAAAAAAGGTGGCGCGAGATGGAAGGTACATCTAAGTCGATGGAGGTTTTAATTCCTAATGAACTAAAGCCTACCAGAGGATTTGCTAAAAAAACCTATTCTTTTATATGGGAAACATTGTATCTATTGACAATATTTTCTAAGGCTGTATTTTCCTGTATGAGGATTATCAATATACGGAGAGTCAGCATTTCTTGATAGAAATTATCGCAGAGCAAAACTGTATCGATGCGGACACATTAAGGTACGGTTTCGTTGAGACTACTTTTATAGATTTATTAACCGAAGTTTTACCCGCGAAATCCCGTTTGTCCCGTTCACGGACTGATCCGGGATAAAAATCCAGGTTAATCCAGGTTACAAACGTGTACCAAATTTGAAGCAAATCTAATAGTAAGCTGAAATGATGACGATGATAAAAACCAAAAGTAGTTTTTTCCAGATTATGACATAATGTTAGTATTGATTTATAAGTTAACATGGATTTTAATTCATATTTTATTATGTAACCTTTAGTCCACCCAACTAAGACATAAAAATAGCTCTCAGTGGAAGTAATTTGTAAGAAATAGTGTTTTAAACAATATACTAAAAGTACTGATGGGTGGGGGTGGAAAGACGGAGGGTTTAAAGGTCCCGTGTTTTAGTTTTTCGTAAAAATCTCGTAAATGGTAGACCATATGAAAAAATTGATCTACCACTTAAATAATCTACATAAAAATCTTTACAAAAAAATTCTATACATTTTTACAGAGGGAAGGAAATGGACAATGAAAGACAAACTTATAATATTATTTAAGTATAGACCGGACCGACCGGTCTGGTCCGCAACACTCGGGGACAAAGAAAGCTCAACCTTAGTTTTACTTTGGACTAAGTGATGCTGTATGAATTGTGTCTTTGTGTATTCGTCATCACTTTCTATTTCTATATTATCGTATTCTCTTGTTATTTGTAAACCTTGCTTTATGATTAAAAAAAAATGTTTTAATGAAACCGCAGCTTAAGCTTTCATTTTTTCACGAAGGAAGATTAATGTTGTTTTATTGTGGAACTAGCTTTTCCCCGCGGCTTCGCTTGCGGTTAATTTTATGACATAGATAGGTCTCGTTTGACAACAAAACAACCCATAGCGCGACTTGTAGCGCCATCTGTTGGCCGATACAGCGCCCTCTATAGTAGAAAAACTATTTTCCCATTGGAATGACATACTTTCACGGTATAAAAAGAAGCCTATGATGGGCCCTGTACCTCTGACAATATCTATACAAATTTTCATAATGATCGGCTGATTAGTCAAACCGTGAAGGAATAACAAACAAACAAACACACTTTCTCATTTATAATATTATTATGATACAAAGAGTGACTGCAACACAAAATAACTGAACCATTAACTTAACTGTTAGTTTGAAGTTCAAATTGATAATTTTAGATCAAAGTTAAAAGTAAGTCAAAGTTATGATTTAGTTGTTTAATAAATTTAAACAATTAAGTTCATTGCTAAAGTTAGTTTTGTGTTTATTTGTAATAATGAATTTAATAGTTATCTTTCGTTATCTATCTACAGAAAATAATATTAGGTAGATCACCTAATATTTAATTTTAATTGAGTAGGTGCCTTTGGGGTAATAATAAATATATATAGGGACAAATCACACAGATTGCGCTAGCCCCAAAGTAAGTTCGAAACTTGTGTTATGGGATACTAACTCAACGATACTATATTTTATAATAAATACATATATAGATAAACATCCAAGACCGGAGGTCAATCACAAAAAGTTCGTTTTCCATCAAAACCCGACCGGGATTCGAACCCGGGACCTCCCGGGTGGCGTTCCGGCGTGGTAGCCATTACGCCACGGATGAGGTAGTCGAATTTATTTATTTTTTCAAAGATTGTCGTCGGCCGAACAAATAATCCACTGAGTTGCTGCACGATGTCTATTTGTATCACTGCAGCACACAATATCTTGTATAAATTAAGTATTATATATATTTTTTGTATTAAAAAAAAAATATTATAAAATATTAATTACTTATTGGGGTTGTAATTTATAAATTTTTATTTTAAAGCTCATCTTTTAAAATATCAAATTTTATTTTAAGATAATTATTTAATTAACATAAATTTATATTGCAATTACACATAAATTACTTGTGTGTCTTAGAGATATGAATTAAACATTTTTTTTAATGTATGAGGTTGGCAAACGAGCATGGGGGTCAACATTGATGTGTTTACCTGATACGCGCGACTCAACCAAATTTCACAAATATGCCAAATTTAATTGAGTTGTATCAAACTTTCTTATTTAATGTAATGTGAGACCATAGAAATATATTATTCGATAAAAGGAGAAACAATAATTTATGTCAGATACGAGTGGTCGGTCGAGACGCCGGCACATATGCCCAGTAAAATTGATGACCCACCCGGGAAGTACTAATCGACCGCCAGAATGAGTAATAAGATCATATTATTCTATTCTATGTGGAAATAATATATTTTTGTGTGACAACTTGGTAGCTCCGTTATACACACATAGATCATCACGTATTTTTCGTTATTCTTTTACACTCGAGGCAACGCAATCGTGAGTTTAACCTTTGAAAATTCAACAGAACACACGAAACTGGTTTTGTGAACGCAATCGATGACGATCGATTGTGAGTCTATTTGAAAATGTGCTCATCTGTTATCTACTTTGTAAGATAACTAGCGAAACCCGCGCAACTTCGTTTGCGTGTATCCCGCTTTCCCGTGGGAATTTTGGAATGTATGATACTTTAAAACCTTCCCCTTGAATCACTCTATCAATTAAAAAAAACCGCATCAAAATCCGTTGCGTAGTTTTAAAGATTTAAGCTTACAAAGGGACATAGGGACATAGGGACAGAAAAAGCGACTTTGTTTTATACTATGTAGTGATAATAATAATAAAAATGTTTATTTTTCTCTTCACAAATCCATCTGAAAACTATTGAAAAACATCTGAAAACCATCCCGAAACCATCCGAAAACCATTACGAAACAGCAAAAAAAAAAGAAAATTTTTGGAATACTTACTCATTTTGGATAGCACAACTAAGCACAACTTAATTGTGCGAACAGGTTTTTTTTTGCGAATTGTTCCTGTTGGACCAACTAGTTGTGCGTTGGTCCAACAGGAAATGGTGGTCCATACTAATATTATAAATGTGAAAGTGTGTTTGTTTGTTTGTCCTCCCTTCATGTCGAAAGTACCTAATGAACGGATTGATATGAATTTTTTTTTGGGGATAGTTTAAAATCTGGAGTGACATAGGCATCTTATTAAAAAAAATAAAGTACATAATTTTTTGTTCTTCTTTCACGTCGATAGGAACCTAAGTACCGATATGTTTTTTGATAACAGAGATGATTTAAGGTCTGGAGAGTGACATAGGCTACTTTTTATCCCGGAAAAACATCTCATTCCCACAGGAAAAAAAAAACAACATTCCTTTAATTTTTTTAACGGGGATAATTTAAGGTCTGCAGAGTGACATAAGGCTACTTTTTTCCCCACGGAATAAAGATATTCCCATGGGAATAATTATTGACATCTTGCCTTGACCACGCGGGCAAAGCCGCGGGTAACAGCTAGTAGGAATATACATATTTAATTATTTTTTACTTATCTGCAAGCAAGCATTATCTTACCACATACGGAAACCAACACTGGTAGGCGGTACATTGGTGCTACTTTCACTGTTGAAAATTTTCATAAAAGCTCCTTTTGCTACGTACAAATACAATAAAAAAATTAAAAATAAAATAATTCGTCTCCACAAATTACACGTCATAAATAAAACTTAAATGTAAATTACAATTTTACAGGACAAAATGCAATTTGTAACCGAAGCCTGTATCTTAGGAGACCAGGTTCCCCTGCCCTGCATAGATAGTATTGCAAATAGTTAGTTGTTCTTGGAGAAAAAACAATGTTTAGTAATTATTATAATACTTATTGACAAACAAATCGATACTTCGGCTAACAAAGCGTCCTTTCAAAACTTTGTATCTTTAGATAGCGCGCACGGTTGACTTTTGTCGACGTCATAAAAGTTTTGTCAATCTTACGTCACGAGTTAGCGCACACAGAAAATATTTGTAACCGTGGCAAAAAAAATTATTACCAGCCAGTACCTATAGTGACTTTTGTCACCGTGGAAAGAAAGTGTTGTCAGCCATATGTGATGATGGTCTGACAAGATGAAAGATATCCTTAACAAGATCTCCAGTGCGATACAGTAGGGTAGATCGTTCCCGTGAACGCTGAAGCTGTGGTATGAGATCCCTGCCAAGGTCTTTTCTTCACATTATGATATGTGGCTCTTCAAAAGGGGCATTATAAGATTTTTATACAGGGACGGGCGAACGAATGATAGTTGTAAGCGACAAGCGTTCATAGTCTACGGTGACCACTTACCATCGCGGCTTAGGCGGGCCGTATAGTTGTTTGCAACCTAAGTGGTATAATAAAAACTAAAAAGATCGTTAGATTTTTGACAATAACCAAACGACTGAAACAGGAGATCTTTGAGATACAAAATAAATAATCAAATCTATTATTATATCCTAAATCTTGATGAGAGCGACAAAATACTCACCGCGACAAAAAATCTCAAGTGTGCCCGAGCTCATGTTTGCGTTCTGAGTTTTGTCTTGACCAAAAGACAACAAGAAACGAAAGTTCCTGATAAAGTACTATTGATTGATCTATTATTTTGTCAACGCTAAATTGTGAAAACATAATAATTTTAGTTTACAAACTAACTTTATTTATTGAATTAATTATTTTGACAAGTCCAGTGGTCGTAGTCTTATTGTACGGTGCAACACCGCACATTTTCTGGAATCAGCATTTTGTAGCGCGCGTTCCTCGCTTCATTATACTTTATTTTATAATTAATCTTTTAGTACGCTCATTAGCGGCCATCAAGGCACTCGCGCTACCCATACCATTACACTACCAATTATTGTATTGTTTACATCTAAGTGACGTGCAATAAATGAGAATTTAGACTAACAAGAAGTTTACTTTCTTCACCAACACACCAAGAACAAGGTTGTAGGATCAGACCCCTACATCTTTATGGTCCTTCGAGTTTTTAAAAAAGTGTTTTTGGATTCTTGTGTACAGTAGCGAATCGGTTCGGTTGGCCTCCCACAAGCGGGTCTCACCAATCGGATTGAGAAGGTGCACATACTGTGCTGAGAGAACAAAAGCACTAACAACCAGCAAACCAAATATCGAAGTTTTTTATCACCAAACACCATGGAAAACTTATTAGCAACACAACAGCAAATTATTGAAGCCATTGACCAACTCCTGGTGAACTTCAAGAAAGATGGCCGGGATAGGAAAGCAGAAACAAACTACATCAGTCGAAAACTGAAAACATTGGATGGATACTGGCAAGAGTTCCACCATAATCACTTACAACTGTGGGCAAGCAGTGACAAGTCTCATAGTTATTTTACAAACAACATGTACGAGCAGATCAAAGAACAATACGAACAAGTAAGAACAGTGATTCAATCTTACGAACCTCAGATGGAGTCACGACCCTCCACGCCTTTAATAAAACCTGCTACACCAATCACAATGCCATCTCACTCCAGCGCTCAACCGTCGGCATCAGTCCACTCACGGAGTACCAACAGCAAGACGGAGGAAATGCTCAAAAAGCAAGCGAGCAATTTCCGAGCGTTTCAGAGAACAGTGTCGAATATCAACATCGACTCCGTTACTGAAACATGGGAATTTGAAGATCTACTCAAGTCTTTGAAATCCCGATGGGCTACAATCGACGCTCTGCACTGGGAGATCGACAGTGAGATTCAAGGCGCTGATCAAGAATACGATCAATCATATACGCACTATGAACAGACCTACGAAAAAACCAAGAGAGCTATTAACAACAAGCTCTGGTCAGTCTCACACCGTGAAATATCCACACCTCGGATGGAAATACCAGTTTTCTTAGGAAATTTCCACCAGTGGGTTTCATTTAAGGATGTATTCATGGAGACGATCCATAACAACCCAGCTCTGTCGCAAGCACAGAAAATGCAGTATTTAAAAAGTAAGGTTCGAGGCGAGGCTGAAAAAATTATTCAACACCTTCCGATTACATCCGATAACTACAAGTCGTGTTGGGATTTATTGAACCACAGATTTAATAACAAGAAGAAAATTTTCAACGCGCATGTCAGCAATTTACTGACCATGCCTACCCCCCAGCAGCCTTCCCTCAACCACATCAAGCGTCTTCATGACACCACTATGGAGACACTCAACGCAATTAAAAACCTTGGTGTCGACGTTGCCACCTGGGACCCATTGCTCGTGTATCTACTCATTCAAAAATTAGATGCTGAAACACTAGATGACTACCATGACTCTCTAGTACAACCACGAGAGCTACCAAGCATACAAGAACTATTGGACTTCTTGGAAAACAAATTCACCAAAATGGAGGGACGTAAAAAACCAGAATCTACTGTAGTCAAACCACCAACCAACCAACAACAAAACAATCAGAACACAAGATACCAGAAGTCAAATTTTCAAGCGTATACCAGCAACAAAATACCAGAACAAACATTCAACAAAAAACAAAATCAACCACCAAGATCAAAACAATGTCCTCTGTGCAACAACGACCATGGACTTTTTTATTGTCCGAAGTTTTTATCGCAGACACCACAGAACAAGCGCAGCACTGTAACAAATCTTCGACTCTGTACAAATTGTTTGAACAGCCACTCTGGAAAGCCTTGCGTCTCTGCAAAACGTTGTCGGGAATGCCAAGGCGCACACAACACCATCCTTCATGAAGCATTTTCACAACGAGAACGCCACACTACCATGCATACCACTGCATCAACATCCGAAAACAGCCCGGTGCCCGTTCCTGTGCAACAGAACAACAGCAACACGCATGTGTCGCAGCAAGATAACCTACCGGAAATACTACTTGCCACCGCAATTGTCCAAGTGCAAGCGGCTGACGGCATGTACCATAATCTCCGAGCTCTACTAGATCAAGGCTCGCAGACGTCAATTATTTCTGAAAAGGCGGCACAGTCATTATGTTTGCCTAGACGCAAATGTAAAGGTACTATCTCTGGTATCGGAGCAAAGGAAAACAGTTGCAAGGGAATAATTAACATTATTATAAAATCCACTAAGAGCGACTTCACACTGAACACGGATGTTTTTATTATGAAAACGCTCATTAACAATCTACCTAGCTGCAATTTATCAAAACCAAATTGGCCATTTTTAGAAAATATACAACTGGCTGATACTGATTTCTACAGAAGTCGCCCAGTAGATTTACTGCTGGGAGCAGATGTCTACTCCAGAATCTTACTAGATGGCATCTGCCGCGCAGATCAAAAATCTCCGATCGCTCAACAGACGCGACTCGGTTGGATACTTAGTGGAAGCATGAACCAACCCACTTTACAGTGCAATGTCATTCTCAACAATATAGATGACATACAAAAATTTTGGGAAATCGAAGACATCTCACAAGATACATCTCTATCATCCGAAGATCAAGCATGCATCGATTATTATAAGTCGACTACCATACGCCGCGAAGACGGCAGATATCAAGTGAACATGCCCCTTAAGTCGAACATTACACAAGACTTAGGTGCATCGAAACAAAAGGCAGTTGCACAATTTAAACAATTGGAACAAAAATTTATTAAACAAAATAACATCGCAGCTGACTACAAATTATTCATAAATGAATACATCAAAGCGGGACATATGAAGTTGGCAATCGGTAACACGAAACCAGAGTGTTATTTACCGCACCATTGTGTTCGCAAAGAATCACAAACGACGGCACTTCGCGTCGTATTTAATGCGTCATCAAAAACTTCTACCGGCTTTAGCCTAAACGACCTTATGTTTAGTGGCCCAAACCTACAACAAGACCTCCAAGGTTTGATTCTCATGTGGCGACAATATAAATACGCGTACACAGCAGATGTCGAAAAAATGTTTCGTCAGATTTATTTGAGCGAAGAACACCAAAAATTCCAGAAAATCGTATGGCGAGACGACCCACTTATGCCAGTAGAAGATTACCAACTAACAACAGTGACATATGGCACCAAAGCGGCTCCCTTTCTAGCCATGATGACACTCAAACAACTCGCTGGTGATGAAAGAGAAAATTATCCATCAAGTCAAGCTACCACTGTACTCGAGGAAAACTTTTACATGGATGACCTCATACATGGCAGCCACACCTTGTCATCAGCTATTCAGCTACAAGGGGACCTCATCAAACTACTTCAATCAGGCGGTTTTCATCTAAGGAAGTGGTCCTCAAACACACCAGAACTTCTCAACGACATGGAGGAGAACAATAGTTTTGATTTTCGCGCCATGGAAACAACCAAAACACTCGGACTACGGTGGAACCCAGTTGATGATACCTTCACCTTTCAATCAAAGATTGAAACATCACAAGCAAGGCCCACCAAGAGATCATTGCTGGCCGACATATCAAGATTATTCGACCCCCTCGGATGGCTCTCACCGCTATCTACCAAGTTGAAACTTCTCTTTCAATTGGTCTGGTCAACAAACATCGGTTGGGATGACACACTTCCAGATGATATCAATAGCGAGTGGATGAACATAAGATCTGAGATGCATAATATAAATCAATTTAAAATCCAAAGATGGCTCATGACAACAGAAAAAAAATTCATTAATTGAATTACATGGGTTTTGTGATGCGTCGACGAAAGCATACGCCGGCGTCATTTATTGCAAAATAACACGTGGAGACCAAACTACAGTGGTTTTGGTCGTCGGCAAAACAAGGCTCGTACCTACAAACAAACAGATAACATTACCGCGACTCGAATTATGCGGCGCTGTTTTACTTGCGAAATTAATGGAAAAGGTAAAACAATGTTTAAAACATTATCAAATAAAACAATTCGGATGGATTGATTCAACGGCGGTACTAGGCTGGCTACAGGGAAATCCTGATAAGTGGAAGGTCTTTGTCGCTAACCGAGTCAAAGAAGTGACTGCTGTGATGCCTGGAGAGTGCTGGCGCTACATAAAGTCTTCAGAAAATCCTGCGGACTGTGCTAGCAGAGGGCTTACCGTTGCGCAATTGAAAGATCACTCACTCTGGTGGAACGGCCCTCACTGGCTACCATCATCTGAAAATAAACATCAAGAAACAATCATTGAAACAAATGAAGAATTAAGATCAACAAAACAAGTGAACATATCTGTTTATCAAGAAACGGAAAATGACACCATGCAACAAATTATAAACAATTATAGCTCGTTCACTAAAATGGTTCGAGTTCTTGCATGGATACGCCGTTTTATATTCGCATGCAAAACACCAAAACAACCCTATTTGACGTTGGGAGAAATCAGAAAATCAAAATCTGATATTATCAAATATGTACAGCAAGAGGAATTTCCGAGAGAAATAGAGGAATTAAGTAAACATAATAAGGTGAACTCGAAAAGCAAGATTCTGAGTTTGAACCCATTTATTGACAAAGACGGCATTCTCAGAGTAGGAGGAAGACTCAGGAATGCACGCATCAGTTTCGAGATGAAACACCCTATCATCATACCACACACAAGTCATTTTGTGGAGCTATTAATAGACCACGCCCACATTATGACAAGTCACGGTGGCGCGAAACTCACTGCATCATTCATACGACAATCCTACTGGATTATTGGTGGTAACAAAGCAACCAAAAAACGCGTCCGCTTGTGTACCAAATGTATACGCTACAATACTAGCAAACAACAACAAATCATGGGAGACCTGCCTCATGCCAGAAGTAATCCATCACGCCCGTTTCAACACACGGGAGTGGACTTTACTGGCCACTTCATGATAAAATCCAGTAAAGGACGGGGTATCAAATGCACCAAGGGCTATGTCGCGGTGTTCGTGTGCATGGCAACCAAGGCCGTGCACTTAGAACTTGTCTCTGATCTGACCACATCATCATTTATGGCGGCGCTTCGAAGAATGGCTTCAAAACGGGGCACGCCTGAAAACATATATAGCGACAATGGATCAAATTTCATCGGCGCAAACAGAGCTCTTCAACAAGAGTACGAACAGCTTCAGTCAGTCATCTGTTCAAACAACCAAGAACTGATGCATGAGATAACCAGTATGAACATCAACTGGAAGTTCAACGCTCCTCAGTGGCCTTCAGCAGGGGGACTTTGGGAATCGGCAGTGAAGAGTTTAAAATACCACTTCAAGAGAGTTGTTGGCGAACAAAAGCTGACCTACGAGGAATTTACAACCATACTATCACAACTGGAGGCTTGTCTTAACTCGAGACCCTTATGTCCACTCACTGAAGACCCAGACGACTTGGACTATCTAACCCCAGCGCATTTCCTAACATGTGGACCTGTGTTGACGATATTTGACACCGAACAAGATTTGAGAACAAGATGGCACTTGTCTCAAAAAATATTTCAAGACATTTGGAAGCGGTGGCGCATCGAATATCTTGCCCAATTGACCGCCAGAAGCAAATGGAGAAAGCCTCAAGAAAACATCAAGGTCGACGACATTGTTGTCATGCATGATGACAACGTACCAGCAGGACGGTGGGCCATAGGGCGCGTAGTCGAAACACACCCGGGCGGCGATGGCCACGTGAGAGTAGTTACGTTGAAAACCAAGAACGGCTACCTGAAACGCCCCATCGTAAAATTATCGATCTTGTCTCCGCATCAAGATGCCGAGAACAATGACAATGAAGACGAAGACAAGAGAAAAACAAGACGAGAAATACGCGACAAGAAAGAGTTCAAGGTGAACTTCAGTTTGCTAGTAATGGCTCTGTTCTGTTTTCTTAACATACTTACCACAACAGAAGGTTCGTTACGTGTAACGCCTCTGAAATCAAACCAAGGCATATACTTCGACAAAATTACCAACATGCAGTTAGCAAGAGATGATTGGAAAATCATTGTTTACTACAATATGAACCCATATTTTCGAGGAATGAACACCTTTGACCAATATTTAAATCATATACAAGAGTCATGTGACAAAATGATCGAACAAGCCCAATGTAACGTAATTCTGTCACAACTACGCCACAGTTACTCGGAATTGAAACACTACGACACTATTCTGCTCAATCAGCAGGCTCGCACGCGCTCAAGACGCGGCCTTATCAATGGTGTCGGCTATCTGGCAAACTCACTGTTCGGCGTATTAGATGACAGATTCGCCGAACAATACGAGAAAGATATTACATTAATACGAAGCAATCAACAACACTTGGCATCATTATGGCGTAACCAAACTTCAATAGTTGAAGCGGAGTATAATTTACTCAAAAGAAGCGAAGAAGCCATGGACAAACAGCACAAGTTAATAAACCAACAAATGGTCAAAATTGAAAAATCCTTGAACACGCTAAAATCAGAAGTTCTCAACATTTCGTCGCTTCAATACTTCACTTTAGCTGCTATGACTGCCACAAACATGGTTCATAATTTGAAGTATATTCAAGACACGTTGTTGGACACTGTAACAGATGTTTACCACGGGAGATTCAACTTTCATATGGTGTCACCAGACCAACTTCGGGATCAGCTTCATGTCATCTCAACTCAAATATCAAAGGAATTGACTCTACCTGTTGACAACATACAGACGAACCTGCAGGGTATTTATAGTTTTCTGCAAGTTAAGGTCAAAATGAGTACAGAATATCTGCTGTTTGAAATTAAGATTCCTCTGATCAGTAGAGACACCTACGAAATATTTCATCTTATTCCGATTCCGAAGACAACAGACCATAACAAGATGATAACCACAGTTCCTATTACAGAATATGTGGCCATCAATTTGGGCAAGGACGCCTACATCCCTATGAAGAGGGAGGATCTTGTAGACTGTCATCAACAAGAGAGTAGCTATCTTTGTCATCTACGAAAACCAGTTTACCATATGACACAAGAACAAAATTTGTGTGACTTGAATAACGCATCAAAACAATGCACAACTGTTGTCGACTCCTGTAAAAACATATGGATCGAATTAAATAATATAAATTCATATGTTTATTTTTGTTGCGACGCGTGCCGACTGCGAGTGATATGCGCGGATCAGGTGACCGCGCCACAGCTGGTCAATGCCGGCCTCGTCAGCATTTCTCACGGGTGCATTATTAAGTCGGAATCATTTACAGTTTATACACACAATGAAGACAAGAGCGTAATTAGAACGAGTCCTGACACTGATATAAGACCGGACGTCCTCATCAATCCCATCAACAACGTCTTCAACTTATCGGTACCAAACACGATAATTGACGATTCGGAGAGTGAACGGCATCAGCAACTTCGGGACTTGGAAGGAAAAATCAAGCAACTGAAGGAGACGACAGTACTGGCAACCGATGTATCATACCACGACGTTCACCACTACGCTCTAATTTACATTATCATCGGAGTTGCCGTCTTCGTGGGAGCAGCCTTGGTGTATCGACGCGTAAAGCGCAGGCGGCGAGCGGCGGCGGCGACCGGGGCGTTAGCGGCGGTCGAGCCTGGAGCAGTGCGGCTCTCTTCCGTTCGCAACAGCGTAACCGGAGACATTATCGCGGGTCCGCGTGAAGTAGACCGATCTACTTCCTCGGTATTTAATCGACCAGTGTTTACAATAAGTGATAATGTGTAGAGACATTAATAATATTTGTTTTTACTTTCAAACCATTCTTTGCTTAATTATACTGTTATTAAAACTTATAATTAATTGTTATCATCATCACCATCTCATGACCATGTCTGTGCCCCGGAGCATGTACGGTGCAACACCGCACATTTTCTGGAATCAGCATTTTGTAGCGCGCGTTCCTCGCTTCATTATACTTTATTTTATAATTAATCTTTTAGTACGCTCATTAGCGGCCATCAAGGCACTCGCGCTACCCATACCATTACACTACCAATTATTGTATTGTTTACATCTAAGTGACGTGCAATAAATGAGAATTTAGACTAACAAGAAGTTTACTTTCTTCACCAACACACCAAGAACAAGGTTGTAGGATCAGACCCCTACACTTATATAACTTTTTGTACCTACCTCATTAAAGTACAATCCACAAATGAAATAGATAACCAGGGTAGAGAACTAAGAACATAGATATTATATAGATAAAGATCCAAGACCCAAGCCAATCAGAACAAGTACGTTTTTCATCATGACGATTTCATCAAATCCGGGACCTCCTGGGTGGCGGGCCGGCATGGAAACCAATTACGCCACGGAGATCGTCAAAAATAAAATTATACAATATGAATCCTATTGATAAAATGTAAATTCGAGTAAATTTTAATCCTTTCATGCAATGTTTAACAATGTGAACGTGAAACGTGTTTTATTTGTTGAGTGCACAAGGTTGGCAAAGCACGAGTGATACTCCACGCTAAGGTATTCGTCCATAGGCTACGGTTACTGCTTACCATCAGGCGAACCGAATGCTTGTGTGCCATCTAAAAACGTATTTCGCGCGAATTCACCCTCTGTGAACAGAGTCTAAGTAATATTAATAACAAGAGAAACAACAAGGTAACTCGCCTTGCAATCAAACTTGTGACGAGCAAGATATTAACTGCTATCAGTTATTAAACCACTTTCAATACCTCAGGGACTTGTGTGGCTTCTAAACGACAGAACACTGAATAACTAATTATGTGAAAGTTTTAGTATCCATACCTGTTATACTAGAATAGTTGTTACCAGCGGCTTCGCCCGCGTAAAAATTAACCTATGTTGGGCTCTGTACCCCTGACAATATGTTTACAAATTCATAATGATCGGCTGCTTAATCAAACCGTGAAGGAAAAACAAACAAACAAAATTTCTCATTTTTATTATTAGTATGATTGTGAGGAGCTCGATAGCGTCGATGTGTGTCGCACTGTAGAACGAAAGTAAAGCAACGTCGACCTTAGCCAGTGTTTGGATGGGTTTCATTATCATCATCTCGAGCTTCTCCGTTCTTCGGAGGGCACTTTAAGCTGTTGGTCCCGATTGTTTGTGATAGGTAACACGGTCGTCAAGTAGGTGGCCTTCAAGCGGCTTTAAATCACTGACCTCTGCCAATCCACATTGGAGCACCATAGCAGAGTACGCTCTAAGTCCCTTCGATTGAATGGACACCTACCTACCAGTACCCTTGCAGTGAGTTGATAATTGGCACCTCAGTGGCGTAATGGTTACTATGCCGGTCCGCCACCCAGGAGGTTTTTGATTAGCCTATAGTCAGGAAAATGCATTACTGCATGTCCCGCCACTTGGGGAAGCGACGGGGGTCTATCGGGTTCACCTCTCTCATATGAAGGATACCGACTAAAAACCTGACTGTCTGCCACATTCTCCGTCTTCACAGTGGCGAGGTCGCGGGCTCAGGTGATACTTCCGTAACCTCGCCGGCGGGGTTTTTGATTAGCCTGGGTCTTGGATATTTATCTTCTATATATTTGTATTTCTATGTATTTGTTATAATTATCGTTGAGCTAGTATCCGATAAGACAAAGTGTCGAACTTACTTGGGGCTAGCTCAATCTGTAGAATTTGTCCATATTTATTTATTTATTAAGTCGATCTGCGGCAACTCCCATAGAGATATTTTGGTTAACGAACACATTACAATTATTAATCACATCAGTTAATTGTACAGATCGCTTATCCCGTAGCTCTCAAACCGATTAGCAAACAAATCACTAAGTTCATCAATCCATCATTTCCAATTATATCACAATAATCGAACCTAGCCTATTAGTTTGGGATGTCTTGGGAGTTAAGTAAATATTACTAGTAATAGGGTATATGAAATTCAAATATGGTCTTAATGGGTTTTTTATATTTAAAGTTTACACGTTTTCTAGCAGATGCCTCCTAGAGGCATCTGCTAGAAAACGTGTAAACTTTTTGTTTGGAATAACCTTACTAGAACAATTTTTATGACATTTGATGATATAAGGTTATTCCTACCTCTAGGAGTCAAAACAGGCCTGTTTGTTGGGGGCAGTTAAGCGATCGATTCCAGCGCTGGATTACTGCAAGAATAATCTAAACCGGTACTGGAATGCACTGGATCACTGGATCGCTGGACTGGAATAATGTGAACCGGGCATTAAGTAAATCCAAAATAAAGGAAAACCATAGGTACAATCTCCCATCCCACTGTTCCTGCCCATCCCTTTATAGGGTTATTTACTGGATAATTGAAAGTCTTCGTCTTGCTTGGACATAAATTGTAGCGACACCCCGTCCCTTTACTCAATTATTATTCTGTCTCATGGTGACACTTCACATAGCGTATTGGTTAATTTGACGGGTTTTTAGTTCGAACGGGCCAAATTGAACGGGCCATGGGCCGTTCGACCGTATAGTCAAAATCGTCTTGCGTCCCAACGGGCCACTGATTAAATTTTGTAAACAAAATTGAATGTAATAAAAAATTTAAGTACATGCAGGTAGAAAAGTAAAAATGGGAAAATTAATACACGAATTGTTTTTCAATATTATTTATTATCATCTCTTAAAAAAGACAAGTTACTTACTTATTAATAAAAAATTCTCAAAAATTTAACGTCATCTTCAAAAGTTTTGTAATAAAAATCAGTCTTATGAAGATTAATAATATAATTAACAACACTTGAATCAAATATATCAACTACTATAAAATGTCTCATAAACAGCTTGGCTTGTTGCAGCAAACCAAAAAGTTTCACAATACAAACTAGTCAAAACGTAAAATCAAAATTATACACATCCAAATTTCAAACTGAAACACAACTCTGTATGTAGAATGAAATTACCTGATTCATTTTAAATATTTTACAACGACATACTTCTACTTATCACATTACTAGTCAGTTTAAAAAAATAATATTAAAAAATTATTTCAAATATAAGTAAATCAGTCTTATTTGAAATATTAATCAGCTTTTATATATAATTATTAAAAAACAGAGATTAACAACAAAAATCAACAATTATAAATCATTCTTACTTTAAAAACATATGTATGTATATCGACAAATAACATAGTATAAAATTATAGTTTTTATTAAACATTTAGGAACTCATTTACATTTTAAGTTTTTCTAAGCAATGTCCCACACTTATCTCCCCAGACAATAATTCCTGTACCGTAGTCTGTATTTTTAAATTTCTTATAAAAGTAGAAGGTAGTCTTCTTGAAATGCTAATAAAGTCAGACTTCCTCACTTGGTATATGTAATATTTGGTATCCTTATGTAACCCTTGCAAAAGTTGACCTATGTTTGGTTTGGGCATTATAATTCTATTTATTCTGTGATTCCATGCCTCCACAGTATTATTAGTTCTGTGGTATTCGTTATATGAGCACCAAATGCTCGAAAACACCTTATCCTCTAACCATGTGTTAACAAAGTAATCATTAAATTTTACAAATTCTGGACTGTTAGGACTCTCTGCCATGATATAAAGCCAACCTTCTTCTATAAATTGTGGAGGAATGTATGATAATGCCGCACATAGTTTTATATGGGCCTTTCCTATTTGAGATTTGTACAAATTCAGTTGTTTTGCTTTACGCCACAAGCACTGGTTAAAGTGAAAATTACACCCTGTCACTTTAACGTCAGGAAAAATATTTCGTAGAGCTAATATTGTAGCTACTTCAAAATCCATGGTGGCATATGCTGGTTCCCATTCGGGCTGCTGACTTTTTATCATTTCAAATAGTAATTGATAAGTGACCAGTTTTTTGTCAGGTAGTAACGCATACAAAATAGGAATCACATTGACAAATTCTTCTGTACTTCCAATGTCCGCGTGAATAGTAAAAACTTGATAAAAGGTCTTCGGGCAGATTTTAAATGTTCCATCAAAGAAAAAGTGTTTTGACTGTCTTAAATAAATAATCAAATCTTTATGTCCAAATATCAAAATTCGTTTTTGTCTATTGTTATAATCAGCAAACAGTAATGATAAATATTTTTCAGGTACGACAACATCGCATGCTTTACTGAATGAGAGTCTTTTGGCTCCTATGGAGTTGTTTCGCTTTTTATATAAATTTTTACTCACATTTTCAAATTTCGGAAGATTTTGTACACCTTTTTCTTTAAGTATATCCAAGTGCTTGTTAAAAATTTGAGGAATGGGAATATTCATATCACGTTGAACTGCTGCAACGCATCTTTCCATTTCTTCTTCTATATAATTTGTTTCCTCGTCCTTTGGTTCATGGTTGTGAGCTGTCTCTCGTAAAACACTTAAAGGGTTATTTCTTATTTTAACTGATGCTTTGCACGTATTCTTTTTTGAACATACCCAAATTTCGGTACGGTCTTTATTTGTTCTTTTCTTTTCATTACAATATAATTATTAAAAAAAGCACAACAATACACTTATTTGTTTTTACAAAAAATTTATTAAAAAATAATAGTAGACTAGATAAATATTAAATTTTACGAATTATGTAAAGATAGAGGAACTTTTTATTTGGAATTCAAACATTGTAATATACCTTTTTTGCTGAAAATAAATATGCATATTGTAAAAAAAATATTGAAATGTGATAATTAATAAGGCAAATGGAATTTTGGCTTATAATCATTGTGTAAAAAATACTCACCACAAAATTTTTTCACCACTAACACGGCACAAACGCAAGCAATTGCAAAAACTAAAGTGACCTCAAAGTGCGCGTCATACACCATCCCTTTTCATTAGCCAATCAAAAAGAAGTTACTTATCTGTGACGTCAGAGGACTCACGTCACATATAAGTAGCTTGTTTCTGATTGGCTAATGAAAAGAATCGTAAGATAAGGATTGTTGCTAACTGCTAAAGTGAAGTGTATAAGTTGATTTTAACGTATTTTGTTTTTTTAAGGTACTTGCTTTTGGCTAATTAAATATTTAAGTAGGAAATAATAATTACTTTATAAAAAATTAATAATATTTATAAAATAAAATAGATAATAATAAAATATTAATATTTATTTATATTAATAGATATTGTTGTGAATGAACGCTTTTTTATGCGACTGTACTGACAGTATTTTAAAATAGTAATTTAATCAGTGGCCCGTTGGGACGCAAGACGATTTTGACTATACGGTCGAACGTCCCATGGCCCGTTCAATTTGGCCCGTTCGAACTAAAGACCCAATTGACTTATTTGGAAAACATTTTACCATGTGAAGATGTAAATTTGTTAAAATTTGGCAAAATATTTGTCCATTCACACCCAGGCCAGGACAGTCGAGTGACAGACCTGGTGGTCGAGTGGCTAGCAATGGTCACTTTATCCCAAGGGCCGCGGGTTGGAATCCTGCGCAAGGCAAACATTTGTGTGCATGAACATGTCTGTTTTCTATAATTATAAGTATTTATTTACAAAAAAAATATATGGAAGTACATATATTTTTTTATTAATCTAGTCCCATAGTACAGGCTTAGTTGCTTAGTTTGGAACTAGATGGCGTTGTGTGATTCGTGTAAGAATATTTATTTTTATTATGATCGACGAATAAATAACACATCTAAGTCAAAAATAAGAAAGTCACCTTTAAGTTTAAATTATTGAAGGTACTCAACAAGAACACATACAAAAATAGGCCAAACAAAGTACTTTAAAAGAAAGAATCCAAGTATATAGGTGACAAAGCCATTGTTTTCTCCAAAACAAAGAACAAATTCGGCGAGTCGATATTTATAACATTCAGATATTTCCACCGACATCATTCTAAATAGATATCCCAAATTCGCAAAGAGTTCTCTCCTTAAATGTTTTTGAAATAATAAGTAGATATTTCTAAAATCACGGTCTCCATTATTGGAGTTCTAAGAGCATTTTATGAAATAAGCTAGCTAAATCGATGAGTTATCACCATCTCACAGAACATCTGTGTGAAGATGAAATGTATTTTTCGTTGAGTGAGAAATTTGCAAGCCCAACTCTTTTCCTATACTATTTCTTTCTATTACCACCGGGCTATTATTTATTTATTTATAAGAAGCATTAACTGCTATACTTGAAAGACTTCCCTGCTCCGTCTATAAGCGTCATTTCGCTCTATCGACTGGTCGCCGGCGACTCGGTCGCCGTGAACTGTGACTAACTATAGTTTAAATGGTCGTATTTTGGTCGCCGAGAGACTGGTCGCCGGCGACTAGTTGACAGTGCGTAATGGCTCTAAGTACAAAATCCTATGACGGCTACAAAATATCAATTTAAAAAAGTGTTTTCTGAAATAAATAAGTGCTTTCAGAAATCGATATTTTACTGAATCTATTAATATTATTGTCTGTGTCAATATCATTCCAAAACTTTGTCGCAGAGTACTTGTTCTACTTTAGAGGAATATTGGAGGTTACATTACTATTCAAACTGTCTTGGGACCGATATAAATTCTAATAAACCAATTTCAATCAATCTCGATTAATACATTACTATACCCTTGATTAACATAGCGATAATCAATTGTAATAATCATTCCATTAGTTAGATTTTGCTTGTAAAATCAATATTCACATTACTAACGTCAATTTGTGTCGTTGTTGAGATGTTTATAATAAAATTTGATTTTTATATTTTCGTCTTGTTGAATTAATGTGATCTTCGGTACCAGAGGGTGCAGGTTCGATCCCTGTACACAACCTGGTCCAAACTTGCTTAACTTGCCCTCCGAAGCATGGAGAAGCTCGAAATAACGAAACCCATCCATGCACTGGCTAGGGTCGACGTCGCTTAACTTGCGTGTTCATATTAGAGTGCGACACACAGCGACGCCAACGAGCTCCTCGCATATTAGGTATACATATAATAAATTACACATTTAGAAGCTCTATTCAAGCTGCCTTAATCACATAAAATAAAATCTGGGCCGCAGAGAAGCTATGTGTGAAATGAGTAAAACAAGCTGAAAAATTTGTGAGTAAGCGGTTAGAGTTATAAGTGAAGCGGTTATGGTTACTATGGCATAGATGCTAATTCTGTCCTTCCTTGGTTTACAATTAATGGCAAGGATAGCAACACTTTTAGTCCTGTCAAAATTAGTTTAGTCTAGTTAAATGTACAACAGAATTAGCACCAATATAAAACTATGATCAATTATGATTAAAAAAAAAGATAGAGCCACTTTTGTGGCTCGTAATGACGATAACTAGTAATGAATTTAAATTGACGTTCCGAATATAAATTTAATACTAGCGTACCGCTCTGGTTTCGCACGAGTTTTACTAAGGATGATAATTATATATATTTATAAATATATGTGTATTTATATTATATAAAATTATCACATATATATATATATATACATATATGAAAACATTAATAAAAAACTGCAATTTTAATAACAAAGATTTTTTTTTAAATAAAATAAAAAAGGCGTGTTAATATACTGGTATACATTTATATACATTTAAGATGTAAAAAGGTAAACAGTGTAAATATAACATACATAATATATGTGCAATATATTTAGTACCTAGCAGTAGGCAGACTTGTGTTTGGTGTCTGTGCCGAATTGATGACTTCAGCTATTCTTATCATTTAGATAATCTTCAAATTTATTCTATAATAAGCCTTTTTGCTAAGTGAATGTTTAATGAAGGATATAAACATTAGGTAGTATATAGTAGATTCATAACACAAATCATTTATTAGTGTATATACTTTTTAATTACACCGAACAGCAGAAATATAGAAATAAGGAACAATAATGCGTTACATGGATAGGAAAAAATGCTAGGTATAAATACTTTTTGTACCTAGGTATTTTTCGCAAAGTTTGAAAAGTACTACGCTCCCTTTATAAGTACTGGTTTTTAGACTACACGAAAACATTTCAATGTGAATTTTATATACAACGCCCGCTACCTTTTACGTCACAATAACCACAGTGCAAGGCTAAAAGCAAGCACATTTTACAGTAATTAAGATATTAAAGAGGCGAGTGTTTTGAGCCGTTTCATGAGCATTTTGAAGCAAAAGCCTAGAATTTCCGATGTAAGAGTTGAAGGCTGTTAAAAGCTTATTCAAGTTAGCAAAACAGTTCTGTATGTAGATGTAATAAAATACTAAAATTAACCTTTCAGATCGCCACGTAAGGTGATACCTTTCGGTCCGGCCGGAAAATTCAAACTTTTGGGGTTTTTTACAAATTGCATCGTAATCATTGATAGAATTTTCGTGAAAATTGGTTTGGCGACAACAAATACAATTATATATATATACTGAATAATCATCATATTAATTACTAGCTTTTTTGCCCGCGACTTCGTACGCGTGAAGTTCCGGACCCGTTCCTGTGAGAACCACATTGAATTTCGGGAAAAGCTATAGCCTATGTCACTCCCTGATAATAGCTTTCTACTGGTGAAAGAATTTTTGAAATTCGGTACAGTAGTTTCGGAGCCTATTCAATGCAAATAAACAAACAATCAAATCTTTCCTCTTTATAATATTAGTATAGATAAATATTGGCTCTTCTCATTATGAATGTGCATAATACACGTTTTAAGGAAAAAGATGAAAGAAAGAAAGAAAGAAAGAAAGAAAAATGGTTTATTTGACGTAAAACACAAATTTTAACAGGGTTTACATTAACCTTACAACTAACTAACTAACTAAGATGCATCGTGGATATTCATTATTATTTGATAATAATAATTTATTCAGTAGATATATTGTATTTGTTGTCGCCAAATCAATTTTCACGAAAATTCTATTAATGATTGAGATGCAATTTGTAAAAAAAAAAAATTGAATTTCCCGCGCTGTGGCCGCCCGCTGGCATCCAGGTAAAAGATTTATTCAAGGTTTTGTTGTTGAGATTTTTTTCAAGACTTTGTTCTACCACTTTGTAAGTAGAGAGGATATAATATCCTCTATCTATGTATATAGATAGAAGCTAAAATAGTGGTATAATAACTTTGTATAATATAGTGTACTATGTACATACCAAATTGCAGCTTTCTCGGCGTCAAACTGCGGATAAACAGATTGACGGACATTGGGACAAACCCACCACACATTCCCACCGATGTGTCTCCTGTGTAGCCAGGATCAACAACGGCGACTTCAGATTGACAATAAGCGATGAAGCTTATTGACGTTCCGGGGGAGAAACTACAGCTGTCTTGGAACTCACAACGAATTTAATCAGAAAGAAGATACACTGCACATACCAAATTGCAGCTTTCTTGGCGTCAAACTGCGGATAAACAGACGGACATGGCGAAACTGGGATTCTTGTTGGTTTAATACGGAAACCAAAAAGAAATTGTAACGTCATTTTATCGGCTACTAAAGCGAAACATTATTCTAAATGGTAATTTTAAGCATAGATAAACAATTACAGGCAACACATTTATTATCTAAGTAACAATTAGCATCACATTTGTAAGTATAATAAAACCTAAAGTCAAAAGTATTTGCTAATAAAATATCAATCGTTATCACAAACAAATTAGCGATTGCTACCAAAACCTTTTACAAATCAACACGTAAATTTATAATGGCTCAGTATGTATTATTTTTGATTTTTTTACAATTTTTGGTGTTTACTCAGTCAGCAAGGATACTAGGCATATTTCCAGTACCATCCATCAGCCATCAAATAGAGTTTAGACCTATAACGCAAGAATTAGCAAGAAGAGGACACAAAGTGACAGTTATTACTACTGACCCAGCCTTCCCAATAGGACAAAGCCCAGAAAATTTGATAGAAATAGACGTGGGTAAGGCTTTATACAAAATTTGGATAGATATTCTTAAAACATTTGATTTTGAATATAATAGTCCTACATATTACCAATGGAAAGGTATGCGTTTACTGCATAAAGAAATAATCAAAACGCTGTTAGACTCACATGAAGTGCAAGAACTGTTAAATGAAGAATTTGATCTGATAATGATTGAAGCCTGTGTTAGGCCACTTTTGGGATTCACTCATAAAGTAAAAGCTCCGTTAATACAAATCAGCTCTTTAGGTAAACTAACGGAAAATTTTGAAACAATTGGAGCTCACACACATCCTATATTATATCCGACATTTACTCGACAGAAAATAAATAATTATCAAAATGGGAAGAGATCAATGAACTATACAATGATTTTAATTTGAAATATTTAAGTGGTATCACAGAAAACGACGATAATGAAATGCTGCAAAACGTGGATAACAATACTCCAGTAATAAATAAATTGAATGATAACATGGAAATGTTACTTTTAAATTTTTACTCTTTTTTGGATTATTTAACACCAGTGCCTTTGAGTTTGGTTTATTTTGGTGGAGCGAGGAAACTTATAGAAAAGGATTTGTCAGATGTAAGTAACACAGCATTTTGCTATCTCTTTCGCGGAAGAACTTATTGCACAGGTATTTATGTAAACATGAATTTTTCTAGTAATATATTTATCCTGGCGGTGAGTCTTTTTAGATCATTTGCATTTATTTATAAATTATGCTCTCTATGAATATTTTTAGAATTTATTGTCTTTCAAATTTGTATATTTTTCAGGATCTCAAATCTTATTTGGAATCGTCATCAAATGGAGTCATTTATGTTAGTTTTGGAACTAATGTATTACCATCATATTTACCTAAAGAAACAATAAGAGTGCTTTTAAATTCGTTATCTCAGTTACCTTATAATATCCTTTTAAAGTGGGACAAAGATGAATTACCAGTACCTATTAAGAATGTAAAAATTGCAAAATGGTTTCCACAAGTCGAAATATTGGGTAAGAATGTAATATCTATTTCAATCAAACGCTTATTATACCACAGCTAAAAATGAGCTTGGTTGAATCTCACATCTAAAATAAAATAAAATCATTTATTTTGCAAGTAGATTTACAAGAAATACTTTTACACGAAAATTTTTTTTTATCCTACTAGCACTTCAGACATGAATGGCCTGCTGAGAAGAAGTGCCGCAAGAAACTCAACTATAGCCTTTTTTTAAAAGCCATTTTAACATTCTCTGATTCTGACTTAAGAGCTGTGTTCGACAGCTTGACTTGGTCTCCGAAGCACGGATAAGCACAAATTTTTAAACCCATCCAAAATCTGACTGAACTTGTCGTTGTTTGACTTACGTTTTATTTAGTTTAGCACGTACAACCAATACGTCGACGATTCATGTCAAGATTTTTCTTTTTATTTATCAATTTTTAAAGTTAAAAATAGATAAATAAAAGTCAAATATATTCTTAACATACACAAGTACTGATGTAATAAGCAGACTAATATGAAATGTACCAATTCACAAATTTTTTTTTATCTTTTCAAGGACATCCAAACGTAATATTATTTATTACTCAAGCTGGACTTCAATCAACAATGGAAGCAATTTCTGCTGGTATACCAGTTATTGGAATACCTATGCTCTTAGACCAATGGTATAACGCAGAACTGTACGTAGCCCATGGAATTGGTGTAAATCTTGGCATAACCACTATAACTGAAAGGAAATTAACAGATGCAGTCTCAAAAGTTATGTCAGAGAAGAGGTTAGTATTTTTATGACCGTTTTCACCAACGCCTCCTAGCGAAGGAATAATATTTTGTCATACAGATGTCATGCAATTTGTTTCTGTTAGGTTATTCCTACCGCTAAATGGTAAAACGGGAAAATTAGCCTACCATTAATATTTCTCTAGATATTCATAACTAGAGAAATACAGAGGTGACAATGCTGTTTCTACAACGGCGATAATGATTTACAAATAAGCATTGTATCTTAGTAATGTTCCGAGAGCAAAAGAAAATCTTAGAACTCATAAAGAATGTAATCTTAAACATGACAGCTAAAATGTTGTTCAAAGCAAGGTGCTAGTGGTCGAGATTTTTAATCGCTTATCAATCCAAATTTTAGCTGTGACGTTCGTTGCTTCACTTGTTTTTATATTTAATACGAGCCAACGAATTACCGTTTAAGGTACAATTCCGGGACGAACCGCAGACTGCAGACTGCAAGCTACATACTTTTTTCTATGTAGCTCTATGAAAGTGATTTCAAGCGCGGCGCAGCTGCATTCTGCGGCGTGTGGTCCATCTTGGAAATGGCCCTTTAACATACCTAATTTTATTTTGTAGCTACACCAAAAATATGCACAGATTACACACCATCTTAAGTGACCAACCGCAGCTACCTCTCTCTCGCGCAATCTGGTGGATAGAGTACATGCTGCGTCACGGTGGAGTGCGGCATATGAGAGCTCCCGCTGCCAACATGCCATGGACTGATTATTATGAAATTGATCTAATTTTAATAATATTATTTTTCATATTAACTTTAGTAATTACATTTTATTTATTGATTCGTAAATTTATAACAATTGTTACTTAAACGTCACTGATTGTCTACTGACTATGTAAGTAAATCTATAATCTTATAAAGAGGTAAGGTTTGTGAGGTTAAAGAGGGTAATTTCTGGATGTACTGAACCGATTTTTAAATTTTCTTTTGCTAATAGAAAGCCGTGTTATTTATGAATGTCATAGCCTATATAATAACTCGAAAATGTCCCAAGTGGTAGACGCTATACAAAAACTGTCTGACTTATTTCACCTTCATGGTATTTGCACATTACACAATGCAATGTTAAAGCGGGCGCTACATCAAGCTGTAAACATTTGAACATTTGAATGAAGCTATATGTGACACGGGACTTTAAGTCTTTGTTCAAACAAGTGCGCAAAAAGTGCACTTTGCCAAGCGGTGTCGGTTTTTTAGCGTACAATCAAAGCGTTCAAAGTCGACAATGTTCAAATGTTTGCGTAGCCTGCCACACTTGCGCAAACTGCGCAAAGTTCAGTTCAGTCGCGCGAGTATTGTTGAGCGGACGGTTGTGAGTATCACGAGAACGCGCTTGAATATCACGAGAGTTCTTCGGCTTATTGAATATCAAAGATGGACTGGAGCAATGAATGCGTACTTGAATTTATCGAGTTACTACAAGCTTTTCACACAATTCCGAAATCAAGGCAGAACCATATCCAATTCATCCGAAAACCAACCACAACTCATACCTAAACAATCCTAGAAGCAATCATAAATAATACCAAATAATGGATTCAAGTGGAATTTTAAAAGTCGCCTAGGATCCATTGAGTGATCAAACAATGGATCCAAGTGGAATGATACTTAACGAGTGTTCTTCTGCTTCGAAACTTCAAAAGACCATTGGTCTATTCTCGTGACCAAAATATGGTTAAAATCCAGAAATTAAGTTATTATGTGCCTATTTTTGGGCCCGAGAGAAGAGAGAACGAATCGAGACTGAATCGAGATGATATCGTAATTTTGGGATTAGAAGAATACCTAACAATTTTTTTTCTCAAATTAAAATCTAGTCTCGATAAGATCACAGTTCGTTCCTTTGTGTCAGATAATTACAAGAATATGGTGAGTAAGGTCTCCAGAGCTCCACTTGGGGGGGTTGGAAGGGTTGGCAACGCGTGAGTGATACCCCCGGTATTGCAAGCATCTATAGGCTACGGTGATGCTTACCATCAGCCGTATGCTTGTTTGCCACCTTTGCGGCATAAAAAGAAGAGAAAAGTTGTTTGGTATCACTCACGCGTTGCCAACCCTCTCAATCCCCCCCCCCCCCCCACAAATTATTATTGAAAAAAAAATACATTTGTTTTGTAATGGAGTACTATTGAATTTTATGTTATGTAATAGTTTTATTGATAAAAGTACCTAGTCACAGCATATTCTAAAGTATTGATAAATTGTGTAAGATGACGTACAGTCAGCGGCATAAATATTTTGTCACTTTAGTACAGTCAACAAAGGAACGGGTTGACCCTGACCGTAAATATAATTAAAGATTTCTAAATATTGCGTTAATGAATTTATTAGAAAATTTATTTATCAATAGTATATATTGTACTATGTAATTACAAAAGTCTTCAGTAATTGAAATTATATAAAAGTTATAAGGTACTAAAGTGACAGCCTATTTCTTGCCGTTGACTTTATACTGTTTTATTTAAATATAAGAACTTGATCTGAATATTGTAAGTCTGCGGCAGCTTAATGAAGTTTCCCAGACATGGAGTCAAGTCGCACGTGATGCTAGTACATTTTTTTACTGGTATGCGTGTATTTTTCTTATAAAACGCCTTCTAGACAACTCGCTACGCTAAACCTTACAACCGACATACACCGACCGCTCTTGCAGTTATAGTCAACAGCTTGTCCAAACTGGCGGTGGCGTTGGGGGTCGGGTTACTGTTGTTCCCTACAATATTGTTCATAATATCGTGATGGTGAGCCCAGGAGGGCTACTACGAAACGTAAATGCGATACTTCGGCCGAAGTATCAGAAGAAATTTAACCGTGAAATACAAGTCATTTCATGATTATAATTCAATGAACTACTAAAATAACCATAAAGTACAAGGTATTTCATGGATAGAATTCAAGGAATTACTAAATAACCATGAAATAGTAATGGAGGCTGGAAGGCCGACTCTCACGTCAACTCGAAAATACACAAGAACGGTTGCTGCCTTGCGGGGGTCTGCTCCTATCTTTAACACCGATTTAGCATTTTATATTTTAGATTTAATCTTATGTTGAGACAAATTAATGGCACTATTTATTGACATTCCACGTACGTAATGTTGTAATTTTATGTTGAAAAAGAAATAAAAAAAAGAAAAGTACGATATATTTTTTAATGACAAAAAGGCCGTAACTGGTTTTCTTTCGCCATTTCTTTTTACCAGTGGTAATTTTGCTTTTGTTTCCGAAATGGTAGTAGTTTATAGAGTAGATTAATTTATACAAATCATTTAATACTGTATACTCTAACAAGAGAACGTGTTTGTGAAAACCTATTCTCTGAATAAAAGTTTTGAATTTGAATTTGACTTGAGACTGCTTCAAGCAGTCCGTATATTGTCCTTTCTGTAAATAATAAACAAAAACATTTGCATGGCTTTCAGATTGGTAATGTGATAACTGGTTAACACGTTAACCTGTCCCCATACAAAACTTTTCAACAACCCTATAAGTCCATGTCCACTTTATTTTTATTTTTTATTTATTGGTTCTTGATTCACAAGTCCAAGCAGGCAAAGTCAAACTTAATGGCAAGTCCAGGAAATTAGAGCTCATAGTATAACATATGGTAGGTACCGTGTACCGCGAACGGTGCACGGACGTGATGGAACCGCGCGTCGTGCACCTAATTCGGTACACTGTTACACTGGACCAGTAACGTGTTAACCATTAGATAGATACCTATTTCTTCTTTATTTTGACATTATTATAGTCAGCACTAGCTATTTGAAATGCATTTCATAAACTGGCAGTATAATTATCATTTAGGATGAAATCGAAACCAATTACGAAAATATTTTTTTATGAAAATAATATACAAAGAGCTGTGGATTTTGTTTTCATTTTTCATCAAAAAATGTTTTCGTATATTTAGATATGCATACATACAAATATAGCAGACGGGCAAAAATGGATTTACATTATATAAAAACAAACAGTATTATAATAGACATTTGACAGGTCCGGTGGTCGAGTGGCTGGCTAGCAATGGTCACTTTATCCCAAGGGCCGCGGGTTCGAATAATGCGCAAGGCAAACATTTTTGTGCATAAACATGTCTGTTTGCCTTGGTCTGGGTGTTTTCTATGTATATAATTTATTTACAAAAAAAAAAGTATTTAAGTATATTTATCAGCAATCTAGTACCCATATTTGCTTAGTTTGGGACTAGATGGCGTTGTGTGATTCGTTCACGAATATTTATTATATTTATTTATACCTACATACAGCATAGGGCAAACATGCAGTGATAAAAAAAATATGTAATATATGTACTCAAGTAAAACAGTACATATAGATCATATAATATTAAAAATCCAGAAATGTGTTCGAGGGCTTCACATAAAGCTACAGGATATTAAAAGTATCAGTTCAATTCTTATATATTATACTATTCATCACGACGCGTTCTATATATCGATGCCTTTATAATACTGTAACACAATGCATGTCATGCACGCAAATATATACGTTAAGCATATAGTCTTAAGCACGAGTTTCGTATAAAAGTTAATATTTACATAGACTCGCTGACGTGAGCAGAATAAAAATAAAACCAGTGTTTTGTCGTATCAAGCGAATATTTCTGTGATTTTGTAATGAATATATTCTTCAAGCATATCTGTTTTGCCTTGAAGTTGAAGAAAAACAATAAATAACACATTAACATTATTTTTATATTATGGATTGGTTCGAATGTTTCGTTTTGGTTGATCAGACTAACATGGCCAGCTGTCAGAACTTTTCTTTCTCAATTTTGAACACAACTTCCAACACGATTTTACATCGTCAACTAAAATTTGACGTCAATATTCTATGAAAAAAATAAAATTTAAAACTTTTTACTTCACAGTAGAATTACATTATAATAAAGACTCGTAAATAAGTTTTTTTTAAATCACAAATCGTCTGTTATACAACAATACCGCGTAAGTAGTTTTTGTTAAATTTTCAGGATGAATAAAATATAATTAGGATTTGTCTCTCCTCAAAACTTGTAAAATTTTACTTGCGTGGTATTGTTGCATCGTCTCTTTTACAACAATACCGCGTAAGTAATTTTTGTCAAATTTGAAAGATGAATAAAAAATTAACAGTATTTTGTCTCCCGAAAACTTGTAAGTAAAATGCGCGGTATTGTTGTATAATATAATGAGAAAGTGAGTTTGTTTGTTATTCCTTCAAGGGTTGCCTAAGCAGCCGACCATTATGAAAATTTGCATACTATTGTTAGGGGTAGCCCAACATAGGCTACTTTTTATCCCGTGAAAATATGTCGTTCGAATGGAAAAATATTTTTCTACTATAGAGGGCGCTGTATCGGCCAACAGATGGCGCCACAAGTCGCGCTATGGGTTGTTTTGTTGTCAAATGAGATCGATGTCATAAAATTAACGCGAGCGAAGCCGCGGGATAAAGCTAGTTGTTGTATAAATATGAAATCACTTTATACAATCAGATTTGACGTCTTGACATTTTGAACTGGTTCAAATCACTATCACATAGAATTTATAATATAAAAATATTGTGCCAAGAATAGTAGAACAGTATATGGCTTGTTTGACCTAATAAAAACAACTTTTACAAGTGAAACATAAAATATTTTAATTTAATAAATCCGTCAAAATAACAGCGTATTTTACGATAACCCGAAGATATCTAATAACTTATGATTGATACCCGTCAATTCAAGACCGCCTCCGTGTTGGGAATGTAAATCTTGGATCGAGAAATATTGGATAGAAAATATAGAGTACGTATCATTTATGGTAACCTAGTAACTCAGTTTGTATATCCTTCAATTCCAAAAAGTAGGAACATGAAGTCTTAAAATAAAGAAAGAAAGCAATAAGGCCGCCTTGTTTCATACTTTGTTGTATTCTAGATTATAAGTTTTCCGTTTAATTGAAGTTGTGTAAGATGTATAAAATTCAAAGTCCTGACTGACTGACTTAACTAGATATCAACACAGCCCAAACCGCTGGGTCCAAAGATTCCAAATTTGGAATGTAGTTTACGACGTCTAGGGGTGTAGGTAATAAGAAAGGATTTTTCAAAACCACGGGAAAGCGAGATATACGCAAACGAAGTTGCGAGGGTTTTACTGATCCGCTGGGTCTAGACTTCAAGAGATTTCCTTTCCGAGAAGCTAGTTGCAAATAAAATATTTTCTATTTAAGTCTTTTTTACACCATAATGCGGGTTTATGATACGCGTATCGCCGTTTATGATATGCGTACAAATTTTGACGTTGGTATTTGACTTTTTTGCCGCCACACTAAGTTAGTAGACTTTCCTTGCAGCACTTAAGTCAAGTTAGACCCTAGCCTACGCTTCAAAAAAATTGTCTGAATAATGTCGATTCAAAGGTTAATGACAAATCTTACCTAATCTGTACTCTTAAATATTTATGTGTACTATATTTGGTTACCGTACAATCCGATTTCATTTCACTACATAGTATAAAACAAAGTCGCTTTTTCTGTCCCTATGTCCCTATGTCCCTTTGTATGCTTAAATCTTTAAAACTACGCAACGGATTTTGATGCGGTTTTTTTTAATTGATAGAGTGATTCAAGGGGAAGGTTTTAAAGTATCATACATTCCAAAATTCCCACGGGAAAGCGGGATACACGCAAACGAAGTTGCGCGGGTTTGCTAGTAGTTTTATATTTAATTAGAGCTGGTTCAGTCTGTCAAGACTACTTAAACGTAACATAACGATCGCTCAGGATTGGTTTCAAGACAGCTGAAATTAACCATCACACTTCTTCCAAAGGAGAGTGTGCGACAAAGGAGGTGATATAATTTCCTCAGTAGAAAAACCCACAATAAGTGGACCAACCATGAAAGGAAATTCCGAACTGACGTTATGAACCTTATTCTAACCAAATACTATAGAAACTCTACCGAGTTAATACGCACAGCTTCGGAAGAATTCGGGCAAGACGCGACACTAGCGCATGAGGGCGGCATGAGGTGAACAATTTCAAAACTTTTGTGCGTTTTGTATGCAAAATGTTATAGCGCCCCTAGCGGCATGAGGTGAACGGAGGTTTTTTGTATGCAAAATGATATAGCGCCCCTAGCGGCATGAGGTGAACGGAGGTTGCCAAGTCATTGTATGAGAAACGTCAAGAGCTGTGCGTATTAGTCTTCTATAGTATTTGTTCTAACTAGTAAATAATGTCCTTTTTGGCAGGACTAAGTGTTTCGTTGTTTCGGATGAACACTTTCATAGTATACAAAGATTTTAATATGAACGCCTACAAATCTTTATAAGCAAAAAAGGAGTTAGTCACCCGAGGCCCGATTCTACTAACACAAATGCACCAATGGACTCAATGGTGTCTCAATCGTGTCTCAAAAGAATGCCGATAGTGTATCAGTGGAATAGTTTTTGACATTATTATGGACTTAAACAATAAGTTAAACATTAGGGCCTACGTCGTAAAATAATTGCGGCCGACTGAGCCCGCCCCGCCCGTGCGAAGCATATATCAATCCCTGCTACGAGAGACAGAGATGGGCCACCGTGAACCCGGCGAATTTTTAACACCGTAAGCGCCAAAACACATTTAGGATTATTTAAAAATCATTAATTGAGTTTTTTAATATTTTTTTTACAATATCTAGAAAATATTAATGTCTTTCTTTATATGAAGTTTAAAATTTCTATTATTTACCGTTTAGAAATTACAAGAGTTCTGAAAAACAGAGGTTACTTCGGATTTTTTTTCTATCGACGAAATGTGTCACATTCGTGTTTTGGCTCTTCCCAAAATTTCGATTATATGATTAATTAATACATATCCAAAAATCTAAGTCTAAATTTTTGTAGTTTAGAAGATATTTGGTTTTTAAGGACCCTTCTTTTTTTCACATAGCCCCTTACTGATACACTATCGGCTTCTTGTGAGACACGATTGAGACACCATTGAGAGTCCATTGGTGCATTTGTATTAGTAGAATCAGGCCCTCGATAGAGAGATAGTAATAGTTTAGAATAGTATTTAAAAATGTCCTCTAAAATGTAAGTCCGGTGTCTCAAAAGAGGGTGTTAGTACACCCAAACTGAAATTTTCAATTAATAAAAAAAAAAAAAAAAAAATGTGGAATACATTTTTTTTGCGCCGGAGCCTGGGTTTGTTTGGATTACATCTTTTAACATCATATCGAGTGAGTATTATATAGAAGACAACATTAAATTATTCGATGAAATATTTAAGATATCAAGTGCGTGGGTGCCATCTGTCCCGAAACACATTGTCTCCGCTTTGACTAAATTTTGACACGCGAAACACCAACTTGTTATCTACATTGTTTTGTGTATTTACTAAACTCCCAACTTAGACCTAAAGCTTGTTATATATACCTATAACAGTACAGGTCCGGTGGTCGAGTGGGTAGCAATGGTCACTTTATCCCAAGAGCCGCAGGTTCGAATCCTGCGCAAGGCAAACATTTGTGTGCATGAACATGTCCGTTTGCCTTGGCCTGGATGTTTTGTATGTATAATAAGTATTTATTTATCTATCAGCAATCTAGTACCCATAGCACAAGCTTAGTTGCTTAGTTTGGGACTAGATGGTGTTGTGTGATTCGTCCTAGAATATTTATTTATTTATAAGTCTGATGACGTCAGGATGACGACGTCAATGCGTATGTCATACTAAATGAACACGCAAATTATATAAAAACCCTGGCGGTCCTGACTGTTGATAGACCACCGATAATAAAAGTCGGTGATCTTAAACTTTTTTATGTATGGTTGGTCACTTTGGTCAGCGACGTAACACCATTTCATCTGATGGAAAGAGATGACTTGGTGAACGGTGTAGCCCGCTGACTGAGTTGTACCCTTTTTCACTCTGTTCCTAAATTGAACCATCCATCCATCTATTGCATATCTATCAGAGAACAGGGACGCTAATTTGCAGAAGTACAGAAAGTTAACTTTTCTGTACTAGTCTAGTCTGTCTAGTAGGACAGTATGACAACTCCGAAAAGGATGGATATTAAAGGAACTGGACCTTTATATTTACCTTTATAGATATTCTGAGAGATGGTACGTCTCCGGTCGAGCTAGCCTTATCATAAATAAATACTCTTCAACTCGAAAAAGACATATCAAAAAATATTCTTGAGGTTGATTTTGATAATAACTAACACGGCATCAATGCTTCATGCCCCTGTACTACAATAGGCTTGTTGCCGTAAAAATGTAATTAGTACGTCTTTTAGATTATTCAAAAATAAGGGCAACTCATTTTTTCATTTGTAAATGAGACCCAAAATTACAAAGATATAGCCCATTAAAGTAACGTGTGACGTCACGCCGTGTGGCATTTTTTCGCACGGGGTGACGTCAAAGGCCCTCACTTCTAAATTTTTATGCCTAGTATCTTTGTTATTTTCTCCAATATTCATTTATAATCGAAAATACGGACTAAATATAATGTAATTATTTTGACTCTGGAAACAACCCTATATTATGTTAGTGGAAGTTCCAAAGTGAGATCTACAGGATGAATGTAATTCACCTCCATTTATTATGCAAAATCCAATGAAGAGCCATCATTTAGCAGCAAAGTCTCACAAGTTGAGTTGAGAGTTGAGCAAAGCGAACTCGCTCCTCGAAACGCAAGAGCAACATTTCAGTTTTTATCCCCTTAGTTGGTTGGATAATTTTGCATTTCTTGTAGCTCAATGGTATATTTTCTAGATGTTATCTCATAATGTCAGTACTGAACCGCATTTGTTCTCTGTCCTTTTCTGTCGCTTAAAATTTGATGAAGAGAGAAATGTTCACGCCCTTACCTGCAACGCAGACGTCCATAACGCACTTTTTGTCTGTGAAAATGAAATCTATGAATCTTTGTTCGTCTGTTTTCTTTGCAATTATAATGCAAAAAAGACAGACGAATAAAAACCCATGTAATTTTACAGCAGACAGCACCGCCGTGTACCGTCACGACAAATAAAAAATACTTATTATAACGTTTGCTTCAACACGCGGTAACGCACACCAAACACAATTAGTCTGCCAATCTGGACGTATAAAATAGATATACGTCGAGTGTCGAGTCGAGTCAGATGCAGATGCAGACTTTTCGTGCGCTGCAGACTCAATCGTAAAAAATGCGTGTCGTCTGTATGCCCGTCACTGTATTGTGAATCAGTTGTAAATTAAACAAATATATTTTATACCTTTAATATTAACATCGCTATAAACTTACGAAATTATATTCTACTTATATTCAATTACATTTAATGTAGGTATACACTTAATTTATCAATAATATCGTTTTAAAATTTTATACAATTTTAAAATAACTGTTAATATCACACTTAAAATGAAGAATAAATTGAGTATCAAGATAACAATTAATTCTATTTCGAAGTATTCTACCCATGGCATGTTAGCAGCAGGCGCTCGCATATGCCGCGCCCCGCCATACCGAAGCACATATTCCGTCCACCATACCGCGCGGTATAGAGGTATATGCCGCTGATCTGACATCAAAGCTTGAAGTTTCATTATATTTTGTCGATAGCTGAAATAAAAATAAAATATATAAATATATGTATATATAAGGTACTAATTTATTCATGAACTTCATTTTAATACAATATATGACCATATAGGTTACATATGATATGATCGTTTAAGCAAGGAAATAATGGTCTAGTATTCAGTTAAAAAAAAATAGATTGTATTGTAAGTAGTTAGAAAAAGAAAAAACCTAAACCTTTTTTTTCTACTGACAGATGGCTGCTACAATGGAGGCGCATTTTACCGAGTATTTCTAAATTTAATGCATTTTTTTTACTGAATACTAGACCATTATTTCCTTGTTTAAACGATCATAAATGTAACCTATATAATAATGTGTTAAAAGGAAGTTCATTAACAAATTAGGACCTTAAATAAATATTTATTGTCCAACCACTACAATTCACTGAACATTATACAGGCGACAACCGAAGTTTCAAAAGGTCTGGAGCGTAAACCAGGAGAAATACTGTTTTTCGGGATACCAAAAATATAATAAATAGAGGAGGATAAATGTTACAGATTAATCGAACACCTACTTGAAATGGGTTTCGCCTGTCAGTTTATTTTTGTATAGTAGGAGGAATGTTTGGCGAAATCAACGTTATTTATCTGCTGAATATGCTGTATTTTCCGGTTGTTGAAATTATTTTTTTGTTTATTCAGGTTTTATACTACTTATGTGTCCGATTGAAACGTTTATGTGTATACCTATCTCACTCTTACAAGAAAAAAAAATGTTTAATGCTGCTTCAAATTTGATGAATACAGCCAGTTTCTCACCTTGAATTAATACATAATTATGATAGGTATTTTTATTTCGAAAATTATGACACTTTTTTTAAAATTTTCATATTATTTTATTACCTGTCATTTTGAATAACACTAATAATTGCATTCCTAAATACATCATCAGTTAGTGAATTGACGTCCATTTTAATTCCTATATTATTGTAGAGATATTTCTCCGCATTATACCACTGATCCAACATCAAAGGTAAACCAATTAATGGGATACCTGAGGCTATAGCTTCTTCTGTCGACTGCAAGCCCGCTTGAGTAATAAATACCTTTGTGTTGGGGTGATCTGCAAAATGTATAAAGTCAAATTCAAAAACATTTTATTCTGTGGGTCCTCGCTGGCACTAAGTCACGTCATTTACAATAAAAAAGCCGAAGGCCGTTTTTTTTTTAAAAAAAAAATAATACTCGTGACAAGCCCGGGTGTTCGAGTGGCTAGCAAAGGTCATTTTATCCCAAGGGCCGCGGGTTCGAATCCTGCGCGTGTGCATGAACATGAACTTTTTGCCTTGGTCTGGGTATTTTCTTTGTATAATAAGTATTTATTTACAAAAAAAAAGTATTTAAATATATTTATCAGCAACCTAGTAACCATAGTACAAGCTTAGTTGCTTAGTTTGGGACTAGATGGCGCTGTGTGATCCGTCCAAGAATATTTATATTTATTTATTTAAGTATGAAAAATCCGTCATATCATTTCAATTATAATGAAAATCAGTACCGATAAAATAAAAAACTGCAGTATAAATTACTTTTGGTCTTTGGTCTTTCTACCACCTGTCAACTACAATTAAAATGTGCTACAATGGTATTTATGAACGTGGCCGAAATTGTAACTACAACTCCCGTTCATATTGTATGTCACTTTTTGACAGTTCGCCTTTGACAAAATGTATGAAAATATGCCACAGTAACGCCCTCCTACACGTCACTCACGTTCATAAACATCCTTGTACATCTAAGCATTCGTTCGAAAATTTACCTCATTCCACTTGGTTTATCATAATAATTTGAACTCAGTTTTTTTTATTTAACCAAGGGTTTATTGCAAAAGGCTAAAACATGACAGAGGTAGTAAACCTAATATTTTTAGACTTGTAAAATTTACCCCTCTGAAATTTTAATTTTAATCTCTTGATTTTCATAAATTTCATTAAAACAATAAGCCTAAACTAAAGCAATATGACCAGAGATATTTTTTTATGTTAGAAAATAATTTGTTTTGTTGTAAAACATTTTTCCCTTTTCATTATCCCAAAAATGCCTAGTCTTAACAAGTAGTTATTTAAAATTAAATTTAACGTCTAAATGACAACAAAATCCTAAATAATACTCACTCAAAATATCAATTTGTGGGAACCACTTAGCAATTTTAATATTGCTGGCTTGTTTTCCTGGTAATTTGTCCTTGTCCCACTTCAACAATACGTTATATGGCAGCTGAGACAACACTCTAAGAAATACTTGTATGGTCTTGTTGGGTAATAATGAAGGGAGTACATTAGAACCAAAACTAAAGTAAACTACTCCGTAAGGTGAGCCATCTAAAAAGGCTTGCAAGCTCTGGGAAACAAATCAATGGTTACTGTAAGTAAGAATATGTCTGCGAACATTCTAAAGTTAATTTCGTATAATTTTTTTGTCCTTGTTTAATTAAAGAAGAATAGAAGAGATACAAATAACCCACACAGCCCCAAAGGGAGAACATAGAAGATCTTGGAACACCCGAACCTCCTCATGCCTTCACATTCTAAGCATAAACTATTAACTTTAAAATACAAACTATTATCTCCCATCAAGACGAAGGTCTAACTATGGAGCCAAAAACTGGCGGCCGTCGGCTTCGTTCCTAACTATATTTTGGATTTATGTCTTCCTCGCGGTCCAGGCATTACAACCTAGCAATAGGACTACTATCTAAATCATAAACAGTACTATGGAGGCTGCTACAATGACGCATCCTTCAAAAGAAGAAGAAATTGTACTATAAAAGAAAATTCACAATGCAGGTCGAGTCCAAGTGAATTGACAATCACCTTCATTTCGCGCAATTAAATGTCCTTATTTGTGTATATACTTTCTTATATGGCATACCTACACGTTAAGCACACCGCATGCAGCGCAGCACAGTGCAGCATAGGGCGTTGCAGCGTATGGCGTTGTAATCTATGCAATATTATGAGAAAGGACACACCAAACGCACGACTGTACAGCCACAGTTGTGTAGATTATAGCGCAGCGCAGCACAACGCGTTGCAGCTGCATCGTGCGTTTGGTGTGTCCTTTCTCATAGTATTGCATAGAATACAACGCCGTAAGCTGCAACGCGCTGTGCTGCGCTGCTGCGCTGCGCTGCATGCGGTGTGCTCCGCCCTTTATTAAGAATTCGTTGAATAAATGATTCTGACGAATTCATTCCACTAAATTCGTGTGTGACAAACCGTGATAAAATATGTTAATTTTAAAATAATTTCACTAAATTAAAAACAGTTCAGTCACTATCTGTGAAATCTAGTAAAAAGCTTAGACAGTTCCTATTACCACAGTCAAATTAGACTGACCCCCTTGGTCGTGCACGCAAAAGTCTGGTAAGTAAATCTGAATTTTTTATATGTTGTTATGAACCAATATTAAAAATCCAGATTTGCAATTTCGAAAGTGCTGTGCGAGCGACGGTATGTCCAAAAAACCATGAAATTTTCGGATTTTTACTAATATCTTAGTGAAGGAAGGGTCTGACCGGTATAGTCACTACGAATACTTTTAAGTAGACTAAATTTGCTACAATATAAGACTAGGGCGAGCTCTATACAACCTTTGGTTCCCAAGATACAGTTCTTCGAAAATGGGCGTTTTTTTTTAAAAGTGCAGTTTTTCGGAATTCTTTGAAATATCTTCTAAAATACGCTTCCCACATCAAATTTAAAGTTGCAATTGTAGTTAATTTTATTTATGTTAGCTTTCATTTAAAACCGAACTGGCACTTGTAGGCTCAGCGGTTCTCTCGAAATTTCGAAACTACTTAATTTTTCGACTTATAAGTGGGTTCATTTTGTTGCTTTTGAGGTCAGATTTACCTGACCTTTTGCGAGTACTAATATACATCTTTACTGTACGTATTCCGAAACTAATAACTAAAGACATGATCAAGCCTGGAGCAACTGTTATCGACATTACTGTACTATATCGCGAATATAAAATTAGTAGAAAGTCCGGTTTCACAAGTTCCTGATAAGTTATCCTATCTCTCAATAAATTTGCTAATTTATTCTGACTATAACTTGACTTAACTGGAACTTTTGAAATACCTAGCCCTAAATGTTACGTTGTTAAATTAAAATAAAACATAAGTTACCTTTGCTAACGGTTTCTGTGGTACTTTATGAATACCTCCAATGTAAACGGTACTCAGAGGTACAGGATAATATCCCTCCATACATTGATGAATATTTAACATTAAAATGTCAACATTATTTTGCAATTGCTCATACGAGGGAATTTCTACAGGAAAATGTTTTTTTAACATAAGTTTATCTACTTCAGCATGATTCTGTAATAGCTTATGAAACATAAAATAATTTAGCAATTCTTTCACTTGTTCTAGTGGATTTAGGTTGTATATTCTTTGGTTCATTATCGAAGAATACAAAGTCGGATGAGTTGGTGCTCCAATTGTCTCATAATTATTAAATAATGCCCCAAAAGAACTTATTTGTATCACTGGTACTTTAAATAAATATGTTAATGCCAATGTGGGTCTTACACATGCTTCTATTAGTAACAAATCAAAATCTTTATTGATTTTATTAATTATGTCCTTAACGTCTTCGTTTTGAAACTGTTGATCTATAGCTAGAGTATGAAGATCTAATATTAGTTGATATTGTGAGTAAAAATTACTTTTGTCTTCAGTAACTGCTTCATGTTGATGCCAAACCTTATATGATACATCATGAACATCAATTTCTTTTAGATTACGAGTAGAATTTTCAGGGAAAGCAACATCAGTAGTTATAACTACCACTTCGTGTCCACGTTTTGCTAGCTCCTGTGTCAATGGACGAAATACTGCTTGATGACTTATAGATGCAACTGGGAAAACAGCTAATATTTTAGCACAACCACTCGATTTTAATTCAAGTAATGAAATAATTAATACAATTAAAATATACATGGTTGTCACTAAACTGTGGGTTAATGTTTTGCATGAAAAACTTGTAATGACTAAGAATTGTAAGGAACTGAATAATAAAAGATATTTAACAGACCGGTTTTATGCTATTGTGATTATAAAACATGTGTGTGTATTACTCGTACTACAAACATATAGATAAAAAATAAAATGTAATGTTATCTATAAATAGATATTATTATAGCTGTTACCACTTTTTCCTGATATGCGATTTAAATGAAACATAGCCTCTATTCTGTTCCAAGCCGAGCTCTATTTTCCTGTGAAAACAGCATTAAAATCCGTTCAGTAACTTAGAAGATGTGCGCGTTCAAACAGACAGAAAGAGAAAAAAAAAATTCGCTTTATTAACCTTTTCTAACTGTTCCCTCGCTATTTTTGCCAATATGTTTAAAGTACAGACATATCGGGGTCTACTGTTTTATTATATGTAGATTGTTGTGGATATTCATTACATTATATTTTATTTAACAACATTAATTTTTGTGGTTGTTTATGGTACTGTACGAAATTACGAGTGGTTTTTAAGCTCTTTAATCCGGTCAATTTAAATATTTGAACTTACATTAACTCCCAACAAGCTGACAATTGGTAAAATCGAATTTATGATGGTATCCTCCACTATACATTCATGGTATGTGGCATCATAATCTGTCCCGGCAGGTCCGAGATAAATATCAGTTTATGAATAACCTTACTAATACGGGTTTTTAACCATTGAGGGTATTAATAGCGATACGAGTATAGAATTTATGATGGTATACCTCCACTAGACTCATGGTAAGTGTGTTTTTAGATGATAAAACTTACCGTTTTACTGAAAATCGCGAAAAACTCATTTTTCTTCCGTTTGGCCTTAAAAAATCCATACAGGGGAAAGATGGGGAACTTTTAAATCATTCATATCTATTTTAAATGATTTTACCGATTATTTGGTTGTTGGGAATGAATGTAGCTTCACCCCTGTTTTTTTGTCTAATTTGACCGGAGTACTTATTTTGTTTGACTTATAAAAATTAGGAAAACAATGGAAAAATTATTTCAATTTAGTTTTAATTTGTTTACATTTCTTCCACAAATATATGATCATTGCTCTTATAACTAAGCTTATTGCAACTAAAATTGATAATATAAAAGCTAAGGCTATAAGCAGTAGGTCCATTTCGAAGAATTCGAACCAGGACATGTTTGCAGCAGGTGCCCGTAAATGTTTTGCTCCACTGTATTTTAGGACATATTCCATCCACCACATAACTCGATCTAGAGACTTCATTGGCTGGTCGTAGATGATGTCTCGTAACTTTTGTATATTTTTACGATAGCTGGAAATACAAATTTTGTATTTTGAAATTGATTTTTGAAAGAATAAATTCACCTCCAAGTGGGATTCGGACTCGGCCGGATATTGAGGGGTCGAATCCCACCTGGGGGAAGGTAAATTTTACTTTCAAAAATCAATTTCAAAATACAAATATGAATGGCTAGTTGCCTAACAACTATTAATAAAAATTATAAAATATTTTTTGTAATTTAATGCTACTTTCTTAATGCGAACCGTTAAGGTATGGAACTCCCTCCCCGCGTCATTGTTTCCCGATTCGCACAATTTAGGCATTTTCAAGGAAAGAGAGAACAGGCATTTTTTGGTTTTGCGTGTCCATCTCATTCCTGCTTAACATCAGGCAAGATTGTGGCCAAACGTACTCAAATCTTTTATTAAAAAAAAAAAACATAAATCTACACTTTACAGACACGAGATGTTATGTTATTTCTGTCCGAGATCAAGCTGACTTGACGGCGATCTTTTGTCCACCGCAACGATCTTGGTGGTTCAGTCAGTCAGTTCAGTGGAAACACGGCTATGGTAAATGTATGTAAATGCTACTTCAACGCCGTTATGTCGATCTCGGTGACGTGACGGTGGCAGTGAACAAACGGCCTCACTGTTATAACGAGGCTTCTATAGACAAATTCTTGATAATTATTTGAAATCTTGAACTTATATTAATCATCACCTATCATCATCATCATTACAGTCACAAGAAATCCACTGCTGGACAAGCCTCTCTCCCAAATATTTCCAGCGCCTGCATCATAACCTATATTATTAAGTAATTCATTAAAATACCTTTCGTCTTCGATGACAGTAGTAACTGTTGATTTGAATGTCTCGTGTGTTAATGAGAGAATATCCAATTTTTTTCCAATACCGTGATAAACATATTTTTCAGCGTTAATCCATTGATCAAATAAAATTGGTATTCCAATTAAAGGCACTCTCGCTGCTATCGCTTCATCAGTAGAATGTAATCCAGCCTGAGTTATAAACAATTTTATTTTTGGATGTTCTGTAATATAAATAATTTGTTGTACAAGTTTTATATGTATATATAACATCAACATAAAACTATGATCATAGTCTCTACGAAACGTAAGGTAGATACTTGATAGGTTGCAGTAATATTGTCATTAAAAACCATATTTTATTATGCGTTTCTTTTATTTACTTAGAAAAATTTTAGATGAATAGGTAATCACATTTCAAGGTATTAAGACTTCCGCCTTTCTCAATCATCGTACGATACACAGCGACATATCACCGCTATTTCACGTTGGGTGTCTTGCGCCATTCCTTTTCCCAAAAAAAAAACCGAAATGGTGGTAGGTTATAGAGTACATTAAATTTATTTAGAACGCCTCGTCGTCTAGGGATAGGTGGAAGGCACTAGACCGCGCGGAAGGTCACCCATGCGATGGACCGACCAAGTAATATCTGCCGTGGGCGGTCCCGTGCATAAGTACCGCATGACCTCTAGACAGGGAGAAATGGCGAGATGTCGTGAGGCGCATTACATCTGTCCCAGGCCAAGACTTTACATGACGATCACGACCGTTCTGTCAAGAGCGTTACGACCAAGAAGAAGAAGATTTCTTTAATACAGATTATCCTTACTTCCTTACTATCCTTACTTCCTTACTAATATTATAAATGAGAAAGTGAGTTTGCTTGTTTGTTTGTTATTCCTTCACGGCTTGACTAAGCAGCCGATCATTATGAAAATTTGCATACATATTGTTAGGGGTACAGAACCCAACATAGGCTACTTTTTATCCCGTGAAAGTATGTCATTCCAATGGAAAAATATTTTTTCTACTATAGAGGGCGCTGCAACGGCCAACAGATGGCGCCACAAGTCGTGCTATGGGTTGTTTTGTTGTCAAACGAGATCTATGTCATAAAATTAACGCAAGCGAAGCCGCGGGGAAAAGCTAGTTAATATATAATTGAATTCATTGTAAGTAACGTGTATAAGCCTACAAAGTAACGTATTTTTGACTTCACTTTGACTTTGATAGTCTGGTGGTATTACCCCGGTCGAGGTCACTTACGAACCATTACTAGTTAACAGTGACTAGGCTCTACCACTTCAAAAACTGACTGTATAACGAACGATATGAAATAAGACTTCAGAAATAAGTGCAGGTAAAACGATATGAACAGAGAAAACACACCGACATGAATAGATAAAAATGAAAGCACCAAGAAAACACGGTAATGAAAGAAATATCTAGTCATCGCATTTGAAAATACTCACTTAAAAGATCGGCCTGCGGTAACCATTTTTCTATTCGCACGTTTTCAGGTTTTTCTGGCATTTCATCAGCATTCCATTTCCATAGGACATCATAGGGCATTTTAGATAGTACTTGGAGCATAAGTTGTATTTTTTCTGGTGGTAGTCGTAATGGATCAACATTAGTACCAAAACTAACGTATATCACGCCATTGGAAGAATTGTCTAAGTATGACTGGAGATGGAGATCCTGCAAGGAAATTCTATAATAAATCATCTATACTAATATTATGAAGAAAAAAGATTTGATTGTTTGCTTGTTGGTTTGTATTGAATAGGCTTCGAAATTACTAGAAACATTATTTCATCGTTAGTAAGGTAACACTATCGCGGATGACAAGGCTATTATTACATTTTATTAAAATAATAGGGAGCCTTACTGCGTGCGAAGCTGGGGCGGTGCATTAGTATTATTATAAACCAGCTGAAAATTTTGTTTTTTTAATAAAATTTTAAGACACAAACAAAATGTTTGTTTTCAAGTACCGGGTAATTTTTTTTAGATCTTTTTTTTTTATACCACACAGGTGGCAAACAAGCATACGGTCGGCCTGATGGTAAGCCGTCACCGTAGCCTATAGACGTAAGCAATACCGGGGGTATCACTCACGCGCTGCCAACCCTCCCAACCCCCCCAAGTGGAGCTCTGGAGACCTTACTCACCGTAGAAACACAACATGGCCGAGATCATTGCCATTTGGCTACGATCTTCTGTAAGGTTCTTTAAATAAAAAAACGAAAATCAAAAGAAGAACGAAGACAGAGTTTTCTAGAAGGTCGCAGAAAGCTGATGGATGCAGTGCCGCTGCTAACCAGTCGTACTGGAAGCTTATGGCTGATGATGAAAAGGAGTACAGAAAGGGAAAAGAGATGAGCTTCCGGGTCACTCATATAACAATACGCATTGTTGCTTCATACCGATATTATGTGAGAGGGTGGGTGGTACTTTCCCCAGTCGAGCTATTTCATAAAAGTTTTACCTACTACTCGAAAAATATAAAATATGCTGTAGACTGAAAAAATATTATAAATTAATTTTCAACTGTGTAAATAAACACAAGTAGCACTCTTTTGTTATGTTATTTGTATTATCTACGAGGTCGATCGTTTTATGTATACGTATTATGATATTTTTATTTAAAATTCGAATAACTCTTAGTGGATCACGTTTTACAAAATATTCTGTAGTGTTATTGGCTCGTTAAAGCAGTCCGTTCATAGAAACTCCAACAGAAACCCAACCACTTTCATGCAGTTATGGACTGGTAAAGGTTCAGGTCCAAACTGGATCGCACGACGCAGACTGCAAGTGACAACACTTGATTCTATGTATGCAGTCGGTGCCGTGAGGTTCCTCTTGGAAAAGTAATTTGTCTATGGGAATATTTGAATATTTTTTAAATCTACTTAGCTATCTCTGGGTTTTTTAGATGGGTAGATGAGCGTCGAAAATTTCTTTATAAACAAAATTTTACACCAAAAGAACTTGTATTATGATACATAATGCGTACGTACATATGAGCTGATATAACATTAATTTTAATTAACTTATTTCGAAAATTTCGTAGCGTTGTTAACAGCCATGTTAAAAATAGAACGTTTGGTTATAACAACATTAAATTAAATTGTTGCAAAAAGCGACAAATTTTAACCTATTGTTTAAATTCCTACAATCCCATCAAAGGCACCAAAACCGTATTTGTTTCATTGCTAATAATAATTTAATATGTTTTTCTGACAAACGAGTACTGAGTCTGTCCCTCGCACATTTCCGATGTTGACAGAGTGAGATCATTGTATCAACCAACAACAACGCACGTAATCACAAAATAGCCAATAACAATGATTACGTGATTCGTTGCTGCAGCGCTGCTATACTTGTGTATTAATGTTCTCCCATAATTTGCAATCAAACACAGTTTCAACTTCGTCACAAACTCACGCACTATATTGCTCAATTTCTATTTTGTCTGAGTGAGACAGTGCAGCGCCTTTTGTATGAAACGTTAGAAATCATAATATCATACCTTTAACTTTTGTCTGTTCATCTGATTTAGTCCGTACATCAACACCACTGAACCTGGTATTGGTCTATTACAATCCCAAACATTATGTATATTCAAAAATAACAAATCAACATTACTTTTCAAATCATCTACATTAGGACAGTTACTGCAATACTTATTTAAAATTCTCTTTTCACCATCCTCGTATGATATTCTTGAATATCTTATAAAAAAATCCAAATACAATTCCGAATACTTATAATATAGAGTAAGATTATTATATTTCTGCTGTAATACATCAGGATAGTAAAATATTTGTACTGGAAAACCGACTGCTTCAGAATTTCCATACACAGCACCCATAGTGCTAATTTGCACCGTTGGTACATTGTATCGATGGGAAAAGTAAAGGGCAGACGATGAAAATGATTCTGTTATTAATAAATCAAATTTTGTTTCTTTGTCACCAATCATCTCTCTAACAGCATCGCTGTCATATAGCGCCTCCATAAGTTTTAGGGTCCAAAATATGGAGGCTTTTATTTGAGAATATATATCAGTCATGGTATCTGATATATCCTTTTTCAATTCTTTATAGTTTACATTTATATTAATTTGTGTTAAATTAATCCTTGCTTCATCTTTTTGTTGTATAGACGAAATAGTTACTACTTCATGTCCTCTATCTAATAAACCTTTGATTATAGGTCTTAAAATATATTGATGGCTTTCCGATATACCCGGAAAAACTGCTAGTATTCGTGCACTTTCGATATTCGCAAAATTTAAGACCAAAATCATAAAAAAAATGTTTATTTTATATTATTAACACTTGATGCTTTTAAACCAAAAACTTTACTGTTTATTTGAAGTAAACATTCAATGAATGCTGAACATTGGACGAAACAATTCTTGTGTCTGTCTACAGATATACTGAATTGAAGTTCGTATTATTTATATAGAGACAATATTCCAAATTTAGACGTAAATATAAATAGATGGCGCGAGTGAAAAGTCAAGAATGGAATGGAAACGTAATTAATTTTCTAACATCAAAATGTAAAACTGTAAAAACAAATGAAAGTATCTACCGTAAACAAAATCCAGATTCCTTATTTGAAAAATTTCATTTTGATTAAAGATTTTTATTTCTCAAAAGTATTATACAATTTCCCTTATAGGGAAATACAACACAACTTTATTTATTTCAATTTTTGCCAGCAAGCATAGTTTTTGCACAAATAGCAATCATTTTTCTTTTTTTTTAATACAATATCACAACATTTACATTAGATTATTAATAAATTCACCATTAAAAATAAAATAAAAACAACAAGACATGAACATGGTTATCAAGAGCATACTTTATTTGCAATACACAACAAGATACATAATCAAACACAAATAACTTACAGAGTAATGTAGTGTAACAAGGCGGCCATTATTTCTAGCAATTTTTTCAAGGCAACCTTAGGGTAACGAATTTTTGTATGGAGTAGACAGGGCTAGCAAGGTCGGTTTTTAGGTAGTTAAGTAAAATGATACGCACGATTGTCATGATTCTTATTAGAACATTTTTGGGATGATACAGTAAGAACTTGTTCCTACTTGTCTGTCGGATCCAGATTTTAATAGAATACGTGTCGGCACTGACACTAAAATTACATATAACTAGCGAACCGACCTGGCTTCGCACGGGTTTTACTAAGGAACCCTTTTTGAATACATATATATATATATATATATATAAATATATATATATATATATATTATAGCCTATGTTACCCGGGGGTAATGTACATTCTTAACGGTGAAAGAATTTTTGAAATAGGTTCAGCAGTTTTTGAGTTTATTCATTACAGACATACACAGGAAAATACAAATCTTTCATCTTTATAATATTAGTGTAGATGTGTATCTAAAACATCCAATCAAAAAAAACAAATCCTTGAAAACAAAATGGCAAGAGAAACCTAAAATACCAAAAAATTGGGTTCAAGAGGAATTAAAAGTCTACTAGGATCCACTGGTAGATTGAAGTGGAGTTAAAAGTCGCTGTGGAGGACCGGATCACTCCACATATGATGCTATCTGTAGACTTTGTCTACCTATCCGGAGACCCAGCTCTGATAAGAGCTAATCGTGATAAACGACTTGGATGCTCCCTCGGTCACTTGTTTTGCGTCTATTACGCGTGTGGACTGTATACTAGGTGTGCCGTGTGATTGAAGAATATGTGACTCTACGTTAAATACTTGGAAAATAAAAACTGACTCTAATACTTAAATAAAAACTGACTCTAAACTTCTAGGTAAAATAAAACTGTTTCTTTGTTCTTGGTAAGAGCGCTTGTGCTTCGGGCGGGATACTTGTTCCTTATCGGTGGCTATTCGGCGACTGACTACCGTATTGAATTTGGCCTCCTATTTATACGATTTCCGCCTGAAGCACGAAAACACAAAATTCATTTATTTTCAATAAAAATACGTTCACAACAGAGTTCTATAGTCTACGTTTATAGAACAACAAACATTTTCCTTATATTCTTAGTAGAAGTACCTTTTTTTGACCTCTCGAAGTTGGCACGTGTAAGGAACTGGTTCAAACCGGTTTTTCCCTACACGTGCCATATAAATACAAATTTATTTTAACTTTTATTGAACATTCTTATTGGAAATGGACACCTTACTTTCCAACTATTACGTATCACGCAATTAATGTTCAATTCAATGGCGAATTATCGGAAAAATCGTGTATTTACTCTCGGTTCGCACGGGCCCAGCCAGTCGCAGCGCTGCCAGGCGCGTGCGAGCGAGATAACCTATCGATATACTCAATTCACAACTTATTTTTAATATTTACATAATAGGCCGTTACGTTACATAGTGCTTATGTACTAAGCCGTCGTGTACATTCTCCCGCCGTCGCTTCGCGATCTCCTGTTGGCAACACGACGATCTTCTTGGTCGGGCGGCGCAACACGTTGCCGTTGCTGGTGGTGACGTCGACGACTCGTACCTCGCCGTCTGCACCGGGGAAGAGCCGCGTCACTCGTCCGCGCGGCCATGTCCCACGGGGCAAGTTGTTGTCGCAAATGATCACGACGTCGCCCTCCTTCGGTGTTGTCCCGCGGGTGTGCGTCTCCCGCCGGTGTTGGAGCAGCGGAAGGTACTCGCGCAGCCACCGGCGCCAGAATTCGTCGGCCAGGTACTGCGCGCGCCGCCAGTGTTGGCGCGCCGTTAGGTCGCCGGCATCAAAGACGCCAGGCGATGGTGAGTGCGAGTTCGCGCCCAACAGAATGTGGTTGGGCGTGATGGCCTCAGCGTCGTCGGGTCCCACCGCGACATGTGTCAGCGGGCGGGAGTTCACGGTGTGCTCAGCCTCGGCGAGCAGGGTGGCGAGCGTCTCGTCGCTCGGGTACTTCACGTGCAGGGTGTGGCGCAGTGCTGTCTTCACCGTGCGCACCAGCCTCTCCCACACGCCGCACATGAACGGGGCGGCGGGGGGCTGAAAGCGCCACGTGATGCGTCGTGCTGTTGCTGCCTCGCGGAGCGCGGCCACCGCTTGCATTGCGGCGGCCGCTGCCTCGCTGAGCTCCTTGTTGGCAGCCTTGAAGCACGTCGCGTTGTCGCTCCAGATTTCAGTCGGGTGGCCGCGGCGCGCAAAGAAGCGGCGCAGGGCGGCCACAGCTGAGTCTGCGCTGAGCGATGCGACGACCTCCAGATGCACGGCGCGTGATGTCATGCAGGTGAAGAGCGCGACGTACCTCTTCTCTCGACGTCGCCCCACGGTGACTTCAAATGGCCCGAAATAATCAAGGCCGGTGAATGTGAACGGGCGCGCATGGTGAGCCAGGCGCGCGTGAGGTAGGTCACCCGTGAGAGGTGTTGCGGGTTTCGCCTTCAACAGGCGACAGCGCGGGCAGCTCTTGATGACGTTCTTCACCGCGGGCCGCACTCGCAGAATCCACAGCCGCTGTCGCAGCTCGTTGACGACGATCTCGGTGCCGCCGTGGTGTAGCTCTTCGTGCACGTGTTGTATGTACAGCTTGCTGTACGGGTGGTCCCCGCACAACAACATTGGGCTTGCTGCATCCTCGGTGATGTCGGCGGCGGCGCTCACTCTGGACTTCACTCGCACTATTCCGCTTCCGTCGCGGAATGTGGTGAGGGCCGCCAGCCGGCTCGGGTCAGCCAAGCTGTCGCGCTGTACAGCGCACACCCACAGCTGCTCGGCGCGGAGAAGGTGTCGCGCCTCTAGTGGCACGTGGCTCCGCGCAGCAGGTTGGATGTCTCGGGGTGTTGCTGCGGCGTCGGCGCGGGATCGCGCCGCTGTCCATGTGGGGTCACTCGCTGCGTTGGCCCGCGTTCGCTTGCGGCGGGTCGCGGCCACTGTTGCAACATGTGATCTGCAAAGTTCGATGAACTGTAGTACTCGCGCAGTGGCGCGCAACAGGCGCGGCCAACGCGAAAAGCGTCGGACGTCTGGCAAGTGTCCTCCAGGCGGCGTCGCGACGGCGGCGCAGCTTAACTCCTTCTCTTCTCCGGTGTTGATGCGGGCGGCGGGCTTCTCTCGCTCGGCGGGCCACTCTTCTTCCGGCCGGCGTAGAAACGCGGGCCCATGGAACCACCGATGCCCGGCGCCGAAGTTCGCTGGTGTTGCACGGGTGGCGTCGTCGGCTACGTTGTCGGCTGAGGGTAGCCAACGCCACTCGCTTTTCCTTGTGATGTCTTCTATCTCGGCGAGTCGGTGGGCCACGAACGTTTTGAACGTCCGGGGCTCGGCGCGTATCCACGCTAGCGCCGTGCTCGAGTCGCTCCAGTAGACCCGACGCTCCGCCGTGAAGTCGTGCTCGTCAGTGACCGAGCGCGCCAGCCGCGCGCCCAACAGCGCGGCCTGCAGCTCGAGGCGCGGGATCGATGTCGGCTTCAGGGGGGTCACGCGGCTTTTCCCAGCTGCCAGCGGTACCCGCACCGACCCGTCGGCGCATCCGCCAGTATACGGCGGCGGCGTAAGCTTCCTCGCTCGCGTCGACGAAGGTGTGTAGCTCGTAGCTCTCTGCGGGCTCGATGTCGTAGCACCGCGGTATGCGCAGCTGTTGATGCTGCCGCAGCACAGCCAGCCAGCTGAGCCAGCTCGCCTGCAGTGTTGGTGGTAGTGGCTCGTCCCACCCGGTGCCGTGTCGCCATGTGTCCTGCAACAACCTTTTTGCCGGTGTGGTGATTGGAGCTACTAGCCCGAGCGGGTCGTATAAAGACATTACGACGCTCAGGGCCTCCCTTTTAGTCGGCGTCCGGGTGCCGGCCAGCACTTCCAGCGTCGCACGCTGTCCGTAGTTGTAGCTCAGCGTGTCCTCTTGCGTGTTCCAGAGCAAGCCGAGTGTTTTCTCAAGCTCGCTCCCGCCGATGGCGATGGTGATATCGGCGCGGCTGGCTGCCAAGGGGGCCACGGCGTCCAAGACATTGGACGCCCACCCGCGCAGCTCGAAGCCCGCGCGCCGATGCACTGTGTCGACTGCTTGCGTTACCTGTTGCGCCGTTGTCACATCGGCGTAGCTTGCGATGTAGTCGTCCATGTAGTGGTTGCGGACGATGGCGGACGCGGCCTCAGGGTACTCCTCACTGTGTTCAGCTGCGTTGCGGTCCTTGATGTAGAGCGCAGTGCATGGTGATGAAGTCGCGCCGAAGATTAGCGACGTCATGCGGAACTCTTCCGGTGGGGCGTCGCCTCGTTTGTCGCCTCGCCACAGGAAGCGCAGCGCGTCGCGGTCCTCTTTTCGCACTTTCACTTGCATGAACATTTCTGCTATATCCACTGAGATCGCTACACTGTGTTGTCGGAATCTCATCACGACGCCTGGCAGCGATTGCAAGCGGTCGGGGCCCGGCAGCAACATATCGTTGAGGCTGCGGCCGTGGCTGCTCGCTGCGGCATCGTGCACAACACGTATCTTGGGCTTCGCTGGGTTGACAACGGCAAAGTGCGGCAGGTACCTAGTCCTCTTCGGCGTGGGCGCGGCGGTGACTCGCTCAGCATACCCGGCCGCTAGCAGATGGTCGATCCTCTCTGTGTACTTCCCATTGAAGTTCCCGTCCCGATCCAGTTTCCTCTCTAAGTTGCGAAGCCGTGATAATGCGTTCGCATAGTTGTTCGGGATGACTTCTTCTTCTTGCTTCCACAGGAGTCCTGTTTCAAAGCGGCCATCTGGAAGGCGGCGGCTCGTCGCATCTAGCACTGCGAGGGCGCGCTGCTCTGGATCACTTCTTGTTTTCCTCGCCGTAATCCCGATGGAATCTAGACTGAAATACTGCTTAATTATTTCGTCCATCGGTTCCGTAATGTACCCACAAAAGGCGACGGGGTGGCAGCGCGAACTTCGGCATCCGTGTATAACCCATCCTAGGTGGGTCAGTGAGGCGACCGGCTGGTCGCGCCGGCCCGCGCGTACCTCGCGGCTGACTATGAGGTCCCAGTTGTCTTGACCGATGAGCAGCTTTGGCGAGGCCTCTCCATAGGTGAGCGGCGGCAGGTGGTCTAAGTGGCAACAGTCCTCTAGCTCGTCCTGGAAAATAGACTGTGTTGTGAATGACAACTTGTCCACTGTGCGCGCGTTTGCGAGTGTGTACTCGCGGTCACTGTGCGCGCCCCGTATCTTCACATTCACAATCCTGCTGTTGGTGTGTTGCGTTTCCTCGCCGCCGACTCCCTGCACGCGCATTGCCTCTATAGGCCCGTCCAGCGCGAGCGCGTCCGCTATGCCGCCGTCTAGTATGGTCACGGTGCTGCCTTCATCCATCAGCGCGTAGACCTCCGCTGTCGTTCCGTTGTCGCCGGTGAGCACGACAGGCGCTATATTCAGATAAGCGCGCCGTCTTCGTTGCGTTGTCCCGGCGGCGTTGGTCTGCTCCACTGCCGGCTGTTCTGTAGCGGCAGGCTTATCCTCGCGCAGCAAACGATGGTGCGGCTGGCGGCACCCGCGCAGCCCGCAGGGCGCGGCTCGGCACCGGAAACGTCGGTGTGTGCTTGCTAAACATCTGAAACACACGTTGTGCTTGCGCGCCAGCTCCCATCGCTGTTGTGTCGTTGCCTTGATCACATTCCTGCAAGTGTAAAACTTGTGATCCGCCTTGCAGAGTGGGCACGACTCCTTCTCCGCCTCTGTGTCGCGCGCCGCATACGCCCGCTCCGTGCGGCGTCTCGCTGCTGGCTGCGCTATGTTGATGTCTCCGGCGCGCTCCGGTGGTGCGTATTCCGTCCGCTTGTCGGCCTCTACTCCCAGGAAGAGGGCCATCCTCTTCATGTCGGGGATGCCATCTTCTTTGACCGCTGCGTAGTCATACCACTTCTCCCGAAGCGCCGGAGTTAACTTCTCCAATATCGTGCGCACCATCGCAGTGTCGTGCAAATGGTGTATGCTTTTCATAGCTTCCATCGTCGCTACGATATTGGTCACCTGCGATGCGAAGATGCAGATGTCCCTCGGTGAGTCTGCTAGTCGTGGCAGCCTTTCGAGCGCAGTCAGTACTTCCTCGGGTTCGGGTCGACGAATCAACAACCCGCTGACTGCCTCTGCTGCGACGCCCTTCAAGCTGCGTCGGAGTCTCACCACGTTCTCTGATGCGGAGAAGCTTGATGACGTATCCTCGAAGATGGCTCTCCATTCCAACCAATTTCCACTGTTCCCGTTGAAGATAGGTAGGTCCTGGCAGTGGGTAGGCATCCTTGTGGCCCCCTGCTTCATTCCCATGGTGATGGCCTTCGCTAGTTCCCCGAAGTCGAAGGCGCCCTCACCCCTGGCAGGCTTGGCACTGCTGCTACATTCTTCCTTTGTGGTGGCTGGTGGTGGCTGCGTTGCGTCGCCCGGTGGCTGTTGCTGAAGCCACCTGTTCACCTTAGCGACGGACGCGCCGCCGTCGTCCTCTTCATCCGTGTCATCCTCGCTCTCGGCTACGGCCTGGGCGCGCGCCAGTTGTGCCTCAGCCAGCATTACCGCTGCCTGTGACTCCGCTAGGCGCCGCTGAGCCAGCTGCTCCTTCGCCTCCAACTCCGCACGGATCTGTGTGCGTTTGGCTCGGGAACAGCGTGACCGAGCGGCAGCTGTCGCGGGCCTGCTAGGTGCGCGGTCAACGTCGACCGCGGTCCCGCTGGTTTGCGCCGTCTCTGCCGTCGTCGTGGTGTCCGTGGTCGTCGTAGCCACCGTCCCTGTAGACGTTGTCGGTGTGGTCGTCTCTTCCGACGTCTCGTCTGCGCCTCCCCTGTTGCTCCTCGTCACTGGCATTCTTCAACTTCAAAATTCGGCTCGCGAAGGACAATATAATGTGGAGGACCGGATCACTCCACATATGATGCTATCTGTAGACTTTGTCTACCTATCCGGAGACCCAGCTCTGATAAGAGCTAATCGTGATAAACGACTTGGATGCTCCCTCGGTCACTTGTTTTGCGTCTATTACGCGTGTGGACTGTATACTAGGTGTGATTGAAGAATATGTGACTCTACGTTAAATACTTGGAAAATAAAAACTGACTCTAATACTTAAATAAAAACTGACTCTAAACTTCTAGGTAAAATAAAACTGTTTCTTTGTTCTTGGTAAGAGCGCTTGTGCTTCGGGCGGGATACTTGTTCCTTATCGGTGGCTATTCGGCGACTGACTACCGTATTGAATTTGGCCTCCTATTTATACGATTTCCGCCTGAAGCACGAAAACACAAAATTCATTTATTTTCAATAAAAATACGTTCACAACAGAGTTCTATAGTCTACGTTTATAGAACAACAAACATTTTCCTTATATTCTTAGTAGAAGTACCTTTTTTGACCTCTCGAAGTTGGCACGTGTAAGGAACTGGTTCAAACCGGTTTTTCCCTACACGTGCCATATAAATACAAATTTATTTTAACTTTTATTGAATACACATTCGTGCTCGCGACGCCGTCCGAGTCACACGTCCGGTGCCCGGTGCCTCCGCGCTACGCTGCTCCCGCGTGCTACGCACGCCCCCCGCCACCGCGCTACGCTACCGCCGCTCCGACACACGTGTCTCCTTGCCTTTTTTAAGACAAGGAGGCATTATCGTGATTTTTAGAGTTTCTTCGGTTTCTCGCGCGTCTTTTGCCGATTAAAACCACAGTTTCGTGGTCTGGCTGTGTGATACCTCACGGTGCCAACTTTGCACAGCCAGGAGTGCGACCCGGGCACTCGCCGATCCCCTTCAGGGTGAAGCAGTTACCCGGACGGGGCTAGAACCACCGGCCTAGGGGGCTCCCCTGACCGACACTAGCTATCGCCCCCTCCCGCCCACCCCTTCCTCCTTCCTATCCTTAGGGAACGGCTTGGGCGCCTAGGGCTCCGGCTCGAAGCTACCCTCCGAACCCTAAGCAGTTAGGGACCCTCTGACACATTAAGATTGGTCAGAGGCATACAAGCTTAGGGCACACCCTAGAAGCACCCCCCTCGCCTCACCCGGCGCGGGGGACTAGGACTACACACCTCGGGTTCTCCCCCCGAGCGCTCCCAAATTAGGCACGACTGCCGCAAGGTTTCTTCGCAGCTCTTCCTTGCGGAACGTGACGCGACGAACTGCGATCATTTCGTTGTAGCATTGTAGGTTCCCTTACTAGGCCGGTCGCCATGGCGACCGACCCGCGCGATGCCATAATCAACGACCTAGTCGCTCTAATACTAGAGCAAAACCCCCAATTGCTGTCTCGCATTGAGCAAATAAAGAGGAAAGCTCCTCTCCCCCCGGCCCCTCAGGCCACCACGGCCCCTCAGGCCACCAAGCCCTCGGCCACCAAGCCCTCCGCCGCCGCGACTTCCATCGCCGCGCCCTCCGCCACCGTTGCGCCCGCCGTCGCGTCCCCCGTTGCCGCGCCCCCCGCCACCGTGCACCCCGCCGTAGCGACTTCCGCCGCCGCGCCCTCCACCACCGCACCCTCCTCCTCGATCTCCGATGACGAGATGGAGATCATCCCGGAATCTTCAGATTCCAGTTCCGCCCCCACGTCCGACTCGGACGATTTCATTGTGGCCTCAGGCCGCAAGCGCACAAGGCGCAACAAGGGCGTTGCCAACAAGGCCGCCAAATTAGCCGCCGTATCAAATCCGGCCGCCCCTCTCTCCGACTCGCCCGCTTCGCCCCCCGCGGCTGAACAGGGTGCCGAGGGAGCTTCTCTCCCCACCCCTCCCAAGCGCTCCCAGCGCCCACCGGCGGTCGTTATCACGAACCGCCATAGGTGGATGGCCATCAAGGCCCGATGTGATGCAAATGGCATCTTTTTCATAGCGGAAACCCGCACTGAGGGTATCCGCCTAAAAACGGAGTCCATCACGGACTACCGTAACCTCACCCGCCTTCTCGACGCAATGTCGATCACCTTTCACACTTGGAGTCTAGAGGAGGACCGGCGCCTTCGCGCGGTCATCCGCGGAATCCCCAAAGAACTCGAGTGCAATGACGTACTCGAGGACCTTCGGGCTCAAAAACTGCCCATCCTCGAAGTGCACCGCATGCACCGTGGGCCTTCCGCCCCCTTCAACATGGTCCTTGTCATTTTGGACAGGACTAACCTTAAAGAGGCGAAAGCCATCTTTAATATCAAAAAAGTCTGCGGACTGTCCGGGGTCGTAGTAGAGCCCCCACACAAAAAAGGCACTGTGGGTCAATGCCACAGATGCCAACTATACGGGCATTCCTCCCGCAACTGCCACAACACACCTCGTTGTGTCAAATGCTTAGAGTCCCACGCGACACCGGAATGTCAGCGACCCAAAGACCGCGCGCTATGCTCGGAACCTCCGAGCTGCGTAAACTGCGGGGAGGTGGGGCACCCGGCGAACTACAGAGGGTGCTCAAAAGCGCCCAAAGTAAAGAGTCGGAGGCCTACTCCCTCCTCATCTAGGACCCAAGTCCGCGCTTCTCCCCCTCAGTCCCAAACTGCCGAGGCCGCCCCGGCAACAGCTAAGGCACCGGTGCCACCACTCAATCTGTCGCCCTCGTGGCGCTACAAGACCAACAAGGTCCCACCCCCACAGGCCAGCCCCTCAGGCACGCCTGCACCCGCGGCGGTGGAAGTCGCAACACCTCCACCCCCCCCAATAAAGGCATCGCTGCCACCTTCCAACGGGACCGAAGGGCTCTACAAGCTCGCAGCCGTCCTAGATATAGATAGGGTTCTTGCCATGGCCGCGTTGGTCAATGAACACGCGAATAGTCCCAACGCTCTCCTAATGGCCGTCTGTCAATTCAACTTTAAAAACAATTAAAAATTTCAACAAATAATTATGGACTTACACCATACGAGTAGAGTCAAACCGACCTCCCTTAAAATCGGCTACTTCAACGCAAATGGGCTTCGCACCCAGAGGTCTGAGGTAGCCGACTTCCTCTACACCCATCAGTTGGACGTCCTCCTTATCCAGGAGACGTTCCTTAAACCATCAATTCGCGATCCCAAAATCGCGAATTATAAAATCATACGTAATGATCGCACAGTCTCTGCCCTCGGTGGCACTCTCATCTACTACAAAGCGACATTACACTGCACGCCTGTGGATACACCCAATCTCGTGCACATTGAGGCCTCTGTCTGTAGATTAGGAATGACAGGTCACCAATCCATATTTTTAGTGTCAGCTTATCTAGCTCCCACTAACTCCAACTCCTCAAACCCCAGATCACTACTCGATAGTGACATACAAAACCTTCTAGATCTTGGCCCGTCTGTTATCATAGCGGGTGATCTAAACGCCAAGCACCCTGCCTGGTGTAGCCTAACCACAAACCAACGTGGTAGACAGCTCGAGCGACTCTCAGAGAGTCTCAATTTCGACATTGTAGCACCCATGTCCCCTACTCATTACCCGGACAATGTTGATCATCGTCCGGACGTCCTAGACGTAGCCCTCCTAAAGAACATCAATCTTAGATTGAGTTCAATAGAAGTGCACTCCGAACTCACCTCAGACCATAGGCCTGTCATCATTTCTCTCTCTCCCAGAGTGAGTATTCCCAATGTGGCAGCCACAGATCCCACTATGATCAAGACCGACTGGGTCAGGTTAGGCGAAAGCCTCAAATCCATTTCGTCCCCCTTGTTAGATCCAATTCCAGACGAAATTGTCTCAATTCCCGATGCAGTAGGTGCTATTGACTCGTTAACAGCGCACGTGCAGAAAGTCGTCAGCGACTGCTCGCGGCGTGTCCCAGTGAACGCTCATCGTCGCTGGACACTTCCGCCGGATGCGCGCGCTCTGTTAACAGAGAAAAACCGAGCCCAAAGGGCCTACTTCTCCACTCCCACTGAGCCTAACCGCGTCCGCATGCGCGCTGCTCAATCAGCGGTTAAGCGTCGTATCAGACAGCTTAGAAACGACCAGTGGGACGAGACTCTCTCCAATTTGGTCCCATCTCACCAAGCCTTCTGGAAACTTGCCAGAGCCCTTAAGGCAGATACAGTGACTGCCACCCCTCCGTTAGTTCAGTCAGATCCCTCCCTCCCCCTCGCCTTCGAGGACGAGGAAAAAGCTGAATGCTTAGCATCCAGTCTTGAGGCACAATGTGCACCTAGCACACTCCCCGTTGATCCAGATCACCTACTCGAGGTCGATACTGTGGTAGCAAATAGACTCGCGAGCCCACTTACAGATGCCGACCCTCCGTTAGAGCCGGTAACCCCTGATGAGGTAGAGTCCCTTATCAAAGACCTACATAATAGGAAGGCCCCGGGGCCTGACGGGATTTCTAACAGAGTCATCAAGCTCTTTCCCGCCCACCTTATACTACTCCTGACTGCTATCTTTAACGCAGCCCTCAAAAATAGCATTTTCCCCCAAACTTGGAAGGAAGCCACCGTCATCGGCATTCCAAAACCCGGCAAGCCCAAGGATCAGCCCTCGAGCTATCGCCCTATCAGTCTTATTAGTTCAATAGGAAAAATCTATGAGCGCATAGTTCTCGCACGTCTCAAAGATTTTTCCCTTGCCAACAATCTCTTGCCTAATGCTCAGTTTGGTTTTAGAGCCAAACACTCTTGTGTCCAACAAGTGCATCGCATAGTCGAACACGTGTTGGACCGGAGAGCGAACAGATCCCGCCCGCATAAAACGGGCGCTCTCTTCTTTGACGTGGCAAAGGCGTTCGACAAAGTTTGGCACAACGGGCTTATTTATAAGCTCTACAAACTCAATACGCCAAATCGTCTTGTGCTCATCATTCAAGACTACTTGTCGAACCGCTCTTTCCGCTATAGGGTGGATGGGGCACTATCCCCCCCTCACACCATTAGAGCCGGAGTACCACAAGGGTCCGTGCTCTCGCCTCTCCTTTACACGCTTTACACAAGCGACTTCCCCGAATTTAGACCCAGTCCACTAGCGACCCATACCGCTCTCTTCGCAGATGATACTGCCATCTACTGTTCAGCCCGTAGTATTCCCCCAATTATAGACTCACTCCAAACTGCCGCCAATACTCTTGGCGACTGGTTTAGGAAATGGCGCATCGAAGTCAATCCTCAAAAAAGCGCCGCTATCCTCTTCGCTAGAGGTAGCACCCCAAATCCCTCCTCCAGAGTCGAAATGTTCGGACAACCGATCCCTTGGGAAAGGAAAGTCCGCTACCTAGGCGTCACACTCGATAGGGGACTCACCTTCCGCGATCATATTAAGATTGTCCGCAACCGCGCCGCTTTCGCGCTAGGCCGACTATATTATCTGCTCAATGGGCGTAGTAAACTCTCTCTTAGAAATAAGGTGAGAATTTACACAACGTGCATTAGGCCGATAATGACTTACGCGAGTCCAGTTTTCGCCCACGCCGCGCCCTCTCATATCCACAGGCTGCAAACCATCCAGAATAGGTTTTTGCGCAAAGCCATCGGTGGGCTTTGGTTCATTCGGAACAAAAACCTCCACATTGACTTAGGTGTGCCGACCATCTCGCACCACCTAAAGCAATGCTCAGTCAGATTTTTCGACTCTCTCGACCATCACCCCAATCCATTGGTGAAAGCCGCAGGGGATTATCCCGCTCCGGCTGACACCATTAGGTCCAAACGTCGTCCGCGGCACGTCCTCAACGACCCGGACGACGCCATTACAGTCGCCATCGAGGCGTACAAACAATTAGATTCCGCGACACAAAGTAGACACACACGTCCGTCATATCGGCCCCGCCGGCGGGGCCGCGCGCCGCGCCACCCTGTAGGGACTCGGTTTTCGCGGTACCGGCACGTGCCCGGCCGCTTCTCTCCAATCCGTTCGCCTTCCCCCAGTGTCGCCATAGGCCGAGGTTCGAGCCCCCCTCTGGGGCGCCCCTAGGCAGACGCTGTAAATCTTAGGCGGTGAGAGCCCTACGCTCCCGCAACAGTCCGGTGTCTCAGTAAAGGGTGTCAGTACACCCAAACTGATTAGTCCATTTAAAAAAAAAAAAAAAAAAAAAAAAAAAAAAAAAAAAAAAAAAAAAAAAAAAAAACTTTTATTGAACATTCTTATTGGAAATGGACACCTTACTTTCCAACTATTACGTATCACGCAATTAATGTTCAATTCAATGGCGAATTATCGGAAAAATCGTGTATTTACTCTCGGTTCGCACGGGCCCAGCCAGTCGCAGCGCTGCCAGGCGCGTGCGAGCGAGATAACCTATCGATATACTCAATTCACAACTTATTTTTAATATTTACATAATAGGCCGTTACGTTACATAGTGCTTATGTACTAAGCCGTCGTGTACAGTCGCCTTGGATCCACTGGTAGATTGAAGTGTAATTAAAAGTCGCCTTGGATCCACTGGTAGATTGAAGTGTAATTAAAAGTCGCCTTGGATCCACTGGTAGATTGAAGTGGAATTAAAAGTTGCCTTGGATCCACCGGTAGATAGAAGTGGAATTAAAAGTCGCCTTGGATTTAAGTATAAAAACAGTCACCTAGGATCTACTGGGGGATCGAGCAGTGTATCCAAGTGGAATGAAAGGCTGACCCCTTCCTCATATTCTACTCCTTCCATTTTCATATATGATATAATTGATGCATGATTTGAGGTATCTATATAGATTTACATCTATAAAAGCAATTTTCCATATTTCTTGCGCAATTACACGTAAACTATCTGTACCGAATTCTAATGCCTGTGCCAGACATATGTTCAAAGATATGAACACTTCTTTGAAGACTTTGCTCACACATTTGGTGACATATTGTTGTATCTGCCAGATATGACTGTGTTCAAAGATTTGATCACTCCTTTGAGCTCACAGTTTTCAAATAGACTCCCCAAAACATGGACGACGATTTGGTCGACGGAGTTTGCTTATTTTATGTATTTGCGTGTAATTATTTATTACACGAGCAAATAAATAAACAAAAGCAGCTAAAACTCTCCTTGCATCAGCTCAATTAACTCTAAAACGCTCTCGTTACTCCACTCCATCGTTAGTTCGTTTGACGCATACGACAGCTCTCCACGGCGACGCTCGCGCAACTGGACTTCGCGCGTAGTGTGGCAGGCACACAAACATTTGGACTTTGATCTTTTTGATGTGCGCTAAAAAACCGACACGGAACGGCAACGCGCACATAAGTGATCAAATATGTGACAATAGTATCAAATGCCCGTGCAATGTGAACACATTTTTAATCACATCTTTGAACGCATGTCTGGCGCCGGCATACAACCTATGTAAATGACATTGAATATTATTTGAAAATAACTTTTATTTGATTAAGTATTAAACACTATGCCGAATCGAAGGTACGCCATCGAATATCTGCGGCTGATAATACGTTCTGACATACCATAATCTTGAAAATTATACAGAGATTCGGTTCCAAACGACTACTCAATGTAGTATTTACCCTTAATTATTTCCAGTTTTTTTATTGGTCGGTTAAATGGGGCTTCATAGGAGAATCATCCGACATTGCCTGTGACTTGTGCAACACTGGTGCCCCGCAGACAATAAGTCATCTTCAATGTTGCCCGGGTTGTCCTACTGACTGTGCCTTAACAGATTTGTGGAAGGCCACGGATAATGCCATCTCACTGGCTGAACATCTTGCCAGTAGGGTGTAGGAATTTTATTTTGTTTGAGTCACTGACACGAAAAGAAGAAGAATTGGTCGGTACAGTTATTAATTTATAATCCATTAACAATCCTTAAGCTAAATCAGTGACCGCTATTTTGGTATCATCATCTCACTCAGCTACAAGAAGACATACGCTATATATAATAGCCTGAAAACACTAATATTAAACACATTCGTGCTCGCGACGCCGTCCGAGTCACACGTCCGGTGCCCGGTGCCTCCGCGCTACGCTGCTCCCGCGTGCTACGCACGCCCCCCGCCACCGCGCTACGCTACCGCCGCTCCGACACACGTGTCTCCTTGTCTTTTTTAAGACAAGGAGGCATTATCGTGATTTTTAGAGTTTCTTCGGTTTCTCGCGCGTTTTTTGCCGATTAAAACCACAGTTTCGTGGTCTGGCTGTGTGATACCTCACGGTGCCAACTTTGCACAGCCAGGAGTGCGACCCGGGCACTCGCCGATCCCCTTCAGGGTGAAGCAGTTACCCGGACGGGGCTAGAACCACCGGCCTAGGGGGCTCCCCTGACCGACACTAGCTATCGCCCCCTCCCGCCCACCCCTTCCTCCTTCCTATCCTTAGGGAACGGCTTGGGCGCCTAGGGCTCCGGCTCGAAGCTACCCTCCGAACCCTAAGCAGTTAGGGACCCTCTGACACATTAAGATTGGTCAGAGGCATACAAGCTTAGGGCACACCCTAGAAGCACCCCCCTCGCCTCACCCGGCGCGGGGGACTAGGACTACACACCTCGGGTTCTCCCCCCGAGCGCTCCCAAATTAGGCACGACTGCCGCAAGGTTTCTTCGCAGCTCTTCCTTGCGGAACGTGACGCGACGAACTGCGATCATTTCGTTGTAGCATTGTAGGTTCCCTTACTAGGCCGGTCGCCATGGCGACCGACCCGCGCGATGCCATAATCAACGACCTAGTCGCTCTAATACTAGAGCAAAACCCCAAATTGCTGTCTCGCATTGAGCAAATAAAGAGGAAAGCTCCTCTCCCCCCGGCCCCTCAGGCCACCACGGCCCCTCAGGCCACCAAGCCCTCGGCCACCAAGCCCTCCGCCGCCGCGACTTCCATCGCCGCGCCCTCCGCCACCGTTGCGCCCGCCGTCGCGTCCCCCGTTGCCGCGCCCCCCGCCACCGTGCACCCCGCCGTAGCGACTTCCGCCGCCGCGCCCTCCACCACCGCACCCTCCTCCTCGATCTCCGATGACGAGATGGAGATCATCCCGGAATCTTCAGATTCCAGTTCCGCCCCCACGTCCGACTCGGACGATTTCATTGTGGCCTCAGGCCGCAAGCGCACAAGGCGCAACAAGGGCGTTGCCAACAAGGCCGCCAAATTAGCCGCCGTATCAAATCCGGCCGCCCCTCTCTCCGACTCGCCCGCTTCGCCCCCCGCGGCTGAACAGGGTGCCGAGGGAGCTTCTCTCCCCACCCCTCCCAAGCGCTCCCAGCGCCCACCGGCGGTCGTTATCACGAACCGCCATAGGTGGATGGCCATCAAGGCCCGATGTGATGCAAATGGCATCTTTTTCATAGCGGAAACCCGCACTGAGGGTATCCGCCTAAAAACGGAGTCCATCACGGACTACCGTAACCTCACCCGCCTTCTCGACGCAATGTCGATCACCTTTCACACTTGGAGTCTAGAGGAGGACCGGCGCCTTCGCGCGGTCATCCGCGGAATCCCCAAAGAACTCGAGTGCAATGACGTACTCGAGGACCTTCGGGCTCAAAAACTGCCCATCCTCGAAGTGCACCGCATGCACCGTGGGCCTTCCGCCCCCTTCAACATGGTCCTTGTCATTTTGGACAGGACTAACCTTAAAGAGGCGAAAGCCATCTTTAATATCAAAAAAGTCTGCGGACTGTCCGGGGTCGTAGTAGAGCCCCCACACAAAAAAGGCACTGTGGGTCAATGCCACAGATGCCAACTATACGGGCATTCCTCCCGCAACTGCCACAACACACCTCGTTGTGTCAAATGCTTAGAGTCCCACGCGACACCGGAATGTCAGCGACCCAAAGACCGCGCGCTATGCTCGGAACCTCCGAGCTGCGTAAACTGCGGGGAGGTGGGGCACCCGGCGAACTACAGAGGGTGCTCAAAAGCGCCCAAAGTAAAGAGTCGGAGGCCTACTCCCTCCTCATCTAGGACCCAAGTCCGCGCTTCTCCCCCTCAGTCCCAAACTGCCGAGGCCGCCCCGGCAACAGCTAAGGCACCGGTGCCACCACTCAATCTGTCGCCCTCGTGGCGCTACAAGACCAACAAGGTCCCACCCCCACAGGCCAGCCCCTCAGGCACGCCTGCACCCGCGGCGGTGGAAGTCGCAACACCTCCACCCCCCCCAATAAAGGCATCGCTGCCACCTTCCAACGGGACCGAAGGGCTCTACAAGCTCGCAGCCGTCCTAGATATAGATAGGGTTCTTGCCATGGCCGCGTTGGTCAATGAACACGCGAATAGTCCCAACGCTCTCCTAATGGCCGTCTGTCAATTCACAGACGTGTTCGTTGCCCTTAAAAATTTCAACAAATAATTATGGACTTACACCATACGAGTAGAGTCAAACCGACCTCCCTTAAAATCGGCTACTTCAACGCAAATGGGCTTCGCACCCAGAGGTCTGAGGTAGCCGACTTCCTCTACACCCATCAGTTGGACGTCCTCCTTATCCAGGAGACGTTCCTTAAACCATCAATTCGCGATCCCAAAATCGCGAATTATAAAATCATACGTAATGATCGCACAGTCTCTGCCCTCGGTGGCACTCTCATCTACTACAAAGCGACATTACACTGCACGCCTGTGGATACACCCAATCTCGTGCACATTGAGGCCTCTGTCTGTAGATTAGGAATGACAGGTCACCAATCCATATTTTTAGTGTCAGCTTATCTAGCTCCCACTAACTCCAACTCCTCAAACCCCAGATCACTACTCGATAGTGACATACAAAACCTTCTAGATCTTGGCCCGTCTGTTATCATAGCGGGTGATCTAAACGCCAAGCACCCTGCCTGGTGTAGCCTAACCACAAACCAACGTGGTAGACAGCTCGAGCGACTCTCAGAGAGTCTCAATTTCGACATTGTAGCACCCATGTCCCCTACTCATTACCCGGACAATGTTGATCATCGTCCGGACGTCCTAGACGTAGCCCTCCTAAAGAACATCAATCTTAGATTGAGTTCAATAGAAGTGCACTCCGAACTCACCTCAGACCATAGGCCTGTCATCATTTCTCTCTCTCCCAGAGTGAGTATTCCCAATGTGGCAGCCACAGATCCCACTATGATCAAGACCGACTGGGTCAGGTTAGGCGAAAGCCTCAAATCCATTTCGTCCCCCTTGTTAGATCCAATTCCAGACGAAATTGTCTCAATTCCCGATGCAGTAGGTGCTATTGACTCGTTAACAGCGCACGTGCAGAAAGTCGTTAGCGACTGCTCGCGGCGTGTCCCAGTGAACGCTCATCGTCGCTGGACACTTCCGCCGGATGCGCGCGCTCTGTTAACAGAGAAAAACCGAGCCCAAAGGGCCTACTTCTCCACTCCCACTGAGCCTAACCGCGTCCGCATGCGCGCTGCTCAATCAGCGGTTAAGCGTCGTATCAGACAGCTTAGAAACGACCAGTGGGACGAGACTCTCTCCAATTTGGTCCCATCTCACCAAGCCTTCTGGAAACTTGCCAGAGCCCTTAAGGCAGATACAGTGGCTGCCACCCCTCCGTTAGCACAGTCAGATCCCTCCCTCCCCCTCGCCTTCGAGGACGAGGAAAAAGCTGAATGCTTAGCATCCAGTCTTGAGGCACAATGTGCACCTAGCACACTCCCCGTTGATCCAGATCACCTACTCGAGGTCGATACTGTGGTAGCAAATAGACTCGCGAGCCCACTTACAGATGCCGACCCTCCGTTAGAGCCGGTAACCCCTGATGAGGTAGAGTCCCTTATCAAAGACCTACATAATAGGAAGGCCCCGGGGCCTGACGGGATTTCTAACAGAGTCATCAAGCTCTTTCCCGCCCACCTTATACTACTCCTGACTGCTATCTTTAACGCAGCCCTCAAAAATAGCATTTTCCCCCAAACTTGGAAGGAAGCCACCGTCATCGGCATTCCAAAACCCGGCAAGCCCAAGGATCAGCCCTCGAGCTATCGCCCTATCAGTCTTATTAGTTCAATAGGAAAAATCTATGAGCGCATAGTTCTCACACGTCTCAAAGATTTTTCCCTTGCCAACAATCTCTTGCCTAATGCTCAGTTTGGTTTTAGAGCCAAACACTCTTGTGTCCAACAAGTGCATCGCATAGTCGAACACGTGTTGGACCGGAGAGCGAACAGATCCCGCCCGCATAAAACGGGCGCTCTCTTCTTTGACGTGGCAAAGGCGTTCGACAAAGTTTGGCACAACGGGCTTATTTATAAGCTCTACAAACTCAATACGCCAAATCGTCTTGTGCTCATCATTCAAGACTACTTGTCGAACCGCTCTTTCCGCTATAGGGTGGATGGGGCACTATCCCCCCCTCACACCATTAGAGCCGGAGTACCACAAGGGTCCGTGCTCTCGCCTCTCCTTTACACGCTTTACACAAGCGACTTCCCCGAATTTAGACCCAGTCCACTAGCGACCCATACCGCTCTCTTCGCAGATGATACTGCCATCTACTGTTCAGCCCGTAGTATTCCCCCAATTATAGACTCACTCCAAACTGCCGCCAATACTCTTGGCGACTGGTTTAGGAAATGGCGCATCGAAGTTAATCCTCAAAAAAGCGCCGCTATCCTCTTCGCTAGAGGTAGCACCCCAAATCCCTCCTCCAGAGTCGAAATGTTCGGACAACCGATCCCTTGGGAAAGGAAAGTCCGCTACCTAGGCGTCACACTCGATAGGGGACTCGCCTTCCGCGATCATATTAAGATTGTCCGCAACCGCGCCGCTTTCGCGCTAGGCCGACTATATTATCTGCTCAATGGGCGTAGTAAACTCTCTCTTAGAAATAAGGTGAGAATTTACACAACGTGCATTAGGCCGATAATGACTTACGCGAGTCCAGTTTTCGCCCACGCCGCGCCCTCTCATATCCACAGGCTGCAGACCATCCAGAATAGGTTTTTGCGCAAAGCCATCGGTGGGCTTTGGTTCATTCGGAACAAAAACCTCCACATTGACTTAGGTGTGCCGACCATCTCGCACCACCTAAAGCAATGCTCAGTCAGATTTTTCGACTCTCTCGACCATCACCCCAATCCATTGGTGAAAGCCGCAGGGGATTATCCCGCTCCGGCTGACACCATTAGGTCCAAACGTCGTCCGCGGCACGTCCTCAACGACCCGGACGACGCCATTACAGTCGCCATCGAGGCGTACAAACAATTAGATTCCGCGACACAAAGTAGACACACACGTCCGTCATATCGGCCCCGCCGGCGGGGCCGCGCGCCGCGCCACCCTGTAGGGACTCGGTTTTCGCGGTACCGGCACGTGCCCGGCCGCTTCTCTCCAATCCGTTCGCCTTCCCCCAGTGTCGCCATAGGCCGAGGTTCGAGCCCCCCTCTGGGGCGCCCCTAGGCAGACGCTGTAAATCTTAGGCGGTGAGAGCCCTACGCTCCCGCAACAGTCCGGTGTCTCAGTAAAGGGTGTCAGTACACCCAAACTGATTAGTCCATTTAAAAAAAAAAAAAAAAAAAAAAAAAAAAAAAAAAAAAAAAAAAATAATATTAAACTCGTACACCGTCTCCACTAGTAGCTAGAGCGTAAATGGGCTTAATGTTACGTAGCCTATTTATCATGGAAGTCAATAGAATTATAATAATTAGAGAGGTAGGGCACAGCGGATAATCCGCTCAAATCGGAGCAGCCCGTCTGGGGAAGGATCCACCTTACAGAAGATCGTAGCCAAATAGCATTGGTCTCGGCCATGTTGTTCCTACGGTGAGTAAGGTCTCCAGAGCTCCACTTGGGGGGGTTGGGAGGGTTGGCAACGCGTGAGTGATACCCCCGGTATTGCTTACGTCTATAGGCTACGGTGACGGCTTACCATCAGGCCGACCGTATGCTTGTTTGCCACCTGTGTGGTATAAAAAAAAAGAATAACGACATGCTACATAGACGAAATTGCGCGGGTAAGCTAGTCAGTATTAAAATATAGCCAGATATTTTTTTACGAAATCATCTTCAAAGATTAAAATGATTATAACACGGATGTTCCCTCAATCATCCCCAGCAATTTTACGTAAGGAAGGTCGGGAGCATGTGGTACAAATTACTGGAGCCCTGTTAACCGGGGCGGCACTTAAGCCGTTACATGTTATAGTTTCCCCAAACGTACGTGTAAAACCGCTGATGTTCAAAACGTATATTGAAGTTTCAAGTAAAAGAAATTTTTCTAAATTGAGTTTTTTTGTCTTATTCTTTATATAGTATATAGTCTTTCTCAAGTTTTTTGACATATCTATACTAAATCACCTGTTCGTTGAATTTGCTGTTAGAAAACAAAAAGGTAGGTACGTGTCTCCAATTTTTATTTTTTGTTTTGAGTCTCTTACATATTTTTTATTTTTTTTTGTATAATGGCATCCGCGGAAAACCTATGCACATGCTGAGCGGAGACCTTTTTGGTATAAGATGTTTTTTATTATTATGTTTATTTTTTTTATGTCACAATGTTCCATTGGCAAACAAGCATACAGGCCCCCTGAAGGTAAGCAATACCGTAGCCTATAGACGCTTGCAATAAGTACCGGGGGAATCACTCACGCTCACGCATTGCCAACTCTGCCAACCCCCCCAAGTGGAGCTCTGGAGACCTTAATTCTGTGACCTTACTCACCGTAGGAACACAACATGGCCGAAACGAGAAGCGAAACCCGCACAACTTCCTTTACGTATATTCCGCTTTCACGTAGGAATTTTGGAATCCTAATCCTAACTAATATTATAAATGAGAAAGTGAGTTTGTTTGTTTGTTATTCCTTCACGGCTTAACTAATCAGCCGATCATTATGAAAATTTGTATATAATATATTGTCACGGGTACAAAGCCCAACATAGGCTACTTTTTATCCCGTGAAAGTATGTCATTCCAATGGGAAAATATTTTTTCTACAATAGAGGGCGCTGTATGAGATGCTATCGGCCAACAGATGGCGCCACAAGTCGCGCACAAACGAGATTTATGCTATGTTATAAAATTAACGCGAGCGAAGTCGCGGGGAAAAGCTAGTATATTATACTTAAGAACCTTCCTCTTGAATCACTCTATCCATAAAAAAAATCGCATCAAAATACGTTGAGTAGTTTTAAAGATCTAAGTATACACAGAGAAAAACAGATAAACAGCGCGACCTCATTTTATACTGTGTAAAGATTACAAATTTTTTCTATTCAATTATTGCAAATACTAAGAAGACTAATACCCACAGCTCTTGACGTTTCTCATACCACTTGGCAACCTCCGTTCACCTCATGCCGCTAGGGGCGCTATAACATTTTGCATACAAAACGCACAGTTTACCTCATGCCGCTAGTGGCGCTATAACATTTTGCATACAAAAGTTTTGAAATCGTTCACCTCATGCCGCCCTCATGCCGTAGGGGCGCTAGTGTCGCGTCTTGCCCGAATTCTTCCGAAGCTGTGGGTATTACTCGTCTATAGTATTTGATTATTGCAATTTTTATTTTATTTAAAGTCATTGCCAAGCCCTGAGTGGTTAGCTATTTTGGTAAATATCTTTTGGAATTATCTCAGTATTCCTACGTCAAATGCTTTTTCTTGAAAGACTGACGGACGGATCAATGCAGAGCCATAACCGATGATGGTAAAGACCTGAAACTTGGAGGTCGTGTTCTTTGTATGACATCATAGTCACCACCACTCCATTCTGAAATTAGTTACTCTAAGGTTGCCTTGAAAAGAATGCTTTTAGAAATAAGGCCGCCTTATTTGTTGCACATATGTTGTGATAATTAAAGATGTATATCACTACATAGTATAAAACAAAGTCGCTTTTTCTGTCCCTATGTCCCTATGTCCCTTTGTATGCTTAAATCTTTAAAACTACGCAACGGATTTTGATGCGGTTTTTTTTAATTGATAGAGTGATTCAAGGGGAAGGTTTTAAAGTATCATACATTCCAAAATTCCCACGGGAAAGCGGGATACACGCAAACGAAGTTGCGCGGGTTTCGCTAGTTGCAAATAAAGCATATTCTCTCTCTCTTTTTTTTTATGTCATACAGTAGACAAACAAGCAAGCGGGTCCCCTGATGAAAAGGGGTTACCGCCGCCTATGGACATCAGTGACACCAGGGGCGCTACGAATGCGTTGTCCACTGTTGTATATTAAATTAAATACTATAGTTTAGCTTGTGAATTACTTTATTATAATGTGAGCGAGCACGTTTTACAATGTTAACCAATTAAGGAGGGAAAAAACCAAAAGACAATCTAGACCACTGACAGGTGAAAGATTTTGTGTTGCCAGAACCACTCTCGTATGCGTTCCCACACTCTCCCCTCCTTTACAAAACAAACTAAAACTGAAAGTAATAATAACAATTGCTTACTCTTAACTACACATTTTAATTGACTAAATTATTCCGTTGACACTTCTATCAAATCACTACAAGAACGCATTTGATTCACATGTCTCTTACAAATTGATCCATTCACATCCACAATATATGTTGCGCCGGGCACTGATTCTCTAATTATGATACCAGGAATCCACGGTTTATATCCCTTCCTATAGTCTCTAATCATGACCTTTTGACCACAAACGAACTCTACATTCCTAGTATCATTTACAAATGATTTTTGTTTAATTTGCGTTTCATAATATTTATCGGTTATGGGGGGTGGCCGCAACAACGAAAATCTACTCCTGAGCTCTCTCCCCAGCATAAGTCGAGCGGGCGTTACCCCACTCGTTTTTTGAGGAGTGCATCGATAATCAAATAATAATAAATTCATTGCAGTCGTCAAATTGTAACCACTCTCCATAATCTTTTTTACATGACTTTTAAAAGTTTCAACAAATCTTTCGGCCGCGCCATTCGTGGCAGGGTGATAGGGCGGAGAAAAAGTGTGTTTAATTTGCACTAATTTGCAAAATTCTTCGAATTCGGTGCTTGTGAAGCTAGTACCATTATCAGTTACCAGGTGATTAGGATATCCGAATCTCGCAAATAAATTTTTAAATATTTCTATCGTTGTTTTACTAGTTATGTTATTCATTATAAATGCCTCAACCCATTTAGAGTAGCTATCTACTAAAACCAAAAACATTTTGTTGTTGAATGGCCCCAGAAAATCAGCGTGAATTCTATACCATGCTGATGGCGCCACTGGCCAAGGTTTAGCAATTTTTGAAGGGTTTTTTGAATTGCTCAAACATGTTATACATTTTTTTGTAATGTCTTCTATATCTTTATCAATGTTTGGCCACCAAAAGTATGATCTAGCTATTTCTTTCATTCTAACAATTCCAAAATGGCTTTTGTGAATTTCGTTTAATAATAATAATAATAATAATAATCTCTTTATTTCAGATATTTATCCATTTTGTTAGTAACATTTGCACACTTAAAAACTATGTTAGTAATTATAGTTAGTAATATTTCCTCATGTAAATTATCAGGTATAATAATTCTGTAACCCCAAAATAAACATCCCCGATCTGTACTAATTTCTTCTTTTCTATTGTAATAAGTAATTAATTCTTTATCAATATTTTCTTTATTTGGCCAGCCATCAATACTATAACGAAATACTTTACATAGGTTTTTGTCCTTTTCTGTTTCAATTTTAATTAGTTTCCAATCTAGTAACTTAATTTTGGAATTGTTAAAATAACACTCCCAGGGGCAACTTACTTGTTTATGTAAATCATTTAAATTAATATTTTTTATCTTACAATCTACCACAGAGTCTACGGATATAGATAAAAAGTCGGCAGGATTAACATTTGTTTTAATGTGTCTTATTTTATATGTGAAAGCTGACAAAAATATAGAGTAATGTTGTAGCCTTTTTGCTGCCATTTTTGGTATTGACTTGGTGGGACCAAAAATCCTAACTAGAGCAGCACTATCAGTTTCTAATTCAAAACTTCTGCCATATGTATAATTATAAAATTTGGTCACACCAAACACAATAGCCAATGCCTCCTTATCAATTATTGCATATTTCTGCTCTGTGGTGGTTAATTTTTTACTAGCAAAAGCTATAGGTCTTATTATACCATTTTTGTCCCTGTTCGAGATCACCGCTCCCAATCCAATATCACTGGCATCACATGTTAGTATTAAAGGTAATTCAGGATCATAATGTCTTAAGTTTTCTACAGAGGCTAATTTTTTCTTAATCTTTTCAAAAGCTTGAGTACACTGGGGTGTCCACTCGAATTTATTCTTTTGAGTGCAATTATAAAGTGGTGCTAAGATAGTAGACATGTCTTTTAAAAAACGCGAGTAATAATTTATTTTTCCAAGGAATGACTTTAACATAGTTAAATTGCTCGGTGCTGGTGATCTCAACAAAGGCTCAATATTTTCTTTTATTACACTAATACCTTCACTATTAATCCTATAGCCGAACACATCTATATAACTTTTGAATAATTTACATTTTATCTAATTTCAATTTAAATTCACATTGTTGTAATTTTTGTAAAACTTGACTTAATGTCTCTACCATATCCTGTAAAGTTTTACCTGACATGTAAATATTATCTATAAACACTGATACATTAGGAATATTCTCCAATTTGGAGTTCATTAACCTTTGAAATGAACCAGGACCCGTGTTAACTCCAAAAGGTAAGTACTTGTATTTGTAAGTACCAAACTCAGTTTTAATAACTGTATACTCTTGAGAGCTCTTGCTCAAAGGTGCTTGTAAATAAGCCTCCTTCAGATCTAGTTCGCAGAAGTATTGCCCGTTTCTTAATGAATGGAAAATTTCTTCAATATGTGGCAATGGAAATTGGTCTACCTCTAAATGTGGGTTTAAAGTTGATTTGTAATCTCCACATAACCTGACCGAACCATCCGGTTTTAAAATAGGTACCACTGGTGTACCCCATTGACTATATTCAATAGCTTCAATACGTTTGTTCTCTAATAAACGAGTAATTTCATTTTTTACCTTGTCTCTTAAAGCGTAGGGCACACGGCGAACTGGTAGATTTTTTGGTATCGCACCTTGTTTTAACTTAAGTGATATTTCCTCTCCTTTGAAATTTCCAAACCCCGGCTTAAATACTTCTGCGAACTTCCTCTTTATGTAGCATTCTGCCTCTGTAACAGTTTTCAAAGTATTTACGTTAAATTGTATATTATCTTGTGGCGCTGTTAATTTTGGAGGCCACATGTCTAACTTACTCAGCCAGTCCCTGCCTAAGATGCACGGCATGTTTTCGTGCCCTACAAATAAGTTTAATTTTAATACTTTGTTACCATTCCTTACTGATAAATTTTCTATAATACCAATCGGTTCAGAACAACTCTGATCAAAATTTTTGAAAATTACATTTACTTGTTTAATTTGTTTTTCACAAAACCATTTATTCTTATAATGTATAGGTATTACGGTTACATCTGAGCCTGTATCTAACTGAAATTTAATATTTATCCCTTCGATTGCTAAAGAAATGTAATGTGGTGGAATTTTACTTACTCCCAGTGAAAATACTTCATAGTTATCAAATAAAGATGATAATGTTTCCTCACAATTTTCCGGTTCAGTATTTATCTCTTCATTATTATCTGCTGACACTACATTCGTTCTTCGGATATTACGTTGTGGGCACATGCGGAAAATGTGACCTTGTTTTCCACATTCTGAACAAAACTTTTTATTTAAAGTACATTCGGCACGAAGATGGTTGCTTTTACCACAACAGTAACACCTACGTTCAATATTTCTTGCTCCTTGGCTTCCTGTTTGTTGTATTTTGTTGTTTCTCATTTTAGTTTGCATTTTAAACATCGGTATCACTTGGGGTTGTGGTTCTAACTTTGTTGACATAGCTGCTTCGACTCCTTTGGCTAATAGTATTAAATCTTCCAAAGATTTTTCTGAATTCTTTAACAGTTCATACTGAATTACCTTTGATGACACACCATCCATAAATTTTTCCTTTACTTGTTCTTCTGAGTCGAGAAACTTACAAGATTTTGCCAGCTTTCTCAATTCTTTTATATATTCTTCAATTCCTTCTGCATTTTCTTGATTTCGTTTACGGAATAGCGTCTTTTGGATTGCTAAAGACGTTACTGGGGTGTAGCATTTTCTCAATATTTCACATAAGTCTTTATATGTTTTTTTAATTGGAGATTCTGGTTCACAGAAGTTAATTAAGTTGTCGAACACCGTTGATGACAACTTAGTAATTAGTAGCGGCACCTTCTTCTCCTCCGCCACCTCGTTCAGCAATACAATACATTCCAGTTGCTGCTCAAAGGCCTCCCAATTGTTACCGTCAAATTGTTTTATGTCACACCACGGCATTTTTATAGAATTATGTTTTACCGCGCTTACGGAGCTCGAGTATTCACTAATATCCCTCCTCAACTGTTCAACTGATCGATTGGTGAAGTCCAAGCCAAGATATTCCGCAATCTGCTGAAGCTGTTTTTTGTTACACGTGTAGATTATACTTTTTTTACCAACATTAATCTCTTTAATTATCTCTGTGATTGCTGTATTCATTTGAGTTCGTAATCCTCGTCGCCACTGTTGTATATTAAATTAAATACTATAGTTTAGCTTGTGAATTACTTTATTATAATGTGAGCGAGCACGTTTTACAATGTTAACCAATTAAGGAGGGAAAAAACCAAAAGACAATCTAGACCACTGACAGGTGAAAGATTTTGTGTTGCCAGAACCACTCTCGTATGCGTTCCCACATCCACCAAGGAAGTTGGAGGAAAGGAAGGAGGACGGCAAGGGAAAGAAGGAGGGGGAAAGACGGGATAGGGAAGGAGTTGGGCTTTCAGATCTCTCACTCACCGAACGAAACGCATTGCTGCTTCACGTCGATATTCTGTGAGAGGGTGGTACTTCTCCAGTCGAGCTAGCCCATTTCATAATAATTGCTTTACCTCTACCTCGTAGTCATCCGATAAGAAAGAATTTTCGAATTCCCACGGGAAAGCGGGATAAGCAAACGAAGTGGCGCTGGTTTCGCAAGTAGACTATAATATGGTTCACTTGTCTCTACGACTTTTCTATGGTACCTAACCTTTCGGTTCGGTATGAAAGTTAAGTGACCCCATGGATATGAGGTATTCATAGCACGTCCGTGACACAGTTACTCCTAAATATTGGCTTTCTGATTTATTATAGGCCGTTTTTTTTTTTTTTTTTTTTTTTTTGGATGGACTAATCAGTTCGGGTGTACTGACACCCTTTACTGAGACACCGGACTGTTGCGGGAGCGTAGGGCTCTCACCGCCAAAAATTTACAGTGTCTGCCTAGGGGCGCCCCAGAGGGGGGCTCGAACCTCGGCCTATGGCGACACTGGGGGAAGGCGAACGGATTGGAGAGAAGCGGCCGGGCACGTGCCGGTACCGCGAAAACCGAGTCCCTACAGGGTGGCGCGACGCGCGGCCCCGCCGGCGGGGCCGATATGACGGACGTGTGTGTCTACTTTGTGTCGCGGAATCTAATTGTTTGTACGCCTCGATGGCGACTGTAATGGCGTCGTCCGGGTCGTTGAGGACGTGCCGCGGACGACGTTTGGACCTAATGGTGTCAGCCGGAGCGGGATAATCCCCTGCGGCTTTCACCAATGGATTGGGGTGATGGTCGAGAGAGTCGAAAAATCTGACTGAGCATTGCTTTAGGTGGTGCGAGATGGTCGGCACACCTAAGTCAATGTGGAGGTTTTTGTTCCGAATGAACCAAAGCCCACCGATGGCTTTGCGCAAAAACCTATTCTGGATGGTTTGCAGCCTGTGGATATGAGAGGGCGCGGCGTGGGCGAAAACTGGACTCGCGTAAGTCATTATCGGCCTAATGCACGTTGTGTAAATTCTCACCTTATTTCTAAGAGAGAGTTTACTACGCCCATTGAGCAGATAATATAGTCGGCCTAGCGCGAAAGCGGCGCGGTTGCGGACAATCTTAATATGATCGCGGAAGGTGAGTCCCCTATCGAGTGTGACGCCTAGGTAGCGGACTTTCCTTTCCCAAGGGATCGGTTGTCCGAACATTTCGACTCTGGAGGAGGGATTTGGGGTGCTACCTCTAGCGAAGAGGATAGCGGCGCTTTTTTGAGGATTAACTTCGATGCGCCATTTCCTAAACCAGTCGCCAAGAGTATTGGCGGCAGTTTGGAGTGAGTCTATAATTGGGGGAATACTACGGGCTGAACAGTAGATGGCAGTATCATCTGCGAAGAGAGCGGTATGGGTCGCTAGTGGACTGGGTCTGAATTCGGGGAAGTCGCTTGTGTAAAGCGTGTAAAGGAGAGGCGAGAGCACGGACCCTTGTGGTACTCCGGCTCTAATGGTGTGAGGGGGGGATAGTGCCCCATCCACCCTATAGCGGAAAGAGCGGTTCGACAAGTAGTCTTGAATGATGAGCACAAGACGATTTGGCGTATTGAGTTTGTAGAGCTTATAAATAAGCCCGTTGTGCCAAACTTTGTCGAACGCCTTTGCCACGTCAAAGAAGAGAGCGCCCGTTTTATGCGGGCGGGATCTGTTCGCTCTCCGGTCCAACACGTGTTCGACTATGCGATGCACTTGTTGGACACAAGAGTGTTTGGCTCTAAAACCAAACTGCGCGTTAGGTAAGAGATTGTTGGCAAGGGAAAAATCTTTGAGACGTGCGAGAACTATGCGCTCATAGATTTTTCCTATTGAACTGAGAAGACTGATAGGGCGATAGCTCGAGGGCTGATCCTTGGGCTTGCCGGGTTTTGGAATGCCGATGACGGTGGCTTCCTTCCAAGTTTGGGGGAAAATGCTATTTTTGAGGGCTGCGTTAAAGATAGCAGTCAGGAGTAGTATAAGATGGGCGGGAAAGAGCTTGATGACTCTGTTAGAAATCCCGTCAGGCCCCGGGGCCTTCCTATTATGTAGGTCTTTGATAAGGGACTCTACCTCATCAGGGGTTACCGGCTCTAACGGGGGGTCGGCATCTGTAAGTGGGCTCGCGAGTCTATTTGCTACCACAGTATCGACCTCGAGTAGGTGATCTGGATCAACGGGGAGTGTGCTAGGTGCACATTGTGCCTCAAGACTGGATGCTAAGCATTCAGCTTTTTCCTCGTCCTCGAAGGCGAGGGGGAGGGAGGGATCTGACTGTGCTAACGGAGGGGTGGCAGCCACTGTATCTGCCTTAAGGGCTCTGGCAAGTTTCCAGAAGGCTTGGTGAGATGGGACCAAATTGGAGAGAGTCTCGTCCCACTGGTCGTTTCTAAGCTGTCTGATACGACGCTTAACCGCTGATTGAGCAGCGCGCATGCGGACGCGGTTAGGCTCAGTGGGAGCGGAGAAGTAGGCCCTTTGGGCTCGGTTTTTCTCTGTTAACAGAGCGCGCGCATCCGGCGGAAGTGTCCAGCGACGATGAGCGTTCACTGGGACACGCCGCGAGCAGTCGCTAACGACTTTCTGCACGTGCGCTGTTAACGAGTCAATAGCACCTACTGCATCGGGAATTGAGACAATTTCGTCTGGAATTGGATCTAACATGGGGGACGAAATGGATTTGAGGCTTTCGCCTAACCTGACCCAGTCGGTCTTGATCATAGTGGGATCTGTGGCTGCCACATTGGGAATACTCACTCTGGGAGAGAGAGAAATGATGACAGGCCTATGGTCTGAGGTGAGTTCGGAGTGCACTTCTATTGAACTCAATCTAAGATTGATGTTCTTTAGGAGGGCTACGTCTAGGACGTCCGGACGATGATCAACATTGTCCGGGTAATGAGTAGGGGACATGGGTGCTACAATGTCGAAATTGAGACTCTCTGAGAGTCGCTCGAGCTGTCTACCACGTTGGTTTGTGGTTAGGCTACACCAGGCAGGGTGCTTGGCGTTTAGATCACCCGCTATGATAACAGACGGGCCAAGATCTAGAAGGTTTTGTATGTCACTATCGAGTAGTGATCTGGGGTTTGAGGAGTTGGAGTTAGTGGGAGCTAGATAAGCTGACACTAAAAATATGGATTGGTGACCTGTCATTCCTAATCTACAGACAGAGGCCTCAATGTGCACGAGATTGGGTGTATCCACAGGCGTGCAGTGTAATGTCGCTTTGTAGTAGATGAGAGTGCCACCGAGGGCAGAGACTGTGCGATCATTACGTATGATTTTATAATTCGCGATTTTGGGATCGCGAATTGATGGTTTAAGGAACGTCTCCTGGATGAGGAGGACGTCCAACTGATGGGTGTAGAGGAAGTCGGCTACCTCAGACCTCTGGGTGCGAAGCCCATTTGCGTTGAAGTAGCCGATTTTAAGGGAGGTCGGTTTGACTCTACTCGTATGGTGTAAGTCCATAATTATTTATTGAAATTTTTAAGGGCAACGAACACGTCTGTGAATTGACAGACGGCCATTAGGAGAGCGTTGGGACTGTTCGCGTGTTCATTGACCAACGCGGCCATGGCAAGAACCCTATCTATGTCTAGGACGGCTGCGAGCTTGTAGAGCCCTTCGGTCCCGTTGGAAGGTGGCAGCGATGCCTTTACTGGGGGGGGTGGAGGTGTTGCGACTTCCACCGCCGCGGGTGCAGGCGTGCCTGAGGGGCTGGCCTGTGGGGGTGGGACCTTGTTGGTCTTGTAGCGCCACGAGGGCGACAGGTTGAGTGGTGGCACCGGTGCCTTAGCTGTTGCCGGGGCGGCCTCGGCAGTTTGGGACTGAGGAGGAGCGAGGACTCTGGATGAGGAGGGAGTAGGCCTCCGGCTCTTTCCTTTGGGCGCTTTTGAGCACCCTCTGTAATTAGCCGGGTGCCCCACCTCCCCGCAATTTACGCAGCTCGGAGGTTCCAAGCATAGCGCGCGGTCTTTGGGGCGTGGACACTCCGGTGTTGAGTGGGCCCCGAGGCATTTGACACACCTGGGTGTGTTGTGGCAATTTCGGGCGGAGTGCCCGTACAATTGGCATCTGTGGCATTGACCCACAGTGCTTTTATGGTGAGGGGTCTCGACGACGACCCCGGACAGTCCGCAGACTTTATTGATATTAAAGATGGCTTTCGCCTCTTTAAGGTTAGTCCTGTCCAAAATGACAAGGACCATGTTGAAGGGGGCGGAAGGCCCACGGTGCATGCGGTGCACTTCGAGGATGGGCAGTTTTTGGGCGCGAAGGTCCTCGAGTACGTCATTGCACTCGAGTTCTTTCGGGATTCCGCGGATGACTGCGCGAAGGCGCCGGTCCTCCTCTAGACTCCACGTGTGGAATGTGATCGACATGGCGTCGAGAAGGCGGGTGAGGTTTCGGTAGTCCGTGATGGACTCCGTTTTTAGGCGGATACCCTCAGTTCGGGTCTCGGCAATGAAGAAGATGCCATTGGCATCACAACGGGCCTTGATGGCCATCCACCTATGGCGGTTCGTGATAACGACCGCCGGTGGGCGCTGGGAGCGCTTGGGAGGGGTGGGGAGAGAAGCTCCCTCGGCACCCTGTTCAGCCGCGGGGGGCGAAGCGGGCGAGTCGGAGAGAGGGGCGGCCGGATTTGACTCGGCGGCTAATTTGGCGGCCTTGTTGGCAGCGCCCTTGTTGCGCCTTGTGCGCTTGCGGCCTGAGGCCACAATGAAATCGTCCGAGTCGGACGAGGGGGCGGAACTGGAATCTGAAGATTCCGGGATGATCTCCATCTCGTCGTCGGAGATCGAGGAGGAGGGTGCGGTGGTGGAGGGCGCGGCGGCGGAAGTCGCTACGGCGGGGGGCACGGTGGCGGGGGGCGCGGCAACGGGGGACGCGACGGCGGGCGCAACGGTGGCGGAGGGCGCGGCGATGGAAGTCGCGGCGGCGGAGGTCTTGGTGGCCTGAGGGGCCGGCCGGGAGGTGGCCAGAGGGGCCGAGAGGGCTGCGGCCTGAGGGGCCGATGAGGCTGCGGCCTGAGGGGCCGTGGGGAAGAAAATTGCCTTCAGGTGAAGGCCAATTGCGGGCACGAGGTCCGGATTTTCCCTAGCAAAGTTGACTAGGGGCGACAAGACCTCTTCGAGGGCGCGATTTTTCGGGTCGGTCGCCATGGCGACCGGCCTAGTAAGGGAACCTACAGCTAAAACGAAATTATCGCAGTTCGTCGCGTCACGTTCCGCAAGGAAGAGCTGCGAAGAAACCTTGCGGCAGTCGTGCCTAATTTGGGAGCGCTCGGGGGGAGAACCCGAGGTGTGTAGTCCTAGTCCCCCGCGCCGGGTGAGGCGAGGGGGGTGCTTCTAGGGTGTGCCCTAAGCTTGTATGCCTCTGATCAATCTCAATGTGTCAGAGGGTCCCTAACTGCTTAAGGTTCGGAGGGTAGCTTCGAGCCGGAGCCCTAGGCGCCCAAGCCGTTCCCTAAGGATAGGAAGGAGGAAGGGGTGGGCGGGAGGGGGCGATAGCTAGTGTCGGTCAGGGGAGCCCCCTAGGCCGGTGGTTCTAGCCCCGTCCGGGTAACTGCTTCACCCTGAAGGGGATCGGCGAGTGCCCGGGTCGCACTCCTGGCTGTGCAAAGTTGGCACCGTGAGGTATCACACAGCCAGACCACGAAACTGTGGTTTTAATCGGCAAAAAACGCGCGAAAAACCGAAGAAACACTAAAAATCACGATAATGCCTCCTTGTCTTAAAAAAGGCAAGGAGACACGTGTGTCGGAGCGGCGGTAGCGTAGCGCGGCGGCGGGGGGCGTGCGTAGCACGCGGGAGCAGCGTAGCGCGGAGGCACCGGGCACCGGACGTGTGACTCGGACGGCGTCGCGAGCACGAAATGTATAGGCCGTTAAAAATGTCTTTGATTTTTATACTGAGACGAGGGTAAAGGAATTCATTCACCTCATACCACAATAGATCATAAATTTTCCTTAAGCTTTCACCATTGATATCGTTGATAACTTTTTTTGGATCTTCAGCAATTGTTAAAATAAATGAATATTTTTTTAATTTCTCCGAGAGTTGTGCCAAATATTATCAAAACGTTTATCTATAAATTTACTTTTTTATTTCCCTATTGAGAAGACTTCTGATTATATCTTTTATGTTTTTTTTTTTTCTCAAAATGGATCTCATTAGCAAGACTCCTGTCTTGCTAATGAGATCCAGAGTGACAGACCCTATTTGCTTCCCCAATAGCGGAACATGCATTTTCATCACAAAAAAACAGCTTTATTTAAAAAAAAATGGTTATTTAATACATCATGGGTTATCTTAGTCATAGACGTCAATAATATTAATATTCGTACAGCATTATTTAAATGGCACTAAAACAATGAGGTCCAAAGAAATCCTTATTTTTATTTACTAACTTACTATGTTGGCTCCGTGACCCTAAGTGGATCTTGGTCATCTTGGCGGCTGAAACTAGAGAGCGCCAGAGTTGTCTGTTCTGCGCGATGTCCCGTCCAGTCCACTGCTTCCATCTCGTGCAGATCAGCCATCACTGCATCGCTCCAGCGATACTTGAGTCTATATTTTTATTTGTGGTATTCATGACTAATTATAAATGCGAAAGTGTTTGTGAATGTTTTGTTACCTCTTCACTATCAAAATGGCTGGGTCAATTTTTATGATAATTGATAACTATGTAGGTAGCTAATATCTTGGATAAACACATTTTATCCCGAAAAGTATGCGATTCTGGTCAAAAGGAGGATTTGATCAAAAATCTGATACAGATGGCGCTGTTCATAAAATTTAACGCGGGTAACGCCGCGGGCAGCAGCTATTTGTTCAAAAATAAAGACTGGTGTACTGAGATACAAGCTTACGCTTAGTTCAATAACCAATCTTTCACAATCATAATTTAATTTTGTTTTTTTCGTTTGATGTACAAAAACTTTGTAATTAAAGAGAAAATAAATGCTTTCATTTGATTTTGTTCATAAAATTCTCGTTAAAAACTATTCTTATCCCGCTGTCGATAAATTTTTATAAATGGCACATCACTACACGAGTGAAAATAGCACGTTGCATACTAAACTTCAAATGAATTTTTCGGTTATGTTCAAACACCACTTTATGACACTTTAGGTTTCGTACAAAGAGCTGAAATTGTGTTTTTTATTTTAATTCCATAGACCAACTATCATTAGAGACTACTATAGGTATTGTGATGGGAAATATGATCCTACTAATATAATAAAGGCGAAAGTTATGTGTATGTTTGTTATTCTACACGCTCAAATGGCCGAGCCAATATTTATGATATTTGGTACGTAGATAGCTGATACCTTGGATTAACACATACTTTTTATCCCGAAAAGTACGCAATAAAAATGGAGGTGTAGTTTAAAAAAGCGGGGAAATAAATAGAGTTTGTTTTTTCTCAACTTTCAAGTAACAAAATTTTAGGTATATGATAAATTCACAAGGACTTCCATTATAGAACGTGACACATTCTCTAAATCAGTCGAAGCAATAAAAATAGTTAAAATGGGAAACTATTTTCACAATCAGGCAACGCCGAGCATTAAAATAATCGTATTATTTCTTTTTCATAATTAACTACAAAATACTATGAAATATTTAAAACTTTCCTGTGAAAAGTGACATCATTACATTTTGTTTGTTTTTCAGACGTGTTGTGACACGATTTAATAGCACAAACCGTATTTTTTTTTCCGGGAGATATGTTTGGCGCGCTTTGATATCGACAACTACGAAGCGGTTCGGCAAAGTTCGGCGTTTGGTGCCAGACTGGCACCAGTTGAGGTGTTTCAAAACGGGTGCAGGGACACTCCCTCTTTATGTTATTACTCTGAGACGGGCACATTATTATGCGTTACCCGTCTATAGAGTTATAGGTCAATGTTCACAGCAGATGAATTAATTAACAAGTCGTTTGAAACGCCGCGACTTTTATTTGCCATAAGTTTTAATTGCACATCATTTTGTGTTTGCATATAAATCACTGTAGCAATAATCCTTTACGGGTTTTTGTAAAATCTGTGAGCTTAGCGAGAGTAAAGTTTCTGATAAAGTCCATTTATCTTATCAGTCAGTTTAATTTACAGTTTTTGTTCAGGTAAACAATTTATTTTTATTCAAGCAAACCGGAAACTTGTGAAATCTACTATCGTGTTGACAGAAAAATAAATGAATTAATAAATCATATGTAGATAAAGCTGTGTACGAACACAGACAAATGAGAGTTACGTCGCAGTCGCGTTGCAGTCGAGTCGCCGTCTAATCGCAGTCGAGTCGCTTCATTGGGGTAGCGACGTGGGAGAATGGTCTAATTTTTTTTTTTACTAAGTTCGTTTTTGCATTTTATTTTAATAGAATTGTAAAATAATTAAATTGCAGCGCATTTGCAGGGCTCATTTGTGAACTTTAAAAGTATTTACAACATCAAATGTACACCAAATAAAGCAATAAAGATTATGATTAAGTAAAGGTTTTCCGAGATAAAAACAACCGTTTCCTTTTGGACCAACTGCTATGCACCAATTGTGGCACAACTATCCTATGTGTTCGGGGCAGTACAAATGCAACCAAACTCTTTACGCTACATCAGCGTAATTACCTAAAATTTATATTCCAATCAGTGCACATATTGCCATCGGTCGAACCGGGTGCATTCAAACATAACAAACATATTGACTTTTAACACTTTTACTTTTATTCTAACTTTTAAGAACATTTATTACTGTGGAACTTTTATAAAACTTAATTTTACAATAACTTTTGGCATTTCCATTAAACAGCAACCTTGCACTATGTGTTCATCCAGATTAATAAACTATCAGTATACCAAACTTCAAGCAAATCTGTCCAACCGTTTTTGTGTGAAAGAGGTAAGTATTAAACAACCATACATCCTAACAAACCTTCGCGTTTATACTCATACAATTTTCATACAATTTTGTTTGTTTTGTTTGTTTGTTATTCCTTCACGGCTTCACTAATCAGCCGTATTGCATACATATTGTTAGGGGTACAGAGCACAACATAGGCTACTTTTTATCCTGCGAAAGTATGTCATACCAATGGGAAAATATTTTTTCTACTATACAGGGCGCTGTATCGGCCAACGGATTTTGTTGTCAAACGAGATCTATGTCATAAAATTAGCCGCGAGCAAAGCCGCGCGGAAAAGTCGCTTCCCTGTCTGTCTGTCCCTAGGGGTTTTTATAATAGAGAGAGTCAAGAGTTGTAGGGAGTGAGTGAGAGGTTTATATTTAAAATACATTCCGAAATTCCCACGGGAAAGCGGGATACACGCAAACGAAGTTGCACGAGTTACGCTAGTTGATTATAAAATTGTATTGTATAATATATATTTTTTTTATCGAAATGTAAATGAAATATAAAAATGACATAGATATACTAAGCAAATGTACTGTGAGAAGCACTTGAGATTATAACGAAGACAATATGGGGCACATTAAAGAAATATCCGAACATTATGGTCCAGGTCACGTAGCGTTGTAACGTTAGTGGGTCTCATTGTCACGTAACGTTGTTGAGTCTTGTTGAGTTATAAAGCAGACTTGTATTATTCACTAGGATATGCTTGGAGGCTTTTTTTATGTCAGAAAATAGCAAACAAAGGGTTAAGTCTCAGTCTGGATATGGACATTTATGCGGAAGTTTTTAATTTTTTTCTAATTCTTTACATGTTAATGCAAAATTTAAGGATTACAGATACATATTCAGATCGTTGAATACTGAATAATCTGAATATGTATCTGTAAGATAGCTGAAGAATGGAACTATAAATTTTTCGTTTAATTCAGTACTTAATTTTAGCGTAGATATTTTTTTTTTAAAGTACTAATATAATACCAAAAATCATTTATTCTTAGACATAAGTCCATACACCTAACTATCAAATATTGGTGGCTACAGGCAACTTCACCAGTTATTAGCAATTTGTGAACATTATGATGGAATTTGGATGTCTTTAAGATTAATATTAATCACAAAACGCATTTTAGTTCTTTTTGAAATATGAAAGAAAATGTTGCGTCGTATTAAATCTGAAAGAAAATGAAGTAGTGACAGAAAACACTAGGCATATCCCAATAAATCCAAATACCAAGAACTAGCAAACCACCGTGTAATATCTAGTGTAGATAAACACCCAAACATATTTCTGCATATACACGACGCTGGAATGTCGACGATGTGATATGACGAGTCTGATAATGCTGATGTGAGCTCCCTCCGCAGCTCATTTCGCGTAAGGTCAATGGTAATCGTTCCACGTAACACCCAAATGTATAGGTACTGGTAATAAAATTGTTTTAAAGATGTAAATAATGGTGTTATATTTAAATGATATCTTTTTCATAAAACTAAAGTAGAAGAGTGCTAATGTGATTGTTGTAAAAACAAATACTAAAAAGCCACTTGAGAGGACTACTATTGTAATATAAGCCTATTACGAATTGGTCGCTGTTCGTGCGTCGATAATTCCGAATATCAAGAATAAAAAGAAATCAAGAAAGAAAGAACGAAAAAATGAATATCCGATGTCTTCTTGATCACTCCGATTTTTAAAATTTCAGATTTTCAGTGTAAAAAATTAAAATCCTTCTAAAAACCTGATTTCTTATGAAATGACAACCAGTGTTATCGACTCGAGTATCGGTTGAGAGTTGGTGCAAACGTAACTCTCCTATGTAGCAACTCGTCTATAAACAAAATCGTGAGTTACACTACAATACCCCGGAATATGTAACTCTGCGCCACGACGCCACTGTTAAGGCGGCGAAGATAGATAGATAAAATATGCTTTATTTGCAACATACAGACTATAAACATAAGAATACAAACAAACGTAATAAGGTGAACACAAAACAGCTTACAGACTAGAGAAGGTGGCAGACAGTCAGGTTTTAGACTTTCGTTTAGTATGTGACCTGTGACTTGAAAAAATTATAACCGCAGACTGAATAAGAGGATTGGGAAAAGCAATAAAAACCAAAAGTACCTCAGTACTTATCCCAACTATTAGTTAAATAAGGATTCAACCGCATAAAATATGGGCTTCTCTAAGTAACCCTGAATCGTATTTGAACCCTTTCACCCCGAATACATGAATCTTAAATATAGGGTACAGAAAATGGCTTTTTAAAAATCCAATGTTTTAGATTTTTTTTTTATAAATTAACCTTTTTATCCTTTCAAGGTCTAAAAAAATATATTTAAATCAAAACATTACTTTTAGAGAGAGCCATTTTGTCCACGCAAGCTCTCTTTCGTGACAATCATTAGTATTTATTTCTATTAACACTGCAGGGTCCGGTAGTTTCATGTAAAGAGCCTTGAAGCCTGAATGAAGCATAGTTGACCTTGAGATTTTTAAACCCGTTAAAATGCTGACATGGGTCATAGTTGCTTCACTTGTTTATGCAATTGTTGTTTACATAATAATTGATGTCATCTGTTGGTTAACTTGATCAGTTACTGAATTAGAACCCTTAATTTGGCAAAAAAAAATCACGTTAAAATTAGAAAATCGTTACATATTTTAGGTTTTAGGTTGCAGGGGACCCTAGAAAAAATACTGGAAAAAATATAACTATTTCAGTTTCCTGAAAAACCTACGTCCATTATACTGGGCGTTGCCAAGTTCATAAGAAACTGAAGCACTAGAATATGTGCAGTATACTTCCCATTGCCAAAGAGGTAGAACAAATGAAACTAGTTTTTCTTTAGAATAAACACACATTATATTAAAAAAATAGTATCAAAGTGACATAGGTTTGTGCTGCAATCATTTATATAGGAACTCTAAAAACTTATTTAACCTTAAACAAAGAACAAGTTATGAACATAATCTATAAAATTTTCATAATAATCAACATTATTAATAATTTGAGCTTTTGAAAAAAAAACAGTCTTCAAGTGCTAAAAAATATCAATCTAGAATATATTTAATATATCCCCCCTTCAGAAATTTCCACAATTACTTATTGTGGAAATTATAGAAGCAGTTTCTTTTACCCACCAGGCACAACCTCTGCTTACATTTAGAACAATTTATGTTTGTTTTATTGTTCACGCAGTACCTGCAACGTCCATATGACGTATATACAGGCCAGTGATTGTAGCCATCATAACGCACAGACACTGGGGGTCTAGGCACACTTGGATTTTGTATTATTGCTTTTTTAAGTACAGGGCTCGGTAGTTCAGTATCTATTCTCTTTCAATTCGACAGCCAACCTCTGTCTGAACTTTTTGAGGGAAATATTTTTCAGGCTCCTTGTACTATGTTGTGGACATGTCATTGTCACACCAATTTTCTTTTTTTGGTCTTTACTCCATCTCTTTATTTCTCGAATTGGGTAAGCATCTGCATAACAACAAGCTAGTCACGACTTTATTATCGAACCATTTGACAATGGCTATATTTTTCTCATCTTCAGAATAACTATCTAAATCCGAAGGAGATTCTTCAGGTGGCACCAATGCGACTAACTGACGACTTAAAGCTCCGAAAAATAAAAAATAAAAAGGTGTTAAAGGTGTATGTGGTAAATAAAAAATAAAGACAAACATGTGTGTGCATGAGCATGTATGTCTATCCTGTTCTGGATGTTTTTCTGTGTATAATAAGTATTTGTTTGTGTGTACAAAAAATATATATATATATATAACTATATCAGCAAACTAGCTATAATACCCATTAGTTTAGCTTAGTTAGCACAAGTTTTGCTTAGTTTGAACGAGATGGCGTTGTGTAATTCGTCCAAGTAGGTATATTTATTTATTTATTTTATGATATTATTATGAGGATCAACAAAATTTAATATCTACAACTTTGGCAATGGGAAGAATACTGGACATACGATTTTGTACTTAGTTTTCTACTACTTTGGCAATGGGAAGAATACTGGACATACAAGTTGTGGGTGTCGTCAAAACTAAACAAAACTCTGTATGGTAATCAAATCATTATAAAAAGATTTCCACATAATATGTTGACTATAGTTTTTAATGAAATTACACGGAATTTTGCCGTAAAACAATAAATAAAATACAACTTACCGAGCCCGCGCGACGCGTCCTTCCTTCCCGCCATCTCGTCAGGGACTGCTTCCGCCCCGTCCATGTATCGTTGCCGATTTTTGGCAACTTAGCTAGATAGTTCAAGGTGAAATTACAGTACTAAAGTTCTAGGTATGTGGTATATTTTTTGAAGTAGAATTTTTTTTCTTCGACGGGAAGTATACTGACCAATATCAAATTAAGGGTTAGAAGAAAGATTTTTATCTATCACAATACAATACAACTATGTACACGACGTACCTTCCAAAGCCTGTGCTTAACACATTATTTAACACATCAAATTACTGACCTAAGTCGTTGTTGCCTACCTTTATCATTTTTACGCAATTTGACTCCCGTATCGATGCTATTGGAATTCTACAGACTGTTCAAACAGGTATTTAAGGTATTTAATTTGATACAGGCACACGTAGTTGCGACATGTAAAATATAATTTTCTAGACCTCAAACTATTTAAATAATACAAACGGTTTAGAGTGGCTTAGGAAGAAGAAGAAAATCTCGTTTGCAAACCACCACTACTCGTTAAACCAAAATTTAACGAGTGGTGCCGATAGCCGATACTGATAGATTTCTGCAGACGCCGCGGCGTCGCCGCCATCTGAATAGCAGTCAGTATATTACTTGCGTCATGGTGTAGGAAGTGGAGAATACCATAGCCCAGATACGGCGGAGGGCTCAGGAAGAAACTGCAACGTTTGCAATATCTACAACCCATTTACAATATCTGTGGACCTCGCTAGAATATGAAACCTCTCTCCGCTCTCTTTCACCTCCCCGCGAGATACGTGAGATAGAGAGAGCGAGCGCCGACGTGCTGTCATCGACGCCAGCTTCACAGATATTGTAACCGGGCAGGTTGTACGTAGTAATGTCGACAACAAACGGTAGTTGAAAATAATAACAATATTTTTACTTCTTTTTCGATATAACACTAAAATATTTACAACGAGCTATTACCCGCTACTTCGTCCGCGTGAAATATTCAAATAAGGATAACTCCTTTTCCTGACATGCGATTTAAATGAAGAGCTGAGCTCTATCTAGAAGATGTGCGCGTTCAAACAGACAGACAGACAAAAAAAATATTTTTTTTTCGCTTTTATTACCTTTTTCTAACTGTTCCCTCTCTATTTTTGGCAAATATGTTCAAAGTACAGACATATCGGGGTCTACTGTTTTATTATATGTATAGCTTAATACTAATTATTATTTTACTTAATACATTTTGTAAAAGCACAATCCACTTAGATATAACAAAAAGACTAATAACAGTGATGAGAAAAATAATAGATAAGAGTTCAATTTCGTAAAATTCAAACCAAGTCATGTTGGCCGAGGGAGAGCGCATGTGTTGTGCTCCTTTATGTCTGATGACATATTCCACAGCCCACATCGCTCGCTCCATAGATGACAGAGGCTTATCTTTCATTAATACCCCAAGCTTAGAGATATTATGACGATAACTGAAAAAAATAAAGATCACATTTGAGATAAAAACAATATAAAGTTTACCAGTCTATAAAATATAGTAACCATAACTGCCTGTGATGCTAGTCGACCATACACATAGTTGCATGTTAGACAATTTAACTAATTTGGGGACATGGTTATAAGTTTTATTTTTCTTTGTTGTAGGTAACAAAGAAAAATAAAGTATATAACCATGTCCCCCATATTATGCTCCATTGATATTTTGGGGCGACCTAATTATTTTTTCGTGCCCACTCCATCATGGTGTGTAAAATCGTAAGAGAGGTCTCTTAAAAATATTTAGGTTGTGGAAAGACATCTTTTGATACAACATTTTCGTATTAATTATTATGTATCGTATTGTACCTATGTAGTTGTGATTTTTGCTTAACATCGTGCCCCCAGATCTCACAGTCGTTTTATAACAATGTACCGTATGTCCTCAATTGAAACAACTTATTTATTTTAGCAATCAATAGACGGCACGCATTGTTGAACATAAATATTAATACAATATATAATACAAACCTTTCATTTTCAATAATAGCTTCAATACCATCTTTGAGTTTCTCAGCCGTTATTGTTTTCATATCAAGTGTTTTTCCAATACCAAGGTGAACATATTTTTCAGCGTTATTGAACTGATCAAATACTATGGGTACACCGAGCATTGGTACTCCGGCCTCTATCGCCTCATCCGTCGAATGTTGTCCTGCTTGTGTGATAAATAACCTAATTTTTGGATGCTCTGAAATATTTTTTTTAAACTTATTGTAATGATACTCTGCTATTCTCGTAACAAAAACAGACATTGAAACTCGCATAATCTAAAAGTTTAGAAATACTTAAATTTTCTTGAACGTTATTATAGATTTTACGACTGATGATTTTATATTTTACGAGATTAACAAGTATAATTATTATAGATTTTACAGTGACATCTAGATAAAATATTTTTTTATGGATCATAAATCTGCACTGAGTATAATTATTAACTCACTCAAAATTTCAGCTTGTGGCAACCATTTGAATAGTCTCACATTTTCTGGTTTATCGGGCATATCATCTTTATCCCATTTCCATAAAACATCGTATGGTAGTTGTGAAAAACCAGTTCTAAACTCATTTATAACTTCTGGCGGTAAGTGCGAGCTTACCACATTTGTGCCCAAACTCATATAAATGACTCCATTTTTGGACGTGTCAAGATATACCTGCAGGTCCTGAAATAAGAGAGTCATTTACTAGGTTTCATTATGTTTTTCTTCATTACGATTTGAAGTTGACAACATTACACTTTAATTCAAATTATGGGAATTAACCCAAAGCAAATTCTGTTTGCTAGAAAATCAAAGTCAACAACGGAGACCACAGATTTTCAATAAGTAATAGAGCAAAGTGACTCTTAAAGAATTTAATCAGAAAGAAACTAGACGGAATTAGTAGTTAATAATTTCATACTATACCTTGGATATTTTTTCACGAGGTTTGTGGTGTACTAATCCCAAATTTTAATACGTTCGAAGTAGTAGCACGAATGCCGTCCCAAAGAAAATCCACATTCAATAAAAGTATTTGGATGTCGTTATATATTTCAATACTTGATTTTGATTCTGGTGCTAAAGTATTTCTAAAAGCATTATCAGTTTTTCTCGCAATATCATCATAAAATGTAACCATATCATGGTGTTCATAATAACCAATACATTGTCATGTGTCCCAAAACGGTAGATCTCCAATTTTCAAACGATAAAAATTCATAAAATATTTTGTATGCTCTGTAATGCCCAAGTATTTCACATAATTTCCTGTCATAACTGAAGTGCAGATAGATATGACTGGTGCTTTAAAGAAATGCGAAAAGGATAGTGTGGGAAAATAAACACAGTCATAAAGTATTACATCAAAGTCATGATGATCTTTAACCAACTTTTGAATAACATCACTTTCGCATTGTGCATGAAAAACTTTTACAAAACTTTCAAATGCTACTCGAAGAAACGATCTTATTCCTGCTTTCGTGGCTTTCATATTTTTCATTTCTTTTACATATACGTTGTAAGATATATCGTGTAAATCTATTTCTGTTAAATTTCTTGGTGTTTCACTATTCTTGTAAACGGGATCTGATGCAACTACCACCACTTCGTGTCCTCTTCTTAATAGTTCTTCAGTAACAACATGTAAAGTTAAACTGTGACTTGGTAGCGGTGCCATGAAGAGACACAATATTTTTACTGCATCGGTTTTGATAAAGAAATTTAAAACAACCACAAATGTAAATATCATAATGTTAATGTTATTTAAATTTAATTTAATGAACACAGTTCTGTTGTAAAATGTTGTCTGAGTTTTCATGTAGTAAGCCAAGGTTTAAAATATTATTTTTACAGTAATGTAAAAATAATATATGTATGTATATATAGATATGTAAATATACAAATTTAAAAATTTCGTTCACGTTAAAAGTTAACAATGTACAAATTACAAGGTGATTTTTTAAATTCGTTATGCATCATTTTACTGCTACGCCTTTACGATTTCAAACTGAAAATAAATAAAACCTAAGGCTTTATGAATAATTTATATAGCCTGTGTAGTAGTGGTAGGGGCGACATGTCAAATTTATTTATTTCATTTAAAAAAATATATTTTTTAAGGAGATTTTCATTAAGCGACACCTCTGGCTGGTTTCCTGGAAAAACTAGGATGTCTAGAGTAAAGTCCAGCTCCCACTATTCTCATGCAAACAGGGCACATCGGCTGCCTATTTGCGAAGAAAGCCCGCAAGACTACAGTAACATATTTATAGTTTACTACGAGTATTAAGCAGATAATGGTCTAGCATGAACAACGTGCGCGATAAAAACCTGAGGGTAAGCGTATGATGAAATCCTGTAGAGGGCAAGCAACGGCATTTTCTATTCAACTGCCACTATTATGCTGATCTAAGTACTTTAAAGCTTCTCTTGAAAGAACAATCGAAGAAACAGGCCCTAATAATATGTTGACAATAACATAATGGTGATTAATAAGTAACATATGTAAGTACATAATAACAATATTTTTTATTTCACAGAAATATAAACAATTAGTTCTAAATAAAATATTACCTAACATATATTTAATTTTAAAAGTGTAACCAACTTAAATATTAGGAAAAGGATAATAACAGCGATGAGAAAAATAATAGATAAGAGTTCAATTTCGTAAAATTCAAACCAAGTCATGTTGGCCGAGGGAGAGCGCATGTGTTGTGCTCCTTTATGTCTGATGACATATTCCACAGCCCACATCGCTCGCTCCATAGATGACAGAGGCTTATCTTTCATTAACATCCTGAGCTTAGCGATGTTACGACGATAACTGTAAAAAATCATTCTTTTTGCTGTTTCAACATAATAATTGAGATATCTTCTTTCTTATTCTAAAAGACAACAACGTAGAATAAAAGAGAATCATATGGATATACAGTACATAAAGTACCTTACAAACCTTTCATCTCCAATAATAGTTTCAATAAGATCTTTGAGTTTCTGTGCTGTTATTGTTTTGATATCAAGTGATTTTCCAATACCAAGGTGTACATATTTTACAGCGTTATTGAACTGATCATATATTATGGGCACACCGAGCATTGGTACTCCGGCCTCTATCGCCTCATCCGTTGAATGTTGTCCTGCTTGAGTGATGAATAACCTAACGTTTGGATGCTCTGAAATATTTTTGGAAGTTTATAGTTCAAGCATGATCTACATGATTAAAAGAATAACTTAAGCGTAGAAATTAATAAGTATCACTACTTCTTCTTCTTCCTACCCTTGTCCCGTGGGCTCAGTACAGTAAAGTCTTTTCCACTTCGCCCTATCATTCGTCATCTCGACCGTCACATTTCTCTATTCATATTTTCTTTGGTCTTCCCCTACTTTGTTTCTCCACCAACTATCACTACTTCTAGATAAAATTGAATTTTAAATTGTGTAAATCTGCACTAAATATAATATTAACTTACTTACTCAAAACATCAGCTTGTGGAAGCCATTTGAATAGTCTCACATTATCTAGCTTATCGGGCATGTCATCCTTATCCCATTTCCACAAAACATCGTATGGTAGTTGAGAAAATACAGTTTTAAATTCATTTATAACTTCTGGTGGTAAGTTAGAGCTTACAACATTTGTGCCAAAACTCATATAAATAACTCCATATTTAGATGAGTCAAGATAGTCCTGCAGATCCTGAAATAAAAAAAAACTTTTTAAGCTTTATTACGTTTTACTAGTTGTACCTAGTGAAATTGAAAACTTTATACTTTGCTTAAAACTATGAAATCTATCTAACCCAAATCCAATTCCTACCTCAGCTTTTTGGAAAATCAGAGCCAACAACAGCGACCTCAGATTGTCAATAAACGGTGAAGGAAAATGACATCTCGGGAGAATAAATACATCTTATAATTGAATACTCATACCTTGGACATTTTTTCACGAGGTTTGTGGTGTATTAATCCCAAATTAAACACATTTGAAGTCGTAGCACGAATGCCGTCCCAAAGACTGTCTACATTGACAAGAAGCATTTGAATGTTCTTGTATAATTCTCTGATGGGTGTTGAATCTGGTGCTAAGGTCTTTCTAAAGGCATTGTCGTTTTTTTTGGCACAATCATTATAAAAAGAAACCATATCATTGTATTCATAAAAACCAATACAGGTTTCCCAAAACGATAGTTCTCCAATTTGTGACCGAAATTTTTTATAAAATATTTGGTATGCTCTGTTATGCCCAAGTATTTTGCATAATTTGCTGACATAACGGAAGTGCAGATAGATATGACTGGTGCTTTAAAGAAACATGAAAAGGATAATGCTTGAAAATAAATACAGTTATAAAGTATTAGATCAAAGTCATGATGATCTTTAACCAACTTTTGAATAACATTACTTTCACATTGTGCATGAAAAACTTTCACTAAACTTTCACATGACACTCGAAGAAAAGATCTAATTCCTGTTTTAGGGGCTTTCGTGTTTTCCATTTCTTTTGCATATACGTTGTAAGATATATCATGCAAGTTTATTTCTGTCAAATTTCTTGGTGTTTCACTTTTCTTGTAGACGGGATCAGACGCAACTACAACCACTTCGTGTCCTTTCCTTAATAGTTCTTCAGTAAAAACATGCAAAGTTAAACTGTGACTCGGCAGCGGTGTCATGAACAGACACAATATTTTTGCTGCGTCGGCTTTGATTAAAAAATTTAAAACTACCACAATCTTAAAAATCATAATGTTACTTTATCAATTCAAACTTAATGTTAATTAACGCATTTAAATTTAAACGTTGCCTGCGTTAAAGATATTTTTTATGTGTTTTATACTATAATAAAATAATACGTTATGGTTTAGAGTTCACTGGGACAATTTAAAAAGCCAAAATATACGTACAGGGTGTCCTGGAAACAATGCAACACACTGCAATTTTAATAATAATAGCAATAAATTAATAGTTGTGGGTAATCAGTGTCTTTTACAGTTTAAACATAAATAAGTTATAAGAAAGAAGAAAATTAGTAAAGTGAACGAAAGTGATGAGGTAAAAATTTTCGTTTTATATTTTAATACGATATAATTTCAAAACTATAAATTTTCGCTGAACATAAGTCGTATAATTTGTGTAGGTCTTGACGCCAGTTATCACTATATTACAGTACTAGCGCCCCGTCCCAGGATCGCACGGGATTCTGTGAAAATCCATACTTAAAAATAAAAATAATAATATAGTCTATGTCACCAGCGGATGTAGCTTCCCAGCAGTGGAAGAATTTTTAAAATCGGTCCAGTAATTTTGTGTTTATTCATTATAAACAAAAATTTAAATCTCTCCTCTTTATAATAATAACTAGCTCTTACCCGCGGCTCCGCCTGCGTGGTGAAGGGAAAATGTCAATATTTTCCCATGGGAATATTTTTATCTCGTGGGAAAAACGTAGCCTTATGCCACTCTCCAGACCTTAAATTATCCCCGTTGAAAATCATTAAAATATAATTTTATACTTTTTTTCCCGTGGGAATGAGATATTTATCCAGGATGAAAAATAGCCCATGTCACACTCCAGACCTTTAATGATCTCTGTTAAAAAAATCACGTTGGTACTTAGGTTCCTTTTGACGTGAAAGAAGAACAAAAAATTATATACTACATTTTCTCCCATGGGACTCAGATGTTTTTCCGGGATAAAAAGCCTATATCACTCTCTAGACCTTAAACTATCCCCAATAAAAAATTCATATCAATCCGTTCATTACTTTCGACGTGAAGGGAGGACAAACAAACAAACACACTCATATTTTTAATATTAGTATGGAAATGGAAGTATGGATATGGAAGTATGGACAAATAATATGTATATTAGTATAGATGCCGCATTAATTTCGGTACAACCTGTATAATATTCAGTCTCCATTATTTATTATTATAGCAGCTGTTCTTCATGGATAATACTATCGATACTGTTGATTCAGCGCCATTGTTTGAACAGTTTTCTGGAACTATAGTCAGAAACGATTTAAAAATGAAACAGAATGTAGAAGTATCAAAGTACCTACGACATTTTGTGACATGAAAGTTCAGTCCATAATGTTTTAATTTCTACTAACTAGGTGTATACTTGTTAAATTCTGGGGTGACCTTAGGAAGAAACTCATTTCTAAACGTTGCCTTCCGCCCCTGCAACTGCCTGGTGCGCAAGACCGCAGCGGTCTGGCTACAAATTTTAATTAAAAAAACATAACATTATTTACCCACAATTGATAAATTTTTGCAACACTTCAATACCATATTTTGCTTTGTCCCTTCTTCCATCCCCAAGGACGGTAGCTTAAGACGACGGACGACCGGTTTCCTGTAGGAATTAGGATGGCTGGAGTAATCTCCAGCTCCCACTATTCTCACGCAAAGAAGGCACTACTCACTATTTGCAAAGAAGGGCTGCAAGGCACTGCATGACGAACGCATGAGGAGCGGTTGATGCGACGTTGCCGCTTCGTGGACACAGATTTCATTGTTTCTACGCAAGATGCAACCATTCGTCTTGCAATCGTCAATTGACGAAAGCGTGCGTATGACGTGCGGTTACGTGGACAATGAGCCTAACAATAGTTTACGAGTATTAAGCAGACAATGGTAGACCATTGTATGCTTAATACTCGTAGCGCGAATAACGGGCGCGATAAAAACCTGTATAGGGGTACGGTTAAAAAACATTTTCTATTCAACTGCCACTATTATGCTGATCTAATAAGTACTTTAAATCTTTTGAAAGAACAAACGAAGAGGAAGTATCTACATAATATGTTGACAATAAAAAGGGTAATTAATAAGTATAAGAAAATAACAATATTTTTTATTTCACAGAAATATAATGAACCTTTGAAATGAAATGAAATGAAATGAAATCGTTTATTTCAGAAATTAGACCTTCACAGGCACTTTTTCTTGTCATTTACAACTTGTTTAAATAAAAAAAATAAACTACGTAATATACTACCACCATTTCGGACACAAGCAAAATGGCAACCGGTAAAAAGAAATGGCGAAAGAAAACCGGTTACGGCCTTTTTTGTCATTTTGTACTTTTTTTTTCTTTTTTTCCCACTCATTAGTTACAATGTAGGTATAAGTACATAAAAATTTAAAAGAAGAATACGCGGAATGTTATACACAATGGTGTGGAATGAACAAGTCTTAAATCTACAATAAAATAAAAAAAGTCAGTACTGACAAGAGTGAGCAGACCAGTCCCCCCAGGCAGCACCCGTTCACGAGTTGACGCGAGAGTCAGCCATCGCTGTGCTCAACCATATTAGAGGGAACTCAGCGACCCGACTCCCGACGCCACCACCAGTTTGGACATTTAAGCGAGCAAATTTAATGTACGGTACTTACATTGTAACTAATGAGAGGAAAAAAAGGAGAGAAAAAAAAAGTACAAAATGACAAAAAAGGCCGTAACCGGTTTTCTTTCGCCATTTCTTTTTACCGGTTGCCATTTTGCTTGTGTCCGAAATGGTGGTAGTATATAACGTATTTTATTTTCTTTATTCAAACAAGTTGTAAATGACAAGAAAAAGTGCCTGTGAAGGTCTAATTTCTGAAATAAACGATTTCATTTCATATAAACAATTAATTCAAAAAAAATATTGCCTAAAATATATTTTTAAAAGTGTAATCAACTTAAATATTAGGAAAAAGATAATAACAGTGATGAGAAAAATTATAGACAACAGTTCAATTTCGTAAAATTCAATCCAAGTCATGTTGGCCGAGGGAGAGCGCATGTGTTGTGCTCCTTTATGTCTGATGACATATTCCACAGCCCACATAGCTCGCTCCATAGATGACAAAGGCTTATCTTTCATTAACATCCCTAGCTTAGCGATGTTACGACGATAACTATAAAAAAAATGCATAACATTTAAGATAAATATATATTTCACCTAGAATACAACAATGTAAAATAGAAGAGAATCTTAAAGGTATATATACTACAGTACTTTACAAACCTTTCATCTCCAATAATAGTTTCAATGTCATCTTTGAGTTCCTCCGCTGTTATTGTTTTTATATCAAGTGTTTTTCCAATACCAAGGTGAACATATTTTTCAGCATTATTGAACTGATCTAATACTATGGGTATACCGAGCATTGGTACTCCGGTCTCAATCGCCTCATCCGTCGAATGTTGTCCTGCTTGTGTGATGAATAACCTAATTTTTGGATGCTCTGAAATATTTTTGGAAGTTAATCACGCATGATCTACAATATTATAAGTTGAATAAATATCACTACTACTCAATGAAATTGTATCCATATATTTGTTGGATGGAGAATAAATCTGCACTTAGCTAAATATTAACTTACTCAAAACATCAGCTTGCGGAAGCCATTTGAATAGTCTTACATTTTCTGGCTTATCGGGCATGTCATCGTTATTCCATTTCCATAAAACATCGTATGGTAGTTGAGAAAAGACAGTTTTAAATTCATTTATAACTTCTGGTGGTAAGTTAGAGCTTACAACATTTGTGCCAAAACTCATATAAATAACTCCATTTTTAGATGAGTCAAGATAGTCCTGCAGATCCTGAAATAAAATAAAAACTTTAAACTTTATTACGTTTTACTAGTTGTACCTATTGAAATTGAAAACTTTATACTTTGCTTAAAACTATGAAATCTATCTAACCCAAATCCAATTCCTACCTCAGCTTTTTGGAAAATCAGAGCCAACAACAGCGACCTCAGATTGTCAATAAACGGTGAAGGAAAATGACATCTCGGGAGAATAAATACATCTTATAATTGAATACTCATACCTTGGACATTTTTTCACGAGGTTTGTGGTGTATTAATCCCAAATTAAACACATTTGAAGTCGTAGCACGAATGCCGTCCCAAAGACTGTCTACATTGACAAGAAGCATTTGAATGTTCTTGTATAATTCTCTGATGGGTGTTGAATCTGGTGCTAAGGTCTTTCTAAAGGCATTGTCGTTTTTTTTGGCACAATCATTATAAAAAGAAACCATATCATTGTATTCATAAAAACCAATACAGGTTTCCCAAAACGATAGTTCTCCAATTTGTGACCGAAATTTTTTATAAAATATTTGGTATGCTCTGTTATGCCCAAGTATTTTGCATAATTTGCTGACATAACGGAAGTGCAGATAGATATGACTGGTGCTTTAAAGAAACATGAAAAGGATAATGCTTGAAAATAAATACAGTTATAAAGTATTAGATCAAAGTCATGATGATCTTTAACCAACTTTTGAATAACATTACTTTCACATTGTGCATGAAAAACTTTCACTAAACTTTCACATGACACTCGAAGAAAAGATCTAATTCCTGTTTTAGGGGCTTTCGTGTTTTCCATTTCTTTTGCATATACGTTGTAAGATATATCATGCAAGTTTATTTCTGTCAAATTTCTTGGTGTTTCACTTTTCTTGTAGACGGGATCAGACGCAACTACAACCACTTCGTGTCCTTTCCTTAATAGTTCTTCAGTAAAAACATGCAAAGTTAAACTGTGACTCGGCAGCGGTGTCATGAACAGACACAATATTTTTGCTGCGTCGGCTTTGATTAAAAAATTTAAAACTACCACAATCTTAAAAATCATAATGTTACTTTATCAATTCAAACTTAATGTTAATTAACGCATTTAAATTTAAACGTTGCCTGCGTTAAAGATATTTTTTATGTGTTTTATACTATAATAAAATAATACGTTATGGTTTAGAGTTCACTGGGACAATTTAAAAAGCCAAAATATACGTACAGGGTGTCCTGGAAACAATGCAACACACTGCAATTTTAATAATAATAGCAATAAATTAATAGTTGTGGGTAATCAGTGTCTTTTACAGTTTAAACATAAATAAGTTATAAGAAAGAAGAAAATTAGTAAAGTGAACGAAAGTGATGAGGTAAAAATTTTCGTTTTATATTTTAATACGATATAATTTCAAAACTATAAATTTTCGCTGAACATAAGTCGTATAATTTGTGTAGGTCTTGACGCCAGTTATCACTATATTACAGTACTAGCGCCCCGTCCCAGGATCGCACGGGATTCTGTGAAAATCCATACTTAAAAATAAAAATAATAATATAGTCTATGTCACCAGCGGATGTAGCTTCCCAGCAGTGGAAGAATTTTTAAAATCGGTCCAGTAATTTTGTGTTTATTCATTATAAACAAAAATTTAAATCTCTCCTCTTTATAATAATAACTAGCTCTTACCCGCGGCTCCGCCTGCGTGGTGAAGGGAAAATGTCAATATTTTCCCATGGGAATATTTTTATCTCGTGGGAAAAACGTAGCCTTATGCCACTCTCCAGACCTTAAATTATCCCCGTTGAAAATCATTAAAATATAATTTTATACTTTTTTTCCCGTGGGAATGAGATATTTATCCAGGATGAAAAATAGCCCATGTCACACTCCAGACCTTTAATGATCTCTGTTAAAAAAATCACGTTGGTACTTAGGTTCCTTTTGACGTGAAAGAAGAACAAAAAATTATATACTACATTTTCTCCCATGGGACTCAGATGTTTTTCCGGGATAAAAAGCCTATATCACTCTCTAGACCTTAAACTATCCCCAATAAAAAATTCATATCAATCCGTTCATTACTTTCGACGTGAAGGGAGGACAAACAAACAAACACACTCATATTTTTAATATTAGTATGGAAATGGAAGTATGGATATGGAAGTATGGACAAATAATATGTATATTAGTATAGATGCCGCATTAATTTCGGTACAACCTGTATAATATTCAGTCTCCATTATTTATTATTATAGCAGCTGTTCTTCATGGATAATACTATCGATACTGTTGATTCAGCGCCATTGTTTGAACAGTTTTCTGGAACTATAGTCAGAAACGATTTAAAAATGAAACAGAATGTAGAAGTATCAAAGTACCTACGACATTTTGTGACATGAAAGTTCAGTCCATAATGTTTTAATTTCTACTAACTAGGTGTATACTTGTTAAATTCTGGGGTGACCTTAGGAAGAAACTCATTTCTAAACGTTGCCTTCCGCCCCTGCAACTGCCTGGTGCGCAAGACCGCAGCGGTCTGGCTACAAATTTTAATTAAAAAAACATAACATTATTTACCCACAATTGATAAATTTTTGCAACACTTCAATACCATATTTTGCTTTGTCCCTTCTTCCATCCCCAAGGACGGTAGCTTAAGACGACGGACGACCGGTTTCCTGTAGGAATTAGGATGGCTGGAGTAATCTCCAGCTCCCACTATTCTCACGCAAAGAAGGCACTACTCACTATTTGCAAAGAAGGGCTGCAAGGCACTGCATGACGAACGCATGAGGAGCGGTTGATGCGACGTTGCCGCTTCGTGGACACAGATTTCATTGTTTCTACGCAAGATGCAACCATTCGTCTTGCAATCGTCAATTGACGAAAGCGTGCGTATGACGTGCGGTTACGTGGACAATGAGCCTAACAATAGTTTACGAGTATTAAGCAGACAATGGTAGACCATTGTATGCTTAATACTCGTAGCGCGAATAACGGGCGCGATAAAAACCTGTATAGGGGTACGGTTAAAAAACATTTTCTATTCAACTGCCACTATTATGCTGATCTAATAAGTACTTTAAATCTTTTGAAAGAACAAACGAAGAGGAAGTATCTACATAATATGTTGACAATAAAAAGGGTAATTAATAAGTATAAGAAAATAACAATATTTTTTATTTCACAGAAATATAATGAACCTTTGAAATGAAATGAAATGAAATGAAATCGTTTATTTCAGAAATTAGACCTTCACAGGCACTTTTTCTTGTCATTTACAACTTGTTTAAATAAAAAAAATAAACTACGTAATATACTACCACCATTTCGGACACAAGCAAAATGGCAACCGGTAAAAAGAAATGGCGAAAGAAAACCGGTTACGGCCTTTTTTGTCATTTTGTACTTTTTTTTTCTTTTTTTCCCACTCATTAGTTACAATGTAGGTATAAGTACATAAAAATTTAAAAGAAGAATACGCGGAATGTTATACACAATGGTGTGGAATGAACAAGTCTTAAATCTACAATAAAATAAAAAAAGTCAGTACTGACAAGAGTGAGCAGACCAGTCCCCCCAGGCAGCACCCGTTCACGAGTTGACGCGAGAGTCAGCCATCGCTGTGCTCAACCATATTAGAGGGAACTCAGCGACCCGACTCCCGACGCCACCACCAGTTTGGACATTTAAGCGAGCAAATTTAATGTACGGTACTTACATTGTAACTAATGAGAGGAAAAAAAGGAGAGAAAAAAAAAGTACAAAATGACAAAAAAGGCCGTAACCGGTTTTCTTTCGCCATTTCTTTTTACCGGTTGCCATTTTGCTTGTGTCCGAAATGGTGGTAGTATATAACGTATTTTATTTTCTTTATTCAAACAAGTTGTAAATGACAAGAAAAAGTGCCTGTGAAGGTCTAATTTCTGAAATAAACGATTTCATTTCATATAAACAATTAATTCAAAAAAAATATTGCCTAAAATATATTTTTAAAAGTGTAATCAACTTAAATATTAGGAAAAAGATAATAACAGTGATGAGAAAAATTATAGACAACAGTTCAATTTCGTAAAATTCAATCCAAGTCATGTTGGCCGAGGGAGAGCGCATGTGTTGTGCTCCTTTATGTCTGATGACATATTCCACAGCCCACATAGCTCGCTCCATAGATGACAAAGGCTTATCTTTCATTAACATCCCTAGCTTAGCGATGTTACGACGATAACTATAAAAAAAATGCATAACATTTAAGATAAATATATATTTCACCTAGAATACAACAATGTAAAATAGAAGAGAATCTTAAAGGTATATATACTACAGTACTTTACAAACCTTTCATCTCCAATAATAGTTTCAATGTCATCTTTGAGTTCCTCCGCTGTTATTGTTTTTATATCAAGTGTTTTTCCAATACCAAGGTGAACATATTTTTCAGCATTATTGAACTGATCTAATACTATGGGTATACCGAGCATTGGTACTCCGGTCTCAATCGCCTCATCCGTCGAATGTTGTCCTGCTTGTGTGATGAATAACCTAATTTTTGGATGCTCTGAAATATTTTTGGAAGTTAATCACGCATGATCTACAATATTATAAGTTGAATAAATATCACTACTACTCAATGAAATTGTATCCATATATTTGTTGGATGGAGAATAAATCTGCACTTAGCTAAATATTAACTTACTCAAAACATCAGCTTGCGGAAGCCATTTGAATAGTCTTACATTTTCTGGCTTATCGGGCATGTCATCGTTATTCCATTTCCATAAAACATCGTATGGTAGTTGAGAAAAGACAGTTTTAAATTCATTTATAACTTCTGGTGGTAAGTTAGAGCTTACAACATTTGTGCCAAAACTCATATAAATAACTCCATTTTTAGATGAGTCAAGATAGTCCTGCAGATCCTGAAATAAAATAAAAACTTTAAACTTTATTACGTTTTACTAGTTGTACCTATTGACACTTTGCTTAAAACTATGAAATCTATCTAACCCAAAGCCAATTCCTACCTCGGCTTTTTGGAAAATCAGGGCCAACAACAGCGACCTCAGATTTTCAATAAACAGTGAAGGAAAATTACATCTCGGGAGAATAAATACAGACTTATAATTGAATACTCATACCTTGGACATTTTTTCACGAGGTTTGTGGTGTATTAATCCCAAATTAAACATATTTGAAGTCGTAGCACGAATGCCGTCCCAAAGACTGTCTACATTCACAAGAATCATTTGAATGTTATTGTATAATTCTCTTATGGGTGTTGAATCTGGTGCTAAGGTCTTTCTAAAGGCATTGTCGTTTTTTTTGGCACAATCATTATAAAAAGAAACCATATCATTGTATTCATAAAAACCAATACAGGTTTCCCAAAACGATAGTTCTCCAATTTGTGACCGAAAAAATTTTATAAAATATTTTGTATGCTCTGTTATACCCAAGTATTTTGCATAATTTGCTGACAAAACTGAAGTGCAGATAGGTATGACTGGTGCTTTAAAAAAATGTGAAAAGGATAATGCTTGAAAATAAATACAGTTATAAAGTATTAGATCAAAGTCATGATGATCTTTAACCAACTTTTGAATAACATTACTTTCACATTGTGCATGAAATACTTTCACAAAACTTTCAAATGCCACTCGAAGGAAAGATCTTATTCCGATTTTAGAGGCTTTTATATTTTTCAATTCTTTTGCATGCACTTCATAAGATATATCGTGTAAATCTATTTCTGTTAGATTCCTTGGCGTTTCACTATTCTTGTAAACGGGATCAGATGAAACTACGACCACTTCGTGTCCTCTTCTTAATAGTTCTTCAGTAAAAACATGCAAAGTTAAACTGTGACTCGGCAGCGGAGTCATGAACAGACACAATATTTTTGCTGCGTCGGTTTTGATCAAAAAATTTAAAACTACCACAATCTTAAATATCATAATGTTACTTTATCTTTTCAAAGCTTAATGTTATTTAACGCAATTAACTTTAAACGTTGCCTGTGTTAAAGATATTATACTGTAATAAAACAATTAAATGCTAAAATATAATGTACAGGCTGTCCCGGAAAAAATGCAACACATTGCAATTTTAATAATAAAATAATACTTTATTCAGACAATGTACCAGAGTTGTACAGTTTCTAAAACTTTATTTAACAAATTTCCTAAGCGTATAGGCAAAAATGCCACAAACATTTGTTTTTAGCCAGCTGAGATTGAGTTGACGAAAAAAGTTTTAAGCAAAAATAATGGAAAAGAAATATATTTCTTTAGTTATTTTCATTCAGTCAAAGATACTGATACCCCAATTATTTAAAAATAATTTTATGACCAAGATACCTACTATATGGTAAGTTATAGGAAACAAGAGAGTTAGGAAAGTAAAATGACAGTGTTGAGGTAAGAACTTAGAAAGAGGAAAGATAAGTATTTTTGTTTGCAACTAATATACTCAAAAACTACTGAAGCAACTCGAAAAAATATTTCATCGCCGAGAAGCTACACTACCCACGGGTGACTTATGCTATATTATGTAAAAAAAAATATAGGGATTCTTACTAAAAGCTGCTAAGCAAGGGCGGGGCGCTGCTGGTAGAGTCTGGCTAATGAAAGTAGACACTATTAATGCAAACTTTTTGCTGGCAATGTTAAAGTGAATGTCAAAGTCACGTTATTCACGTTAAATCGAGTTGTCAGTTTGTTGTCAGTGAATTTTGTGATCTTGTTTTAACGTTTCTCAGATCAGAAACATGAATAAAACTATTAAAAGCGGCATGCGTAAGATATTGTTCTGTATGATTTTAGTCTCTACTTTCATTAGCCAGACTTTACGGCATAATTTTAAAACTATACATTTTCGCTAAACATAGGTCATGTTATTATGGTACGACTTGAAACCAGCTTATAGTCTTATTGATTCTAGGACATCCTGTATGTTTAGTCTCTTTTTTCAGTTTAAAAACAGCTGTGGCAATTTATAACATGCAGCTGTTTTTCATAGATATTATGCCGACTCTACACGTTGGCCAATATTGAAAGAATTATAGAATAGAATTTTATTTATTGCCAACTGTGTGTACATAGAAGATGTTTACATAAAGGTGAATGGTTTCAACAGTTTACCCTATCAGGCATGCAACATTACAATTTTATAATAATTTTATTAAGTATTATGAGTATTATTATTTTACATTATTATGAGTAATGGTGGTCATACACGTTACGGTCCACCGTGCAGGTTACCTGTGTAGGTTTGCCTGCACAGGTCAGGTAGCGTATATGGGGACGTTCCGGTGTACCGTAGCGGTCTTCAGTTCTAGCGATGGCATCGAGTGACGAGGACGCACTAGCACTGCTAGGTAATAGTCTTTTCACTTCTCATGCTCAGAAAGTGCTTATTTGCGCAGGATATAGGCTGCACAGCCCAAGCCTAATTTCAAAGTCGTAAGATTTAAAAAAAAAAAATCGGCGGGAAATGGGAAACAGGGTCTTGTTTTTCTTGCGTTTATTTATTTATTTCCTCGCAATCGAAGTGAAAAGCAGAGTTTATAACTCGTCCACAAAACCATTTCTATCCTCGACATTACTATCAGCCCTCGCCTTCGGCTCGGGCTGCTAAAAGTCTCGGATAGAAATGATTCGTTTTGTGCACTTGTTGTAAAATCTACTATTGTTTTTTACTTTCCAAAGACATGGATGAGTTCTATACATTTCGATAAATTCTTCAAGCACTCTTTTATTTGTAGCTGACTCTGATGTCGCCATTTTGGCGTGTTGAACATGGCAAAACAATGCGAGCGACGACAATGATCGTCTCGGACAACAGACAGAAAACAACTGCGCAGGTACGCACACACGCACAGGTTCACCGTACGCGCGACCGGAGCAAAATCGATTTTCGAATTTGCTCCGGTCGCCTGCGCAGGTCAAAAAAACTGCACAGGTCGGTCGGCATACACACTCCAGGCGACCTGCGCAGGTACACCTGCACAGGTAGACCTCTCCGGTAAACCGTAACGTGTATGGCCTACATAAGTATTATATTTGACTAAGAGTATTATATTTTACCAATTTATTATAATTTATTTTCAAAATATTCTTTTATACTATAAAAAACATTTGTGAGCTTTGCAGCTGCCCTTGAATATTTTCCCATTTAAACATATAATACAACTGGTTATTTACGGATGGGAAACTCAAATCGTATTTATATTGGTTTCTGCAATTGCCTCGGTTGTCTAATTTGTTTTTAAAATATTAAAGATGGTTTATAACAAAGACACATTATCTCTAATATGTAAATATTTGTCAGAGTCAGATAACCTTTCTCCTTAAATATATTTCTTAGTGTCATCAGTGTACATATTATAAATTATACGGAGACACTTCTTCTGTAGCAAAAAAGTTGATTCTTCATTAACAGAGTTTCCCCAATAGATGATACCATACGTTAGAAGAGGATAGACATTACCAAAAGCCGTAAGTGCTATTTCTTCTGAAGAATTTTTAGTTAAAATCGATAATGCGAAACAGTAGCTCTAAATTTTATTATTAATTTTATTTATATGCGTTTTCCAATTTAAGTGACAATCAAAGGAGACGCCAAGAAAATTTGTGTCATTTACTTCCTCAATTTTATTTCCAGATTCAGGTTGTGGCCAATACATATTGGCCAATGTAATCGCCATCGTGTAGAGGGGGGTTTGGTATTGGAGTGATGGTACGTGATGACCCACAAGTTGGCGCGAAATCCATGTGGTGTCGGTTTTTTCACACAGATCAAAGAAGTTGGCTGTGGTTGTGTGTGGCCGAGTTATTGGCAACCGCGTCCACACGTTGGTCGAGTGTTTAGTTTGCAACGAGCAAAAACAAACAATATAATAATATTAATTTAGTTAGGTACTTAAGTTTCGACGGCGTCGAGGGAGCTTTTTAAAAACACAAATTTTAAAATTAAAAGTGTATTTTCTTTAAGAGAGCTTGTTACAGACTAACTTAAAATCTAACATAAGTCTACACAAAGGACTGCAAAATGCTAGTCCGCTAAAATGCCAGACAAAACAAAAGTGGTCCGATAATGCGTGGGTAGTACGAGGAATATGCACTAAGCGTTGATAAGGACCGTACGCGGTGGAGTAGCGCCGTGCATAACTCCTCCCTCACCAAGTTCGAGATCATCCCTAGGATTATCTCGAATATTTTTTTTATATAATTTTTTCTAAAACTTATATCTATAACATAGAGCTATGAAAACTAGAGTCAGAATTATCGCTACATTTCCTATGCTAACACTTTTCACAACACCTTGTACCTCTACACTATCACTGGTAACTTGTGAGCCACTTTTATGCACTAAATAGTTGAGAAGCTTAACATCGGTCAAATTGATTTCATCCAGGTTGATGGGTTTTGGCAGCTCCGAAGTATCGTTTACCCTTGGTAACTGGATTAGTGGTATTTTATCTCCAAACATTTTCTTTCCTTCTGTAATGTGCGTTTTCAGAATGACCAATTTTCACAGAGCAATTATTGTCTATAGTCAAAAGGTAAGTTCCACAGATAGCCTCTTGGGTTATCTCTTCACCGCAGTGGTTGGTAAGTACAATTTCATTATTTGTATAAATTACCCAACGACCTGGTTGTACTGATTCTATTTTTACATCATTAATGACAACAGGAACAGGGTGGCAACTCGGCGTGCTGGTGGAAAACTGTAAAAGTTCAGCGACACAATCGTCTCTAGATAAAGGAGAGACATTATCTTCGTAGCACAGGAACCGGTCTTCATCAATTTCAGGACATGACTGAGAGAGCGGCGTTACTTTCAACCCCTTCACAAGGACATATGGATATTTTGGAAGGATAATGGAAGTCTGACCTTTATTTTCATCAAAAATAGGCAATGGAATTAATTTATAATAAATGTAAATTTCATTTCTTATCAATGGAATATGCATAATAAACTTTATCTGATTTTGTTTGATATAGGCCTTTATCTCCGTGCAACGTTCTATTTTAACAATATTTTCGGCAGTGGCAGAAAACACTAGCTTATCACTATTTTCTATTTCCTTTAATATTAACAAAAATTCATCAGAATTAATAATAGATTGGTGTAATATTTTAATTTTACTAAAAGCAACTGCGGTTTCTATTTCATTAAGACGTATGTAGTACATTAGGAAATTGTGTAAAAATGTTGTGTAGATATGTAAAACTTCATTAGCTGTTTCATCTAGTTTAGTTTTATTTAAGTAAAGATTTAATTCTCGTACGGTATTTCCGATTTCTATAAAGTTGCTTCTAGTAGAATTTGCAATTTTAGTGAAAGCATCCATCATTTCAGTGACAATGGTCATTTTAGCATTTAAGGAATCCTGTTTTGTTTTAATATTATTAATTGCTTCTTCATATCTCATAGCGTCATCACTATCCAAATTGCCAGTTATAGCTTTTATGAAAGATCCTAAGGGATTAAGCAAACCACGTTTAATTTTAGTTGAAGGAATTAATTGCCTATACTTCTCTATAGCTCTATACATAATATAATCAGTTTGTGACTCTACGTCGATAAAATCTGAATTAAAATTATTAATGCCTATATAACTATGAATATCATCCTTAAGGGCTACGTACCTATTTATTTATTTATTTATTTATTTATTTATTTATTTATTGGAAAACCAACAGCTTACAATCTAAAACAGTTTAGAAAAACAGTATAAAAACAGAAAGCCAATTAAAGGTTTTCACGAGTATGAAGCAGAGTATAACCAAAGTGTGAACACTGAGCACAAAAAGAATTAAATATACTTAGTAACACCTCTATATAATAATAAATAAACTACCCGACCACCTACTTAAATATTAATTTAACTACTATCGACAAAAAAATCACGGCTTAAGCACCGCCTGAGCGCTGTGACACCAATTGTAAAAACATCTAAATCAGTCCTCCTGCAAATCGCATTGATATATCTGCTCACCCGCACAACATAAGAGTTCCGCCTATAGTTTGTAGATATATAAGGGACATAAAGCGGCTTGATAGATCTGGTGAATGTGAATGGTACATTAAGAGAAAACTTGGTCAAAAGATCAGGGCAGTCAATACTTCCTGATAATATTTTAATTAAGAATAAACTATCGGCGATATCACGACGATCCCTGAGGGGCAATATGTGGAACCGTTTACAATTCTTTAGGTAGTCATCCGAGCAATATGGTATTTTTTGATGAAAGCACAAATATTTTACAAACTTCTTCTGAATACGTTCCAATCTATCAATGTACGTGATATATGAAGGGTTCCAAACTTGCGATGAATACTCCAAATGACTTCTGACATAGGTGCAATAAAGTATTTTTAAAGTTTTTGCATGTTTAAAACCCTTGGATACGCGCATGATAAATCCAAGTGATTTCGAAGCACTACTAATTATTGAGTCAATATGATCGTCAAATAGGAGTTTTTTATCATGATGAACTCCTAGATCACAGACCGAGTCATGCATAGAAATAGTCTGACCATTTAGAATATATCTAGAAGCAATGGTATTTTGCCTTCGGGTAAAACATACAACTGAGCATTTAGATATATTGAGATCTAGCCTGTTAACCTTACAGTACTCTTCTAAACGACAAAGGTCCTCTTGTAAAGCCTTCACATCAGTTAGCGAAGAGATAGCTTTAAAGATCTTCATGTCATCAGCAAAGGCCAACAAATTTGACGAGAGGAAGCATGAGTCGATGTCATTTACATAGATTATGAATAATAAAGGACCAAGCAGGGATCCTTGAGGAACGCCACTAGGAACCCATACCCAACTAGAAATATAGTTATGCAATACAACAGCTTGCGTTCTATTGTCAATATATGACGAAAACCACCGCAGTAAATCCCCCCTAATACCTATGCTGAACAATTTATCTAAAAGAATACTGTGGTCAATTCTGTCGAAGGCTTTACTGTAATCTGTGTAAATGACATCTACCTGCCTCCCATCATGCATGGCTTCAGTTATATAGTCATTAATAAGCGTTAAGTTAGAAGTCGTTGATCTACCACGTAAAAACCCATGCTGATGAGGGCTGAATGAAAGTTTCAAAGCAGAATATACTTGATTATAGATAATTCTTTCAAACACTTTAGCGATAATGCACAATTTAGAAATAGGTCTGTAATTTATAATTTCTGATTTAGATCCCTTTTTATGAACCGGAGTGATGAACGCGGATTTCCATACTTTTGGTACAACACCAGTTGATAGGGACTTCGTAAATAATAATGATAAAGGATAAGCCAAAGAAGACGCGCATCGTATAAGAAGTTGGGGAGAGATATTGTCAGGCCCTGCAGATTTAGATGGGTCCAATTTTTTAAGTAATTGTAAAATCACTTCCACATTTACTTCAACTTGAGAAATATCTGAAACTTGATTAGTAACTGAATCATTAAAAGTGTTTAAATCAGCAGTGGTAATAGTTGAGTTAATGTAAGTGGAAAAAAAGTGAGATGAGAAGGCCTCACAAATAGAATCGCCATTCTGGATAACCTCATCATTATAATTTAGGGCACTCGGTATTGCATTAGATTTATATTTATTTTTGACGTAACTCCAGAAGCTTTTTGGATTGTTTTTGATTGAGTTTTCAGTCATATTCATAAAATGTTTGTAACAGGTCGATTCTAAGGCCTTAACTCTTTCTCTTAATAATTTAAAAGTAATATAATCAGACATATTTCCGTACTTCTTATACTTTTTTAGGAATTTAGATTTTTCTTTAATTGCCATTTTTAAAGACTTATTATACCAAACAGGATAAGAATTGTGATAGATACGTTTAGTGGGAATGTATTTGTCGCATAATTTCAGTAAAATATTATTAAAGAACAAAACAGATTCATCTGTCGTTTTTGAGGAAAATTCATTCACCCAGTTTATCCCTGCAATCTCAGCATTAATGGAATCATAGTCGCCCTTATTATATAAAATTTTATTACGAGGCGCTGGTTGCAGGACATATGTTTCACTCAGAATAGTATTTATTAAGAGTGCTGGATGGTAGGCATCGGTAGGTACCAAGGAATCTGGGCATTTTGTGACACTAACGGATTCATTAGATAATACTAAATCTAAAATTTTTCCGTATTTATTTAATATTCCGTTATATTGACAAAAAGCTAAGGTGTTGAGCTTGTTAGATAAATGCCTAATATGTCAGGTTATTAAGATCATTAAAAGGAAATAAGTATCAAGAAAGTAAATTAAACAAAGTAGGTAATTAGTAAATTATATATTTTCAATTAAAACCAAAACTTGGGCCGATACTCAAAATGTTTATTAAATCAATTAACTACTTTATAAACTACCACCATTTCGGACACAAACCAAAATGACCACCGGTAAAAGAAATGGCGAAAGAAAACCGGTTATGGCCTTTTTTTATCGATCAGGTATTTTAACACATCTTTTTCATACAAATACAAAATTACAATAATAATAAAAACAATTGGAACTTATCTTTAATGTCCGGCGGCCTCACAATGAATGCCGCCTAACGTTCTACCATGTCCTTAAATAACCTCGCTCCCCGCCAATCGCTACCTCCCCGCCAATCGTTACAACAAGTCAAAATAGCAACTCAGTTTACTTCTAATTATAAATTAATACTTCTAATTATAAATTAAATAAATCTATAATAAACGTAAAACAATTTTAACATAAATTGAACAAGGATTTAAAACAAATAAATAAATCGTTAACCAAGTTATTTTCAGAACGGAAGTACGACTTGTAACATTTAACAAGTCGAACCGGAAGTGCAGAGTATCATTTATTAATTTTATTACATCTTTAGCAATAACAATATGATTCAAGATGTAATAAAATTAATTATTTAATAACTATAAAACTATCACTTGTTCTAATTTATCTGTAAATCGAAAGTGTCAAGTGACATCTAGTCAATCAGTCAGTACCATTTGAAAGATTACCTAATACGGCCATACTGACAGTACAGCGTTCTCGATGTACATAAAAAAAAAAAAAAAAAACAAATGAAATTAAAAAAAAAAAGTGAAAAACTATGTGCAATTATCTACATTAATACACATTTATATTTCGGCATTGTTACAGTTTCGCTTTTCACATTAAGTTAAAACTTACAAGTAATTACAATCATATTTATTTACAGTTTGGCATTGTTACAGGCTCCGCTTGTCACAGTTTAAGCTAACAAGTAACAACGGTCATTTGCTTTACATAAACTCTAGCCCCACACCTGCTGCGCATGAGATAGGCTAGAAAAGCAAATAACTTCAGCAGTTCATAATTCATATTTACAGTTTTGGCATGCCATTGTTACAGGCTCCGCTTGTCACAGTTTAAGCTAACAAGTAACAACGGTCATTTACTTTATAAACTCTAGCCCCACACCTGCTGCGCATGAGATAGGCTAGAAAAGCAAATAACTTCAGCAGTTCATAATTCATATTTACAGTTTTGGCATGCCATTGTTACAGGCTCCGCTTGTCACAGTTTAAGCTAACCAGTAACAACGGTCATTTACTTTATAAACTCTAGCCCCACACCTGCTGCGCATGAGATAGGCTAGAAAAGCAAATAACTTCAGCAGTTCATAATTCATATTTACAGTTTTGGCATGCCATTGTTACTGGCTCCGCTTGTCACAGTTTAAGCTAACCAGTAACAACGGTTATTTACTTTATAAACTCTAGCCCCACACCTGCTGCGCATGAGATAGGCTAGAAAAGTAAATAACTTCAGCAGTTCATCAGTCAAGTCAAATCATTCATAGTCTTTAACAGGTTTACAATAATTCATAATTATTACATCTTAAAATAACACAAAATAACGCCTTTTACTTCTCTCTTATACAAAAACTGTGCGTTGTCGGGTCAATTCAATTATTTACCTCAGTAAACAATATTAAATAGAGATAATTTGGTACATACAATCAATAAATTTTAAACGTCTAAGCTGTAGTAGCACCGCTTAACAGAAATTCCTTCAAGATATGTATTTAAATTAATAACGGCAAGTTTATAATAATGTGATTAGCTATAAAATACTTAAGACAATATATATTACTAGTTTTTAATAAACAATATTTTAACAATGTTTTTCATTAAATGACATCTTTTACACCAGTCCGCTCAATCCCCTCTCCGAGCCGATATATATTTTTTTTTGTGATGTAATCAGTAATGATAACGCTAGCAAATTAGGCTATTTTGTAGTACCCGAGTATAAGATTTTAAATTCACATATTAACAAGATATTAGGTTGATGTAACTAGCCGTGATTTATATATTAAGAAAGTTTATTATTAAATACAAATAATAATTTTAGTTTTAATAGAAACTTAGGAGAAAGAAGTAAGTATCGCCTTTGAATCACCAAATGTGATATGAAGCTGAAAGAGTTGTAAAGACGGATTTAGAGGGATAAAATATGATTTTTCCTAATATCTGCGTTACTACAGGTTATCCCATTATGTTATTGAATTTGAATGAATATTTATGGATTTTGGATCGCGACGTGATGACGCTTGGATGTATTTTTTATTTTTCATTATTAAATATTTTAATATATTTTTATAATTGTAATTATGAAGGATGGAGAGGCAACGAAAAGAGGAAGCGATGAAGAAAACTTTTAAAATGAGAAAATGTACAGACGTGAGCAAAATATGTGAAGGTGAAGTTGAAAAACAGACAAACCTATGAATTCTATAAATATAATGTTTTTCAAAAGAGTTGTAAATTGAATCGAAATATCCTGCCGTTCGGTCAACCTGATAGATAGTAAATTCATTATGATGACAAATTATGGTACCTGTTCAGTACCGCGAGGAATTACTGTGATTCTAAATAATAGATGGATATGGGTTTAAGACATTATTCTACATAAAAACATCGTAAATTCATTTGTAACTAATTCTATTTTATTTTATTATCTTTTTATTTTTAAGGTTTATCATTGTTCTTAATATTTGAATTATCACCTATTCATTTATTGTCTTTTTTTTATCAAGTTATCATTATTGGGATTAAATTTATTTACGCCTTTTATTATTTAAATACATTATTGTAAAAAAAAAAAAAAAAAAAATCATATGTTTAACTGTAGTTTGCTTATACGAGATACCTACGTTAAAATGTTAGTTGCTTTGCCATTAATTATTACGTCATGAAAATTACTTTGGTATAAAATAATATTTAGTTACCAGTACTTGCAATTTGGTTATAATCGCAATTTATTTATTATCGCTACCAGCGAACATGTAGGAAAAATAATAATTAGCTCGGAAGTGGTACTATCACTGCTATGTTAAAAGATGCCATTTTTCATTCTTACATTTGATCACGAATACTACCATATTGTCATAGTAACTTAACTAGACGGTAATGCAGAACCCTTGGAGGGTTTACCTGCTTTTGCAAGCTGGGATAAGCTGCACCAGCAAGTTTCTCGATGCCGTGGCACCAGACCGCAGCTCCGTTTTCCCTGGAAGCAGGGTCGAAAACAGGCAGACGTCGTGCTGCCGCTATTTCGTTGTGGTTTCCTGTCGCTGCATTTTGAATCGCGGCGAACAGACTCCCAAGCACAGCCGGATCCTTATAGTTCTATGTCTGACTGAAATTTAAAAAAAAAAAATATTAATACTATGTTAACACGAGGATCGATCCCACTTCTGATGTTAGATAAATGCCTAATATGTCAGGTTATTAAGATCATTAAAAGGAAATAAGTATCAAGAAAGTAAATTAAACAAAGTAGGTAATTAGTAAATTATATATTTTCAATTAAAACCAAAACTTGGGCAGATAATCAAAATGTTTATTAAATCAATTAACTACTTTATAAACTACCACCATTTCGGAAATAAACCAAAATGACCACCGGTAAAAGAAATGGCGAAAGAAAACCGGTTATGGCCTTTTTTATCGATCAGGTATTTTAACACATCTTTTTCATACAAATACAAAATTACAATAATAATAAAAACAATTGGAACTTATCTTTAATGTCCGGCGGCCTCACAATGAATCCGCCTAACGTTCTACCATGTCCTTAAATAACCTCGCTCCCCGCCAATCGCTACCTCCCCGCCAATCGTTACAACAAGTCAAAATAGCAACTCAGTTTACTTCTAATTATAAATTAATACTTCTAATTATAAATTAAATAAATCTATAATAAACGTAAAACAATTTTAACATAAATTGAACAAGGATTTAAAACAAATAAATAAATCGTTAACCAAGTTATTTTCAGAACGGAAGTACGACTTGTAACATTTAACAAGTCGAACCGGAAGTGCAGAGTATCATTTATTAATTTTATTACATCTTTAGCAATAACAATATGATTCAAGATGTAATAAAATTAATTATTTAATAACTATAAAACTATCACTTGTTCTAATTTATCTGTAAATCGAAAGTGTCAAGTGACATCTAGTCAATCAGTCAGTACCATTTGAAAGATTACCTAATAAGCTCGTCAACAAGTAAACATTCATCATGTGATGCAAAGTTACTCGGTTCCAGCGATTGCATTTCGGATGGTACCCAAGTTATTCCACTCATATTAAAATCGCCAACCACAAGAAACATGGATGAAGGATTATTTAAAACGACTTGATTTAATTTTGCAAGGTAATTAGATAGTTGAGCAGAGAAAGATAACCTATTGTTTTGCCTACACAAATAGATAACACAGATAAATAATTCTACATATTTATGCGAGTTGCAATGTTTTAGTCGTAACCGTATCCACAAATCCTCGGCAGTAGAGTGAAAAAATGATTGCTCATCTACCTGTAAGTTCCTTTTAGTAGCGATCAACACTCCTCCTCCTCTCTTTTGTCAATATTTATTATATTTATATATGAATATTTATATTTAACTCTATTTCTTCATTAATTTTTTCTAAATCTAAAACCTTAATTATAGTCCATTTGTCGTAGCTGACGAATGCTTGACCTTCCTTAACGGGAAGTAGTCCCGGATTCCTGTCAATCCGGTGCAGTAGAAGGGCCTTATGCATTACTGCATGCCCCGCCGCTTGGGGAGCGGCGGGGGTATGTCGGGCTCCCCCTCTTATGCCACTTAGGGTATACCGACTAAAAACCTGACTGACTACCACCTTGTCCGCCTAGATGGGCGGGGCCACGGGAACTAAGATACTTCCGTGACCCCGCCGGCGGCTGTCCGAAGACCCTTCTCTTTGGGTTCGGCACTATTGGCGGCGCGCACAGTTGAAGTTGGCGCGCCGCTCCGCTCGGGGACTTCCGATCCGATGGGCGACGATTTCCCCTAACCGCCGCCCGGAAGCCCCCGTTAAGGTGGTAGTCGCCGGGCATACGCCATGCGCCTACCGCCCGGTCTTTTACGGCGGAGCGGGGGGGCTGCTGGATCCGCTTCCCTCACCCGCTCCGCGGCCTCCTTCTGCGTCAGTACTTCGTCGCAGAAGGAGGCTACCGCGTCCCACGACCTCTCGCTCTCGGCCATCTGATGAACAACAGCCGGGAGCGAGAGGTCGTCGCCAACAACAGCCACGAGTGCGGCGCGAGGCGCAGCCCACTCGGGACACACCTCCAACGTGTGCTGCGCCGTATCTTCCGCGCAGCCGCACTCGTGGCACTTCGCCGAACTTTCTCTCCTAGCCACGCTGTGCAGGTACCAGCCGAAACAGCCGTGGCCGGACAATACCTGCACAACGTGGTACGACAGCGCACCGTGGCGCCTCCCTAACCAATTGTTTAGGACCGGTCGAATTGCGTCCACGGTGCGCTGCCGTGGCGCTCCAAACCTCCTCTCGGTCTCCCCAAGTCGCGCCGCCCATTCCCGGACGAGGGACCTCTGGGCGCTCTCTCTCCACCTCAGTGCCCCATCCGGGAACGGGTTCCCTCCTTGGTGGGCTTCGGCGGCCAGCCTATACGCCGCCGCCAGCACAACGGCGTCCAGCTCCCACGGCGGACTTCCAGCGATCGCACACGCCGCCTCGAAGGAGATGGTGCGGTATCCTCTTATTACCCTGACCGCCATGGCCCGCTGCGGTTTTCGCAAAAGGGCCAGATTGCGGGCGGACAGGGTATCGGCCCAAAGTGGTGCGCCGTACATGGCCATCGACCGCACCACCCCCAAATAGAGGCGGCGACAGGCGACGCTCGGTCCGCCGACGTTCGGGAGAAGGCTGCCGAGCGCGGCAGCGGCCCCCATCAATCGCGGCACTAGTAGCCGGAAGTGCTCGGCGAACGTCCACCGACCGTCGAGTACAATGCCGAGATACTTCATACTCGGCTCGACGGCGATGGACACACCCCCGACGACTAAGTGCGCTCCTGGAGGTGGCGAGTTCCGGGGCCCATGAAAGCACAGGGCCTCGGTTTTGTGCAGTGCCACCTCCAGGCCCAACCGCCGAATCCGCCCAACCACGTGCGCGACCCCGGCCGTAGCCAGCACGGCCGCATCGCGGTGAGTCTTGCTGCGGGACGTCACGAGGGTATCGTCGGCATAACATAAAACGCCGACACCTCTCAAGTTGGCGCCCCGCAGCACCCAATCGTACCCGATGTTCCACAGGAGTGGACCCAGAACCGACCCCTGTGGAACACCGCACGTGACCGCCCTGCGGCCGTACCCGCTAGCGACCGGGTATACCACCTGTCGCGCACTTAAATACTGCGCGACAAACTCCGCCAAATAGCGTGGCACCCTGTGGTGCGCGAGTGCTGACCGGATTACCTCCCAGGGGAGTGTGTTAAAGGCGTTGGCGATATCCAAAGATACCGCCAGCACAACTTCACCCCGGGAGGTGGCTTCGTTCGCCAAGGCCCGCAGCCGCGTGACCGCGTCCATCGTGGACCGGCCGCGGCGGAAGCCGAACTGCCGGTCGCTCAAATTCGGGCCTACCTCCTCCAAGTGCTGGATGAGACGAGCCGCGACCACTCTTTCCAACAGCTTACTCGCCTCATCCAACAAAACGATGGGGCGGTAGGCCGACGGCGAGTCAGCTGGTCGGCCGTCCTTTTGTAAGAGGACCAGCTTCCCGGACTTCCACCGCAGCGGTACACAGCGACGGACGAGACACGCGGTGAGCAGATTCCTCATCCGCGGTCCGAGGCCTTCCTCGTCAAGAGCCAGCGCCCACGCACGGCCCGGGATACCATCGGGCCCTCGCGCCACCGCCGCCCGGAGCTCACTTTCGCTCACCGGGGGCACCACGCTATTCTCTTCCTCCTCAGGCGCCGCAAGCGGCGGCGCCATGGCCGGAGGCGTGAACACGCCACGCTCCGGGAACAGTGAGGTGATGACACTTTCCCGGAGGGCCGGCTGGAGGCTTTCCGTTAAGGGGGGGGCATAGGGGCGCAGTTTGGCGCGCACCAGCCTGTATGGTGTCCCCCACGGATCTCTGTTCAGTTCCTCCAGCAATTGGGTCCACGCCTCCGACTTCGCCTCGCGAATGGCCACCTGCAGCGCCTTCTTGCCCTCCCTGTAGGACTCGTACAGGCGGGCCTCCTCTTCCTCTTCGCGATTCGCTCGACGGCGATACCGGGTGTACCGGCGGCGGGCTGCAACGCACGCCCGACGATGTAGAGATGGTCCGACAACGTCTCCACGTCCTCCAGGACTCGCCAGCCCTGAACACGGCGTGCGAGCGCGGGGGTTGCGAACGTTACGTCCACAATAGACCCTCCCCGCTGCCGCACGCACGTGTTCGTCGACCCCCGGTTGAGGACAACCATTCCGCCGGACACTGACCAATGCAGCAGCTCCCCGCCGCGAGCGTTGGACGCCGGACAACCCCAAGCCGTGGATTTGGCGTTGAAGTCGCCGGCGACAAGCACCGGGCGCGGAGCGCTCCGGAGCACCGCCGTCGAGAGCTCGCCGAGGAACGCCTCGAACTCGGCTAGGACTCTGTTGGGGGAAAAATAGACGCCGATCAGAACGACGTCCCCCAACAGAGCCGCAACCCAGCCGTCTCCTCGCCTCACCCCCTGCAGAGGCGGGGCGCCTACAGCCGTGTTGGTGATGATGGCTACCGAACCCAAATTGTCCCCCACCCAAGATGTTCTGGGCGGGACGTAGTAGGGCTCGGCCGCCACTGCCGCGTGGATGTCCCACTGCGCCATGGACTGCAATAGCAGATCCTGTGCAGCGGCGCAGTGGTTCAAATTCGATTGGCAGAGGCGAAGGGCCACCACCATTATTTATCCCACGACCATAGGCTCTAGCACGGCCCCAGGCCCCTCAGGGGGCGACGGCCGATCCGCGGGAGCTACCCGCCTTTGCGCACCAGCCCTTGCTGGCCTGCGCGCTTTCGGGGCGGAGCAGCTTTTAGCCCCCACCGCGTGCCTCGCCGGCTTCTTCGCCGCCTCGCAGAGCGGGCAGTGTGGGTCCGCAGTGCATCCACTCGATTTATGACCGGCGACACCGCAGCGGAAACAACAATCGCTGCGGTCTAACGGCGCCGTGCACTGCGCCCTCACATGCCCGCTCTGTAGGCAGCGGTAACACCGCATGGGCCGGGGCTCCAGCAGCTGTGTGCGCGCCGCTACCCAGCCGACAAGGAGACGCTGCTTGCTCACCAGCTTGGCCGCCTCGACCGGGCAGCTCACCCAGGCCGAGCTGAGGCCGGCGACGTCCGGACGAATTTCGCCGACCCTAACTGCCTGCTCTGGGCAACCACCGGTCTTGGCGACCGCAGCCCGGACGTCCTCCTTAGTGACGGTATCGTCAAGACCCGACACCCTCAGCTCCAGGCACTTTGTCGGCCGGGTCACGCGCACGTCCTCCTCCCTCAAGCATCCTCGAAGTCGGTCTGCGAGGGAGTCCGCTTTGGTCGCATTCGTCTCGCCGGACACCTCGAGGAGGTAGGCCCCGGTAGCGGCGCGCCTCATATTAATGCCCCCATCTATGCCCAGCGTGGCGAGTTCTATTTTCTCCTTCGCGTACGCCATGACGTCGCGGTATGTGACACCACGCTTCTCAGCTTCCGGCAGCACGGTCAAGACCACTGCTGCCGTTTGCGGCGGGCGCAGTCGACGGGGCCGCCTCCTATTCCGCTTCTTCTTTTTCCCGCCAGCCCCTGATTGTGGCTGCGGGGCGGCCGCCGCTTTCTGGCGCGCAGCTGCTCGCGCCGCGGCCTTCTTCTTGCGGCTCTGCGCCGGCGTCCAGTCATCATCGGTGGTGTCACCATCCGCATCGACGGTGTGACTCGGACCAGGGGCCGTAGCACTCAGGGCCGCACTCCTTGTTGGGACAGTCCTTCGAGTCGGGGCTGGGGCTGGGGCCGGGGTTGATGTTCCTGCCACTGCCGCAGAGCTCTTCCCCTTCCCTTTTCCCTTGCCCTTTCCTTGGGCGGGTCGGGGAGCCAAATCCACCTGCATTGGAGGAGGAGGCGGCGGGCTGTCGTCCATAATGGGACTCACTTCCCTCGTGCTGGGTCCCGCAACAGCCGCGGCATAAGTGGCCGTCTTGGCGTTGGCCCTATCAGCGGCCAGCGGCGGGCGAAAACGTGGCTCCGGTGGGAGGCGCTCCTTTATTGGCGCCAATTTAGCCTCCACCATGTTCCCAATGGTAAGCACCACCGCCCGCAGCTGCTCGTCGGACAGCCCTGTTGCGCCCACTTCCTGCGCCTTCTGCGCTGCTTGAGGGCGGCTCTCCGCCTTGAAAGCCTCAAACTCCCGGCGGAGCTGGGCCATGTCGTCCCGGAGGCGGCTGTTCTCAGCCTCCAACCTCAAAGTATCTTCCGTCGCGGACCTCTTCTGAAGCAGTGCGGTCGCCTCTCGTATACCGGCGACCGACTGCTTTAGGGACTTCTGATATGTCCCCTTGAGGTTGGAGGACCTTGCTGCAACCTAGAGGATGGTCTCCAAATTCTCCTGCACAACATCGCACAGCGCCGCCCGGGTTCGGCCGTCAGCCTCCCCCTCCGAGGTCGCCGCCAGGTCGACACCGCTAACCACCGCAATATCGGCAACGCGGGCCGACTTCTCTCGGGCGCGCGCGCACTGCTCGGCCATCTCTCTCTCGGCCTGCAGCTCTAGCGACTCACGCATGGCGGCGTTCAATTCCTCCTGCGCTTTCCTTCGCCCCACAAACTCCCCGGTGGTGGGGGGGCGGCCACGACCTCTCTTTTCTTTTTCCCGGGGAGGGAGCGGTGCCGGCGGCGGGGCAACACTAGCCTCGCTCGCCGTCGACTCCGCTCCGGAGTCCTCACCGTCCAGCGCCAGCTTTCGCTTCTTGAAGCGTGTTTGGAGCGGGCGCGCTCCAACCGACTTAACGGACCGCATGCTAGCGGCCGAATCGGAGTCAGAGAGCGTCGACCCAAATCTCCACGGGCGACCGCTCTCCGCTCCACTTCCTCTCGCCTCTTCCAGTCGCTCCACTACCACGACCGGACTAAGGCGCCTCTCCAAACTCATCTCCACCTTGTCTCCTCTCCTTCCTTTTTCTCCCTCACACTCCCTCTCCTACAATTATTGATGCTTTCAGTAAGTTAGGCTAATTCATAGAAATGTTATACCTATAATTACACGAAATCGTAAAACTAAGGTTCCTATTAAAGACATTAAGCGCCCTCTACAGGTGGTTACTTCTGGTCATCCAAATGATCCGAAGCCAGGCCCTTCTACTGCGGGGTGGTGGTCAGGATACCTCCACGTGGTCCACCCCGGGCAACGCCGGCACGTTCTTGCCGGCGGCTAAAGTCCTGACACGTGGTCCGCTCTCCGCGCTCATTATTGAGTGCGTGGCAGACGCGGACGCCGTCTCCTTGCCGCAGTCGCGGAAGGGGACGGCGGAGTGGAGCCCGGATGCGGGCGGAGCGCCGGCCTAACCAGCCGGCGAGCGCAGACCGTAACCCCGTGGTTATGTCTCACGGGGCCGAGGGCCTTGGCTTAACCGCCCGGGCCGCGAGGAAGAAAACCTCTATAAAAAATCACCCGAATCCCAAGGTTCGGACCGCGCCGAGGGGATGCGTGGCCAGTCGGAGACTGGTCACTAGCGGTCCAACCCCGCCGGAACTGGCAACCGTGCGGGCGTATCGGTGCCCCTCTGATCGGGAATGGGCGTCACCCCGCAGAGGAGTCTAGATCGGCGGCTTCGGATCATTTGGATGACCAGAAGTAACCACCTGTAGAGGGCGCTTAATGTCTTTAATAGGAACCTTAGTTTTACGATTTCGTGTAATTATAGGTATAACATTTCTATGAATTAGCCTAACTTACTGAAAGCATCAATAATTGTAAGGTAATTTTTTTCTTCAATTGTGTAAGTATCGATAAACAATTCTTGGAATGGTCTAATCTGGGTCTGTGATAGCTGCAGTTCTGGTTTTAAAAGTTGACGCTCGTATTTAATTTTTTTTTTTTTTTTGGCATCTTTCACAAAAATTAATTGTCAATTATCAACTAGCAACAGTTTTATCCATACAGTTCCAATAAAACGTGTGTATGAGGTGAGCTAGAGTTTCTTTGACTTTCCTATGTGTGATGGCTAGTCCTACCTGTATGATACTTAATGACAATATGACGTTGCCCGTTTTCATCATCTACATTTACTACCCGTTTAGTACACTCGTAAAATTTTACAGTGCCCTTTTTAAATAGAGTCGCGGTTATTTGTGAAAATTGCTTGTGGTGTAAATCACTCTGAAAATAAAAGAAATATTTAATTTTAGGTCTGGTGTATTCTTTAAGAAAATGTTTGATAAGATCGGGATTATCTTCAGGTAAGTGTACTTTTAATATTTTTTGTGATTTCCTAGATAAGTTTTTAACTGACATTTCATTTCTGTTCCAGGTGTATACGAGTATTTGGTTTGGCTTCGTGTCTACAGCTTCCTGCAAGATAAGTATACCTTCTGTCTCTGAGTGCATCGCGGAATGTATTGTATCTATGTCATCACTGTTTTGATTTTCAGATGCGGATGCTGTGCTGCTATCTACTGATGGGATGGAATAAGGAGATCGTCGGCGTGGCCTTACTTCAATTATTGATTTTACTGAATCGTCGGAAGAAATTGATATAGGGGATGGAGAACGTGATCGATTATTATCAGCTTTCTCGTTTTGGTAATTCGTAGGGACTTTCATCCTTGTTTCAGTTCGCGGTTCTGAAACTACCTGATATGGAGGTTTATAAATTATAGGTATCTGTGCGTTAGGCGTCTGTAAAACCCGATTTCTCATGTCTATGTTAGCTGCTAATTTTGTGAGGAGATCAGAACCTATGAGGCCGTCAAATCTACCGTCTACGTCATATACATGAAATTTATGAGTAAGCGTACTCCTAAATGTTTTAAATAACGGAATACAAATTATTTCATCATGGGTGCTTTGAGCATGGGTACTAACAACGGTATAGGGTTCGTACTGCTTAAAGTTGTTAAAAAAATTGTTTGCTTTAGCTGGGCTAATAAATGATCTGCTACTTCCGGTGTCTATAAGGAATTTCGAATTAATTTCCGGTAGCTCTATGTAAGGTAATTTAAGGGTACTATCGCAACAATTAAGGTTAATTATTTCACCTGAATGTCCGAGGCTGTTTGTGTGAAAATTTTTCAAAGTTGTGTTTTCATTGTCAATCGCAATGTCAGGACTTTTCGCATAATCATAACTAGTAGAGTCCTCTACATAATCAATATGTGGTTCACTAACAGTGTAATTTAAATCATAATTATCTGGGTAATATTCGGAACTCGAGGGTGTTGGTTTACTATAAAGAGGTTGATTAGTAATCATATTTTGTCTTACAGGTGCGGTCCGCATAGAGACGTCTGTATCTTCATTCAGTATGGGCGGCGCTTGTTGGTTTTGAATGCCAAATTTAAATTGGTTGGGGTTAGACTGTTGTTGAGGGATCCCAAATCTAAAACCGTTGTGCTGGAAGGGTGCACGGGGTTGTTGCATAGGATTAGGGTTGAAATTACGCTGAAGTGTATTCTGGTTTTGGGGTGGACCGCCAAATCGGTAACCTTGGAACGGCATGACTCTATTTGGTACAAAGTTTGGTTTAAAATTTACCTGTCCCTGATTTTGAGGAATACCAAATTTATAATTTTGCTGATTAGATGTAAAATTAAAGGGACCATTAGCAAAAGGCCTTGAAAATGTTTGCGTAGTTGGACTTACAAACGGTCTTGGCTTAGTGTTCTTAGCTTTATATTGTTCTAAAAAGTTGACTTCCTCAGTTACTACACTTAGCGCATTTTCTAAACTAACACACTGTCTTAACCGCACTATACGTATCATATCCTCCGGTAAATTATATAAGAATACGTTTAACGCTGTATTATTGTAAATGATCATTTTGGCCGCTTTAATTCCTTCATCTCGTAATATATTTACTTTTGCAAACAAAGAACTTTTAACATTCTGAACGCGGTGGCAAAACTGAATATATGATTCGCCGTGTTTAATTTTTAAACTTTCAAGCTCAATAGCAATGCACTCTTTAGAGCGCGGGTCGCCAAAATGTCGACAAAGGACTTCCTTAAGTTGTTCCCAATTCACTAAATTTGGATGTTCACTTAGTAGAGTCGCAGCTCTATCAATAAGCCTACTAGTTATGGAATGGAACAAATACATATTTTGATGGAAGTTTCCTTCACTATAGAAAGCTCTATGGACATATTCACACTTAGATATAAACAAATTCAACAATTTTTCATCTCCATCATATTTGGGAATTATATTTAAAATTTCTCTAGGTATCAAAGTTAAGTGTTCCATTTTTATTTATATATTTATATAAAAATTTTGTTTATATGTATTTTATTTATATTATATTTATTTACCTATATAAAATTAACAAGACTCGATTTTCGTAGTCATGTTACTAACACTATTTATAATAACTAATTAATTACGAATACTACGACACTTGTATCATACAAAATCAGATAGACGTAATTTAATTAGGTCGACTATTTGGGGTCGACAAAATGTGGAAAAACAGGGAATATGAAAAACAGGAGTGAAGAGGTCTACTCACGCGCTGCTCGATCCCATGTCTTCCGGTGAGTCTGCTCTGCTGCTCGAAGCTCTCTCCCGATGTAACACTGAGTTTATAGTGTAATCGCGTCTTCTATAAGTTATTTATTTGGTTCGAGGATACCCGAATCCGCGCTGAACCGAACTTGACGTAAAAAATCGATTTTTGGATTTTACAAGCGTTAGCTCGGCAGCAGGATAATGACGGATATCCTACCGGCTGCGCCACTTAAGTTTCGACGGCGTCGAGGGAGCTTTTTAAAAACACAAATTTTAAAATTAAAAGTGTATTTTCTTTAAGAGAGCTTGTTACAGACTAACTTAAAATCTAACATAAGTCTACACAAAGGACTGCAAAATGCTAGTCCGCTAAAATGCCAGACAAAACAAAAGTGGTCCGATAATGCGTGGGTAGTACGAGGAATATGCACTAAGCGTTGATAAGGACCGTACGCGGTGGAGTAGCGCCGTGCATAACTAGGTACTTGTACCTTGTTTTGTTTCGATGTATTGACAACATGTATGGTGAAAATAAATAAATTGCAGCAGCCGTCAGCGCCTCAATATTCATTATTAATATCGTCCGCACATTGGCCCGAACCAAATCAAACTGAACGACCTTCTAACGTGTGGACGTCGTCACAAACATATCACCACAAGACCACAACATTGGCCAATGTGTTGGCCAACGTGTAGAGTCGGCATTAAAAATACTATTTACTCTGGTGATTCAATTAACTGGTCGTTGTTTAAACGTTTTTTGTAAGTGTAGGAACGAATAGAAATTACCATAGATAAATCAAACAGAATGTAGAAGTGTCAAGTACTTATGCCATTTGCAGGATGCTTGAAGGTCCCATTCAGTGTCGGACCGCAACTGCAACATTTGGGGTTTTGCTACAAATATAACATTTTTTACTTACAATGGCAAATGTTTGCAACACTTCAATACCATTTCAACAATAAAAATACATAGGTAATAAGTTATGTAAAGTTTATTCATGTAATTCTATTATCTATGCGTATCCAATAATAGACCATCCTTGTAATTTAACAACTATTGTTCTTCTATACATAGTTAGTATATTATTCTTCCTAACGCGTACTACTAACTAGATAAAAATTTTGGTGCAAAATCTAAACAATGATTTGCAAGTGGTACTTGTATTTTTTACTAGCTTTTCCCCGCGTTAATTTTATGACATAGATGTCGTTTGACAACAAAGCAACCCATAGCGCGACTATTGGCGCCATCTGTTGGCCGATCGCATCCCATACCTGCCACCGCCCTCTATAGTAGAAAAAATATTTTTCCATTGGAATGACATACGGGATAAAAAGTAGCCTATGTTGGGCTCTGTACCCCTGGCAATATGTATACAAATTTTCATAATGATCGGCTGATTAATCAAGCCGTGAAGGAATAACAAACAAACTCACTTTCTCATTTAAATAAGTATAGTATAGTATAGCATATAGTATAGTATGAAGTATGATATGATAGTATGATGGTAAGTATGATTCATTTTCATTTCAAAATATCTTTATTCACATAAACACTTAAATAACATAGATAGTCGTAAAGTAGTGTAAATTAATTCCTAGTGATATCAATAAAATTGTATATTAAATAACGTTTACAAGTATAAAACACTTCTATAAACTAATTGCAGATTAATTGTTAAATTTAAATTAGCATCATTATTGTGTTATTATTGGTTGACAATAGTAAATAAAATGGTATATCTATGTAATATTTAGCTCGAATAATTACATTTTATATCTTATATTTGATTATAAGTTGATTTTACAAAGAATGCACAAAAATATCATATTTATATTTATAGTCCGAAGGTAAGTATGATTAGTATGATAGATAAAACACAATGAACAATAAGATGTAAAATATTTAAATTAATCCCAATCATATCACCAACAAACAAAATCGAGTAGGTTTTGGATAAACAATCAAAACAGAGTAAGAAACCGATTGTGGCTAAAGGAAGAGCTGAGTCACAACCAGTGTAGGATGAATAAGTAAAAGTTAGAAGCGATGAGAGCCTTCGCTACCGCAATTTTCCGCTGAAGTATTAGTAATTTACAGCTACACCCACTAAAAGCATCCATAAAAAAATTATAAAAAATATTATTTTTTATGTTAATATTATGTAGACAGACAAATTATTAGATAGATAAAAATATATCGACACCCGCATCGTAGAAGGCAGTATCTCGGAATACTTCCAATTTGTATTACCACCATAGGCGTGATGTCCGTGAAAAGACATACACGACAGTAAGATCAACGTATCTATAGCATCATAAGTAATTTCAAAAATAGACGATCGAAAAAGGTAGTAATTGTTATGTGGACTTCAGAGGAAACAGAAGTATTTCGAATTACTTCCCCTAATAGTTTTAAACTGGATAGCAATATTAAAGACGTATGTTGCTCACTCATCAAGTTTACGATTAAATGTTCGATATTGAAATGGAAGTAAAATGTCATACGACTTTTACTACAAAAACTTAAAGTATACATCTCATCAAAATAATCGGGCTGATGATTCCGATACAGAGAACAAAGATGACAGCAATTCTATTATTTTTTGGTTTAATTTTAGAGTGATTTACGAAGAGTAAAAACGTGATATTTATACTGAGAAGGTTGTAAACTGCTTGATACAACCTTATAACTGTTGAAGTTCTCCAAAACCTTGGGTCGTAACTGTTGCTATCTCAGCTTCTAATAGTTCTTTTTTAGATGCACATGTATCAAAACAAAGTATTTAACCTAATTTAATCGATGCATAAATAATTTTATCTGCAAACCTAATACTTTTTTCGTAAAAAAAAATTGTCCAAAACTATCACTTATTGGCTTATTCTGAAAAACTATTTCCAAGTTACAACCTTCTACGATGGGGGCGACGATATATTCATTTGCCACGGACATTACCATTTACAAAACATATAACACTAACTTTCGCACCTCAGTGTGTAGTTTGCTCATGCTGAGCAAAACACTGGTTTTCAGTTGCAACCCAAATACAAGGCCAGTCACAAGACACAAACGGTAACATCGTTTTTTTTTATTTAATATAAAAGAGTCCTTTACAATTTTAAATATTTGAATAATAATTTAGTTATTCAAATATTTAAACACTGAACACTACACTATAAGTTAACTTAATATTTAGGGTTAACTAAAAGAGGAAACTTGAAATTTTGCACAGGGGTTCCTTTTATAACGTAGGGGAGCACTAAGAAAGGATTTTTGGAAATTCATCCACTAAGGGGGTAAAACGGGGCTGCAAAGTTAGTATGAAACTATGCCATTTTTGAAGTTATTCGAATGAAATTAAGCATGAAGGTTCTTTATTGAAAGGCATGAAACACGAGTAAAATATTTTTCTCAATAATCATCCCATAAGGGCGGTAAAACGGGGATGCAAAGTTAGTATGAAACTTTCCGTTTTTTAAGTTATTCGATTGAAATTCAGTAAGGGGTAATTATTCAGGGGTGCACTATGAAAGGATTCTTCCAAAAAACTCACCCCCTAAGGGGGTGAAACGGGGGTTCTAATTCCCTTTATTTGAAACTTCGCAGAAATACTCCTGGCGGTAAATGAGTAAGTACGTGTTTCGGGATTTTTCAAAATTCAACCCCTAGAGGGATGAATTGGGGTGACTACCTATTTATTATAGTGAGAGAAATGCATTACTGCATGCCCCGCCGCTTGGGGAAGCGGCGGGGGTATGTCGGGCTCCCCCTCTAATGCCACTTAGGGTATACCGACTAAAACTCTCACTCACTACCACCTTATCCGCCTAGATGGGCGGGGCCACGGGACCTAAGATACTTCCGTGACCCCGCCGGCGGTTGTCCGAAGACCCGTCTACATGGGCTCGGCACTATTGGCGGCGCGCACAGTTGAAATTGGCGCGCCGCTCCGCTCGGGGAATGGGGTGAGTACCTAGACGACTACACGTGTATTATCGAGGGCGCTCAACCTAGAAAGCTGAAATTTTGGATAGAGATTCCCTTTATGATGTATACAAGGATAGAGACGTGACTTTTTTTAAATACCCACGAGAACAGGAATAATAAGACTACACGTGTATTATCGGGGGCGCTCAACCTAGAACGCTGAGATTTTGTATAGAGGTTCCTTTTATGACGTAGACAAGGATGAAGATGGGATTTTTTTTTATTCCCATGGGAACGGGACAAATAGGACTGCACGTTTGTTATTGTGGGCGCTTAACCTTAGACACCCAACCTAGAACACTTAGATTTTGTATTGAGGTTCCCTTTATAAAATAGACAAGGATAAAGACTGAATTTTTTAAATTCCCATGCGAACGGGAAAATTAGGTGCATTATCGTGTGCGCTCAACCTAGAAAGCTAAGATTTTGTATTGAGGTTCCCTTTACGAAGTAACGATTTATAGACCAACTTGACCGGATCGGACCGTACCGTACCAGAACGGACCGGATTTTGCTCGAAATTATGTTCAATTATTTTTTTCAACACACCCTCGTCCCACACATTCGCGAAGGCATTCCCAAATGCTACGTCTTTTGTTTTTACTACGTAGTACATACGTCAAATGGGAACATTTTGAATACGTCTTTTTTTTACTACGTAGTGCATACGTCAGATGGAAACATTTTGAATTTAGAAAACATTATTGACATGTAAACTTCGCGAAAGCATTCGCGAAGTCCTTCATGCGAATGTGTGGGACGGGGGTCACAACATTATTATATGATTTCAAAGTTATGTGGTTTGTACCTACCTATAATTATTTATTTAATTAAATTAGACGACAATTTAACTCTAATTAACGAACAATACTTTTTTGCTTTAGGATCTGCAGACATACCTTGATTCATCTAAAAATGGAGTAATCTATATGAGTTTTGGCACAAATGTTGTAAGCAAAAACATACCATTAGAAATTATAAATGAATAAAAAGGCTTTTTGTCGACTACCATACGATATCTTATGGAAATGGGATGAAAACAGTATGGCTGATAAGCCAGAAAACGTGAGACTATTTCAATGGCTTCCACAAGCTAATGTTTTAAGTGAGTTAATTTTGGAAATTTTTAGTTTATCACACATAATGACGATCTGGATGTAATCGTTGTAAAACTGAATGAAAATGTTTATGCAAATTAGAATAAGAAAAAATTCTAATCAGTATTTTATAATAATTTTGAGTTACCTTCTGCTATAATAATTAATACTATTATACTAATACTAATCCTTACTAATATTATAAATGAGAAAGTAAGTTTGTGTGTTTGTTTATTTGTTTGTTTGTTATTCCTTCACGACTAGACTAAGCAGCCGATCATTATGAAAATTTGTATACATATTGTCAGGGGTACAGAGCCCAACATAGGCTACTTTTTATCCTGTGAAAGTATGCCATTTCAATGGGAAAGTAATTTTTCTACTATAGAGGGCGCTGTATCGACCAACATATGGCGCCACAAGTCGTGCTGTGGGTTGTTTTGTTGTCAAACAAGATCTATGTCATAAAGTTAACGCGAGCGAAGCTGCGGGTAAAAGCACTAGCTTTTACTACGAAACGAAAACTATGATTTATCGTATTCATTACTAAATGAATACGATAAATCATAGTTTTCGTTTTGTTTACTAATATCAAACGTGTAACGAAACAGATTAGTAGCGAAAATGCCGGTGGATATAGCAGAGTACGTAGGATGGGTAGCAAAAATACACATTCATAACTTTATGTCAGCTGACATACTCTATAGAATAGACCACATCGCTCTCTCCATAGACGACAGTGACTTGTCAATTATTATAAAGATACTAGAAAGTTATAATTCAAAGTATAGTTTATAGTAGGTATGATATAGGTAGTCCTTATGTTAATAAAGTTCTAATGAGTTTCAATAAATATTCCAGAGCACCCGAAAATTAAGCTATTCATCACACAAGCAGGACAACATTCAACTGACGAAGCTATACATGCTGGTGTTCCAGTTATCGGTATACCTATAATATTTGATCAGTTCGCTAATGCTGAAAATTTTGTCTACTATGGTATTGAAAAGAAAATTGATTTGAAGACAGTCACAGCGGAGAAACTAAAAAATGCCATTGAAACTGTTATTGAAGATAAAAGGTCTGTAGATATTGTCACAATTCTTTTAATGTGGGTCTAACTACATCTTAGAAACCTAGTGGGGCTATTCTCGTAACAAAACAGTTAAAATCTAGTTTCAAACTCACTGCTTCTTGAGTTTGTAATACCAATAAACTTGCAAAATAACCTAGTACTTGTTTGGATGGGTGTTAAAACCTCGAGCTTCTCAGTACTTCTGAGGGCAAGGTTATTCGGAGAATTAAACATTAATGGCACTAATGCCAACAAATCCGCACCAATTATGAAAATCGTGCCAAATGAATGAATAAGAATCAGTTTGCAACATGCAATAAAAAATATTTTTTGTATTACAGGTTATCGTCACAACATCGTTAAGCTGGGTAAACTAATGGAAGGTAACCTCTGTCATCTATGGAGCGAGCGATGTGGGCTGTGGAGTATGTCATCCGACTTAAAGGCGCACAACACATGCGCTCTCCCTCGGTCAACATGACTTGACATTTATTTTGTAGTGTCTAAGTCGGTGATGGCTATAAAAAGATTATTAGGAATTATAATAAATCAATATTAGTCGTGTATATTTTAAGTCACGACAAAAATTAATAATGCAACTACAAAATTTGACAAGACCGATTCTGAATATTTCATATTCTATGCCTGGTTCTTTAGTAGATTGAAGCCGGCCGGCTGGAGCCCGCGGGCTCAGTGGACCTAGTCGATATTTGAACTGGACCATTGAGCCCGCTGATAATTTTTGTGATTTATAAAGTCCAGCAGCAAAGAAACTCGAATACATTTTTAAATTCAATTTTGGAGTTAGAAACAAATTGTTTCATACGTTTATAATATTATTGAGATGTATGGATTAGTCCAATGTAATGTTTATTTTGGAATGCTTATAAAATGGACCAGAAATTCTTTTAGGATTATTTTCTAATGTTTTTGATATAGTTTAAGATTGCTTTTTAAGATTATTTTCCAATATTTTTGGTAGTTTTATGGTTTAGGATTATTTTGCAAAGTTTTCGAGTAACGCCAAGATTCTTACGATGAGTTGCAGTAAAACATTTTAAACTTAATGGAACTTTAAATTATGGCTGTCACTGTCAAACTAAATAAATTATGTAATGTAAAATTAAGATTAAAATGCGTTACTGCAATTATATCAAAGGGATTGGTGAAATGAAATGAAAAAAAAAATTATAAAACAATATGAATTGGTGGTAGGAAAAAAATGTGACTATTCGAAAGTGCTTGTATTAAGCCTATTTGAATAAAAATATTTAATTTGATTTCATTTTGATTTGGGACATTATTATTTGTTGCTTTGGGCTTCAAAAGTACTGCTTCGACCATTGCTATTCTTTTATACAGGAACATTATTTAAATAAGTACTTATTTGTTTATATGTACAATATATCACAGAATCATGAAAATTAATAACAACCAGCCCTTCACGTCACGTGGCAATCCGTCTTTATATATAAAACCATCTAATACACACCCCAAAACCGTTTTAAGCATACCCCAAAACCATTTCAAACACACTCCAAAACTATCCTAAACACACCCTGAAACCATCCCAAACACACTTCAAAACCATTACAAACACACACCAATACTATATATTCTAAATGCACGTCAAAACCATTAAACCAAACACACAATCATCACCATCCTAAATATACGCCAAGCACATTCCAAACACATTCTAAAATCATTCTTAAGACACACTAAATCTAAATACACCCTTAAATACTATCACAAACAGTAGTAAACAATAATATGTCATACATAGGCCCTTAGTCAGTTTGTCCACCTACACCGTCAACGGGACGTCACCGAGAACGAGATGACGGCACCGATTTAGCGATACATACATTTACTATGGCCGTATGTCCACCGCACGCCCGTCACCCGAACTCTGTCATCCCGGCCGCCGATTTATCGGTTAGTTCGGTCACATGAGTAAATAAACTGACGGACAGTGGCTTCACTTCCATACAACGTCGCGCGCCGAGGACACGCACACAAGCATGAGGCGTGTATTGCGTGTCCTCAAAGCGCTCGTCACGTACACATGCTTGTGTGCGTGTCCTCGGCGAGTGAAGTCTCTGTTCCGTCAGTTTATTTACTCATGTGGTTCGGTGCTTCCGCTAGAACTCGGTCCGAGCTTGTGACATTTGTGACGGGCCGAAGTGGGGCAATACGAAACACTTGGCAGTTTGTCCACCGCAACCGTCACCGTGACGTCACCGAGAACGAGATTATTTCTCATACTAGGAAACATATGGACCGGCGGCATACCTACAGAAAAAGCGTGCCTACCTAAACTTGTTGAAATAACAAATGGCGAATTCTCGTAGTGCGGTTCGGATGTACATCGATATTTTTATCGATATTCATAATATTTCCGTGGCGCGACGAGATAACTATCTACACTTGTGACTACTAAAAATAAAACCCGTGCGTTTGCGGTTTCTCCACGAGTCAAATAAAATAATAAAGTATTAACTAATAAGTAGCAACAGATTTACTGTGGGCTCACACTAGGCAGAAACGCTTGTTTTGTGTTAACCATTTTTCATTTAAAAAAAGATGATCGAGTCATAACTCCATATGTCTACGTCAGTGGATTATTTCTGGCCGAGATGAAGTTGGCAAACTGACTGAACCACCGAGATCGTCGCGGTGGACAAACGATCGCCGTCACGTCAACTTCAATTCGCCAGAAATAATCTCGGTCTCGGTGACGTCCCGTTGACGGTGTAGGTGGACAAACGGCCTTAGCATTTTTTTTATACGGTAGACCCATGAATTTTGTACACGGCTGTACTTTTTTCAATTCTATTGTCTTTTTATTTGCGGGCTCAATCAACAATAGCAAAATAAATAAAAATATTCAATTTGTCAATTCAGCCCGCGGATGCCTTTTTAGCGGGCTTAATCGACAAAAGAGCCGGGCTGAAAATGGAAATGGCTTTGGCTGAAATTAGTACGTTTTCATCAAAGCAATTTTATTTCATAAGTTCGTCGGCTATTACTAGGTAATTTATAGAGCCTACTAAACCATGACAATTTTACTTGTTTCAAAAGTTTTTGAGAGTTATCCAATGATGTCGTGACAAACCATAGAATGAGCGGCTCCAAAAAATATTTTTCTTGATTATGTTCTATTACTTTGTTAGCATATATAATATTGTGTTAACGAGCCATATTACAGATTTCCAGTATTAAGCGTGTCGGGGCTAGACCGCGGAGAGATGGACAGACAATTTGGCCTCCCGAAACACTAAGATATTATTATTATACTATACTGAACAATTTTAATTGGTCTTTTCCTATTTCGTCAAGGAACCCTAACATATGTTCTTAATGCAAATGTTTTAAAATATAATAAGAAAATACAATAGAATTTTATTTTTGTATTTTCAATGGAAGCAAGGCTAATAAAGCAAGGCTAATAAAGCCTTGCTTCAGTTTTCACTTCTTAATAAATTAAGTTATTCTGTAAACGTTCGTTCATTTTGCAGTTTGTAGATTATCATAATGAAAAAAGTTATAACTATATTTCTTTTTGCTTTGTTAACTGAAATTAGAACGGCAAAAATTTTGTGCTTATTTATGATTCCGCACGCAAGCCATAGTTTATTGTTTGAAGTGATTACTGAAGAATTATTAAAAAGAGGACATGCAGTAGTTGTAGTTACTGCAGATCCAACTTACGTCAAAGATACTCCGAAGAATTTGACAGAAATTGATATAAATGACATAAGTTACCACAGTTGGATAAACGGATTTAAAAATATCAAAGGCAACAAAGCAGGAATACGTAATTTTATTCAAATCGTACTCAAACTGTTTGTGAAAATATTTCAAGTCCAGTGCGAGAGTGAAGCAATTAAAAACCTAGTTAAAGAACATGATTCGTTTGATCTGATACTATACGATGCAGCCTACTTCGCACAAATTGCATTTTCTCATTTATATAAAACACCAGTCATTCCCATCAATACTGCAGTTTTGACGCCGCATTATGTAAAATATTTGGGTATCACAGATCACACAAGATACTTCATACATTTTTATCGTGGAAAATTTGGGGAATTATCATTTTTGGATACAATAATTGGATTTTATGAATACAATGTCATGAATATTTTTTGTGATAAAGTAGCTAAAGAAATGGATGTTATTTTTAGAAATGCTTTAGTACCGGAATCACCTTCAATTGTTGATATGTTCAATAATATTAATATACATTTGTTAAATGTGGATCCTATTTGGGACGGCATTCGTCCGAAGACATCAAATGTATTTAATTTGGGTTTAATACATCACAATCCACGTGAAAATATATCTGAGGTACATACTATCCAATATATTTTTAACTATATAGGTATTAAACACAAAAGTGGTCACTTACTGACCCAGCAGAATAGTTAAACAGAGAGGTGCCTTTATTCAAATTCAAAACTTTTATTCAGAGAATAGGTTTTCACAGACAAACACGTTCTCTTGTCAGAGTATACAGTAATAAATGATTTGTATAAATTAATCTACTCTATAAACTAATACCATTTCGGAAACAAAAGCAAAATGACCACTGGTAAAAAGAAATGGCGAAATAAAACCAGTTACGGCCTTTTTTGTCATTTAAAAATATATCGTACTTTTCTTTTTTAACATTAAATTAAATAATAATAAATAAATATGGGACAATTCATACAGATTGAGCTAGCCCCAAAGTAAGTTCGAAACTTGTGTTATGGGATACTAACTCAACGATATTATATTTTATAACAAATACATATATAGATAAACATCCAAGACCCGAGGCCAATCAGAAAAAGTTCGTTTTTCATCATGACCCGACCGGGGATCGAACCCGGGACCTCCTGGGTGGCGGTCTGGCGTGGTAACCATTACGCCACGGAGGTCGTTGCCTCATTTAAAACTAGGTACATACATACAACATTTATATGTAGTATGTATTATTTATAATGTAGAAACAAAAAAGAAGACGGAATTTATCGAAATATATCTATGTAATAGCAGGTATGAGTAAAGGATATTGCGTACTGCACAGTTTTGCTAGTTGAAAATATTTTTTCTGTGATAATAGTACAGTTGGCAAAGGAAAGGGTTGACCAGGGCCGAAAAATGACGAAGAATTTACTAGAAAATTTGTAATTGCATCGTTTGTGTTATTTGTTACTTCTTCACGCTCAATCTGATACCTTGATTCAATACATCGGGTACCTTTTATCCCGCAAAGTATGCGATTCTTGTAGGATTTGGTCAAAAGTCTGAAATAGAATGGCGATGCTTCGCATAAAATTAATCGCGGATAACTGATAAAAATAGCGGCTAGTTGATAAATAAATTTTCTGGTAAATCTCTTCAAGTAATAGAAATCTTTAATCATATTTACGGCTGATCAACCCTTTCCATTGTTGTCTGTACCTACTAATATTTCTTCTATTACTAATATGTTACACTTTTATTTTTCCAGGATCTGAAAAAATATCTAGACTCATCTAAAAACGGAGTCATTTATACAAGTTTCGGTACAAGCGTTGTATCCTCAAGTTTACCACCGGATTTTGTGGACGTATTAAAAAAAGTTTTTTCTCAAGTTCCATATGATGTTTTATGGAAATGGGATAAAGACCATATGCCTGATAAGCCAGAGAATGTTAAACTATTCAAGTGGCTTCCACAAGCTCATGTTTTAAGTGAGTAAATATAATATTTTTTATTTTATTTTAATTTATGACTCGGTCTCGACAAGACAAAATGCCTGTGAGGGCGAACAAAGTATTGTATATTTACAAACATCTTTAAGTTTTAAGTTATGTTATTAGCCATTGGAGCTTTGTTGTCAAATAAATAAATTAATAGTCTCTGAATCAACGCTTTATTCTTTTTAATAGAGTGATTCAAGAAGAAGGTTTTTATGTAAGTTATATATAAATTGATATTACCCGCGCCGCGTAGAAGCAACATCTTTGTTAAGTCGCTCCGCAATTTTAGTTCCTAATTTGAGTTTAAAGTGCAAGTTTCCTGTCTTAACTTATCTTAAAAGACATATTTACCAGCTCACTCAAACAGCTATTTTTTCACGACACAAAACGAGTGCATACAGTGACAGTGACTAAAAACTTATATTGCAATTAATGCATAATAATAATCAGTGTTACAATCTACCGTGCATAAAAGTGCTTCGAACGAACGCGTAAGTGACGCCTATTTCACGACCTTTATCGCGCGAACTTTACTATGCAACCAGTCTTGAGACGGCTGTGAGTGGGCATTTATTGCTGTGCTTTTGCTAACGCTTGATACCGGTGAACGGCACATACACGGTGAAATAAATCTATGGGGCATTTATTGCTGTGCTAGAATTTAATAATAATTTATATTATAAAAGAATTAGGATAACAATATACACAATGCCAAAAAAAAGTTATAATAAAACTAACAAAAATAACGCGCCCGAATCTTGCGGTTGCTGCAGTTTGGAATTAGAAGATGACAATTATATGATTTGTTCTCAATGTAATACTGCCTATCACCATGCCTGTCTGTCCCAACAAACTGATCTCGTCACCTCTCCTGAGGACTGGATATGCCCAAGCTGCACTATTTGCTTACCGAAGGCTGACAATAACGTCTACACTCCCGTGAGGTATAACACCGGAACAGCTGCGAGACCCTCAAAGAGGCTGGCCCTATCAACGCCATCTGACGACAAGGACTCGCCGGTTACGCAGAAAGACCTTGATATGGCTTTTAAAAAACATATGGCTGAATTACTAATTCAGATGAGTTCCAATATGCGCACAGTTCTTGACACTGAGCTTGCAACAGTAAAAGAGGAAATCAAAGATGTAAAACAATCAATGAACTTCATGAATGATAATTTCGAAGATGTAATGAGAAAATATAAAGAATCGCAAGAGGAAATAAAGTGTCTGAAAGATGAAAACAAAACATTAAAATCAGAAGTTGAGCATATGCAACACCGTATGAACCAAGTAGAGCAATACGCCCGCTCAAGAAATATAGAAATACAGTGCGTTCCAGAAAAGAAGTCAGAAAACCTAATAACGATAATTAAAGATATCGGAAAAACAATCCAGTGCGACGTGAAAGAAGAAAACATAATGAATATTACAAGAATTGCTAAGCTTCACCAGGATAGTACTAGGCCTCGCTCCATAGTAGCCGAATTCAATAGCCCCAGAATGCGTGACAACTTCTTGGCGGCTGCCATAAATTACAACAAATCTAACGTCAATGACAAAATTAATAGTTCCCACTTGGGATTTACGGGAGCCAAATCTCCAGTATTTATTATGGAACACTTATCAGCATCTAACAAAGCTCTGCATGCTGCAGCTAGAAAAGCAGCCAAAGAAAAAAGCTTCAAATTTGTCTGGGTGAGGGGTGGAAGAATTTATATGAGGAAAAATGAGAGCGCTGATTATATTCACGTAAAGAATTTGGATTGTTTTAACAAGTTAAAATAATTAGGTACATAATTTATTATTTTTTCCCCTTTTGAAAATTATTAGCTCAAGTAATGGAATATTTTGTTTCAAAATTCACTAGTTTAAAATTGTGGTAATACAATTTTAAACTAGTGAATTTTGAAATGTCCGTGGTCTGCGAACCAAGACTCTTACATTCTATCGGAATTTACAATGCAACAACATATATACTTACAGAGACTTGGCTAAATAAAAATATATTGAGTTCTGAGCTGTTTGACAATCGATATAATGTCTTCAGAAGAGACCGCGAAACGGCGGGCTTCTGCGCATCTAAGGAGGGAGGTGGTGTACTTATTGCTGTGTTGAAAAAAATTATGGTTAAAGACTTGTCCCTATGGAATAGTTCTTGCGAAGACTTATGGATCGTGCTTGATTTACCTTCATGCGAAACAAAAAAACAATTAGCTCTTTGCTCGGTGTACCTCCCCCCGCCAGTGCGGAATAACTTGTTAGATCACTTCATTGACAATTGTAATATTGTATTTGACAGATTTGATGGCAATATATGTCTGATTGGAGATTTCAACTTAAGTATGATTGATTGGAACTTGACAGATAAACTAAATCATAAGGTATCAACTGTAAGCCAAAATTTAATTGATTTTACCCATGTAAACAATCTTACGCAGTATAATAAAGTTCTGAATTATAAAGGACGAATCTTGGATCTTGTATTGAGTGATTTGCCATAGTGTCATGTTGTAGAATCTTGTGATGTTTTATGTAATGTAGATCCGTTTCACCCACCACTGTTAATAGAAATTGCAAATGTGGACTCAGATAGCAATCTTAAGGTTAATTTGGATAATAGGAGGATCAACTTCTATAAAGCGGATTACGTAGCTATAAATGAATCGTTATCAAAAACAAACTGGACAGAACTTTTCGGCCCGTATGACAACGTAAACACAATGGTTACCCAGTTTTACGATAAGTTGAGGGAAATAATTAATAAGTGTGTGCGATTTAGTGCAAGATTGTCCAAAACGTTTCCCCCTTGGTTTAATAATGCCCTGATCAAGAGATTAAAAGAAAAAGAAAGATTACGAAAAAAATACATAAAATACAAAAATCCCTTAGATAAAATATCACTTAAATTGTTATGTAAATATTGTGATGGACTGGCAAGAGAATGTTATAACAAATATATAACTGACATTGAAAGTGTAATTCGCAAGAATCCCAAACAATTTTGGTCATTCATTAGGTCTAAAAGAAAGGGTTCGGACTCATCATACCCCTCCAATATGTCTGACGGCAACTCCTCAGCGACTGATGGCCCTAGCATATGCAATTTGTTTGCCTCCAATTTTCTAAAGTCATTTAATCAGAGTGAAGCCACAGTAACTTCGAGTTATCAACCTGCTGATGCTGCTTTTTGTAATTTTAACGTTGACTCTGAAACCATCCTTGTAAAGCTTAAAGTCTCTTGATATTGGTAAAGGCCCTGGTCCTGATGGTATCCCTCCCATTTTATTAAAAAAATGTGCTTACATGTTAGTTGCGCCTCTTCTCATAATTTATAATACCTCATTGAGAACGGGTATCTTTCCTAGTGAATGGAAATTGGCCAAAGTGGTTCCAGTGTACAAGAACGGTGATATTGGCCTTGTAAGTAACTATCGTCCTATTTCGATTCTTTCAATTTTGGGTAAGATATTTGAATCGATTGTGTATTTAATCATAGAGACCCTTTTTCATAAATTTTTAACAGACCATCAATACGGTTTTGTCCGTTCCAGGTCAACTTGCACCAATCTTGTGACCTTTTCAGAGAACTTAGCGAATGCCATTGACAGTCATCAACAAATCGACGTTATCTACACCGATTTTAGTCGCGCGTTTGAACGAGTATCTCACAAAATTTTAGTAAACAAGTTGTCGGCTTATGACTTCCCAGATTATGTTACTAAATGGACGGAATCGTATCTGGCAGACCGATCATTCTATGTCGTTGTCAACGGATTCAGCTTCAATACTTATCCGATACTCTCAGGTGTACCTCAGGGTTCTCATTTAGGGCCACTTTTGTTTAATATCTTCATAAATGATATTGTGAATTGTTTTAAGTAATCAACCCCGTTTCTGTATGCTGACGACTTGAAGATAGCTCTAAAGGTTGGTGCGAACTCTGATGTGGCATTGCTTCAGGGTGATTTGGATAGGCTTGTTCTTTGGTGTAAATCTAGTTGCATGGAATTAAACGTAAAAAAATGCTTTCATATTAAGTTTACCAGAAAACAAAATTACATAAAGTCAGGCTACTATATCAGTGGAAAACTAATACAGGAAGTTGACGAGATTAGAGATCTTGGAGTTATTATTGATAGAAAACTGACTTTTTTGCCGCATTTGGAACATATCATTAAAAAAGCTTCAAAAATGCTGGGGTTCATTATGAGAAATGGGAAGCTCTTTCGTAACTGCAAAACAAAAATTTCCCTGTATAACACATTTGTCCGAAGTATTTTGGAGTATTGCAGCACAGTTTGGAGACCACATTATGCAACGCACATACTTCGCCTCGAGAGAATACAAAAAAGATTTCTTTGGCATCTGACTTACTCATCATGCAGAACTACGAGAAATCTCAAGTATGTAGACAGGCTAGAATATTTTAAAATAGATTCTTTAGAGAAACGAAGAAATATCTTATTTATTTATTTATTTATTTATTTATTTATTTATTGCATTACATGTGACACATACATTATATTACTGTACATAATACATAGCAGTTATCTACATGCACCTTTTAAGGCATAGCAATTTGAGTAGAAAAAGAGAGGCAGACATTTAAATTAGTTTATCTTCCAGATATTCATTGACGCTATAGTACGCTTTATTAATTAGCAATCGTTTAACTGATTTTATAAATGAGCTGAATTGATCTATCGATTTCATTCTAGACGGTAGGTGATTATAAATTTTTACTGACATTGGATAGGGCCCAGCACTGTGTAAGCATAATTTTGATCCCGAAGCGAATAAATTATTTCTGTAACGTGATTCGTAACGACGCGGCATTTCGCCTATCTTAGTATACGAATCAGGATACCTTCTGACAAATTTACACGCTTCCAATATATAAATGCATGGCAAAGTAAGTACTTGTAGGTTGATAAAATGAGGTTTACAACTGTCTTTCTGTTTAATATTTGTAAGTACCCTAATACATTTTTTCTGCTGAATAAGGAGATCGTGCGCATGCGAACTATTGCCCCACAATATCACGCCATAACTGAGCCACGCATGTACAAAGGCAAAGTATACTGTGAGAGCGGTCCTTGTGTTCGTGGATTTCTTTAATTCCCGTAATGCGTATAGAAACTGCGATAATTTCTTAATTATTATTTGAATATGAGGTTCCCACGTCAAATTAGTGTCAATAACGATTCCTAGTAATCTGTAAGTATCAACACTTTCTAAAACAATATTATTAAATGAAAATGAAAAATTTAATTCTCTTTTTTGACGCGGTCTAAACTGCATGATTTTTGATTTTGAAAAATTAATTTGCAAATTATGGTCATTCATCCAGCTATCAATCCGACTAACAAGATCGTGTATTTTTTTATTTAAATTGCATTCATCATTACACTCAACTAAGAGAGAGAAATCGTCAGCGTACATTACGCATGGCTCGTTGAGAATTTTTGGCAGGTCATTAATATAAATAATGAAGAGTACACATCCGAGTACACTACCCTGTGGAATTGAGTTTGTCATCAGCTGAGAACTTGATCTAATATTGCGAATTTCGCGCGCTTCGCTGTCAACATGCTCAATCTCAACGTATTGCTCGCGGTTGAGAAGGTAAGAAGAGAACCACTTATGACAAATACCACGTACCCCAATATCATACAATTTGTTTAATAATATATTAAAATTAACTTTCTCGTAAGCTTTCGTCATATCAAATAAGATTCCTACAGCATATTTTTTATTATTTAAAGTATTCAAAATGTTGTCTATATACTTACAACACGCTAAAGTTGTAGATCGATTCTTCCGAAATCCGTTCTGTGAGTCATCAAAAATTTTATATTTTTCACAAAAGGAACACAATCGCGAACACATTGCCTTTTCAAATAATTTTGACAAAACCGGTAGAAGGGCGATTGGGCGGTAATTATTTGGGTCAGTTTTTAGACCTTTTTTATGTACCGGCTTTATTATGGCCTTTTTTAAAAGATCTGGATAAATCCCTTGAGTAAAAGATTGATTTATAAGAAGTGTCAATGGTTCAGACAATTCATCGGCTAACTTTTTAATAAGCGTTGATGGTAGTTCATCCATTCCAAAACTTGATTTGCTTTTTAATTTTCGTATCAGAAATTTTACTTCATTAATATCCACCGGCCGCAGGTACATAGAATTCTCGATAGGATTTATCACAGATCGACCGTGCGGAACATTCGATGAATGCGCGCGCGACTGGCCGAGCGCCTGCCCGTCATCGGCGCGCGCAGTACTACCCGCTGACGCAAACAAACTATTGAATGCATTTGCAATCAATCTCGGATCAGACGTTATATTGTCATGGATCTGCAAACTTAAATTTTGTTTTGATTTCATATTATTTTTATTTATCCTTTTTTTTATAACTTGCCACATACTTTGTATTTTATTCGTTGATTTATTAATCTTATTTATTGAATCCAATTTTTTAGCTTTATTTACGACACGTTTTAGAGTTTTTACATATTGTTTATAATGATTTATTAATATTTTATTTTTTGAATAATTTGCATGAATTCTTAATAGTCTTTTATTTTTACACGAAATCTTAATACCTTTTGTAAGCCATGGAGTTTTATTATTTAAATTTAATTTTATACGTTTTTTAGGAATACACATGTCCAATATTTTACAAAGCAATGCACTAAATATATTATAATTATAGTTAACATCATTTTCAATAAAAATATGTTCGTGCCAATTAATATTTTTAAGCGTATTTTTTAATTTATTTATATTTTTAGAATTATATAAACGTTTAGTTACATACCAAAATGTTTTATAATCTCTATTAGGTTGAAGGCATTTATTTTGTAACGAAAATATAACGCATTTGTGGTCTGAAAAACCAAAATCTTCAACGCGAGTTAATAAGCTATTTGCAAAATTTATAAAAACTAAATCTAAACAAGAAGAGCCGTTTTTTGTATCGCGAGTTGGATCCGTAACATTTAGTTTAAAATTGTATTCGAGCATAAAATTAATTAAATTATTGGTTTCTTTTGATTTAACTAATACATTTATGTTAAAATCGCCTCCGATTATGATTTTTTTATTGGTAAATTTTCTTTGCAAGTATTCTAAAATCGTTTTAAGTTGATTATAAAAAATGTCGGTCTCTCTTTTGTTCCAGTACAAACAAATCAATACCGTATCAAAATCCAGAAGTTCAATTGCGCAAATTTCAATTATATATTCTACGGACATACAGTTTAAATCTTTAAGTTCAACATAATTACAATTTTTATTGATTATTATACCCACACCTCCACCATTATGATTTTCACGGTGAAATGAAGCTGCCAGATGATATTTTTCAAACTGCACCAATTTTGCTTTCGCTTCTGTAAGCCAGGTTTCCGAGAGGCAGAGTGCTAAGCAAGATTTTTCACTGTGGTCTTCTAGAAAAGCTGACAGTATATCCCGTTTGTTGTAAGCACTCTGCATATTTTGGAACAGGATATCATATGACTCAGCGCCGAAAGGTAGAATGGGTGTTTTCCGATGTATTTAAAGTGGATCTTTGAATTCTAGGGTTTCGCTCAAGGTTTGGATCTATTTGGCTAGTTGCAAGACTTTGTGTATCTAACGGCCCGGTAGACGCCGCCGCTTGCTGCCTTTGTTCGCCGCTGCCATTCGAAGGTCGATCGATATGAGATGAAAATACTGTATTGTTGCAAACTTGGCCATTCACAATCAGCTTGTTGTTTCTAATTACACAGTAATGACCTTTACGTCTTGCGTTTATCATTGCATCTCTCAGAACTTTTCTTTGTTGTAATGCATCATTGTCTAATATTTCTGAAATAGCTAATCCTGTATTTTTGAAGCATCTGCTATTCTGCAATATGTATTTTACCATCTTTTTGCTCAGTAATTCAATTTTTATTGGCCTTCTCTGTCCTTTTCGCCCTATCCTAGCTATCTCTTCTATATATCCTGTCAGATCGACACCAATTACATCTTTGAAAATGTATATTACTCGCTCTTGAAGCTCGTTTTCTGTTTCCCAATCATATTCATCAAGTCCGTATAATACAAGTTTTTTACCTTTTTCTAAATCATATTTTACGTCCAGATCACGGTCTTTTCCTATTTTCTTGTCTAATTCTTTGATCTCTGATTGCATCTTATTATTTTCTGTTTGTAATTTTGTAATATAATTATGTATAGAATCAATATCTTTTTTTATAACAGTTTGCTCCGTTGATAAAGTTTTGACATTTTGCACTATCTCTTTTGTTATTGTGTTAGTGATTTCATTTAAGATTGAATTTTTTAGTTCTTGAAGAAAGTTCTGTATTTTTCCTTCTAATTTTCTTTCTAATAGTTCCTCGAATTGAGTAATTGTGATGTTGTCCACTCGAGTTTGTGTGTCGCCCTGGATACTTGTTTCATCTTCGGAAATTGGGGATGCATCATAGTATGTAAGAGATTGTCTTTTTCTCACAGTAACATTACTCGGGGAAGTTTTTTTGTTACCAGACATAGTATTACTGTTTCCATTTTTTGAAGAAGTAGTAGCCTGGTTCGGGCTCACGGGATTATTGACATTTGTTTTGGCTATTTTGCTGCGACAATCTTTACATTTCCAATTTCTCTTGTGATCTTCATTCATTGTATTATTAAATCGCATAATTGAAACATTTGCACATTCTAAATCAAACTTTGCCCTGCATAGGGAACAAGTTAGGAATTCCCTTTTAGGAAGCTTCTGATTACAACCAACACAAGTACTTGCCATGTTTACAAAAGATTTTGTTGAATAAAATGTCTTATCCACGTTATGATATCGTTTGTAATTCTATTATGATGATAAGAGATGGCGCTATGACTTTTAATCAATTTTGGATATTTTAGGGCTATTTCTACTATATTTTCCAAAAATTATATTATAATCAGTGTATTTTGACTTACAGTGTAATGCTGGAGGATATTTTCCCAGACAGAATCTTCAAAACAATCCAAAACACGTCAGTCACATTAACGATCACTATAATCTATTATATTTTACTTTTTTTGTATTTATTTCATATTCACAGGTTCATTACACACTTATTTTTGATATTTATATATATTTACTAGGAAATTACTTAGATATCTATTTTTAAAGACAGAACAATACTGAGCACCGTGTTTTCGTGCTGCCTACCCTCCTCTCTTCTTCTTCTTCTTAGACCTGTCGTTCTTATTTAAGCTGTTTAATAACAAAATTAATTGTCCTCAATTGCTTCGAATGTTTAACTTTAGGGTCCCACGAAAGATACCCAGGGTGCCGATTACACCCCTACTACCGCCGCTTCGGAGTACAGTTGTAGGGTCGAAATCTCCTGTTCCAAGGCTCAGTAGACTTCTCAATGACTTTGGTGGGTCAACGGATGTGCATAGTATCACATTGTTCGGATTTCGCAGGTATTTGATGTCTGCGCTTTCAAATTAAAATAGTAGTCGGGTATAATAATATTAGTTTGAGTGTATAATTACTTTAATTACTTTAGTGTCCGCGCAATGCTTTAACGATTTGTGCAAGTGGTGTTTACCTTTAAAAGTTAGTGCAATTAGCTTAAGACAATTATTATTTACTGTAGATAACCAAAAATTCATTATTGTAACTAATGTTGGTGAACCTAAATAAATAAATAAATTATTTTACAATAAGTATACATCAAGGACTTCTTTTCTTTCTTAATTAATGGCGTTTCTGACGTGTCTTAACGACACATAGACAATTTCGCCAATGTCGAGTATTTTAAATGAACCCTTTTGATGAAAAAAAAGTACACTTTAAAAAGGCAACGTTGTACGGTGAGGATCCGAGGTCGCCATCTTGACGACCTATGTTGACAAGGTGGCGATCTTGAATCCTCATACAGCCAGTTCCTGAAACGCATTGGCAAATTAAATAATTAAATAATAGCTGTCACCATCGACATAAAAGTATAGACAAGCTGTCCGGTATTGCTTGTCTATTAGATACTTGGTCGATGGCTGCCACTCCCACTGTGAAACTAAAAGAAGAAGAAAAAAATTGCTTGAGATTTAATGCGGAATTAAAATCCGATTCAGAAACTAGCTGACAATCATGAGGATTATTGAGAAACTCAATAGTGTTATTATAACAGAATTCGCTACTAAAGTAATGAAGAATGTTATAATTTCAGATTTTATGACGACCTCCGTGGCGTAATGACACCATGCCACTCCGCCACCCAGGAGGTCCCGGGATCGAATCCCGGTCGGGTCATGATGAAAAACGAACTTTTTCTGAGTGGCCTGGGTTTTGGATGTTTATCTATATTATGTATTTGTTATAAAATATAGTATCGTTACGTAGTACTATTATCTATTCTGTGGTATCGTTAAGTTAGTATCTCATAACACAAGTCTCGAACTTACTTTGGGGCTAGCTCAATCTGTGTGATTTGTCCCTAAATATTTATTTCAGAGCATCCTAAGATAAAATTGTTCATAAATCAAGCTGGACTGCATTCAATAGATGAAGCGATACATGCTGGTGTACCTATGATCGGCATACCAATATTGTTTGATCAGTTTGCTAATGCTCAAAGACAGGTACATCACGGAATTGGACTAAAACTGGACCTCATGACTATGACGCCTGAAAAACTAAAATCTGCAATTGAAACTGTTATGGGAAATGAAAGGTGATTTTATTATATTTAGTTATCCAGGTCTATTTTTTTATCGCAAAGTGTTCTTGCTGGCAGTCCTTCATTTTTTTTTTGAATTTTTGAAGTTAGCTGGTTTCGATTTATAAATGACTCTAGGCAGCTAAGTTTATTTGGCCACTAGTAGATCGCGTATCACCCTGGAAATGGGTTCAGATGGTAGTAGAGAAACTGTGCTTACCATCAGTTATCCCAAAGTGCTCTTGCTGGCCGCCCTTCATTTTTTTTTTAATTTTTGAAGTTGGTTGGTTTCGATTTACAAACGACTCTAGGCAGCTAAGTCTATTTGGCCACTAGCAGATGGCGTATCACCCTGGAAATGGGTTCAGATGGTAGTGGAGAAACTGTGCTTACCATCAGTTATCCCAAAGTGTTCTTGCTGGCCGTCCTTCATTTTTTTTTTTAATTTTTAAAGTTGGTGGTTTTATTTATAAACGACTCTAGGCAGCTAAGTCTATCTGGCTAGTACTAGCTACTAGGAGATCGCGTATCACCCTGGAAATGGTTTCAAAAGGTAGAGGATAAACTGCGCTTTCTATCAGTTATCGCAAAGTGCTCTTGCTGGCCGTCCTTCATTTTCTTTTTGAATTTTTGAAGTTAGCTGGTTTCGATTTATAAACGACTCTAGGCAGCTAAGTCTATTTGGCCACTAGTAGATCGCGTATCACCCTGGAAATGGGTTCAGATGGTAGTGGAGAAACTGTGCTTACCATCCGTTATCCCAAAGTGTTCTTGCTGGCCGCCCTTCATTTTTTTTTTTTTTTTTTTAAATTGGTGGTTTTATTTACAAACGACTCTAGGCAGCTAAGTCTATCTGGCTAGTACTAGCTACTAGGAGATCGCGTATTACCCTGGAAATGGTTTCAAAAGGTAGAGGATAAACTGTGCTTTCCATCAGTTATCGCAAAGTGCTCTTGCTGGCCGCCCTTCATATTTTTTTTAATTTTTGAAGTTGGTTGGTTTCGATTTACAAACGACTCTAGGCAGCTAAGTCTATTTGGCCACTAGCAGATGGCGTATCACCCTGGAAATGGGTTCATATAGTAGTGGAGAAACTGTGCTTACCATCAGTTATCCCAAAGTGTTCTTGTTGGCCGTCCTTCATTTTTTTTTTGAATTTTTAAAGTTGGTGGTTCTATTTACAAACGACTCTAGGCAGCTAAGTCTATCTGGCTAGTACTAGCTACTAGGAGATCGCGTATCACCCTGGAAATGGTTTCAAAAGGTAGAGGATAAACTGCGCTTTCTATCAGTTATCGCAAAGTGCTCTTGCTGGCCGTCCTTCATTTTTTTTTTGAATTTTTGAAGTTAGCTGGTTTCGATTTATAAACGACTCTAGGCAGCTAAGTCTATTTGGCCACTAGCAGATCGCGTATCACTCTGGAAATGGGTTCAGATGGTAGTGGAGAAACTGTGCTTACCATCTGTTATCGCAAAGTGCTCTTGCTGGCCGTCCTTCATTTTTTTTTTAATTTTTAAAGTTGGTGGTTTTATTTACAAACGACTTTAGGCAGCTAAGTCTATCTGGCTAGTACTAGCTACTAGGAGATCGCGTATCACCCTGGAAATGGTTTCAGATGGTAGAGGATAACCTGTGCTTTCCATCAGTTATCGCAAAGTGCTCTTGCTTGCCGTCCTTCTTTTTTTGTTTTTTTTTTAACTTGGCTGGTTTCGATTTACAAACGACTCTAGGCAGCTAAGTCTATTTGGCCACTAGCAGATCGCGTATCACCCTGGAAATGGGTTTAGATGGTAGTGGAGAAACTGTGCTTACCATCAGTTATCACAAAGTGTTCTTGCTGGCCGTCCTTCATACCCTCTTTGTGATGTCAAGTTAGCTGACTAAGAATATTGACTGGCTTTAGGCAGGCTTTGTTGTACGATTTATTTCGATTTATGACTGTTTAAAATTTAATCTTTAGTCATTTTATTAGCAGTATTATGTGTTGTTCGCTTAGGTATAGCCTTTTTTGCCATTTATGGAAATTATAAATTGATAACTTTTTAATTTGGTCGGGTTATGCGAGGCAGCTAACTTTAGGCAGCTAACTTCACACCGGTACATAAGATGTGTATAAATTTTATGAAAAAAAAAATATACGATATATTTTTAAATGACAAAAAAGGCCGTAACTGGTTTTCTCTTGCTATTTCTTTTACCAGTGGCCATATTGCTTTTGTTTCCGAAATGGTATTAGTTTATTGTGTTGATTAAATTACACAAATCATACATTATATTATATTATTTTAAGTACTCACTTTCAGACAAGAGAACGTGTTTATTAAAACTTATTCTCTGAATAAAAGTTTTTAATGTTTACATGAAATCAAAATATTTTTTACAAGGTCGGTAACGCGCGAGTGATACTCCAAGTGTTGCCAGCGTCCATAAGCTACGTACGCTGATCGCTTACCATCAGGCGGGCCGTAAGCTTGTTTGCCACCTTAGTTAGTATTAAAAAAATCTTGTTTTTTTACAGTTATCGACATAATATTGTCAAACTTCGGACATTAATGGAAGATAAGCCTCTGTCATCTATGGAGCGAGCGATGTGGGCTGTGGAATATGTCATCCGACACAAAGGAGCGCATCACATGCGCTCGCCCTCAGCTAACATGACATGGATTGAATTTTACGAAATTGAATTGTTATCTATAATTTTTATGGTATTTTTGACTGTTCTTTATTTAATAGTTAAGTGTTTACGTGTTTTAAAGAGATGGTTATTTACTGTTATAATGAATATTATATCGCGAGAAACGGTTATGGTATAATAGAAATTATGACTCTTTTGTATTTAACTACCTATTATAAATAATAAATAAATCAGTGCCTCCAGTTAAAAAGGGAATAACTCGATTTTATCAACTTTTCAGGAGAGCCAAAAAACCAAACTTTTGGAAATTCTCATTGACTTATGTTTTAACCAGGAATTGAAATACACAATTTCGTAGACAATATTATGGACTTTGTGTATATGAAAAATGGTTTAAATTCACGCTCGTTTAATATATATTTTTACGTTTTTTTTCGAATTATGCCTTTGTTAACCATTATTTTATGGCATAACGTGTCTTAAGCGACTGTCTCTATATCACTTAAAAGAAATAATACGAATTATGCCTTTGTTAACCATTATTTTATGGCATAACGTGTCTTAAGCGATTGTTTCTATGTCACTTTAAAGAAATAATACGAATTATATTGTTCTCTTTGTGTCGCAAAATAATGTAATTCAAAAGACATGCAGGTAAATCAAAGGTAAAGTCAAAGAATAAAATTTTTATTGAAAAATATCATACACAATGAAGTACAAAGAGTCGTAGTAATAATTAATTAATAACATTATGATACCCAATGATGAAGACATAGAAGAAAAATAAATCAAATTTATTGCTCGTCTACTAGCTGCACCTAGAAAAAAATCAGATGTTTTTAAACTATTAACAGAAAACCAGGGTCTACGCGAAAGAAGAGCGTAAGTTATTAGGTACTTACATTACTAGGTTCTTCAAAAGCCTCAGTCATAATATTATTAATTATCATTACTTTGACCTTTCAGGTACTGTTCTTTTGGCATTAATTGGCTCGCTCTGTAAAAATAACAGAAGACGTTGCTATTGAAAATAAACTGTTACAAGATAAATCTATACCTAATGTAATAAAGCAAAAGAGATTTTTTTTATATCTTTAAACGCGATAATCTCTGGAACTAGTCTGATTGGAAAAATATTATTGTATATTAACTATATAAAGTATATTATAGGTTAACGAAACACAGAATAGGCTATTAAGAATAAAAAAAGTAAAATACACAACTTGCCGATCAACAGAATTTTAAAATGGGTATAGGTAGGTACTTACTAGTACAGGAGCAGTCTCGTTATGATTAACACTCATTATAATCGACATTTATAGTTTTTGAATATAGCTGAACCTAGAAAAATAAAAATAGAAGTTTCAAAACTAGTAACAGAAAAGCACGAAGTTAGTTATAATTACATCTCAAAACATTAAAAAGTCAAGTAGTACAAACCCTGTCACTAATGGATTTAGATTTAGTTGTTGTTACGTCGCCGGGGAGGCCGGTCGACGTAAGCAAGATAGGGTAGAGAGAAAGGAGAGATAATAGAAAGCACAAGACACGAAACAATATATTTATTAAGTTTCTCAGGGTGTGAGCTATGAGAATTTACTTGCAATCTCTTTACGACACTTAGCTTCGAGTCTTCTTCGGCGCACGGACGGCGGGAATGTAATATAGATGGGGTAGGTCCTCCTGGAGGGTCTGGCTCAGCAGCGCAGATGCTCGACGCGGTAGCGGCGTCTTGGGGTCGGCAGCGCAGCGTAGGGAAGCGCTGACCGGCTAGGTTCCCGTAGTCGCCCGTAGAGTAGACCTCGGTGTCGGGATGTAGCGCTCGGGAAGGGGTAGACTCTCCCGTAGCGTATTAGTGTGGAACAGGGGTTTAGATTAGCCCTGGCGTAGGTGTCCTGGAATTTGAGATTGGACGGTGTCAGATTCCGCCTTCCAGGAATCCTGTGGGCCGTCGCCGACAATCTTCTCGCTGGCTGGACGAGCTAAGGTCCAGTCTATAATTGTCTTAGGCGGCCACACAGAATTACAATGAAGGTAAGCTCGATCACGCACGTCTGAGGGACATACGCGATCTCACAAAATAAGCAATACATGAATTTAATTTGGATTATTAAATACACTAGTAGGATAAAAATTACACACAGACAGATTAAAGCAAAAGAGAATCCTATTAGAAATTAGTCAGTGCAGAACTCACCAAGTGGACAAAGAACTTACACACGCGAACAAAGTAACGGTAATCACTAGTTAAACAATACTCTCGTCACTATAGCAAACAGAATATGTGTCGCGTTGACGGCGCACCGTGAATTTATCAACTCGCTTCCGTCTAGAATATTCTAACCGCCGGCATACGGCCGTTGACTGCGAGAGCCAATCAATACTGAATAATCGAATATTGTAACGCCCCCTCCGCACAACGCCTAATATGGACAACAGCTGCTCCACCGGCGAGCCGAAGTATTGATTAGCCCAAGTGATCTTAATGCCACGAGGAATACGGTCGAGAATCCTATGTAGGGACTCCCGAAATTCGTTATGGTGCAATTGTTAATTTCTATTGTTTTCAATGTTCTAATATTATTTAATATAATTGATATATTACGTGTGAATCTAGTTCACAACGTAACATTGTTGCCCTGAAAATCTCGTTCGTATACTCAGTTATGCCTAAATCTTGCGGAGTAATCAATTCTTCGCCCTATGAAAAACATAAAAATATTTTGTAATAATATGCGGTAACATAAACAGCTGAAAAAGTATCGAAGTTAAAATCGACTTGTCAAAAAATGTCTACAACTGAATAACCTACAATAGATAGCTAAATAGGTACTTACTGTTACTAATTGCTGATTTTTTTTTTACCACTATTTTAAAACACTAAAGGCGACGGCTTAAAACAAATGAAGGCACAAAGTGTTTACAAAAATACCATCTAAGTGTTAGAGTGGTGTGAGTGAGAACAGTTTTCGCACTTTTTAAATCATATTTCAAAATTATAACATTTTAGAGATTATTTTATCACAAAAACAATAAGAAAAACGTAAAATAAGGCACAAAGAACATTATAATTATTTTTATAATGTGGAACAGTTCATATTATAGTATTTACTTTTCAAAGGAATGATTTGACTCATTCCCACTAGCAGCAAGTCAAACCGATGCGAGAAGGTAACAAGTCGGAGAATACCTAATTATAGCACTTATTAAAAGTGTGCATTAAAGGGAACAACTGCTTCTGTTTCTATAAATTTGAAATTTGATTCTGCGCCATGAAGGTACAAATGTCGTAATGTCTATAATAACAAAGTTAACTAAAACAATGCCATTTTGAACTTAAACAAATACGAACCTATCATAGTTATGTCTTTAGAGTCGAAAATTAAAATCCGGTAACTGTGTTTGTGTCATTTTAAAGCGTGAAATATGTCCTTAGTGTAATCTAAAAATTGGGTTAGGAATAAGTTAGAGATATGTCCTTTTGATATGTTATGTAACTCGACGAGCTAATTCCAACGGGCAAATAAAAACAAAAGGGCATAACTCGTCTTAGACCGCTTTTGACTGGAGGCACTGAAATATTCTTGGACAAATCACACAACGCCATCTAGTTCCTAGCTAAGCAAAGCTTGTACTATGGAAACTAGATTGCTGATTGGTATACAATACTTTTTTTCGTAAATAAATACTTATTATACGTAGAAAACCACCTGATCAAGACAAACAGACATGTTCATGCACACAAATGTTAGCGCAGGATTCGAACCCGCGGCCCTTGGGACAAAGTGGCGATTGTTAGCCACTCGACCACCGGGTCATTATAATTATTATCCATCGTCTAATAAAAAATTCAATACTCTTTTAATTAAAGTACCTTCGTCTTCTTGGACTCGTCAGTAACTCTACTAGGTGTCGACAGAAACTTTACTTCACTTTGGAATAATGGACTTTGGAAGAGTACTCTACACATGTACAAAAATATAACTAGTAAAATACTCGCAACTTCGTTTGCGTATATCTCGCTTTCCCGTGGTAATTTTGAAAAATCCTTTCTAAGTTCACCGCTAGACGTCGTAAGGAACCTACACTCCAAAGTTGGAACCTCTAGCCCCAGCTGTTTGGGCTGTGCGTTGATACGTAGTGAAATCAGTCAGGACTTTTACTCCTACTAATATTATAAAGGCGAAATTTGTGTGTATGTTTGTTACTTCTTCACGCTCAAATGGCGTGGCTGGCCGGGGCCAAAAGGCATTTATGATATTTGGTTTGTAGGTAGCTGATACCTTGGATTAACACATAGGGTACTTTTTATCCCGAACAGTACGCGATTCCCGTAGGATTTGATTAAAAGTCCGTTATAGATGGCTCTGCATAAATAAATACACGCATTCGAATCGGGAGTATTACTCGCGCATATATCACTCCTTAATAAAGTCTAAAGAAAAGACCTCGGCGGGGATCTCATTCCACAGCTTCAGCACTTCAGCGTTCGAGGGAACCACGCAGTCCGCGACCATTTTGGTTCTAGCGTGTAAGATTGGAAAAAAATTGATTCACTTCACTACTTACATTAACTAGATAATATACACACTTCCTAGGTAATCTATAGACTAACGACCAGGCATACGGTAAATTCCATAAAACTGATTCTAGTTTGAATAAAACATTCTCATAATCCTATTTTTGGGCGTAGGGTCACAAGATAAACCTAACGAACCTTCGTTTTGGCGTAGTTTTGTTGTTCTCTAGTGCTAGTTTAAACGTACTTCGGAGAAACGCGTTTTCCTAGTTAGAACTAGAATCAACAAACTGCGACAAAACGGAATGTGTAACAGTACGTTCGTTAGGTTTACCTTGTGACCCTACACCCAGAAATAGGAGGCGGGGCTCCGTCGACCTAGCGTAAATTATAAAAATGTTTTCAAAAGTGTCACTGTCTTCCGCAATTGAATTCGTTATTACGCAAACTATAAAAGATAAATGCAATATGAGATTTTTTAATTAAAATTTTATAACGGACCGTATCAGAAAATCTGCAGATTTAGGTAATCTTAAGTTAATGTACATATTAACGTATTCGGCATTCTAACGGTAACATATACATATATACAAATGGGCACTATATCTATTTGTAGCAATAAATTTTTTTTTTCAAGAATGATGTGCACAGTTTATAACTTGATAGTCACAAAGATATGCAAAGATAATACAAAATATTATAACATGACGTTGATATAGAGAAAAAGATGCATTTAATGTGACTTGAATATAACCATTAACTGTCATAATTTGACACAACAAACTTCAAGTCATTGAAAAGTAAAAACAAGCGAGGGCTACTATAAAAGTCTCCATCCGAAACAAACGAAACACGTACATAGTGCTGTCAAAAAAGACATTACTAGTTTATAATAAGGTTCAAAACTGGTAAGAATTCAACGAAACGTCAGTTCGTATTTTCGGTATTTCGATTTCATAGTAGCTCCGTTTTGATTTCGTAAAATGTTGAAATTTGCGTTTTGACATTGGAAATGTCTTTTCGTTCGCTCCAGTATAGGCTCCGATTTCACGAAAAAGTGCGATCCCCTTATATCTCGGAGAGTTGTGAAGATATGATATTCATAAAAGGCTCAAAAGACGTATTCACGAGAGCTGTAAGGTGCAAAAATAATTATTTAAGAAAGTCAAAAACAAAAAAAGTTAAGGCCAAAATTATGAAAATAAAAGTCATTTCTTTCCGAATTTTTGATTTTGCCGCGAACAATGATATCAAAAATTTGAGAAAAACTCGTCTGGACAATTTAGTCAGCTATTATTTGAGCCTAAAACAAAGATGATCGGGTTAAGGGTTTGCCCTGTAGCTTAACCTTTTTGAAAAAAGTCAAAAACGTTGTAGTTTTATTTTGTAACCTTTTCCTTATTCCGACTCTATCGTCGCTCATCATCATCATCATATCAACTCATAATCATCCCATTGCTGGAATACGGGTCTCCCTTCAGTCAAAGGTGATAATCACCTTCGACTGAAGCCACGCTGATCCAATGAGGATTGGCAGAGGCCAGTGTTTTCAAACCGCTCTTAGGCCACCGACTTGGCCTAACGACTGTCATCCATCGATAACAGCCGGGACCGATGGCTTAACCCCCTATAAAGGGCATAAGCATCTAGGGTTGATAAAGCAATAAAGAACACTGACGTCTCGGGTAAAAACTATAGCAGTAGTAATAGGAGACTGTTAAATCCGTCTATACTATTATAGTCATAAGCCCAATTCCATTCGGGCGAAGCCGCGGGCACAGCTAATCGTTAAGTATTCTTCTACTCCTACTCATTTGCCAGATAGCCTGTAATAAGCAAAAAAGGAAATAGGCTTAACGTGGTCCTAGTGTCTCTTCGCGAGTTTTTCAAAAGCACTAATATTCTCACGGTGGCATCACAGTGCATTCTTGACAGCATCATGTTTGTTCGTAAAAACATTCATGACTATAACCAGGTGTGGATATTACAATACAATACACAATACAATATTCTTTATTGCACCAAAAAAAAAAAAACAACAAATTAAAAGTACAAACATGTAGGTAAAGTACAACAGGCGGTCTTATCGCTAAAGCAATCTCTTCCAGACGACCTTAGGGTAGAGAAATAAAATTGAAAAATAACAGGTAGGTGGCGCAAAATTTTACAAAAACTTAATTAGAAACAATAATAAAACATAATATGATTAAAAAAAAAAAAATTACAATAATAATTAGGGGCTAGGTCCATACAGACGCGTCCGCAAAACACCCACAGTTGCGGGCGCGTCCCTATGGGCCCCAATCGGCGATAAATTACAATAATATTAATTATAAAAGCATACAACATATAATAATAATAAATAAAATATATATTATGTATATATTATACTTAATAAATACATATCGCCACACCAAACGAATAAAGCCGTTATTGCAAAAAGTAAATTTTACAGGAACGCCAAAAAACACTAAAATTGTCTTTACGCCTCTTGTAGTTGAGCAATTATAAATTAAATGGTATCGTTGGGTAGGGAAAAAATTGTGCTTTAATCTGTCATATATAATACTGAAAAATATACAATAATAATTTCAATAAACACGAAAAACTAAAATACTTTTATATTCGTCTAAATTTATTAATTGGTTTTTTTGTGTCTTCACTTACGGCTTTATTCGTCTGAAATGTTAGCAAGGTGCTGTTTGTAATAAATTCAAATCGACGTTTTTAAAGGTATTTTTAAACCTAATGACACCATGTAATAAACTTATGCGCTGATATTCGTGTACAAATATGATATCACAAAATGTTATAATAAATGTTTATCCTCCTTTTTACTCTCTCAAAGTTTGTCAGCAGAACAATGCAAAAAGTCGGGTAACCTTTAGCTTTTTTTAAATTAATTAAGTAAAACAAGATATAAGTGATTTATTTTATTATTATTATAATCACTAATTATTATTTTAACATATGTATTTGTCCAAAAACAAAAAAACGCCGCCAAAACTGGCTAAATCTGAAACTAAACATAGATTACTCATAAATTACTTATTTTTCAGTAAAACATATTTTTTCACACTTTAATAGAAGAAAAGCCTTATTATATAATACTTTTATTGAAAAGCTTATATTTTAAGTAGGATAAGTTTAATCAACAACTGTTTTGGTCCCTAATTTGTCAATGAATTAATACTCAACTTTATTGCTTACATAGTTTTTGGCTAAAAATATGATTACACAATACAATAACTTATACTATAGGGTCTTTCAAAAGATGTTTACAACCTAGTAGGGGATGATTCCATTGCTCAAATACAACAACTTTTCTTATTTGACCAACCATCAAAATCTCACAAAAAAACTTCTTTCCCCATACAAGGACCCGAGTGACTCGACCAGCTAGCTCATTACGATTTTGCATGGGGAAGCCAAAACTTTTTTTGCCATAGTGAAGGGACATGTTTTTTGACCACGATCGACTATATATCTAACTAACTAAACTAGCTTTATTAGCTGCATTAGCTTCTTTTTGGTGTTGCGACTGTTAACCGCTGTTTTTGCTATTTGGGCTCTCCTGACAACTTCCAATCAACAATAACACATATTTGCAATCCCAAGTACACGAATTTGTGCACTACTTCTAGATCGTGCAGTTCGTGCATTCGTTGTAGTGTTCCCGCTCTATCCACGATGAGTTTTGTTTTTGATCGGTTGATGAGTAGGCCATATTCGGTATAACTTATTTTGCTGATTCTGGACACGAATTCAGCTAATTCCGCTTCAGAGGAGCCTATTTTAGTGGTCGGCAAACCGCAGGTTACTAAGCAAATAGCCTCCTACGCGTATGCCTCCTTCCCAGTTGTCCAATACCCTTCTCATTATGTGTTCACCGATTAAATTGAACAGTTGCGGTGACAAAATGCAACAATGACGTACTCCTCTCTCAGGATGAAAAGGGTGTGACGAGTCGTCCTCTAGCCTGACCTTCGACTTGCTGGTCACATACAGGTTTTGCACGAGAAAGGTGAGATGGTCCGGAATACCCATATCATTCATAACACCGAACAATTTGCCCCAGTTGATGCAATCGAATGTTTTGCGTAGTCAATAAAGCAGAGGGCATCGCTGATGTTATGTTCTCTGCACTTCTCAATCAAACTGTCTGATGTTCAATATTGTTCTCTTGTGCTACCTCTGATAAATCCTGCTTGCTCCTTGGATACATGCTGAGTTGTATATGCTTCTACTTTCCTATTCAGGATTCTCAAGAGGACTTTACTGGCGTGGGAAATAAGTGAAATGGTGCGATAGTTTTCACATTTGCGTGTCGATCCCTTCATGTGTAGAGGAACCACAATCAACTCAATCCAGTCTTCTGGCCATTGTCCTGTTCGAAAGACTGTTTGACATATTGAATGCATAAGTGATTCTTTTTTTCCCATAAGATTCAACATTGGAGCTGTTATCCCGTCACCACCGCAAGCCTTAGGTTTCAGTTTGCAGATTGCAAATCTATCTATCTCCTGTCTAAGGATGTCAGGTTCCTTAACGGAATAATTCCACAAGTTCCTCTCCGGGTTGTTCTCACAAAACAGATTTTGACAATATAGGGCCAGGCCAGTTTCTTTGAGCGCCTTTCTTTCATTGACTTTGTTCCATGCCACTGCACTCATCCACTCGGCCTTAGGAGCCTTAGTGCAATATCATAATATAATTATTTCATTAGCAATTCATACACGACTAGCTTGTGCCTGCGGCTTCGCCCGCGTGGCCTACTAACAATTAAGTAGCATAATTTTCTTCAGAAACAAATTCCGGTACGGTCCGGTTCAGTCTCGTCCGGTCGGTCTGGTCCGGACGGTCCGGTCCTTATAAGGAACCTACCTACATGCCAAATTTGGAATCTCCAGACCCAGTGGTTTACACTGTGCGTCGATATACCCTCGCAACTTCGTTTGCGTATATTTCGCTTTCCCGTGGGAATTTTGAAAAATCATTTCTTAGTACACCCCTAGACGTCGTAAGGAACCTATATTCCAAATTTGAAATTTCTAGACCCAGCGGTTTGGTCTGTGCGTTGATATATAGTCAGTCAGGACTTGAATTTTATATTATAGATTACTTAATAACACATTACAGTTTGGATCAAAATAACATAAAATTGTTTGATTACTTAAATTACAATAATGGTTGTAATTTCATAAGAATAAAACAGTTTTAATCTAATACAAACTAGTTTTGCGTAGGATTTCGGACGAATAAAGTTGTATTAGAATGATACTCTGTTATTCTTCCAATCAATGACTTTCTCTCGGGACATAAGGTAAAATAATTATTTTGTTCGCCTAAGCTTTTGTATATATTTTTCGGTAGAAAAAAGACGTCAAACGCTTTTAATTACACTATTTGCCGTAAAAAAAATCTGAAAAAAATTCAGGTGATGTATTAAGGTCCGTAGATTTTAAATAAGCAAAAAAAAGTTTTTTTGGTAACGTGCTATTACTGCTTTATTCGTTTGGTGTGACGATATAAAATATACTATAACCAAATAGAGAAATGATGCAGAAGAAAGTGAAAACAGACGAAGTCACAAAAAAGAAGGGAGAAAGTTCAGGTGTTTAAGGACAAATAATAGTTTTTGACCTGGTTTTTAAAAGAACAATGAGTTTGTGCATTACGAATGTGTACAGGCAGAGCATTCCAAAGGCGTACAGCTTCAACTGAGAAGGATTTTGAATAAAATTTTAGAGTATGCGAAGGGGTCATGAGGCGAAGAGCAAGGGTACTACGCAAAGAACGGTCGCTTACCGCGCTGTGATAAGTGAACCGTTCCTTTAGATACGAGGGAGTAGTGGGACTAAAGAGAATAGAGTAGAGAAAACAGACAATATGCCAATTACGGCGCAGTCTGATGGGAAGCCACTTAAGTTGAATCCGAAAATCAGAAACATGGTCATACTTACGAAGTCCAAATATAAAGCGAATGCAAAAATTCTGGAGGCGCTCAAGTTTGCTTAACTGTACTTCAGTGACATCGAGATAGCATGAGTCAGCATAATCGAGAATGGGAAATAGCAGCGTTTGTGCTAGCGCAATCTTGGTGTCAATGGGTAGAAAATTTCGCAGTCGCCTCAGGGAATACGAAGAAGCAAATAGTTTTCTACTAACCTCGGCAATTTGTGGTGACCAAGATAAAGTTTTGTCCATGACTACACCTAAATTTCTAACACAATCACCATAAGGTATGACGGATCCATTAAAAATAACTGGTGTAAGACATGTCCAGTCAATCTTGGAGATAAGGCGGGAACTACCAATTATAATAGCCTGTGTTTTAGCTGGGTTAACGATTATGCCATGACAGCTGCTCCATTCGGAAATACGCAAGAGGTCGTCATTAATTATGGAGATCGCATTCGACAACTGTCCCAGAGGCGCGTGTGTATAAATTTGAAGGTCATCTGCATATAGGTGATAAGAGGAGCGAAGATCAGAAGTAATAGAATTTATAAACAGTGAAAAAAGGAGTGGAGATAACACGCCACCCTGAGGCACGCCGGCAGCAGTGCTACACCAAGAAGAGAAAGAATCTTCGATGCGCACACGCTGCCGTCGCCCATACAGGTAAGAATGAAACCAGTCAACTGCTGAGGAAGAGATGTTGAGAGAAGAAAGTAGCTTTATTAGTATTTCAAAATCTACCGTATTAAATGCATTGCTGAAATCTAATAGAGATAGAACAGTGAGATGCGAATCATTCATATTAAGACGTATATCATCCGTGATTTTTACTAAAGCCGTAGTCGTACTATGACCGGGACGGAAGCCAGACTGGAGAGGATTAAGGATATTATTTTTATTAAGGAAATACGAAAGCTGCTGATGGGCTAAACGTTCAAGGACTTTAGAAAGAAAAGGTAGGATGGAAATGGGACGGTAATCAGAGAACGATAAAGGATTCGATTTTTTAGGTACGGGAACAATATAAGCATTCTTCCAAGCTGAAGGAAATACACCGGAAAAAATGGAATTATTCAAGATCTCAGTGATAGTTGGAAGGACAATGTCAAGGATTGGGAGAATCATATTACGACTAATGCTGTCATCTCCTACGGCGTTCGAGACTACAGACTTAATACTCCTCTCAACATCACCCTCAGCAAATGCAGCGAAAAGAAAAGGAGAATAATCAGGAGTTGGTAAGGAAGAAATATTACCTAAAGTGGCAGCTTTAATGCTGGGGTCGAAAGTTGATGAAGAAGAAAAATGGTTAGCAAGTCCATCAATGTCAACATTTTTAGATAAGCTGTGATTATTTTTACCAACACCGAGAGATTTTAAAAACTTCCAGACTTTAGCTGGATCACCATTTTGGACTGAGCTATGAATATGGCGTCTTTGTGCTTCTCTACACTTCCTATTGCAGATGTTACGGGCTCGAATATATAAATCGCGAAACTGATGCGGATTAGCCTTGTATTTACGCTTGGCAATGTTTTTCCTGTTCATAAGGCTTTTAATTTCCTCAGTCAACCAGGGAGCTGGGAGATGTTTAACTCTCACTGGACGAATAGGAGCATGAACGTCGTACAGTCTAATTAAGTTTGAGGTCAACACGTCCACTTGTTCATCAACAGTTCGAATTTTCCCTATCGCAGACCAATCAATGTCACGCGCATCCTCACGTAAGGATTCCAAGTTGACGGCACCAAAATTGCGCTGCATAAGTATCTTAGGTTTAGGTTTAGGTGGGCGAAGTTTATATGAGAGAAAGATAAGATCATGAAAAGAGAAAGCATCAGCCGAGCACTGGCCGTGAAGAGCTACGTGCGAGGGAGAAGAAACCATAATAAGGTCGAGAAGAGAGGCTTTACAGCCGGGAGAAAAATGAGTCGCATCAAGAGGCAGTATGGATAGATTGGAAGCGGTAGCAATAGACTGAAGGGAAGTTGAACGATGGTCATTTTTAAGCAGGCACGTATTAAAATCGCCCATGATAATCGTGTGGTCGAAGGAGGGTATGAGATTTTCAAGAAGAATTTCAAAAGAAGGAAAATAATTAATAGTAGAAGATGGACTATAAAGTACACCAAGAAGTGTATGAGAGTGAGAAAGGGAGACGTCAATAAATAGATATTCAGCCTCATTAGAAGGATTCGTGACTTGAGAGGATAATACAATTTTAAAAGGAATTTGTGCACGTAAGTAAATAGCCACTAGATATAATAGATATTCATAATTTCAATACGCGTAACAGAAATAAATTAGCTGTTCCTAAATTCAGGCTTAGGAAAGCGGGCAAGTTATTTATGATTCAAAGTTTGCACTATGTATAATAAAATTCCAGAATATACAGGGTGACTGATTGAACAACGGACCCATTAAAGGAGGTGAATAAGAAGCTGATGCCTATTCCATTAAGTGTTAAAAACCACCACCTTATTTTTTTTAATTTTTATTAATTTTAATGTTCATTCTACGTTTTTTACATTATACTATGCATGAACTCTCGCGACCTCGACCCGGCAATCCCCCCGCGCCCCGCCCGCACCCCAGCGCAAACGCAACCCGATCGCGGACCTCGCTCGCTCCCACCCCCCAGTCGCAAACTTGTTTTGGCATCGATCGCACGTCGCGTACGTACGTACTACCCGTCCGTTTCAAGTTTGCCGCTTCCGCAGTTGCTCGGACTGTTAGCTTATCGCAAAACAACGAAAGACAATTGATTATCAATCGGCGAGAGCGACACTGGCTAAACTATAGAATATGACCCGTCGAGTTCGATGCCCCTGATTTTTTTGCAATTAGATAACAGTATCTAGAGTCACTGTGCGAAGTTTCAAGTTACGGAACAATATAGTTTTTTTGAAAAAAAATAAATAAAATTGTATTATTTTCGAGTATTATGGAGGTGTCAGACGTATTTTGACAGCTATAGATTACGTTCACTGGCATTATCATACGTTTTGTTACACATGTTGATTTCCTTCATACACATTTTTTAATTTTTTTATTATTATTTTGACCCAATTTACTTAAAAATAAATTATACTTTAATTATTACTTTAAATACGCTAATTCATTTATTAAAATATGCTAAATTATTTATTGTAACATCACTTTTGATTTTAACAAATTATAAAATGTGACATAACAAAACGCAAGTACGGCCGCCATATTGTTGCGTCACTTGTGTCAGTCAATTTGATTTTAGATGAATGGGATATGGTGGGTTAGGTTAGGGTTAGCTTGTGATCATAACACCACCGAGCGAGCGAAGCGAGCGAGGCGCGACTCTTTCGGTAGTCAACTTGGAAATCCTTCCAATTGATGAAATAGTCACTTTTAGTACAGTCATAACCTCAAACTTCAACCTTGAATATCTCGAAAACTATACATATTAGCAATACCCCGCCGCCGGAGGTGGTATTGGGGAGTAGCCCCCCCCCTCATCACCTGTAAAATCGACGGTCCATAATGTATATGGGCCAGAAAAGTCACTTTTAGTACAGTCATAACCTCAAACTTCAACCTTGAATATCTCGAAAACTATGCATTTGCTCACGGGGGGAGTGGTATTGGGGGGAAGCCCCATCCTCCCCCTCCCCCCTCCCCCCCTCCCACCTTAAAATTCGACGGGTCATATTCTATATTTTTACCGCGACACTGAATCGAGTAATAGCGAAAGATATTATTTTCGCTATTACTCGATTATTCTGTATTTTTTTTTTATTTCTACTCGTTAATGTGACGTCATAACGGTCGACACCGGCAAACTTGAGGCGAACTTGATTGGAATCGCGTGTGCCGCGCTTGTGTTGTGAACTTGTGTGTGAGTGAACTAGTGAGTAGTGATAATGGCTTATCAATACACCAATGAGGAGTATTGGGACATGGTGCAATGTTACGCGAGGGCAAATAACGTTGTTAGACACGCAATTACGTTGTATCGCGAGACGTTCCCAAACCGGCGAGTACCATCATATGATTTGATGTTAGGACTCAATTTTAGATTAAGAGCGTTCGGCCAGTTTACCGTGCCCACTCATGCCCAAGCACGAGGAGCAGAACCTTATCCGGTAGACTTGCATGAAGCCATTTTAGAATACTTTGACCACAACCCACGCGAGAGTACGCGGAATGCCGCAAGACGTTTTAATGTGTCACAGTATACGGTGTGGAATGTGCTACATACAGACAGACGACATCCGTTTCATTATCGACCCGTCCAAGAACTTGGTGTGAACGATTACGAGTGTAGTGATGTGTTGTGTAGTAGAACAATTATTGTGATTTTCTTGATTTTCATATGAACGTAGTAGGTAAGTAAAATTTTTAAATGTAATGTGATTAAAAATAACTAATAACTAGCCACCTACTTACCTACCTCATTCGATTCATTCTTCGCGCAAATTTATTTTTTGTCATTCGTAGCAACGGCAACGTAGCATACCTAGACCATACTAGACTAAGTAGTAAATGAATGAATGGCCCCCCCCGCGCACTCCGCGCAGGCCGCGGCGCGGCGAGGGCACATTCGACACCACGTGACACCACAGTATACGTAAATTGGCCGATTTTAATATTTTTTTAAAATACGCATATCTCGCCTATTTAAATTTTTTTTTTGTTTTTTTTTATGCAGAAGGGATATAAATTAATTACTTTTTTATCTATTAAAATGCGTACGATGTTTAACCAGTCACCCTGTATAAAAAGAAATGCCCAATAATCGATTTAAATTAAATGTCAAAGCGTACTATACTATCAACGAGTATCTTAATGAAAGGTCTCCCTGGCCCTCTTGCGAAGGTGAAATGCTAAAACTTGTCGTGAAGTTTTAGAATTTCAATAAATTACATAAATAAAAAATTGTGTTCAATATTGTAATATGTACAAGCGTCGTAGTGTCATCCAAATGGGGCTGTTTTTTATATTATTTACATTTTAATATATGTAATTTAGATTAAATAATTGGTGACAAGAATGTTAATGTGCACGGGCACGTCATACTCGCAAATTGTCCAAACTGGCGGTGGCGTTGTGGTTCGGGTTACTGTTGTTTCCTTCAATATTGTTCATAATATTGTTAATGGTGAGCCCAGTAATGGGGGTTGGCAGGCTGACTCTCACGTCAACTCGAAAATACACGAGAACGGTTGCTGCCTTGCGGGCCTGGTCTGCTCCTATCTTTAACACCTATTTTGCATTTTATATTTTAGATTTAATTTTAAATTAAGACAAATTAATGGCACTATTTATTGACGTAATGTTGTATGTACCAAGTTTTAAATTTTATGGTTAAAAAACCACGATATATGTATTTATAAATGCCAAAAAAGGCCGTAACAGGTTTTCTTTCGCCATTTCTTTTACCAGTGGTCATTTTGCTTTTGTTTCCGAAATAGTAGTAGTATAGAGTAGATTAATCCCACCAAAAACATTTTCATGTAAAATGTTTCCAAGACGAGATCATAATGACTCGCAATGTCAAAAAGTTATCAGATCTCATGTAGTGGAGCCAAGCTTCTAACTCTACACGCCCTACCTCTAAAAGGCCTAACTTCACAAACTCTACACCTTCAAGTGACGAAATCGGGACATTAATAAAATCTAAAGTATAATAGCTACGACATTCAAACTTTATGTTTAATGATTGTACTGGTGTCATTATATCTTGAAACTTTTAACTATTTAGCATCATCCAAAACAAAGTTATGACATGTATATTAGTTATTGCGTTTTTTATAAATCTACCTATTAAAAAGGGTATTTATCCTAATCAGCTGAAGTTAGCTATAATCAGGCCCATATACAAACATGGACCTCATACTGAGTGCACAAATTATAGACCGATTGCGATATTAAATGTGATAAATAAAATAACGGAAAAAATCATAGTAGGACAGATAACAGATTTCATGGAAAATAATAGTATTATCAACGATGTACAACATGGTTTTCGCCCGAACAGGAGCACCGCCACGGTCCTTGCCAATTTTTCTGATAACGTTAATAGTTTTTTAAATGAAAAAAAAAATAGTCTTTGCTATTTTTATAGACTTTAAAAAGGCCTTCGATACACTCGGTCACGACGGCCTATTACAGTCCATGCAGGAATGCGGGATCAGGGGACCAGTGAGTGAGTGGTTCAAGGCGTATTTAAGTAACAGACAGCTAAAGGTACGCGTGCGTGAGACAGAGAGTAGGACAGGCGACATAAGGTTTGGAGTCCCCACCGGCTCGGTATATGGTCCTGTTGGATATATAATGCATGTAAATAGCATGCCCAACGTTATTAAAAAGTGCAAGGCTTACATGTACGCCGATGATACATGCATTATATATGCCGACACAAACCAAAATACAATTCATAAAGTAATGCAGGAGGATTTTGATAACATAGTTCGTTGGACACATGACAATGGAATCATTATGAATATGACTAAGACAAAATGTATGCCTATATTGTCTCCCTATAATAGTAATAAGACCAGAACTATTCAAATTAAGGGACATACCTACGACTGCCTGCATCAAAATAAAAGAACCTGTACATGTGCAAATATCGAGTCTGTCTCGAGTCTCGACATATAAATACCTTGGATTAACAGTAGACACCCATTTTTGTTGGAAGTTCCATATAGAATCAGTATGTAATAAACTACGGTTAATACTAAGTAAATTACAAAATTAAAAACATGCTGTTACAGGTAGTATAATGTACATGCTTTATTATGCGCTGGCTGATGCAGTAATCTCATACGGGTTGGGTGCGTATGGGCTTACTTTTCCTGTTCATCTAAATAAAATTAAATCGCTACAAATCCGATTATTAAAATTGCTGATAGACTATAAACTTAAGAAATCACTTCGTGGCGAGTATGAAAAACTCTTTAAAATATGTAATATTCTACCTATAGAAAATAAAATTAAAACTACCATCTTAGTTGAGCAGCACGCTAAGTTAGAAAATAAACGGGAGAGGAAGTATACGTACCCAACTCGGGCATCAAAAAGACCTAGATTGGCTGTCCCTAAGGTAAATAATTACTACGGCAAGCGGGAAAGACGATGGCTAACACCCGTATTTATTAACGAATTACCCCATGACCTACTTAAGAATGTTAAAAGCAAACGAAGTCTTAAAATCATGCTAAGGAAGCATTATTTATCTTTATGTCCATGACTGTTAAAAAATAAGCTGGCTGCCACACTTGTACTACGTGATGTGTTTTTGTTTTTATTGTATACTCCGTTACACTACACTTGGCACAAGATTTTCAGTGATACTATAATGTTATGTTATATAATATAGGTTTAGTCTCAAGAATGCTTTTATGTGGGTACCTAAGATCCACGGGAACGACTGCCGACAAACTGTTATGCAGTTTGGCAGATAGTTTTTAAGCCATATTGTACCTTTCTCTTTGTAATAAAATAAATAAATAAATAAAATAAATATTCAAAAAAACGACGAAACGTTTAGAGAAAATGTAGGTAGTGCCCTTGCGCTCCGCTTGGCTCGTCTCGTGCGAGATTTATACAAACCATTTATTACAACTCTGACAAGAGAACGTGTTTGTGAAAGCTTATTCAATAAAAGTTTTGAATTTGAATTTGGTCACCCCACGGGCAAAGGGAATATTTTTACCACCACAAAAAAAGCGTGTAAGAAAAGCCTCGTAAATATATAATGAAAAATTAAACTTATTCCAAATGCAATATACATTAGACATTAAGTTTAATAACAACTTATCTTTCGAAAGTCGCAAAATTTGAAGATGCATAAAGATTTAAAAGCATGCAGGTGTCGAAATTCAGTCGTTTTTAAACTTGTAACTGTCCCAGATAAAAAAAAAATTACGACGTTCGTTCTTAACTCCTAGATAAAAAATGTTAATATGAAATCCACAATTTGTTGCCATAGGAATAAATTCGATCACTAGTTTCGTTTACAAAAAAATATGGTGGGAAATATATTCCCGCTGCCTTATAAAGAAAGGGTCTTGCCCACGGGTCGTGCCCTCCGAAGCACGGAGAAGCTCAAGATAACAAAACCCAATACAAACGCTGGCTAGGGTCGATGTCGCTTAACTTGCGTGTTCATATTAGAGTGCGACACACCACACAGCGACGCCATCGAGCTCCTCCGACGCCATCGAGCTCCTCGTCGCTCAGCGACAATATTTTTTCGAATTCCGTAGATTCATTTCCAATGTGTACGATAGTCGTGTGAGGCACGAAATCTGTGAATTTTTTTCTTCCTTTTTTGTCGTCTCTATCTATTTAAAAAAACCGCTTCAAATTCGTTTCGTAGTTTTATAGATCTAAGCATACATAGGGACAGACAAACAGCGATTTCATTTTAAACTATGTAAAAAGGATGATTTCTGAAACTGCTAAACCAAAACAGTGTAATCTTTAAAAAAAAAAGAATTTTTTATTATGATCAGTCATAGATACTTTTAGTTGTTTGTGTCGACATTTTAAAAAGTAACCTTACTAGCTTCCTAACATTAACCCTTCCTCCGACCCATCATTTCCACTGAGCGTTAAGCATATCTTTTGCGCCCTAACACCTTTATAAAAAGATGGCTATGTAAAAAAATCAGGGTCTCTTGAAATATGAAAGGTAGCGTCGACCTTCGACCGATAAGCCGAGCTTGTGAGCTCGTTTGCCATAAAATATGGGCGCGACAATAAATTTAAGCCTGACTGCGAATTGGCGATCTTCAATTGTTCTTGACTTGTTAGAGCTATTCTTTTTGCGGTGTATTCCCGCTGTCATAGCAATATGTGAGAAGTTTGAGGAAAAATAAGAAATATTATACTTAGGTAACAAAAAGAAAGAAAAAGTTTTATTCGGTGACGATATTGTACACACAAAATACAATATAATAAAAAAGTAACACCAAAATCTTAAAATACTAAAAGGACAGTAAGACACTAAAAAGGTACCTATTCAGCATAAGCCGAAGAAAAAATCCTCACTAATATAAATGCGAATGTAACTCTGTCTGTGTGCGTGTTAATTCTTCACATTTAAACCGCTGAACTAATTAAATTGAAATTTGGTGTGGGGATAGTTTGAGACACAAGAAAGGACGTAGGATAGTTTTTATCCCGGAAATCATCCCCTAAAGGGCCGAAAAGAGGGTGAAAGTTAGCATCAGATATATTTTTATTTTAAAACTAAATTGCGATGGACTTTTGTATGGGATTCTTAGATCTTGACCCTAATTATACATAGTACTTTATTTCAAGGAACTTGTTTTAAAACAAAAATGAGCGTTCTTTATTAAAATAGAACTTCGTTCATCAAGTCACTTAAAATTTGTTTGCTGTCAACAAAAATAACGAATCGATAATTATTTGAGTCAACACGTATAATTACAAGGTGGAAAGTTTAATTATCTGTAGCCTACTTTAACTTTGGAGTTTGAAGGAATAAACACAGAAATAGATGTTGAGAAAATATAGAATCGGCATATTGCGCAATACATACATAATATAATATTTCACATGTGAATGTCAAAAATTCTTTCTTTTTATCATTTAGGTCTGAGATCCTTTTTTGGTTTTGTGCATTGTCATTTAGTTGTCCTGCTCCGAACACCTTCGCATAGAACTTTCTAATTCATCAAATTCACGATACAATGCCTAGCTATGACGTATGTACTGAAAAAACTTAACCTTCTTTAAAAACTATTCTTAACACTTTTATGATTTCACAATAGAAGAGAAACAGTTTGCATTTAGGGTTGACGTTCGTATAATGTATTTTTTTAGGGTTCCGTGCCTCAAAAGGAAAAAACGTAACCCTTATAAGATCACTTTGTTGTGCGTGCATGTTCAATGCATGGAGGTATCAAGTTGAAATTTTAACCGTATACTCAGGTCTGCGGTCCCATGAGGTTGTAAAAAAATCAAATTTCTAAGTTTACGTAAAAAGAGATACAGCAGTTTATTCAGCAAAAAAACGCTTTCAACATTTGACAAATCATACTATGAAATCGAAATTCCGAAAATACGAACTGACGTTTCGTTGAATTCTTACCAGTTTTGAACCTTATTCTAAACTAGTAATGTCTTTTTTGACAGCACTATGTACGTCTTTCGTTTGTTTCGGATGGAGACTTTTATAGTAGCCCTCGCTTGTTTTTACTTTTCAATGACTTGACGTTTGATGTGTCAAATTATGACAGTAAATGGTCATATTCAAGTCATATTAAATGCATCTTTTTCTCTATATCAACGTCATGTTATATTTTGTATTATCTTTGTGACTATCAAGTTATAAACTGTGCACACAATTCTTGAAAAATAAATTTTATTGCTACAAATTGATATAGTGCCCATTTGTATATGTGTATATGCTACCGTTAAAATGCAGAATACGTTAATATGTCCATTAACTTAAGATTACCTAAATCTGCAGATTTTCTGATACGGTCCGTTATAAAATTTTAATTAAAAAATCTCATATTGCACTTTACCTTTAATAGTTTGCGTAATAACGAATTCAATTGCGGAAGACAGTGTCACTTTTGAAAACATTTTTATAATTTACGCTAGGTCGACGGAGCCCCGCCTCCTATTTCTGGGTGTAGGGTCACGAGGTAAACCTAACGAACGTACTGTTACACATTCCGTTTTGTCGCAGTTTGTAAATTCTAGTTCTAACTAGGAAAACGCGTTTCTCCGAAGTACGTTTAAACCAGCACTAGAGAACAACGAAACTACGCCAAAACGAAGGTTCGTTAGGTTTATCTTGTGACCCCACGCCCAAAAATAGGATTATTAGAATGTTTTATTCAAACTAGAACCTGTTTTATGGAATTTACCGTATGCCTGGTCGTTAGTCTATAGATTACCTAGGAAGTGTGTATATTATCTAGTTGATGTAAGAAGTGAAGTGAATCAATTTTTTCCAATCTCACACGCTAGAACCAAAATGGTCGCGGACTGCGTGGTTCCCGCGAACGCTGAAGTGCTGAAGCTGTGGAATGAGATCCCCGCCGAGGTCTTTTCTTTGGACTTTATTAAGCAGTGATATATGCGCGAGTGATACTCCCGATGTTGCAAGCGTCCATAGGCCACGGTGACTGCTTACCATCAGGCGGGCCGTAAGCTTGTTTGCCACCTTAGTGGTATAAAAAAATTATTTCTACGTACGGAACCTTCGGTGGGCGAGTCCGACTCGCACTTGTTTTATAAAATACTTGCTGACTGAACTTTGTCTGAATTTTTTTACTTTTTTGAACCATTTTTATTGCTGTACCACATACCACACCTAATTGGTTGTTAAGTGAATTTTCTATAAAACACCATTTATTATGTAAAACTTGTGAAACCCGCGCAATTTCGTTTGCGTGTATTTATTTATGCAGAGCAGCGCCATCTATAACGGACTTTTGATCAAATCCTACGGGAATCGCGTACTGTTCTGGATAAAAAGTACCCTATGTGTTAATCCAAGGTATCAGCTACCTACATACCAAATATCATAAATGCCTTTTGGCCCCGGCCAGCCCCGCCATTTGAGCGTGAAGAAGTAACAAACATACACACAAATTTCGCCTTTATAATATTAGTAGGAGTAAAAGTCCTGACTGATTTAACCACGTATCAACGCACAGCCCAAACCCCTGGGGCTAGAGGTTCCAACTTTGGAATGTAGGTTCCTTACGACGTCTAGGGGTGAACTTAGAAAGGATTTTTCAAAATTACCACGGGAAAGCGAGACATACGCAAACGAAGTTGCGAGTACTCTTCCAAAGTCCATTATTCCAAAGTGGAGTAAAGTTTCTGTCGACTCCTAGTAGAGTTACTGACGAGTCCAAGAAGACGAAGGATCTTTAATTAAAAGAGTATTTTTTATTAGACGATGTATAATAATTATAATGACCCGGTGGTCGAGTGGCTAATAATCGTCACTTTGTCCCAAGGGCCGCGGGTTCGAATCCTGCGCTAACATTTGTGTGCATGAACATGTCTGTTTGTCTTGATCAGGTGGTTTTCTACGTATAATAAGTATTTATTTACGAAAAAAAGTATTGTATACCAATCAGCAATCTAGTTTCCATAGTACTAGCGTTGCTTAGCTTGGAACTAGATGGCGTTGTGTGATTTGTCCAAGAATATTTATTTATTATTTATAATAGGTAGTTAAATACAAAAGAGTCATAATTTCTATTATACCATAACCGTTTTTTGCGATATTATATTCATTATAACAGTCAATAACCATCTCTTTAAAACACGTAAACACTTAACTATTATATAAAGAACAGTCAAAAATACCATAAAAATTATAGATAACAATTCAATTTCGTAAAATTCAATCCATGTCAAGTTAGCTGAGGGCGAGCGCATGTGATGCGCTCCTTTGTGTCGGATGACATATTCCACAGCCCACATCGCTCGCTCCATAGACGACAGAGGCTTATCTTCCATTAATGTCTGAAGTTTGACAATATTATGTCGATAACTGTAAAAAATCAAGATTTTTTTAATACTACTAAGGTGGCAAACAAGCTGCCCGTCTGATGGTAAGCGATCAGCGTACGTAGCTTATGGACGCTGGCAACACTTGAAGTATCACTCGCGCGTTACCGACCTTGTAAAAATATTATGATTTCATGTAAACATTAAAAACTTTTATTCAGAGAATAAGTTTTAATAAACACGTTCTCTTGTCAGAAAGTGAGTACATAAAATAATATAATATAATGTATGATTTGTGTAATTTAATCAACTCAATAAACTAATACCATTTCGGAAACAAAAGCAATATGGCCACTGGTAAAAGAAATTGCACGAGAAAACCAGTTACGGCCTTTTTTGTCATTTAAAAATATATCGTACATTTTTTTTTTACATAAAAATCTAATGTTGCTGAAGAGTAGCTAGCGAGCCTAGTCTACCACTGCAATGAAAAATATAATTTTATCAAAATTACAAACGTCACAAAGAAATCGGCTAAACAGAAGTAGGACTGGGCGGGCCATTATTTACCGTATGAAACCAGAAAGGTAGGCTCGAGTTGTTATATTATGGTTCTCAAGTTCTCAACAGACGAAAAAAGGTCTAGAGAAGAGCCAAGCGATGATGAAAGATGAGCGTCTGATGACTTGACTGCCTTTTGTGGAGATTGGGAGGAACTGGCGAGTGACGACTGCTTGCTGGTAAGCGGCAGGTTTTTGTCCAACAATGAGACCTGGATAACTAAATATAATAAAATCACCTTTCATTTCCAATAACAGTTTCGATTGCAGTTTTTAGTTCTTCAGGCGTCATAGTCATGAGGTCCAGTTTTAGTCCAATTCCGTGATGTACCTGTCTTTGAGCATTAGCAAACTGATCAAACAATGTTGGTATGCCGATCATAGGTACACCAGCATGGATCGCTTCATCTATTGAATGCAGTCCAGCTTGATTTATAAACAATTTTATTTTAGGATGCTCTGAAATAATAAATAAATATTTAGGGACAAATCACACAGATTTAACTAGCCCCAAAGTAAGTTCGAGACTTGTGTTATGAGATACTAACTTAACGATACTATATTTTATAACAAATAAATAATATAGATAAACATCCAAGACCCAGGCCACTCAGAAAAAGTTCGTTTTTCATCATGACCCGACCGGGATTCGATCCCGGGACCTCCTGGGTGGCGGGGTGGCATGGTAACCATTACGCCACGGAGGTCGTCACAAAATCTGAAATTATAATATTCATCATTACTTTAGTAGCGAATTCTGTTATATTCACTTGTTAAAATAACACTATCGGGCTTCTTAATAATCCTCATGATTGTCAGCTAGTTTCTGAATCGGATTTTAATTCCGCATTAAATCTCGAGCAATTTTTTTTTTCTTCTTTAGTTTCACAGTGGGAGTGGCAGCCATCGACCAAGTATCTAATAGACAAGCAATACCAGACAGCTTGTCTATACTTTTATGTCGATGGTGACAGCTATTATTTAATTTGCCAATGCGTTTCAGGAACTGGCTGTATGAGGATTCAAGATCGCCACCTTGTCAACGAAAGTCGTCAAGATGACGACCTCGGATCCTCACCGTACAACGTTGCCTTTTTAAAGTGTACTTTTTTTGTTTAAAAGGGTTCATTTAAAATACTCGACATTGGCGAAATTGACTATGTGTCGTTAAGACACGACAGAATCGCCATTAATTAAGAAAGAAAAGAAGAACTTGATGTATACTTATTGTAAAATAATTTATATATAACTTACATGTAAACCTTCTTCTTGAATCACTCTATTAAAAAGAATAAAGCGTTGATTCAGAGACTATTAATTTATTTATTTGATAACAAAGCTCCATGGCAAATAACATAAACTTCAAAATTAAAGATGTTTGTAGATATACGATACTTTGTTCGCCCTCACAGGCATTTTGTCTTGTCGAGACCGAGTCATAAATTAAAATAAAATAAAAATTATTATATTTACTCACTTAAAACATGAGCTTGTGGAAGCCACTTGAATAGTTTAACATTCTCTGGCTTATCAGGCATATGGTCTTTATCCCATTTCCATAAAACATCATATGGAACTTGAGAAAAAACTTTTTTTAATACGTCCACAAAATCCGGTGGTAAATTTGAGGATACAACGCTTGTACCGAAACTTATATAAATGACTCCGTTTTTAGATGAGTCTAGATATTTTTTCAGATCCTGGAAAATAAAAGTGTAACATATTAGTAATAGAAGAAATATTAGTAGGTACAGACAACAATGGAAAGGGTTGATCAGCCGTAAATATGATTAAAGATTTCTATATATTACTTGAAGAGATTTACCAGAAAATTTATTTATCAACTAGCCGCTATTTTTATCAGTTATCCGCGATTAATTTTGTGCGAAGCATCGCCATTCTATTTCAGACTTTTGACCAAATCCTATAAGAATCGCATACTTTGCGGGATAAAAGGTACCCGATGTATTGAATCAAGGTATCAGATTGAGCGTGAAGAAGTACCTAACAAACATAACACAAACGATGTAATTACAAATTTTCTAGTAAATTCTTCGTCATTTTTCGGCCCTGGTCAACCCTTTCCTTTGCCAACTGTACTATTATCACAGAAAAAATATTTTCAACTAGCAAAACTGTGCAGTACGCAATATCCTTTACTCATACCTGCTATTACATAGATATATTTCGATAAATTCCGTCTTCTTTTTTGTTTCTACATTATAAATAATACATACTACATATAAATGTTGTATGTATGTACCTAGTTTTAAATTTTATGTTAAAAAAGAAAAGAAAAAAGAAAAGTACGATATATTTTTAAATGACAAAAAAGGCCGTAACTGGTTTTATTTTTACCAGTTTACCTTTTTTTTTACCTTTTTACCAGTGGTCATTTTGCTTTTGTTTCCGAAATGGTAGTAGTTTATAGAGTAGATTAATTTATACAAATCATTTATAACTGTGTATACTCTGACAAGAGAACGTGTTTGTGAAAACCTATTCTCTGAATAAAAGTTTTGAATTTGAATTTGAATAAAGGCACCTCTCTGTTTAACTATTCTGCTGGGTCAGTAAGTGACCACTCTTGTGCTTAATACCTATATAGCTAAAAATATATTTAATAGTATGTACCTCAGATATATTTTCACGTGGATTGTGATGTATTAGACCCAAATTAAATACATTTGATGTCTTCGGACGAATGCCGTCCCAAATAGGATCCACATTTAACAAATGTATATTAATATTATTGAACATATCAGCAATTGAAGGTGATTCCGGTACTAAAGCATTTCTAAAAATAACATCAATGTCTTCAGCTAATTTATCACAAAAAATATTCATGGCATTGTATTCATAAAATCCAATTATTGTATCCAAAAATGATAATTCCTCAAATTTTCCACGAAAAAAATGTATGAAGTATCTTGTGTGATCTGTGATCCCCAAATATTTTACATAATGCGGCGTTAAAACTGAAGTGTTGATGGGAATGACTGGTGTTTTATATAAATGAGAAAAAGCAATTTGTGCAAAGTAGACTGCATCGTATAGTATCAGATCAAACGAATCATGTTCTTTAACTAGGTTTTTAATTGCTTCACTCTCGCACTGGACTTGAAATATTTCCACAAATAGTTTGTGTACAATTTGAAGAAAATTACGTATTCCTGCTTTGTTGCCCTTGATATTTTTAAATCCGTTTATCCAACTGTGGTAACTTATGTCATGTATATCAATTTCTGTCAAATTCTTCGGAGTATCTTTGACGTAAGTTGGATCTGCAGTAACTACAACCACTGCATGCCCTCTTTTTAATAATTCTTCAGTAATCACTTCAAACAATAAACTATGGCTTGCGTGCGGAATCATAAATAAGCACAAAATTTTTGCCGTTCTAATTTCAGTTAACAAAGCAAAAAGAAATATAGTTATAACTTTTTTCATTGTGATAATCTACAAACTGCTAAATGAACGAACGTTTACAGAATAACTTAATTTATTAAGAAGTGAAAACTGAAGCAAGGCTTTATTAGCCTTGCTTCTATTAAAAATACAATAATAAAATACTATTGTATTTTCTTATTATATTTTAAAACATTTGCATTAAGAACATATGTTAGGGTTCCTTGACGAAATAGGAAAAGACCAATTAAAATTGTTCAGTATAGTATAATAATAATACCTCAGTGTTTCGGGAGGCCAAATTCCATCTCTCCGCGGTCTAGCCCCGACACGCTTAATACTGGAAATCTGTAATATGGCATGTTAAAACAATATTATATATGCTAACAAAGTAATAGAACATAATCAAGAAAAATATTTTTTGGAGGCGCTCATCCTATGGTTTGTTACGGCATCATTGGATAACTCTCAAAAACTTTTGAAACAAGTAAAATTGACATGGTTAAGTAGGCTCTATAAATTACCGAGTAATAGCCGACGAACTTATGAAATAAAATTGCTTTGATGAAAACGTACCAATTTCAGCCAAAGCCATTGCCATTTTCAGCCCGGCTCTTTTGTCGATTAAGCCCGCTAAAAAGGCGTTCGCGGGCTGAATTGACAAATTGAATATTTTTATTTATTTTGCTATTATTGATTGAGCCCGCAAATAAAAAGACAATAGAATTGAAAAAAATGACGTATCAAAGTACAGCCGTGTACAAAATTCATGGGTCTACCGTATAAAAAAATTCACAGATTTCGTGCCACACACGACTATCGTGCACATTGGAAATGAATCTACGGAATTCGAAAAAATATTGTCGACGAGGAGGTCGATGGCGTCGGAGGAGTTTGATGGCGTCGCTGTGTGGTGTGTCGCACTCTAATATGAACACGCAAGTTAAGCGACATCGACCCTAGCCAGCGTTTGGATGGGTTTTATTATCTTGAGCTTCTCCGTGCTTCGGAGGGCACGACCCGTGGGCACGACCCTTTCTTTATAAGGCAGCGGGAATATTATATTTCCTACCATGTTTTTTTGTTTTTTTTTTAAACGAAACTAGTGATCGATTTTATTTCTATGGCAACAAATTGTGGATTTCATATTAATTAACATTTTTATTCTAGGAGTGAAGAACGGACGTCATAATATTTTTTTATCTGTGACAGTTACAAGTTTAAAAACAACTGAATTTCGACACCTGCTGTTAAATCTTTATGCATCTTCAAATTTTGCGACTTTCGAAAGATAAGTTGTTATTAAACTTAATGTCTATGTATATTGCATTTGGAATAAGTTTAATTTTTCATTATATATTTACGAGGCTTTTCTTACACGCTTTTTTTGTGGTGGTAAAAATATTCCCTTTGCCCGTGGGGTGACCAAATTCAAATTCAAAGCTTGGCTCCACTACATGAGATCTGATAACTTTTTGACAGTGCGAGTCATTATGGTCTCGTCTTGGAAACATTTTACATGAAAATGTTTTTGGTGGGATTAATCTACTCTATATACTACTACTATTTCGGAAACAAAAGCAAAATGACCACTGGTAAAAGAAATGGCGAAAGAAAACCTGTTACGGCCTTTTTTGGCATTTATAAACATATCGTGGTTTTTTAACCATAAAATTTAAAACTTGGTACATACAACATTACGTCAATAAATAGTGCCATTATTCTAAAATATAAAATGCAAAATCGGTGTTAAAGATAGGAGCAGACCAGGCCCGCAAGGCAGCAACCGTTCTCGTGTATTTTCGAGTTGACGTGAGAGTGAGCCTGCCAGCCCATATTACTGGGCTCACCATCAACAATATTATTAACAATATTGAAGGGAACAACAGTAACCCGACCCACAACGCCACCGCCAGTTTGGACAATTTGCGAGTATGACGTGCCCGTACACATTAACATCCTTGTCACCAATTATTTAATCTAAATTATATTAAAATGTAAATTATATAAAAAACAGCCCCATTTGGATGACACTACGACGCGTGTACATATTACAATATTGAACACAATTTTTTATTTATGTAATTTATTGAACATTGACTGGCTTTTCACGACAAGTTTTAGCATTTCACCTTCGCAAGGGGGCCAGGGAGACCTTTCATTTAGATACTCGTTGATAGTATAGTACGCTTTGACATTTAATTTAAATCGATTATTGGGCATTTCTTTTTATATATTCTGGAATTTTATTATACATAATGCAAACTTTGAATCATATATAACTTGCCCGCTTTCCTAAGCCTGAATTTAGGAACAGCTAATTTATTTCTGTTACGCGTATTGAAATTATGAATATCCACACCTGGTTATAGTCATAAATGTTTTTACGAACAAACATGATGCTGTCAAGAATGCACTGTGATGCCACCGTGAGAATAAGAGCGCTTTTGAAAAACTCGCGAAGAGACTCTCGGACCACGTTAAGATTATTTCCTTTTTTGCTAATTACAGACTATGTGGCAAATGAGTAGGAGTTGAAGAATACTTAACGACTAGCTGTGCCCGCGGCTTCGCCCCAGTGGAATTGGGCTTATGACTATAATAGTATAGACGGATTTAACAGTCTCCTGCTATTTTTGCCCGAGACGTCATCGGCGGGCCGTCGGCAAGGTTCCACGAAAGAGCTATGCCTATCGAGGAGTTCTTAACCAAGGTCGAAGAGCATTTAGATCATGGAACTCTCTCATTCAGCTTCTTGAGCAAACTAGGTAAACAAATTTTGAATAATTATATTTTATGATTTGACAATATTTTTAATGGTGTTTTAGACAGGGAAGTTTCAAGTACCTACTAATAAAAAGAGATTAATCACAGTAAATCAAATTCTTTTATTCAATGTTAACATAAAAATGGATAAATAGAGAATTATATAATTTAAAACATGATAAAATCTTAATTGCACGAAATAAAGTTTATAAAAAATTCACTAGGTCATCTTTTCTTGTCTTTCAGATTACATAATGGACTGTGTGTGGATCTCTCACCCTCCGAACGAAATTCAATGCTGCTGGGTTTCCTGATTGTATTGAAAACCATATTGGATACCAATTTATAGCCGCGATTCAATTTCTTCTTCAGATAATTTGTATCATGCAGTTCTATGTAATAAAGCCGCGTAAGCTGGCACGTAGGTATTTTCATACGTTTCTCTTTTTCATTGTTGGGCATTTCGTCGTCAATTAATAAATACTAGTATTTTCAATAAAATAAGATGTTTCATTTGTCATTAAAGAAATCCGCGCCACTTCGTTTGCGTATATTTTGTTTCTCATAATAGTTTGTGTTTCTATTAAAAAAACGCATTAAAATCCGTTGCGTAGTTTTGAAGATCTAAGCATACGTAATGACGACGGGCGAAGTCCCGGACAACAGGACTATTTTAGTATAGGTTATTTTAGTAATTCCTTGAATTCTAGCCATGAAATACCTTGTATTTCATGGTTATTTTAGTAGTTCATTGAATTATAATCATGAAATAACTTGTATTTCACGGTTAAAATTCTTCCGATACTTCGGCCGAAGTATCGGATTTACGTTTCGTAGTAGCCCTGCAGCTAGTTTTATACCTACTATGTAAGATTCTCAATTCTCATATCAACAATATCGCTATGGAGACGAATATAAATAACACAACGCGCCTTATTTAAAATGTCTATAACTTGTGTGAATTAAACAATAACGAACATACTTTTTAAATTGTCTGGTATATACTACTTCATTTATCACAAAAAAAAAGCGCGTGACTATAAAAGACCTCTCATCTTTCATTCACTCACGAAAGTGCTCTATGGTTCCGAACCAAATTGTTGAATACGAAAAATGTTCATGGTAGCTTCTTGTTTCGGATTGCGGACGTGTTTCGTTCGGGTCCGTTGTTTCGAATGGACATCTTCATGGTAGACCAGCTGATCAATAAAAAATGACATTTGGACACCACTGCTTCTGTCGCTCGCTCGCAACTGACTGAAGGGTGGTGTGTCAATTTGCACCATTGAAATGCCGCAAAATCTGTACCCGACAGCTAGTCTTTACTTTTATCGATGGAAAATATGAATAAATTCACAAGAAAACCATAAAAGTTTATAGTAAGAATAAACCGCACGATATTCATGCTACAAATACTAAATAATAAAATCATATTAAATAATACGAAATTTCCTACATAACGGGCAGGTACCTACATCATTATCAGTCATTATCGTTACGAACCGCGAAAGGCGGATATATCGCGTAATACATACAAGCTGTTTTAAGTTTAAAAATTGATTTTTTAATTTACGTTTCAAGTTTTTTTGTGATGTTTTATACAGTTTCTAAATCTAGATCAAACAAAGGTCCATGTTTTGTCGTTTATAAAACTTTTTGGGTGGAAGTTTTTTATAAGGGTTGCTTGTTGTAATTGCTTGTTCCCAAAATCAGCCAATGAGAAGACTCATTGCGGACTTTGGAAAATTTTGGGAGCGGAAGGCTCTCATCACTTAAGAAAGTGTTTAGATAGGTAGGGCACAGCGGATAATCCGCTAAAGGATCGGAGCAGCCCGTCTAGGGAAGGACCTCCACTTTACAGACGAACGTAGCCAAATAGCATTGGTCTCGGCCATGCTGTGTTCCTACGGTGAGTAAGGTCTCCAGAGCTCCACTTAGGGAGTTGGAAAGGTTGGCGACAATTGATATTGTAATTGTACGGTATTCCAAGCGTCTATAGGGTACGCTGATGCTTACCATCAGGCGGGACGTATGCTTATTTGCCACCTTTGTGGTATAAAAAAACTAGTTAGCTAGTAGCGGGCTAGCACCACGGCCTAGGGCGACACTGGTTGAGGCATGTCGAATAGGAGGTGAAGGTGGAACGAGATGAAAATTTAGGCAGAAGACTTTTTCAAATCTACTTAACACAATTACCGTCTGTCATTAGTTGAGATTGATAAGAAAGTAGATTTAAGATTATATTATTTAAATAAACATTTGACAAATCTAAATCATTTCGCTTTCCAATATAATTTTAGACAAAAGTTTGCAAAGTCGGAAATTACGAGCATTGTTTTATCTTAGAAAAGAATATTTCATACAAGTGAGAAACATTAGCCCTGAAGATTGTGAACTCATTTCTGTACTTACATATGCTAAAGTTTTCTTTTGCAGGCGAACTTTGAAATTGTGATTTATGGTTATAAGTTCAGTTTTATCAGTACACTGTGTTTTTTATTGCTTACATTTGCTTGGAAACTCCAAAACATGGTATCTCGGAAATATTTTGCACAACAAAGAAGTTTATATTTTTGTACTGGCCTATTTGTATTCTGGAGTATATAAATCTTCCTCAACTGTGCTTTTTCAATTTACAATCTTATTTTTATTTTTTTATTAGTTTACCTCTCTATAACTGTCGCGTGTGAGTGAGTGATAAGGAAATATTATATGAACAAGGGTCTAGTCTGTTAATAAGTTAGTGCACGTCACGTATTATCGAAATTTATCGAAAATATTGGCATGCAAACTGCGTGTAAAAGTATTTCTTGTAACATTCTACGCTATTTCTGAATGCTACGTTATTTGTGAGTGTCGTTGGCTATATGTAGGTACATAATAAATATATAAGCCCACGCAGGCAAAGCCGCAGGTAAAAAACAGTAAATAATAAATTTAAATGTATGCTGCATTGAAAGAATGAGGCAGGTCAATAAGGTTTTAAAATCCAGCTATTTGCAACTTGATAAATAACAATCACGTATGAAAAAGTTAAATAAAAATTCTAATGAAGTTCTCCTGACAGCAAAATGTTAGCTAAATGCAATTTGTGACTATATTTTTCTCTCTCTCGCCGAAGCGAAAATAGCACGTCTGTCTTCCGCGACAATTTATCACATAAAGTGGGCCAGTCGTTACGTAAAAAGGACTCAGTAACTGGATAATCTATAGTCTTTCTTTTTTTGTTGAATGCATACAAAAGTGTCCATGGAGCAACTTGGACACTGGCTAAGAAATATTGTGCCTTTGTTCCCGTTAAGTCACACCATGTTATAATCGGACTAACATGAAAGCCTTCAGGTTCTGTAGAGGTGAGTTGGGATCAAGGTCCAGGTGATCAATAACTATAGCACTGAACAATAAGTAATATTTAATACAATACCTCAACAATTTTTAGAAGGAAGCTACAGAATAGATTTTTAGAATGACAAGCACATAATTTTGACAGTTCTGAAATTTTTAAGAATAAGTTTGGAAGCATGCATGTGATTTGTGTGCTTACAGGTTTAACTGTTTAACATAGCGCTCATCAACAACGAGAGTTTCGGGGTAAATGTTGTGTAGCTACTGAAATGAGTCTCGCGTCACATAAATGTTGCGTGCTATGTTGCAGGAGTCTGTGCGTCACTGTTGTCATGTTGAGAAACATTTTTGTCTTCCAGTGTATCTGATAGGTACGCTGTTCTACTGTTTGATCAATGGTTAAGATCTTTCCTACTACTAATCTTCATCATATTATTATCCAAAATCATTCCACTGGCAAAGATACGGGTCTCACTTTGATCGAAGGGGACTAGACTCTGCCACGCTGCTGCTCTAATGCGAATAGGCATAGGTCAGTGTTTTCAAGCCGCCTGAATTCCACAGACTTGGCTTAACGACTGTTATCCATTGATAACAGCCGGGACTGACGGCTCTCCGAAACACAGTACTAGTATTTTTTTAAAACGTTTGGTGGGCTTCAGTAAAACATTTCTCATTGTAAATTATTTCACTGCAAAACTTAAGATTTTTCTTAAACAATAACCAAGTTCCTACCACCTTAACCTTGTTATTTCTAGCGCTGAGATTGTAACAAGATTTCTACTGGAAATCCCAAGTTTCTTTTAACTGTTAAAGAATTCAACAGATAAATATATTTCTGGATACATCATTTTTAGGGTTCCGTAGTGAAATAACAAGGAACCTATAAACATTTCGCCATGTCCGTCTGTCCGCGGTTTAGGGTCGAGAAATCTGCAATTTTGCACGTCTATACATATTGACAATACTGCAAAGATATAAGGAGTTCGATAGCGTCGATGTGTGCCTCGCTCTATATGAGATCTCGACGGATTCTCTGTGATCCGTCGGTCCCGACTGTTGTCTATAGATGACAGTCGTTAAGTCAAGTCGGTGGTCTTCGGGCGTCTTGAAAACACTGGTCTCTGCCAATCCGCATCGTAGCAGAGTACGCCCCAACCACCTTTGATTGAAGGGATGTATGGTATGATGATGATAAAAAGTTGAAGAATGTTACCTAATGTTATCATGTTGCATTCAAATAACTTTGTGTTATCGAATGTTGCCCACTAACACTTGGCAACGTTGCTCAACAAAATGTAAACTGTGAATGCACGGTAAAACAATTTCAAAAGTTCGTAAATGTTCATTTTGTTTATTAAAAAAAACTTTAAGCGAGCACTTCATCACGGGTTGTTATTCCACTAAATGTGTTTACGTCGTGCGTAATGCACTTCCTGTGTTAGATCCTAAGTGCCTTCGTTTTACGCCTTTTAAGAGGATCGCCAGAGACCTCTTGTCTCCTTATATAGCAAATTCATTGTTAACGTGTCAGGTTTCCGAAGATTGAATAGAATGCTATATTTATAATATGATTCTTGTAATTAGCTAGTTAGTTCGATATTATATGGCGGCGCGGTGGCGGCGCGGTGGCGGCGCTGTGGCAGCGCGGTGGCGGCGCGGTGGCGGCGCGGTGGCTTCGTTTCCCAACTTCTTAAAATCGGCAATATAATTCTTATGTTGTATCCACGTTGCACGTTGAAGCATTTTGGGTGTTTTTTATACATTTAATGATTATTAATGTCTGGTGACCTGTAACACTGGCCTAACAGCCTACCACGGGCACCAGTCTCTTTTAAACAATATATTTCTAATATAAGTCTAAAACATTATTTTGTAATTAATTAGTTTAGTTTATATGAGAAAACAAAGTTTATTTATTTATTATTTGTTAGCCTAAGTTAATTAATTTTCATCAATCTATTTATATTTCAGTTCTAATTATTATAGAACAAATATGATATCACGTCGTACAAATAATAATTTTAATTGTGTATCTCTCGAAACAAGAAAAGGTACGCGAGACGAATAAGTTATTTTATGACTTCCTTCATATACCTTTCTTAGATTAGTTAGAGGAAACGACCCAATTAGCTAGACAAACAGTTTCTCTTTATATTTAATAGACGATAAACAGGGGATTGTGTTAAAGAAGATAAATTTTATTATCCTTATTTAATATTTTATTAATGCGTTGAAAGATTTTTATAGGGTGGCAACGTGTGGCAAGCATCCATAGGCAATGGTGTCCGCTTACCATCAGGCGGACCGTATGCCTGTTTGCCACCTTAGTGGTATAAAAAAATGCGAAAGTTTGTCAGTAAGTATGGATGTACGGACGGAAAAATTATTATTTTCTATAAGTAAGTATTATATTAGTATGTATTCTTATATGATACCAGTAAATCCCTTCGTTTGCGTATATCTCGCTTTCCCGTGGGAATTTTGAAAAATTCTTTCTTAGTGCTCCCCTACGTTATAAAGGAACCCCTGTGCCCTGTGTGTTTTTTTAATATCGGATTTATTTTTATTTGAATTTATGAATTAAGTATTAAATTATTGAAATATAAAACTATAGAATAGAATTCCAATGTTATTAAAAATATTGTATCATGTAAATTTTTGCAAGTCACTCGCGCAGACTCGTTACGTTAACTATAATTTTAATTTAGGACCATGTGTTTTTTTCTTCTAGTATTCTTGCAAATAAAATGAAGATTTGAATGTTCTAAATGTAACATTTTGTTGGAAATTAATAAAATTATGTGGGTAATATAATTATCGTGAATTTCAACGTAATGTAGCCTTGAACTCCGAGAATGGTTACAGGAATTCCCCTGAGTCGACATGACGGAAAATTTACTAGTTTAACTCTGTGACCTGATTCTTATTCCGCGTACCTACTTATTAAGAGACTGTACCCTGACTAAAGGTCGCAGAGCGCTAAAGCACTATTAGACTGTTTAATAATATTTTTATTACTAAATAAAATATTGCGTTACGTCACCTGATGTCACGGCACGTCTCCAGACCGTGGGTTTATTTAATAAATTACCAATTGAACTTAAGTCTGAGAGAAAATTATCCAAATTTTAAAATGCACCTGAGTACATTATTGGCGAAGTGCTATTAAACAGGTGTAGATTTTTAGTTAGGTAGCCTCTTGACATTCCTGAACAATGTTATTTTGCATATTATAAAATTAAATATATAATAAAAGAATTAATAATTTAAAAAAACGAGTTTTAAAGGTACAATATTCGATTGCAATGTATTGTTTTTATGAACACGCACCATTCGATTCTATAATTTTTTTTAGTCGTTCACCATTCATGAAACATTAACTTGTCTAAGATTAGACAAGTTGATTTTTTTGATAAAAATAGAAAATGTAAGAAGATCTGAGGATGAAAAGACCTAATTTAAATACGGTAGGCATTACAAATAAATGTAAATAGAAATGTCTGAGGAATATCGTGTATATCGTGATGTACAAGAATATTTGTAGTGAAGTGAACGATCACGCTCCGCGTTGCTTAGATTCCATAATTTTACCAAAACTGCGTGTGAACTCTTATAAAGGCAACTGCTTTTGATTGTTCTTTATTAGTTTTTAGCAAAATCCGCTTTCAATGTTTTCTGAGACACTTCTTCTTTTCGTGTCTTTTAGTGAATTATTTGATTTGATTTGTCAATGACTCAAATAAAATAAAATTCCTACTGGCAAGTTGTTCAGCCAGTAAGATGGCATTATCCGTGGCCTTCCACTGAGACACTAAGCAAGTGGTGTGTTTACGTCAAATCACCAACCTTGGTGATTTGACATAAAATAATGTCATTTTATTTATTCATGTCAGGTTAGGTGTTGATCAGTTAATGTCCAAGAGAATCATCATCTAAAAAGTCACAATTATATGACTTTCGTTAATAAGATGGTGACCTAGATAGGAAAAAAATAACACAGAGAAATTACCTCTCTGTTTCTAAGTTCTATAGAAATATTGCCTGATACTGTCTATCATTCACATTATCTATTTGGTCTCTGGCAAATAAAGTGTTTTAATCGCCTAATTAAATCTATCATCGCCTATAAAAGTTTAAAACTGATAAATTTATCTTAATATTCAAGTATCCAATCATATAACCTTAACAGGAGGTTTATCCAGTGCGTGTAACAATTTATCTACGTCATCGCCTGACATCCCGAGAAGATATATTTAAGAATCCCCTGTGTCGATCCAGTAGAATACAAATATGTTTAGTTTATATTCTGATACTATTTTTGGGAGATGAAAATCGAGAAAAATAGAAAGAGTGGCAATCAATAAGAAATAATTAGTCTAGCTATTCAAAGGGGAATATAACTTTATGCGACTGTACTGACAGTATTTAAAAAAAGTTATTTAATCAGTGGACCGTTGGGACGCAGATTTTGACTATACGGTCGAACGGCCCATGGCCCGTTCAATTTGGCCCGTTCGAACTAAAAACCCACGCTGCCAGTATATTCGGAACCTTGCCTAAAGGGACTCCTTTTAATTATATATTTTAGTTCTTATATTATATTTTGTAAGGTTTTTTATAATTTATGTTTATAATAATATGTTTAGTTAAGTTTTAATGTTATGTACAATGTAGTTGTTTAAATATATCAAATGTATAAGAAAATATTGTTATATCTATTGGGGTACTATCCACCAGAGATATGCAAAGATTCCTTAAAGAAGTCGTAGCCAAATAGCATTGATCTCGGCCATGTTGTGCTTTTTTTCGGATGTGCAAATACAGTGTCGGGTGTAGGTTCCTACTAACACCTTCTGCTGGTGAAAGCGGGTAGTTGCGGGAGCTATAGGGCTCTCACCGCCCAAATTTGCAGTGCCTGCGTAGGGGCACCCCAGAGGGGGGCTCGAACCTCAGCGAGTGATACCCTGGTATCGGTGGACGAATATGGTGTATATAGGGTTCATTAAAATTGAATTTATTTTAATTACGAATAATAACTACTAACTACTACTACTACTAACTAATTTATTTTACTATCACGCTATCTTTTTGGATTTATTTGAAAAGAGCGAGGAATGTGTGATAGGGATCAATTGAATCTATTTTAATATTTTACTGTCACACTTTTTTTAGGATTTAAAAAGTTATTTGTAGGGATCTAAAAACGGTGTTGTTTATTTGAGTTTTGAAACAATTTTTTTTTTCTATTGTACGAGTAGCAAAGTTACGTAAGTAAGTCACGTTTGCCACTATAGAAAAAAAAATGTTGATGTGCTCCCAAAAGTTCCTTATTATCCTTATTTAATATTCTATTGAAATAGGATCAAGATTAAGTATCCGAGAAACCGAAAAATGTTAAAATATTCAAGCGTGTACCACAAGCTGATCTGCTTAGTAAGTTTTTTGAAAGACGTAACGTATTGTTACCAAGTTTAAGTAATTACCGAACTTTGTGAATTAATGAACGTACTTTATCCTATTACTTAACATTTAGGAAAGTGATAGGCATTTTGGCAATTGCCAAAAAATACGTAGGTAATAGTAGTTCTTTTCGGTATTTCTAAGAAAAAGTCTGCCAATTGAACAAATTGGTAGGTAATGAAAGGACTGTTTATAATTTTAGGACATAAAATATCAAACAATTTATTTATACAATGCGGACTGCAGTCGACACATGAATACATCACTGCTGGAGTGTCATTACCTGGTGTACCAAAAATCTGGTTGATTAAAGATTCGACTGCTGAGATCCATGTGGAACCAGGGATACTGACAATGGATAGATATGAATAGATGCTCAAGAACAAAAACTTTGCACAATATTGAGACGGTGAGATCTAACCTCAAATAGATTTTAGGCCATCTTAGACAAAGTTGCAACTAGCAGCTGGGTATTTTTTTTTCATCAGATGTTAAGTGATCACAGCCACCCATGGAGTGCAGAGACACCGGGGTCACTGAGCCGTTGCCGGCCTTTTTAACTCGCTTCTTGAAGATCCGAACCATCGAACTGCTCGTCACTCGCAGGCAATCCAATCTCTCACTCTAGAACCAAAATGCTTGCGTACTGCGCGGTTTCAGAAGAGTTTCCTCATGCGAACGAGGTCTTCTCTTTAGACTATTATATAGGGTTCTTCAAAAGGGGTTATTTATAGATTTTTACAGGGTATATAGTGAAACCCTTGCTTACTAACAGGCGGGCCGTATGCTTGCTGCTACTTTTGTGGTATAAAAAAGGTCCCCATAGTCATAGTTTTCTGGTTATATTTTATACTTTACCGACAAAATATCATTAAATTCCGTACAATAATGTACGATAAACCACACACGTCTATTGGTACGCGTCGTGCGGTGGACTGACTAAATATTGCGGTTGAGATCACGTTACTTACGTTCACATGCCGCTAACATCCGCTGGACTGAATAGAATTAAAATTATAAGTAATTATTGTCAATGACAACGTTATTTACTTTGTTTTTGTAAAAAAAAATGCCATTGAAAATAATGATTGTGCCGCTGTATTTTGAGTATAAGAGAGCCGGATGCCGGAGCTAATGCTTCCTATCTTCCTTTTTCATTTCTTCATAGGTGGGCAACACATCCAAGATCTTGTAGTCGTGGATGTCCATGGGCAGCGGTGATTGCTAACCAACAAGTTGAGCGCTCACAATAACACACGTGGAGTCCTATTTGTCCCGTTCCTGTGGGAATTAAAAAAATCCCGTCTTTATCCTTGTCAACATCATAAAGGGAACCTCTATACAAAATTTCAGATTTCTTGGTTGAGCGCCGGCGATAATACACTTACAGTCCTATTACTCCCTTTCCCGTGGGAATTGTATAAAACCCCGTCTTCATCATTGTAAACATCATAAAAAGAAAACCATCAACCTAGAAAGCTGAAATTTTGTATAGAGGTTATACAAAATTTCAGCTTTCTAGGTTGAGCGCCTGCAATAAAATACTTGCAGTCCTTTTACTCCCGTTCCCGTGGGAATTTTAAAAAATCCTTTCTTAGTGAGCACCTACGCCCCAAAGGAACCTCCATGCAAAAATTTGAGGCTCTTCCACTTTTTCGAGGCACAGTTTCAGAGATTTCGTGATGAATCAGTCAGTGATTTTCTCTTTTATATTTATATAGATAGATAGTAAAAGGGTATATAGATAGATAGTAATAGAGAAATGACAGTATCGGCTTATTAAGTAGAGCCCAAGTGTCGATAAGGTATAGCCTTCGTTAACCTCATTTCAAAGTTTCGGAAATAGTCCTTTAAAATTATAGGGAAGTTTTCCCTAAGTAAAAAACACTCTCAAAGTTCAATAACCTATTTGGAAGTCATCGTATTTTCTTGGCAATGAAATCCACTTATCAGGCAGTTTATCTCTTAGACTGCTTAACCTAAAAAACTGTGCCAAGATAATTTTTTTACTTTAATAATAATGTTCATAAGTCCAATTTGAAAAATGTCATATTCGTTATCTAAAATATACAGAATAAACATATTTTTTTAATTATGTCTCATTATTTCTGACAGATTTAGGTATCACAGTCAGATTTTCATTGAAGGTCTGAGCAAGGACACACCAAACGCACGACGCGTAGCTGCGCAGCGCTGTACAGCGTCGTGCGTTTGGTGTGTCCTTTCTCATAATATTGCATAGATTACAACGCCATAAGCTGCAACGCGCTGTGCTGCGCTGCATGCGGTGTGCCCAGCCCTTTAAAGCTTCGACCCTCAAGTAATAAACTAGCTATTAAAAGCATTTTACCGAAGGATGAACGTAACTTAAAGTTACATAGGAACCACAGTTTATCATGACTTTGGTGAAATATTCATTTCATCTGACACAAATGAGCTTCCCTGTGGAAAACATCTCCCTTATTTTACCCTACCTTTGCGTCAAGGATTAACTAAATCCGCGCTGACGTGAGCCTAGGCTCTGAACGCCGAAAGGGAACCGCTTAAAAAAATTGCTTTTTTATACAGTTTATTTTCCACTCAATCTAGGCGACATAATTAACTAGGAGATAGATGACCTGCTAATGATTTTTGATTTGAAAAATCGTGTTTTAGGTAAACCTAGCATAATTATTACTGACATCATAACCATTAAGCACTGTAATTTTATTTATTATCATAGAGTGCTGAAATAAGCACACGAATAGGTGGGTGGTAGTAGAACAGATCAGTGAGTCAGGATTTTTCCTTTTACGTATGTATATAGATTCAGAAAGTCAATTTAATAACAATTATCATATCAAAGCAGGGTCATTTAATACATACAATCATAACGAATCCCTTAATAATAATAATAATATTTTTTTTATTTACGACAACAAAGGTCCATGTTTGGTCCTTAAGTGAAAGAACAAATATTTTTGTTTTTTTAAGATTCTAGACATAGACTAAAGTATCAGTATTTCAGTTAGGTAAACAAATTTAAATTCAAACGTAATTACAAATCAAAGAATTTCAATTGTTACTTGAAAAAGGTTTTTCAGAATAACTCTGCCCACGCTATTAAATTCTCGAGTATAATTACTGTGCCAACGACCGCAAATAGGTCAACCAGTAAAGACAATAAGCTGAAATTAACCCAACAACTCCATAGAAAAATGATGATTACACCGCATTGAATATTCAACTATGGAAATATGGGAGACAGTTGGGAGATCATAAACAAAATAATGAAATTCTGCAAAACAAGAAAGTAGCAAATTATACGACAAATAAACAAATGCAAGCCGACCTGAAGTACAGATATGATAATGTACATAATTTGGCATTCAGGGTAGCGGGTATGGTTGAAAGACGAATCGATTTTAAGATCATCGTTCATATAGCTAAGTTATATTGGAATATTAAAGATAGAAAGAAAGGAAATACATTATTGTGAAAGCATATGGGACGCAAGATACGACAAAACAATTTTAGGAAAAAAAAACACAAGTATACATAAAAAACAAGAAGACAACATACTTAAACTTGTCCAATATTTGTGTCTCATGGTCCATAAAAAGGGCTACAAGGCTATTCAGCATATTCCCAGAGTAGTCTAAACCTCTCAGTAGAAAAGTTGTTATAAGATATATTCTAAACACTAAACAACCCTTTCGTCTCATAGACACATGAACTATTCCGTAATCAAATTCAACCATTTTGAAGTGGTGGAATGGATATCAGATTTCTCAAAGACTCCCTGTGTAGGAACGGTTTCCAGGTCTTAAATTCAATTTCTACTTGAGTAGAAGGATACAAGATATATTTCTCTTTATCACACATAACGTAAATTGTATAAAATAAAAGATGTTGTAATTTTTATATCTTTTGATAGTATAACAGTGTGGTTTCTTTTTTATAAAACAATAAAATATGTATGACAAATTTTAATATAGAAGAGTCTGACAATTTAGAAAATATTGCCTAAATATTCCCTATCAATGATGCCGGTCGCCAACAACACTAAAACGCTACCGCTCTGCACATCTCAGTTGCACCCTGCAATCATTAAATAAAAGCGAACATTTCGTATAAATTTACGCAACTCTCAGTCCAGAATAATCGTATTTTCGCTTCATTTGCGCGCTTCCTCAGCGTAATTTGCTATCTCCGAGTAATCATTTCGCGTAAATTTTGTTCAACTGAAGGTGGAATTTTTGAATATCAATCTTTTTTAGAAGTCAAAGCATGATTCACGAACGTCGGCTGAATTTGATCAGTTTTTGAGTTGCAGATTTAATTTTATTCAATTGCTGGCCACCGAAGAGGAGCTCGATGGCATTGTTGCTTGTTTCAAAATTGGTCACACAAGTTCAGCAACGTTGATCCCAGTTGTGTCACCAATCTTTTTTTCTATGAGAACTTAAAAAATAATTGAAGTTGGTTATTTGATATCCATCCGAATCGTAATCTCACCTCTGGTGACGGTGTTATATTTTATTCAGCTACTAAATGAAGTGAGTTTTGTATAACTCAAAAATATTAAGTAGGCATAATAATTACTTGGTCTTAGAAAAAAAATACTCAGTAAATTTTGTAGAATCTTTAAATATTCCAATAAGTATGTCAAGAAATTTAATTACACCTGTTATTAAATTTCAATGAGTCCTTATTTCAATATCTGATGAGTTTATCTTAATTATAAATTTCGTTTCATACTTGGAATATAATATTATTCTTAATTGGATCGGAAGTCCATAGAATCTTTCTCTTCCTTTTTCTACGATTTTTTTTTTCTAGCAACTTGGCCTTTACCATATTACCCATTTCGTAGACATTCTTTAGCAGAGTAAAATGTTTTATCTCATTTAAAATTAAAACTAAGACGTGTATTATTATATTATTGTGTTACTCCTTTTGTGTCAAAGGAGAAATATTTTAGTATTATTCTCGTAGAGAGGTAGGGCACAGCGGATAATCCGCTCAAATCGGAGTAGCCCGTCTGGGGAAGGACCTCCACCTTACAGAAGATCGTAGCCAAATAGCATTGGTCTCGGCCATGTTGTGTTCCTACGGTTAGTAAGGTCTCCAGAGCTCCTCTTGGGGGGGTTGGGAGGGTTGGCAACGCGTGAGTGATACCCCCGGTATTGCAAGCGTCTGTAGGCTATGGTGATGCTTACCATCAGGCGGACCGTATGCTTGTTTGCCAACTTTGTAGTATAAAAAACAAAAAAAAAATCTTCAGGAATAATTTCGAGAAGCATTTCAATTATTGTATAATTAATGTCGTCATCATCATTAGTTAAATGTAAAATTAAACCTTAATTATCATGAAACTCAATTTTAAATGCAATCAAATCTCTGCTCTTTTTTACTCTGCACATTTCCTTAATTTATACCTATAATATAAAGGATGGAAGTAAAGGAGAGAGTAGGGGAACAAAATAGCTCAAATTAGAATTGGAAAATACAATAGAAATTAAAGGATATTGTGTAGAGCCAAAAAAAACAAGACAAGAATAGAAAAAAACGATAAATAATTTAAAAATCAAAACCAGCACGACGACGTAACGTCTACCTTTTTCGAGACAAATAGCAAAATTTGGTCATTGGATGATTATGTAACTTTAGCAAAACTTCGTCGCAACAAACTCTTGTTAAGATCTAAAAGGAATGTCTAACAACTTTATTTCATTTTCACCTTACTAGTAAGGCCGGTCAGGTAGTTTATCAGTTTTGGCAAAACTTTTCAGCCGTCGAATATTGGCAACGAATATTGATACTGACAACATTATTATGAACAGTGAAAAATATTTTAGATGAAAATCTATTAGATTTGTTCACCGCACATTACCACCTGCTGGGTCTAGTAAGAAAGAATTTCTCTCCTTAGTAACGTTATTTGAAGCATAACTCATAATGAATAGCATAAAGAGATTAAATCAAGTGAATTTTGTTTGTCGATCATCATGTTCTTTGCTTTGCTGAGCAGCTCTGAGCTTACAATAAAATAAAATTCCACATATTTTTTTTCATTTTATTGCCATCTTATGCTGTATTTTTCTGATAACATCATCTTCATCATATCATCCACAAGTCTACTCCTGACGACATATATTATTTTTATTGTTCATCTTTCAAAAATTAAATATCATTTAATTTTTGTAAGATGAAAATAACGAAATGTTGTACCTATATCAAATATTTTTCCTGTCAAAATCACTGAAGCGATAATATCCCATCTCTACAAGACACAACCGGCTGAATCAGTGCGATCTCGTTATAAGTTCCAGAAATCAATAATGTTCGTTAGCTGAAACTACTCTGAGTAAATATTTAGATGGTATAGTAATATAGAATTTGGTTCTTAGGTATTAAAATTAGAAATGTTCCTTAAGTATGATGTAAATCTATGATGTTGTGTTTGAAATTGTATTTACATAAACCTGGATTCATAAATTCCAAATTTACTGAAAATAGTACCTAAATCACTTTATTAGCCAACTGGTCCCTAATTTAATTTCTAGAAGGGGCAACTAATTCCGTGAAGGGATTTACTCAATGTTTTATTTTTCAATAGTATAAACATTAGAATTTCATAACGACGCTTATGTTATTAACATCAGCCGGAACTGACCAACAACGACGGTTTAACATGCTCTCCGAAGCACGGAGAAGCTCAAGGTAACGAAACTCATCCAAACACTGGCTCAAATCGACGTTGCTTAACTTGCGTGTTCGTTAAGTGTGCGACACATAACGACGCCATCGAGATCCTCGACGTAATGTATGTAGTTGTCACCTCAGAGTCAGGTTGACTGGTCAGCGATGAGTGCCGCTGGCCATTGACGATGAACATGACTCTCTAAAACCACGCTAAACCGCATCAAATTAAATTTTGCTCCAAAATATTATATTGATTGGGACAAGGGTTTTTCCCAATGTTTAAAAGGTTTTTACGCATCCCTTATTATAATTGTTAGGACCATTACAATTTTGCGGCTAACCAGGGTAGAAGGTTCCTGGGAGGCCTGTGTATTCGTTGGTAATGATTTGTATAAGTCGTCGAAATATAATATTTATTTCGCAGCCAACTGATTGATAGATGTATTTAATACGAGTAGATAGCCACCACAGAACACAGAAAGAAGTGTATTCTGATATCTGTGATAGCCACCGTTGGAAAAAAAAAACATCTTTTTTTAACTCTCATAACATATTTTAAAACATAGGTTAAAACATTCATAAAATATTTTTTAATTCAGAAAATACTATAAGAACGCACACGATAATTTTAACTAGGATCCTCCCACGATCTCTTTCTCTATAATATTTTTTATTATATTTACGAGCTGTTCATCTCTATTTGAAAGTATTATATTAGTATTAGTATACAGAATGCAGTTATTTATATTTTTTTCTTTACGTACTCGAGCTCGAGATTTTAAATCTATACAAGTCTTGACTGGGGTGACGTCACTTAATGATCATTCTGCTTTGACACCCACAACGTGATCATCGAATCTAAAATCGATAACGATATTTCCAGGCGATGGTTACACACACACCATAAATACATTAAAGCAAGAATAATATTTTATAAAATTGTCATCTTCTATTTTCTTTAGTTTACTTTTAGAAATTCTTATAAATTTTAAATAAAAGCCGAATGGTATCCGGTCAATTAATTGGCAGACTGAAGTGGTTTTATTTTTATTTGACTAGTAAATCAATATAACTTCTATCTGAAGGAAACCACTAGCAAGTGCTATAAATAATATATTATTATTAGCAAAACTCTTGCATTTCTATTTGCACATTTCCTGCTCTCTTGAGGAAATGAAACAATTTTATCGTATATACCTTGTTGCTGGGGTTGATCTAGATATTGACTTATAGTCTACTAATACTATTAATACAAAATAATATATGTGAGAGAAATAAAATTTTGTCTTTCTGTTACAATCTATACATATAATAAAACAGTAGACCCCGATATGTCTGTACTTTGAACATATTTGGCAAAAATGGAGAGGGAACAGTTAGAGAAAGGTAACAAAAGCGAGTTTTTTTTTTTGAATTTATTGTCTGTCTGTCTGTCTGTTTGAACGCGCACATCTTCTAAGTTACTGAACGTATTTTAATCCTGTTTTCACAGGGAGATAGAGCTCGGCTTGGAGCAGAATATAGGCTTTGTTTCATTTAAATCGCATGACAGGAAAAGGAGTTATCCTTTTTTGAACATTTCACGCGGACGAAGTCGCGGGTAACAGCTCGTTCTTAATATGGAAATACATATACGGTTGTACTATATGCCACCCTAGGGGCTCTGGGAGACCCATAAAACGGCCTTTACACTTGGCTAAATTCACAGTCTAACAAAAGAGATGGTGCAATAGTAAGAAGTGAGAAGTTGTAAGTGCTTCTCGCATATTCATATGGCACCATCTCTTTTGTTAGACCCAGAATGATCTGATTAGCCAAGTGAGGTCGTTTAAGCAGGCGCTGTCAACTAGCGGTGTGAACCTTCCGCTCCCAGAACTGCTTGGTGTAGTAGCAAAATATGATGGTGCAATACTAAGAAGTGAGAAGTTGTAAGTGCTTCTCGCATATTCATATGGCACCATCTCTTTTGTTGGACCCAGAATAATCTGATTAGCCAAGTGAGGTCGTTTAAGCAGGCGCTGTCAACTAGCGGTGTGAACCTTCCGCTCCCAGAACTGCTTGGTGTGGTAGCAAAATCGCAGCGATATAAAAAATAGGTGTATCTTTAGACACTACTCAAGGTTGTTCACATTTTCACAAACCGTGGAAAGCAGACTTTATAAAGGTTAAGAAATAATTAAATATTAAATCAATTTAATTGACTGCCTCGCTGTCTGCCCCGAGGTTAAAATATAATTGCACTTCATAATTACCAAACCCGTTTTGGACTTGGCACCGAACTGACGTCAATTAGAACCGCTTTAAGAAAAACCATTCAAGCATTTTCTCATTGTCTTTTTACGTGGGGGTTGGGTGTAGAATATTATTTTAAATTTATATTCTTTCCCCTGAATTAAGCAAAAAACGACGGCGCACACCACTACCAAATGGATTCCATCTGGAAGAAAGACATGGTTGATGAACTAACGAAATTTGATAGCAACTGGGAAGAAGAAACAGCAGAGAGGGATAAGTTGGAGAAGGAGAGGAGAGACCTTTGCCCAGCAGTAATCGTATTTATGAAATGGATGGTCCGATTTTGATTAAAAGAAAGCTTGAAAGATCATCTTATTTTGATATTACGTAAATCTAGTTAATAGAATCGGAAGGTTTTTAAATTCGTATCTAAATCTCTTTTCTACTTAGACACAATTAAATTTAGTAACCCATGCCTTGTTCTGGTACTAGGGTTAGATTTATAAATGTAGTGAGGCTTACAATATTTACAACAGTGTACCCCAATTAGGGTATCAAGGGTGCCTGAGGTTACCTAAAGGGATACGGGCGGCAAAATCGATTTACCGAAATTTCTAGGTTATAAATTCTGTGTGTAAAAAAATATGTAAGAACTAACCTTTCCACTATAATTAGGAAAGCTCCAAACAAACGTCAGATTAAATCTGATTTAGTTATAAGTCGATATGAAATAAACATGAATCGATTAAAAATCACTCGCGAGAGACAGCATTATGCTACCGCAAAAAGGTATGATGAAGGATGCAGAAAAGTTAGACAAAAACAAAAGAAATAGTAAGAAATATTCGAATTCAAAATATTTTTAATCAAATAGGCCTAATAATAAGCTCTTTCGAATCGTCACAATTTTTTCCTACCACCAGTTCAGACGGCAGATTTTGATGAGATATCCGATGTAAATGTAAGGGTTTTATGTAGAAGAAAAGAACGCTAAGTGCGACCTCTTGCCAACAAAGAACAAAACATTCGCATTGTGTTTGTTGCTTGATTACAATGTGAGTTGACACTGCTTTAAATTTATGGTCATTTTAATCATTATGAATCGGTCTTTCTATAGGTTTAACTTTGAAATGTGTAAGTTATATATCGTTTGAGAAAATTTAATTCTAAAATTTCAAGATAGTTGGTGGCTTTTTTTATTCCGGACTTTAAGCAGATGGTGGTACCAAAATTAGTAATCGATGACACATGAGACTTTATGGCTCCCTTCCCAATGATGTAAAACTTACTAATATGGACATTACCTTAATGTGACATAATGTATATTAGGATGAACGGTACAAAAACGATTTGGTTTAGAAACGATATTTAGTCCTAATAGGAGATTAACAACAGAATATTTTTAAACTTTTCTTTATTAGCTATTTCTGTACCACTGCTGGCCTTTTCTTTTCCTTCTCAAACAGTCCCTTTCTGCTGTTTTCTCTATCATTTGCTATCGAATTTTTGACCTATACGCACCAAAATTTGGACTCGGTGTTTATAAAACAATTGAAAATCGATTGACATTATGCACTGATCGATAAGTTCATACTTATCGATCAGTGCATAATGTCAGTCTCGAACTTGACTCAGCCGTGTTGGCAACAAACACTTAAAATCCTATTATTTTATTTTATTACTAGCTGACCCGTGCCCACTTCGTTGGGCATAATGTTAAAAGCCTTTTTATTTTTTTGGTTTTTTATATAACCTATGACACTCAGCAATAATGTGGCTTTCTATTGGTGAAAGAATTTTTAAAATCGGTTCAGTAGATCCCGAGATTACCCCTTACAATATAACAAATACACAAATTTTACCTCTTTATAATATTAGTATAGAAGTATAGAAGTATAGATTGTGCTGTGCCCGTGACTTCGTTCGAGTGGATTTTCGACATTGACAAAATAGTACTATATCCCTTCCTCTCCCCTATGCCTTCAACTGATCTCATTGTATGTTAAGGGAAAATGTTTTTTTGTTTGATTTTTTTTTTCAATTTGCCAATGTTTTTAATAGTTATTCTGCTATTCTGAATCGAGACAAATACAATAAACCAGATAATGTACAGGTGGAGCTGTGTCAAAGTTTAGAAAATATTTATTTAATAATTAGGTCAAAGCGTTGACGTATTTAGTCAACCGTTACGTTTTTAATAACCAACAGCAGAATTTCAATTAAATTTTCATTCATTCATCTATCTATCTATATATATAAAAATGAAACCCGTTTTCCGTTGTCACGACATAACATGAAAACGGCTTGACCGATTTGGCTGATTTTTTTTTGTAGTTTTCTAATACTCTGTACAAGGTTCTTACGGAAAAAAATATTAAGAAAATATAAAAAGATTTAAAAAAAACGAAACAGTACCCGGGCGAAGCCGGGCCGGGCAGCTAGTTGAAATATAAAATAGCCGATAACGTACCTATACGTTACGTAGTTCATAATATTAGCAATGAATTTAGTTAGAAATTAAACATGAATTTCTAATTAAATCACTTTAAAATTATTAGTAATGTGATAACAAATTGAATTGTATTTGTTTGGTAAATAATTATACTATGGAGAGTAATAATGATAATTATATTGTGATTGTAAATTTTCGAATTTCACAAATAGAGCATTCGTAAAACGAAGTTCGAAACTCAAACTTATTAAGGCGTGTACGCACGACCGAACACGAACATGGTGAACATTGAACACGAACACTTTGTTCGCACGTGCGTACCACTAACGAACATCAAACAATTTGTTCGTCAAAAGTGTTCGTGTCGATCCAATGTGGTTGTTCTGTGTGGACGATGTTCTCAGCACCACCGAACAAGAACATTGTTAACACGAACATCGAACCAAAAGAGTAAGGCTAGCCTCTTTTGTTCGACACCATGTTCTTGTTTGGTCGTGAGTGGTTGCGCGCGAATACAAGTAGAACTATGTTTGTAGGTGTTCATGTTCGCTTTGCTAATTTACGTCCACACGTGCGAACCACATGTTCGGTGTTCGTGTTCGATGTTCACCATGTTCGTGTTCGGTCGTGCGTACACGCCTTTACTCAGTGCATGACGATAATCGATTTTCAATAATAATAATAAATCTTTATTTCGAGCAACAGGTACAACTAAGTTCACACGGGCTCATATTATAAATACCTTACAGACTAAAATACATATATTATATAATTTATTAATATAAAATTAACTATTATTGCACGTAGTGTCGGCGACGTGTAGCGCGTGGTCTCCGCTGGCAGTCGTCCTCGGAATCTCCGGAATACGACTCTCTGCGGCCAGAAGTCCTCCTTCATGAAGGTCTCAAGATGGTGGGTCGGCACCCTCACCACAAAAGAATTATTGAAGTTCGTTCTGTGGCGGGATTCCAACCTTTTGACCCTCAGCGTGAAGTTGGTCTTCTTCCTGATGTAGTCTACAACCTCCTCGACCGTTGTAGACCAATGAAGTCGGGAGACGTACACCTGCGTCGATGGTATCTCTGAACGCAAAAGGTGATTCGCTCCGGTCAGTGCTGTGCCGCGTTGGTTGCGGCTGGTTGGCTTTCTCTTCTTCCTCTCCACCTTGATGAAGCCTTCCTCGTCGCAATGCCGACTAGGTGGTTGTTGTGGCACAGCCTTACGTTGAGCCTTCTTGCTCTTCTTCTTTTCACGAGGGGTCGACGTACACACGCGTGAAATCTGCTCCGGAGGTGTGGAGCGGGCGGCGGGGCAAAGAGCATCGCACCTAGCGACGGCAGCCGGCGGCAAGTCGTCCGATTTCGCTGACTCAAAACTGCCAATGTCCATGTTTCGCGCTCCGCGACGAGTGTTTACATTAGCGGCCTCGATTGACCTACTTACCGAATCATTATTATTTTTCAATGACAATAATTCGGCACGCAGTTCGCTGATGGTAAATTCCGAAGCCTCTAACCTAAGCACCATCTCGGCCTGACTAGCTTTCAGGGTAGTAATATCCTTGAGCAGCCTGGTGACGTCGACGTGGTCAAAAGTGACGGGGGCCAGCCTATGCAGCTCCTTCGCCACGAAAGTGGGCACGTCGTCTGGATCGGTTGTCTTCAACAACGAAATGATGTCTTGAAGACTTCGTTCTCCTTTCTCATCCCTTCGCCGGGATGGCATACGGTCGATCTTGCCGAGTACCTCGTAGAGCAGCACCTTGCCTTTGCAAATCTCTTCTTCATTGAAGTTCGACTTACAGATCTGCACGATGCTGATCTCGTCCATAGTGTCGATGGCGTGGTTGATAAACGCCAACAGTTCGTTGGCTATGAGTTGCGCGGAACCCATAGCAGCGGTAGCGTGCAGCGGACAAGCCGCGCTGTTCGCGAATTATAAATTCGTAACAATGCAATTTGCGGGGCGCGTCCGTTTCCGAGCGCGCATCGCACTGATCGATCGATAAGATCGCGTTAATTGCCGGTTTATTATTAGTTTATGATTGTTTAAATTATAATTCACTACAACTGTGAGTACTCCGACATTTTGTCATCTGCAGCTGATATCTGGGACGTAGTCTTCTTATTCTTTCTACCCTTATCCCACTTTACGCGGAGTCGGTACAGCATGCTAGGCTTTTCCACTTCATAGTGGACATAGTCTTCTTGATTATCTTCTCTCTAGGGTATAATGCCTTTTGCTCAAATTGCTGTTTCTCACGTCAACTACGTGAGAAACAGCAATTTGAGCAATTAAGGAGGGAAGTCCTTTCAATACTTCCTACTCCGACTATCTTCTTTCTGATTAAATCCGTTGTGAGTTTGTACGGTCTAAGTCCATACATTTGGACGCGTCAGCATATTCCGCCGCCGCGCGCAATTTCATAATTATTTAATTCAGTACGTAAACGGTAGTCGATCAAGCGGACCGCGCGTGCTCACTAGTATTTCACTTCCATTAAGGTTAGCGTGGACAATAAATCCTAGTATCAATCTATCAAAGACTATCATTATCATCCTATCAAGAAAGGTGTAAGGTTCCGAACCGCACATCTTTATGGTCCTTCGAGTATCAGGACCTCGCGAGTGCACATAATCAGGACTGTGTATAGTGAGGTGAACATATCAGCAAGGAATTACATTCCACTGCGTCGTCGTCTATTGGAGACATCATTCATCAAGGATTTGTGAGCAAACAAGGCTCGCAACACCCAGCAGTAAGCAGCTCATCAAGTAAGATCTATCCTTTTTTATCAAGTAATTATGGAGGATCTATTAGCAACTCAACAACAATTGATCTCAGCAATTGACCAATTGTATAGCAATTTTAAAAAGGACGGCGCAGATCGTAAATCTGCCGATTATATCAAACGTCGGCTAGATACCTTAGAACAATATTGGCAAGAATTTCAAGCCAACCATTTAACTTTATGCGGTTATGGTATCAAGACCCACGCATATTTCACTAGCAAACAATACGACCTTATCAAGGAAAGGTATGAAAATATTAACCCAGATAAGCCTGAAACTATTTTGTCTTGAAATTTCTGTAAAGTTTGGTTTTAGGTAACTATATAGGCCTTAAAATACATTTTAAAAATACTGAAAAAAATATTGGCTGTAAGGCTTTCGGGGTAATACCCGTCCTATATATAGGACAGAAGGATAATAGGTAGTATGTTATGATAGTTATTAAAAATGTGAAAACTGCATAGAATAGGTTGCTTTTATTAGTAAAATGACAACAATAAACGACAAAAATAACAGTTTATAATGTTTTAGTAAATTAGAAAGAAATAAGTAATAATGATTATGAGTGGTACGTTTCAAAACATTTAACACATAATCCCACATCACATTTCTTGCATCTGGTCAAACATTTCTTGTGACATTGACGACAACGTGTCTGTTTTATTTGAGGAATAACCAAATGGTTGATTTGGTCTTTGCGGCTATCAGCATGCTCATGTTGAGACGGTCGGCTTGGCCCCCTTTTTCCAGTCTTCCTATTAGACTCAATCAATGCAGTCGCTACTCTCCTGCGAAAACCCAAGTGATCAAGTTTTCCATGGTTTGTTTTATATAATTGCCAAGCATTCTGTTCAGCAAGATCGATCAAGTGCGTAAGTAAAGGCATGTACCATTTCTTGCCTCTTATGCCGACTCTATAGTGAGATATGTTTTCATCAGACCGGTCCACTCCTCCCATATGTTTATTGTAAATGGCCACAATGTTTGGTTCATCAATGACTATATTCTTCTTTTCGCTTTGTGAGAACCGTCTTGCTGGTTGCATTGGGTGTATTCCTATGGCGTTCGAAGCAATGCTAAATATATTATTATCATGCCATTTAGCAATTACAAATTTATTGTCATGGGTGGTTCTATAGTCTATAGCACCTCGTTCCTTTTTCTTCAGCTCCTTTGACAAAATAAGGGGACAGTTAGACGTCCTATTTTCCCTTATAGTTCCTGTGCAACGAAATCCCTTTTTTGTTATCTCCTCCAACAAAGGTGTCCCAGTAAAGAAGTTGTCAAAGACTATATGGTACGGAAGATTAAAACCACGAGAACTAAGTACGTCACAAAAAGTCAGTACTACGCTCGCACCTAAGCCCAAGTCTTTATATTTTGGATCACACATAGTTGTCGCACCTTGATAGGGCTCCATCCACATGACATACCCTAGGCGAGTAGCTCCAACCCATGATTTGAATCCATAGCGAATTGGCTTTCCTTTTATGTGTTGCTTACAACCATGCCTACCATAATAGGGGATCATTGCTTCATCGACGCTGTAATGTTCTTCGATGGGACCGAACTCCAAAAACTTTTTATTCAGCAATGTTACAAGCGGCCGTATTTTTGTAAATTTGTCCTGCAGATCCAGATTATCATTGACATGGAGATGGCGAAAAATAAAATCAAACCTATCTCTTGACATAGCAGAGCTGACTAACTCGTTTTTTGTATCGGGACTGTTTTCCCAATACATTTTTCGTCTGGGGAGCCATGTATATCCACTAACCAACAAAATCCCAATGAAACATTTTATGTCCGCAGCCGTTATATCTCCAGGCATATTTTTTTTAGTAGCATATAAATTACTCTCTGACACTAATAAAGAAATCACATCGTCATCTATAAAGTTTGTGAACCACTCAATCGGGGCTTTTTCATGATGAGCTAAATGGATCTCAGGCCATACTACTGGAGTAGCTTCTAAGTCCTGTTTTCTACAGGCGTAGGTTCTTTTGCGTTTATTTCTATGTGTAGAAACTGCCTCCTCAGTATCACTAACGGGATCCTCACCTTGTACAGATACTTCTGCGGGCTGAAGTAATATATTTCTTGGCAAATTGTTTAGTGTTACGTTGTCCTCTTCTCCCGAGTCTTCATCAGTAGGGCAGTCTGGTTCAACAGGAGGTGGAAGAATGCATATCAGTCTATCTCTGTAATCATCGTCGTCATCAGGGATATTTTCCAATGCATCTAAAATCTCATGCGCAGCCAATGATCTGTAAACAAAAATTTACCTGTATTATCCTACCGTCCTATATATAGACCACCACTGTATATAACACAATTTTATCTATATATGAAATATTTTGTCAATAAAATTATCCTTAGATATAAAATAGAGATTATTTACGACATGTCAAGTTAGTAAAATTGAATCTAAACACAAATAAAAACTTATAATACATACCTTTTCTTGGACATAGTTTTCGATACCTGTAACTTCACTCTTAACAATAAAATATTTTCAATAAAACACAGTAAAACTACCTTTTTCTATTTTCACGATAATAACATAAAACATGCCACTTACGAATCACTAAAAAAATATCACAAATGCATGTGGGTAATGAGAAAATAATTTTTATTTTCACTGACCTTCATATAGGACAGTAGGCTTATCTGGGTTAAGCTCAAATTTCTAGCTTTTTCGTCGGGTGAGTTTAAACCCTCGACGCCTCTTCTCAAACCAGCTACTCTGCTAGGTGGAGGAGTCGAGTCTCCTCTTCAACGCACGGGTATGGAGCAACCGGCATCAAGGCCAATGACTCCCAATCCAGGTACTAGTAAAGCACAATTAGAGCCGCCAGGTACATTTACAGAGAGAGGCAGCAACAGCAAAACTGATGAAATGCTGAGGAAACAAGCAAGCCACTTCAGAGCATTTCACAGAACGGTAACTAGCATAGATTTAGATACTGTTACAGACAAGTGGGAATTCGACGATCTCTTGCGTACTTTGCAAGTACGTTGGTCAACAATAGATTCACTTCACTTAGAAATTGATAGTGAATTAGAGGGTCGTAATCAAGAATATGATCAAACTTTCTACCATTATGAATCCATTTACAACAGAATCAAGAAATCGATTAACAAGAAAATGTGGTCGGTGTGTCATAGGGATAAATCTACTCCGCAAATGGAGTTGCCGACTTTTAGCGGCAACTTTCATCAGTGGGTATCGTTTAAAGACCTTTTCACGGAAACGATTCACAATAACCCATCATTATCCAACGCTCAAAAAATGCAGTTCCTTAAGGGGAAACTAAAAGGCGAAGCAGAGAGATTAATACAACACCTACTCATAAATTCCGATAATTATAATTCTTGTTGGAAAATCCTAAACAACAGGTTCAATAACAAAAAACAAATATTCAATCATCATATAGCCATATCAAGAGGCTACATGACACAGCGTTGGAAACTATCAACGCAATCAGGAATTTAGGGGTTGACATAAGTACATGGGACCCATTGTTGGTGTACATAATTTCTGAAAAGCTAGATGCAGATACGGATAACGAATATGCAGCATCACTCAAACAGCCTAAAGAGTTACCCGTACTGCAAGACCTTCTGAACTTCTTAGAAGGAAAATTTACGAACTTAGAATCTGGTAGAAAAAAGCAAGAAAATCCGTCGCAAAAACCAAGTTTCAATAATAATTATAATCAAATTGTGAAATATAAAAAACCTAATAATTATTTCAAGCAAACATTTACTTCAAGAGGCCGAGTTGTGCAATCCGCGCCCGGCGAAAACAGCAAAGCAGGCAAATTCCAATGCCCAGTCTGCGACACGCGCGAACATGGATTGTATTACTGTAAGCAATTTATGGAAATGTCCGATCAAGCTAAATTAAATTTAATTTTTAATAAAAATTTATGTCAAAATTGTTTATTCAACCACAATGGAAAACCTTGCATTTCTCAAAAACGGTGTCGTGAATGCAATGATGACCATAACACAATTCTACATCAAGCGTTCACAAAATCAGGGAACAGGACTTCAACAGTAGCATCAAGAAATAGCACGAACATGAGAAAACCCGAGCAAGTACATGGGAATACTCATGTCTCACTGCAAGGCGAGACACCAGAAATTCTGCTAGCCACTGCAGTTCTTAAGATTCAAAGTCAAGATGGATCTTACCACACCATCCGCGCTCTTTTAGATCAAGGTTCTCAAACCTCATTAATTACAGAAAAAGCAGCGCAAGCATTAGGTCTCCCGCGCCGCCGATGCCGCGGCGTAGTATCAGGTATCGGAGATAAAGCAAACAGCTGTAAAGGTGTCATCACACTTAATTGTTTTTCAGTAAACAATGATTACTCATTTAAATGCGATGCATTAATCATGAAAACACTCATCAAAAATTTGCCAAGTTCTTCTTTCCGAGCGGATAACTGGTCATTTTTAGAAAACATCAAGCTAGCAGACCCTGACTTCAACATCAGCCGCCCGGTCGATCTATTACTCGGCGCCGATATATACTGTGATATCCTGTTAGAAGGAATATGTAGAGCAGGTCCTAACTTACCTATCGCGCAACAAACGCGCTTAGGATGGATTCTCAGTGGACAAGTAGAACAAACACTGCAATGCAACGTTATTATCAACAACATGGACGAAATTCAAAAATTTTGGCAAATAGAGGACATCGAAAATGATTCAGAATTATCTTCAAGCGATCAGCAAGTTATAGAGTTCTACAAAAATACCACTCTTCGTCTTGAAGATGGAAGGTATGAAGTCAAGCTTCCACTTAAATCAGATATTCAAGGAAAATTGGGATCATCAAAAAACAAGTCTATAGCCCAGTTTCGCCAGTTAGAAAGAAAGTTTATTAATCAAGAAAATATAGCAAGTGAATATAAACAATTTATTCATGAGTACATGAACTTAGGTCATATGACTACAGCTGACGGTAACATGAAACCGGACTATTATTTACCTCACCATTGCGTGTTACGGCCACAATCCTTAACAACTTCGCTGCGCGTAGTATTCAATGCATCGGCAAAAACTTCTACGGGGAATAGTTTGAACGATTTAATGGAGAGCGGTCCAAACTTGCAACAAGATCTTCAGTGTCTCATTATCAGGTGGAGACAATACAAGTATGCCTACACAGCTGATATTGAAAAAATGTTCCGACAAGTTTGGTTGAACAAGGAAGATCAGAAATTTCAAAAAATTATTTGGCGCGATTCGCCTTCGGACGTTTTACAAGAATATCAGCTGACTACTGTGACTTACGGTACCAAGGCCGCACCATTCCTTGCAATGATGACGCTGAGACAACTAGCGAATGATGAGAGCTCAAACTATCAAGACAGTTTGGCACCAGAAGCGATTAGAACATCATTTTTTATGGACGATCTTGTACACGGAAGTCACTCTATTGAGTCAGCAAGAAAACTCGTCGAAGATATATCCTCACTTTTAAGATCCGGAGGATTCAACTTACGAAAATGGAAATCGAATTTTCCAGAGATCCTAGACACAGTTAGCAGTGAGACAGAGCAGATAAATTACAACTTTAAGGAAACTGAGTCGGCAAAAACTCTAGGGCTCGGTTGGAATCCAAACCAGGACGAATTCAATTTCATATCCAGGATGGAGTCGTCAAAGCAAGTACCGACAAAACGCTCACTACTATCAGATATCTCGAAATTATTCGATCCTCTTGGATGGTTATCACCTGTTACTACGAAATTAAAAATTCTATTTCAGCAAGTTTGGCAGTCTAATACGCAATGGGACGATCCTTTACCCGAATCTATACAGCAAGAATGGATTAAATTACGGGAGGATATTAACATCATCAACGAAATACATATACCACGTTGGATTGGATCAATGGAAGGCAGCAAGTTAGAACTTCATGGATTTTCGGACGCTTCTACAAAAGCATACGCCTGCGTAGTGTACTGCAAATTACAATCTTCAATCATAATCGTTGCAGGAAAAACGAGATTAGTTCCAATCAGCAAAAATGTTTCTCTTCCGCGACTAGAGTCATGTGGAGCACTTTTGTTATCAGTGCTTCTTCAGAAGATTATAGCATGCTTAGCAAAATATGACATCAAGGTTTTTGCTTGGGTTGACTCAATGGTGGTACTTGGTTGGCTAAACGGCGACCCTGAGAGATGGAAGCCATTCGTTGCCAACAGAATCAAGAAAATCAAGGAAGTAATACCCCCAGAGAGCTGGCGCTATATCAAGTCTAGCGACAACCCAGCTGACTGTGCTAGCCGGGGACTGACTGCTTCTCAACTAAAAGATCATAAGCTATGGTGGAACGGTCCAAGTTGGCTACCATGCTATGCAGAAACAAGCGACTCGTCATCGACTCAAGAAACAAAAATATTTGTTACGACTGAAGAAGAGAGAAAATCAAGACAGGTGACAGCCGTTGCTCTTAATCAAGAAGAGCCTATCATCAAACAACTCTTAGACAAATATAGTTCGATATCTAAAATATCAAGAATTTTAGCGTGGATATATCGAATCAAAACATCTTGTAATCAAAATATCAAGCCTGATTACCTAACAATCAAAGAATTGTACCAAGCAAGAAATAAAATTATAAAGTTGATTCAGCAAGAAGAATTTTATCAAGAAATTGAAGCATTACAAAAGGGAAATACAATATCAAGAAACAGTAAGATAGCAAGTTTAAACCCATTTTTAGATCAAGAGCAAATATTACGAGTTGGTGGAAGATTAAAAAATGCAAATATCAACAAGGACATGAAACATCCTATAATCATCCCCAAAAACACCCGATTGGCCGACCTAATAATAGATGATTGTCACAAGCTCACATATCATGGAGGAGCTCAACTCACCTTGGCAATCATGCGCCATAGGTATTGGCTAATAGGCGGAGTCAAGGCCGCCAAGAAACGAATTTTTCAATGTGTCAAATGCAGAAGACAAAATCCCATCAAGCAAGATCAATTAATGGGGGATTTACCGTCATCAAGGGTAAACCCATCTAGACCATTCTACCATACAGGGGTAGATTATACAGGTCACGTATTCATCAAATCCAACAAGGGACGTGGAATAAAGACCACAAAAGGATACGTGGCTGTATTTGTATGTATGGCAACCAAAGCTATACATCTCGAGTTGGTGTCGGATCTTACGACAACTGCCTTCTTAGCTGCGCTGCGGAGAATGGCAGCCAGACGGGGAGTCCCAGCTCACATATACAGCGATCAAGGTACAACATTTATAGGAAGCAATAAGATCCTACAGCAAGAATACGAAGAAATCCAAAGAACCTTCAATCAAGAGTTTATGTCGGAAATTTCCCAAATGAACATTAACTGGCACTTCAATGCACCATCCTGGCCTTCGGCAGGTGGAATTTGGGAAAGAGCAGTAAAAAGCCTCAAGCACCACCAAAAAAGAGTGATAGGCGACCAACATCTCACATTTGAAGAGTATAGCACTTTGCTCTCTCAAATAGAAGCATGTCTCAATCAAAGACCGCTGTGTCCATTATCAGAAGATTCAGACGACTTGAACTGTCTAACACCAGCGCATTTCTTGTCAAATGGACCGTCACTAGCGTTTTACGATACGGACACCGATTTGAGAACTAGATGGCATCTAACTCAAAAGATATTTGAAGATGTGTGGAAGCGATGGAGCTCGGAATATCTGGTTCAACTGTCATCTCGTAGCAAGTGGAGACAAGCCAAAGAAAATGTTAAAATCAATGACATTGTAGTAATCCATGACGCGAATCTTCCAGCAGGAAAATGGGCACTCGGCCGAGTTGTAGATCTGCACCCGGGAAGCGACGGACTCGTTAGAGTTGTGTTCCTGAAAACCAAGAGCGGTATTTTGAAACGGCCAATCGTCAAACTTTCAATATTACCAGTGCATCCCGAAAATAATGACAAACACGAAAAGTCATCTTCAAATCAAGACACAACTAACAATGATCATTGCCAAACAAGTGGCAACTCGCGATCAAGGAGAGCAAAACTTTCCAAACTGGTATTAGCTCTAACACTATTCATCATAACCCTTATTACAAGCGCAGAAAGTGCATATAATATCATACCATTAAAAACAAGCCAAGCGTTATATTTCGATAAATTAAATAACATGTATTTAATTCGAGACGAGTGGCGCCTCATAGTCTATTATGACATGAATCCATTCCGCGAAGGCTATCAAGCCTTAAATAAACATATAAATTATCTTGACACCACTTGTAATTCAATAACAACGCTATCACAATGCGGCGCGGTCATGTTACAACTCCGGCACGGGTTCCAGGAACTACAACACAATGACCAAGTTTTGATGACTAACCAAGTTCACAGACGATCCCGACGGGGACTTATAAATGGTGTCGGCTATATCGCAAACAGTTTATTTGGAATATTAGATAACAGCTTTGCAGAAAAATATGAACAAGATATTGAACTTATCAAAAAGAATGAAGAGCATTTAGCGCTATTGTGGAAAAACCAAACTTCCGTAGTGGAAGCTGAGTTTAACATCCTGAAACGAACAGAAAACATCATGAACAAAGAGCACAAGGAAATCAACTCAAGACTGTTGAATTTAGAAAAATCACTAAATAAACTTCAAGTCGAGACTTCTAACATTTCTACTATTGCCGATTTCACACTGTCAGCAATAGTAGCAAATAATCTTCTTACACGCCTAAGGGATATGCAGGATACTTTATGGGATACCATGACAAATATTTATAGCAGTCAACCAAGTTTCCATCTCTTGACACCCGACCAACTTCGTCATCAGCTTAATGTCATAGCTGGACAAATACCAAGCGAATTGTCGTTGCCTGTCGACCTTGACATACCAAAAATTTATCATCTTTTGAGAATTCAAGTAAAAATGTCGACCAACTATTTAATATTTGAAACTAGAATCCCACTAGTTCACAGAGATCACTACGAAATCTTCAGAATCATTCCCATTCCACGATCATATCACGATGAGATGATCAGAATCATACCAGTATCTAGTTACGTAGCTATCAATATCAAGAAGGATGCTATGTTACCGATTTCAGAAAATGACCTCAGTCATTGTCTTCATCAAGACTCTGATACTATTTTATGCAACTTAAAATCTCCAGTCTACCACCTAAAGGATGATGAAAGTCTTTGTCGGAAAGATCAAGCTTCCGATCAATGTAAGACGATACGTGAACCATGTGAATCATTATGGACGGAGTCGCTGAAATCAAATAGCTATATTTATTTTTGTTGCACAGAATGTCAACTGAAACTTTTGTGTGGCGATCAAATTGCCTCTTTAACATTATCAAAGGCAGGTTTGTTTACAACAGACGCCGGCTGTATTATCAAATCAAAGGAGTTTATGGTTTACGCCCATAAACTAGAAACGAGCAACGTTTACATCAAGCCCGACGTTATCTCACCTAGCATTTCTCCTATCAATCACTTCATCAACATTTTTTTACCTACTATACCTCCCAATATCAACGAATCAGATATCAATAGCTACGAGACTCAAATGAAGAATATTCAGTCAAGATTGGAAGAAATGAAACAAACTGTGCCGCTATACAATGATGTTACGGCCCATGATATACATCACTATACGGTGATCTACTGTATTGTCGGTATCATATTAACTATTTCAATCATAATATTAGTTCGTTGGAGATGCTACAGGAAACGGGCTAGAGGAGCAGCAAGCACTCCTCAGCAGACGGTACCGGCCGCAGGATTGAGTCCGCGGCCAGCCGCCCGCTATCGAAATAATGATCAGTGTAATTGTGCTCGTGTACGTTATGCTAAAAGTGAACAGTGTTTACCAGGTGATAGTGACGGCAAACGTAAATCAAATAAAGCATCGTCACCTATTTTAAATGCAGTGTATGTCGTTCGCGACGATAGCGTTAAATTTAATTCTATATAACCGTCGTCACTGCAAAAAATATTACTAACTTAGTTATGCTGTTATTGTCAATCACCTTGTAACACCCTCCATCATCTACTAATCATTATTGTTATTTTTTCGCCCTGGGAGCATGTACGGTCTAAGTCCATACATTTGGACGCGTCAGCATATTCCGCCGCCGCGCGCAATTTCATAATTATTTAATTCAGTACGTAAACGGTAGTCGATCAAGCGGACCGCGCGTGCTCACTAGTATTTCACTTCCATTAAGTTTAGCGTGGACAATAAATCCTAGTATCAATCTATCAAAGACTATCATTATCATCCTATCAAGAAAGGTGTAGTTTTCTTCCCCGGGACGTCAGTAAGCTTCATTGCTTATTGACTTTCTGAGGTCGCCGTTTTTGATCTCGGCTACACAGGAGACACATCGGTGAGAATGTGTGGTGGGCTTGTCGCGATAGTCTTCTTGATTAATGCGGGAATTAACTTACAAGTACTATTAAATACACCTGCTTTATATATTCTTCTTTCTCCGAGCAACTTGTCCTAATTTATTTAGAGCCTGCCCTTTGTGTATCAAAATATTTGTGACACGTCACTACACAGCACGACATGAAAGTGTGTTTCAGCCTCTCAATTCTCGTAACAAACACAGCTACAGTCTCATGACAATCTCAAACGTAGACTACGTTTGAGATTGTCATGAGACACTTATACAAAACTAGTAAAACCCGCGCAACTTCGTTTGCGTATAAATCGCTTACCCGTGGGATTTTTGAAAAATCCTTTCTTAATACACCACTAGACGTGGTAAGTAACCTACATTCCAAATTTGGAATCTCTAGACCCAGCGGTTAAAATAAAATAAAAAATATCATTTCAATTTCACGTCAATTTTTTTTATCCTACTAGCACTTCAGACGTGAATGGCCTATTGAGAAGAAGTGCCGCAAGAAACTCAACTATAGCCTTTTTTTTTAAAAGCCATTTTAACATTATTTTTTATTTTTTACTATACATAATTTTTTTTAATGAAAAGCAAATTATAGTGACCACAAATTTTTATCTTTAAAATAATCTTCCACTTTATAATAACCCTTTTTCATCAAGCAACCTTTAATCGTGGATTTAAATTTATGTAGAGGCAAATCTATAAAACTTTGTGGCAGTCTATTGAACATTTTTATGCTTATACCTATGAAACAATTAAGTCTTATGAAGTCTGAGGCTTGGTACGGCAAGCTTATGCTTATTTCTGGTGTTTAGGCTATGACAGTCTGAATTTTTAAGAAAAGTACCATAGTTTTTGCGTACATAAATAATACAATCAGAAATGTATTGGAACGCCACGGTTAGGATGTTAATCTCCTTAAATAATTCCTTAAGCGAGTCGGGTGGTCTAAGGTTGTATATGGAACGAATGGCCTTTTTTTGAACTACAAAGATAGTCTGAATGTCGGCAGCGGAGCCCCACAACAGTAGACCATACGACATTACACTATGAAAATAGCTGAAATACACTAATCTTGCCGTTCCAACATCAGTAAGCTGCCTAATTTTCCTAACTGCATACGCTGCTGAACTAAGTCTTCCTGCCAGAGCCGTAATAATGTGGGCCCCATTGCAGTTTTAAATCCACGGTAATCCCAAGAAAAGTAGTAGAACTAATTAGATCTATGGATTCGTCATTCACACTAATGCTACTAATAGACAGGCCTTACGTTAGGCATACTAAATTTAATACATTTGGTCTTTTTTGAATTCAATAAAAGGTTACTGGTAGTGAACCAGTGAGCGGTTTGGGCTGTGCGTTGATATATAGTCAGTCAGGACTTTGAATTTGGGAATTGAGCGAGATTGAGTAAATTTAAGTTAAGATTGACTGTTTAGTTACGAGAATAATGAGGCTGGTATAATAGTAAAAAGCAGTTTGTTCTTTATCGTTAAAACGCACATTTCTTATACAGATTTTTTAATGCAAGCCGCTTAGCTTACATCGGACCGCTCTTGAAATGTCAACTTAATATCCAATACCATTATGTACATGTCAGAATATGGACAAAAAGCTGACGGATGGGCATCCTAACACGCCCTACGCATCTCTCTAATGACCCACTATTATACCGTACTTATTCCAGTTACTTAGGACGAGAATGGTCAGAATCGCTTGTCAGCGGTTCTATTAGAGAAAGGTTTTCGAAATTCGATTTGGGCATTTCATTAGGGCAAAAGGGGATCCTAACAATTAATGTAATTGTGTTTGATGATGATTTTTACTTATTGGACTTGTTTTAATTAAAATAATGGTATGGAATTTTATTTCAATCAGTAGCGTTTTGTTAGATTTGTGTAATTCATTTCGTTGATTTAATCACAGCACAGATAAGTCAATATTTGAAACGTTTTTAATCAGTTTAATTTTGATTTGTTTAACCTTATTGATTTTAGATATTTTAGAAGCAATTCTACGGTATTATTTGGAGAAATATTATGGAATGACAGGGCATTTATGAAAAAGGATAGCACTAATGGGGAAATACTACCATCTAACTGAATATCGATATAAAACACCAATATGTTTCGTTCAGTTTTGACATTGGAAATGTCTTTTCGTTCGCTCCAGTGTAGGCTCCGTTTTCACGAAAAAGTGTGATCCCCATAGATCTCGGAGAGTTGTGAAGATATGATATTCAAAAAAGGCTCAAAAAACGCGTATTAACAAGAGTTGTGCAAAACGAATTATTTGAGTAAATAAAAATAGGTGGTCGAAATTGTGAAAATAAAATTATTTTTTTTCCGAATTTTTGATTTTGGCCCTCGATATTTTGGAAACGAAGAATGATATCAAAATTTCAGAAAAACTCCTCTGGATAATTTAGTCAGCTACAATCGGATCCTACACTGGAGCGAACGAAAAGACATTTCCAATGTCAAAAAAACATATTTGTGTGATAATGCTAGTCTCATGTAATCTAAATAATCTACAGACATTTTACAAAAGGTCAATATTTTAATTACTTTTGCTATCTATAAGTTCTTTGGCTTCACTGTGTGAATCATTTTTGTGGTTTATGCTAAAATTTTGTTCATCCTGATTAGAATTGAAACATGAAATTCTATTATTACGTAATTATGAATCGCACGGTAGGATTGCCGAATATTATTACAAAATTATAACGTACATTGTTTCGTGAAATGTTTAAAATCAACCTACTTTATTTGCTTAGGAGACTGATGATATTCATAGTCGGGCACTGAGTTTTCCTTACTTGCACTTTTTTCATCATTATCATAGTCTCAGTTTCACGAAGCTGCCCTTCACGCACTTGTATGCTGAAGGAAAAAAAATCGACGTTTGCCGTACGAAACGGGCCAAATTCCATCAACAAAAACCATAAAAAACTGCAGTTGTCATATTCTGGAATTTAGTTTAAGTTGTCATTAATGATGACTTGAAGAGTTTAAAGTTTAAAAAAAAAGTAACAATGAAGAAGTCTTTAAAATACCCATCAAACGTTTCGGCATAATAATCTGTATCCCTTATAATCTGTCTACAGGTTTTATAAAGGTCCGACCACGAAGGCGCTACTGCTTTTCATCATAGTATTTTAATTAATCTTTATTACTTCCTATAAAACAAAATGTTAGAGAACAGTTAGAGAAAGGTAATAAAAGCCATTTTTTTAATGAATTTATTGTCTGTCTGTCTGTCTGTTTGAACGCGCACATCTTCTAAGTTACTGAATGGATTTTAATCCTGTTTTCACAAGGAGATAGAGCTCGGCTTGGAGCAGAATATAGGCTTTGTTTCATTTAAATCGCAATGACAGGAAAAGGAGTTATCCTTATTTGAACATTTCACGCGGACGAAGTCGCAGCTAACAGCTCGTAAATTAATATAAGTAAAAAAACTATAACGGCCAGTGTGTGTACTTAAGATTGAACAAGTGGAAGACAGAAGTACCAAACTATATTACAAGATCACTCTATATCATGGGTCACCAAACTTTTCTGCCTAAAAGGCCAGACTTACTCCTCCAGGAAGTCCTAAGGGCCAGGATCTAGCTAGCTTATCGTACCAACATTCTGTAATTTTAAATTACGCGCGTGCCAATTGTCATTTCGCTCCGCTTACGCGGGCCGGATTGTTGATGCTCGCGGGCCGCAGCTGGCCCGCGGGCCGTAGTTTAGAGACCCATGCTCTATCTATATTATAGGATCGTGAAAATATATCGAATCGCTCTAACATAATAGCCTTCATATAGCGTTAGTTCCAAAAATAATAATTCGTTTATCGGGTCAGTGGAAGCATTCTTGGTACTGAGTGGAGGGAAAGTAAATCGGACGAATTTTACGCATCGCCGCTATAAAGGAATCAGATATAACAAACCAAAATACAATCATTTTTAGGGTTCGTTACCTTAAAAATAGTAAGGCTTTAAATATTTCCTACTTCGACCATTTTTTTTCTAATTAAATTCGTTGTGAATTTTTTTTCATATCATACAGTAGACAAACAAGCAAGCGGGCCACCTGATGGAAAGCGGTACCGCGGGGCCTATGGACATCAGTAACACCAGCGCTACCAAAGCGTTGTCCACCAAGGAGGTTGGAGAAAAGAAAGAAGGAAGGGAAGGGAAAGAAGGAGGGGAAAGAGGGGATAGGGAAGGAGTTGGGCTTCCGGATCTCTCACGCACCGAACGAAACGCATTGCTGCTTCACGTCGATATTCTGTGAGAGGGTGGTACTTCCCCGGTCGAGCTAGCCCATTTCATAATAATTGCTCTACCACTCAAAGAATTCCATGACTGAGCTGATGTAGTTTCTTCCCCGGGACGTCAATAAGATTCTTCGTACCACAGCCAGTTTCGTAGTAGACGCATTAAGTCTCAAGTTTCGTCTTCTTTAGTTTGACAGTGGTGCTAATTCTGTTGTACAGTCAAGTGCACGTTGAGCTTTACACTTGCAGTACCATTTTGGCTGTTATGACATAGAACTTAAGAATGGTTCAGTTTGGTTGGAAAGAAATAGGTAAAGATCGCGTCAGATTGGCGCACAGAGGCTTGCGTACAAAAATTCGACCACACTAAACGCATGCTTACACAACACATCTTTTCTTTACATTGTATAAAATAAGGTCGCTTTCGCTGTCTGTTTGTGTGTCTGTCTGTTCCTATGTATTCTTATTGCTTAAATCAAAACTACGCAATGGATTTTGATGCGGTTTCTTTTAAATAGATACATAGGTAGAGTGATTCAAGAAGAAGCTTTTAAGTATTATACATTTCCAAATTCCCACGGGAAAGCAAGTAGTAAGTAGTAAATAATCTTACAGCCAGTTTCTCAAAACTATTTTTCAAATATATGTTTATGTTTACATAGTAGTTTGACGACCTCCGTGGCGTAATGGTTACCACGCCAGACCGCCACCCAGGAGGTCCCGGGTTCGATCCCCGGTCGGGTCATGATGTAAAACGAACTTTTTCTGATTAGCCCCGGGTCTTAGATGTTTATCTATATATGTATTTGTTATAAAATATAATATCGTTGAGTTAGTATCCCATAACACAAGTTTCGAACTTACTTTGGGGCTAGTTCAATCTGTATGAATTGTCCCTATATATTTATTTATTTCCAAATTCCCACGGGAAAGCGGGATACACGCAAACGAAGTTGCGCGGGCTTCGCTAGTTAACAATCTTACTGCCAGTTTCTCAAAACTATTTTTCAAATATAATGTTTATGTTTACATAGTATATAATAAAGTCGCGCTGTCTATCTGTCTGTCCACATGTATGCTTATATCTTCAAAACTACGCAACGAATTTTGATACGTTTTTTTAAGAGAGTAGTTCAAGATGTAGGTTTGAAGGTATAGTATTTTCCGAAATTTATAATAAGTTTTACTGTCCATTAATAAATAATAATAAATAAATAAATATATAGGGTCAATTCACACAGATTGAGCTAGCCCCAAAGTAAGTTCGAAACTTGTGTTATGGGATACTAACTCAACGATATTATATTTTATAACAAATACATATTTAGACAAACATCCAAGACCCGAGGCCAATCAGAAAAAGTTAGTTTTTCATCATGACCCGACCGGGATTCGAACCCGGGACCTCCTGGGTGGCGGTCTGGCGTGGTAACCATTACGCCACGGTGGTCGCAATGGTGCTAATTCTGTTGTACAGTCAAGTGCACGTTGAGCTTTACACTTGCAGTACCATTTTGGCTGTTATGACATAGAACTTAAGAATGGTTCAAAGTCCGATATGTAATGGTCGACTTGCTCTTGTATCGGTCGATTGACTGTACATTTAACTAGACTAAACTAATTTTGACAGGACTAGAAGTGTTGCTATCCTTGTCACTAATTGTAAACCAAGGAAGGACAACAACACCTTTGGTCCTGTCAAAATTAGTTTAGTCTAGTTAAATGTACAACAGAATTAGCACCATTGCGACCACCGTGGCGTAATGGTTACCACGCCAGACCGCCACCCAGGAGGTCCCGGGTTCGAATCCCGGTCGGGTCATGATGAAAAACTAACTTTTTCTGATTGGCCTCGGGTCTTGGATGTTTATCTAAATATGTATTTGTTATAAAATATAATATCGTTGAGTTAGTATCCCATAACACAAGTTTCGAACTTACTTTGGGGCTAGCTCAATCTGTGTGAATTGACCCTATATATTTATTTATTTATTATTATTTATTAATGGACAGTAAAACTTATTATTGTACATAAAGGTTGTAATTTGTTATGTTATCCAAATAAATAAATAATTTATAGTTGACTAGCAATTTCGCTTTCCCGTGGAAATTTCGGAAAATACTATACCTTCAAACCTACATCTTGAACCACTCTCTTAAAAAAACGTATCAAAATTCGTTGCGTAGTTTTGAAGATATAAGCATACATGTGGACAGACAGATAGACAGCGCGACTTTATTATATACTATGTAAACATAAACATTATATTTGAAAAATAGTTTTGAGAAACTGGCAGTAAGATTGTTAACTAGCGAAGCCCGCGCAACTTCGTTTGCGTGTATCCCGCTTTCCCGTGGGAATTTGGAAATAAATAAATATATAGGGACAATTCATACAGATTGAACTAGCCCCAAAGTAAGTTCGAAACTTGTGTTATGGGATACTAACTCAACGATATTATATTTTATAACAAATACATATATAGATAAACATCTAAGACCCGAGGCCAATCAGAAAAAGTTCGTTTTACATCATGACCCGACCGGGGATCGAACCCGGGACCTCCTGGGTGGCGGTCTGGCGTGGTAACCATTACGCCACGGAGGTCGTCAAACTACTATGTAAACATAAACATATATTTGAAAAATAGTTTTGAGAAACTGGCTGTAAGATTGTTTACTACTTACTACTTGCTTTCCCGTGGGAATTTGGAAATGTATAATACTTAAAAGCTTCTTCTTGAATCACTCTACCTATGTGTCTATTTAAAAGAAACCGCATCAAAATGCATTGCGTAGTTTTGATTTGAGCAATAAGAATACATAGGAACAGACAGACACACAAACAGACAGCGAAAACGATTTATTTATTTTATACAATGTAGTGTAAGCATGCGTTTAGTGTGGTCGAATTTATGTACGCAAGCCTCTGTGCGCCAATCTGACGCGATCTTTACCTATTTCTTTCCAGGAATCCTATTCTTCTCTCTGACTAGACAACAAAAGATTTTTTTTGTTATTCAATTAACTGAGAGTACATTTGGTTCAATTAAATAAACCTTTATGAAAAAAAATTGAGCAATCTTTTTCTGGCAGTTTATTCCTTTAGGTTTGAGAAACATTCAGAAAAATATTATTTTTTATAATGAGTTAGGTAAAAATAAATTGAGTTTATGAGAAAATAACAAAATATCTTTGATTTTAAGGCTTCAGTGGAAAAACTGACACGTCATTACCTAAAGTCACGTCAAGGTCGACCACTTCAGTTTGTATTAAAACGTCAGCACGCCCTGAAATTGTGGTATTCGTAATTTTTTCCGAGATTTATTTGAAACATGGAAATTTTGAATAATTTAGGATTTTTTGGCCGATTCGCGCAGACGTAAAACGTACTGGGCAATGGTAGTCTATACTAATATTATAAAGAGGAAAGATTTGATTGTTTGTTTTCTTGCATTGAATAGGCTCCGAAACTACTGGACCGATTTCAAAAATTCTTTCACCAGTAGAAAGCTACATTATCAGGGAGTGACATAGGCTATAGCTTTTCCCGAAATTCAATGTGGTTCTCACGAGAACGGGTCCGTAACTTCACGCGGACAAAGTCGCGGGCAAAAAGGCTAGTAGTTTATAGAGTAGATTAAATTACTTAAATAATTTAATACTGTAATGTAATCATTGACGAGAAAAAGTGTCTGTGAGGGAGGACCTACTCGCTGGATAAATATTTTGAATTTTTGTACTCGATGATTACGACAATCGATTTTCAATTGTTTTTATAAACTGTAAGCCCAAATTTTCACACGTACTATAGTTAATTAGTATCGAAACCATAGATTTATTATAACTTACTAGCGTTAGAAGATTGGCAATGCAAAAGAGATAGATCAAAGCATACGCGTTTGTTAAAGCGAGATAGATAGACGAGACCATTTTTCCTATACACGCTATGGGCTTGTATCGCCCTAACGTCAGTCATGTTAAAACAAATCCCACTTATTTTTACAAAATTTATGGTTTTTAAGTGTAGTTTTGGTGTTAATTCGACGTGATTCAATATGGTTACCTGTGCAGTGCTTGGATGTAACTCAAACTAAAAGGAAAATCCACAAAATTATATTATCTTGCTTGCACACATGTACATTCCACGCACACTAGTGTATTTTGTTTTTGGTCTCGCCTCAATCAAACAGAGCTGATCTATAAGTACGCTAGTATATACTAAATCTATGATCGAAACTTTATACGTGTCAAATTGTCTGTCAAATGTCTGGCAATATAATATTAGTAGTGTGTGTTTTTTGTTTGTTACAGTGTCACATAAAAAAGTAATATGCAAATGGCAAATGCATTCATTTTTATCAATATTTTATGTAAATTTTCTTTAGAATTGGAAAATATTCAGTTTTATACATTTTTACCTGTCAACATTGCTATAAAAAAATGTTTGTACTTTAATACTGTGGCTAATCCAATCCAATACTGAGAGAAATACGGAAAAATAACAAACAAAATTGTATCGGGGCCTTTTTCTAAGTTTTTTCACCTTTACAAGGATACCAAGTCAGCCTTTTACCGAGGTGAAAAACTTGTATCCACTCGTGTACGTGACTCAAATGGTAAGTGTAAACAAAGTATATGTATGACATGAACGTTTGGTAATAAAATGTGATAGCGTGAACATGTGGAAGACTTTATTTTATAAAAGATATAATAAGGATACGTACTTGCTACTTTGACACAGTTTATAGAAATGAAAAATTACGCCAACATAGATAAAGTTCCCGAAATATTAAATAATATGAAATGTATTGTTAAATGACAAAGGAGGCCGTAACTGGTTTTCTTTCGCCATTTCTTTTACAAGTGGTCATTTTACTTTTCTTTCCGAAATTATAGTAGCTTATAGAGTAATTACACAATTTTTTTTATGCCACAAAGTTGGGAAACAAGCACACGGCCCGCCTGATGGTAAGCATCACCATAGCCTATAGACGCAATATCGGGGGTATCACTCACGCGTTGCCAACGCTCCCCCCCCCCCCCCCATGTGGAGCTCTGGAGACCTTACTCACCGTAGGAACACGATCTTGTGTGAGGGAGGTTCTTCTCCAGACAGGCAACTCCGATTTAAGCGGATTATCCGCTGTGTCCTACCTACTGTATTCATTACTGTATGACAAAAGAAGAGTCTGTGAAGTCCTACTCTCTAAATAAGTTTTAAATCTTTGTACAGTCAAGAGCATGTCGACCTTTACATATTTTACTTTGTACTGTTCTTAAGTTCTATGTCATATGAGGTAAAATTGTACTGCTAGTGTAAAGCTCGACGTGCACCTAAATGATCCTCCGTTGGAAGAGCGGCGAGGTACAATTTTTATTTCAAAAATAATTTCAAAATAGGGTATGGTGCGTGGCCCTGCCTTTGTCGTTATGCAGGGTGGCTTGATATACCTAGGATTTTAAATAATGTTAGACAAAATAGGCCGATGTCCAGCAGTGGATGCAGAAGCCATGATGAAGAGGTCAAAATAGTAGTACACACATTTTTTTGACACTTTTTATCACTTTATCTTATTTAGAATGGATTGTGAATTTTTTTTTGCCTATTTTATTCCCATAACTTATTTGCACAACGCCATTTAGACCTAACAAAGACAAGACAATTTCTAATATTACGTAAGTAATATTTCAGAATATATTAGACAAGACATCACTTGCGTTAAAACATGAGACGTCAAAACGGACTTATTAGGCCGTCGTTCGAATCTCACTTTTCATACCAATTGTAGTCTAGAGATCATAAGTTAGTTGCGGAAATAATTGCCAGTTCCCGCGACTTCGCCACTCATATTTCGGAAGAGGTGGTCAGTCAAGTTTTTAGTCAGTATGCCACCTCAAGTGTCAGTAATTCATTTTCCTGACAGGATTTTCCTAAAAAAAAAATGTTTTTGTGTTTTTATTTCAGTCATTTTATCGGACTGATTTTTATTATACTATCCATACACAATAAACATCCACAATAATTTTAGGTTGTATCCTTAGAGTATAGATAAGCAAGTTATAGAGCTTGCTTGAGCAAGTATTAACGGTAAGCACGAGTATGAACAAATAGACGAACTCAAAACAACAACAACGAAGCCAGCAACGAACGAAGCTATTAGTCACGCACGCTGATTGTTTCTCTCTATGTTATTTATTCGGATTTTAAGGAATCATGGTGAAACGTGCAGTGCAGAGTTGTAAAAACGACGAAATGGAAGCAAACTAAAAATTAGAACTATAGAACATCTGCTTACGCTTTGCACAATGGTCAAAGAGCGATGCCCGCGCTCTATAGCTTGCTTATCTATACTCTAACCCTCTTATTAATAAACAAAGTTTTGTCAAGGTTTAACTTAAACCTGTTTTGTCATTGTCATTCCTAATGAAAAATAAATGTAGGAAAGGGACAAAACATTTTAGTTAAACCTTGGCTAATCTTTGTTTATGAATAAGAGGGTAAGGTTGTATAGTCCATTTATTTTTAAAAAACGAGTACTAAAATTTTTCCTGCGTTGCCATTGATCGCTGTTAGTCCATGTATTTCTATGCACATTGCTATAGGCTACGTTCTGATTGTAAACGTTGCTATTGGTTCGTACAAACCCATCTAACTCTGTCAATATCGGTTATGTGAGAGGGACATATTGAGTACTCGTTTATTTAAAAAGTTTTATAGAATGACAGACAGACGGATGGACAAAAAAGTGATCCTATAAGGGCTCGTTAAGTATATGCTACTGCTAGTCAATAAATTTTAATTTGCTATGAACAAAAATGTCCGTAAAAACTCATCGTCTGAACGAACCATAAGGGTTCCGTTTGCGTTACGTTCCTTTTAAGGTACGGAACCCTAAAATAACAGACTATATGAACAAATACTAATGTCATAACTTCCCAAAAGATGCCATTGGCTCGTAAAATGATGTTTGTAAAACGGTCTATATACTGTTCCTACAAATTGGGGTGCCATGTTGATTTATGTGTCAAGCGTGACCTCAACGTATCCTTCCTAACTATGATTTACGGACCCTGTAGTTATTAGGTCCTCTCTCGACACCCGATGTCTAATATATAATCAGAAATTGCTGACGAGAAAATTTGATTGTGTTGGATTCGACGTCATAAATTAAGTAATACAAGTTGTGACCAGAAAAAGTGCCTGTGAAGGTCTAATTTCTAAAATAAAAAATTTCATTTTATTTCTTGTGCATTATTTTAACTGCTGTTGTTACGTGAGTCAGAAAACTAAATGCAAACAAAAGTTGAGCAACGTATAACGTCAGTCAACATCTGAATGACCAATTGAGTCTAATTGTTACTAATATTATAAATGCGAAAGTTTCTAAGGATGTATATCACCATGAAATTGTAAAAACGGTTAGATTATAATTTTACGAAAAATTGTCAGCGTAAAATTGTAATTACACTTAGTCGACTAAGTGTAATTACAAATTCTAGGGGCTCCTATTGCAGGGTTTGGGGCCACAAGGTAAACCTAATGAACCTACTGTCACACTATGATGGAGCAAGATTATATGCTCATTCTGGCTTCATTCTGATCCATCAATCTCGATTGATGTGACTGATGCCAGAATTTAATGTATTTAATTTTTACCAGTCTGGACCATCAGTCTGTCAGTCTGTGGGTTAGACGATCATTCTCCCATCATTCTGGCCAGACTGATGGACCAGAATGATGCCAGAATGAGAGTGTAATCTTATCGTTTGCAGGTTATCAGTTATGTTACGGTTCACAATCTGATGGTTTCTACAATTTTATTTCACGGTGACATAATGGATGCGTGAATGTTTGTTACTCTTTCACGCAAAAACGGCTGGAGAGATTTGCATGTTTGGTGTACGCGTAGTTTATAACCTGGATTAACAAAAACTATTCGATAAATAAAATTAATTATAAAAAAATAAAAAGGGACAAATCACACAGATTGAGCTGGCCCCAAAGTAAGTTCGAAACTTGTGATAAGGGATAGTAACGATACTATATTTTATAACAAACTAGCGAAACCCGCGCAACTTCGTTTGCGTGTATCCCGCTTTCCCGTGGGAATTTTGGAATGAATGATACTTTAACCAAACCTTCCCCTTGAATCACTCTATCAATTAAAAAAAACCGCATCAAAATCCGTTGCGTAGTTTTAAAGATTTAAGCATACAAAGGGACATAGGGACATAGGGACAGAAAAAGCGACTTTGTTTTATACTATGTAGTGATACAGATAAACATCCAAGACCCAAGGCCAATCTGAAAAAGTTCATTTTTCATTATGACACGACCGGAATTCGAACTTGGGACCTCCTGGGTGGCGGTCCGGCGTGGTAACTATTACGCTACGGAGGTCGTCAAAACGATAAAAACGGAACGGGAACAATGGGATTTTGCGGATAGAACCGCAGACATCGGCTGGATTGGATACAAAACGTGCCTTTTGAAAGACGTTATATTATTTAAACCCATCCAAATACTAACTAGCGTCATCGCCTCTCTTATTTTAATCAGTTTTAACTCATGGAACAACGCTATCGCAATCCTCAAGCAATATTCTAAACCTTTATGCAACCGTTTAATGTCTAGGGAATTCCAATATCATTTTAGTTCATACTGGCTTTGAATGTTTGGCAAAAACTAATTTCTGAATGTCTCCAGCGATTTTGTCATATGATTTAACTAATTATACTTTCGCAATCAAGATTGTTCGAACAACTGCTTTGTCTCTTGGGAAATTTGTTGAAATAATCATGTCACACTTAAACATAATTACTGAAAATCAGTTTAGATAAGAAAGAGCGTCGAAATCGTCGTTTCTTTTACCGGTTGTCATTTTGCCTTCTTTCCGAAATGGTAGTCTATAGTCTATATTAATATTATAAAGAGAAAATATTTTATTGTTTGTTTGTTTGCATTGAATAGGCTTCGAAACTACTGGACCGATTTCAAAAATTCTTTCACCAGTAGAAAGCTACATTATCAGGAAGTGACATGGGCTATAGCTTTTCCCGAAATTCAATGTGGTTTTCACGGGAACGGGTCCGGAAATACACGCGGACGAAGTCGCGGGCAAAAAAGCTAGTAATTTATAGAGTTCATAATTATAATGTATTTGAAATAAATTATTTAGTGCTAAAGATGTATAAAGGACTAGATAGTCTGTGAAGGACTATTTTCTGAATAAATATTTGATTCTTTTGATTCTAATAATTGTCGTTTCTTAACTTAGAGTATAGATAAGCAAGCTATAGAGCGCGGGCATCGTTCTTTGACCATTGTGCAAAGCGTAAGCAGATGTCCTATATTGCAAATTTTTAGTTTACTTCCATTTCGTCGTTTTTACAACTCTGCACTGCACGTTTCACCATGATTCCTTAAAATCTGAATAAATAACATCGAGAGAAACAATCAGCGTGCGTGACTAATAGCTTCGTTTGTTGCTGGCTTCGTTGTTGCTGTTTTGAGTTCGTCTGTTTGTTCATACTCGTGCTTACAGTTCATACCTATGACCTATTTTAAAATTTTATCAGCAAGTGGCAGAACAAGCCCTTAGATTCATTCAAAGCGGGGTTGGTTAACTGATAATAAACCATAACTAAAAGGCACATCCGTATTGCTCATCGTAAATGGAGATACAAAATATGGATTGCGACACGATCTACGTCAATCTCTTTTTAATATTTTGAGCACAATACAAAATATTAATCCCAAAACGGAATTTTATTCAATGAATGGCAAATTTCTGTACAACAAGCACATTAAATTAAAAATAATTTTGTAAAACTTATCATAAGTCAAATTAAGTCTTGTTAAACTTAAAGATTCATTTACGAGCGAGCAAAACCGTGTACTTACGTTGTTAATACCAGACTTTGGTATCTCTTACGTCTCAGACCAAACACAGGACATTTTTTTTAAACCTTTAAGCGGCTTGAGGAATATTAATGCGTTTTATGGGAGGCCGGATTCTGATATTACTGTTAACGTGTCTAAATTTATGAGGGCAGATAAAAAAATAGAATTCTCCGACTTTCACCCGACAATGATTAATCTACGCCTGTTCTCTAACGATTGTTTTGTGGCGAGGAAAACTTTTTTATATACGATAGGAACCGTATGGAAAGAATCAAACAGCTTTGTAATATAACAAGTATATTTCGACCGACCGTTTATGACGACCTCCGTGGGGTAATGGTAACCACGCCAGACCGCCACCCAGGAGGTCCCGGGTTCAATCCCCGGTCGGGTCATGATGAAAAACGAACTTTTTCTGATTGGCCTCGGGTGTTGGATGTTTATCTATTTATGTATTTGTTATAAAATATAATATCGTTGAGTTAGTATCCCATAACACAAGTTTCGAACTTACTTTGGGGCTAGCTCAATCTGTATGAATTGTCCCTATCTATTTATTTATTTATTTCGTTTGTTAAGAATAATATTACTGTAATATCTCTTCAACCGATTTTGAATTTGATGCCATATGTTGTTTGTATTTTTTTTTTTTTCCATTTTTGTTTGTATAGACTTAACCTTGTTACCGATAATCAATCGTAACTATTCTCCACACTACCCTACTCTTACTGTTAGATAAAATTGTCGATTTAAAATATTCAGAAATTTTAAATTGAATTCAATAGATATCGAACAACGGTCAATAGCTGAGTCAGTTCTAATATTCAGTTTGTGCCTTCAATTTATAAATAAAGCATCTTAGACCAGCGTCTCAGTCTCATTTTTTCATATTCATATTACTTTCTGTTGTCAGAAAACAGAAATGGAGAAACAACAGAAAGAGATAGTTAGAGAAGAAGATGAGAGGCCCAGCAGTGGGACATAAAATGGCTAGTAGAAAAATGCACTTTAATGGATGGGAGAGAAAAGCGGGCATTTGTGTAATAAAAATAAATTTTATTTATTTCATCTCACAAATAGATTTACATTACACTATAAAGATGCATTTTACAAATTCTTATCGTTGTGCGAGATGCTGTCTGAAGTAGGCTTTTCAAGCCTAAGCCATTTAAAAACCATGTCAACTTGTGATCAACATCATATTGACATCAAAACGACATCATCTTTTGTAAGCATAATTGCGCCACTGGTCTTATATAAGACCAGTGGTCTTATATGGTCTTATATAAGAAAGAGAATAATGGAGAAAAGGGACATATGTCCCTTTTCTCTATTATTCTCTTTCTTGTAGAAGGTAATTGGAAGCCCTCCAAGTGTTACTGATGTTCATGGACGGTGGTAACCACTTACCATCAGATAGAGCGTGATTGTTTGCCTGCTGTATGATATAAAATGATTTAATAAAGCCCTATGTTGCTTGGAATAAATTCCATGAAATTCATATAGCATTTGCTAACTCAGACAAGTTTTATAGGTCATATTTATCTTCAGTATACTGCTTTGCTCTGAAAACAGAAAGATACAATTCGTGAAACTTGTTTTCATTTTAATTCCACATAATATTAAGCATTATTTTTTTTCTCTTTTTTCTTATTTAATTGTATATGCCATAATGATATATTTTTACACTGCAAGGTAAACAAGTGGGTTTTCTGTGGTTGTTTGTGGGTTGGTGGTAGGGTTGGCAACGCGTGAGTGATACCCCCGGTATTGCAAGCGTCTATATGCTACGGTGATGCTTACCATCAGGCGGGCCGTATGCTTGTTTGCCATCTTAGTGGTGTAAACTGGTTACCACCGTCTTTGATCATAAATATACAACTACCAATGCGTTACCTGCTATAATGAAGAAACTGGGGAGAAAATATTACAAAACCAGCGGCTCTATCCTCGTAGCAGAAATCGTTCAAGTCTCGTGTCAATATCAATTATGTATCACTCATACACAAAGGAATTGAAATTGACACAAGATTTATGAGATTGAAAGAGATAGTGATAGTTTAGAATAGTATTTATAAATATCCTCTAAAATCTAGAATACAAAAATTTTGCGCAGGAGCCTGGGTTTGTTTTGGATCATCATGGACATTTGATGACAGGTTATTCTTACAGCTGGGAAACGTTGATAAAAATAGGCATTGGTCTCCCGAGACACACGATAGGACATGAAAAAGAGGTTGGTACGACAAACTAGCTGTCCCTTTAGATTTACTACGGAATTGACGACAGAATTTGGCATCGTTGAATTTCAATCAAATTGTGCCAATTCGGTACAGTGAAGTAATCAGTGAAATAAAGCTGGATTGTTTGGGGAATTTGTAAGCTTTGTGTCGAATACTCGAAATACGACTTTTTAAGGTCCCTGTTTCTTAAGTTGAACAGCAAAATTGTTTTTCATCAGCATTAAACATTTTATGCTTTAGAATACAATACAAAAAGTGTTTATTAACAACAAACCAAACATGAATTACAATAAACACGGAAAATTAATAGAAGAACATTGTGGTCTTATAGCTAAGCAAACTTTCAGGTAACCTCTGAAAAAAATACTGACAAAATAAATATGTAGGTAGGTGGCGCAGTAATTACAATCTAATAAATATAAATACAATAAATAAAAATATAAGACATTAAGGGAGAATGATAAAAGTCAACAAAAAAAGAGATAGATAGAAATTATGCTTTATTTAATACACAAACATGTGATACAGAGTGCTTAGTACGAGTTTTTTTGTTCACATACGATCATGTCGACGTAAACAAACCGACCAAATAGAGAAGAACTCTCATGTTGCGAATTTATAAGACGCGTGCTACATATCAAAATTATGCTTACTTGCTCACGTTTCGAAGTGAGTAACCCGGCTAATTTGGATATTTAACACGCGTCTGATAAATTCACAATATGAAACAGTTTTACATTTTAACATTCAAGGTAAGTAACATTCTTCAACTTTTGCGACTTTTCAAATAACTTTTAGTTTTTGGATGTTGCACGCTAACACTTAGAAACGTAGCTCCACAAAAATTAACTGCAGGATTCACGGTTAAGGAGTTTTTTTTAATATTTTTTTATACCACAAAGTTGGCAAACAAGCATACGGCCCGCCTGATGGTAAGCATCACCGTAGCCAATAGACGCTTGCAATACCGGGGTATCACTCACGCGTTGCCAACCCTCCCAACCCCCCGAAGTGGAGCTCTGGAGACCTTACTCACCGTAGGAACACAACATGGCCGATACCAATGCTATTTGGCTACGATCTTCTGTAAGGTGGAGGTCCTTCCCCAGACGGGCTGCTCCAATTTGCGCGGATTATCCGCTGTGCCCTACCTCTTGAAAATATTCCAACATGAGAATATTCCAACATCTATGTATATCTTTACTAAATATTATAAAGAGCAAAGATGTGTATTTTTGTATGTAACGAATAAACTCAGAAACAACGGGACCGATTTCAAAAATTTTTTCACCATTGGTGTTAATTCTGTTGTACATTTAACTAGACTAAACTAATTTTGACACAACTAGAAGTGTTGCTATCCTTGTCACTAATTGTAAACCAAGGAAGGACAACAACACCTTTGGTCCTGTCAAAATTAGTTTAGTTATTTGTACAACAGTATTAGCACCTCTAACTCCGAGTAACAGACTAATTAAAAAAAAAATACTGTTCTTTAGTAAAAGCCTGTGCGAAGCCACGGCGGGACGCTAGTAAGATATAATTTGATTTCCCAATTTTTTTTTGTGTTAGAGTGGTGGGATTCTTGTGTCGTTAACTAGTTTTTGAAATTAAATGAAATTGATTTATTTGCATTGAATGTGGTAACATATAAAAGTATTTCGATGTGAGCCCATCAGCCCAATTAGTCAGCTGGTGGCATGCAAAATTACAAATTCGTGGAAAAACAAATGCACTCACTGGGTCAAATCCCTGGGGCACTAAATCGAGTTTTTCGCATTTAAATATTTTTAACCATTTTGATGACTGTGGCTTTACCCATGATTTTTTCTGTTTGAAGATTGATAAATATGTGGTAACTCCGGTCGTAAACTTTCTGCGTAACAAACAAGCAAACCTGTCAAGGTTTTGCGTGAAAATTCAAAAATTCAAAATTCAAAATTCAAAACTTTTATTCAGAGAATAGGTTTTCACAAACACGTTCTCTTGTCAGAGTATACAGTAATAAATGATTTGTATAAATTAATCTACTCTATAAACTACTACCATTTCGGAAACAAAAGCAAAATGACCACTGGTAAAAAGAAATGGCGAAAGAAAACCAGTTACGGCCTTTTTTGTCATTTAAAAATATATCGTACTTTTCTTTTTTCTTTTCCTTTTTAACATAGAATTTAAAACTAGGTACATACATACAACATTACGTACGCGGAATGTCAATAAATAGTGCCATTAATTTGTCTCAACATAAAATTAAATCTAAAATATAAAATGCTAAATCGGTGTTAAAGATAGGAGCAGACCGCCCGCAAAGCAGCAACCGTTCTCGTGTATTTTCGAGTTGACGTGAGAGTCGGCCTTCCAGCCTCCATTACTGGGCTCACCATCACGATATTATGAACAATATTGTAGGGAACAACAGTAACCCGACCCCCAACGCCACCACCAGTTTGGACAATTTGCGAGCATGACATGCACGTACACATTAATATCCTTGTCATATATTAATTTATATTAAAATGTAAATAATAAGAAAAACAGCACCACTTAGATGACACTACGACGTACATGTTACAATATTGAACACAAATTTTATTCATGTAGTTTATTGAACATTGACTGGCTTTTCACGACAAGTTTTAGCATTTCACCTTCACAAGAGGGCCAGGGATTCCTTTCATTTAGATACTCGTTGATAGTATAGTACGCTTTGCTGGTTAAGAATTTTTTTACATTTAATTTAAATCTATTATTGGGCAAGTTTTTAATATATTCTGGAATTTTATTATACATATGCAAACTTTGGATCATAAATGACTTGCCCGCTTTCCTAAGCCTGAATTTAGGAACAGCTAATTTATTTCTATTACGCGTATTAAAATTATGAATATCGGACACCTGGTTATAGTCATTAATGTTTTTACGAACAAACATAATGCTGTCAAGAATGCACTGTGATGCCACCGTGAGAATATTAGTGCTTTTGAAGAACTCGCGAAGTGATTCACGGTAACCTAATTTATAAATAAAACGCACTACACGCTTCTGCAGCACGAAAATCGTCTCTATATCCGCTGCTTTACCCCAGAGTAAAATGCCGTACGATAGCAAACTATGAAAATAACTGAAATAAACTAGTCGTGCCGTGTCGACATTGGTGAACTGTCGAACTTTCCTAACAGCGAAAGCAGCAGCACTTAGTCTACCTGCTAGTGTTCTAATATGAGGATGCCATTGTAGTTTGCTATCAAGTACAATGCCCAGAAAAGTGGTAGTTTCGACCAATTCTAAGTTTTCATCGTTAAGAATGACTGATGTAATTGATTGGGATACATTCGGGAGTGAGAAAGCTATGCATTTGGTTTTGCTGGCGTTAAGCACCAAATTATTTACTGCGAACCATTGATGTAGTTGAGATAACGTTTTATTAATAGTATCTACATTAGGATTTTTTCTGTCTACCTTGAAAATTAAAGAAGTGTCATCAGCAAACAAAATAATGTCGCATAAATGTTCAGTTAAGTACGGCAAATCATTTATATATACTAAAAAAAGAAAAGGGCCCAATATTGAGCCTTGAGGAACGCCTATACTAGCAGGACAACCTACAGAGGTCGCTTCATTTACTCTCACTTTCATAATTCTGGCATTAAGGTAAGAGGACATAAGATTGATTGAGGAACTGTCCAAGCCATAGAATTTTAACTTATTTACTAAGGTCTTATGATCGACACAGTCAAAAGCCTTGGAAAGGTCGCAAAAAACACCAACAGCGTTCCTGCTGTCCTCCCAGGCCTCCATTATAACTTTAAATAACATGGCAGCGGCGTCTGTAGTGGATCTACCTTTAGTGAAACCGTATTGACGCGGGTGAAGCAATCGATTACTTTGGAAATAGGATAGTAGTTGGTCCAGAATTATCTTTTCAAAAATTTTGCTAAGTGCTGGCAGAATAGATATTGGTCTAAAATTATTTGGATCCTTACTACACCCTTTCTTGAAAAGTGGTATGACTTTACTCACTTTCATCAAATCAGGAAAAATGCCAGCTGGAACACATTCATTAAAAATTACGGCCAAATAAGGTGCTATGATGTCTATAATATTACTTAAGATAGCTACAGATATTCCCCAAATATCCTCTGACTTTTTTATATTGAGTGATTTAAAAGTTTTGAGGATCGTTTCAGCATTAACAAATTTAAACGAAAAATCCGAAGTAGGTTCGGGAACGTTCGACCTAAGAAATTCATCAGCCAATGTATGGGAAGACTTCAAGGACTTAGTTGTATGTATAGGAATACCTGCAAAGAATTCCTGAAAAGCATCAGCTACTTCATCGTCCGCGGAAACAATACGGTTGTTTACAAGGAGCGAGTACTCATTAGTACTCTGCTTCGACTTGCCGGTTTCTTTGTTAATAATATTCCACGTAGTTTTTGTTTTGTTAGTGGAGTTTTTGATCTTTTTACTTAAATGAAGCGCCTTAGCGGTCGCGCATACAAGTTTGAATATTTTGGAATAATCCTTTACATATTTATTAAATTGTGGGCTAGGATTATATTTACGCTGATCGTATAAATCATAAAGAGTTCTTCTACTAATATATATACCCGTCGTTGCCCAGTCACAAAATTTTATTTTATCGCGAATTTTAACCTTCTTAATTGGGAATGTATCATTAAATTCCCTACTGATGACATTGAATAAATTATTATATAAATGGTTAGGATCACTTGAAGTTACCGAACGAATAACAGTTTTTTCTTTAACGTTTCTTCTGAACTTATCTTTGCGTGATTGAGAAATTAGTCTAAAAGATCCAATTTTATTTTCAGTAATACAGTTATCAATTAAAGAGATTTGTTGACCACAATGGTCCGATGCTAAACAGTTTATTATTTTCTCACCAGTGACTGCACAGTTACAAAAGATGTTATCAAGACAGGTGGCAGAAGTGGGCGATATTCTAGTTGGCTCGAGAAATATATTATTTAAGTTAAATGATTTAAATAAGTTTATAAGCTTAATGCTGTTCGTTGATGAAACGAGTAAATCTACATTAAAGTCCCCACATACCACTACAGGTTTGCTAACTTTAGTAGCACGCTTTAGGACCTCCTCCATTCTATTTTCAAACGTATCAAAATTTGCTGAAGGCGGCCGATATACGCATATAATTATATATTGAATAAGATCGACGCACGATATTTCGATAATGCGCTCAACAGAAAGAGAAACAATATCTTTACGTTCCTTATATGAGATATTATTTTTTAATAAAATGCATGATCCTCCGTGTATTGCTCTTTTCCTGACGAACGCACTAGCCAGAACGTGATTGTTCATATTAATTAATTGATTTTTGTTAAGCCAATGTTCAGTGACGCATAGGATGTCTATATTATTCGATTCCAAAAATAATTCTATTTCTAGTTGTTTGCTGGTAAAACCTTGTATGTTCTGATGAACAAGATGTATTTGTGATAAAGGTTTTACCATTGTCCTACAGCCTAGTTTTTTAAGTCATTAGTACTTATACTAATGACTGTGTTTGTAAAATAATTTGTAAAATGTATATTATATGCTAACAATTTAGCAATACTCATCCTAAATCTATAATTGAGGTGTAAATTGCCTCCAGTCAAAAAACAATAACTAATAAATTTATTAGTGTCTAAATATAGCATCCTACTATCAGTACAAGTCATATTATAAATATGCATGTTCAAATTATATATTTTTTTATTTAGTAAATTATATTTGTTGTTTATATAAGGCAGGGCACAAATAATTATTTTTCCTGCCCCAAGCTCAACAATTTGTTTGAAGCCATCTATGAGATCTTGTTTAGATGTGTTACAAGAGTTACCTAAAGCTATAATAATAGTACAAGACTTGTCTATAGACTCTGACTTAATGCAAGTAAGTAAACTAGTCAAGCTAGCACCAGGACTACAATAGTAAACCACAATATGGTTTGTTAAATAAGACAGCATACTACCTAAGCCCCTACCCATTTCGTCGGATAGGATAAATGTGCGGTGAGTCAGTCTGTCAGTAGTCACAGTCATTGCTGGTGGGTCTCCATGTAGCCCTCCTTCAGTCGCGCACGACACAACAGGTGTTTCCTGTGGAAGGCTAGTGGGACCTTCAATAGAAGGCACACATACTATCATGGATGAGTCATATTTGCTAGTAAGGGAATCAAACCTTTCTAAATTGGATGTACTTAAGCCTATAAGTTTGTCTAGCGCTAAACTATATTCCTTAATCTCATTTTGCGAAGAGGTGTATTTAGAGGTCATGCTATTGAGCGATGCCTGCAAAGAGATTAATTTCTCTTCAAGAGAAGAGATTTCTACTGACTGTTCTTTAACTAACTTTTGGCAATTTTCTAATTCTACACTTAAATTTAATTTTTGTTTCCTCAATGGAAGTGATTTTATACAATTTTTTTGTCGTTTCACAATATGTTCAGTTTTTTTAATGAATTTATTTAATTTTATATACTTTTTAATTTTATTAGAGCCCCTTATTGAATTTATATTGGAGCAAGGTGTGACAGGCAAGTTATTTTTGTGTGCAGAGTTATGATCTTTGTTACTATCCATAACTTCATTATATAAATTTAATGTTAGATTGTGTTCGAGTAACATATTTTCTTTTTTAAGTGAACTTATTTCTAATTTTGACGCAGCCAGCTGGTGTTCTAGGTCGATAACACGCTGAAGAGTTGACTCATAGGTATCCCTGCATTGGTCTTGTGAATCGACGATAACCTGGAGTTGGTCTCGTTCCAGGACTATTTGTTCGGACTGTTTTGTAATTGCAGCCAGATCGCTTTTGAGCGATGTGTTGCGTTGGATCAAATCTAGGAGGTCCCTCTCAGCGGTCTCTCTTTCTTCCAGCAGCTGGTTGCACGTATCTTTAGTAGATTTAAGTTCATGTAAGGCAGCCTTGAGTTTTGAGTCGAGTTCAGCTCTGCGAGTCATTGCCATTTTTATTTTTCTGTAAAAGTATTAATAAAATATATATTTTGAAAATGTTTAGGGACAGTTTATTGGTATGTACCTAGTTTACTTGTTGTTAGGTTTATTTTATTAAATTATTATGAATAGATATAAATTATTAGTTTTATTAAATTAAAACAAGTTATGTTTCAGTCTTTGTTATATTATTGTATAAAAGTTTGTAATACTCTGCTATTAGATTTTACATTAATAAAACAATAGAATGTACAACTATTGTGTTGTTTAAATAAATAAAGAGTAGATTAACTAATTTATTCTCTGAATAAAAGTTACTATAAGTTTGAGGTTATCATAACTTGACAAACTGCTAATTAATGATCTAAAGACTAGTCCCAAAGGAAAACCTAGTATAAGTGGGAATAATAATGAGAAAAAAACACTAGTATTCCCCGGGTTTTATGAAGATTTGTCCTTTTCTTTTTGAAGAGAATCCGTTGCTTTGACAGCTGCGGTCCGGTACAATGATTAGATTTATTTTAACACTTTTTATATGTTTATATACGTCGAAAATACTTTTTATGATTTATTACACAAAATATTATATTATTAGTAGAAAATTTTAGTATTATTTCAATTAAATTCTTAATTTTTAAATTATTAAATTACACAGCTGTTTTTTGACGTCTAGTCTTTAGAGTTGCCAGCGCAAAAAAAAAAGAAAGAATAACAGACATCCATTAATTCAAACTTTCGTATCATAATTTAATAGGTGGTAAAAAAACTAGCCCCGGATCTGAGCAAGGGGAGCCTGCGTGGGGGCAGATATAGGTTAGGAACATATTTGGATAAAACTGTCTCATCAGATAAAAAAAAAGAATAGAATAATTTGTGGCGTAAGTATGTCCGTCAGTTTGCTGGAAGTGATTATGATGAAAAAGGTAAAAATAATGGTTTCTACTCAGGTTTATGGCGTTCTGAATGTGATGGCAAGTTGCTTTCCGAACCTAAATTATTTTCTCAATTCCTCAGTTAGCCTGTTTAAGTGGCTGATACCGATAATCTTAATAAAATAGTAAATAGAAAACAATAGGAATAAGGGAATAAAAAGTATAAAAGATTTTAACAGGGTCGGCAACGCGTGTGTGCGCGGTAACCGCTTACCACCAGGGTAATGCCTGTTTGCCACCTTATATATTGGTATAAAAAAGTATGAGTAAAAAAGAAATAACAATCTCATATTCCATATTAAAATGATTCCTCTGATAATAACGAGGTCCTTTCTTGCAGATCCTACATCGTTATGAGCGATCATAATAAAAATTCATGACTCGAAACTAAGTCAAGGCATACTATTTTACATTATTACATCCTTAGACATCTCGTTGTAATAATTTTTCGGTAGAAGATATAAAAGTAAGGGTGTTCTTCTTCTTGGTCATAACGCCCTTGATAGAACGGTCGTAATCATGTAGAAACCTGGACTGGAGCTGATGTAATGCGCCTCACGATATCTCGGCCTTTCTCTCTGTTACATGTCATGTGGGTGCACTCATGCACGGGAACAGTCCCGTCTTGTCCCGCGCGGAAGGTCATCCATGCCATGGACCAACTGCCATGGCAGTCCATGGCAGATTTTACTTGGTGCTTTCCACCTTGTCCTGGACGACGAGGCATTCAATAGACGTGCTTTTCCTTCTTGACACGTGTCCAAAGAAAGCGAGACAGACGATGATAGCATGGGTCAATATTGATTTGACGACCTCTGTGGCGTAATTTTGATTTTGATTTTCGCTACAAGAATAGAGTCGCAGGAACTCGCCGCTATCAATGACGGCGAAAGTCTGGTTTCCTAGGATAGCGGTGCCGTTATATAGCGGCCGTAATGTGACGCACTCGGCGGGTTCCGGGTCTCTCATTCACGGCACAAAACGCATTAGGTACTTCATTTCATTAATGTTTTACCACTCCAAAATATTGAAATTGTGTTTTCCTTGTATAAAAAAATACACATTATTACATTTTATACTTTATACATATAAATTACATATACATTTCAATTTAACAGAATAACGTAGTTATTTTCAAAATATCCTACTTTTATTACATAAATTAAAATATTTTACTTCAATTAAAAGTTAAAAAATATCAATTTAATGGTGGGATTAAAATAAGGGTACTATTTTCGAATTTCTTGTGTGTTTTTTCTGGATTACCTTATTTTTATCCATTGGTATTTCTTTAAACAAACAAGGAGAGTGCTCTCACATACTCGATAATTCTAGAACTCATATTCATATGATTTAAACAGTAAAATAATACCCGCGCGCACTGCACCTGATGCTACAAGGATTTTTTGTCTCACTCTAATATAGTTATCTTTGTGAAGTGGGAAAAGGATGGTTGCTAACCTACGATAAATTCCCCTCAAGCTGAAGAGGCCACTAGAAAATAACGAGTCGGTAAATTTTCTAGCGAGATAGGTTAAGCTCAGTGATACACTGCCCGAAAGGATGGCAGATTTAAGAGGTGAAAAAAAATATACTTTGGAGCGCAATAAAGACTTTTCGAATTTAAAATACACTTGTAAAACTTTTCGAATTTAAAATCTTAGCACCATTAAGTAAAGTGTGAGCTAGTGTATTTTATATCATTTAGACTATTTTAGACAATCCTCCTACGACTTTATCCAAGTCACGCGACTCGATTGGAGCACAGAATAATTAATAGTACTACGTAACTGGAGTCGCATACGTCATTTTTGTCTGTGTTATAGTAAAATATGACAAAGAGAACGCACTCGCGGAAAACTTGTGCCAATCGATTTGAAACGACTCCATCTACAAATCGTTTCCAAAGAATGTTTTTCGTACGTAGTACTTGAAAATGTTTGAGGACTATTGGACTGTTTAAGGATGCTCTCACTCATCGAACAAAACGCATTGCTGCTTTGTGATACAGTGACTAGACCCAGAGTTTCCTAATGTGCGAGGCAAGAGAAGTAAAGCCAATAGAATTCCTGCCTCGCACATTGGGATCGCGTTGGATCGTCCGATGTGGATGCGGCTATCGAGTATGTATCATGCAAAAACTTAACCAGCACGTTGGTGGTTATAAAAGACTGTGTGTCCCATCCAGTCAGTCAATCCTTTGCCGCACCTGTTACCCAGTTTGCGGACTAACACTTTTTCTTGTAAAATTCAATCAAAAATGAAGCAGTCAACATTTCGCGTTCAATCGAGCAGAAAATCTCGAGATTCAGAGTTAAGGAGAGACATTCTCCCTTTTTGTTGCTGAACTCGGAAAGAAATGAAATCGTTTATTAAAGGGCACTTTCTCTGGTACTGATCATCTATATATGTAAAATTCAAAGTCCTGACTGACTTAACTATATATCAACGCACAGCCCAAACCGGTGGGTCTAGAGATTCCAAATTTGGACTGTAGGTTCCTTACGACGTCTAGGGGTGTACTAAGAAAGGATTTTTCAAAATTCCTACGGGAAACCGAGATATACGCAAACGAAGTTGCGAGGGTATATCAACGCACAGCCCAAACCGCTGGGTCTAGAGATTCCAAATTTGGCATGTAGGTTCCTTACGACGTCTAGGGATGTACTAAAAAAGGATTTTTCAAAAATCCCACGGGAAATCAAGATATACGCATACGAAGTTGCGAGGGGACGCACAGCCCAAACCGCTGGGTCTAGAGATGCCAAATTTGACATGTAGGATCCTTATAAGGTCCAGACCGACCGGACCGGACCGGACCGGAACGGACCGGACCGGACCGGAACGGATCAGACCTGATCGGTCTGGAAGGAACCGCACCGTACCGGGCCGTACCGGACCGGATCGAACCGGACCGGACCGTTTTTTTTTCTTCATCTATATATATAAAATTCAAAGTCCTGACTGACTTAACTATATATCAACGCACAGCCCAAACCGGTGGGTCTAGAGATTCCAAATTTGGACTGTAGGTTCCTTACGACGTCTAGGGGTGTACTAAGAAAGGATTTTTCAAAATTCCTACGGGAAACCGAGATATACCCAAACGAAGTTGCGAGGGTATATCAACGCACAGCCCAAACCGCTGGGTCTAGAGATTCCAAATTTGGCATGTAGGTTCCTTACGACGTCTAGGGATGTACTAAAAAAGGATTTTTCAAAAATCCCACGGGAAAGCAAGATATACGCATACGAAGTTGCGAGGGGACGCACAGCCCAAACCGCTGGGTCTAGAGATGCCAAATTTGACATGTAGGATCCTTATAAGGTCCAGACTGACCGGACCGGACCGGACCGGAACGGACCGGACCGGACCGGAACGGATCAGACACTGATCGGTCTGGAAGGAACCGCACCGTACCGGGCCGTACCGGACCGGATCGAACCGGACCGGACCGTTTTTTTTTTCTTCATCTATATATATAAAATTCAAAGTCCTGACTGACTTAACTATATATCAACGCACAGCCCAAACCGGTGGGTCTAGAGATTCCAAATTTGGACTGTAGGTTCCTTACGACGTCTAGGGGTGTACTAAGAAAGGATTTTTCAAAATTCCTACGGGAAGCCGAGATATACGCAAACGAAGTTGCGAAGGTATATCAACGCACAGCCCAAACCGCTGGGTCTAGAGATTCCAAATTTGGCATGTAAGATCCTTATAAGGTCCAGACCGACCGGACCGGACCGGACCGGACCGGAACGGACAGGACCGGACCGGAACGGATCAGACCTGATCGGTCTGGAAGGAACCGCACCGTACCGGGCCGTGCCGGACCGGATCGAACCGGACCGGACCGGATTTTTTTTCATAGATAAAATTCAAAGTCCTGACTGACTGACTTAACTATACATCAACGCACAGCCCAAACCAATGGGCCTAGAGATTCCAAATTTGGACTGTAGGTTTCTTACGACGTCTAGACGCGTACTAAGAAAGGATTTTTCAAAATTCCCACGGGAAAGCGAGATATACGCATACGAAGTTGCGAGGGGACGCACAGCCCAAACCGCTGAGTCTAGAGATTCCAAATTTGGCATGCAGGGTCCTTATAAGGTCCGGACCGACCGGACCGGACCGGACCGAACCGGACCGGACCGGATTGACCGGACCTGATCGAACCGGATGGAACCGTACCGTACCAGGCCATCTTCAAGAAGAAGAAGAAGAAAGAGAAAGAAAAAGTGCCTGTGAAGGTCTAATTTCTGAAATAAACGATTTCATTTCATTTCATTTCATTTCCATCCCGGACCGGAATTTGTTTCTGAAGAAAGATATGCTAATTGTTACTAGGCCACGCGGGCGAAGCCGCGGGCGGAAGCTAGTTATTATTATAATCTTACTAATAATATAAGTTGAGGAGCTCGATGGCGTCGCTGTGTGTCGCACTCTAATATGAACACGCAAATCAAGCGACGTCGACCCTAGCCAGTGTTTGGATGGGTTTCGTTATCTCGAGCTTCTCCGTGCTTCGGAGGGCACGTTAAGCCGTCGGTCCCGGCTGTTATCGGTACATGACAGTCGTTAAGCCAAGTCGGTGGCCTTCGGGCGGCTTGAAAACACCGGCCTCTGCCAATCCGCATTGGAGCAGCGTGGCAGAGTACGCTCTAGTCCCCTTCGTTTGACGGGAGACCCGTATCCCTGCAGTGGGATGATTATGGGTTGATATGATGACTAATATACTATAAAGAGGAAAGATTACCATTTTTGTTTGTAACGAAAAATCTCACAAACTACTGGGCCGATTTCAAAAATCATTTTACCTACTTTTTTTTTAAAGGGATTCTTACAAAAAACCTACGAAGCTGAGACGGGGCGATAACTAAAATATTAAATCGTGAATGAAAAAGGAGATCATAATAAGTATTGTTCACCATGCGAAGAAATTTCAAATTCAAATTCTTTATTGTGGAGCATAGGTTACATCATAAGAGATAGGTGTTACATTTTAAAAACAGTTGCACTATGTCCTACCACTAGGGTTTACAATGTTGATATAATTACACTAAAAAATGATGCACTATTTTATTTGTTTACCAAAAAGTCAGACTTTCCAACTTATCACTAAAATATTCTTCTAGTGTGTAATAACACTTGCTGACAAGAAGCTTATGGAGGTGTCTTTTAAAAGATTTTGTATCTTCTGCTAGCCGGAGTTGTTTTGGCAGTTTATTAAATAAGTATCCAAAGAACATAGATTAGATTAGAATACGCTTTATTTGCAATACACAAACAAGGGATACAGAAAACAGTTACACACAGTGTATATGCAACAAGGCGGCCTTATTGCTGAGAGCAATCTTTTCAAACATAGTTGGAGTCCCGACGCGTAACTTAATGCAATGCAGACAAGTTGAGAATCTATTTTTTTCCCAGATGTGTTTTATACTACCTAATGACCTACGAGGAATAAAGAGGGAGAAAAGAGACTTTCCAAAAAATAAAACAACCCTTTGAATAAGACAATAATATTTTATTTGTAATTTTTTGATTTGAATTCTCTAATAAAAAAACGTAATAAATAGTAGAAGACGGTTGTGCCATATTTGAGCCTTATTGTGCACTTTGGTATAGAAGCATGAAATTTCTACCATGGATAGAGTGTCTCACAATGATCGTTTTAAGATGTGGAGGGAAGTCAGATTCTTCCTCTGTGAGTGGGGGGAGGGGGGCAAAGGGGGTGAATTCCACGTCTTGATGATTATTTTTTTACTGATCCGTTAATGTTACTAGGGCTTGTATGGTGTCGTTTTCATATAAACCGAATACAAGGAATTCATTTTTAACAATAAAAATGTATGGTCCCATACAAAAAAATTAAAAATACTGCCAAAAAGTGAAAAGTGCCGCTACTTTTTTTTTGTTAGCACGTTATTTTTACTTTCAAATCTTAATTATTATGATATAAAAAAATACTGTGATAAAGCTTATTTAATGTAGTTTACAAATATATATAATTGTATTATACTTGTCATACAAAAACTATTTAAAAAAAAAGAAGAACGTGCAAATTCCAGAAGATGCGCGCGGTGATTAGGTGAGATGTAGGTACGCGTAGCGACAAGTTTTCATAATGTACTATAGTCATTTGTTATTAATATTTTATAGCAATGCTACTAGCCATTTTGCGACATAGTTTTAATGTAAACAAATGAAAGAAATGCGTTTTTATTGCTTCCACGGAGAAAAACATTTAATAATTTTGACTTAGAGAAGGTTAATAATAAAACATCAGAAATAAAAGTAAAATGACGTTTAACCAGCAGTCACCAGTACAAAAGCAAAGTGCTGTACATTTGAGTGCAGCTTTGTTACATTTGCATCTTCCAGTACACCCTTTTTTAACGCTGCACTGCACGTAATTAACATAGTGATAGTGGGGATAGTGTTGTCCAGACTGGCTGCCATTCGTTCGAATTTTTAATCCAACCCCAGTTAGATGGTTCAGGAATATCTGGAACTTTTGTTAAAGATTGCATCCAAATGTAAGCCTGATAGGAAGCGCGTTTTATATATTGCTGAAGTGCCGCTTTTGTCCTCTATGGCTCAGGATTTTTGGGTAAAGAGTTTTTTTCTGGCTTCATTTACAGTCAGCATTTCACTATTGTGGTCATACATTAAAACCACAAATCTTTCAATGAGTCGTCGCTTATTTGTTGTGCCATTGTCATCATTTCTTCAAAGGCGCTGTTTACTTCTGGAAAAGATCGCCATATTTCCCATGCTGTTTTTTCCCTCTACCAGCAAAGAACTCCGTATCACACCCTACTGCGAACGCATGAAAGACGGGAACGTACTCACATTGTGACAAACTCATTGACGCTACCAGGTCTTGCGGAAACTGGAGGCAACGCCAAATGCAACCCATAGTTCAGATAAAGATAACTTTCTGAAGAATGCCACAGCCAGTACTAATACATCTGTGTCTACAGACGGTGCGTATTGTCACTCTGCTAAATCCTTTCTTTACTGCATCAGCTAAATGTAAAAACATTCAGTCAGCTTCATCGTGAAAACATCTATCTATCTAGCTATCGGCGCAAGTTGTTTGAGTTGAGCTTTAAAGCTGCTTTACGAGAAAAAGGCACAAGGAAAAGAGTGGCTTCCCACGCATGCGACGCCTAAGAACTGGAAGAGTTTCCTTTCAGTGAATGAGAACAAGACCGAATTGTTTTTATTTTTATCACAACAACTTGTTCTTTACAGGCAGGAGAAAAAGAAATATACGCGACACATTGAATCGAAGTTCTCTGTTTTATCAATATCTCAGATATACGTGACATAGCCCCATGTTTTCACGACGAAGCTGACACCCGAATGTTTTTGCATTTAGCTGGTGCAGTAAAGAAAGGATTTAGCAGAGTGACAATACGCACCGTAGACACAGATGTATTAGTACTGGCTGTGGCATTCTTCAGAAAGATATATTTATCTGAACTACAGGTTGCATTTGGTGTTGGCTCAAGGTTCCGCTACACGACCTGGTAGCGTCAATGAGTTTGTCACAATGTGAGTACGTTCCCGTCTTTCATGCGTTCACAGGGTGTGATACGGAGTTCACTTTTGTTGGTAGAGGGAAACAACAGCATGGGAAACATGGCGATCTTTTCCAGAAGTAAACAGCGCCTTTGAAGAAATGACAACAATGCCACAACAAATAAGCGACGACTCATTGCAGATTTGTGGTTTTAATGTATGACCGCATTAGTGAAATGCTGACTATAAATGAAGCCAGAAAAAAAACTCTTTACCCAAAAATCCCGAGCCATAGAGAACATACCCCCCCACAAAAAAGGCACTCTAGCAATATATAAAACGCGCTTCTTATCAGGCTTACATTTGGATGCAATCTTTAACAAAAGTTCCAGATATTCCTGAACCATCTAACTGGGGTTGGATTAAAGATTCGAACGAATGGTAGCCAGTCTGGACAACGCTACTTGAAGTAGCAACTTTATGTGCTGAGTTAATTAGGTGCAGCGTTAAAAAAGGGTGTACTGGAAGATGCAAATGTAACAAAGCTGCACTCAAATGTACAGCACTTTGCTTTTGTACTGGTGACTGCTGGTTAAACATCATTTTACTTTTATTTCTGACGTTTTATTAGTAACCTTCTCTATGTCAAAATTATTAAATGTTTTTTTCCGTGGAAGCAATAAAAACACATTTCTTACATTTGATTACATTAAAACTATGTCGCATAATGGCTAGTAGCATTGCTATAAATATTTATAACAAATGACCATAGTACATTATGAAAATTTGTCGCTACGCGTACCTACATCTCACTGAATCACCGCGCGCATATTCTGGAATTTGCACGTTCTTCTTTTTTTTTAAAATAGTTTTTGTATGAAAAGTATACTACAATTATATATATTTGTAAACTACATTAAATAAGCTATAACACAGTATTTTTTTAATATCATAATAATTAAGATTTGAAAGTAAAAATAACGTGCTTACAAAAAAAACGTAGCAGAACTTTTTACTTTTTGGCAGTATTTTTAATTTTTTTGTATGGGACCATACATTTTTATTGTTAAAAATGAATTCCTTGTATTCGGTTTATATGAAAACGACACCATACAAGCCCTAGTAACATTAACGGATCAGTAAAAAAATAATCATCAAGACGTGGAATTCACCCCCTTTGCCCCCCTCCCCCCACTCACAGAGGAAGAATCTGACTTCCCTCCACATCTTAAAACGATCACCGTGGGACACTCTATCCATGGTAGAAATTTCATGCTTCTATACCAAAGTGCACAATCATCGCACTTCCGTCTTCTACTAAAATTTTTACGTACACATCTACCGTCAATTACGATTTATTATACAGGTTTTGAAGTGGGAAATAATAAAATTTGATTGACGCACTTTCCAGAATTCTCGATATTTTGACTGGGAATCATGTTATCTACATGCGAACCTTTTTTGAAAATAGATTGAAATAAATATTGATGTTGGGGTATTTGATAAAAGGAGTCCGGGGATGGTCTGCTAAAGATGCGGTGTAAGTGCTAGAGACGATTCATAAATAAGTTGATTTTGGGACGAAAGATTTGCTATTACAACGAAAAGTTTAATAAACAATTTACCAGGAACTCAAAATCCACGTAGTTTCTAAGGATCCCAGTTCAATACTTCCTATTTCGTCATATTACTATATTTTACTTTATTAAATTCGTTATTCCAAGAGTAGTTTCTCCCCCGGGACGTCAATAAGCTTAATTGCTTATTGTCAATCTTAAGTCGCCGTTGTCCAGGAGACACAGCAGCAGGAATGTGTGGTGGGCTTTGATCCGATTCTTATGGTTCAGTTAGTTAACCTACACGAAGACACAAACACGAACAGGGGGGCGCAAACATGGACACCTTTGTGTCTTCAGATACAAGCTACCGATGTATATTTGATTTCAATAGAACCAGTATGAAATCAACCACTCACTGAGCATACGTAAACATTTTTTGTGTCCAGTTGCTTCACTTAACACATACTCATGACGATCAAAAAGTGTTCGGTGTCGGTAACGGGCAACAAAAAGTGTCTACGTTTTGTTTTTTCCGTGCGGTTTTCGAACTCACACCCTCTGTTGCCGAAAGTAGAACTACTAACACGAAGTCAAGAATAAAAAGTTTTATATATTTAACTAATAAAATACTCGCAACTTCGTTTGCGTATATCTCGCTTTCCCACCCACATTCCAAATTAGGAATCTCTAGACCCAACGGTTTGGGCTGTGCGTTGTTATATAGTTAAATTAGTTAGGACTTTCAATTTTATATATATATCGATAATAAAATTAAAAGAATTTTCCGGTCCGTTGGTCAGACGACATTTTATGGGTAACGGGAGCCCCACAGATGAGACTGGCACAGTACGAGTAAAGTGGCATGAGAAAAGAGAGACCCTATAGGTCTGGGTATACCCAGCAGTGGGTAAATATGGGCTGAAAAATAAAAATAATGATGTGTAAATTATAATATAGTCGCTAACACTTGAGCCATACCTTAAGGGAAAGAGGGTCAGTACAATCCAGTTGGGCAAAACGCAGCCAATAACGCTATGAAAAATGACTCTTACGTATATACTAATGTGTTAGGGGGTTTGCATATGTATCGATGGCTATCAAAATATATAGTCTTTGTGGTGTTCATGCAAACATTTTATTAGATTAAGGCTGTTTTTCCGTCTGGAATGTATGAGGATGCGTAGCTAGGGATGTTTGTTGATTTGTTGGTACGACAAATAGACCCAATTCAATTCAATTTACTTATTTGCGAATGTAGGTCTGCATAATACAGATGTTACAACATGTAGGTTCATTAACGAGTGCTGCCTGGAAAACTGGTCAACCATGAAAGTGTCCACTTAAAACCTCGAAGCCGAACGAAACACGTCCGCAATATGAAACAAGGGGCTACCAAGAATTTTTTTCGGATTCAGCAGTTTGGTTCGAAATCATAGAGCACTTCGTGAGTGAATGAAAGGTCTTTTATAGTCACGCGATTTTTTTTGTCATAAATGAAGTAATATTTACCGGACAGTTTAAAAAGTAGAGTATTTCCAGAATTTTGTTTCATGGTAGACCAGTTGCTCAGTCTGCTCATTCTGATCTCTCTCCCTCTTGTCTGCTATTCTCTTTACTCTGTTCTTCTTTGCACGTGGCTTAACACAAGCGAAACCGCTGGCAAAAACTAGTTATTTAATAACAGAAGAGCAATGAAAAGGCAAATAGCAGACAATATTTTTCCTCGAGCTGTAGCTGAGTGAGTACTTCTAGGTACAAATTAAAGTTCAATCTAGAGCTCGTTCGCGTTCCTAGACAGATTTAACTTTGAGTTAGCGCTGCTTCTATTATTGTTCTCATAGTGCAAGATACCAGGGCTGCCAGACATTAATTGTATTCGTCTTACGTAAGTATTATAGCGGAAAGATTTGATTGTTTTTGTTTAATTTAATTTTTTTTTATACCACAAACTTCAATACTTCCTACTTCGACTTTCAATACTTCCTACTCCGACTATCTTCTTTCTGATTAAATTCGTTGTGAGTTCCAAGACAGCTGGAGTTTTCTTCCCCGGGACGTCAATAAGCTTCATTGCTTATTGTCTATCTGAGGTCGCCGTTGTTGATGCTGGCTACACAGGAGACACAGTGGTGGGAATGTGTGGTGGGCTTGTCCCAATACTATATACCACAAACTCGGCAAATAAGCATACGGCCTGATGGTAAGCATCACCGTAACCTATATAGGGACAATTCATACAGATTGAGCTAGCCCCAAAGTAAATTCGAAACTTGTGTTATGGGATACTAACTCAACGATATTATATTTTATAACAAATACATATATAGATAAACATCCAAGACCCGAGGCCAATCAGAAAAAGTTCGTTTTTCATCATGACCTGACCGGGGATCGAACCAGGACCTCCTGGGTGGCGGTCTGGCGTGGTAACCATTATGCTACGGAGGTCGTCGCCGTAGCCTAAAGACGCATATATATTTTCTCTCAAAATCTAGTTTTACATTATAACTATTACTAAGGTAAATAACAGGGGTGTGTTAGTATAACTAAGTTTATGAGAGACTACTAATATCATAAAGAGGGAACATTTTGTTTATTTATTTGCATTGAATAGTCTCTGAAACTACTAAATCGAAAAATTTCGACGTTAGGAAGTTACACAATCCCGGGTACCATAAACTATTATCATGGCCACTTTGTCCCAAGGGCCGCGGGTTCGAAACCTGCGCAAGGCAAACAATTGTGTGCATGAACATGTCTGTTTGTCTTGGTCTGCTTGTTTTCTGTGTATTTATTTCCAAAAAAAATGAGTTTAGGTATGTATATTTATCAGCAATCTAGTATCCATAGTACAAGTTTTGCTTAGTTTGGAACTAGATGGCGTTGTGTGATTGGTCCAAGAATATTTTATTGTTCAAAAGTTTATGTGTTCAGCGACCTCAACCCTCGGCCCGTCTTGTAGTTTTTGTATACGCGAGTCGTCGCGCGGGGTCTTTAGAGACCCCAAGAATAAACTACGTTTAATTTGTATTATAATAGATATTTCGCATTATGTTAACATAAAGTTCGGTCAGTCATATAACACAGAAACATAAAAAATACATGGAAAATTAATTATGGCATACATAATTTAATAAAAGCTGCCATAAAATTTACTCTTAGAATTGTAACAGTATTTTTTATAGAAAATTCAATACTATATTCGCATTTATGATCCGATGTTTCTAATTTTTCTTTTTTATCATTAATTTTCCAGCGGTTTATATTATAGTCATCCCAATTCTAGCCTCAAAAGTTAAAAAATCTTTCATTTTTTCAATGGGGGGTCAAAAGTGGGGCGAATGAGGCAAAAACCGTTGTCGGATCCAGTATCCAGTGGCAGCGTCAACTCTGCTCCTTTTTAGGAAGCTACCTAGAGAATTGAATCCCACGAAAAAGTAAAAAGGTTTAAAAATTGCATTTTCGTAAACCTCGGGCTTTTGAAGACCCCACGCGACGGACCGAGGGTTAAACCAATAAATTATGCAAGTAGCCCATTAAGGCACTTGACAGTCAAGTTGTTTGTACCTACACGGGTCGATAGACAAATGATTTTATAAATATAGGTTTTATTCGATTTTTTTACAATAATGTCCTGTATATATTAATCGATTTTTAATGATATTTGTTTTTTATGGTGAATATGGCGATAAAAAAATCAAGAGTGAAGTAATAGAGCATTTATTATTGGCTCGACCGAGAAAGTACTACCCTCTTACAGAATATCAATGTGAAGCAGAAATTAGTGAATGAGCCTGATTAGTGTGTGAAGCTAAATTCTTTTTCAATCTCTCCAAAAATTCAAAACTTTTTCAGAGAATAGGTTTTTACAAACACGTTCTCTTGTCAGAGTTAAGGCTGATTCACGTTACACCGTGCCGTGCCCGGGCCGGGCGCTGGTAGCCCCGGACGCGACACGGTGTAACGTGAATCATCCTAAACAATACCCACCGACATTTCGACGCCGTGCCCCGGCCGCGAATTTAGAAAGGATTTCCTATTTGAGTCACGAGTCAGACTTTAATAGATGAGCTTTTGTTTATGCATATTACTCGACAATATGTAATCTATTTCACTAAAAAAATGACTCAAATAGATTAGCTTTTTGTTTTGATATTTTAAAAGAAAATGCACGTACAAAATCTAGTACTATTCACTCAAATAGATTAGCGGAAAATAGGCGACAACGCGTTGATGGAACCTTTTAAGAAAAATTATAAAAAAAATTATATTACTACTACATAACACCACCGAGCGAGCGAAGCGAGTGAGGCTCGAATTTTTCTTACGATTCCACGTTGTGGCCATGATGAAAAAACAAAGCAATGATTTTGTCTTCTTACGGATCTTGATCAAAAGCCTAGGTTTTTGATCAAAAACCTGATCTCATCATAAACCTACGACAGATAGATGAATATCGGAATGAAATTGAAAAGCATTTGTTGCTACAATGTTAGAATGGATTTATCTAAGAAAGTCTACGCGATTTCGGTCAATTTCTGTAGTGTAACAGATTAGGGTTTCGTCAAGTTTTTGGCAAACAAAAGCTAAGCCAGTTCAGTTTACACTTTCTCTATGGTATAGGTTTTGTAAATTCGCGCCCCGGCCGGACCCCGGCGGCACACGGCCGGGACACGGTCAAGCATGATTCAATTGTTTCAATTCATACAAAAAGTATATTATAGATATTGGACGGGCCCCGGCGACGGCGACCGGGCATGGCACGGTGTAACGTGAATCAGCCTTAATACAGTACCTAATAAATGATTTGCTTAATTAGTCTACTCTATAAACTACTACTATTTCGGAAATAAAAGCAAAATTACCACTGTCTGGTAAAAGAAATGGCGAAAGATGTGTGACTGACTGGTAAAAAAAATGGTGTTCCCTGCACCACACGTGTACGACATGGGGTCCTACAACCGGAGCGTGAAGAGGAACCTTTCATTCCCGCATAGTAGAAGCGACGTGACACCATAAAGGATGTCTCATCGCTCCTATTCCTGGACTCTAGTGACCTGCGTCCCATCTGGCAGGCGCTGGCGTCACATGCCATGCCGTACAAAAAAAAATACAGTAATTTTATCCATTTTATGGTAACTATTACAGAAGTTTCAAGCCAGAAATGGAAAAAGAATATGTTTTCCACCAACTTCCTTTTCCGAAAAAATACCATTCTGTTTGTATATTACTGCCAATACCATAAACATAGTTAATTGCTTATCATTATGTACCCAAGCATCTTTTCAACAACAAATAAATCGGTCGGGGCTCGGTGCGCCCTAGCGATGTGTGTACACATTTATCAATATGTTTGTAGGTTCGATTCTGGCTGTGAGCCAGCAAAAGGGAAGATATAATGAGACTTTCCCCCGGTTACTAACTTTTTTCGACAATATTTGATGTGATCCATTTTTATTCATGACGTTATAGGAGTTTTAAGATTTTTTTTGTTTTTTTGAACAACGTCTCGTAGAATGAATAGTGTGAAATTATTCTCAAAAATCGCATCGCAAGTATAAATGTAGAATAGGGTCAGAAATGCGAAAATATTTTTTTTCAATGTTCATTTTTATCGAAAAAAAATCCCCTACTAGGTAATTGGGAAGTTCAAAAAACTTACAAGAGTTTTTTTTCCAGATTTTGTTCTACCACTTTGTTATTATTCCTTAATGTGTAGACTTGCAAAATTACAGCTTTCTAGCATTAAGAGACGGAAAGACGAACATGATGCCTAGTGATAAACTACGAAACCCTAAAAATTAATAGTTCCGGTAGGTATATGCATGAAAGGCAGGCGTGGATTAAACCTAAAACATTCGCTAGTTTTAAAATAAATTTGAAAAATATAGAGTTGCCGTCGATGCGTGAAATGAGAAAATCAAAAGTTTGAACATTACATCTTTCAGTGAACCAATTTTTACTATTTCTTAGAAGCGAAGGGTTAAAAAGTTTTATTTGATATTGTCATAGCAAAACTCAAAGTAGTGCTAGACAATCAAACTTGGTCCCGCCCGGTGCGGTGGTTTGGCATGTTGACCGCATTTTTTCTCCTGTAAACTTACATTAAAATTTGTCACAAATACGAAGAGAAAGGCTATTTATAATTTTATATGATGATTATTCAGTAGATATATTTAGTAACCATAAACACTATGCATTTCTGAACTATAAAGTTGGGAATTGCATTCTTATGAATGTGCAAAGATTGAGCTGAAATTTGTTCGTGCGTATCCAACCACCTTAAACTGATTCGTGTCCGAGTTAACTTCTTAAAATTTTTGTTGTAGGACTTGTAGGCAACTCGGATGATTTAGTAATTTATAGTAGTAGACATTTTGTTGCGAGAGCGGACCAAATTCGATGGCAGCACTTTAAATATTTGAATTTGTATTTAATTTAATTTCTTTGACCTAACTCTTAATTAAGTAACTTATTATTTTTTTTAATTAAACTATTTATGTCTCAAGCAATTTCTTTTTTCTTCCGTAGTTTGTTAACATCGTCGAATATAGTAAGATTTAATGTATGATTAACTTTAAAACGTATTCCTGCAATTCAAAACAAATAACGTGTATAATTTTTATTATAATATCGTAAAGTTTTTTAAGTGAGCTCGCCACAATAATATAATATTATGTTTTAAATAATAAAATGCAATATTAAAATTAAATATATAAATAGGTATAACAAAACACAAACCGAGCCTCGGTACTTCGCATTCAATTTTACAAATATGGGGTCCCATTGTAAGCGGTCTGTACACCTCGTGTTTACAGTCCGACTCAACCATGAGAACAGTGTGTATGTGGTATAATCCTGTGGCGACATCTATATCAACACACGAGAACTATAACAGTTCGCGAAGAAGTTCACAATGCGAACAGCAGATAGCGAGCCGTCGTCTGGGTTTTGAATCGCGCACACGGAGTTTCCCGTTCCAATATACTTGGCATAAAAAATCTAAACAATAATAGTCGGATTTAAAATATAAATGATATGAAAATACACGAATGAAGCTCTTTATTGCTAAAGCACACAATATTATTATTATCACAATAAGGTATGGCCAATTATTTCAAACACTATCATTGAATTACCCTGGAAACCTTGTGCCAAGTACTTTTCCTTGACTAAATGTACAAATAATATTGATTTGTAGATATAAATAAAATCAGTAGATTTTGTTTCCGAAATGGTGATAGTATATAGTAATAAACTATCACCATTTCGGAAACAAAACTAGCAACAACTAGCTTTCTGTATGCGTAAAAAACTTAAACGCACACAGTCTGATGTTACAGAAAAAATATAGTTATTTTCACGCTTCCACTCAGACTCCACCCTGTACTCTCATGAGCAAAGTTCCGTACTCCAGTTAGGGAGATAAGCGAGCAGAAATTGAGCGCATTTAGTTGATAACACAGCAAATTAACCGTAAGCAAAGCCCGTTACCCCTAGATGGGGCTATTGGAGGCTGTATCGCGCATTCCTTCTACGTATGTAATCATAATGATATGCTTCTTGGTTATAAGAGAAAACTTAACCTCATGACCTTTTCAAAAGTTTTACCATATATTACGTGAGTTGTGGTAAAATTATTTGTTTCATATAAAACTTTGGTTATTATCATGTAGAATAATGAGTGATTGATCGTTAGAATATTCTTTATGTTGGTTGCCGAGAGATCTTCGAACACGATTTGCTAATTTGAATCTAGATGGCGTTGTATTTCGAAATCAGCTTTTAATATTTTATTTTGATCGGATGTTTAATATTAAGTTGATTGCATTATGGAAAACAAATTTTGCAAATATTTAATGTAGGTATTATTATTCTATATTTTTTATTATTTTATTATTACAATCTATACTAATAATATAAAGATAAAAGATTTGTATTTTAGTTTATAACAAATAAACTCGAAAACAACGGGACCGATTTTAAAAACTTATTTCACCTTTGGGATAACATAATCTATATTATATTTTTTTAATCGACTTCAAAAAAGGAGGAGGTTCTGTTTCATTGTATTTTTTTTTTGTATGTCCGCCGATTACTCCGTCATTTGTAGACCGATTTTCAAAATTCTTCTTTTATTCGTATGTGCATACTCCCAAGTTGGTCCCATTGTCACCAAGACAGGATCTGATGATGGGATCCCAGGTAAATCGTAGGTAACCTTCAGATTTTGTAGGCACGTTTACCGCGTTACTTATGTTTTCGTAAGCTATTCACGTATTTACGCCTGGAAGTCATCATCCCAAGTTGGTGAGGTGATGATGGAAAGTACAACTCCTAAACGGACAGGAGTTAGAGGATAATTCTTTAAATATTGTAGGTATATATTAGACTATTTTTTTTATCATGATGGAAACACGTGTAAACAAGTGACTCTGGAGTAACTATATTAGGAGGCTTACTATACCATAAAGTTGACACTCAAGCACCCCTTGCTGTTAGCACCGAAGAGGAAGAGGTTGCTTCACACCATGAATTGCAGTATAGTGTATTACGAAAGTGAAATCGCGTATTCAGAGAAGAGTAGGCCTTCTCAAGTTATAATGTTGCAAATAGTCACAAATCGTATCAATGTTAATACGAATAGCTGCTGGGTGCAAAACGGGGAGTAGGGACAGACGAATAGATCGCAGCGCCCGCCGTGGCTAAAAAAGGAACTCGCGGTGGATGTCATCCTTGCGTATACATAGTGGAGTGTTGTTGTTTATTGTATTTCGTTAAAAATAAAGAAATATGGGTCACGATACCTGCTGTGTTGATAACTGTAAAAACACTGGCGTAAAAAGTGCTTGTAAATTCTACAAATTTCCACAAGCACGTTGGAAACAAGAAAAACGAATGAAATGGATAACAGCCGTCAAGAAGAAAAAGTAAGTTAACCTATAAAATAACACTTTTATTGTTTAATTATCCATGTAGTATGTATCCATGAGAATGTTAAGTGACTATAATTTATTTGTTGGTTTATTTCAGTGCTGATGGATCGCCGTGGTACCCAAAGCCCCATGACAAAATTTGCAGTGCACACTTCATTGGCACTGGGTCTGCCCCATTGCTGTTCTTTACTGGTTTTCGAGAAACTATGTTCATGGTTGATGTAGTATATTAGAGCCGCAATATGTTTACACCTGCCACTCTGATTGTACACACAATCACATTTTCCACTCGTAACATGACGACTAGAATCAATCTGTAAAAAAATAAATTATTTCTTTACTTTATATTTTTATTTTATATTATATTTATTGAAATAGATCAGTGTGTACATACACCGGGGGCCTATTCAAATTGTATAATATATCAAAATGAACGAAAGCCTACGTAGGTATACGACTAATAGACTACCTATATTTTTCTGTCGCGACCACATAGTATTACATACATCTAATATTGCAAAAAAAGAAGAAATCTGCTTACATTCAAGGATGTTTTGTATGGAGTCGAAGTCACTGAAGTTTGACGAATTACACGAGCTTCAATGGTGTGGCTCGTTTGATCTTCGCATTTCGTTTCTTTTACATCTTGCACATGTTGAGCCAAAACTAATTGTTTGCCTTTTGATGTTGTTTGGGGTTGGAAATTGATTTCGTGTGTTACTGCTGCAAATCCAGTTTGTATTATTAATTTGGCCATGTTTAACAAACAATCAGCAATAGGTCCGTGTGTACTACATAGAATTGGTTGAATTGTGCCAGTTTACACGGCAAATAAAAAAGGCCAACGTTACTATAGACGCTATACATTTACATGTTTTTAGTTTTACAATAAACGATTTTAAATACGACGTTTCATTGAAAATATTTCTTTGTTTATTTTACTATTCGTAATGACAACTCGCCATTTGACACTTCAGAGTCCGCCTAAAGTTCATCCGCTAGTTGGCGCTGCCGTCGCGCACCCAGCGATGGTCAATCCGGCCTATCGAGATCTGCCCGGCATATCGAATCTGTGAAATTTTCATATGGCCAATAACATGGGTTTTTTTTGGTTAGGTTAGGTTAGACTTGTGATTATTTATCAACAGCCGAGCGAGCGAAGCGAGCGAGGCTCGACATAGTATTGGAAAAGGACTGCTAAAAAAATATTATATAAATTGTTATTACGCCTTTATCCGCCGGATCGTTTGATGTGAAATTCGTAGAAATCTCCTGTGAGAGTAGCACACAAAATGAAATGAATTCGAACGAAATGAAAAATTTTAATTATAGACTGACGATAGCGATTTTCAACCTTATTTATATTGTTACTAAATAAGCACACAGATTAAATTAATTCGAATTGAATTTTATATTTTAATTATACAGACGCGTTGTTTAAAGAAAAAGAAGTTAATAAAAAATCTGTGAATAAGAGTCATGTGAAAGGAGACCAAAATTAATCACGCCATTTGGGAAAAATGATAAATAAAAGTAAATGAGCTTTTTTGCCATTATAAGGTTAAGTTAGACAAACAAGATGCATTCAAAGATTTTAAGGTCAAAGAAAAACAGAAATAACAAATTCTTTAAAAAATAGACAGAATATGCTTTATTTGCAATTCACAACATTAGGACACAGTATACAAATATAACTTACTAGTGAAATCGTGAGCAGATCGATGGTTGAAATTGAAAATATGGAAACAGTTAGGTAATGAGAGATCATCACCCTGTTTCCATATTTTCAACTTTTCACTTTTGATAGAACCTATCTCGGTGTTCTTCTTTAACCCTTGTCAACCCACTGCTGCGTATAGGTCTAATACGTTCTGCGCCATAGGCTGCCGGAAAAATGTAATTAGTCCGTCTTTTCGATTATTCAAAAGTAAGGGACACTCATTTTTTTCATTTGTAAATTAGACAAAAAACGATAAAGATAATAGCCCATTAAAGTTACGTGTGACGTCACGCCGTGTGCATGGTCGCGTGGCATTTTTTCGCACGAGGTGACGTCAAAGTCCCCCACTCCAAAATTTTTATGCATTAATTGTATCTTTGTTTAATCGAAAAAAGAAAAAAAACATGTACCTACAATATTTTTTCATAATATATAAATTGACCCTGGAAACAACCCTACGTATACATATAATATTAGAACACCGTAGTGTTGGACTCTTCTGTGCCAGTTCTTGCCCGCTGCTTTTGAGTTGTCGTCTATACGGCTGTCGACCAACACTGTTTCCCTCTTATCCTCTATCTCGCATTTGGTAGTTTTTAGAAAAATTTCAAAAAGCATAAATTCATACTACCCTAACCACAATACTTTCTCACTAACATACCCATGCAACATACCAAAAATGTAGAACTACATCACACTTTGCGAATTTTTTGTCTATTTCCAATTTAATTGTAGATTATACAAATTCAATTGTTAATACCTACCTTCTAGAATAAAATCGATAGGCCAATTTAACTTATTCATAAAATATGTTAATAGCTAATTAATACAGCGTACCTACTATAAGCGGCTCGAACGTTAACGTAACATCAAAAAAATTAATTAATTTAAATATTTGCCTCTGTTTTTCCACTTAATTTGCTATGACTGAAATACTACATGTGAAACTAGTGCATGATATAACCTACGTATCACCATGTAATACAATAAATTATAAGGAAAACGTGCAATGATGCGACGCTGACGATTAGTACCTACAAATAAGAGATTTTGAAAGAAAGAAAAAAATTATGTTTCTTTGTCAGAAAATCATTACAACAAACATTAGTTTCAAAAATAAACAATACGAGTATTATATTACAATTCTATCAAAAAATTCTCCGCAGAGCTACGCTGGTATTCTGCAGAAGCCTAAACAACAAATTTTGAGACAGATTTTCCTTAATTCCATTAAAATCAATTCCATTTTGAAGCTGTCATTTACTTAGGCTCAAAAATGTAATGATCAAATTACCCTAATCCTTTCATTCTACTTTCTTAACTATTTAAAATGGATGACTTTATCTCCAAACGTTAATATTTTATGTAGTTATTAAGGCGGTTTCTCCACCACAAACAAGTAAGGTAACTGAGTTAAGATGTTGAGGTAAGAACTTTGCTGAGCGATGTAAATAAAGTAGCTGATTCTATTAGTTTTTACAGAAGACATCCCTTGCTACTCAACCCCTCATTTCTTTGACTTTATATGGCGTATTATTACGACCAGTCGGATATTCTCAGCGCTGACGAAATGACCAAAAAGCATATACCATCTGGAGGGACCTACCTAAGGCACTTGGCGAGTGGCTTTTCACACCTTCAATTTTCTTCTCTTAGTGTCATCATAGGCGTGCAAGCCCCCTTCTGAGGTTCTTCTAGGCAGACGCTCTAAATTATAAGTGATATGACCCTTCTGCTAGCCAACTAGACAGGCCCGGTGGTCGAGTGGCTAGCAATGGTCACTTTATCCCAAGGGCCGCGGGTTCAAATCCTGCGCAAGGCAAACATTTGTGTGCACGAACATGTCTGTTTGCCTTGGTCTGGGTGTTTTCTATGTTTAATAAGTATTTATTTACAAAAAAACAAGTATTTAAGTAAATTTATTAGTACTCATAGTACAAGCTTAGTTGCTTAGTTTGGGACTAGAGGGCGTTATGTGATTCGTCGAAGAAAAAAAAAACTGCTCGGTATAATAGCATTATATCACAGCGATCTGGCTAGAAAATAATGTTCAATAAAAAACAGATACATTTGTATCACTGCAAAGTCGAAGTGAAATATTATTTTTCAAATAGGCCTCTGTCGAATCGTTAATTTTTTATCCTACAGTTCAGAAAACATATTCGTACGGGAACTGGCAAGAAACTTAGCACTTTGCTCTTTTAAAATGGTACTAATAAAAGTTACAATTACAATGTATAACAGAAAAAACCGGGCAAGTACGTGTCGAGCCACGCACAACGTAGGGTTCCGTATTTGCTACTATCTAACGATAACCCAAAACATGGGGAGGGCGCGAAAAAAAATTTATTTCCACTTTACATGTCCCCTACATGAGTTCCTGTGTACTACGGAACCCTAAAAAGGGACCAAAAAACGCGTGCATCGACGTAGACGTGCGTTCGTATTACTTCAAACAATATTAAAAACAACATAAGCGGAAACTGTTCCCCCTCCGCATTGCATTTGAAGCGCGTAAGAAATACCGAGTGGATAGGCCCTTAATAATTTTGGAGACAATCATTTCTGTATTATAACTCGGTCTAAATCTAGTATTTACTCTTAATATTAACAGACAGCTTGTTATATTTGAACTGTTAATAGCTATGTACTAAAAATAAATGTTGTCTATTTCTATAGTCTTGTAAAATATCATTAGAGATATTATATTTCACGAAGAGTATTCGGGTATGAACGTTGTTACATTCGACGACCTCCGTGGCGTAATGGTTACCACGCCAGACCGCCACCCAGGAGGTCCCGGGTTCGATCCCCGGTCGGGTCATGATGAAAAACGAACTTTTCCTGATTGGCCTCGGGTCTTGGATGTTTATCTATATATGTATTTGTTATAAAATATAATATCGTTAAGTTAGTATCCCATAACACAAAAGTTTCGAGCTTACTTTGGGGCTAACTCAATCTGTATGAATTGTCCCTATATATTTATTTATTTATTTATTCACGCAAACATTAACAATGTGCATACATTGCATGAACATGCATGCGTGATACATACATCAACCCTGTCATTTGGCAATAAAATCTAAACTGATTTGTTATCGGGCTCTTAGGCCGTTTGTCCACCGTCACGTCACGTCACCAAGATCGACGTGACGGTGCCAAAGTATCGATACATACATTAGCCGTGTCTCCACCAAATCAAATCAAATCATTTTTATTCAAATAGGCATATTACAAGCACTTTCGAATCGTCACATTTTTTTACTTCGATAAGTAAATAAATTTATAATGACAAATCACACAGATTGAGCTAGCACCAAAGTAAGTTCGAGACTTGTGTTATGGGATAACGTCAACGATACTATATTTTTTATAATACATCATCCAAGACCCGGGCCAATCAGAAAAAGTACGTTTTTAATCATGACCCGACCAGGATTCGAACCTAGGACCTCCTCGGTAGATATTCCCTAACTCATACAAAGTACATACGCTAGGGGTCGTTTAAACGGGCATAATTTAAGACAAGCTACTTTTTATCCCAAAAACGTAATGAAAAATCTGGTCTATTATTATACGGACTATAATATAAAATGTTTTAAACAACTCAACGACAGATTTAAATTTGAATTTACAGATAACAAACTTTGCTAATACGCTTTTACATTTACCTAATCAGCTTATGTAATATGTGCTTTGAACAATAGAGCTTTCAATCTCAAACCGGAAATTCCGATCCATTAGGGGACTTTCTTTAAAGCTAACTTTATGGAATCCCCTACTCTTGTGCCGTCAAGTCCGTTCAGTATGTGTAAGTTGATCGCTTTATGGTCTGTTTATTATAATAATAATTTATTTATTTATTCAGACAATTTAAGTCCATAATGGTGTTAGTTACAGTGATACTTAATAGCTATGTTAGTAAAAATATAATAATTATTATTTATTTCATCAACATTTTTTTTTGTTTTTTATTTTTTCATTTATTTCCCACTGCTGGACAAAGGACTCTCCTCTCCTTCTCCAACTATCCTCTCTGCTGTTTCTTCTTCCCAGTTACTGTCGAATTCCGTCAGTTCGTCTGTCCATCTGTTTCTTCGTCTTCCTCTTTCTGGTTTAATACTATTTAATAATAATGCAAAGTGAAAGTTAAAAAGTTATTATTATGGAAATTCACATAAATATACATAAAATTCAAAGTCCTGAGTTCTGTCCTGACTGACTTAAATATATATCAACGTACTGCCCAATCCGCTGGGTCTAGAGATTCCTTTGGAATGTAGTTTTCTTACGACGCGACGTCCAGAGGTGTACTAAGAAAGGATTTTTCAAAATTCTCACGGGAAAGCGAGATATACGCAAACAAAGTTGCGAGCATTTTACTAGTAGTAATAGCGATACAGCTGTATTAGCAAATTAAGACGATATAGGAAGGATTTTGTCTTCCATATTTCTCCTAAAACATCACTTGACTTTTTATGGACAGGTCAGTAAGCTATCAAAACTATAAGGCAGGTCATTTTAATAAAAATTTTACTGTCCGTTGTCCGTAAGAGATAAAAATCCGGTCCCAAAGTTGTTATTGCAAGTTTTGCAAGTAATCAAAATCCTTTTTAGTAAGTAGCTACTATTATAATAATAATAAATATTCTTGGACGAATCACACAACGCCATCTAGTCCCAAACTAAGCAACTAAGCTTATACTATGGGTACTGGATTGCTGGTAAATAAACTTTGATACTTTTTTTGGTAAATAAATACTTATTATACATAGAAAACACCCAGACCAAGGCAAACAGACATGTTCATGCACACAAATGTTTGCCTTGCGCAGGATTCGAACCCGCGGCCCTTGGGATAAAGTGACCATTGCTAGACACTCGACCACCGATTTTGTGATACAGTCCACTTTTAATGTTTTTTTGTTCACTGACTTAATTGTAAGTCAGGAAATGTGTTCGAAGTCGAAAGAGGAATATTCTTTCGACTAACAATCGCTGACTGAAGACAATCGTTAAAATAAATCAATGATCATGAGAGGTAGGGCACAGTGGATAATCCGCTTAAATCGGAGCAGCCCGTCTGGGGAAGGACCTCCACCTTACAGAAGATCGTAGCCAAATAGCATTGGTCTCGGCCATGTTGTGTTCCTACGGTGAGTAAGGTCTCCAGAGCTCCACTTGGGGGGTTGGAAGAGGAGAGGGGAAAAAAATTATTGTAAGTCGAAAGAATACTCTTATTTCGTGGCTAGGCTCTCTTACCAGTAAATACCGTTCATATTTTCGGCAGAATGAATAAACTTAACATAGAATCAAGTATGGATTAAGCAGAGCTCTATAAATCATGGTCCGTTATTCATGGCCATGACCGGCCCGAGGGTCTCTAACGAGGCGTGATTAAATTTAAGGGACATTTTACTATGACGAGTCTTGGCTTAAGTATTTTATTACTGGGATTAATTTAAGGGAAAACAATTTTTATGATTAATTGTTTTTACCTGTAAGTAAAATTATAGTTTTAGATTAATAATAAACATTCTTGGACGAATCACACAACGCCATCTAGTCCCAAACTAAGCAACTAAGCTTGTACTATGGGTACTGATAAATTACTTAAATACTTTTTTTTTGTAAATAAATACTTATTATACATAGAAAACACCCAAATAAACACACAAATGTTTGCCTTGCGCAGGATTCGAACCCACAGCCCTTGGGATAAAGTGACCATTGCTAGCCACTCGACCACCGGGCCTGTCTAAGATTGTAGATAAAATAGTTTTTAAAGTGAAAGTAAAGGGCAAAGCAGATGGGCGAAATTAATCGAAATTAGCCTCGTATTCTATTCTAATTAAAAAGTCTTATATTTTGATAAAATCCTATCATAAATATCTCTAAGAATTCCACTAAAATTTTCTTTAAACATTCTTACAATACTGAAATAGTCTCATAGTAATAAAAAATATATTTAATTTGACGTAAATTAATACCTTTCATTGTTGTAAAACTGGTGTCTACTAAGGAACATATTTAATCAAAATTTGGAAGACTAGTTTTAGAAATCAGGAAAATCAGCAAAAACAATTAAAATAAGACTTTTATAAAAAAAAAGTTGTCTGTTTTTTTTTTGAAATTATTCTAGTTTTTCATAATGGCTTCCGACTGTGAGAACCTGTAATTGGCGCTCTAATACCTACTGCATTTTGATATATTTTTGGAGCAAACCTGTTGCTCATATACAATCAAAATAAACTTACTTAAGAAAATAAAAATGATAAGTAAAAAACAATAAGTCCACTATGCATGCAGTCACCACCTATAATTAAGGTAACACTATTAAGTAATAGATTTAATTCATCCTATAACTAATACTATGTAAGAATTGTGTGTCTTGTTGGTAGTCCATTAATAATAATACAACTTTTTTTTGCTCAATACTCTCAACTCGACTTGCCATCTCTTACTTATATGATAGTAAACGGAGCATAAGCGGCGTGTCGCGTAAGGTATGATCGATCACAATGTATTATGTTTGAAATCGATTGGCCCGTTTTGTCTTGACAATACTTCGATAGCTTCGATATAAACAATGATTAATGTCTTATACGCTTCATGTTATAGGATAACAATTTATGACATAGAAAATATTAATATTTTCTAATTGGCGTTATCAAATTGATAGGGTAATATTGACTTCGTCATATCAACCTGTAATCATCTCACTGCAGCGATTCGAAAGTGATGATGGAACTCTGCCACGATGCTCCAATGCGCGCTCCAAAACACAAATTCAATACGTTTACAATAATATTGTATGTAATTTTTAGGGTTCCGTAGTAAACTCAAGGAACCCTTATAGTTTTATTTTTTTTATTTTTTTATTCTATTTTATTTTGAGGCTTTTATCTGATACAGATATGTCAGCCTCATCGTACTTAAACTTAATCACAACAAAAAATTGTTTATATCTACTTAGTTTAAACCAGGAAAAAATCATTAATCAAAAAAGATATTAATAAGTGATCTGCCTATATCCGAACATGGTTCTGATAGTATGCTTGAAAATAACCCCATTTCATTAAAATTTTTCATGTACAATTGGACAAAATCATCTCTCTCCTGTCCCTTATAGTTTTGCCATGTCCGTCTGTCTGTCTGTCTGTCCGCGGTCTAGCGCCTAAACGCGTAATGCTAGAAAGCTGTAATTTGGTATGCATAACTGTAATTAACGATGTTAACAAAGTGCTGGGACAAAATGTTGAAAAAAATTTTTTGGGGTGCCTCCCCTACATGTAAAGTGCAAATGAATTTTTTTTCGCGCCCCTCCCATGTTTTGTGTTATCGTTAGATAGGTCTCTTCAAAACATTGAGGGTGTGAAAATATATTTTTCGATACAATGATCCGTTTCGGAATTATTTACATTTATCATGTTCATTTTTGTTTTAAACGGTGGTCCCCCCCTCTATCTCCGAAAGTCTTATGTTTAGAAATTTTAAAAAAATCATGGTAGTAGTCCATATGCTGAACCTTTAATGAAAACTATAACGGTTAAGTAGGCTTTACTAGAATTCAAAATTCAAATCTTTTATTCAGAGAATAGGTTTTCACAAACACGTTCTCTTGTCAGAGTATACAGTAATAAATGATTGGTATAAATTAATCTACTCTTTAAATTACTAACATTTCGGAAAGAAAGCAAAATGACCACTGGTAAAAAGAAATGGCGAAAGAAAACCAGTTACCGAGTAATGCCGACGAACTGATGAAATAAAATTTATTTGGTGAAAACTTACAAATCTGATAAAATTTGATATTGGACTCAATTAAAGGCAAGCAAAGTACAACAAATTCGGAACCCTACATTGTGCGTGGCCCGACACGTACTTGCACGGATTTTATTTTTTATTCAATTAAGGTCAATCAACAATTTATTGTTTTACCTGTATACGAGTAACATACACTACATACAACGGTAATCACAATACAAAGCCAAGTATAGATGTAACAATTAGTTACAGACTAGCACAGCGTGTTAAATAGCCAACATAGTTGAACTAACAAGTTCAAAAAGAATGAGATAAAAAATATTAAAAATTAAATAAGCTAAATATTATGTTACAGGTTAATTAATTGTAAGTGTCTATAATGATTCAAAAAGATTGATCAAAAATTACTTTTATCTTTTTTTAAGACACATATTTTGTAATATCTAGCATTTGTGACGCGCTTAATTGTCTAAAAAAAATTATAGCATGATTTGATGGTAAAAATGATGTTAACCAAATACTTTTTAATGGCAATGTAATTACTCATTGATGATTGATGGTGCCAACAAAATGGATGGAGAAACTTGGGAGATAAGTGGAAAAATTCTTGAACCCCCAGGAAACTGTGTAACTTAATGGGCTTATGCCACTTCGTTGCAAGAGCGCCGACTGTAACCCCTTAACTATACTTTTGTAATGGAAGTGCCTGGAGAATCTGCAGTTTTCGATCTAGTTCAGAGACTCCTGACTCTCACAATGCCTATTATGAAATAGATATAGTTATATAGATAAAAATAAACTTTTGGAAAAAAAAAAACATTATTTTTACTTATTTATTTATAAAGTCTACGAACAGTTGTTTACGATAATACCTACATTGCATGAATCCTTACAAAATAGGTTCTTACAGCTAATTGTGACAATTGTATTGCATGCAAAAAAGATATGAACTAGGTTCTTCTACTCTGTACTCCTGATGCAATCCGAAAGAGCTTGTAATAGGTTTATTACATTAAAAAAATGCCTTTGATGTTTGCACACATAAGTCCAGACATGCAGACACATAGTCTCACACGTCAAACATATAACATCCCAGCACAAAAGTGCCGCAAAAGTTCTCCGACATTCAATTGCAAGATTAGAAACCACTAAATCCCCGAAAAATTTATCCCCAACAAAAAAGAGAGGTGTTCTGTTCATTCTTTTAATAACACCTTTCTTTTTATGTCAGAGTTTGTATGTCAATCATTTTATGTCTCTTATTTTGTAAAAAGTGAGTGTTATAAGACCTCTCTTTTTATATCGATGATTAAAAAATCATAATGTAAAAAGAAATGTATATTAACCATGCAAATGCACGTTCCTTATGGCAACAGACAGATATGATATCGAGGTCGGCTATCCGGAGCAAGCCCGATTGTCCGTGCTACTACTTGCTTGCTATTGTTTTTCCTCTCATTTCATGGATGGTTTTATGCAGGAACTCTTAATTTTTTGTTGAACTACGAATTTTTGGATATACCCCCCCTATTACCACAAGTTATTTACTAGTAACTTACTTTGGGGCTAGCTCAAATCTGTGTGATTTGTCCCTATAAATATTTATTTTATTATTTCCGCAACAAAAAAAAAAACAATCTCATTTCAGACTCACAGGCTGTTACGCTCAATTCTTATTCTGTATCGAGACAGCGATTAAGTTTGAAACGGGTTTGTATCTGTTTTGTTACGAGAATAGACGGGCTGATGAAAAAACATGAAATTAACGATTGACTTAAGACATAATACGATAGACAAATCAGCTATTCGTGCTTCGGAGGGCATATTCGTCAAGCTGAATTGGTCGCTGCTCGTGCGTCGCCAGTGCGTAATCGACACACGAACAGCGACGAATTCTATCAAAAGTGTTGTTTACCAAAAACTCGGAATCGATCAATTCGGAATGTCGGACCAAAAACTGTCCAATTCGGAATGTCGGCCCCGATTGTTGCCGATAGATGAAAAAAAAAATTTATTTAAAAAAATCATAGGTACATTTTTACTGAAATAAGTTTCTTACAATACATCTAGATTATAACAAAGTTTAACTGATGCAAGTTCAAAATAATATTAATACTTAATATAACTTAATAGTTCGAACTATTCATAGTAAATTACAAAATATAGTAAGTTTTTGATTAAATCTATAAAGTTCTTAAGAAATTAATCATCTAATATCTAAGTAATACAAATCTTGCTTTTAGTATTAAAGTTGAAAGATTAGAAAATTACAAATAACAGTAAGAGATATTTGCAAAAATAAAAATGGGCACGTGCGTGTCGGGTCATGCACAGTGTAGGAGTCCGTATATACTACGATTTTCTTGCAGATATTTTTATTCATATAGCTCTTTCGAATCGACGACATATCTGTACTAAGAAGAACTGGCAGAAAACTTAGCACTTGCTCTTTAAAAATGGTACTAATAAAACTTACAATTACGAGTACAATGGATAACAGAAAATTACTATTTAAAAAAATAGATAAATAATTTGGTTATCCAAGGCACATAAAATGACAGAAATACACAGTTGATGTTAACAAGGTAATCTGTGCCGCAGTTGTACAAAGAGGCAGCAACTTCGTGCATTATTTTCATTTTCATTGAGCAAATTACTGATTTTCAGCCACCACTATTTAATCAATCGAGATGACGCGTGCAACAATACAAGTTACTAATGGTTTCAATCAGATTAATATATGACTGAATCAAAATAATAATTTACTGGATCACTTTTGCATGACACTTCAATAGGCTCGGATGAGCACAAGATGACGATACACTCTCGCAATGCATGAAATCTTGCTGGCGTGCAGCCAAATGCGTGCTGCGACCATGCTGAACAAAAGTGTTTATTTATACCTATAGGTACACTAGACGAAATGTATGAACCTTCACCGACGGTGAAAGGTTAAATACCTGTTTCACTTCTTGATAAGTTTAAATTTTGATTTCTGTCCGAAAAATTATCAGTTTTTGTGCCTATTTTCAAATTAAAAAAATTACAGTTTCACATTAACCCACAATCATTCTACTACAGGGTGCGGTTCTTGCTTTAATAGAAGGGGATTAGAGCGTACTCTGCCACGCTACCAATGTCTGCCAGTGTTTTCAAGCCGCGCTGATCAGCTAGTTATTTTTTTCTTTTTTAAGTCACCACTGCCCATGGGCATCTAAGTCTACATATTATTAGGATTGTTCGGTAATTATTTCGTGTGTGCATTCTGGTGAAGGTGTTAGGGGTTTTCCTGGCAACACTCTATTGTGCCGGAGGACCAATCAGGGCGGCCGGACAAGTTTCGGCGAATATCCGCGAGGAGTCGCCCTTCGTGGCGCGCAAGCGCACGAACCGTTCATTCTACTGCTAGCCGCCCCCTGTAATATACGTGCGCAATCTGGTCGGCCAGATTGAACATCCGCACTCGCCAGCCCACGTGGCACGCCAACTTCCTTCCGCGGTAGAATCCCCCGCTTCTAGATCCTTCTAGCATCGCCGCCGTGCCGCTCTGCCGCCGCTCCGCTGACCAGCATCAACCTTAGAAATCCACCGCACAGAAGGAGTTAAGGTCAGTGGAATTCTTTTGACGCTTTTATTAGAGTGCACATACGCCCACGAATGAGCTAAACGCCCTATAAAACTATTTACACGTTTTATAGTCCATTTTTGGTCCTTCAGATCCGCGATCCCTTTACCAGCAGTGGTATTTTACGTAATTTTTGGTAAAATTGTCACGTCACCGCACCCCGCCATATTTGTCTATATTAGGCTTTTCCCGCTGTTAAAATAACCCCCCGCATACATAATTTGTATTAATATTGCTTTTAGCATATTATTTGCTATATTTATACCAGTTGTGGCTTGATTTACGTAATTTTTTGGTAAAATTGCCACGGCGTCGCATCCGCCATCTTGCTGTTAGCATAATTCCCCGCATACATAAATTAGTGTTAATATCGTTTTTAGTATATTATTTGTTATACATATTTATCCATATTGTATTTAAAATGGCGACTAGCGCATCAAGTAAAGTATTATCCGCTAAAGAGTCCAGGCTAGAATTAGTCATAGGCCAGTCAGCCATGTTATTTGAAAAAATGAACCGCTTGTATAATGCCGCGTCAAAGATGTCTTCCTTTGATTCGCGTCAGAATGAACAATTTTTAATCGACTCAGAGGCGATCGAAGATATGCGGACAAAATTTGAAAATTTAACCGTTGAAATGAATGAGTTACGTTTGTCCATCGTCTCTGGCTATAAGGTTGACTTTCAACAATTGTCCGCCTTTGAAGACTTATATTTAAAGGTTAAAAGGACACGTAATAAATTAGAGGGAAATTCAAAATCCAATGCGCAAAATAATGATAATAATGGTAAATCCATAATTAAACTCCCGCCAATAACATTACCAACGTTTGACGGAAATCCTAATAATTGGCCGATTTTCTATGAATCATTCAAAGCTAACATTCATGAGAACACGCAATTGTCTGACTCGCAAAGGGTGCAGTATTTAATGAGTAAATTAACTCACAACGCTTTAAAGGCGACGGCAGGTATTATCCCTAGCGGAGAAACCTATAATGTTGTATGGAAGGGTTTACTTAAGAAATATCAAGATGTTAGAACATTAGGTACACACTATTTAGATAATATTTTTGATTTAAAACCATGTTCAAATAATGCGAAGTCACTCGATTCATTTATTGAGCAATATTCTTCCTCCATAGCCGCGTTGAAACAGTTAGATATTGCCGACTTATCTGATTTTATTTTATTGCATTGTGCATTGAAGAAAATAGATAGCCAAACTAGACAGTTCTTTGAAATGCAGTGTAAGGATGATGAGATTCCTTCATACACAAAATTAATTTCGTTTATTCAAAGTCACATTAAAGCGATCGGAAGAGGGAACAACAAACCAATTGTGGCCCCGTCTCCTCCGTCGCGAACGCATACGCAGACAAAATCATTTGTAGGTACCGTCAATCATTGTTCAACACAAAGTTGCAATTTGTGCGCAAGCAGCCACCCGCAAAATTTATATAATTGCAAACAGTTTAAAGAATTAGATGCATCGCAACGTTATGAATATATAAAAAATAATAAAGGATGTTTGAATTGCTTAAGTATGGCGCATACAGTTTCGAAATGTAAATCTAGTCGCAATTGTAGTGTTTGTTCAAAACGACATCACACATTTTTACATTTTGATAAAAACATTAACTCGCATTCGCGCGATCAGCTGTCGCACGTAGCCGCAACAATGCTCTGCGCGCCGCCGCCAGACAGGGCGCCGCAGTCAACGCAGGGTGGCAACAGCGCGGCGCGTGCGCCGGTCGCTGTCGCCTCCGCCTCGTCAGTAATGCCGCGTCTTGGGCGCGGTGAGCCCACTGCAGAATGCGCCTCGGAAGCGCACTCGCTTGCATTTAATAATGTAAACAACAGCAGTAATAGCACTATTTTGCTCGCAACCGCGCAAGCTTATGCTAAGATGCACCGCTCGAATGATAAACGCATGATCAGGTGTTTAATAGATAACGGCTCGCAAAATAATTTAATAACAATGGAATGTTGTAAGATATTGAACTTGCCCATTGTCCCGCTTAGTAATTCACGTATACGAGGCGTTGGTTTATTATCTCGTCCGATACATGGATATGTCTATTTAGATATTGAATCTCGCATTAATCCTTATTACAAATACCGCATCCATGCACTTGTTATTGATTGCGTCACGGACCAGTTGCCCACGCAATGTATCGCTGACTGTAATGTAATTTGTACTCAACGCATACCGCTGGCTGACACGACCTGGAATGTACCTGGACCTATTGATGTAGTGTTGGGCGCTCAGCTGTTTCCGTATGTATATTTAGGTAATAAAATCGAGACAGGCTGTCGCGCGCCGCCTGCCGTCCTCACGACATTCGGGTATGTGCTGATGGGAGATTTTCCTTGCGCGCCGCCGGACAATCGCTGTAGTAATAACCCGCCGTCATATACCGCACTTGCTTTAAACTAGCTTGATATTACATTGCGCAAATTTTGGGAATGTGAAGAAATACCCGCGAAAAATTATTTGAGCCCGAAAGAAACGGAATGCGAAAATTTTTACACTTCCACGTTGTCACGTAAACAAGATGGTAGGTATTGTGTTTCTTTGCCTTTCTGTAGTAGTCCATCTGGACTAGGCAACTCTCGCGCAGTCGCACACCGCCGTCTCCTGAGTTTGGAGAGAAGATTTAAAGCGTCGCCTGAGCTTCGGGATAGTTACAACGAGGTTATTGAAAATTATATTCGGAACGGTTTTTTATCTGAGGTTCCCGTGAGTGACGTCGCTGAAGATGGCTACTTTATAAGTCATCACGCTGTAGTTCGCCCAGACAAGCCAACCCCGCGAATAGTTCTGGACGCAAGTGCCAAGACATCAACGGGTGTGTCGTTAAATTGCATATCACACGCTGGCGCGAATTTACAGGCTGATTTATTTCTGCTATTGTTAAACTTTCGTTTGTTCCCTGTGGCTATCACCGCGGATATAAAAGCCATGTACATGCAGGTTGAAGTCACACCCGCTGACCGCAAGTATTTACGAATTTTATTTCGTTTCAATACAAATGAATTGATTCGTGTGTTTCAGTTTAATCGGGTCCCGTTTGGACTGAAGTCGAGTCCTTTCCTAGCTATGCGCACTGTGCGACAGCTAGCGTCTGATTATAGACACCGCTACCCCGCGGCGACAGAAGTCGCTGAATCCCGCTTATATATGGATGATCTGGTACACTCAGTGCCGAATGATTCCCTCGCTATACAACTTTCACAGGATTTAATCGCACTATTCAAGCATGGTTGTTTCGACTTGATTAAATGGTCAAGTAACTCGTCTCGACTGCTCGCGAACTTACCTGACTCGCACCGCTCGCCAATGAGTTTTTCCGGTGATAGTAATGACGCGTGTAAAGTTCTAGGTATGTACTGGGAACCAGAGAACGACAATTTCTACTTAACTACGTCACAAGTAGAAGACAAATGTACCAAGAGGACTATATTATCTTTAGTCGCCCGCTTGTTTGACGTTCTCGGCGTAGTTGCACCGGTGATTCTCTACGCTAAATTGCTAATTAAAGAATTGTGGCTCAGTAATATTGACTGGGATCCCACCCCGCCAAATTCAATAATAAATCGTTTTTGCTTATTGAGACAAGAACTTCCGCTGTTAGAGAAATTAAGGATACCGCGACACATTGGAGTGTATGACGATTCCAAGGTGAATCTTGTAGCGTTCTGTGACGCAAGTATGAGCGCGTATGGCGCCGTCATATACTTACATGTTACCGATCCACATGGTTCGATTAGTGTGAGATTATTATGCTCGAAATCGAAAGTCTCGTCCGCTAAAGTTATAACGCTCGCTCGCTTAGAATTGAATGCTTGTGTACTCGCCTCTAAATTAATTAAGACTGTCGAGGACACATATAAAAACCGCATCGAAACCGCTGTAACTGCGATTCCTGAGAAACCCATACTCTACGAGTTGGCTCAGAGAATCTCCGCTTATAATAAAGTCTTACGTATAATAGTAAACATTTTTGATTTCATCTAACGCCGCTCGCTAATTCTTTATTAATTAAACCCGCTACTTTTCTTTATTTACATTAATTAAAAACCCGCTACCCGCTACTTTTCTTTATTTACATTAATTAAACCCGCTACTTCTCTTTATTTACATTAAAAAATCCGCTATTAAGTTTATTTATTTAGATTAGGTTGATAAATACTCAAGGCGATTGTTTAGTCAGAGTGCATGTGGAAACGTCATTCATGTCGCTAAACTTAATATATACCGGAAATCCCTTGAGATATGATTAAACATTCGTTCACATTATAGGCACGCGTTAATCAACGTTACCTTTGCTTAGTTATTTAAGTCATGATTTCACATAACATGGCTGGTTTTTCCTTTAAAGACTATCGCTATACTATATTGCTATATTATTGGCTTGTTTCGCAACGCAAACATATACTATCAATTCCCCGCCCTCCGATACACTCTTTACTAAGATGGTTTTGGAAAGCTTTTTCAAACTTCCCAAGGCCGGGTGCATGTTCGGTAATTATTTCGTGTGTGCATTCTGGTGAAGGTGTTAGGGGTTTTCCTGGCAACACTCTATTGTGCCGGAGGACCAATCAGGGCGGCCGGACAAGTTTCGGCGAATATCCGCGAGGAGTCGCCCTTCGTGGCGCGCAAGCGCACGAACCGTTCATTATACTGCTAGCCGCCCCCTGTAATATACGTGCGCAATCTGGTCGGCCAGATTGAACATCCGCACTCGCCAGCCCACGTGGCACGCCAACTTCCTTCCGCGGTAGAATCCCCCGCTTCTAGATCCTTCTAGCATCGCCGCCGTGCCGCTCTGCCGCCGCTCCGCTGACCAGCATCAACCTTAGAAATCCACCGCACAGAAGGAGTTAAGGTCAGTGGAATTCTTTTGACGCTTTTATTAGAGTGCACATACGCCCACGAATGAGCTAAACGCCCTATAAAACTATTTACACGTTTTATAGTCCAAGGATGCTTACATGTTTCCAGCGCCGACAAGTGACAAACTTTATACAAGTTGACCCTGTGCCGATCGGTACCGACCCGCACGGAATGTAAACACCCTAACCTAAATAAAATAAAATTAGCCTTTATTCTACTACAAACTTCAATACAATGTCCATAAGTGAAAATAATAATGCCGTTATAATAATTACAATATTGTTTAAATTAATAATTTGTATAAAAAATCCATAATTATATTAAATTGTGTATCTTATATAAATCTTCCCTTCGTTTGTTCGGTCGACCTCGACATCTTTTGCTTCTCTCGGAATCCATTCTGTTAATTTCATGGTCCATCTGTTGTTTGTCATTCTACACACCATGTCCTGCCCATTTCCATTTCACTTCCCACCTTTTCGAGGATGTCCATTACTCCTGTTATTTTTCTTATTTTTTTCATTTTTAATCCTGTCTGCTATTCTAATGCCTACTTTTCTCCATTCTCCTTTAGTGTGTAGCTAATTTAATTGCACCGTAACATAATATAACTAATCAAACGTTATCAATATGGGTAAGAATAACAGAAATTAATTATTTCAAGTACAAAATTGAACGTCTACCGAAGTTGCCGCGGGGAGTAACCTGAATCATAAAGATTACGAGAACTCATAGATTAAATAAATACAGATGGTTTACTAGGGAAGGATCACACTCCCACCAAATATCGGCGTGAAGCAGCAATACGTTTCGTTCGGTGACCGAGATTATCCTTAAAGCACAACGTTTCCCCTGTCTATGTGGTTTCACCTTTTTTTATTACTTTTCTCCTTTCAAGGTTGACAGGCAACGGCTATGTTTTTTTTTAATTCCTCAAAGATGGCAAACATGCATACTGCCGCCTGATGGTAAGCATCACCGTAGCCTATAGACGCTTGCAATACCGGGGGTATCACTCACGCGTTGCCAACCCTCCCAACCCCCCTAAGTGGAGCTTTGGAGACCTAACTCACCGTAAGAACACAACATGGCTGAGACCAATGCTATTTGGCCACAATCATCTATAAGGTGGAGGTCCTTCCCCAGACGGGCTGCTCCGATTTGAGCGGATTATACGCTGTGCTCTACCTCTCTTTAAAAAAATTCTGGTGTCTCTCTGTTCCATGAGCGGCAAACTCATTTACAAATCTCTTTAATTTTTTAATAACTATTTATGGCCCACAGCCGTTCTCTTTCTCCAACTATCACTCTCTGCTGTTTCTTCTTCTTAGTTGTCCAAGAAAGAGGCGGATGTCCGAACTGACGAAATTCGATAGGAATTCAGGTAGTTAGTAGGTCTGTCCATCTCTTTCTTGGTCTTTCTCTTGTCCATCTCTTTCATTATTTTTGTTAGGAAAAATTGTAACGATTCGAAAGAGACTTGACTCTATGAAAATAAAATTAACAATGCAAAGTCACTGCTCGGGCCACTATCATAAAGTACTTAATCCCTCTGTTCCAATATTCTGTGCCATTTTACAGAAATCAATTCGGCTGGTACCTTTAATAGGAGCGGGTTGAATAACATTTATTACTTTGTTAACAAGGAACTTGGGTATGAAAGGGATGATGGGATAACGACTATGCAAGATTTATACCAGTTTAGGTGTGGTGTGTCGTGTCGCGACAAATGAATATCATAGTAAAGATTTTAAAAAATATTCAGGTACTAGGCACTCACGGGCACTTTTCCTTGTCGAAGTGTACAAATAATATTAATTTTTATATTTAAATCTACTCTATAAACAAAACAAAACGCAGGGCTCGTAGCCTTTTTGTCTTTTTTTTAAGAAACTAGGTACATTCAACAGTCATACGAATACGCGGAGCGTCATCAAGTGACTATTTAATCTTTATTGACTGCAAAATTTGGATACAAAAGGCGTTGCATTGTGCTTCTGTAATTGTATTAGCAATATTAATAGGGCCTGGTGACCTGTGTCGCAGGCTTTTTCGAAAAACGCATTGCATTTGGGAGGTGATTCAGGCAGTAGTTCAGCCTGCTTATCTTAAATTTTGAACATAAATACGTTAAAACCTTCAATAAGATAATCTCCAATAAAAATTTCTTCGGTTTTATCCTTGTGTTGCGATGCGACACGACACGACACCTTTAACCGGAATAATTATATTCAGAAGTCTCTACTTCCAGAAGCATTATCATTTACGAATTGATGCTTTATGGATTACTTTATCTATAAAATAATGTTAGAGAACCGAGGGATGTAAAATAAATCGACGCTATCAAGTGGATGCGTATAGGGCCTACCTTAACCTCATCAAATGTCATCACACTGTAACAGCGATGTGGTGTAAGTGAAAAGAGAATATCTATTTCTCTTTCGTGTGCTCTTCGCAATATTGTCAACTGCGAATACCCTGTGCATCGACGCCGCAGTTACTTTTTGTAGATTAACGTTTCCAGGTGTTAGTGGGAAACATTTGATAACAAAAAACAAAAACAAACTGGCAAAAGTTAAAGAATGTTACCGTGTCGCATTGTGTTGCTCCACAAAAGTTAACTGTGTTGTACACGGTTAGCTGTTGTCAATATTTTACTTATAATCACCTACAATTCATGATTACCGTGTTCACTTAGGCTCCTTTCATTCTGCAGCGTGTCGCCGGTCGCAACCGGCCGCACGTGGCACTCTGAAAGCCTCTATAAACCTTCAAACAAATTGCGCCACGCGACACGCGACACACGACACGCTGCAGAATGAAAGGAGCCTTAAGGACTGTCTTGTATAGACTATCGGGACCACAAAACAATGAAACGAAATATTTTATTCGCTTCGCTCTGATCCGTTCCACTTCGCTTAGTTCCACACTGGAAACGCTTTTGGAACTCCACGTCGTCCGTTCTAACACTACCTTTCACTATCCGCATAATAACCAGCTTATCCTTAAAAAAATATGACAAGATATGGTAAGAAGTGAATTATTGTCTACTACGTCTTTATTATTATCTTTACATAGTGGCGACCTCCATGGCGTAAATTCTAAGTGAACTAAAGTAAAATACAGTCGGTTTGTAATTTCACAGTAGCAATAACAATTTTTTTGGAATGAAATGAAATGAAATCGTTTATTTCAGAAATTAGACCTTCACAGGCACTTTTTCTTGTCATTTACAACTTGTTTAAATAAAAAAAATAAACTACGTTATATACTACCACCATGTGTTACCACAATGATTGTTTAAGTATACATTTTAAAGGGTGGTATGTAGTACATGGTTACGTATTTATGGAGTAATTAATGGTTACCACGCCAGACCGCCACCTAGGAGGTCCCGGGTTCGATCCCCGGTCGGGTCATGATGAAAAACGAACTTTTCTGATTGGCCTCGGGTCTTGGATGTTTATATATATATGTATATGTTATAAAATAGAATATCGTTGAGTTAGTATCCCATAACACAAGTTTCGAACTTACTTTGGGGCTAGCTCAATCTGTATGAATTGTCCCTATATATTTATTTATTTTATAGTAAAAAATGAAGTCAAGCTGTCTGTTTGTACCTGTGTATGCTTAGATCTTTAAAATTACGCAACGGATTTCAATGCGTTTTTTTTTTAATAGATAGAGTGATTCAAAATGAATGTTTATAATTATTATGTATAATATTTTTCGAAATTCCCACGGGAAAGCGAGATACTCAGAAACGAACTTGCGCTGGTTTCTCTAGTTTATTTACGTAACAAAACGCTTTTGCCATTATTTTGGACCATTCACGAACCCATATCCGCCTTAAGCATTGACCAGAAAATGGCCGCCCACATAATGTCCGGGTCAGAATGACAAAGCTTCAGCCTCTTGTGTCAGGATGATTGGATTCCAAATGACTGTACTCCCATCTTAATATGGTGGGTTTTTAAACGGTGTGATTATTTATTGTGCTTTCTACAATAGATGTCGATTGAGCTGGTGTCAGTGTTCTAAAATCGATTGATGGAAACTGACGACTTTGTCACGATATGCATGGAGAATACGTCCACTGGGCATTGTTTACCCGACACCAGAGTATTTCAGGTTGCCTCCGCTCAAGAACATACACAGATACTGTACCACACAGGGTATGTTTAGAGTAAAGTGGTAAACTAAGGTAAGGACTTAGCAAAGATCCGCAATTATCTAAGCGTATCATTCGCGGTCAGATTGTCAAGTGTATCATCATACCAACCCATCATCATCCCACTGCAGGGATACGGGTCTCCCTTCAATCGAAGGTGATTAGAGCATAGTCTGCCACGCTGCTCCAATGCGGATTGGCAGAGGCCGGTGTTTTTAAGCCGCCCGAAGACCACCGACTTGAACGACTGTCATCCATAGACAACAACCGGGACCGACGGGTTAACGTGCCCTCCAAAGCACGGGAAGCTCGAGATAACGAAACCCATCCAAACTGGCTAGGGTCAACGTCGCTTAACTTGCGTGTTCATATTAGAGTGCGACGCACAGCGACGTCATCGAGCTCCTCATTGTCACGTGTAGGTATAGGACGGACAAAATAAAATTCAAGACTAGGAATAAAATGTTTTATTTAGTGAGAAGATATATGGGTCGCCGATGGTTGCCTAGGTCGCGCAAGTATGGTCAGAATAAGCATCTTTTTTATACCACAAAGTTGGCAAACAAGCATACGGTCAGCCTGATGGTAAGCCGTCACCGCGCCTATAGACGCGTTGCCAACCCTCTCGACCCTCCCAAGCGAAGCTCTGGAAACCTTACTCACCGTAGGAACACAACATAGCCGAGACCAATGCTATTTGGCTATGATCTTCCTAATAGTGGAGGTCCTTCTCCAGACGGGCTGCTCCGATTTGAGCGAATTATCCGATGTGTCTCTTAAAATCTGATCTTCCGTAAAAACAATTATAATCACTTCTTGGTCCGTCGGTGATGCTCGTCTGGGAGGTGATTCAGGCAGTAGTTCAGCCTGCTTATCTGAAATCATGAACGTATTTATATAGGTACGTTAAAAGCTTCAATATTCTCCAGATGTGGTACTGAAAGGAAACAATAAAAATTTAATGTTACCAATATTATTGTTGATGATGCTAAAGTGAAAGGTAAATCACACGAACATTTTATTCCACAAAGAAACACATATAGTTTCTGACATATGAGAAAACTTATTTTATTGGCCATTACGAAACTTGGAAAATAGGTAGAAATATGTTATTACCATGTACAAAACCATATGTAGGGAAGTTTCAAGAAGTTTTACCCAAGTACACGGGTCTAACACGTGTAAGACTGGTTTATTCTAGTCGCAGTCAAATACTTGACTTGGCCATTTAGTTAAACGGCCAGCTATATTATTTAGCCATTTAACCATAGGTCTAGTTTTATTGTTGAATAAATATGGTACTTGACATTCAACATAACAGCTAACCTTGCCGTCTCCATCAGGCCGCCCCTGACAACCCGGTATCGTATTTTTTTTATATTATATCACACTAGTATTATAAATAAGAAAGTGAGTTTGTCCGTTTGTTTGTTTGTTATTCCTTCACGGCTTGACTAATCAGCCGATCATTATGAAAATTTGTATACATATTGTCAGGGGTACAGAGCCAAACATAGGCTAATTTTTATCCCGTGAAAGTATGTCATTCCTATGGAAAAATACTTTTTCTACTATAGAGTACTACTGTATCGGCCATTAGATGGCGCCACAAGTCGCGCTATGGGTTGTTTTGTTGTCAAACGAGATCTATGACATAAAATTAACCGCGAAGCGAAGCCGCGGGGAAAAGCTAGTAAACTTATAATTCTGTTACCAGTGACTGGTTTAGCTACCACGTACTCTAATGTGTATAGTGAAAACCGTACAAACACAATAAAAGTAGGTAAGTATCTAGCTATTCTAGCTCCATACTTAAAGTTCAAAGATAAATTTCGTATTTCAGACCTTTGTTACTAAATAAACCGGGCAAGTACGTGTCGGGCCACGCACAATGTAGGGTTCCGTATTTGCCCCCCCCCCCCCCCCCCCCCTTCTATCTCCGGAAGTCTTGTGTGCCACCGTGCAAAACGAAAATTGTCACGATAAATGTATCGAAAAATGATCTTCACACACCCTCAATGTTTTGAAGATACCACATCATGGGGTGGGTGCAAAAAAAATTTCATTTCCTCTTTACATGTAGGAGAGGCAAAATTTTGTTCCAGCACTTTGTTAGCATTGATATATGTGTATACATACCAAATTATAGCTTACCTAGGCGCTAGACCGCGGACGGACAGACAGACAGACAGACAGACGGACATGACGAAACTATATGGGTTCCTTGTAGTTTACTACGGAACCCTAAAAAGACGAAATGTGTACCTTTTTATATTATAAGATTTATAATACTTTAGACAAGGGTCTAATTGGGTGTGTTTAAGAAACTTTTTTTGCTTAGAGAAAATACAAGAGAAGAAAAAATAAAAAAAATAAAATAAAAATAAGAAGAGAAAATACAATTAGACTATATTATTTTGTAGAAGCTGTGACCGCGGTTTTCTTCGCATGAATGTTTATCGTTCTTTTAATTGCGATAATGTCAAAAGTGAGCTGTCTTGTTAAAATCTTTGCAAATCTTGTAATCTAATATTTATTATGTCACTACAATAGGCTTTAAGAAATTTGTATTACAAGGGCTGAGACATGTCCAGAAATACCTAGTTTACCTAAATAAATACCTAATTTTACCTAGTTTAGACTTCAGTCTCTCACAATCCAAAACGAATCACGTCAACTCGTGAACGGGTGCTACCTGGGGGGACTGCTCTACTCACTCTTGTCAGTACTGACTTTTTAGGGTTCCGTAGTAAACTACAAGGAACCCTTATAGTTTCGCCGTGTCCGTCTGTCTGTCCGTCTGTCCGTCCTCGGTCTAGCGCCTAGACGCTTAATGCTAGAAAGCTGTAATTTGGTATGTATACGCATATTAACAATGCTAACAAAGTGGTAGAATAACATTTTGAAATAATTTTTTTTTGTGGTGTCTCCCTTACATGTAACGTCAGAATAATATTTTTTTCGCGCCCATGTTGTAGGTATCATTAGATAGGTCTCTTAAAAACATTGAGGGTGTGGGAAGAACATTTTCCGATACAATGATCCGTTTGCGAATTATTTACATTTAACGTGCCAATTTTCGTTTTGGACGGTAGTCCCCCCCCCCCCCCCTCTATCTCCGAAAGTCTTGTGTTTAGAAATTTGAAAAAAATCATGGAAGTATTTTATATAGTGAACCTACAAGGAAAACTATAACGGTTAAGTGGGCACTACTAGTTACTGAGTAATAGCCGACGAACTTATCTAGTAAAATTTATTTGACGAAAACGTACAAATGTAGTAGAATATGACATTGTACTCATCTGCAACTTTTTCAAGTAAGAAATGCGTAGCCAATACGGAACCCTACATTGTGCGTGGCCTACACGTACTTGCCCGGTTTTTTATTTTATTGTAGATTTAAGACTTGTTCATTCCGCACCATTGTGTATAACATTTCGCGTATTCTTCTTATAAATTTTAATGTACTTATACCTACATTGTAACTAATGAGTGGAAAAAAGGAGAGAGAAAAAAAAGTACAAAATGACAAAAATGGCCGTAACCGGTTTTCTTTCGCCATTTCTTTTTACCGGTTGCCATTTTGCTTGTGTCCGAAATGGTGGTAGTATATAACGTAGTTTATTTTCTTTATTTAAACAAGTTGTAAATGACAAGAAAAAGTGCCTGTGAAGGTCTAATTTCTGAAATAAACGATTTCATTTCATTTAATTTCAATACACCTATTCTTTAGTTCCAATGGTTTTTGTAGGACAAAATAAAGTCTTATTATTATTATTATTAAATTCTAGGCCGAACCCGTACCTTCTGACTCTGTCTGACAAAAGGAGACTCAAAAACCTGCGACATTATGCTTAGGTGGATAAACTCTAATGACTGTTATCAAGCCAATTTTAAATTCCAAACAACCATACCACAGTCATTGCCTTCACTATTAATTAAATTAACATATACTTCACATTCGCCATATAACTAATGATGCATCAATAAAAATAGCTTGCTGTATACGGTAAGAAATATTAGCAAAATTGGCGACAGTAAAAAAAGTAGCCGGCCTCATTAATTCAAATTTATTAGAAAACTAATAGCATTTTTCTATCAATAACTTATAAATTACCCGTGTACCAAATTTTAAACAAATCTGTCTAGCCGTTTTCGCGTGAAAGAGTAACAAATCCATACAAACTTTCGCCTCTATTAAGTAAGGATTCTCAAACGGCGGGATATGCAGTAAACTGCATTAAGTTTTTACCCCTAAACAAAAAAATGTAAGCTGTTTTCCCACTTCAATATCTTTAAGACGGTAGAAGCAACACATTTATAAACATTTGTATTTTATCCGGGGAAGAATTCTGTGGGATTGATGTTTATCCCAAAACTTGTAAATGACACAATTCGTAGACGAATGTAAATAAGATTTCAAATCCTGGATATACCAGGGCTTCTACATAATACAAGGCTTGTACTTGTTTTTGTTACCGTCAAATTTTTTACTAATTTAACATCAAACTAAGTAATATTTAACTAAAAGCAGGTAGTGTCGGGCCATGCACAGTACAGGTTTCCGCTAAATGTAAGTAATTCGCAAATTTATTATTGTATCAAAGAGTTTTTACAAGATTTTTAGGAAAGCTCTACTTTTTTTTGACAAATCAAACAGATTGAGCTGGCCCGAAAATAAGTTCGAAACTTGTATTAGGGGATACTAACTCAACAATACTATTAGATAAACATCCAAGACCCAGGCCAATCAGCATGACCCGGCCGGGATTCGAAACACGGGACTCCTGGGTGGCGGTCCGGCATGGTAACCATAACGCCACGGAGGTCGACAACGAAGCCATCGAATGACATCCCACACGACGACCGGGTGGGTGCGAAAAAAATCATTTCCACTTTACATGTAGGGGAGGCACCTATCTTGGACTCTTATGACCGTTTTCACCGAGCCGTCTTAGCGGTAGGAATAAACTTATGTCATCAAATGTCATATAAAATGTACCAGTTAGGTTGTTCCTAACGCTAGGAGGCGTTGGTTAAAATGGGTATTAGTGTCTCTCGTCTCCATGGCCGGCGGTGATTACTTACCTACAGGTGATAACATTTAATATCAGCCCAATACCTCACTATCGAGTGCTCAATTTTCCCGTAATATTATGAAAGTTTCTGTGTGAAAAAACCCTCAGCATGAATACACGGTTTTTTCTGAAGTAAAATGTTTTCGGGCCCTCATTTTCAGATTAAATTTCATCCGTCCTTCACGCTTGTAATATTATAACGATTCAGAATAACTTCCTTATCCTTTTGTATACGTTGTATGACAAATGTTAGTATTCTCTGTTTTGTCATTGTAATTTTTTGGAAAAACTCCAAAGGGACATGACTTTCAGTAATGAAGAAGTCAAAGAAGAAGGAAATGAGTAAATTGACAAAAGAGAAATTAATGAATTAAGTATAGGAACTAGAAAAGTGCTATATATTAGCACCATGTTTTTTTCACAGACGCACATAGCGAAACTGTAAAGATCCCTTATTCCTTTACGGCGAAACTCTAAAGATAAAGTTGGTTTCATTAAAAAAATATACAAAACAATACTTTTATTTTTATTATTATTATTTACCGTAATTTTTCTTTTATTAATTTCACACATTTACAAACTAAATAATAAGTAGCAACTGTTATAATGGAAATATACAACAAAAACTCGAAAAATATCGATATAAAAAATAAAATTTCTTGTTTCTCAGTCCATGGCATGTTGGCAGCAGGCGCCCGCAAATGTTGGGCACCGCCATGCCTCAGCACATATTCCGTCCACCATACTGCGCGATCCAGTGACGTTTGTGGCTGGTCTTGTGACCATGTTCTCAATTTTATAATATTGTTTCTGTAACTGGAATCATCAAAAGACGTTAATCATACAAATATTATAAATGAGAAAGTGAGTTTGTTTGTTATTCCTCCACGCCACGGCTTGACTAATCAGCCGATCATTATAAAAATTTGCATAGAGGTATATATCGTCAGGGGTACAGAGTACTTTTTATTCCGTGAAAGAATGTCATTCCAATGGGAAAATATTTTTTTTACCATAGAGGGCGCTATATGGAATGGGCTATCGGCCAACAAATAGCGCCACAAATCGCGCTATGGGTTGTCTTGTTATCCGACGAGATCTATGTCATAAAATTAACCGCGAGCGAAGCCGCAGAGAAAACTAGTATTATAGATAAAACTAATAAACATATTATATACAATTCAAACGGTGATACTAAACTTGATCCTAAGTAAGCTAGAATTAATCTGCTTATAAAAAGGATATATTATTGTAAATTATGTAAAGACCGACTCGAGAGCAAACACAAATAATGCCATCACATAATTGTATGCCCGGAGCGAGAATTGAGAATCCTGGTACCGAAGAATCATGCACCACCAGGCAGTCGTTGACATTGAGTGTTTGCAATAAGATTCTAATTTAATGTCCAACTAACTATGGATCAAAAACATACTGAACCTTTTTTCTGATATTATTTTATTAATGGTATTCATCAAACGAGTTTCGGTGACATCCTTACAATCTAGTCTTAATCCACATCCGTAGTGACTAATTAGCTCAATGTTAATATACTGATCTCCAATGATTGGCATTCCAACTATTGGAACCGCTGCATCTATTGCTTCATCAGTTGACTGCAGACCTCCGTGAGTAATAAATAATTTCATTTTTGGATGTTCTGCAAAATAGGAATCAATTTTAAGTTTAAAGGTGTCCTCCACAGTCTTTACAGTCCGTTTTATCGTGGTTTTGCTGCCATCCCATATTTAACACGCGCAACGCCATGTTGGGATCGAAAACGATACACATGGCGTTGAGCGGGTTAAATGTTGCCTATAATGCTGTTCAAGAATTGCGGGACCTGTTATGCCGCTAATAAATCATGCGACTGTGTCACTTAGTGATGAACTCTAAGAAATCATGTCCAGGTACTAATAATTTGTATGTCAGTTGCGAGTGAGCATCCAGGACCATCATTTCTGATAGCTCAACCGCTGCCAAGCACACTTTTATTAGCTTGTTTGCCGACATTACCGCTGAGTGAAGAAGTAATGGTAAAACGCCATCGATCGAGGGTAACTGCTAAAAAGTTTCGTTGCAAAGTTTGACCGAAACTTTATGCCAAAAAGAATTTCTTCTAAAAAGTGAAGATTTTAATGGATGACTTGTTTGGTTTGTCAGAGCTATCATTGGCTTGTAGGTACTTACTTAAAATAGAGCGTTGTGGGAACCAATTAGAAATTTTTACATTTTCCGACTTTCCATCCAGATTTTCTATATCTGACTTTAATAATATATCGTACGGCAGTTGAGAGAAAACTTTTAAGAATATTCGTACCATTTCTGCTGGTAAAGTCGATAACTGAACATTACTTCCAAAGCTTACGTATATGACTCCATTTACTGATGAGTCCATGTATTCCTGAAGTTCCTGTGTTACCAAACATAACCAAATTCACAAAAATGAATGAAATTATATTATGCATTTTACAAATTTTAAAATATTTATGTCTGTTTTTACCAACAATTTCTAAAATTTTAAACTCCATTTATCCATTTTAAGTTCCTAACAGCTTTTTCTGTGTCAAAATTATTTTTTTTTGGTATGTAAAATTATTAATTCCAATACGATTTTAAAAATATATGTCATACACGTACCAAAGACAATGATTTGAACATAGAAAAAGCTAGAAGACTTAATTTTTTTTAAATGTTGTTGGTGAAAGCGAGCATTAGTTACCTTCGGTAATTCAGTTTTGCGTGTCAAGTGCAGCCCTCCCATGTAAACGACGCTAAAAGGCATAGGACGATTGTCCCATAGAGGGCTTATGTTCATGAAAAGCATTTCAATTTTATTTCTGAGATCTTCAAGAGATGGTACATCATCGACTTGGTCTTTTAACATTTTATCCAATTCTAGGTCAGCTTGATCAAAATTTTGTGAAAATATTTTTTGATTATAATACTCTGACACCATATCCCAAAAAGTTAAATTGTACAGTTTTTCCCGAAATAATTGGTGGTAAAGCATTGTGTCGTCTGGAGCTCCGACAATGTTGTGACTATCATATGAGGCACCATATGAGCTAACTTGAATCAAAGGTGCTTTACAGATGTGGGACAACACTGTTGCTGTAGCCAAAGTTGATTCTGTTAAAACCAAATCAAATTTGATTTCTTTTAAAAATTTTCTTACTTCATTGTTTTCTAGTTCAGCCATAAAAATTCCGTTTGTTAAGCGATATAATTTTTTTGTCATTTCGCTAATAGGCACATGATATAAACGTAATATATTCTCACGCCACAAGTTATAAGCCAAGTCATGTACATCTATCTCTCTCAGGTTTGGTGGTGTACTTTCGTTAACAAACACTGGGTCTGGAGTCACAATAGTAACTTGATGTCCTCTTCTGGCCAGCTCTTGAGTGAACGGACGGAAGACAACTCGGTGACTTATAGATGGAATAGGAAAAAATGCTAAAATATTTGCTCCATCACTTTTTGTAACAATACATGTACACATAGCAAAATCAATAAAAATGTTTAACATTTTAAATTCAAAATTAGAAATTTACTTAGCCGTTACGAGTTTCAACACGAAATAAAATAATGTTAAAGTTTATTTATCTAAGTATTATCTATTTTTATTTTTATTTAATGGATATTTAGTCTTGTATTACGAGACTGTTTAATCAGCGTCGAAAATAACTCTTATCAATCCATTTTTAAATTCCAAACAACCTTACCACATGTGCCTTCACTATCAATTATTTTAACCTACACATAATATGTGTAGGTGAGAATAATTGAAAAGTAAATATTATTCACATTCGCCATATAGCTAATTAGCTACGCATGATAAATTTAATTTGTAATGATAGCATGTTTGCTGTATGCGGCAAGAAAAAAGAGCAAAATTGGCGACAGTAAAAAAGTAGCAGGCCAAATGAATTCAAATATATTAGAAAACCAGACGATGCTCGCGAAATCTCGATTTTGCGATTTTTCTCTCAATATACGGGATAAAACTATTCTATGTTATAAACTACCCGTGTACCAAATATCAAGGAAATCTGTCTAGCCATTGTTGCATGAAAGAGTAACAATTCCATACAAACTTTCGTCTTTACATACATCATACAGTCTTTTTATTACAGCGGAATATGCAGTAAACTGCATTAAATTTTTACCCCTAAACAAAAAAAAGTAAGCTGTTTTCCCACTTCAATATCTTTAAAACGCTAGAGGCAACACATTTATAAACATTTGTATTTTATCCGGGGAAGAATTCTGTGGGTTCAGTTCATCCTAAAACTTGTAAATGACACAATTCGTAGACGAATGTAAATAAGATTTCAAATCCTGGATATACCAGGGCTTCTACATGATACAGGGCTTGTACTTGTTTTTGTTACCGTCAAATTTTTTACTAATTTAACGTCAAACTAAGTAATATTTAACTAAAAGCAGGTAGTGTCGGGCCATGCACAGTACAGGCTTCCGCTAAATGTAAGTAATTCGCAAATTTATTATTGTATCAAAGAGTTTTTACAAGAGCTTTCCTAAAAATCTTGTTTTTTTTGACAAATCAAACAGATTGAGCTGGCCGGAAAATAAGTTCGAAACTTGTATTAGGGGATACTAACTCAACGATACTATTACATAAACATCCAAGACCCAGGCCAATCAGCATGACCCGGCCGGGATTCGAAACACGGGACCTCCTGGGTGGCGGTCCGGCATGGTAACCATTACGCCACGGAGGTCGACAACGAAGCCATCGAATGACATCCCACACGACGACCGGGTGGGTGCGAAAAAAATCATTTCCACTTTACATGTAGGGGAGGCACCTATCTTGGACTCTTATGACCGTTTTCACCGACCCGTCTTAGCGGTAGGAATAAACTTATGTCATCAAATGTCATATAAAATCTTCCAGTTAGGTTGTTCCTAATGCTAGGAGGCGTTGGTTAAAATGGGTATTAGTGTCTCTCGTCTCCATGGCCGGCGGTGATTACTTACCTACAGGTGATAACATTTAATATCAGCCCAATACCTCATTATCGAGTGCTCAATCTTCCCGTAATATTATGAAAGTTTCTGTGTGAAAAAACCCTCAGCCTGAATACACGGTTTTTTCTGAAGTAAAATGTTTTCGGGCCCTCATTTTCAGATTAAATTTCATCCGTCCTTCACGCTTGTAATATTATAACGATTCAGAATAACTTCCTTATCCTTATGTATACGTTGTATGACACATGTTAGTATTCTTTGTTTTGTTATTGTAATTTTTTGGGAAAACTCCAAAGGGACATGACTTTCAGTAATAAAGAAGTCAAAGAACCATATTTTTTTCATAGACGCACAAAGCGAAACTATAAAGATCCCTTATTCCTTTACGGCGAAACTCTAAAGATAAAGTTGGTTTCATTAAAAAAATATATAAAACAATACTTTGGATTCATTTACCGTAATTTTTCTTTTATTAATTTCACACATTTACAAACTAAATAATAAGTAACAACTGTTATAATGGAAATATACAACAACAACTCGAAAAATATCGATATAAAAAATAAAATTTCTTGTTTTTCAGTCCATGGCATGTTGGCAGCAGGCGCCCGCAAATGTTGGGCACCGCCATGCCTCAGCACATATTCCGTCCACCATACTGCGCGATCTAGTGACGTTTGTGGCTGGTCTTGTGACCATGTTCTCAATTTTATAATATTGTTTCTGTAACTGGAATCATGAAAAGACGTTAATCATACTAATATTATAAATGAGAAAGTGAGTTTGTTTGTTTGTTATTCCTCCACGCCACGGCTTGACTAATCAGCCGATCATTATGAAAATTTGTATGGGTATATATCGTCGCAGTGCTACTTAAGCCGCACAAAACATAATGGGTATATATCGTCAGGGGTACTGAGTACTTTTTATTTCGTGAAAGAATGTCATTCCAATGGGAAAATATTTTGTTTACTATAGAGGACGCTGTATGGAATGGGCTATCGGCCAACAAATAGCGCCACAAATCGCGCTATGGGATGTTTTGTTTTCAAACGAGATCTATGTCTTAAAATTAACCGCGAGCGAAGCCGCAGAGAAAACAAGTATTATAGATAAAACTAATAAACATATTATATACAATTCAAGCGGTAATACTAAACTTGATCCTAAGTAAGCTAGAATTAATCTGCTTATAAAAAGGATATATTATTGTAAATATGTAAACACCGACTCGAGAGAATTATGAGGACTGCAGCCGGAGGTCTCAAAAAAAACGAAAATTTTAAGTACTAAGTAATTTATTAAAATAGAAAAATTACAAAAATGAAAATTAATTCTAATTATAACTAATGCCTTCAATCGAAGTATGATTAGAAGTGACGCACGGCGGGCAGTCACGTAGGCCAGCGCGGGCGCCTCGTGGAGCTAACTCAGCATTACGCCATCGTACGACTTTCCATAGAGCTGCGTCAGCATTACGCCATCGTATGATTCTAACATGTGTTTATATCGTGGTGCAGAGTCAGCGGGTTCCTCTCTGGAGCGATGCGTAACAAGAGCAAACACAAATAATGCCATCACATAATTGTATGCCCGGAGCGAGAATTGAGAATCCTGGCACCGAAGAACTATGCACCACCAGGCAGTCGTTGATATTGAGTGTTTGCAATAAGATTCTAATTTAATGTCCAACTAACTATGGATCAAAAACATACTGAACCTTTTTTCTGATATTATTTTATTTATGGTATTCATCAAACGAGTTTCGGTGACATCCTTACAATCTAGTCTTAATCCACATCCGTAGTGACTAATTAGCTCAATGTTAATATACTGATCTCCAGTGATTGGCATTCCAACTATTGGAACCGCTGCATCTATTGCTTCATCAGTTGACTGCAGACCTCCGTGAGTAATAAATAATTTCATTTTTGGATGTTCTGCAAAATAGGAATCAATTTTAAGTTTAAAGGTGTCCTTTCAGTCCGTTTTATCGTGGTTTTGCTGCCATCCCATATTTAACACGCGCAACGCCATGTTGGGATCGTAAACGATACACATGGCGTTGAGCGGGTTAAATGTTGCCTATATTGCTGTTCAAGAATTGCGGGACCTGTATATGCCGCTAATAAATCATGCGACTGTGTCACTTAGTGATGAACTCTAAGGAATCATGTTCAGGTACTAATAATTTGTATGTCAGTTACGAGTGAGCATCCAGGACCATCATTTCTGATAGCTCAACCGCTGCCAAGCACACTTTTATTAGCTTGTTTGGCGACATTACCGCTGAGTAAAGAAGTAATGGTAAAACTCCATCGATCGAGGGTAACTGCTAAAAAGTTTCGTTGCAAAGTTTGACCGAAACTTTATGCCAAAAAAATTAACTTCTAAATAGTGAAGATTTTAATGGATGACTTTTTTGGTTTCGGGCGTTTGTCAGAGCTATCAATGGCAAGTACTTACTTAATATAGAGCGTTGTGGGAACCAATTGGAAATTTTTACATTTGTCGACTTTCCATCCACATTTTCTATATCAGATTTTAATAATATATCGTACGGCATTTGAGAGAAAACTTTTAAGAATATTTGTACAATTTCTGCTGGTAAAGTTGATAATTGAACATTACTTCCAAAGCTTACGTATATTACTCCATTTACTGAAGAGTCCATGTATTCCTGAAGGTCCTGTTATCAAACATAACAAGTCATTCACAAGGATTTGATGAAATTATTTTATGCTTTTTACAAATTTTAAAATATTAATGCCCGTTTTTACCAACAATTTCAAAGTTTATAGTCTCCTAACAGCTTTTTCTATGTCCAAATCCTTGTTTTTGGTATCTAAAATTATCGATTAAAATACGATCAATAATGTTATAGGTATGGCATACACGTACCTGTAAACACAATGATTCGGATTGGACATAGAAAAAGCCGTTAGGAGACTTTAAAATTCTAGTAATATTGTTGGTGAAAGCGACCATTTGTTACCTTCGGTAATTCAGTTTTAGGTGTCAAGTGCAGCCCTCCCATGTAAACGACGCTAAAATGCATAGGACGATTGTCCCATAGAGGGCTTATGTTCATGAAAAGCATTTCAATTTTATTTCTGAGATCTTCAAGAGATGGTACATCATCGACTTGGTCTTTTAACATTTTATCCAATTCTAGGTCAGCTTGATCAAAATTTTGTGAAAATATTTTTTGATTATAATACTCTGACACCATATCCCAAAAAGTTAAATTGTACAGTTTTTCCCGAAATAATTGGTGGTAAAGCATTGTGTCGTCTGGAGCTCCGACAATGTTGTGACTATCATATGAGGCACCATATGAGCTAACTTGAATCAAAGGTGCTTTACAGATGTGGGACAACACTGTTGCTGTAGCCAAAGTTGATTCTGTTAAAACCAAATCAAATTTGATTTCTTTTAAAATTTTCCTTACTTTATTGTTTTCTAGTTCAGCCATAAAAATTCCGTTTGTTAAGCGATATAAAATTTTTGTCATTTCGTTATTAGGCACATGATATAAACGTAATATATTCTCACGCCACAAGTTATAAGCCAAGTCATGTACATCTATCTCTCTCAGGTTTGGTGGTGTACTTTCGTTAACAAACACTGGGTCTGGAGTCACAATAGTAACTTGATGTCCTCTTCTGGCCAGCTCTTGAGTGAACGGACAGAAGAGAACTTGGTGACTTATAGATGGAATAGGAAAAAATGCTAAAATATTTGCTCCATCACTTTTTGTAACAATACATGTACACATAGCAAAAACAATAAAAATGTTTAACATTTTAAATTCAAAATTACAAATTTACTTAGCCGTTACGAGTTTCAACACGAAATAAAATAATGTTAAAGTTTATTTATTTAAGTATTATCTATTTTTATTTTTATTTAATGGATATTTAGTCTTGTATTACGAGACTGTTTAATCAGCATCGAAAATAACTCTTATCAATCCATTTTTAAATTCCAAACAACCTTACCACAGTCATGTACCTTCACTATCAATTATTTTAACCTACACATAATATGTGTAGGTGAAAATAATTGAAAAGTAAATATTATTCACATTCGCCATATAGCTAATTAGCTACGCATGATAAATTTAATTTTCACTTCTCATGCTCAGAAAATGCTTATTTGCGCAGGATATAGGCTGCACAAAATCGAATTTTGTGCACAAGGGCAAAAACGTATCTACTCATAAATGTATCTATATTAAGACAAAGGAAATGAGCCATACAGCCAAACACAATAAAAACTTCACAGATAGAATTTGTTATTTTATAATATTTACTTTAATTTATTTCCCTTATGTGTTTTTTAAGTCATAAAAGATATTAAAATTTAAATTAAAGGACGGTAAGTTATTTAATTAATAGAAAATTATTTTATTACAAAATTAATTTAATAGTAGGCTGTATAGGTCTGCAGCCCAAGCCTAATATCAATGTCGTAAGATTAGAAAAAAAGCGGCGGGAAACAGTTCTTGTTTTTTCGTGCATTTATTTATTAATTAATTTCCTCGCAATCAAAGTGAAAAGCAGAGTTTATAACTCGTCCACAAAACCATTTTTATCCTCGACATTACTATCAGCCCTCGCCTTCGGCTCGGGCTGCTAAAAGTCTCGGATAGAAATGATTCGTTTTGTGCACTTGTTGTAAAATCTACTATTGTAATGATATCATGTTTGCTGTATGCGGCATGAAAAATGAGCAAAATTGGCGACAGTAAAGAAGTAGCAGGCCAAATGAATTCAAATATATTAGAAAACTAGACGATGCTCGCGAAATCTCGATTTTGCGATTTTTCTCTCAATATACGGGATAAAACTATTATATGTTATAAACTACCCGTGTACCAAATATCAAGGAAATCTGTCTAGCCATTGTTGCATGAAAGAGTAACAAATCCATACAAACTTTCGTCTTTATATACATCATACAGTCTTTTTATTACTGCGGGATTTGCAGTAAACTGCATTAAATTTTTAACCCTTAAACAAAAAAAAGTAAGCTGTTTTCCCACTTCAATATCTTTAAGACGGTAGAAGCAACACATTTATAAACATTTGTATTTTATCCGGGGAAGAATTCTGTGGGATTGATGTTCATCCCAAAACTTGTAAATGACACAATTCGTAGACGAATGTAAATAAGATTTCAAATCCTGGATATACCAGGGCTTCTACATGATACAGGGCTTGTACTTGTTTTTGTTACCGTCAATTTTTTTACTAATTTAACATCAAACTAAGTAATATTTAACTAAAAGCAGGTAGTGTCGGGCCATGCACAGTACAGGTTTCCGCTAAATGTAAGTAATTCGCAAATTTATTATTGTATCAAAGAGTTTTGACAAGATTTTTAGGAAAGCTCTACTTTTTTTTAACAAATCAAACAGATTGAGCTGGCCCGAAAATAAGTTCGAAACTTGTATTAGGGGATACTAACTCAACGATACTATTACATAAACATCCAAGACCCAGGCCAATCAGCATGACCCGGCCGGGATTCGAAACACGGGACCTCCTGGGTGGCGGTCCGGCATGGTAACCATTACGCCACGGAGGTCGACAACGTAGCCATCGAATGACATCCCACACGACGACCGGGTGGGTGCGAAAATAGTAGATTTTACAACAAGTGCACAAAACGAATCATTTCTATCCGAGACTTTTAGCAGCCCGAGCCGAAGGCGAGGGCTGATAGTAATGTCGAGGATAGAAATGGTTTTGTGGACGAGTTATAAACTCTGCTTTTCACTTAGATTGCGAGGAAATAAATAAATAAACGCAAGAAAAACAAGACCCTGTTTCCCATTTCCCGCCGCTTTTTTTTATTTTAAATCTTACGACTTTGAAATTAGGCTTGGGCTGCAGACCTATACAGCCTACTATTAAATTAATTTTGTAATAAAATAATTTTCTTAAATTAATTAAATAACCTACCGTACTTTAATTTAAATTTTAATATCTTTTATGACTTAAAAACACATAAGGCAAATAAATTAAAGTAAATATTATAAAATAACAAATTCTATCTCTGAACTTTTTGTTGTGTTTGGCTGTATGGCTTATTTCCTTTGTCTTAATATAGATACATTTATGAGTTTACTTTTCTGCCCTTGTGCACAAAATTCGATTTTGTGCAGCCTATATCCTGCGCAAATAAGCACTTTCTGAGCATGAGAAGTGAAAAAATCATTTCCACTTTACATGTAGGGGAGGCACCTATCTTGGACTCTTATGACCGTTTTCACCGGCCCGTCTTAGCGGTAGGAATAAACTTATGTCATCAAATGTCATATAAAATCTTCCAGTAAGGATGTTCCTAACGCTAGGAGGCGTTGGTTAAAATCGGTATTAGTGTCTCTCGTCTCCATGGCCGGCGGTGATTACTTACCTACAGGTGACTCAGACGCTCGTTTGCCGTAAAAAATATCTTATATAACATTAAATATCAGCCCAATACCTCACTATTGAGTGGTCAATTTTCCCGTAATATTATGAAAGTTTCTGTGTGAAAAAACCCTCAGCATAAATACACGGTTTTTTCTGAAGTAAAATGTTTTCGGGCCCTCATTTTCAGATTAAATTTCATCCGTCTTTCACGCTTGTAATATTATTACGATTCAGAATAACTTCCTTATCCTTATGTATACGTTGTATGACAAATGTTAGTATTCTTTGTTTTGTCATTGTAATTTTTTGGAAAAACTCCAAAGGGACATGACTTTCAGTAATAAAGAAGTCAAAAAAGAAGGAAATGTTCACGGCTCTTGAGTAAATTGACAAAAGAGAAATTAATGAATTAAGTATAGGAACTAGAAAAGTGCTATATTATTATGTTAGCACCATATTTTTTTCATAGACGCACAAAGCGAAACTATAAAGATCCCTTATTCCTTTACGGCGAAACTATAAAGATAAAGTTGGTTTCATTAAAAAAAAATATTAAACAATACTTTTATTTATTGTTATTATTTATCGTAATTTTTCTTTTATTAATTTCACACATTTACAAACTAAATAATGAGTAACAACTGTTATAATGGAAATATACAACAACAACTCGAAAAATATCGATATAAAAAATAAAATTTCTTGTTTTTCAGTCCATGGCATGTTGGCAGCAGGCGCCCGCAAATGTTGGGCACCGCCATGCCTCAGCACATATTCCGTCCACCATACTGCGCGATCCAGTGACGTTTGTGGCTGGTCTTGTGACCATGTTCTCAATTTTATAATATTGTTTCTGTAACTGGAATCATGAAAAGACGTTAATCATACTAATATTATAAATGAGAAAGTGAGTTTGTTTGTTTGTTATTCCTCCACGCCACGGCTTGACTAATCAGCCGATCATCATTAAAATTTGTATGGGTATATATCGTCAGGGGTACAGAGTACTTTTTATTTCGTAAAAGAATGTCATTCCAATGGGAAAATATTTTGTTTACTATAGAGGGCGCTGTATGGAATAGGCTATCGGTTAACAAATAGCGCCACAAATCGCGCTATGGGATGTTTTATTTTCAAACGAGATCTATGTCATAAAATTAACCGCGAGCGAAACCGCAGAGAAAACTAGTATTATAGATATAACTAATAAACATATTATATACAATTCAAACGGTGATACTAAACTTGATCCTAAGTAAGCTAGAATTAATCTTCTTATAAAATGGATACCATAGGACGGATATATTATTGTAAATATGTAAACACCGACTCGAGAGCAAACACAAATAATCACATAATTGTATGCCCCGAGCGAGAATTGAGAATCCTGGTACCGAAGAATCATGCACCACCAGGCAGTCGTTGACATTGAGTGTTTGCAATAAGATTCTAATTTAATGTCCAACTAACTATGGGTCAAAAACATACTGAACCTTTTTTCTGATATTATTTTATTTATGGTATTCATCAAACGAGTTTCGGTGACATCCTTACAATCTAGTCTTAATCCACATCCGTAGTGACTAATCAGCTCAATGTTAATGTACTGATCTGAAGTGATTGGCATTCCAATTATTGGAACCGCTGCATCTATTGCTTCATCAGTTGACTGCAGACCTCCGTGAGTAATAAATAATTTCATTTTCGGATGTTCTGCAAGATAGGCATCAATTTTAAGTTCACACTTAACACGCTCAGCGCCATGTTGGGATCGAAACCGATATACATGGCGTTGAGCGGGTTAAATGTTGCCTATATTGCTGTTCTAGAATTGCGGGACCTGTATATGCCACTAATAAATCATGCGACTGTGTCACTTCGTGATGAACTCTAAGAAAATCATGTTCAGGTACTAATAATTTGTATGTCAGTTGCGAGTGAGCATCCAGGACCATCATTTCTGATAGCTCCACCGCTGCCAAGCACACTTTTATTAGCTTGTTTGCCGACATTACCGCTGAGTGAAGAAGTAATGGTAAAACTCCATCGATCGAGGGTAACTGCAAAAAAGTTTCGTTGCAAAGTTTGACCGAAACTTTGTGCCAAAAAGAATTTCTTCTAAAAAGTGAAGATTTTAATGGATGACTTTTTTGGTTTGTCAGAGCTATCATTGGCTTGTAGGTACTTACTCAAAATAGAGCGTTGTGGAAACCAATTGGAAATTTTTACATTTTCCGACTTTCCATCCAGATTTTCTATATCAGACTTTAATAATATATCGTACGGCAGTTGAGAGAAAACTTTTAAGAATATTCGTACCATTTCTGCTGGTAAAGTCGATAACTGAACATTACTTCCAAAGCTTACGTATATTACTCCATTTACTGATGAGTCCATGTATTCCTGAAGTTCCTGTGTTACCAAACATTACCAAATTCACAAAAATTAATGAAATTATAATTATGCATTTCACAAATTTTAAAATATTTATGTCTGTTTTTACCAACAATTTCTAAAATTTTAAACTCTCCTAACAGCTTTTTCTGTGTCTAAGTTATTGTTTTTGGTATGTAAAATTATCAATTCCAATACGATTTTAAAAATATATGTCATACACGTACCAAAGACAATGATTTGAACATAGAAAAAGCTAGAAGACTTAATTTTTTTAAAATGTTGTTGGTGAAAGCGAGCATTAGTTACCTTCGGTAACACATTTTTAGAAGTCAAGTGCAACGCTCCCATATAAACGACGCTAATAGGCATAGGACGATTGTCCCATAGAGGGCTTATGTTCATGAAAAGCATTTCAATTTTATTTCTCAGTTTTTCAAGAGATGGTAAATCATCGACTTGGTCTTTTAACATTTCATCCAATTCTAGGTCACATTGATACATATTTCGTGAAAATATTTTTTGATTATAATACTCTGACACCTCATCCCAAAAAGATAAATTGTACAGTTTTTCCCGAAATAATTGATGGTAAAGCATTGTATCGTCTGGGGCTCCGACAATGTAGTGACTATCATATGATGCACCATATGAGCTAACTTGAATCAAAGGTGCGTTACAGATGTGGGACAACACTGTTGCTGTAGCCAAAGTTGATTCTGTTAAAACCAAATCAAATTTGATTTCTTTTAAAATTTTCCTTACTTCATCGTTTTCTAGTTCAGCCATAAAAATTCCGTTTGCTAAGCGATATCCAATTATGGCTATTTTGTTAATAGGCACATGATATAAACGTAATATATTCTCACGCCACAAGTTATAAGCCAAGTCATGTACATCTATCTCTCTCAGGTTTGGTGGTGTACTTTCGTTAATAAACACTGGGTCTGGAGTCACAATAGTAACTTGATGTCCTCTTCTGGCCAGCTCTTGAGTGAACGGACGGAAGACAACTTGGTGACTTATAGATGGAATAGGAAAAAATGCTAAAATATTTGCTCCATCACTTTTTGTAACAATACAAGTAGACATAGCAAAAACAATAAAAATGTTTAACATTTTAAATTCAAAATTAGAAATTTACTTAGCCGTTACGAGTTTCAACACGAAATAAAATAACAAGTGGTAAAGTTTATTTGTCTAAGTATTTTTAGGGTTCCGTAGTAAACTACAAGAAACTCTTATAATTTCGACATATCCGTCTGTCTGTCTGTCCGTCCGCGGTCTAGCGCGTAGACGCTTAATGCTGCTGTAATTTGGTATGTATACACAAGTTATCAATGCTAACAAAGTACTGGAACAAATTTTTTTTTATGTTTCCTTCCCCTAAAAAAATATTTAAAGTGGAAATGAAAAGTTTTTTTTGCGCCCACCCTATGTTGTGGTATATCGTTAGATAGGTCTCTTCAAAACATTATTGACAGAGTATGGGAAGATCATTTTTCGTGCCAATTTTCGGTGGTTCGCCCGCTATTTCCGAAAGTCTTGTGTTTAGAAATTTGAAAAAAATCGTGGTAGTTGTCCATATGCTGAACCTTTAATGAAAACTATTACGGGAAAGTAGGTTTTACTAGTTACCGAGTAATAGTCGACGAACTTATAAAATAAAATTTCTTCGATGAAAACATACAAATGTCATCAAATATGGCACTGTACTCATCTGCAAGAAAGCAAAGCGTAGCAAATACGGAACCCTACATTGTGCGTGGTCCGACACGTATTTGCCCGGTTTTTATTGTTATTTTATGTATATTTGTCATGAATTACGAAACTGTTTAATCAGTATTTGGATTGTTAACAATGTAGCATTATCATTTACATTATGTACTTCCATTGGACTAGTTCACAGTATATAGATCTCCGTGGCGTATTGGTTACCACGCCAGACCGCCACCAGGAGTTCCCGGTATCGAATCCCGGTCGAGCCATGATGAAAAACGAACTTTTTCTTATTGGCCTCGGGTCTTGGATGTTTATCTATATATGTATTTGTTATGAAATATAATGTCGTTGAGTTAGTATCCCATAACACAAGTTTCGAACTTACTTTGGGGCTAGCTCAATCTGTGTGAATTGTCCCTATATATTTATTTATAGTTTCATCTTCAGAAAAATACAAACATCATATTTTTTATATTAAATGTGGACCAGAGGTACACTTGGCAAAGTAACTTCTAATATTTTAGTCTTATTTGAATTTAATGTCAAATTGTTGCAAGTGAACCAGTTTTAAATGGCAGAAAATGCATCATTTACTTTGATATTGTTGGCTTCATTTGTATTGGTAATAAAAAGTTTTTCCTTGCCTGTCTGGGTCAGCTCCTCTTCCTCTCCCTTGTCAAAATCTTGACTAAGCTCATGCAAGTGCACATGCTAATATTCTACTCTTCCATAGACTTAAATTGTACCTTTAGGAAAAAGGTAAAAAATTGCTTAAAACTTCGAGTTACTTATAATACCATTATTGTTTATTTGATTGATTTTAAACATAATATCATTCTGCTTAGAGTCAATTAAATAACATACAAACTTTCCACGAAGTAATTGTTTTACTTTAAAATAAATTATTCAAGGCTTTAGTATTTCTTACGTTTCTTATTTTAGTATAGTTTGTTCAAGATACAAATATAATTTTAATGTGAACAAAACCATTATAATACTTTCAAATAGAGACTGCCTGTGAAAAAAAAACTATCAACTTTCGCATTCGGTCGGGTTACAAAAACGGATATTAACCGATTAAATATTTCAGATAAAAGAGGAAGAAGACAAGAATACACAGAAACATTAAACAAATGCTGGTTAGAAGACCAGGGCCCCGATTCTACTAAACAAATGCACCAATGGACTCTCAATGGTGTCTCAATCGTATCTCAATAGAATGTCAAAAACTATTCCACTGATACACTATCGGCATTCTATTGAGACACCATTGAGAGTCCATTGGTGCATTTATTTAGTAAAATCGGGTCTCAGCTGGCAGCGGCCTGCATCCAGCGACTTCTTGCGATATTCTGTAGGTCGCCTGACCACCTCGCGGTGAGGCCGTCTTTCACTACGTTTCTGGTACGTGATCGCTATTTTAATTATAACAGAGCATAATAATTTTATTCTGTTTTATTATTAACATTCTTGACAAGAAACAAAAGAAATCCGAAATTGACAAGCTAGTGAAAAATATGTAGCAAAAATAGGTTTTATAGAAAGCATATTCTTCTTCACAAGAAATAAGGAGTTTTCAAGGCGGCCAAGATAATCTACGAATCTTTTTTTAGTAGAATATTCCAAACATCTCTTGCATACACAATACGTATAACCCATAAAAGAGATAAAACCATTTCAGTCTATGTTCACCCGATTCAATTTTCCGTTCCCCCATCTAGAAAGGTAAGCCAATACTTTGAAACTGTCTTCTTGACTATTGCTATAACAATGAACCATTATGGCATTTGAATAAAAGGAGAATTCAGTTGGCTAAAGCCGTTACAGGCACCCATTATAGCAACCACGCCCTTGTTAAGTGGTACAAGTTTTAAAATAAAAGATTTTACAACTTCGTTGAAAATAGTTAAGGTGCTGTGAGTACAGAAGATATATATAAAATCTTTTACTTAGGGACTAGGCCGTCACGGGCACTTTTAATATTGTCGAAGTGTACAATTATATTAATTTAAAGCAATCGAAAATGCATCATACTAGCGCGCAGCGGGGCAACCAAAAAAACATTACTAGTTAGAATAAGATTCAAAACTGGTAAGAATTCAAGGAAACGTCAGTCCGTATTTTCGGAATTCCGTATGGGGGCCAAATGCTATTTAAACCACCGTATAACTGTCGTTTCTTATAGCAATAACATCATTTTGGGAGTCTATCTTCATTTTTCTTTTCATTTATGAACTTTGATGAAAGAAATAGAAACTAAAAGAGGAAAACTATTGGGACGTCTTATAAGGCACGATGAATTTATCAGAAAGATCTTAGAAGAAAAAATACTAAGAAAGGTAGAAGAGGAGGAGAAAGGCCGAGAAGAGCATACACTTTATAGAGAGGTGAAGGAGCTGGCACATGGGATAGGAAAATGGAAGCGGGTACACCAAAAAGAGCGCGGCTTTTATATTTAGAGAGAGAAAACACACGTCACTAGCTAACCTGCGTATTATAACCTATCCACAACACATGAAAATAATAACTCATTCGCCATCTCCTAAAACTTGTGCCCAAAGAATAAATAATGACTCAATGTCACCGCCAACTTGTGCCGATATTTCGCCAATTTCATTTCTTCAGTTTTCACCGTTTGAATCCTCTTTTGTTTTCGGCTACTCTGACGCATTTTCTTTTAATGGGTAGCGAATTAGGAAGCTGTATTAAATTAAATCTACGAAGAGAATTCAGAAATGATTGCTTTTTCATACTAATTTACTCGATTCCAATTAGTGAATATATTTTCTTTTGATTTTATAGCATCTTTCATCTTATTAAGATAATTTGGAGATAACAGACTGTGCCTTTTCAGGATTTTAAGGTTTTTTTATTTAGTAAAGTTGTGGCGATTATCGATAAGTTTCGATAGATGTCGCCACAGTATTTCATCTCATATTTAGAAAATATCATTATGGCTTGGACACAACATTTCAGCCGTTTTGACATTGGAAATGTCTTTTCGTTCGCTTCAGTATAGGCTTCGATTTCACGAAAAAGTGCGATCCCCTTATATCTCAGAGAGTTGTAAAGATATGATATTCATATAAGGCTCAAAAGACGCGTATTCACGAGAGCTGTAAGGTGCAAAAAGAATTATTTGAGAAAGTCAAAAATGAAAAAAGTTATGGCCGAAATTGTGAAAATAAAAATCATTTCTTTCCGAATTTTTGATTTTGGCGCTCGATATTTTGGAAACGAAAAATGATATCAAAAATTTGAGAAAAATTCGTCTGGACAATTTAGTCAGCTATAATTTGAGCCTAAAACAAAGATGATCGGGTTAAGGGCTTGCCCTGTAGCTTAACCTTTTTGAACAAAGTCAAAAACAGTGTAGTTTTATTTTGTAACCTTTTCCTTATCCCGACTTTATCGTCGCTCATCATCATCATCATATCAACTCATAATCATCCCATTGCTGGGATACGAAGTCGAAGGTGATTAGAGCGCACTCTGCCACGCTGCTCCAATGAGGATTGGCAGAGGCCGGTGTTTTCAAACCGCCCTAAGGCCACCGACTTGGCCTAACGACTGTCATCCATCGATAACACCCGGGACCGATGGCTTAACCCTTTATAGGGCATAAGCATCTAGGGTAGATAAAAAAAACTATGTTTTAGATTGTTTTTTTTATGTTTTTCAAAAAATAAAAATAAAAACACGGTGTTAAAAATATTCCATCTGCCCGTGTGGCTTGAGGTTCTGAGATCTGCTGAGTACCAGATATATTGGGTAAAATTTCAAATCTTGCTGCCCGCCTAGAACGATCGCGTTGGGATAGAACGACGGAGGACGGAGGGCTAGATTAAAAATCAACAGATGAAATGCTAGTTCGACTTTCGACAGGTATTATGCTGCATGGTGGTGGCAAGTTATTTATGATTCAAAGTATGAATTATGTATAATAAAATTCCAGAATATATAAAAAAAATTGCCAAATAATCGATTTAAATCAAATGACAAAAAATTCTTAACCAGTAAAGCGTACTATACTATCAACGAATATCTAAATGAAGCCCCCTTGCGAAGGTGAAATGCTAAAACTTGTCGTGAAAAGCCAGTCAATGTTCAATAAATTACATAAATAAAAAATTGTAATATGTACACGCGTCGTAGTGTCATCCAAATGGGGCTGTTTTTTATATTATTAAAATTTTAATATAATTTAAATTAAATAATTGGTGACAAGGATGTTAATGTGCACGTCATACTCGCAAATTGTCCAAACTGGCGGTGGCGTTGTGGGTCGGGTTACTGTTGTTCCCTTCAATATTGTTCATAATATTGTTAATGGTGACCCCAGTAATGGGGGCTGGCAGGCTGACTCTCACGTCAAGTCGAAAATACACGAGAACGGTTGCTGCATTGCGGGCCTGGTCTGCTCCTATCTTTAACACCGATTTTGCATTTTATATTTTAGATGATATGATAATTTTATTACAAATTAATGGCACTATTTATTGACGTAATGTTGTATGTACCTAGTTTTAAATTTTATGGTAAAAAAAACACGACATATTTATAAATGCCAAAAAAGGCCGTAACAGGTTTTCTTTCGCCATTTCTTTTACCAGTGGTCATTTTGCTTTTGTTTCCGAAATAGTAGTAGTATATACATAGAATAGATTAATCCCACCAAAAACATTTTCATGTAAAATGTTGCCAAGACGAGACCATAATGACTCGCACTGTCAAAAAGTTATCAGATCTCATGTAGAACCAAGCTTCTAACTCTACACGCCCTACCTCTACAAGGCCTAACTTCACAAACTCTACACCTTCAAGTGACGAAATCGGGGGTTTTAAGACATTAATAAAATCTAAAGTATAATAGCTACGACATTCAAACTTTATGTTTAATGATTGTACTGGTGTCATTATATCTTGAAATTTGTAACTATTTAGCATCATCCAAACCAAAGTTATGAGAGTTCAAAAAAACGACGAAACGTTTCGAGAAAAGGTAGGTAGTGCCCTTGCGCTCCGCTTGGCTCGTCTAGTGCGAGATTTATACAAATCATTTATTACAACTGTATACTCTGACAAGAGAACGTGTTTGTGAAAACTTATTCTCTAAATAAAAGTTTTGAATTTGAATTTGGTCACCCCACGGGCAAAGGGAATATTTTTACCACCACAAAAAAAGCGTGTTAGAAAAGCCTCGTAAATATAAAAATTAAACTTATTCCAAATGCAATAATAACAACTTATCTTTCGAAAGTCGCAAAATTTGAAGATGCATAAAGATTTAACAGCAGGTGTCGAAATTCAGTTGTTTTTAAACTTGTAACTGTCACAGATAAAAAAAAAATATTATGACGTCCGTTCTTAACTCCTAGATAAAAAATGTTAATATGAAATCCACAATTTGTTGCCATAGGAATAAATTCGATCACTAATTTAGTTTTAAAAAAAAATCTAAAAAAATATAGTGGGAAATATATTCCCGCTGCCTTATAAAGAAAGGGTCGTGCCCACGGGTCGTGCCCTCCGAAGCACGGAGAAGCTCAAGATAACAAAACCCATCCAAACGCTGGCTAGGGTCGATGTCGCTTAATTATCGCTGTGTTCGTTAGTATTAGAGTGCGACACACCACACAGCGACGCCATCGAGCTCCTCTGACGCCATCGAGCTCAGCGACAATATTTTTTCGAATTCCGTAGATTCATTTCCAATCTGCACGATAGTCGTGTGAGGCACGAAATCTGTGAATTTTTGTTTAAACTGTGGTCGCGCGCCGTGAGGTCAGCTAGTCCCAATTTTTTGAAAATATTTTTTAATATTTTTACTACCTATTATTTTAATGGGAAACGTTACAATACAATGTGTCGACATCCGAAGAGTATGGCGTTAAAATCATAAATTCATGCATTATAAAACTTAACTGCTATTTGCAAAGGGTTGAAACCAAACCAGCTTATTAATGATACATCATCCAATTTTCCGTTAGAGATGAAACCAAAATTATTTTTTTAGGGTTTCGTATTTCAAATTATACGGCACGGAACCCATATCATTGTGATGGCCTTTTCCGTAACTGGGCATTTTATGTATACTCTTCGAAGGCGAAAGTTGGTTACTTCAATTTTCTCAACTGTAAACTGGCCTTTTTTTTTTTTTTTGTTTATAGTCAGGAAAATGCATTACTGCATGCCCCGCCGCTTGGGGAAGCGGTGGGGGTATGTCGGGCTCTCCCTCTTATGCCACTTGGGTATACCGACTAAAAACCTGACTGACTGCCACCTTATCCGCCTAGATGGGCGGGGCCACGGGAACTAAGATACTTCCGTGACCCCGCCGGCGGTTGTCCGAAGACCCGTCTCCTTGGGCTCGGCACTATTGGCGGCGCGCACAGTTGAAATTGGCGCGCCGCACCGCTCGGGGACTTCCGATCCAATGGGCGACGGTTTCCCCAAACCGCCGCCCGAACTGTAAACTGGCCTGAGACTTGACATGTCTTTATTTTTTTTTGGGTGAAGAAATATGCATTACTGCATATCCCGCCGCTTATCAATGTGTCGATGGACGACTTTTGTTATGTGGCTGCCCCTAAAGCGGCTTGAAAATACTGGCCTCCCGCAATCCGCATGCATGGCAGAGTTTTTCGTTTCGAATCCCCTTCGATTGAAGGGAGACCCTGGAGTGGGATGATAATAGGTTGAAATGACCTACAAGATCGTAGTGAACCCTTATTGCGTGAGTCCGACTCACACTTGGTCGACTTTTTACATTGACCTACATTTTTTATCTCAAAATGTATGCACGCGCGTTTTATGGGAACGCTTTATAGACTTTTAGGTTTTTATTTCATATTAAAGTATGCATTCTCAATTCTCCAATAAACGGGAAATAATATATAGAGTTCCCGCGGGTCTACTGGTATTGCTCACATAATGTAATATTATTATTATGTGTATGTGAGCAATACCTGTAGACCTTGCTTCTTCAAGGTCTCTAGATCATATTTGTGCGATTAAGGAAATGTTCCAGAAATCGCAGTGTCCGAGTTTTTTTATACCACAAAGTTGGCAAACAAGCATACGGCCCGCCTGATGGTAAGCATCACCGTAGCCTATAGATAGACGCTTGCAATACCGGGGGTATCACTCACGCATGCGTGCCAACTCTCCCATCCCCGTAAGTGAAGCTCTGGAGACCTTACTCATCGTAGGAACACAACATGGCCGAGACCGATGCTATTTGGCTACGATCTTCTGTAAGGTGCAGGTTCTTCCCCAGACGGGCTGCTCCGATTTGAGCAGATTATCCGCTGTGCCCTACCTCTCTTTAATCGAATAGTACGATAGTCTAATAGAAGTAGTTATAATAAGGTGGAACAACTCCTCAAAATACTCATCGTTGTATGCAATACTACACAAAAACTTTTTATTGCAACAAATTGAAACTACATGGCTCAAGATCGGAAGAAATGGTTCTCTTGTGTCGGAGGCCAAGACTCACTCTGGGTCGCTGAGCCATTGGAGTAAGTAAATTGAAACTACAGTATAAACGGACAATTAATTTATAAGTATAATAACCGACATTGCTACGCAGTATCTTCCAGGCAGCCTTTGGTGAAGAAATAAAGCTGATAAAATAATAGGTATCCCACTAATATTATGAAGGCGAAAGTATGTGAAATGTTTGTTACTTCTTCACGCTCAAATGGCTGGACCAATTTTTATGATATTTCATATGTAGGTAGCTGATACCTTGAATTAACACATACTTAGGTACTTTTTATCCCGAAAAGTACGCAATTCTTGTAGGATTTGGTTGAATAGATGGCGCTGCTGTGCATAAAATTAAACGCGGGTAACACCGTGGGGCAATTAGGATTTCTTTATTTATCGGTATGTTTCAAATTTATTTAAAATACATTGTTGATTGGGTCATTATAATATCATTCAAAGAATTATGAGAATTTGTTGTTATGAGGAAAAAGGTTATTGTTTTTATCTGCCCCACGCTTACAAAGCCTTGTGAAACAATAAGCCTGTAATATTATGGGCAGTCAAACGATAACTGTGGGTTATGGGCGAATGATTAAACAAACAAATTACTGAATATTAAAACAACAAATTATTACAGGCCACGTTGACCATTATTACAATCATTTAATTGTAAATGTTGATGATGGAATATAGGAAATCAACATTGTATTTATCAAAGAAGATTAACAGCATCTTATACAAAAATTATACAGAAGTATGGAAACAAATAGCTTATCTTTCGTAAGTAAGGTAAACAGTGTAAAAACAAAACATGAAAACACAAAAAACAGACATCTATAAAAAGTGTTGAAAAAAAACAAATAGGTAGAATGTGGTGTGTTGTGTCGCGACAAAATGTTTTCTCCTCTCTTTCTGTTAAAAGTCGCCATTATTGGCTTTTCCTGTTAATGGTCAACGGTTCAGGGACTCATGTCTCTGTGCTGCACGAGCGGCGGTGATCACTGAATATCAGGGGCCCGATTCTTTCTACTAACACAAATGCACCAATGGACTCTCAATGGTGTCTCAATCGTATCTCAAAATAATGCCGATAATGTATCAGTGGAATAGTTTTTGGCATTTGTTATGGACATAATGTTTAACTTATTGTTTAAGTCCATAACAAATGTCAAAACTATTCCACTGATACACTATCGGATTCTCTTGAGACACGATTGAGACACCATTGAGAGTCCATTGGTGTATTTGTGTTAGTAGAATCGGGCCCCGGGTAGCCCGCATGCTCGTCTGCTTTTCTTCTAAACAATAATGTTCCAAGAACCAACTAATCAAGTACCCATTGAAATCCTTTCAAAATCTTAAACTTTAGAAACTTGAAATTATAATTAAAACTTAAATTAACATTATTGTGAAGTTTGTAGCAAGTTATGTACGTATCTTTCAAGTTTATGTATGTACAAAATAATTGTATTAAGATCATGTGACAATGATTGATGAGTGAAAGGTCATGTTCTAATGAAGAAATGATTCTCTTGCCCGCGACTACACTCGCGGTAAATTATTATTAAATCCACTAAACTAAATTATTTTATTAAATTCATTACTCAACATCATTTAGATAATAAAGCTGAAAATCCATTTCGTCGTATTAAGAAGAGGCAGGGAGTTCCAGAGGGATATCTTAATTAAACAGTATAAATTGTAAAGTTAGATTGCCATCTTTTAATGGCAAAGTAGGTACAATTAGTTCTACTTTGCATAACGGCAAGCATAAGTGAAACACGAATTAAAGAGGAAAATTATGATATTAAAACTTGTCATAATTAGGGTTTATAATACATTCGTCGCAAACTAAATTCATCTAATGAAAAGGTGTGTATTTTGTGATGAGTGTAATTTTAATGTGTGGAGTTGGTATATAAAAGTGACGAAGTTACTTTAAGAAGAGTACGAACAATAGCCCTACAATTATTATTTCGTGGAAGTTTGTAATTTTTTTTTATATCACTAAGGTGGAAAACAAGCACACGGCCCGCCTGATTATAAGTAGTCATATCCTATAGACGCTTGCAATACCGTTGGCTGACAATGGCCAAAACACAGTCGGTATAAAACGCTTGAATACACACGGCGACTTAATCTTTTGTATATTTCAACACATTACTTTAAACTCCATTAAAGTGTGTTAGGTACAAGTACATTACTCGTGCTTGATAAATTATTTACTAGCTTAAGAAGATTTAGGGATAGTAATGGACTAGGGATTAGGTACTAAAGGCATTATCAAGATATCTGTAATCCTGATAATACTTGTTAACTTCCAAATAATCAAATGTAAGCCAACTAAGAACATTACAGATATCTAATAATTCTAATATATTGTGATAAGCCAAGCTCGGAAAATCATAAATATATCAACTAATAATATTTTAACCCAATCTAAAGATTTTAACAATTACGGAGATATGAAACAGAAAATGGGATTAGATAGAGATGAATAAAGATTCGAAGAGGATACCGACCAAATGAATGGCCAGAATGGCTTTAGTTTTTGGTCATATTTTAAAGATCCGGTGATTCTAGCAAGTTCGTTTGGTGAAAATTATAATAACTTTGACACAATCGGTGCTCAAGCTGATGGAATCTTTTACAATCAATTATTCAGAGAAAGGATTTACAATTTGACTCTCTTAGAATATATTATTGAGTATAACAACTAACATAATTATATAATTTAAGAACGGTTTTAATGCGGTTCTGTGCCACTGCCGAATGAGCTGAGAGACAACGTAGAGTAGCAATGTTGTTCCTTAATATACATCTTTGGGACAATCGACCTGTACCAACTGGAGTCGTTTATATGGGAGGAATACACTTAACAGAAGGAAAAAAGACCCTTGCCAGTGTTTGGATGGGTTTCATTATCTCGAGCTTCTCAAATCTTCAGAAAATTAACAACGACAACCTCATTATTGATAATCTAACATTTGGCAAATCATAAGTTTCAGCTTATTGACGTCCAGGGGGAGAAACTGTAGCTGCCATGGAACTCACAATGAGTTTAATAAGATTTTTGCAAACCATCCATTGGAAACTCAATTAATTTTTTTTATAAATTTCAGTTACCGCCACAATAATATCATACTTAGATCCTGGATGCATGACCAGCGACAAACGCCACAAGATCGCGCGGTGAAACGGAGCGAACGGAGTACGTGCTTTGGCGTGACGGAGCGCAGCATATTATGCGCTCACTGCCAACATGATGAAAACCGAAAAATTGGAATTTAGATTAATTTTCATGTCATGTTACAATCGTTTTATTTGTATCTTTCTATTTCGAATTGAAATATTTTATTTTATGTTTAAGAAATATAATTTGTACTTATTTTTCTTAATTGTCTACTTTCTTATTCCAGAATTAAACTGCTTTTACTGCTTTTAAGTCTAGTCTTAATGTACTAGTTTTTTATTTTTCTTAACCTTGGAGACATAACATTTATGCAAACACAAATCTTTTATAGGTATTTAATAACAAAAAGTACAGTAACATGAGGAAAATAACGAAGAAATTGTATTGAAAAACGTGTGATTTGCATAAATACAGCGTAACAAACGACACGAATATTTGCAAAATGCAGCACGTGTTATATATTTTAGTCGGAATTGGTAAAGTTCACGACAGCCACAAAATGCTAATTTATTTCAAGCCACGAGACTCAGAAACACACATACATGTATACTCATCAATATTTTCAATACGCCAATAAATTCCGACGTTCATCTCGTATTTTTCACTTAGCACTGTATCAGATTTGCTTCGGAATCAGTAAGCTATGTAATAAAATGGATGGCAGTATATTTTTATCACTAAAACGTGCAAATAATGTTACTTCTTGTGGCTTTTATTCAATAATATTTATGTTTTTTGATAATTTCGATCACATTGTAACAGCACCTAAATTAAAATTTAAAGAAGTTGAAATGAATTATTAAAGAATATTTCGTCGCTTCCGTGGATGTAATTTGATAAAAGAGTTCTAATATGTAGTAATGCTAGTTGTACACTCTCGGAAAGTGAAGTGAAGTTATACACAAAGTAAAAAGACAGAAGACAAAGTCGGACGTAGACCGTCCACACTCTTGTTTTTGTTCAACTTCGCGAGACTGTACAGACTCAACTAAAGACCAAGACAACCAGTCTTGTGCTATATTCAATACAAAGTTCGTTTTTATGTGATTTGATTAGGAAATACCTTTATGATAATCATCAGAAATATAAAGTGGATTAAATAATACATCTGTTGTTTAAAAAGGCATATAACTACACCACATACAATTCAAAGTGCAAATAAAGATATACGTTCGGTTGTTGTATTATTTTGAATCATTTTATTTTGTGACGTAGACTGTAGAGTGACTCTCTAACCACATGAGTAAATAAAATGTGCTCTAACCAAGTAACCTAACATAATTATTATTTGTTATAAGCCAAGTTATAAGCCAAGTCGTGTACGTATCTATCTCTCTCAGGTTGGGTGGTGTACTTTCGTTAACAAACACTGGGTCTGGAGTCACAATAGTAACTTGATGTCCTCTTCTGGCCAACTCTTAAGTGAACGGACGGAAGACAACTTGGTGACTTATAGATGGAATAGAAAAAAATGCTAAAATATTTGCTCCATCACTTTTTGTAACAATACATGTACACATAGCAAAAACAATAAAAATGTTTAACATTTTAAATTCAAAATTGGAAATTTACTTAGCCGTTACGAGTTTCAACACGAAATAAAATAATGTTAAAGATAGATAGATAGATAGAATACGCTTTATTTGCAAAACACAAACAAGTAATACAGTAAATGGTAAAAAGGTACAGACAGTGTTTATGCAACAAGGCGGCCTTATTGCTGAAAGCAATCTTTTCAAGGCAACCTTAGGGTAACGAATTTCAGCATGGAGTGGGCAGGACCCGCAAGACACAATAATCAGCAGGACATTATCGATATAATTTATAAATATAACTTATATACTTACTAATACATACATACATATTATATATACATATATAATTGTCAATATATACTTATTACAATATAAACATACATAGGATATAATGTCGTTACACTAAAAGAGAGCAAGGAAACGATCTTTAACAAGTTTTTTAAAGATATGGATGGACTGAGCAGATCTTATATTTAGCGGTAAACTGTTCCATAGCCTGATAGCCTGGACGGTGAAGGATAGGTCGAAGGATTTAGAAGAATGGACAGGAAGCAGCAGAGTAAGATTCTCAGTAGAGCGGAGTGATAAGCTATGGGACGAAGAAGTATATGTGAAACATTCTTTAAGATAGGAGGGGGTTCTAGGATTGAAAAGAATAGTATAGAGGAGGGAAAGGATATGCATGTTCCTACGCTGACGAATTGAAAGCCATTTTAAACGCACGCGGTATTCCGATATATGATCAAACTTGCGTAGGCCGAAAATAAATCTAATACAGAAATTTTGGAGACGATCTAACTTATTAATCAAATCAACGTTGAGGTCTAGGTACGATGTATCTGCATAATCTAGAATAGGAAGGAGAAGGGATAAAGTTTATTTATCTAAGTATTATCTATTTTTATTTTTATTTAATGGATATTTTGTCTTGTATTACGAGACTGTTTAATCAGCGTCGAAAATAACTTTTATCCATTCCTCATTTCATCCATCCATTTTTAATTTCCAAACAACCTTACCACATGTGCCTTCACTATCAATTATTTTAACCTACACATATTCCCATTCGCCATATAGCTAATTAGCTACGTATGATAAATTTAATTTGTAATGATAGCATGTTAGCTGTATGCAGCAAGAAAAATGAGCAAAATTGGCGACAGTAAAAAAGTAGCAGGCCAAATGAATTCAAATATATTAGAAAACTAGACGATGCTCGCGAAATCTCGATTTTGCGATTTTTCTCTCAATATACGGGATAAAACTATTCTATGTTATAAACTACCCGTGTACCAAATATCAAGGAAATCTGTCTAGCCATTTTTTGCATGAAAGAGTAACAAATCAATACAAACTTTCGTCTTTATATACATCATACAGTCTTTTTATTACAGCGGAATATGCAGTAAACTGCATAAAAATTTTACCCCTAAACAAAAAAAAGTAAGCTGTCTTCCCACTTCAATATCTTTAAGATGGTAGAAGCAACACATTTATAAACATTTGTATTTTATCCGGGGAAGAATTCTGTGGGATTGATGTTCATCCCAAAACTTGTAAATGACACAATTCGTAGACGAATGTAAATAAGATTTCAAATCCTGGATATACCAGGGTTTCTACATGATACAGGGCTTGTACTTGTTTTTGTTACCGTCAGATTTTGACATTGGAAATGTCTTTTCGTTCGCTTCAGTATAGGCTTCGATTTCACGAAAAAGTGCGATCCCCTTATATCTCGGAGAGTTGTGAAGATATGATATTCATAAAAGGCTAAAAAGACGCGTGTTCACAAGAGCTGTAAGGTGCAAAAATAATTATTTGAGAAAGTCAAAAACGAAAAAAGTTATGGCCGAAATTGTGAATATAAATATCATTTCTTTCCGAATTTTTGATTTTGGCGCTCGATATTTTGGAAACGAAGAATGATATCAAAAATTTGAGAAAAACTCGTCTGGACAATTTAGTCAGCTATAATTTGAGCCTAAAACAAAGATGATCGGGTTAAGAGTTTGCCCTGTAGCTTAACCTTTTTGAACAAAGTCAAAAACGTTGTAGTTTTATTTTGTAACCTTTTCCTTATCCCGACTTTATCGTCGCTCGTCATCATGATCATATCAACTCATAATCATCCCATTGCTGGGATACGGGTCTCCCTTCAGTCGAAGGTGATTAGAGCGTACTCTGCCACGCTGCTCCAATGATGGATTGGCAGAGGTCGGTGTTTTCAAACCGCGCTAAGGCCACCGACTTGGCCTAACGACTGTCATCCATCGATAACAGCCGGGACCGACGGCTTAACCCTTTATAGGACATAAGCATCTAGGGTAGATAAAAAAAACTATGTATTTAGATTTTTTTTTATGTTTTATGTAATGTAAACACGGTGGTAAAAATATTCCCTCTGCCCGTGTGTCTTGAGGTTCTGAGGTCTGCTGAGTACCAGATATATTGGGTAAAATTTCTAATCTTGCTGCCCGCCTAGAACGATCGCGTTGGGATGGGACGACGGAGGACGGAGGGATAGATGAAAAATCAACAGATGAACTGCTAGGTTCGACTTTCGAGAGGTATTATGCTGCTAGGTGGATCAGGTGTCGGTGCCATAGGCCTGTCATTAGGCTCGTCATAGTTTTTTAGGATCGTTCAATACAGTATCAAAACCATCATCAGATACATCGGGAAGACAAAATATGTCTTCCAATTCGTTGACTATTTGTAAATCTATATACATATAATAAAATAGTAGACCCCGATATGTCTGAACATATTCGGCAAAAATGGAGAGGGAACAGTTAGAGAAAGGTAACAAAAGCGAAAAAAATTTTTTTTTGTCTGTCTGTTTGAACACGCACATCTTCTAAATTACTGAATGGATTTTAATGCTGTTTTAACTTAAGGAAGATAGAGCTCGGCTTGGAGCAGAATATAGGTTTTGTCGCATTTAAATCGGATGTCAGGAAAATAAGTTATGGTCATTTAAAGGTCTCTACCCTGACTATGTAAGAAAAAAATATTTCTCGCACTTACAAACTTGAGACTTGGTACAGTCAACAAAGGAGTTGACTGTCCCCTCTGTATATATGATTAAAGATTTCTAAATATTACGTGAAGGGATTTACTTGAAAATTTGTAATTACATAGTATAATATGAATACTATTGATAAATAAAATTTCAAGTACATCCCTTCACGCAATATTTAGAAATCTTTAATCATATATACAGAGGGGGGTCAGTCAACTCCTTTGTTGACTGTACACCATAACTACCGACAACAGACTAAACCGGACCGGACCGAACCGGACCGAACCAAACCGAACTGGACCGAACCGAATCGAACCGGATGTCAGGAATAGAAGTTACCCTCATTTAAATTTTCAACAGCCTAAGAATTTTAAAATTGTCACTCACTGCAGAGTCGGAATCGCCCGATATCTCATAACGACCATTTTTAAATTCAGTAGCACTGTGTATGAAAGTTTTTTTTTACTTGAGTTAACCATTTAAAATTTTGTTCCTTTCAAATTTACTAGATGCCACTGTTAGATTCTGAATCGCACTATGAAAGTTTTTTAGTATAACTGAACTGACGATTTCAATTTTAATATAATTTTAATTTTTCATAATTATTTTACATTAGGTATTTTGAACACAGCGGCGAGCAAATAGTCAATGAGCAATAAAGAACACTGATGTCTCGGGGAAAAACTATAGCAGTGGTAATAGGAGACTGTTAAATCCGTCTATACTATTATAGTCATAAGTCCAATTCCACACGAGCGAAGCCGCGGGCATAGCTAGTCGTTAAGTATTCTCTACTCCTACTCATTTGCCAGATAGTCTGTAATAAGCAAAAAAGAAAATAGGATTAACGTGGTCCGAGAGTCTCTTCGCGAGTTTTTCAAAAGCACTAATATTCTCACGGTGGCATCTCAGTGCATTCTTGACAGCATCATGTTTGTTCGTAAAAACATTCATGACTATAACCAGGTATGGATATTCATAATTTCAATACGCGTCACAGAAATAAATTAGCTGCTCCTAAATTCAGGCTTAGGAAAGCGGGCAAGTTATTTATGATTCAAAGTTTGCATTATGTTTAATAAAATTCCAGAATATATAAAAAAAATTGCCCAATTGCAATAATCGATTTAAATAAAATGTCAAAAATTCTTAACCAGTAAAGCGTACTATACTATCAACGAGTATCTAAATGAAAGGTCTCCCTGGCCCCCTTGCAAAGGTGAAATGCTAAAACTTGTCGTGAAAAGCCAGTAAATGTTCAATAAATTACCTAAATAAAAAATTGTGTTCAATATTGTAATATGTACACGCGTCGTAGTATTATCCAAATGGGGCTGTTTTTTATATTATTTACATTTTAATATAATTTTGATTAAATAATTGGTGACAAGGATGTTAATATGTACGGGCACGTCATACTCGCAAATTGTCCAAACTGGCGGTGGCGTTGTGGGTCGGGTTACTGGTGTTCCCTTCAATATTGTTCATAATATTGTTGATGGTGAGCCCAGTAATGGGGGCTGGCAGTCTGACTCTCACGTCCGTCAACTCGAAAATACACGAGAACGGTTGCTGCTTTGCGGGCCTGGTCTGCTCCTATCTTTAACACCGATTTAGCATTTTATATTTTAGATTTAATTTTATGAATGGCACTATTTATTGACGTAATGTTGCATGTACCAAGTTTTAAATTTTATAGTAAAAAAAATCACGATATATTTATAAATGCATTTAAAAAGACCGTAACAGGTTTTCTTTCGCCATTTATTTTACCAGTGGTCATTTTGCTTTTGTTTCCGAAATAGACGTAGTAGTATATAGAGTAGATTAATCCCAACAAAAACATTTTCATGTAAAATGTTGCCAAGACGAGACCATAATGACTCGCATAGTCAAAAAGTTATCAGATCTCATGTAGAGCCAAGCTTCTAACTCTACACGCCCTACCTCTACAAGGCCTAACTTCACAAACTCTACACTTGCAAGTGACGAAATCGGGGGTTTTAAGACATTAATAAAATCTAAAGTATAATAGCTACGACATTCAAACTTTATGTTTAATGATTGTACTGGTGTCATTATATCTTGAAATTTTTAACTATTTAGCATCATCCAAAACAAAGTTATGAGAGTTCAAAAAAACAACGAAATGTTTCGAGAAAAGGTAGATAGTGCTCGTCTCGTGCGAGATTTATACAAATCATTTATTATAGCTGTATACTCTGACAAGAGAACGTGTTTGTGAAAGCTTATTCTCTAAATAAAGTTTTGAATTTGAATTTGGTCACCCCACGGGCAAAGGGAATATTTTTACACCACAAAAAAAGAGTGTAAGAAAGGCCTCGAAAAACTTATTCCAAATGCAATATACATAAGACATTAAGTTTAATAACAACTTATCTTTCGAAAGTCGCAAAATTTGAAGATGCATAAAGATTTAACAGCAGGTGTCGAAATTCAGTTGTTTCTAAACTTGTAACTGTCACAGATAAAAAAAAAATATGACGTCCGTTCTTAACTCCTAGATAAAAAAAAATAATATGAAATCCACAATTTGTTGCCATAGGAATAAATTCGATCACTAGTTTCGTTTTCAAAAAAAAACCAAAAAAATATGATGGGAAATATATTCCCGCTGCCTTATAAAGAAAGGGTCGTGCCCACGGGTCGTGCCCTCCGAAGCACGGAGAAGCTCAAGATAACAAAACCTATCCAGACGCTGGCTAGGGTCGATGTTGCTTAACTTGCGTGTTCATATTAGAGTGCGACACACTACACAGCAACGCCATCGAGCTCCTCCGACGCCATCGAGCTCCTCGTCGCTCAGCGACAATATTTTTTCGAATTCCGTAGATTCATTTCCAATGTGCACGATAGTCGTGTGAAGCACGAAATCTGTGATTTTTTTTACTAATTTAACATCAAACTAAGTAATATTTAACTAAAAGCAGGTAAAGTGTCGGGCCATGCACAGTGCAGGTTTCCGCTAAATGTAAAAATGCAAATTTATTATTGTATCAAAAAGTTTTTACAAGGTTTTTAGGAAAGCTTTTTTTGACAAATCAAACAGATTGAGCCGGCCCCAAAATAAGTTCGAAACTTGTATTAGGGGATACTAACTCAACGATACTATTAGATAAACATCCAAAACCCAGGCCAATCAGCATGACCCGGAATTCGAAACACAGGACTCCTGGGTGGCGGTCCGGCATGGTAACCATTACGCCACGGAGGTCGGCAACGAAGCCATCGAATGACATCCCACACGACGACCGGGTGGGTGCGAAAAAAATCATTTCCACTTTACATGTAGGGGAGGCACCTATCTTGGACTCTTATGACCGTTTTCACCGACCCGTCTTAGCGGTAGGAATAAACTTATGTCATCAAATGTCATATAAAATGTTCCAGTTAGGTTGTTCCTAACGCTAGGAGGCGTTGGTTAAAATGGGTATTAGTGTCTCTCGTCTCCATGGCCGGCAGTGATCACTTACCTACAGGTGACTCAGACCCTCGTTTAAAAAATATCTTACATAACAATTTAATATCAACCCAATATCTCACTATCGAGTGCTCAATTTTCCCGTAATATTATCAAAGTTTCTGTGTGAAAAAACCCTCAGCATGAATACACGGTTTTTTCTGAAGTAAAATGTTTTCGGGCCCTCATTTTCAGATTAAATTTCATCCGTCCTTCACGCTTGTAATATTATAACGATTCAGAATAACTTCCTTATCCTTTTGTATACGTTGTATGACAAATGTTAGTATTCTCTGTTTTGTCATTGTAATTTTTTGGAAAAACTCCAAAGGGACATGACTTTCAGTAATGAAGAAGTCAAAAAAGAAGGAAATGTTCACGGCTCTTGAGTAAATTGACAAAAGAGAAATTAATGAATTAAGTATAGGAACTAGAAAAGTGCTATATTACTATGTTAGCACCATATTTTTTTCATAGACGCACAAAGCGAAACTATAAAGATCCCTTATTCCTTTACGGCGAAACTCTAAAGATAAAGTTGGTTTCATTAAAAAAAAATATAAAACAATACTTTTATTTATTATTATTATTATTATTTACCGTAATTTTTCTTTTATTAATTTCACACATTTACAAACTAAATAATAAGTAACAACTGTTATAATGGAAATATACAACAACAACTCGAAAAATATCGATATAAAAAATAAAATTTCTTGTTTCTCAGTCCATGGCATGTTGGCAGCAGGCGCCCGCAAATGTTGGGCACCGCCATGCCTCAGCACGTATTCCGTCCACCATACTGCGCGATCCAGTGACGTTTGTGGCTGGTCTTGTAACCATGTTCTTAATTTTATAATATTGTTTCTGTAACTGGAATCATGAAAAGACGTTAATCATACTAATATTATAAATGAGAAAGTGAGTTTGTTTGTTTGTTATTCCTCCACGCCACGGCTTGACTAATCAGCCGATCATTATGAAAATTTGTATGGGTATATATCGTCAGGGGTACAGAGTACTTTTTATTTCGTGAAAGAATGTTATTCCAATGGGATTTTTTTTTTTTACTATAGAGGGCGCTGTATGGAATGGGCTATCGGCCAACAAATAGCGCCACAAATCGCGCTATGGGATGTTTTGTTTTCAAACGAGATCTATGTCATAAAATTAACCGCGAGCGAAGCCGCAGAGAAAACAAGTATTATAGATAAAACTAATAAACATATTATATACAATTCAAACGGTGATCCTAAGTAAGCTAGAATTAATCTGCTTATAAAAAGGATATATTATTGTAAATATGTAAACACCGACTCGAGAGCAAACACAAATAATGCCATCACATAATTGTATGCCCGGAGCGAGAATTGAGAATCCTGGTACCGAAGAATCATGCACCACCAGCAGTCGTTGATATTGAGTGTTTGCAATAAGATTCTAATTTAATGTCCAACTAACTATGGATCAAAAACATACTGAACCTTTTTTCTGATATTATTTTATTTATGGTATTCATCAAACGAGTTTCGGTGACATCCTTACAATCTAGTCTTAATCCACATCCGTAGTGACTAATTAGCTCAATGTTAATATACTGATCTCCAGTGATTGGCATTCCAACTATTGGAACCGCTGCATCTATTGCTTCATCAGTTGACTGCAGACCTCCGTGAGTAATAAATAATTTCATTTTTGGATGTTCTGCAAAATAGGAATCAATTTTAAGTTTAAAGGTGTCCTCCACAGTCTTTTCAGTCCGTTTTATCGTGGTATTGCTGCCATCTTATATTTAACACCCGCAACGCCATGTTGGGATCGAAAACGATACACATGGCGTTGAGCGGGTTAAATGTTGCCTATATTGCTGTTCAAGAATTGCGGGATCTGTATATGCCGCTAATAAATCATGCGACTGTGTCACTTAGTGATGAACTCTAAGAAATCATGTTCAGGTACTAATAATTTGTATGTCAGTTGCGAGTGAGCATCCAGGACCATCATTTCTGATAGCTCAACCGCTGCCAAGCACACTTTTATCAGCTTGTTTGCCGACATTTCCGCTGAGTGAAGAAGTAATGGTAAAACTCCATCGATCGAGGGTAACTGCTAAAAAGTTTCGTTGCAAAGTTTGACCGATACTTTATGCCAAAAAAATTAACTTCTAAAAAGTGAAGATTTTAATGGATGACTTTTTTGGTTTCGGGCGTTTGTCAGAGCTATCATTGGCAAGTACTTACTTAAAATAGAGCGTTGTGGGAACCAATTGGAAATTTTTACATTTTTCGACTTTCCATCCACATTTTCTATATCAGATTTTAATAATATATCGTACGGCATTTGAGAGAAAACTTTTAAGAATATTTGTACAATTTCTGCTGGTAAAGTTGATAATTGAACATTACTTCCAAAGCTTACGTATATTACTCCATTTACTGAAGAGTCCATGTATTCCTGAAGGTCCTGTTATCAAACATAACAAGTCATTCACAAGGATTTGATGAAATTATTTTATGCTTTTTACAAATTTTAAAATATTAATGCCCGTTTTTACCAACAATTTCAAAGTTTATAGTCTTCTAACAGCTTTTTCTATGTCCAAATCCTTGTTTTTGGTATCTAAAATTATCGATTAAAATACGATCAATAATGTTATAGGTATGGCATACACGTACCTGTAAACACAATGATTCGGATTGGACATAGAAAAAGCCGTTAGGAGACTTTAAAATTCTAGGAATATTGTTGGTGAAAGCGACCATTTGTTACCTTCGGTAATTCAGTTTTAGGTGTCAAGTGCAGCCCTCCCATGTAAACGACGCTAAAAGGCATAGGACGATTGTCCCATAGAGGGCTTATGTTCATGAAAAGCATTTCAATTTTATTTCTGAGATCTTCAAGAGATGGTACATCATCGACTTGGTCTTTTAACATTTTATCCAATTCTAGGTCAGCTTGATCAAAATTTTGTGAAAATATTTTTTGATTATAATACTCTGACACCATATCCCAAAAAGTTAAATTGTACAGTTTTTCCCGAAATAATTGGTGGTAAAGCATTGTGTCGTCTGGAGCTCCGACAATGTTGTGACTATCATATGAGGCACCATATGAGCTAACTTGAATCAAAGGTGCTTTACAGATATAGGACAACACTGTTGCTGTAGCCAAAGTTGATTCTGTTAAAACCAAATCAAATTTGATTTCTTTTAAAATTTTCCTTACTTCATTGTTTTCTAGTTCAGCCATAAAAATTCCGTTTGTTAAGCGATATAAAATTTTTGTCATTTCGCTAATAGGCACATGATATAAACGTAATATATTCTCACGCCACAAGTTATAAGCCAAGTCATGTACATCTATCTCTCTCAGGTTTGGTGGTGTACTTTCGTTAATAAACACTGGGTCTGGAGTCACAATAGTAACTTGATGTCCTCTTCTGGCCAGCTCTTGAGTGAACGGACGGAAGACAACTTGGTGACTTATAGATGGAATAGGAAAAAATGCTAAAATATTTGCTCCATCACTTTTTGTAACAATACATGTACACATAGCAAAAACAATAAAATTGTTTAACATTTTAAATTCAAAATTAGAAATTTACTTAGCCGTTACGAGTTTCAACACGAAATAAAATAATGTTAAAGTTTATTTATCTAAGTATTATCTATTTTTATTTAATGGATATTTAGTCTTGTATTACGAGACTGTTTAATCAGCGTCGAAATTAACTCTTATCAATCCATTTTTAAATTCCAAACAACCTTACCACATGTACCTTCACTATCAATTATTTTAACCTACACATAATATGTGTAGGTGAAAATAATTGAAAAGTAAATATTATTCACATTCGCCATATAGCTAATTAGCTACGCATGATAAATTTAATTTGTAATGATAGCATGTTTGCTGTATGCGGCAAGAAAAATGAGCAAAATTGGCTACAGTAAAAAAGTAGCAGGCCAAATGAATTCAAATATATTAGAAAACTAGACGATGCTCGCGAAATCTCGATTTTGCGATTTTTCTCTCAATATACGGGATAAACCTATTCTATGTTATAAACTATCCGTGTACCAAATATCAAGGAAATCTGTCTAGCCATTGTTGCATGAAAGAGTAACAAATCTGTAGCGACACATTGAAGTCACGGGCGGATTGTGCATGCGCAGCGATTTAGCCGCAGGCCACGCTGCCATGTACAATCCGAGCCAGTCGTCCCCTATACCCCGTCCGCGTAGGTCCAAATATTGGATCAGAAGGCTGTAGTGATTGTGAGGACAGTTTGTCAGAAAGTTAACCCTGGTGTGTATTAGTATATCAATAAACGGTTGGTGATAATTCGTACTTTTATTATTCCCCGCTGCCCAGAACACTTACCATCGGACATTCAGTGAAAGACATTACACACTCATATTTACCTTATTAACCAGGGTACATAACCTCTTAAAAATCCATACAAACTTTCGTCTTTATATACATCATACAGTCTTTTTATTACAGCGGAATATGCAGTAAGCTGCATTAAATTTTTACCCCTAAACAAAAAAAAGTAAGCTGTTGTCCCACTTCAATATCTTTAAGACGGTAGAAGCAACACATTTATAAACATTTGTATTTTATCCGGGGAAGAATTCTGTGGGATTGATGTTCATCCCAAAACTTGTAAATGACACAATTCGTAGACGAATGTAAATAAGATTTCAAATCCTGGATATACCAGGGCTTCTACATGATACAGGGCTTGTACTTGTTTTTGTTACCGTCAAGTTTTTTACTAATTTAACATCAAACTAAGTAATATTTAACTAAAAGCAGGTAGTGTCGGGCCATGCACAGTACAGGTTTCCGCTAAATGTAAGTAATTCGCAAATTTATTATTGTATCAAAGAGTTTTTACAAGATTTTTAGGAAAGCTCTACTTTTTTTTGACAAATCAAACAGATTGAGCTGGCCCGAAAATAAGTTCGAAACTTGTATTAGGGGATACTAACTCAACAATACTATTACATAAACATCCAAGACCCAGGCCAATCAGCATGACCCGGCCGGGATTCGAAACACGGGACCTCCTGGGTGGCGGTCCGGCATGGTTACCATAACGCCACGGAGGTCGACAACGAAGCCATCGAATGACATCCCACACGACGACCAAGTGGGTGAAAAAAAATCATTTCCACTTTACATGTAGGGGAGGCACCTATCTCGGACCCTTATGACCGTTTTCACCGACCCGTCTTAGCGGTAGGAATAAACTTATGTCATCAAATGTCATATAAAATGTTCCAGTTAGGTTGTTCCTAACGCTAGGAGGCGTTGGTTAAAATGGGTATTAGTGTCTCTCGTCTCCATGGCCGGCGGTGATTACTTACCTACAGGTGATAATATTTAATATCAGCCCAATACCTCACTATCGAGTGCTCAATTTTCCCGTAATATTATGAAAGTTTCTGTGTGAAAAAACCCTCAGCATGAATACACGGTTTTTTCTGAAGTAAAATGTTTTCGGGCCCTCATTTTCAGATTAAATTTCATCCGTCTTTCACGCTTGTAATATTATTACGATTCAGAATAACTTCCTTATCCTTATGTATACGTTGTATGACAAATGTTAGTATTCTCTGTTTTGTCATTGTAATTTTTTGGAAAAACTCCAAAGGGACATGACTTTCAGTAATGAAGAAGTCAAAAAAGAAGGAAATGTTCACGGCTCTTGAGTAAATTGACAAAAGAGAAATTAATGAATTAAGTATAGGAACTAGAAAAGTGCTATATATTAGCACCATATATATTTTTCACAGACGCACATAGCGAACTATAAAGATCCCTTATTCCTTTTCGGCGAAACTCTAAAGATAAAGTTGGTTTGATTAAAAAAATATATAAAGCAATACTTTGGTTTCATTTACTGTAATTTTTCTTTTATTAATTTCACACATTTACAAACTAAATAATAAGTAACAACTGTTATAATGGAAATATACAACAACAACTCGAAAAATATCGATATAAAAAATAAAATTTCTTGTTTTTCAGTCCATGGCATGTTGGCAGCAGGCGCCCGCAAATGTTGGGCACCGCCATGCCTCAGCACATATTCCGTCCACCATACTGCGCGATCCAGTGACGTTTGTGGCTGGTCTTGTGACCATGTTCTCAATTTTATAATATTGTTTCTGTAACTGGAATCATGAAAAGACGTTAATCATACAAATATTATAAATGAGAAAGTGAGTTTGTTTGTTTGTTAATCCTCCACGCCACGGCTTGACTAATCAGCCGATCATTATGAAAATCTGTATATGTATATATCGTCAGGGGTACAGACTACTTTTTATTCCGTGAAAGAATGTCATTCCTATTGGAAAATATTTTTTTTACTATAGAGGGCGCTGTGTGGAATGGGCATAGATTTAGAATTTTTTCGCTACGCAAAGGAATGGGCTATCTGCCAACAAATGGCGCCACAAATCGCGCTATGGGTTGTTTTGTTATTAAACGAGATCTATGTCATAAAAATAACGAGCGAAGCCGCAGAGAAAACTAGTGTTATGGATAAAACTAATAAATAAATTATATACAATTGACACGGTGCTACTAAACTTGATCCTAACTAAGCTAGAATTAATCTGCTTATAAAAAGGATATATTATTGTAAATATGTAAAGACCGACTCGAGAGCAAACACAAATAATGCCATCACATAATTGTATGCCCGGAGCGAGAATTGAGAATCCTGGTACCGAAGAATCATGCACCACCAGGCAGTCGTTGACATTGAGTGCTTGCAATAAGATTCTAATTTAATGTCCAACTAACTATGGGTCAAAAACATACTGAACCTTTTTTCTGATATTATTTTATTTATGGTATTCATCAAACGAGTTTCGGTGACATCCTTACAATCTAGTCTTAATCCACATCCGTAGTGACTAATCAGCTCAACGTTAATGTACTGATCTGAAGTGATTGGCATTCCAATTATTGGAACCGCTGCATCTATTGCTTCATCAGTTGACTGCAGACCTCCGTGAGTAATAAATAATTTCATTTTTGGATGTTCTGCAAGATAGGCATCAATTTAAAGATCACACTTAACACGCTCAGCGCCATGTTGGAATCGAAACCGATATACATGGCGTTGAGCGGGTTAAATGTTGCCTATATTGCTGTTCTAGAATTGCGGGACCTGTATATGCCACTAATAAATCATGCGACTGTGTCACTTCGTGATGAACTCTAAGAAATCATGTTCAGGTACTAATAATTTGTATGTCAGTTGCGAGTGAGCATCCAGGACCATCATTTCTGATAGCTCAACCGCTGCCAAGCACACTTTTATTAGCTTGTTTGCATAAGAAGAAGTAATGGTAAAACTCCATCGATCGAGGGTAACTGCTAAAAAGTTTAGTTGCAAAGTATGACGGAAACTTTAAGCCGAAAAAATTAACTTCTAAAATTGACGATTTTAATGGATGACTTTTTTGGTTTCGGGCGTTTGTCAGAGCTATCATTGGCAAGTACTTACTTAAAATAGAGCGTTGTGGGAACCAATTGGAAATTTTTACATTTTCCGATTTTCCATATAGATTTTCTAAATCAGACTTTAATAATATGTCGTACGGCATTTGTGAGAAAACTTTTAGGAATATTTGTACAATTTCTGCTGGTAAAGTTGATAATTGAACATTACTTCCAAAGCTTACGTATATTACTCCATTTACTGAAGAGTCCATGTATTCCTGAAGGTCCTGTTATCAAACAGAACAAGTCATTTACAAGAATTTAATGAAATTATATAAGGCTTCTATTAATATTGTTGGTGAAAGCGAGCATTAGTTACCTTCGGTAATTCATTTTTAGGAGTCAAGTGCAGCCCTCCCATGTAAACGACGCTAAAAGGCATAGGACGATTGTCCCATAGAGGACTTATGTTCATGAAAAGCATTTCAATTTTATTTCTGAGATCTTCAAGAGATGGTACATCATCGACTTGGTCTTTTAACATTTTATCCAATTCTAGGTCAGCTTGATAAAAATTTTGTGAAAATATTTTTTGATTATAATACTCTGACACCATATCCCAAAAAGTTAAATTGTACAGTTTTTCGCGAAATAATTGGTGGTAGAGCATTGTGTCGTCTGGAGCTCCGACAATGTTGTGACTATCATATGAGGCACCATATGAGCTAACTTGAATCAAAGGTGCTTTACAGATGTGGGACAACACAGTTGCTGTAGCCATACTTGATTCTGTTAAAACCAAATCAAATTTAATTTCTTTTAAAATTTTCCTTACTTCATCGTTTTGTAGTTCAGCCATAAAAATTTCGTTCAGTAACCGATATGCAATTTTTGTCATTTCGCTAATAGGCACATGATATAAACGTAATATATTCTCACGCCACAAGTTATAAGCCAAGTCATGTACATCTATCTCTTTCAGGTTTGGTGGTGTACTTTCGTTAATAAACACTGGGTCTGGAGTGACAATAGTAACTTGATGTCCTCTTCTGGCCAGCTCTTGAGTAAACGGACGGAAGACAACTTGGTGACTTATAGATGGAATATGAAAAAATGCTAAAATATTTGCTCCATCACTTTTTGTAACAATACATGTACACATAGCAAAAACAATAAAAATGTTTAACATTTTAAATTCAAAATTAGAAATTTACGTAGCTGTTACGAGTTACAACACGAAATGAAATAACAAAATAATGTCAAAGTTTTTTTATCTAAGTATTATATGTTTTTATTGTTATTTTATGTATATTTTGTCTTGTATTACGAAACTGTTTAATCAGCGTCGAAAATAACTGTTATCAATCCAGTTTTAAATTCCAAACCACCTTACCACATGTGCCTTCACTATCAATTAATTTAACCTACACATATTCACATTCGCCATATAACTAATTAGCTACGCATGATAAATTTAATTTTTATTGATAGCATGTTTGCTGTATGCGGCAAGAAAAATGAGCAAAATTGGCGACAGTAAAAAAGTAGCAGGCCAAATGAATTCAAATATATTATAAAACTGGTCGATGCTCGCGAAATCTCGATTTTGCGATTTTTCTCTCAATATACGGGATAAAACTATTCTATGTTATAAACTACCCGTGTACCAAATATCAAGGAAATCTGTCTAGCCAATTTTGCATGAAAGAACAAATCCATACAATTTTCGTCTTTATATACATCATACAGTCTTTTTATTACAGCGGGATTTGCAGTAAACTGCATTAAATTTTTACCCCTAAACAAAAAAAAGTAAGCTGTTTTCCCACTTCAATATCTTTAAGACGATAGAAGCAACACATTTATAAACATTTGTATTTTATCCGGGGAAGAATTCTGTGGGATTGATGTTCATCCCAAAACTTGTAAATGACACAATTCGTAGACGAATGTAAATAAGATTTCAAATCCTGGATATACCAGGGCTTCTACATGATACAGGGCTTGTAATTGTTTTTGTTACCGTCAAATTTTTTACTAATTTAACATCAAACTAAGTAATATTTAACTAAAAGCAGGTAGTGTCGGGCCATGCACAGTACAGGTTTCCGCTAAATGTAAGTAATTCGCAAAATTTATTATTGTATCAAAGAGTTTTTACAAGATTTTTAGGAAAGCTCTACTTTTTATTGACAAATCAAACAGATTGAGCTGGCCCGAAAATAAGTTCGAAACTTGTATTAGGGGATACTAACTCAACGATACTATTACATAAACATCCAAGACCCAGGCTAATCAGCATGACCCGGCCGGGATTCGAAACACGGAACCTCCTGGGTGGCGGTCCGGCATGGTAACCATTACGCCACGGAGGTCGGCAACGAAGCCATCGAATGACATCCCACACGACGACGGGGTGGGTGCGAAAAAAAACATTTCCACTTTACATGTAGGGGAGGCACCTATCTTGGACTCTTATGACCGTTTTCACCGGCCCGTCTTAGCGGTAGGAATAAACTTATGTCATCAAATGTCATATAAAATGTTCCAGTTAGGTTGTTCCTAACGCTAGGAGGCGTTGGTTAAAATGGGTATTAGTGTCTCTCGTCTCCATGGCCGGCGGTGATTACTTATCTACAGGTGACTCAGACGCTCGTTTGCTGTAAAAAATATCTTATATAACATTTAATATCAGTCCAATACCTCACTATCGAGTGCTCAATTTTCCCGTAATATTATGAAAGTTTCTGTGTGAAAAAACCCTCAGCATGAATACACGGTTTTTTCTGAAGTAAAATGTTTTCGGGCCCTCATTTTCAGATTAAATTTCATCCGTCCTTCACGCTTGTAATATTATAACGATTTAGAATAACTTCCTTATCCTTATATGACAAATGTTAGTATTCTCTGTTTTGTCATTGTAATTTTTTGGAAAAACTCCAAACACACGGGACCTGACTTTCAGTAATGAAGAAGTTAAAGAAGAAGGAACATTTCACGGCTCTTGAGTAAATTGACAAAAGAAATTAATGAATTAAGTATAGATGGAACTAGAAAAGTGCTATATATTAGCACCATATTTTTTTCACAGACGCACATAGCGAAACTATAAGGATTTCTTATTACTTTACGGCGAAACTCTAAAGATAAAGTTGGTTTGATAAAAAAAAAATATAAAACAATACTTTGGTTTCATTTACCTTAATTTTTCTTTTATTAATTTAACACATTTACAAACCAAAAAGTAAGTAACAACTGTTATTATGGAAATATACAACAACAACTCGAAAAATATCGATATAAAAAATAAAATTTCTTGTTTTTCAGTCCATGGCATGTTGGCAGCTGGCGCCCGCAAATGTTGGGCACCGCCATGCCTCAGCACGTATTCCGTCCACCATACTGCGCGATCCAGTGACGTTTGTGGCTGGTCTTGTGACCATGTTCTCAATTTTATAATATTGTTTCTGTAACTGGAATCATGAAAAGACGTTAATAATACTAATATTATAAATGAGAAAGTGAGTTTGTTTGTTTGTTTGTTATTCCTCCACGCCACGGCTTGACTAATCAGCCGATCATTATGAAAATTTGCATAGAGGTATATATCGTCAGGGGTACGGAGTACTTTTTATTCCGTGAAAGAATGTCATTCCAATGGGAAAATATTTTTTTTACTATAGAGAGCGCTATATGAAATGGGCTATCGGCCAACAAATAGCGCCACAAATCGCGCTATGGGTTGTTTTGTTATCAAACGAGATCTATGTCATAAAATTAACCGCGAGCGAAGCCGCAGAGAAAACTAGTATTATAGATAAAACTAATAAATCAATTATATACAATTCACACGGTGCTACTAAACTTGATCCTAACTAAGCTAGAATTAATCTGCTTATAAAATGGATACCAGACAACGGATATATTATTGTAAATATGTAAACACCGACTCGAGAGCAAACACAAATAATCACATAATTGTATGCCCCGAGCGAGAATTGAGAATCCTGGTACCGAAGAATCATGCACCACCAGGCAGTCGTTGACATTGAGTGTTTGCAATAAGATTCTAATTTAATGTCCAACTAACTATGGGTCAAAAACATACTGAACCTTTATTCTGATAATATTTTATTTATGGTATTCATCAAACGAGTTTCGGTGACATCCTTACAATCTAGTCTTAATCCACATCCGTAGTGACTAATCAGCTCAATGTTAATATACTGATCTCCAGCGATTGGCATTCCAATTATTGGAACCGCTGCATCTATTGCTTCATCAGTTGACTGCAGACCTCCGTGACTAATAAATAATTTCGTTTTTGGATGTTCTGTAAGATATGAATCAATTTTAAGTTTAAAGGTGCTTTTACGCATAACCTCCACCGTCTTTTCAGTCCGTTTTATCATGGTTTTGCTACCATCCCATAACATTATCCATATCCCACGCTCAGCGCCATGTTGGGATCGAAAACGATACACATGGCGTTGAGCGAGTTACGTGTTGCCTATATTGTTGTTCAAGAACTGCGGAACCTGTATATTCCGCTAATAAAACATGTGACTGTGTCACTTAGTGATGAACTCTAAGAAATCATCAGTCATCAGGTAATCAGGCTAATAATTTGTATGTCAGTTGCGAGTGAGCGTCCAGGACCATCATTTCTGATAGCTCAACCGCTGCCAAGCACACTTTTATTAGCTTGTTTGCCGACATTACCGCTGAGTGAAGCAGTAATGGTTAAACTCCATCGATCAAAGGTAACTGCTAAAAAGTTTAGTTGCAAAGTTTCACGGAAACTTTAGGCCAAAAAAATTAACTTCTAAAAAGTGAAGATTTTAATGGATGACTTTTTTGGTTTCGGGCGTTTGTCAGAGCTATCATTGGCTAGTACTTACTTAAAATAGAGCGTTGTGGGAACCAATTGGAAATTTTTACATTTTCCGATTTTCAATCTAAATTTTCTATATCAGACTTTAATAATATGTCGTACGGCATTTGAGAGAAAACTTTTAAGAATATTTGTAGAATTTCTGCTGGTAAAGTTGATAATTGAACATTACTTCCAAAGCTTACGTATATGACTCCATTTACTGAAGAGTCCATGTATTCCTGAAGGTCCTGTTATCAAACATAACAAGTCATTCACAAGAATTTAATGAAATTGTATTTAGCTTCTATTAATATTGTTGGTTAAAGTGAGTATTAATTACCTTCGGTAATTCATTTTTAAGATTCAGGTGCAGCCCTCCCATGTAAACGACGCTAAAAGGCATAGGACGATTGTCCCATAGAGGGCTTATGTTCATGAAAAGCATTTCAATTTTATTTCTCAGTTTTTCAAGAGACGGTACACCATCGACGTGGTCTTTTAACATTTCATCCAATTCTAGATAACATTGATACATATTTCGTGAAAATATTTTTTGATTATAATACTCTGACACCTCATCCCAAAAAGTTAAATTGTACAGTTTTTGCCGAAATAATTGATGGTAAAGCATTGTGTCGTCTGGGGCTCCGACAATGTAGTGACTATCATATGTTGCACCATATGAGCTAACTTGAATCAAAGGTGCTTTACAGATGTGCGACAACACTGCTGCTGTAGCCATACTTGATTCTGTTAAAACCAAATCAAATTTGATTTCATTTAAAATTTTCGTTACTTCATCGTTTTCGAGTTCAGCCATAAAAATTTCGTTTAGTAACCGATATCCAATTATTGCTATTTCGTTAATAGGCGCATGAAATAAACGTAATATATTCTCACGCCACAAGTTATAAGCCAAGTCATGTACATCTATCTCTTTCGGGTTTGGTGGTGTACTTTCGTTAACAAACACTGGGTCTGTAGTCACAATAGTAACTTGATGTCCTCTTCTGGCCAGCTCTTGAGTGAACGGACGGAAGACAACTTGGTGACTTATAGATGGAAAAGGAAAAAATGCTAAAATACTTGCTCCATCACTTTTTGTAACAATATAAGTAGACATAGCAAAAACAATAAAAATGTTTAACATTTTAAATTCAAAATTTACTTAGCTGTTACGAGTTTCAACACGAAATAGAATAACAAAATGAAATGGTAAAGTTTATTTGTCTAAGTATTTTTAGCGTTCCGTAGTAAACTACAAGGAACCCTTATAATTCCGACATATTCGTCTGTCTGTCTGTCTGTCCGTCCGCGGTCTGGAACAAAATTTTAGTTTTTTTTTTTTGTTTGCTTCCCCTATATTGTGTTATATCGTTAGATAGGTCTATTCAAAACATTATTGACAGTACTCTGTCACGTCAGTATGGGAAGATCATTTTTCGTGCCAATTTTCGCTGGTCCCCCCCCCCCCCGCTATCTCCGAAAGTCTTGTGTTTAATTTGAAAAAAATCGTGGTAGTAGTCCATATGCTGAACCTTTAATGAAAACTATAACGGTAAAGTATCGACGAACTTATAAAATAAAATTTATTCGATGAAAACATACAAATGTCATAGAATATGGCACTGTACTCATCTGCAAGAAAGCAAAGCTTAGCAAATACGGAACCCTACATTGTGCGTGGTCCGACACGTATTTGCCCGGTTTTTGTTGTTATTTTATGTACCTATATTTTGTCATGAATTACGAAATTGTTTAATCAGCAGGTCTACCATGAAACGTAATTTCGAAACTTCGGACGTTCGTTTCGTTGAATTCTAACCATGAAGTACATTTCGTTCTGAAATACGTACGAAAACGATATGCCTTCATTTTTCCTCAGTATTACCCATAGATATAGGATGTACTAGCAAAAAAAATTTCTAAATCTATGGTATTACCTACCATGAAGTTGCAATCCGAAAAACGAAATGTCATATTTGACAGGACTAATATCGGGTCTTAATGTCAAATTACACGAAAGCTACAAGGGCTAACGTTTTACTTTCGTAAGTATAAATTTTCAAGTAAAATTTTGTTTAAAATTTATTTCTCATAAGACATTATACAAATAAGTCACTTATACTTAATTTTATAGTAATAAGTGCTGCAATCAGCGTACAGTGCAGTGGTTTTATTAATTTGTGGCGTCGACCGACTCGCCATTTGTTTGGACCATACCATTGTAGTACCCTACGTGCCATACGCGTGATAAAATTGTCGCCGTCCCGCACGGCCGGATAGCGCTGTCTCACTTTGCGCGTTATCCGCTGAAATTCAACTGGTTCGCGCACGCACACTCTTCCCGCGCATTCTAATATTCTTTATTTTTATAATATTTACATCAAATTTATTTTTTAGCTGTTCAGTTTTGTGACTTTCAGTATTACCTCAGTTTATGTGAGTTTATTACTACCTACATTTACACATTTTACATACAGACTTTTCCCATTTATTAAACTCTAATTGGTCAACACCCTGCCACAAATTATTTTGTTGATGTAACTAGTGAATTTATTTTGCACTGAAACGTCCGCTTTTACACAGTGTCAGCCCTTAGTGTTTATAATTTTATTCATACGACCATAGCATACGACATATACTGCATAATTATGTTTTAATATTTTAGTGAAAATGACGATGTACGCAATTTTGAGGTGATGGAGGAAGAGAGGACGGAACGGCGCCGGCGACGGCGGGCCGTCTACAAGGTTCCACGAAAGAGCTATGGATATGGAGCTATCGAGGAGTTCTTAACCATCATGGTCGAAGAGCATTTAGAGCATGGAACTCTCTCTTTCAACTTGAGCAAACTAGGTAAACAAATTTTAAATAATTATATTTTATAATTTGACAATAGTTTTAATGGTTTTAAGACAGGAAAGTTTCAAGTACAAATAAAAAGAGATTAGCACAGTAAATCAAATTCTTTTATTCAATGAGGATAAATAGAGAATTTTATAATTTAAAACATGATAAAATCTTTATTGCACCAAATAAAGTTTATAAAAAATTCACTAGGTAATTATCTTTTCTTGTCTTTCAGATTACATAATGGACGTATTTCCGAACGAAATGCAATGCTGCTGGCTTTCCTGATTGTATTGGAAACCATTGATTCAATTTCTTCTTCAGATAATTTGTTTGTGTTTCTATTTTAAAAAAAACGCATTAAAATTCTTTGCGTAGTTTTGAAGATCTAAACATACGTAATGACGACAGGCGAAGTCGCGGACAACAGCTAGTTTTATACCTACTACTATGTAAGATTCTCGTAACAACAATATCGCTATGGAGACGAACATTAACACAACTTATTTACAATGTCTATAACTTGTATGAATTAAACAATCACGAACATACTTTTTAAATTGTCTGGTATATACTACTTCATTTATCACAAAAAAAAATCGCGTGACTCTAAAAGACCTCTCATCTTTCATTCACTCACGAAAGTGCTCTATGGTTCCGAACCAAATTGTTGAATACGAAAAATGTTCATGGTAGCTTCTTGTTTCGTATTGCGGACGTGTTTCGTTCGGGTCCGTTGTTTTAGATGGACATTTTCATGTTAGACCAGCTGTATTTGGATTGTTAACAATGTAGCATTATCATTTACATTATGTACTTCCATTGGACTAGTTCACAGTATATAGATCTCCCGTGGCGTAATGGTTACCACGCCAGACCGCCACCAGGAGGTCCCGGGTTCGAACCTCGGTCGGGCCATGATAAAAAACGAACTTTTTCTGATTGGCCTCGGGTCTTGGATGTTTATCTATATGTATTTGTAATACGGGATTACGGTCGCATCGGGAGTCGGGTCGCTGTGTTCCCTCCAATATTGTTCTCAGTATGATGATGGTGAGCTCAGTGATGGAGGCTGGCGGCCCGACTCTCAGTTGTGATTGTCATCTTGGGGGACTGGTCTGCTCGCTTTATTAACATCTACATATTCGACATATTTAGGATTTAACCATAGCGCTATTTGGATCGACATCCCGCGTTTAGAGCTTGATTTCTGTATGTACCTGGATCTGTATTTTATTTATTCTTATAAATGTACTTATACATTGTAACAAACGAGTGAAAGAAAAAAATTGCTAAATGACAAAAAAGGCCGTAACCGGGTTTCTTTCGCCATTTCTTTTACCGGTGGCCATTTTGCTTGTGTCCGAAATGGTGGTAGTATAATATCGTAGTTTATTTTCTTTATGACAAGAAAAAGTGCCTGTGAAGGTCTAGTTTCTGAAATAAACGATTTCATTTCATTTCATATCATTTCATTATAAAGTATAATGTCGTTGAGTTAGTATCCCAGAACACAAGTTTGGAACTTACTTTGGGGCTAGCTCAATCTTTGTGAATTGTCCCTATATATTTATTTATAGATTCATCTTCAGAAAAATACAAATATCAATTTTTTTATATTAAATGTGGACCAGAGCTACATTTGGCAAAGTAACTTCTAATATTTTAGTCTTATTTGAATTTAATGTTAAATTGTTGCAAGTGAACCAGTTTTAAATGGCAGAAAATGCATCATTTACTTTGATATTGTTGGCTTCATTTGTATTGGTAATAAAAAGTTTTTCCTTGCCTGCCTGGGTCAGGCCCTCTTCCTCTCCTTTGTCAAAATCTTGACTAAGCTCATGCAAGTGCACATGCTAATATTCTACTCTTCCATAGACTTAAATTGTACCTTTAGGGAAAAGGTAAAAAATTGCTTAGAACTTCGAGTTACTTATTGTACCATTATTGTTTATTTGATTGATTTTAAACATAATATCATTCTGCTTAGAGTCAATTAAATAACATAAAAACTTTCCACGAAGTAATTTGTTTTACTTTAAAATAAATTATTCAAGGCTTTAATATTTGTTACGTTTCTTGTTTTAGTATAGTTTGTTTAAGATACAAAGAGAATTTTAATGTGAATGAATGAATAATGGTTTTGCATTATAATACTTTCAAATAGAGACTGCCAGTGAAAAAAAAAACTAACGAGTTTCGCATTCGGTCGGATTACAAAACAGATATCACACAGATAACCAATTAAATATTTCAGATAAAAGAGGAAGAAGACAAGAATGCACAGAAATATTAAGCAAATGCTGGTCAGAAGACCCGGGGCCCGATTCTACTAAACAAATGCACCAATGGACTCTCAATAGTGTCTCAATCGTATCTCAATAGAATGTCAAAAACTATTCCACTGATACACTATCGGCATTCTATTGAGACACGATTGAGAGTCCATTGGTGCATTTGTTTAGTAAAATCGGGCCTCAGCTGGCAGCGGCCTGCATTCAACGACTTCTTGCGATATTCTGTAGGTCGCCTGACCACCTCGCGGTGAGGCCGTCTTTCACTACGTTTCTGGTACGTGATCGCTATTTTAAAACAGAGCATAATCATTTTATTCTATTTTATTAGTAATATTCTTGACAAGAAACAAAAGAAATCCGAAATTGACATGCTAGTGAAAAAATATGTAGCAAAAATAGGTTTTATAGAAAGCATATTCTTCTTCACAAGAAATAAGGAGTTTTCAAGGCGGCCAAGATAATCTACGAATCTTTTTTTAGTAGAATATTCCAAACATCTCTTGCATACACAATACGTATAACCCATAAAAGAGATAAAACCATTTACGTGCGTAACTAGTAGTAAGTGTAATGTTAATTATATACTGTAAACCTGTTTGTGGTTCAAAAAAAAAGAAAATACATTACCGTAATTTTTCTTTTATTAATTTAACACATTTACAAACCAAATAGTAAGTAACAACTGTTATTATGGAAATATACAACAACAACTCGAAAAATATCGATATAAAAAATAAAATTTCTTGTTTTTCAGTCCATGGCATGTTGGCAGCTGGCGCCCGCAAATGTTGGGCACCGCCATGCCTCAGCACGTATTCCGTCCACCATACTGCGCGATCCAGTGACGTTTGTGGCTGGTCTTGTGACCATGTTCTCAATTTTATAATATTGTTTCTGTAACTGGAATAATAATAATAATAATATAATAATAATAAAGTTTATTTTCTCCACAAAAACAAGGCATTACAAAAATGTTTGTATATGGTTCATCATGAAAAGACGTTAATAATACTAATATTATAAATGAGAAACTGAGTTTGTTTGTTTGTTTGTTATTCCTCCACGCCACGGCTTGACTAATCAGCCGATCATTATAAAAATTTGTATAGAGGTATATATCGTCAGGGGTACAGAGTACTTTCTATTCCGTGAAAAAATGTCATTCCAATGGGAAAATATTTTTTTTACTATAGAGGGCGCTGTATGGAATGGGCTATCGGCCAATAAATAGCGCCACAAATCACGCTATGGGATGTTATGTTATCAAACGAGATCTGTGTCATAAAATTAACCGCGAGCAAAGCCGCAGAGAAAACTAGTATTATAGATAAAACTAATAAATCAATTATATACAGTTCACACGGTGCTACTAAACTTGATCCTAACTAAGCTAGAATTAATCTGCCTATAAAATGGATACCAGACAACGGATATATTATTGTAAATATGTAAACACCGACTCGAGAGCAAACACAAATAATCACATAATTGTATGCCCCGAGCGAGAATTGAGAATCCTGGTACCGAAGAATCATGCACCACCAGGCAGTCGTTGACATTGAGTGTTTGCAATAAGATTCTAATTTAATGTCCAACTAACTATGGGTCAAAAACATACTGAACCTTTTTTCTGATATTATTTTATTTATGGTATTCATCAAACGAGTTTCGGTGACATCCTTACAATCTAGTCTTAATCCACATCCGTAGTGACTAATTAGCTCAATGTTAATATACTGATCTGAAGAGATTGGCATTCCAATTATTGGAACCGCTGCATCTATTGCTTCATCAGTTGACTGCAGACCTCCGTGAGTAATAAATAATTTAATTTTTGGATGTTCTGGAAAATAGGAATCAATTTTAAGTTTAAATGTGTCCTTCACAGTCTTTTCAGTCCGTTTTATCGTGGTTTTGCTGCCATCCCACATGGCGTTGCGCGGATTAAGTGTTGCCTATATTGCTGTTCAAGAACTGCGGGACCTGTATATGCTGCTAATAAATCACGCGACAGTGTCACTTAGTGATGAACTCTAAGAAATCATGTTCAGGTACTAATAATTTGTATGTCAGTTGCGAGTGAGCATCCAGGACCATCATTTCTGATAGCTCAACTGCTGCCAAGCACACTTTTATTAGCTTGTTTGCCGACATTACCGCTGGGTGAAGAAGTAATGGTAAAACTCCATCGATCGAGGGTAACTGCTAAAAAGTTTCGTTGCAAAGTTTGACCAAAACTTTATGCCAAAAAGAATTTCTTCTAAAAAGTGAATATTTTAATGGATGACTTTTTTTGGTTTGTCAGAGCTATCACTGGCTTGTAGGTACTTACTTAAAATAGAGCGTTGTGGGAACCAATTGGAAATTTTTACATTTTCCGACTTTCCATCCAGATTTTCTATATCAGACTTTAATAATATATCGTACGGCAGTTGAGAGAAAACTTTTAAGAATATTCGTACCATTTCTGCTGGCAAAGTCGATAACTGAACATTACTTCCAAAGCTTACGTATATGACTCCATTTTCTGATGAGTCCATGTATTCCTGAAGTTCCTGTGTTACCAAACATAACCTATCATTCACAAAAAATAATGTAATTATATTAAGCATTTTACAATTCTTAAAATATTTATGTCTGTTTTTACCAACAATTTCTTAAATTTTAAACTCTCCTAACAGGTGTTTCTGTGTCCAAAATCTTGTTTTTGGTATGTAAAATTATCAATTCCAATACGATTTTAAAAATCGATAATTTTATATGTCATACAATTACCAAAGACAATGATTTGAACATAGAACAATGTTAGGAGACTTAAATTTTTTAATAATATTGTTGGTGAAAGCGAGCATTAGTTACCTTCGATAATACATTTTTAGGCATCAAGTGTAACGCTCCCATATAAACGACGCTAATAGGCATAGGACGATTGTCCCATAGAGGGTTTATGTTCATGAAAAGCATTTCAATTTTATTTCTCAGTTTTTCAAGAGATGGTACATCATCGACTTGGTTTTTTAACATTTCATCCAATTCTAGGTCACATTGATATATATTTCGTAAAAAAATTTTTTGATTATAATACTCTGACACCTCATCCCAAAAAGTTAAATTGTACAGTTTTTCCCGAAATAATTGATGGTAAAGCATTGAGTCGTCTGGAGCTCCGACAATGTTGTGACTATCATATGAGGCACCATATGAGCTAACTTGAATCAAAGGTGCTTTACAGATGTGGGACAACACTGTTGCTGTAGCCATACTTGATTCTGTTAAAACCAAATCAAATTTGATTTCTTTTAAAATTTTCTTTACTTCATCGTTTTCTAGTTCAGCCATAAAAATTTCGTTTAGTAACCGATATGCAATTTTTGCTATTTCGCTAATAGGCGCATGATATAAACGTAATATATTCTCACGCCACAAGTTATAAGCCAAGTCATGTACATCTATCTCTCTCAGGTTTGGTGGTGTACTTTCGTTAACAAACACTGGGTCTGGAGTCACAATAGTAACTTGATGTCCTCTTCTGGCCAGCTCTTGAGTGAACGGACGGAAGACAACTTGGTGACTTATAGATGGAATAGGAAAAAATGCTAAAATATTTGCTCCATCACTTTTTGTAACAATACAAGTAGACATAGCAAAAACAATAAAAAATTTTAACATTTTAAAGTCAAAATTAGAAATTTACTTAGCTGTTACGAGTTTCAACACGAAATAAAAAACAAAATAATGTTAAAGTTTTTTTACCTAAGTATTATCTATTTTTATTATTATTTTATGTATATTTTGTCGTGTATTACGAAACTGTTTAATCAGCGTCGAAAATAACTCTTATCAATCCAGTTTTAAATTCCAAACCACCTTACCACATGTGCCTTCACTATCAATTAATTTAACCTACACATATTCACATTCGCCATATAACTAATTAGCTACGCATGATAAATTTAATTTGTAATGATAGCATGTTTGCTGTATGTGGAAAGAAAAATGAGCAAAATTGGCGACAGAAAAAAGTAGCGGGCCACATGAATTCATTAGAAAACTGGTCGATGCTCGCGAAATCTCGTTTTTGCGATTTTTCTCTCAATATACGGGATAAAACTATTCTGTTATAAACTACCCGTGTACCAAATTTCAAGGAAATCTGTCTAGCCATTTTTGCGTGAAAGAGTAACAAATTTATACAAACTTTCGTCTTTATACACATCATACACTCTTTATATTACAGCGGGATATGCAGTAAACTGCATTAAATTTCTACCCCTAAACAAAAAAAAGTAAGTTGTTTTCCCACTTCAATATCTTTAAGACGGTAGAAGCAACACATTTATAAACATTTGTATTTTATCCGGGGAAGAATTCTGTGGGATTGATGTTCATCCCAAAACTTGTAAATGACACAATTCGTAGACGAATGTAAATAAGATTTCAAATCCTGGATATACCAGGGCTTCTACATGATACAGGGCTTGTACTTGTTTTTGTTACCGTCAAATTTTTTACTAATTTAACATCAAACTAAGTAATATTTAACTAAAAGCAGATAAAGTGTCGGGCCATGCACAGTGCAGGTTTCCGCTAAATGTAAGTCATTCGCAAATTTATTATTGTATCAAAAAGTTTTTACAAGGTTTTTAGGAAAGCTCTACTTTTTTTTTGACAAATCACACAGATTGAGCCAGCCCCAAAATAAGTTCGAAACTTGTATTAGGGGATACTAACTCAACGATACTATTAGGTAAACATCCAAGACCCAGGCCAATCAACATGACCCGACCAGGATTCGAACACGGGACCTCCTGGGTGGCGGTCCGGCATGGTAACCATTACGCCACGGAGGTCGTCAACGAAGCCATCGAATGACATCCCACACCGCCTTATCCTTATGTATACGTTGTATGGCAAATGTTTTGCCATTGTATTTTTTTGGAAAAAGTCCAAACACACGGGACATGACTTTCAGTAATGAAGAAGTCAAAGAAGAAGGAAATGTTCACGGCTCTTGAGTAAATTGACAAAATAGAATTTAATGAATTAAGTATAGATGGAACTAGAAAAGTGCTATATATTTTTTTCATATTTTTTTCATAGACGCACATAGCGAAACTGTAAGGATCCCTTATTACTTCACGGCGAAACTCTAAAGATAAAGTTGGTTTGATAAAAAGAAAAAAAAAACAATACTTTGGTTTCATTTACCGTAATTTTTCTTTTATTAATTTAACACATTTACAAACCAAATAGTAAGTAACAACTGTTATTATGGAAATATACAACACCAACTCGAAAAATATCGATATAAAAAATAAAATTTCTTGTTTTTCAGCCCATGGCATGTTGGCAGCTGGCGCCCGCAAATGTTGGGCACCGCCATGCCTCAGCACGTATTCCGTCCACCATACTGCGCGATCCAGTGACGTTTGTGGATGGTCTTGTGACCATGTTCTCAATTTTATAATATTGTTTCTGTAACTGGAATCATGAAAAGACGTTAATAATACTAATATTATAAATGAGAAAGTGAGTTCAGAGTACTTTTTATTCCGTGAAAGAATGTCATTCCAATGGGAAAATATTTTTTTACTATAGAGGGCGCTATATGGAATGGGCTATCGGCCAACAAATAGCGCCACAAATCGCGCTATGGGATGTTTTGTTATCAAACGAGATCTGTGTCATAAAATTAACCGCGAGAGAAGCCGCAGAGAAAACTAGTATTATAGATAAAACTAATAAATAAATTATATACAATTCACACGGTGCTTCAAAACTTGATCTTAACTAAGCTAGAATGAATCTGCCTATAAAATGGATACCAGACAACGGATATATTATTGTAAATATGTAAACACCGACTCGAGAGCAAACACAAATAATGCCATCACATAATTGTATGCCCCGAGCGAGAATTGAGAATCCTGGTACCGAAGAATCATGCAGCACCAGGCAGTCGTTGACATTGAGTGTTTGCAATAAGATTCTAATTTAATGTCCAACTAACTATGGGTCAAAAACATACTGAACCTTTTTTCTGATATTATTTTATTTATGGTATTCATCAAACGAGTTTCGGTGACATCCTTACAATCTAGTCTTAATCCACATCCGTAGTGACTAATCAGCTCAATGTTAATGTACTGATCTCCAGTGATTGGCATTCCAATTATTGGAACCGCTGCATCTATTGCTTCATCAGTTGACTGCAGACCTCCGTGACTAATAAATAATTTCGTTTTTGGATGTTCTGTAAGATTGGAATCAATTTTAAGTTTAAAGGTGCTTTTACGCATAACCTCCACCGTCTTTTCAGTCCGTCTTATCATGGTTTTGCTATCCCATCCCATCCCATATCATTATCCATATCCCACGCTCAGCGCCATGTTGGGATCGAAAACGATACACATGGCATTGAGCGAGTTACGTGTTGCCTATATTGTTGTTCAAGAACTGCGGAACCTGTATATGCCGCCAATAAAACATGCGACTGTGTCACTTAGTGATGAACTCTAAGAAATCATCAGTCATTAGGTAATCAGGCTAGAAAGTTGTATGTCAGTTGCGAGTGAGCGTCTAGGACCAACATTTCTGATAGCTCAACCGCTGCCAAGCACACTTTTATTAGCTTGTTTGCCGACATTACCGCTGAGTGAAGCAGTAATGGTTAAACTCCGTCGATCAAGGGTAACTGCTAAAAAGTTTAGTTGCAAATTTTGACGGAAACTTTAGGCCAAAAAAATTAACTTCTAAAAAGTGAAGATTTTAATGGATGACTTTTTTGGTTTCGGGCGTTTGTCAGAGCTATCATTGGCTAGTACTTACTTAAAATAGAGCGTTGTGGGAACCAATTGGAAATTTTTACATTTTCCGATTTTCCATCTAGATTTTCTATATCAGACTTTAATAATATGTCGTACGGCATTTGAGAGAAAACTTTTAAGAATATTTGTACAATTTCTGCTGGTAAAGTTGATAATTGAACATTACTTCCAAAGCTTACGTATATTATTCCATTTACTGAAGAGTCCATGTATTCCTGAAGGTCCTGTTATCAAACATAACAAGTCATTCACAAGAATTTAATGAAATTATATTAAGCTTCTATTAATATTGTTGGTAAAAGCGAGTATTAATTACCTTCGGTAATTCATTTTTAAGATTCAGGTGCAGCCCTCCCATGTAAACGACGCTAAAAGGCATAGGACGATTGTCCCATAGAGGGCTTATGTTCATGAAAAGCATTTCAATTTTATTTCTCAGTTTTTCAAGAGACGGTACATCATCGACGTGGTCTTTTAACATTTTATCCAATTCTAGGTCACATTGATACATATTTCGTGAAAATATTTTTTGATTATAATACTCTGACACCTCATCCCAAAAAGTTAAATTGTACAGTTTTTGCCGAAATAATTGATGGTAAAGCATTGTGTCATCTGGGGCTCCGACAATGTAGTGACTATCATATGATGCACCATATGAGCTAACTTGAATCAAAGGTGCCTTACAGATGTGGGACAACACTGCTGCTGTAGCCATAGTTGATTCTGTTAAAACCAAATCAAATTTGATTTCATTTAAAATTTTCGTTACTTCATCGTTTTCGAGTTCAGCCATAAAAATTTCGTTTAGTAACCGATATCCAATTATTGCTATTTCGTTAATAGGCGCATGAAATAAACGTAATATATTCTCACGCCACAAGTTATAAGCCAAGTCATGTACATCTATCTCTTTCAGGTTTGGTGGTGTACTTTCGTTAACAAACACTGGGTCTGTAGTCACAATAGTAACTTGATGTCCTCTTCTGGCCAGCTCTTGAGTAAACGGACGGAAGACAACTTGGTGACTTATAGATGGAATAGGAAAAAATGCTAAAATATTTTCTCCATCACTTTTTGTAACAATACAAGTAGACATAGCAAAAACAATAAAAATGTTTAACATTTTAAATTCAAAATTTACTTAGCTGTTACGAGTTTCAATACGAAATAAAATAATAAAATTAAATTGTAAAGTTTATTTGTCTAAGTATTTTTAGGGTTCCGTAGTAAACTACAAGGAACCCTTATAATTTCGAGATATCCGTCTGTCTGTCCGTCCGCGGTCTGGAACAAAATTTTAGTTTTTTTTTTTGTTTGCTTCCCCTATATTGTGGTTTATCGTTAGATAGGTCTCTTCAAAACATTATTGACAGAGTATGATAAGATCATTTTTCATGCCAATTTTCGCTGGTCCGTCCCCCCTCCTGCTATCTCCGAAAGTCTTGTGTTTAGAAATTTGAAAAAAATCGTGGTTGTAGTAAATATGCTGAACCTTTAATGAAAACTATTACGGTAAAGTAGGTTCTACTAGTTACCGAGTAATAGTCGACGAACTTATAAAATAAAATTTATTCGATAAAAACATATAAATGTCATAGAATATGGCACTGTACTCATCTGCAAGAAAGCAAAGCGTAGCAAATACGGAACCCTACATTGTGCGTAGTCCGACACGTATTTGCCCGGTTTTTATTGTTATTTTATGTATATTTTGTCATGAATTACGAAACTGTTTAATCAGTATTTGGACTGTTAACAATGTAGCATTATCATTTACATTATGTACTTCCATTGGAATAGTTCACAGTATATAGATCTCCGTGGCGTAATGGTTACCACGCCAGACCGCCACCAGGAGGTCCCGGTATCGAATCCCGGTCGGACCATGATGAAAAACGAACTTTTTCTTATTGGCCTCGGGTCTTGGATGTTTATCTATATATGTATTTGTTATAAAATATAATGTCGTTGAGTTAGTATCCCATAACACAAGTTTCGAACTTACTTTGGGGCTTGCTCAATCTGTGTGAATTGTGCCTATATATTTATTTATTTATTTATTTATAGTTTCATCTTCAGAAAAATACAAATATCAATTTGGACCAGAGGTACCTTTGGCAAAGTAACTTCTAATATTTTAGTCTTAATTGAATTTAATGTTGCAAGTGAACCAGTTTTAAATGGCAGAAAATGCATCATTTACTTTGATATTGTTGGCTTCATTTGTATTGGTAATAAAAAGTTTATCCTTGCCTGTCTGGGTCAGCCTCTCTTCCTCTCCCTTGTCAAAATCTTGACTAAGCTCATGCAAGTGCACAAGCTAATATTCTACTCTTCCATAGACTTAAATTGTACCTAAAGGAAAAAGGTAAAAAATTGCTTAGAACTTCGAGTTACTTATTGTACCATTATTGTTTATTTGATTGATTTTAAACATAATATCATTCTGCTTAGAGTCAATTAAATAACATACAAACTTTCCACTAAGTAATTGTTTTACTTTAAAATAAATTATTCAAGGCTTTAGTATTTGTTACGTTTCTTGTTTTAGTATAGTTTGTTCAAGATACAAATATAATTTTAATGTGAACAAAACCATTATAATACTTTCAAATAGAGACTGCTAGTGAAAAAAAAACTATCAACTTTCGCATTCGGTCGGGTTACAAAAACGGATATTAACCGATTAAATATTTCAGATAAAAGAGGAAGAAGACAAGAATACACAGAAACATTAGACAAATGCTGGGTAGAAGACCAGGGGCCCGATTCTACTAAACAAATGCACCAATGCAAATAAATGAATTTGAATTTAGAAATTTATTAGCAAATAAATGAATTTGAATTTGAATTTTAATTTGAATGGACTCTCAATGGTGTCTCAATCGTATCGCAATAGAATGTCAAAAACTATTCCACTGATACACTATCGGCATTCTATTGAGACACGATTGAGACACCATTGAGAGTCCATTGGTGCATTTGTTTAGTAAAATCGGGCCTCAGCTGGCAGTGGCCTGCATCCAGCGACTTCTTGCGATATTCTGTAGGTCGCCTGACCACCTTGCGGTGAGGCCGTCTTTCACTACGTTTCTGGTACGTGATCGCTATTTTAAAACAGAGCATAATAATTTTATTCTGTTTATTAGTAACATTCTTGACAAGAAACAAAAGAAATCCGAAATTGACAAGCTAGTGAAAAAGTATGTAGCAAAAATAGGTTTTATAGAAAGCATATTCTTCTTCACAAGAAATAAGGAGTTTTCAAGGCGGCCAAGATAATCTACGAATCTTTTTTTAGTAGAATATTTCAAACATCTCTTGCATACACAATACGTATAACCCATAAAAGAGATAAAACCATTTCAGTCTATGTTCACCCGATTCAATTTTCCGTTCCCCCATCTAGAAAGGTAAGCCAATACTTTGAAACTGTCTTCTTGACTATTGCTATAACAATGAACCATTATGGCATTTGAATAAAAGGAGAATTCAGTTGGCTAAAGCCGTTACAGGCACCCATTATAGCAACCACGCCCTTGTTAAGTGGTACAAGTTTTAAAATAAAAGATTTTACAACTTCGTTGAAAATAGTGAAGGTGCTATGAGTACAGAAGATATATATAGATAAAATCATTTACTTAGGGACTCGTCCGTCACGGGCACTTTTAATATTGTCGAAGTGTACAATAATATTAATTTAAAACATCATACCAGCGCGCAGCGGGGCAACCATGAAATTGTCCATCCGAAACAACGAAACACGTAGTCCTGTCGAAAAAGACATTACTTAGTTAGTATAAGATTCAAAACTGGTAAGAATTCAACGAAACGTCAGTCCGTATTTTCGGAATTTCGTATGGGGGCCAAATGCTATTTAAATCACCGTATAACTGTCGTTTTTTATAGCAATAGCATCATTTTGGGATCTATCTTCATTTTTGTTTTCATTTGAAACACAGGAGTTTTTACATCCTAGCTCAGGCACCTTAACAAGTGATTTAATAAAGATTTTATTATTATTATTATTATTTATTTATGAACTTTGATGAAAGAAATAGAAACTAAAAGAGGAAAACTAGTGGGACATCTTATAAGGCATGATGAGTTTATCAAAAACATCTTAGAAGAAAAAAGACTAAGAAAGGTAGAAGAGGAGGAGAAAGGCTGAGAAGAGCATACACTTTATGGAGAGGTGAAGGAGCTGGCACATGGGATAGGAAAATGGAAGCGGGTACACCAACAAGAGCGCGGCTTTTATATTTAGAGAGAGAAAACACACTAGCTAACCTGCATATAACCTATCCACAACACATGAAAATAATAACTCATTCGCCATCTCCTAAAACTTGTGCCCAAAGAATAAATAATGACTCAATGTCACCGCCAACTTGTGCCGATATTTCGCCAATTTCATTTCTTCAGTTTTCACCGTTTGAATCCTCTTTTGTTTTCGGCTACTCTGACGCATTTTCTTTTAATGGGTAGCGAATTAAGAAGCTGTATTAAATTAAATCTACGAAGAGAATTTAGAAATGATTGCTTTTTCATACTAATTTACTCGATTCCAATTAGTGAACATATTTTCTTTTGATTTTATAGCATCTTTCATCTTATTAAGATAATTTGGAGATAACAGACTGTGCCTTTTCAGGATTTTAAGGTTTTTTTATTAAGTAAAGTTGTGGCGATTATGTCGCCACAGTATTTCATCTCATATTTATAAAATATCATTATTGCTTGGACACAACATTTCAGCCGTTTTTGTTTAAACTGTGGTCGCCGTTTTTTAATATTTTTACTACCTATTATTTCAATGGGAAACGTTACAATACAATGTGCCGACATCCAAAGAGTATGGCGTTAAAATCATAAATTCATGCATTATAAAACTTAACTGCTATTTGCAAAGGGTTGAAACCAAACCAGCTTATTAATGATACATCATCCAATTTTCCGTTAGAGATGAAACCAAAATTATTTTTTAGGGTTTCGTATTTCAAATTATACGGCACGGAACCCATATCATTGTTATGGCCTTTTCCGTAACTGGGCATTTTATGCATACTCTTCGAAGGCGAAAGTTGGTTACTTCAATTTTCTCAACTGTAAACTGGCCTGAGACTTGACATGTCTTTTTTTTTTTGGGTCAGGAAAAATTCATTACTGCATATCCCGCCGCTTGTCAATGTGTCGATGGACGACTTTTGTTATATGGCTGCCCCTAAAGCGGCTTGAAAATACTGGCCTCCGCCAATCCGCATGCATGGCAGAGTACGTTTCGAATCCCCTTCGATTGAAGGGAGACCCTGGAGTGGGATGATAATAGGTTGAAATGACCTACAAGATCGTAGTGAACCCTTATTGCGTGAGTCCGACTCACACTTGGTCGACTTTTTACATTGACCTACATTTTTTATCTCAAAATGTATGCACGCGCGTTTTATGGGAACGCTTTATAGACTTTTAGGTTTTTATTTCATATTAAAGTATGCATTCTCAATTCTCCAATAAACGGGAAATAATATATAGAGTTCCCGCGGGTCTACTGGTATTGCTCCCATAATGTAATATTATTATTATGTCTATGTGAACATTACCTGTAGACCTTGCTTCTTCAAGGTCTCTAGGTCATATTAAATTTGTTCGGAAAAACAACTGGAAAACAGTTTTTTATATTTTTTCTGTGTGATTAAAGAAATGTGCCAGTAATCGCAGTGTCCGAGTTTTTTTATACTACAAAGTTGGCAAACAAGCAACAAGTACGATAGTCTAATAGAAGTAGTTAGAATAAGGTGGAACAACTCCTCAAAATATTCATCGTTGTATGCAATACTACACAAAAAAAAAATATTGCATCAAATTGAAACTACATGGCTCAAGATCGGAAGAAATGGTTCTCTTGTGTCGGAGGCCAAAACTCACTTTGGGTCGCTGAGCCATTGGAGTAAGTAAATTGAAACTACAGTATAAACGGACAATTAATTTAGAAGTATAATAAACGACATTGCTACGCAGTATCTTCCAGGCAGCCTTTGGTGAAGAAATAAAGCTGATAAAATAATAGGTATCCCACTAATATTATGAAGGCGAAAGTATGTGAAATGTTTGTTTCTTCTTCACGCTCAAATGGCTGGACCAATTTTTATGATATTTCATATGTAGGTAGCTGATACCTTGAATTAACACATACTTAGGTACTTTTTATCCCGAAAAGTACGCAATTCTTGTAGGATTTGGTCAAAGTCTAAAATAGATGGCGCTGCTGTGCATAAAATTAAACGGTAACACCGTGGGGCAAATAGGATTTCTTATTATCAGTATTATAATATCTGTGTTATCGGTATGTTTCAAATTCATTTAAAATACATTGTTGATTGGGTCATAATAATATCATTCAAAGAATTATGAGAATTTGTTGATATGAGGAAAAAGGTTATTGTTTTTATCTGCCCCACGCTTACAAAGCCTTGTGAAACAATAAGCCTGTAATATTATGGGCAGTCAAACGATAACTGTGGGTTATGGGCGAATGATTAAACAAACAAATTACTGAATATTAAAACAACAAATTATTACAGGCCACGTTGACCATTATTACAATTATTTAATTGTAAATGTTGATGATGGAAAATAGGAAATCAACATTTTATTTATCAAAGAAGATTAACAGCATCTTATACAAAAATTATACAGAAGTATGGAAACAAATAGCTTATCTTTCGTAAGTAAGGTAAACAGTGTAAAAACAAAACAAAAAAACACAAAAAGCAAACATCTATAAAAAGTGTTGAAAAAAAAATCAAATAGGTAGAATGTGGTGTGTTGTGTCGCGACAAAATGTTTTCTCCTCTCTTTCTGTTAAAAGTCGCCATTATTGGTGTAAAGGATAGGGGAGAGAAGTGGAAACAAGAGCTCAAAATGAGATAAAAATGTAATAATGGAAATAATATAAAACAGAGCACTAAAACCAAAGCCGACAGAGAGACGTAAAACAAGACAATAACAATATGACAGCTATCAAAAGAAAAGTAAAAAAGTATAAAACATAATATTGCTATCAAAAGAGTATTTATTTATGCTTCCAGCCTGATGGCTAGTTCGTAACATCCTCCCTCTCTTTCAAAAGTGCAATAAAGAAACAAAGCAAAGGGAAAGAGAGGGAGAGTACACTGCCATCAGACTGGAAGCCGCACCAGTTTCACTGTAGTGAAAAAATAAAATAAACGCGTCAATAAGTAGCGCCGCAAGGAGTTCTTCGACCTCCAGGCCAAACAGCATAAAGTTGTCACAGCAATGAAGAAACAGGAACAACGATGAGGACGGTTGATGACTAGAACGGACGTGGACAGCCGCGATGTGGAGCGGCAATGACTTGTGACAGCACAGCCTCCTCTCTTCTCGAGCCATCCAAAACGCCAAATGAGAGGGCAGGTGATGATGGTCTAGACGAGCTATGGGACTGCAACAACCGTCTTAAAGCGACGGAGATGGCACGCGCTCGCCTGCATCGGCAGGAGTTTATGCAAGACCGTCACGACTTATGGGCAAGGCGACGTGGGCAGCGTCCAATGACAGCTCTGCGGTTTGTCCAAAATAGCTAAGCAGAGCATCAGTTTAATGGTCCAGTCACCGCTTCCATGCATCAGAAAAATTGTCATCAATCCGTCACTGTTCCCTGTGACAGCTGCTAGTGAAGACGAAGCGCCGATAATTCTTCAAAATAAAACTTTTTGACAAAGAAAATAAAAACGAATCAAAAAACAAACAATCAAAGTGAAAACTGGGCGATATTTTAAAAATAAAAGTCAACAAGTGACAGCTGGAAGTAATTAAAAAATATAATGTCAACCTCGTGACAGGCGTGTGAAAGGTTCACAGTGCTTTACCTTTCAAACGCCCAACAAAAATCCAAACAAACCAAAATTCTAATTTTGGCACATGCGCGGAAGAAAATAAAATGTAGCCACGGGCTAAAACCAGATTGGAATGGTATGAAATAAAACTACAAAAATGAATTATAAATGAATGAATCTCTAGGATGGAAACTAGAAACTATCTACAATAATAAACAAAGAATGCCGCACATAGGTGTAAGGCATACAAAAGGCGCCAATACGCCACTGCAATAAAAACTGGACGGCAAACTAAAAATAAAAATATACCAAGATGACGCCTGAGCGCTACGCTAACAAAATGTCCACCTAATCTAGAAATAAAACTAACTAAAATACTAACTAAAATATCGTCTAAGGTGTTATATACAATATGAGCTGTCTCAAATAAACGGCCACTATGTCTATTAACGTAGCTAGCTCTAAAGGGAATTGAGGCAGCTCCAAACTTCATCGACGACTTTCTAAATACCGATATAGGCCAGTCAGGGCAATCACGCTGCGCATCTCCAATTTGTAAGAGAGAGTTGACAACTCCCTGGGAGCGAGCGGCAAAATCGTGAACCACACGTGGTTTCCCTGGCAGGTCGGAGTTTACAACCCCAAAACTTACCTTTGGTACTGCTGTTACCGATTGCAGCATGCTTAGTTCGGGCCTACCGAAATGCAATGTAAAAATACCAGTGACCTCAAACGGATCACCGATAAAACATAGAAGGACACCGACAGTTTCTCGTGCCGAGCCAAAAAACGTCGTATTGACGCGATTAGAGGTTTCACAAACCGTGTTAAACGAAAGCAACCGACTTTCCGGCTTGTCTTTACACGTTGGTGCAAGAACAATCAAATTAAAAACAGAATTATTATTAGGAGGTGAAGGGGTACCGAGTAAAAGCTCCGGAGCACCATACTGGTGCATAGTCGGCATCGGGTTGTGTATCATCGGTACACGACCGCAAGATAGGCTCAGTCCGGAGGCACGGTACGGGTGAGGAAAACTGTCACGGCACTCAGGGGTGCCATTGGTGACAGCTCTAGTTGGCTCTGAAAGGGAGACATTAGAAGGCACCGCAAGAGCGGGGTTACCGGGACATGGGTCCACAGAGGTAGCCCCACAGGGGTTAGCACGTTCGCGGACGCACCGGCTATTGCAGTCGATAGTGACTTTCGCAGAATGACGCGCCGGTTATAGCATTCGATGTTCTTCTTCGCATTAGAGACGCAACTGCATTAGCAGATGAATTTTCACACTGCTACAGTAAAATTCAGTATTCAGTGCCCCCATTTGGAATTCTTCAAATTTCCTGGTGTCACATAACATGTATTTTTATACCTTTGAACAAGTGACTACACTCTGGCCAATCCCTTGATATAAGTGCGCACTCACACTGACGCACCTGCAATAGCAGCGCTGATTGTATGGCGATTTGTTCAGTCGCGCAGCAAGTGCGCCGCTGAGTGGAAACGTAGTAAGAGTCTTGCGTGTACGACTTGTGATCAACGTAAGTAGAAAAAAAAATACATTTTCCTGAGTAAATATGATGTAAATTTTATTAATTTTAAGATCAAAGTAAAACATAGTGATTTGTGAACATAATAACGTCTATAATTACCTTATAATTTCGTTTTTATGTCGGTTTTCACGTAGGATATATCTAATTATGCTACATAGTAATGTTCTAGTAAAGTCTAGTTAAATTATGGTCACTTACAGGAAGAGACGCATTTATTACGATACCACGATTACCAAAGAAGCACGTAGAGGTCTTGACATTACGGGTATTGACATTGCACAGAGGCGTCAGACAGGGAGATGTCATATCTCCGAAACTGTTCACGACCGCTCTGGAAGATGCCTTCAAGCTTCTGGATTGGAAAGTATTTGGCATCAACGTCAACGGCGAGTTTATCACTCACCGTTGATTTGCCGACGATATCGTGGTCATGGCGGAGTCGCTGGAGGATCTTAGATGATCGAAGGCCTCAATCGAGTTTCTCAACAGGTGGGTCTAGAAATGAACATGGACAAGACGAAAATCATGTCCAATGTCCATGTCGCACCCGCCCCGGTCTCAGATGGGAGCTCGATCCTCGAAGTTGTTGACGAGTACGTATACCTTGGACAAACCATCCAATTAGGTAGGTCCAACTTCGAGAAAGAGGTCAATCGACGAATCCGACTCGTCTGGGCAGCTTTCGGAAAATTACGGCATATCTTCTCGTCCAAAATTCCTCAGTGCTTGAAACGAAGAAATTTCGAGCAATAATGTGTTACCAGTGTTGACCTATGGATCCGAGACGTGGTCCCTCACTATGGGCCTCATAAGAAGGCTGACGGTCACTCAGCGAGCCATGGAGAGAGCTATGCTTCTCTACGAGATCGAATCAGAAATGAGGAGATCCGTAGCAGAACCAAAGTAACAGACATAGCCAAACGGATCAGCAAGCTGAAATGGCAGTGGGCAGGGCACATAGCGCGCAGAACTGATGGCCGATGGGGCAAAAGGGTTCTGGAATGGCGACCACGTACCGGAAAGCGCAGCGTAGGACGCCCGCCTGCAAGTTGGTCAGACGACCTAAGAAAAGTTCCAGAAAGCCGCTGGATGCAGGCCGCTGCCAGCAGGTCGCATTGGAGGCATTTGGGGGAGGCCTATGTCCAGCAGTGGACTTCTTGTGGCTGAGATGATGCTGATGATGATAGATGTAAACATTACTAATATGTAACTTCTGCTGTGGTTCAAAGAACAAAAAATTTTCTTTACTAGATGTAAGGATCTAACTGTTTTAGTCACAGAGTTTTAGTATTAGTAGTTTTAAAAGTGCAATTTTGATTGAGAGAATTATTAATAGAAGATAATGTTAAAGCTGTGATTAGAATGGCTTTTTTGTTGAGTAATTAATATAGGAAAACAATTTATTTTCATGTCATTCATTAAAATTAATAAAACTTATAATGTTTGCGTATTATTATTAGTAGTCACCCGAATAAGCGAACATAAGTCCTTGTTATTGTTCTCGTTTGTTCAGATTTTGATAAGCTCTTATGGGACGTCTTCAGTAAGGCGAAACCTAAATAACGAATTTCGAAGGTTAGCCATCAGACATTCGTTATTTAGATTATTATTTGAGTACCTGATACCTGCCACAAGTAAAATACCGACTAAAAACATGATAGTTATAGCCGGCGTGTCTTATTTATAAAGATTAATCACTGTTATCGGCGACAGAACATCCACAGCCGGCGAAGGCTGTATCCGGTGCATCCTTTTTATGTAATAAATGTCTATTATCAGCGACGGAACGTCTATAGAAGGCGAAGGGTATAGACGGCGCGTTCTATTTATGTACAAAAATTACTATTATCAGCGACGGAACGTCTATAGCAGGCGAAGGCTATAGACGGCGCGTCTAATTTATGTACAAAATTGATTATTATCAGCGACGGACCGTCTATAGCAGGCGAATGCTATAGACGGCGCGTCCTATTTATGTACATCAATTACTATTGTCAGCAACAGAACGTCTATAGCAGGCGAAGGCTATAGACGGTGCGTTCATTTTTAAATACATAATAACTATTAAAAATCGACGGAACGGCTCAAGCATTTCATACAAAAATGAGGTGTCAAAGTAGGGTTACAAAATCAGACCAAGCGTCCGCGAACGTGTTAGAGACCGCAAGAGCGGAGTTACCGGGATACACGTCAACAGAGGCAGCCTCACTCGGGTCTATAAAGCTCCGATTTTCGTCACACAAATCACCCAAAAAATTACCTCTACTGCTACCAGCACGGCCTTTACGGCGACGACGGCTAGCGCACTCAATTTTTTCTATCTCTGCCAGCATTTCAATTTCGAGCGCAGCTCGCTCACGCTCATATTCACGTTCCTCTCGCTCGCGCTCGCGTTCGTACTCGCGTTCGCGTTCCTCGCGCTCGCGCTCATAATCTTCACGCGCACGCCCGGCCAATTAACGTGCACACGCTGCTCGAATCGCGAGAGCACGCGCTCGAACCGTTGATGAAGTCGACGACTCTGCAACAGATGCGGGTGCGGGCACGGCGACTGGAGGCGCGCCGGAATCCAGCACAAGAGCCTCGATGTGAGGCGTGCTAGGTTCCGGCGCTGAGGCCTCGGCCGCGCTCGACCCTACTATCTTACTTTGAGCTCTAGTAAGCATGATTCGGAAGGAAAAAACAATGTGAAAAAATATGAAAAACAAGAATAAAATATTAAGAAGGGAGACAGTTGCCTGCTCGAAGGACCAAAATGTAAAGGATAGGGGAGAGAAGTGGAAACAAGAGCTCAAAATGAGATAAAAATGTAATAATGGAAATAATATAAAACAGAGCACTAAAACCAAAGCCGACAGAGAGCCGTAAAGACAAGACAAAAACAATATGACAGCTATCAAAAGAAAAGTAAAAAAGTATAAAACATAATATTGCTATCAAAAGAGTATTTATTTATGCTTCCAGCCTGATGGCTAGTTCGTAACAATTGGCTTTTCCTGTTAATCGTCAACGGTTCAGGGACTCATGTCTCTGTGCTGCACGAGCGGCGGTGATCACTGAATATCAGGGGCCCGATTCTTTCTACTAACACAAATGCACCAATGGACTCTTAATGGTGTCTCAATCGTATCTCAAAATAATGCCAATAATGTATCAGTGGAAAAGTTTTTGGCATTTGTTATGGACTTAAACAATAACATAATGTTTAACTTATTGTTTAAGTCCATAACAAATGTCAAAACTATTCCACTGATACACTATCGGCATTCTCTTGAGACACGATTGAGACACCCTTGAGAGTCCATTGGCGCATTTGTGTTAGTAGAATCGGGCCCCGGGTAGCCCGCATGCTCGTCTGCTTTTCTTCTAAACAATAATGTTCCAAGAACCAACTAATCAAGTACCCATTGAAATCCTTTCAAAATCTTAAACTTTAGAAACTTGAAATTATGATTAAATCTTAAGTTAACGTTATTGTGAAGTTTGTAGCTGTAAGATACGTACGTATCTTCCAAGTTTATGTATGTACAAAATAATTGCATTAAGATCATGTGACAATGATTGATGAGTGAAAGGTCATGTTCTAATGAAGAAATGATTCTCTTACCCGCGACAACACTCGCGGTAAATTATTTTTTTAAATCCACTAAACTAAATTATTTTATCAAATCCATTACTCAACATCATTTAGATAATAAAGCTGAAAATCCATTTCGTCGTATTAAGAAGAGGTAGGGAGTTCCAGAGGGATATCTTAATTAAACAGTATAAATTGTAAAGTTAGATTGCCATCTTTTAATGGCAAAGTAGGTACAATTAGTTCTACTTTGCATAACGGCATAAGTGAAACACTAATTAAAGAGGAAAATTATGATATTAAAACTTGTCATAATTAGGGTTTATTATACATTCGTCGCAAACTAAATCCGTCATATGAAAAGGTGTGTATTTTGTGATGAGTGTAATTTTAATGTGTGGAGTTGGTATATAAAAGTGACGAAGTAACTTTAAGAAGAGTACGAACAACAGCCCTACAATTATTATTTCGTGGAAGTTTGTCATATTTTTTTTTATACCACTAAGGTGGAAAACAAGTACACGGCCCGCCTGATTATAAGCAGTCACCGTAGTCTATAGACGCTTGCAATACCGTTGGCTGACCCAGTAAAAAGTGTGAGGTCTGGAGATCTTACTGACCGTAGGAAACATGTCCGGAACCAATGCTATTTGGCTGCGTTCTTCTTATAATTCTTCGTTATTATATTATGTATACAAATCACAGTGATAAAAATTTCTTCTTGGCGTTATTTCGAACACTGTGATTGGTCAGTTCACAGTCCGCTCCACTCCGCTTCACTGCGCTGACGACTGCGCGCATGCTTCGCGTGCTGTTTCAATACATCTCATATGCGCTATTAGGCCGTATTCAGAAAGAAAGCTGACAGCCTACCAGCGCTTATAGGAGCCGATCCGCGTAGGCAATCTCTATGAACCAGCGCCGATAAGCGCCGACAAGTTCCGACAATCTTCGACACGCAATGGTCAGCGCTGGTACCGCCGCACATTTTCTATAGTCTCTGCTTCAATCTGCTTGCTTTCTGTAGCAGTTACCTGCGGGGATCGGCGCCTTTAAGCGCTGGTAGGCTTCCAGCTTTCTTTCTGCATACAACCTTAGATGAAAATTATACAAGCACGTGGTGCGTACGTCCGCGCCGTGCACCTTATACAGCGGATGTCCTAAGGCGGAATTTTGCAGAGCGGAGCGGACTGTGAATTAACCAATCGCATTTACTAATGCGAATTGCATTGTAATGCGTCAAATGCTGACAATGGCCGAAACACAGTCGGTATAAAACACTTGAATACACGCGGCGACTTATTTTTTTGTATATTTCAACACATTACTTTAAACTCCATTAAAGTGTATTAGGTACAAATACATTACTCGTGCTTGATAAATTATTTACTAGCTTAAGAAGATTTAGGGATAGTAATGGACTAGGGATTAGGTACTAAAGGCATTATTAAGATGTCTGTAATCCTGATAATACTTGTTAACTTCCAAATAATCAAATGTAAGCCAACTAAGAACATTACAGATATCTAATATTTCTAATATATTGTGATAAGCCAAGCTCGGAAAATCATAAATATATCAACTAATAATATTTTCACCCAATCTAAAGATTTTTACAATTACGGAAATATGAAACAGAGAATGGGATTAGATAGAGATAAATAAAGATTCGAACTGGATACCGACCAGATGAATGGCCAGAATGGCTTTAGTTTTAGATCATATTTTAAAGATCCGGTGATTCTAGCAAGTTCGTTTGGTGAAAATTATAATAACTTTGACACAATAGCTGCTCAAACTCATGGAATCTTTTACAATCAATTATTCAGAGAATGGATTTACAGTTTGACTCTCTTAGAATATATTATTGTGTATTACAACTATCATATAATCTATGAACGGTTTTAATGCGGTTCTGTGCCACTGCTGAATGAGCTGAGTGACAGCGTAACAAACGACAGTAATATTTGCAAAATGCAGCACGTGTTATATGAAATGAAATGAAATGAAATGAAATGAAATGAAATGAAATGAAATGAAATCGTTTATTTCAGAAATTAGACCTTCACAGGCACTTTTTCTTGTCATTTACAATTTGTATATATGTATAAAGAGAATATACTACGTTATATACTACCACCATTTCGGACACAAGCAAAATGGCCACCGGTAAAAGAAATGGCGAAAGAAACCCGGTTACGGCCTTTTTTGTCATTTAGCAATTTTTTTTTCCTTTCACTCTTTTGTTACAATGTATAAGTACATTTATAAGAATAAATAAAATACAGATCCAGGTACATACAGAAATCAAGCTAAAAACGCGGGATGTCGATCCAAATAGCGCTATGGTCAAATCCTAAATATGTCGAATATGTAGATGTTAATAAAGCGAGCAGACCAGTCCCCCAAGATGACAACCACAACTGAGAGTCGGCCCGCCAGCCTCCATCACTGAGCTCACCATCAACAATATTATGAACAATATTGGAGGGAACACAGCGACCCGACTCCCGATGCGACCGTAATCCCGGAAGAGCCCATTCACAAAAACAACCCCGTCAAAAAGAATTAAAAGTAGTATAATGAAAATGCAGCACTATTTAGATGACACCACGATGTGTGTCCATTGATATTATGAGAAAAAATATGATAACGAACATTTATTATTTATGGAGTTTATCGAACATTGACTGGCTTTTAATGACAAGTTTGAGCATTTCATTTTCGCATAGGGGCCATGGAGACATTTCATTTAAATACTCATTAATAGTGTAATAGGCTTTACTGATTAAGAATTTTTTAACATTTAATTTGAAGCTATTATTGGAGAGGTTTTTAATGTAATCGGGAATTTTATTAAACATACGCAAGCCTTGAATAATAAAAGACTTTCCCGCTTTTCTCAGCCTAAATTTAGGAACAGCTAATTTGTTCTTATTACGCGTATTAAAACTATGAACATCGCACACCTGGTTATATATTTTAGTCGAAATTGGTAAAGTTCACGACAGCCACAAAATGCTAATTTATTTCATGCCACGAGACTCAGAAACATACATACATGTATACTCATCAATATTTTCAATACGCCAATAAATTCCGACGTTCATCTCGTATTTTTCACTTAGCACTGTATCAGATTTGCCTCGGAATCAGTAAGCTACATAATAAAATGGATGGCAGTATATTTTTATCACTAAAACGTGCAAATAATGTTACTTCTTGTGGCTTTTATTCAATAATATTTGTGTATTTTGATAATCTCGATCACATTGGAACAGCACATAAATTAAAATTTAAAGAAGTTGAAATGAATTATTAAAGAATATTTCGTCGCTTCCATGGATGTAATTTGATAAAAGAGTTCTTGTATTTAGTAACGCTAGTTGTACACTCTCGGAAAGTGAAGTGAAGTTAGACACAAAGTGAAAAGACAGAAGACAAAGTCGGACGTAGACCGTTCACACTCTTGTTTTTGTTCAACTTCGCGAGACTGTACAGACTCAACTAAGGACCAAGACAACCAGTCTTGTGCTACATTCAATACAAAGTTCGTTCATTTTTATGTGATTTGATTAGGACATACCTTTATGATAATCATCCGAAATGTAAAGTGGATTAAATAATACATCTGTTGTTTTAAAAGGCATATAACTATATCACATACAATTCAAAGTGCAAATAAAGATATACGTTCGGTTGTTGTATTATTTTGAATTATTTTATTTTGAAGTTTCGCGTTTAAGTGACGTGATGTAGACTGTAGAGTGACTCTCTAACCAAGTAACCTAACATAATTATTATTTGGTATGTAATTTCAACCATTTTGTTCAGTTTCTCCAGAATTAATTAAATAAATTTTTGTGCATTTTATTATTTAATTCTTTGTGAAACTGAACTTGTTTGAAAATATTATTAAAATGTTTCACAGCATTTCATACTTTTTAATAGTTTTATGTGTTGTAAAAATTGAATGTGCAAGAATTTTAGCACATTTTCCGGTGCCTTCAATAAGCCATCAAATTGTGTTTCGTCCAGTAACTCAAGAACTAGCACGTAGAGGACATGAAGTGACGGTAGTGACCCCTAACCCAGCCTTTTCTAAAGAAGTGGCACCCACTAATTTGACTGAGATAGACGTACATGACATATCATACGAAATGTTCAATCGTGAATTTCTAAAAATATTTTATGTTAACATGTATACACAAGATAAGATAAGAGAAGGTTATACAATTCTAAATAAAATATTCATAGAACAGATGAAAATTGATGAAGTTGAACAAATCAGAAATGATAAATTTGATTTGATTATAACAGAGGCATGCGTTGAGACTGCTATAGTTTTAGGTCACCTGTACAATGCTCCTGTGATTATAATTAGTACTTTTGGTGAAAGTTATAATAATCATGATGTAATTGGTGCCCCAAATGACGCGTATATATACAATCAAATTTTTAGAGGAAAAATTTACAATTTGACTATTTTGGATGAAGTAACAGAGTATTATAAATATCTTGTTATTATGAAAAACTTTGATTACATTATACCAGAATGGGATCGAATGTTAAGCGAAGTCTTAGGTCCTGTACCACCGATAAAAGAGCTAAGCAACAATGTAGAAATGTTGTTCCCTACTATATATCCTCTTTGGGATAAGCGACCTGAACCGACTGGAGTAGTATACATTGGTGGTATACATTTAAAAGCTAAAACGGATTTGCCAAATGTATGTATTTCTATGTTCATTCATCGTAACAACCCGTAATCATCCCACTGCAGAAATACGGGTCTCCTTTCAATCGAAAGGGATTAGAACGTTCTGATATGACGCTGCTCCAATGCGGAAGTCAATGTTATCAAGCTGCTTGAAGGCCACCGCCTTGGCTGTTGAATATTTTGAATGTCTATTTAATTAGTCTTGTAAATTACGATAATCATTATGAGCATGCAGAAAAGAATTTTTATTAGCAGATACGTCCTTTAACAGATTCATTTACAGTCATAATAGGTTGTAGAAAATCTTTTTTTCCACTTTCACGCCGAAATGGCTAAACAGATTAACGGATTTTGATGAAACGCGGCACACTGATAGACCATTCTAAAGGCATCATCGCATTTATATACCTAAATTTTTTTTAATAAATAAGAAAAATAAAGAATATTTTTTTATTCAGCATCTGAAAACATATCTGGATTCATCTATAAGGGGCGTTGTGTACGTCAGTTTTGGAAGCAATGTTCAGATTTCTTCATTACCCCCGCAGAAAGTAAAAATAATTCTAGATGCATTTTCACGACTGCCTTTTGATATCTTACTGAAATGTGACTTGGGTGTATTGGAAGGAAAATCACAAAATGTGAAACTTGGTAAATGGTTTCCACAGGCTGATCTTTTAAGTAAGTTTATTAAATTGTATTAAATACTTTTCTAATCAAACAAAAACATTGACCCCGAGAGCTATTTATAACAATATTCCTAAAAGTATTACTGTATTGATGTAAAGGAGAAGTTTGAACGTGAAAATTCACCATGCTTGTCCAAAGGATGCTGAAAATTTTTGAAATACTTTTCCTTCGCCCCCCCAAGTTGGTTACATTTCCCTTTCACCAACTGTCCAATTCAAGCTTCTAGTGACTAGTGTAGTTAAATAAGTCCAGAATATGTAAGGCGATAGTTTGACATAATATCTGCTAGTTACGCAGTTTAAGAAATAAAAAAATTCATCATCCAATGATGAGGTTGGCAATCCAACCTTCCCGGTATCTCAGTGGTAAAGACACTCGGCCAGATATCGAGAAGACGTGGGTAATTTTTCTTTCCATTTTTTTTTATATACTGTGGCAAACAAGCTTACGGCCCGTCTGATGGTAAGCGGTGAGTAATAAATATATAAATGTTTCAGGACATAACAATGTAAAAGCTTTTGTAACTCATGGTGGTCAACAGTCTACACAAGAGGCAATAGCAGCTGAAGTTCCTATGATAGGAATACCGTTCATTTCTGATCAATATATTAACAGTGAGCAGTGCGCTCATTATGGCATCGGGATTAAATTAAACATGGATTTGATTACAGTGGAAACTTTGGAGAATGCTATTGTTACTATTATGACAGACCAAAGGTAACTAACCTTTGGTACACACTAGCAGGTAGACTGCGACTTGCAGTTTTTTATGACAGAGACTGGCAAACGAGCTAGCGGGTCATATGATGGTAAGCAATTACTACTAAAAAAATCTTGGATGCGTTGCCGACCTATGAAGGAAGGAAAAAGGAAGGAAGGAAACTAGAAGCAATAGGCTCTCTCATTCATTGTACAAAATACAGCGCCATATTACCAGCTATTTCACGTTGATTTTCTATGAGAGAGAATGGTACTGTCTCGGTCGAGGCTGCTCATTTAGAAGCCACAACTGGTTCATAGTAGCTCTACTACTCAAAAAACAATTTTTTACTTTTAATTTTTAACGGAAAAAAAAATTATTTGTTACATTGGCACCCCCACTTGACCATGTGGGTGTAGCTTTGACCATGTAGGTGTAGCTAGGGATAATTTGCAGTTTAAATTTTCTACGGTACTGTCACGAACTTTTATCATAATAAATAGTTTGTTTTTAAATTTCAGTTATCATCAGAACATAAAGAAGTTTCGTTCGTGGTTAGAACAACCCGAGACAGCTCTCTCCCGTGCAGTGTGGTGGATAGAATATGTGTTACGGCATGACGGAGTGCGGCATATGCGAGCACCCGCAGCCAACATGCCGTGGACAGAAAGAGTAGAACTTAATTTAGTTATTACAATTATTACAGTATTTTTATTGCTAATCTGTGCTATTCTAATTATGATATATTTCTTTATAAAGCATCTTATGATTATAATTAGAATATTTATTTGAATGTCAACTTTTGGATAGTATTCACTACATAGTATAAAACAAAGTTGCTTCCCTCTGTCTGTCCATAAGAACCTATGATTAGATCCTTAAAACTACGCAACGGATATTGATGCGGTAATAAAACTACACTTATTATTAAGATTCAAGTGACTTTTATAAGTCCGGGACACGAAAAACGGGATTTCGCGGGTAAAGCCGCTGATCGGCTAGATCCTGATAATTAAAAAAAAAAAATCGTATTACCATTTAAGTTTTTGTGTTTCTCAGAGATAACGATGCTAAATAATGTTGGTAAATGTTTACAGGCTGAATTTGTAATTAGTTTTTGAATAGTAGTGATAAATACTGACTTTATCGTGCATGCAATACAAAAAGTACGAAACATTAGCGTGTTTGAAGACGAGTACATACCTCATCAACAAGTCAGTACATTAAGAGGATAAAATATTTATAGGATATTATTACAATGTTTAGACTAATAATAACATTAAAATTTATACTAAAAACTGTTTAGTTAAAAGTTTTTTTTAGAGAATTTTAAGTGAGCCGCCGCCACCCTTAGTTGTTTGGTACACTGTGTTTACCCTTCCAATGGGAATGGGTATAATGGAACTGACACATTTAAAACTCAAATCTCTAACGAATTGATCATCGCCCAAACCCATAAGAACCATCTCCTTGAGCATGAGAATCGCGACGATAGTATCGATGTGCCACCTAATTCTATACATTGTCTTAGAACGTGTCTCCATACGGCGATTTTCGCGGACGGCGATGTTATCTTTATAAGTACAAGACTTACTATTGTCGCAATTCTCTCGCTCATGGGTCGCTTAGACTTAGAAAGCTGAAATTTTCTTTCTGTTTTTTTAGATTACTTTTTAGGTGATTTATTATTTACGCATTGTTTTTTTATTTTTTTATTTTAATGATAAATAACATTGTCAGTGTGAGAAAACACAAATTTTATATCTCAATGTATGTATACTCATCTTGTTCTTGACTGTAAATAAAGCCTTTGTATCTTCGACTTGAATGTAGAATATAACTTATTTACATAACATTTATTAAAAGTTGAGGTTTCATTAATTTTATGTGGTTTTCACGTCAAAGTTAGTTGATTCGTGCGGTTATTGGCTTAACAAGATTGTTACTTTGAGTTTAATCATTGTTTGTTATATTAATGTATAATCAAGGACTTAAGCCTGTGCTAAGTACATGGTTTTGAACTAAACTGAGTTCAAAACCATGTACTTAGCACAAAAAGGTCAAGCGAAATTTTTTTTACCTCACAAGCTCGAAAAGAATCTGTTTGTCATTCGAAATCTGAGCGCAAAAGTGCATTTTGTGCCCTAGCGTGGAAAGAATTTTTAAAATTCGAACCTTTCTATTCTATAATTTTTTATACCGCCAGTTCTTGCCAGTGCGCCAACCTTATAATTAGAATAATCGAACTGGCCAGCACGACAACGCATGAAAAAAAATAAACACTTATCGTGTTTCGCTCGGCAGCAAAGTTATTCTGCGTCTCGTACCTTTGAAACCCCCCTCGCTACGATTTCCCCGCGCTGGCCCTCACAGCGTAGGGGAGCGTCCCCAAGGTGGCGGATAGGGGAATGGTCGGTAGTACAGCCTAGCTACACTAACCGGCTAAGTCCGATGGACTCGCTGACCAACGACGGGTGTGGTCCTCCAGCATTTCGGGGGTTGTGCTGACACCTCGCCCACGTAAAACCAATGTTGCTGGTGAAGCGTATCCCGTTAGCGCTTCACTAGCTTGCACAACATCGTCAAAAAAAAAACCCTCGCTACGCTCAGGATTCTATATTAAGTACTCGCGCCAAAAACAACTTTGCATAACAAATAACTATTGTAAATTAGCTATCTATGTCTCACTGCTGGGCAAAAGCCTCCCTTCTTTTCCACCAATCATCCCTTCCAGCGGGGCAACCATGAAACACAATTCCGAAAATACGGACTGACGTTTCGTTGAATTCTAACCAGTTTTGAACCTTATTCTAAATAGAATTTCTTTTTTGACATGACTTCAATTCAATTCAATTCATTTTATTTCAGTAAACAATATACATTGTGTTGAAAATAAAAACTAAATAATAAATAAAATATAAATAAAAAAATTCAATACTAATCCAGCACATACAATTAATAGATTTTAGAATTAACATTATAAATTACAAATTGAAAATTGCAAATTAAAAATTACAAATTAAAAATGACATATTCTACATTAAGAAAAAAAATTCGTCTAAGCTGTAGTAGCACCGCTTCAACAGAAATTCTTTCAACTTATCTTTAAATTCGTGTTTATATATAAGACCCTTTAATTCAGTTGGTAATTTATTAAAAAACTTAATGGACTGATAAAGAGAGCCGTGTTGAACCACCTTTAATTTCGGCATTATTTTCATGGGGATATCTTTTCTTCGCGTGCTTTCCCTATACTTCCTTTCGATCTCTGTTTCATACCGGTGTATGTACTTCGCGAAATGTGTCAACAACACCAAGATGTACAGGCCCGGAACCGTCACAATCCCCAAGTTTATAAAGTACTCCCTACATGAGTCCCTTTGCTTAATACGCGTCATGATTCTAATTGCCCTTTTTTGTAAAATAAACGCTTTTTGTATATTATAACTGTATCTTCTACCCCAGAATAATATGCTATAACGTAGTTTCGATTCTATGAGGGAATAATATACCATTTTGAGATGGCAGAGACTTATCTCGTCGCGTAGACTTCGAAGAACGTAGCATGCGGAGCCAATCTTGCTTTCAATGTGTTTTATCTCGTCTTTCCAATTCAGAAGACTATCTATATGTACTCCTAGAAACTTAACAGATTCTACCAGACTTAGTTTTTTGCCATTTAGTGCAACGTTTAAACTATTACGCATCTTGGTATTAGTTCTAAATAGCATTACGTTGGTTTTTGTGGCGTTGATTACAAGGCCGTTAGCAGTAAACCAGTCATTAAACTGTTGGAGTGCCTGGTTAACGTTTCTTTCAAGTTCTTCCAAGTTTTCAGCAGATACTACTGCGTTTGTGTCATCCGCAAACAGGACTAATTGCAAGGACTCGCGGTTAGCATCACCCATGGAATCAATAAGGTCATTGATAAATATGGTAAAGAGAATTGGCCCCAAGATGGAGCCCTGAGGTATACCTACTTTTAAAGCAACTAGTTTGGACTTATATCCTCTTTTACAATTATCATCATCCAGAGCATCAATTTCTACGTAATACTTCCTATTCTGCAGATATGAGTGAAAAAGTTGTAAGGCCGCTCCCGACACTCCGTAATACCGCAATTTTTCAAGTAACAGTTCATGACTCACCGTGTCAAAGGCAGAACTCAAGTCCAGTAAAACACCAGCTGTCTTCCTATTTTTATTAAGTTGACTATAGACATCGTTGAGTAGTGTATCGATTGCATCAATAGTTCCCACACGTGTTTGATACCCATATTGTCTCATGTTTAGCACCCCATTTAGATTAAGATGCCTAACAAGTCTTGCTTTTAGGATCTTCTCAAAAATTTTTGAGAGTATTGGCAATAGTGAAATGGGTCTATACATTTTAGGATCTGTCTTTGAACCCTTTTTGTAGACCGGGACTATTTTAGCCAATTTTAATTGATCAGGAAATAGACCATTTTCCAAACATTTGTTAAATAACTCACTTATGGGCTCTGCAAGAACATCAATATTATCTTTGATCGCCGTTATTGGTACTTCGTCATGTCCGCTTGACTTTTTAAGTTCCATTGCTCGTACAATTTTATAGATCTCGTCTGGTGTAGTTGGCTTCAATTCCATCTCATTATCTACTTTTTTACAATTTGTACGAAGATATGTAAGTGCAATATTTTTATTTACCGATATTTCATGGCGACTCAAATCAAACTGTTCAGCAAATATATTGGCAATTTCTGTTGGATCACGTGTGACAGTATCGTTCGTTTTTAATATTAGGTTTCGTTTTCTTTTAACAGCCTTGTTTCTATGTCTGTTGATAATTGTCCAAACATCTTTAGAGATGTTCTTAGATTGAGCTATTGCTGATTGTGTAGTTAGCTTCTTTGCACACCTGATAACTCTTCTATACAATGTTAGGTAACATTTTGTATATATTTTTATGGAATCATCGTTATAGCTTGCCTTTCCCGTACATAGTAATCTTTTCATTTTACTTGATACTTTCACACCCTTTGTGATCCATCGTAGATTATTGCGTTGATGCGGTTTTATCAATAGTTTTATCTTTTTAAAGCTGTCTCTAAATATGTCATAAAAAGTTTTAATAAATGAATTAATACCCATTATTTCCCACTTTGTATTAATTAGTTTTTGTCGAAATACATTTTTATTTTTAACACTTAATATTCGTTGCATAACGTAAGTTTTATCTTCCTTCTTAATTTTATTTTTTGTACTAATATGTCTTGTTTCACATGATAGTGCTGCATGTCCGTCAGCCAGTCCATTATGGTCAACGGCGCATTTGGCAACATTTTCATTAGGAAGATTTGTGAATATGTTATTATCTATGCATGATTGTGAGTTATTTCGTCTAAAAGTAGTTACGTTTATTAGCGGTCTAAAATTATAACATTTTAATAAGTTCATCAGTACACTAAGCTTTTTGTTTTCAAATAAAAAGTCTACATTAAAATCGCCCAATATAATACATTTCTTATTGAAAAGGCGCTCCAAGAGCTCTTCTAATCTATCAATAAAGTTCTCAAAATTTTTTTCATTAGGAGTACGATAACAACAAAACACATATATACCAGTTTCCGAGTCACGAATACCACAGATCTCAAAACAATCAATTTTATATAATTTTTCCATTATGGCTATCTGTTCACAACTTCTGTTTATATATCCCAGTATAAGAGTTCCTCCGCGTTTTTTATTTTTCCTTGTATTGTAACAAACTATTTTATAGTTATTCAATGTAAATAATTGAGCAGATTGCTCGTTGAGGAAATGTTCACTAATACACAAATAATGAAAAGGGCAGTCTAAATTTTGAAAATATATATCTAAGTCATTTTTTTTGTTGTTCAAACCACATACATACATACTACGTATGTCGTTGTTTCGGATGGACACTTTCATGGTTGCCCCGCACCGCAGAGAATATAATTTCAAAATCCTTTTTGTTGTGATTAGAAAGCTTGAATCGTAATTTCTTCCTTACATACTTATTTATATTCTTTTCTGTTCCAGCCCAAATCCGCGTTTCCCATTAATTCCGTTCTTAGGATGATTATCTGCGGAAAATTGTCGAGCTTTAATCTACATGTTTATCAAATTTCAGAGAAATTCGTCTAGCTATTTTTATTTATTTAATTTTATTAACGACAACACAACAAATACTTATTATAAATAATTTTCCAGTGCTGAAAATTTTCTTAAACAATCTTCGAGTGTTGAAATTCATGAAAAATTTTCTAAGCAAAGTCCTTCATTTAAAAGGATAAGATGACAAAACTGTAAACAATTACAGTGAATTTATTAATTAACTGAAAGACGGGAAGTTAAGTAATTGAGTTTAACTTAATGACCTACATAATTAGCAAAGTTCAAAAGTGTTTCATTCAGATCTGTGATAAATAATGACCCAGTAAATTTTCATTTAAGGAATTTTCCGGTGAGTTTTAAGATGGAACTTGGCTCTTAGAACATCAGATAATTTTGTTTATATTTACGAAAAAAAATACAAAATTATTTATTGTTTTTATAGGGTTGGAATCTTTTCAGTTGTTTAATGAAAAACCTGTAGTAGTCAATAGAAAAACGAATGCATGAAACACACAGCAAGAAAAGCGTTTCAGAAGTGATGCGTTTGTTTTGTATTCCGTATATAAAGGATTTCACATCAAAAGTAATCAAAACGCGGGATAAATAGCTTGACACGAGTTCATAACTTCACGCGTTCGCTTTGTTCCCGGCACGCCGCCGCCCTCCCGCTCCTGTCGCACGCTATTTTACCACCATAATTTCTTTGTGTCTAATTATGTAATTTAATTTAATTTCTTTGTGTCTAATTATGATTTTTTTTTTATTTTGTTCTAGTTTAACTAAACATTCATTACCTTAACCCAAATTTCCACCTTCGAACTCAGGACGTTCTGAAATCCGGCCGTGCTAAAAAGTTTTATTTTCTGTCCCGAGTGATTTCCGGGACAAAACTATGCATTGTATAAAAAAATTATTGTTAAATTTATAATGGCTTTTATAGTACACAAATTTTCAACAGGCTATCGACGTCAAAAGTGTCAGGATAAAACAATATTGACGTGCAGAACAATGAGCACAAGGAAAATCTAGTTGTAAAATAAAATATTTTGTTTTTATTATTTGCTTATTACAATCCTATGACTGTAGTTTGAATGTATGTAGAAGGGTATGATGATTTTGATCATCATTTTGGTTTGCACATTTTTTTTTCTCAAAATGCCATTAATCAAATTTGCTAAAATCGATATTCACTTTATATCAATAATGAAAAAAGATGACCGTTTCTTATTTCTATTTTTTGTTTTGGCAAAATTAAAAAGATCATCTTAAAATGTTAATGCTACATGTAATTTTGCAAAAATGCCATAACATGATGTCTCCGAGCAATCATAGTTAGCACCAAAACAGAAAATTACCTTGTCTGTTAGAACTTTGTTAAAACTTTAGCAGCGACATGTTACAATGCAACTTTCTATTTTACCGTTGCTATACTACTTAAATCTATTCAGCATCCTTATACCTTTGTTATAAAGTTGAATTTGGCTAAAGAAATATTTTGTGATACGCAAAATAACATTGTTTGTAAAGAACCCTTTGGCACAGATGTTTTTCACAGTGTCCGTAGTTATAGTTTAGGTGTTTAGCCAAACTTTTATGATATCCATGAGGAACTGGGTTAGTGGAATAAAGTCGTATTTGTAATTCTGATTGTTACCAACAAGTTAGATGTATCAATTTCTTATTTCATGCTTATGAACTCAATCTACATTTAAATCTTTAACAGCTAGTTTTTTTTTTGTTGTGATCAGTGATAAATTGCGTTTGAATCAGATGTGATGAAGGCTGCAGTCACATTTAGAGTGCCGTCCAACCAAAATGGTCGCGTACTGCGCGATTTCAGATTCAGGTTTCCTCTGAACGCTGAAGCTGTGAAATGAGATCCTCGCCGACATCTTTTCTTTAGACTATAATATGGGGTTCTTCAAAGGGACATTAAAATATTTTTACAGGGTCGTAAACGCGTGAATGATACTCCCGGTGTTGCAAGTTGCAAGCGTCCATAGTCTACGGTGACCGTTTACCATCAGGCGGGCCGTAATCTTGTTTGCTAGCTATTTCCTTCTCCCTTCCTTGTTTAAAAAATATATTTTAAGACTACTTCATTTAACCGCCTTTTCTTATTTCTATTTAGTTTAGGAAAACATTGAGGTAACATTATGTTCGTGTACAGTGTGAATATATTTCACTCTGATTTTACTTGCTGCAAGAATGACCAATAAAATTTTACAGTATGCTATTATTTCACATACATTACGCTCCGGTAACAGTCTGTATACCTGCTCAACGAAGTTACAGCTCTTATCACTTACTTTATGAGCAGTGTATATCGAAATACACCGTATACCCATCTTCATGTACCTTTAAGAATATTCTATAGAATTCCGCAGACATTTATGCTTCATTCCACCTACATTTTACTTATAAAATGGGTATTTACGAATCGTGGAGGTTATTTCAAAGAACCAACATTCCAAATTTTGAATCTCTAGACCCAGCAGTTTGGGCTGTGCGTTGATATATAATTAAGTCAGTCAGTCAGACAGGACTTTGAATTTTATATATATAGAAAATCAAATGTAACGTCTTTATAACTACCTACCTGACATGTATCTTCACTATGGCATTCATAGCTACTGAAATTACATGCATAGTCATCTATTTTTATGTCATAATTAAAAAGTCTACATACTTGGTTTAGATTCTCTTAAATTTCCGTAAATTCTCTTAAATTCTCCGTTCAAGAGAATGTTTCAGAATGTTCTCTTTCCAAGAAAGTTCTCGGAACGGAAATGTTCTCCTGCCCATCACTAGCACGCAATTACGTTGTATCGCGAGACGTTCCCAAACCGGCGAGTACCATCATATGATTTGATGTTAGGACTCAATTTTAGATTAAGAGCGTTCGGCCAGTTTACCCAGGCCAGCCTACTCATGCCCAAGCACGAGGAGCAGAACCTTATCCGGTAGACTTGCATGAAGCCATTTTAGAATACTTTGACCACAACCCACGCGAGAGTACGCGGAATGCCGCAAGGCAAGACGTTTTAATGTGTCACAGTATACGGTGTGGAATCTGCTACATACAGACAGACGACATCCGTTTCATTATCGACCCGTCCAAGAACTTGGTGTGAACGATTACGAGTGTAGTGATGTGTAGTAGAACAATTATTGTGATTTTCATATGATTTGAACAATTGCAAGAAGGCCACGTAGGTAAGTAAAAATTTTAAATGTAATGTGATTAAAAATAACTAATAACTAGCCACCTACTTACCTACCTCATTCGATTCATTCTTCGCGCAAATTTATTTTTTGTCATTCGTAGCAACGGCAACGTAGCATACCTAGACCATCCTAAACTAAGTAGTAAATGAATGAATGGCCCCCGCCCGCGCACTCCGCGCAGGCCGCGGCGCGGCGAGGGCACATTCGACACCACGTGACACCACAGTATACGTAAATTGGCCGATTTTAATATTTTTTTTAAATACGCATATCTCGCCTATTTTAATTTTTTTTTTTGTTTATTTTATGCAGAAGGGATATAAATTAATTACTTTTTTATCTATTAAAATGCGTACGATGTTTAAGCAGTCACCCTGTATAAAATTCAAAGTCCTGAATGATTTAACTATATATCAACGCACAGCCCAAACCGCTGGGTCTAGAAATTCCAAATTTAGAATGTAGGCTCTTTACGACGTCTAAGGGTGTACCTACTAAGAAAGGATTTATCAAAATTCCCGCGGGAAAGCGAGATATACGCAAACGAAGTTGCGACTATTTTACTAGTCTTACATCTAAATTGTTTTTGTCCTCAATGACTGACTGACTGACAGATCACTGCCTAAACTGCTGATCGTAGAAACTTGAAGGGTGTGTTTGTATGACATAGGCAAATATAAGGATTTTCCGAAATTCGTCCGTCAAATGAAGTTACGCGAGTTTTTCTATTAGTTGACACTTTCAATTAAATTGTTACAAAGTTTTTATAAGACAAGTCTGTTGTTAATCAATTTATGGAAATGGATGCCTCGACTTGATTGAAATTGATGTTTCATCAATTATGAGAGGACCCCAGTAACACAATTAGGTAGATCAACTCAAGGGTAGAGCAAACTTACATACAGTACGCATAAAAAAAATATAGGATGTATTTCTTGGCAGTCTTGGATACTAAAAATAGTCATCATCGTGTACTTCAGCTGCCGGTTGAGGTGATTTCTGTGTTTTCATACGTAAATTAAAAAAAAAAAAAAAATAATTACTAAAATTACACAACGCCAAAATATTTTTGTCAAATTGATCGGAATCTATTTTAGCGGATCCAATCGACTAAAGTGCAGAAAATGGCAGAAGATTGTGTTTTATATAAATTCTTGGACGAGACTCACAGAACGCCATCTAGTCCCACACTAAGCAACTAAGCTTGAACAGTCAACAAAGGAGTTGACTGACCCCCCTCTGTATATATGATTAAAGATTTCTAAATAATGCGTGAAGGGATTTACTTGAAATTTTACTTATCAATAGTATTCATATTGTACTATGTAATTACAAATTTTCAAGTAAATCCCTTTACGCAATATTTAGAAATCTTTAATCATATATACAGAGGGGGGTCAGTCAACTCCTTTGTTGACTGTACTATGGGTAACACGCTCAGAGCCATGGAATTGGTCGAACAGCGACGAATTCTATTAAACGTATTGTTTACCAAATCTGTCGACGCACGAACAACGACCAATTCGCGCACAAAAACGATACATATGGTGTTTAGTGGGTTAAATAGTGGTTAAATACTTTTTTTTGTAAATAAATACTTATATATTATATATTGTTAGACCCTAAACAGTACCTAAGACGCAAGGAGGGGGTGAAGCCTTTATAAGAAAGGCGGCAGCGTTAATTGGGGCATTTTGTCGGTTGGCGTTGAAGACTGTACTTGTGTAAACGTGTTTTGCTGCATATTGGTATCGTTAATTTCTATTTTTAGAATTGGTGTTTTGTTTAAAATTATTACTTAACAGTTCGTGTTGATTTATATTTAAACGTTTTAATTTGTAATTTTCATAATAAAAGTACCCACGTAGTTGATTGTAAAATTGTATTTTTTTTTATTTAATTCCTACATCTGATCCTAAGATCAGAAGTGGGATTAAGAACTTTATGCCCACTAAACTATATTACTTTTTTTTAACAAGACACCAAACTAGTTAATTTTTTGTTGTTTTTGCTTCGCTTTCTCTATTTGTGACTATTATTTTGTATCGTCTAAATCCGTTTTATAAAGTGTTCTTTTTACTGTTATTCTGTCGTGACAAATATGTCGGATGAGCGACATGAGTCCCGTAGCAAGACACGTCGACACGAGGGCAGTCGTAGGTTCCGCGATAAGATAAGAGGAGGACTCGATACACAGGACGGCATTCGTCACGCCGGAGGGACACTTTGAATATTTGAAGATGCCTTACGGTTTGACGAATTCCCCGATTGTGTATCAACGAATCATTAATGACACACTTCAGAAGCATATCCAAGCCGGCAACGTTTTAGTATATGTAGACGATGTGTTGTTAATGAGTAACACGGTGGATAAAGGTATCGAACTGTTACGTGAGGTCCTATTGACGCTTACACAGGCTGGATTCTCAATCAATTTGCGGAAATGTTCCTTTCTGTCGATGGAAGTTGAATATTTAGGACGCTTAGTAGGATACGGTCAGGTGAGGCCGAGCCCACGTAAGGTGGAAGCCTTGGTGAATGCACCGATCCCTAAAGACGTCAAACAGGTCAGGCTGTTTTTAGGTCTAGCAGGCTATTTTAGACGTTATATTAAAGATTACGCTTCTAAGGCTGCCTGTATATCCCTGTTGACAAAGAAAAACGTTGTCTTTGTTTGGGGAGAGGAACAGGAACGTTCTCGCCAAGAGATTATTACTTGCCTCACTAGCGAACCGGTGTTATCTATATTTGACATCACGCTTAGTACGGAAATACACACCGATGCTAGCAGTATAGGCTATGGCGCTGTACTAATGCAAACTGCAAGCGACGGTAAAAAGCATGTGGTGGCATATTACAGTAAGAAAACCCAAAACGCGGAAACGAGATACCATTCATACGAATTGGAGACCTTGGCGGTCGTAAGAGCATTGCAGCAGTTTAGACATTATTTAATCGGAATAAAGTTCAAAATAATTACCGACTGCAACGCTCTTAAGGCCACCGAGAAGAAAAAAGACATCCTCCCGCGAGTTGCTAGATGGTGGGTTTATCTCCAAGATTTTACTTTTGAAATCGAGTATCGTAAGGGTATAATGTTACCACATGCCGATTACCTAAGCCGAAATCCGCCTGTTGTTGAGGTGAATTTAATTTCCAAACCACGGAATTGGGCTCAAATCGCTCAATCCGCGGATGATGAGACTCAATCACTAATCCAGAAATTACAGAATGGGGAGTTAGATTCCCGACGCTATGTTTACCAAAACGATTTGCTCTATTATCGTTATACACCTATCGGTGGTGAGCCCAGACTGCTATGTTATATCCCAAAAGGGCATCGCTTAAGTTTATTACGTATTTTTCACGACGAACATGAGCACATAGGCGCAGATAAGACATTAGATTTGATCTTGAAGCATTTCTGGTTTCCCGGTCTACGACAGTTTGTTGCGAAGTACACTAGTCACTGTCTTATATGCCTATCGAAAAAACGCGTTCCTAGGGCGCCCCACCAACCCATAACGTCTTGGGATAAGCCGGACATCCCTTTCGATACCCTCCACCTAGATGCTTTAGGTCCATTACCACAATCCAACGGCTATAAGTTTGTCCTACTCATGGTAGATGCCTTTAGTAAATTTTGTCTCTTGTACCCTATACGTAGGCAGGATGCTAGTGAATCGATACGTACGCTAACTAGCGCAATATCGTTATTTGGGGTGCCTAGATTACTAGTCACTGACCGCGGACGCATGTTTGAGTCGTCAGACTTTTCTAAATTTGTATCCGAGCTCGGGTGCTCAATACACAATATCACGGCTGAGATGCATCAGTCTAACGGCCAAATAGAACGTTACGTGCGAACCGTACTCAATATGATTAGGATTGAGGCTAACCATAAAGAGACATCATGGTCTGACCAACTATGGAGGCTTCAACTTGTCCTGAATATTACCAAGCAGAAGACGACACAAGCCTCCGCTCTGAACCTGTTGGTTGGAACTGAGGCCACTACACCGATTATTCGTGCACTAGTACGCGATGTAGCGGTTGAAGGATCACGGTCGAATCGCGAAGGTCTGCGAGAGATGTGCAGACGCAGGTCAAGCGAACTGCTGAAAAGAAATCAGGAGAAGCAAGACGCCTACGTGAACCGAAACCGGCACCCGCCACGTGAGTTCCAGGTGGATGACTTGGTTTTCGTGATTAAACATTCTCAGTCCACAGGAAAACTGGATCCAGGGATGAGAGGGCCGTATAAAGTTGTCAGTGTCCTACCAAACGGACGCTACGAATTGAAGTTGCTAAGCGGTTCCTATGGGTAGAAGACGCGAGCAGCGGCTGAGTATATGGTACCGTGGCGAGGCGAATGGTGCCCCGAGACGTGCGCCTCATTCTTTGAAAATATTGTTACGTTTATGTGGCTACCTAGGATACAGGACGCGAGAAGTAATGGCTGGATCAAATTGAGATAACATCCAGTAAATGTAAGTGTAGCCGGGTGCTAATCGAGATCGTGGAGAGGTCTCTCACCAGTCAATAACAAGTGCCATATGGTACCTCTGTATGACTGGTGGTATAAGGCTGTACATGGCGGTACTGTCCTTTTGGTGGTTGTCGGTATGAGATACCGGTGGAGGCTCTGGGGACGCCCTTAGCCTCATGTTTCAGGGTTTGTACGTGCATATGTAGTCAACCGAGAGCCTGATTGAAGAGGAGCAGCCTACTGCGGGCTACGCCTGTCACAAGGATCTCTTCATTATGGTTATTAGTATGCAGGCCTATATATTATGTCATGACTTTACATAACGTGCGCATTTTATTTGAACGGAGTATGTATGCAAGTGCGATAGAGTAACGTTTTATGGCCATATTACGAGTGTAAGCTTGATGGATGAATGCGATAACATGTGTACCCGTATGAAAACTAGATGTGTTTCAGATAACGAGCATGACGATGATCCTGAAGAAGGACCATCGGGTCTGCAGTCAGGAGCAGCGTCTTCTCGGGACATCGTTGAGGAAGACCTATGGTTGTCCTCCAGTTCTGAAGATGAAGCAAGAGCCGAGGACGACTCTTAAGTCAGAATAGGCCGTGTTAGACCCTAAACAGTACCTAAGACGCAAGGAGGGGGTGAAGCCTTTATAAGAAAGGCGGCAGCGTTAATTGGGGCATTTTGTCGGTTGGCGTTGAAGACTGTACTTGTGTAAACGTGTTTTGCTGCATATTGGTATCGTTAATTTCTATTTTTAGAATTGGTGTTTTGTTTAAAATTATTACTTAACAGTTCGTGTTGATTTATATTTAAACGTTTTAATTTGTAATTTTCATAATAAAAGTACCCACGTAGTTGATTGTAAAATTGTATTTTTTTTTATTTAATTCCTACATCTGATCCTAAGAATATACATAGAAAACATCCAGACCAAGTCAAATAAACAGACATGTCCACACAAATGTTTGCCTTATTAAACATAATAAAATTAATTATAGCAAAATGTATTGATAATTTATTGGTACAATACATAACTAGATAATATAAAATTAATTAAAACAAAACTAACAATAAAAAATAACAATTATATCAAACTATTTTTAATTTACTAAAATATAACCCTTGCGAAATCTATTCTTGTGTAATATCGTATATTCCGCATAGCAATATTACTTCGACGACTTTGACGAGAAATATATAATATTTATTCAGAGAGTAGGTACTCTCTGAATAAATATTTTGAATTTGAATTTTTCTTTTTATGTAGTGTTCAATTTACCAAATGAACATGCAGAACGCAACGCAGCATTTTTTTATCTAGTACATACAACTCGCCTGGATGCGCTGCACTTTACACACATGAGACACATACAAATAGATTGTAAATATTATACACGCATAGATATATATTTTTTGTGTAAATAATAAGATAAATAATTAATAAATTCTCACTTCGGATTGCTGTTTCAATCACCATCAAATCTGGTGTATCTCTCGCTGTGGCCAAGACACCCTTAGCCGTCAGTACGATCGGTTGCATGCATGAAGATACTAAGTACCTATCTACTATGTGTGCAACTGTGCAGTGTACAGTGAGAGGACAGTAGGGTCAGTAAGGTCATCAGGGGAAACCCTGCAACTTTATACATGTACTAATTATCGGAAGTCCGACAATGTTTCTCATTTATCATTTTACTTGAATATGAGAATTAAGTAGAGAAAACAGTGGTCCCTACCGGTATACGGTTTAACAAATTCTACATTATAATGAACATATTTTATCACAATGTAAATGATAAAAAAATGTAAATTCTTGTAACGAATAAAATTAACGATCGAAAATTTATAATCATTAGAAATATTATTATTAAATAGGGTTGCTTCCAGGGTCAAATAATTCCATTATATTTAGTCCGTATTTTAGATTATAAAAAAAGATTGGACACGTATTTTTCTTTTTTCGATAAAACAAAAAATAACAAAGATACAAGGCATAAAAATTTAGGAGTGGGGGGGGGGCCTTTGACGTCACCCCGTGCAAAAAAATGCCACACGGGGTGACCTCACACGTAACTTTAATGGGCTAAAATAATTTTTGGACTAATTTACAAATGAAAAAATGAGTTGCCCTTATTTTTTAATAATCTAAAAGCCTATTGTTAATTCAATAATTAAACATTCACATATAAGACAAAAAAAGAATAAACTAGGCATAAAAAAAAACATTTCATCGAACTATTTTTTAATTTACTATAATAATAACCCTTGCTAAATCTATTCTTATGTAATATCGTATATTCCGCTTAGCAATATTGCCTCCCAAAATTTTCCACATTCACATCGGCCGTGTGCGGAATGCGAAAACGAGAGGATCCTTGATAATATCAAATTGATATTAGATATACTCAATTGATATTACAAACTTCGTTGGGTCTGATTGAGATTATGATATTTACAATGTTTTAGTTTTGTTGAGTTGCTTTGTTTGTATAGATTATTTGACCAGCCAGTGAATGATCATTATTTCACTAACTGGTCAAACAACAAACAAATTGAATATGATATTGAGATGTTAAAACTGTATTTTGTGCAAATATAAATTTGAGGTTTGATCACATTTAATTTGATTGTTATTTAGCTGAAGCTGAAGGAAAGAATGTCCGGGCATGTTATTAACAACATAATTTCAAAAATGTTGTATGGTTATAGTAAGTTATAGAATAGACTGCGCGCAATGACATTTGCGTGTATCCGGCTTTCCTGTGAAAATTCCTTTCTTATCCCAAGCTTATCCCATGCCTATGTTATACAAAGAATACAATACATCCCCCAAGCTTCAGGCTTTACGATCAGCGGTTTAGACTGTGCATTGATCAATCAGTCATTCTAGACAAAGCATTTTATATTATATGGGACTTTAGAACAGTTAATTGATATTCCGCGTACGTAATGTTGTATGTATGTAACGTGCTGATGAGCTTGCAAGAGCTGGGGCTAATGGAGTACAGGAGGGACCCGAGCCGTTCTGTGGTATATCAAAAAGCCTAGCTAACAGAACCCTTACGTACTCCTGTTTCGATAACGTTATCAAGCTCTGGACGGAATCGCCGGGCATGAATCACTCAAAAATTCTAATCAAAGCCTACGACAAAAGGTACAAGCAACCTTGTCCTAGCGCTCAGTAGAAGCAATCTACGGCTTGTGGTCAGAGCCTTAACAGGACATTGTTGCCTCAATAAGCACATGTCCAACTTAGGGCTGAGTGACACACGCACCTGCAGACGATGTAAGGAGGCTGATGAAACACCACTGCATCTTCTGGGGGAATGTGGGCCACTTATACACAAGCGCAGCACTCATCTAGGGAAACACTTATTAAGCCCAGATGAGTTAAAGGGAGCCCCTAAGCAAATCCTGCGGTTCATCACAGCTGCAGGGTTTAGCGGTGAGCTCTAACAAATCATGTGGCGATCACAATAGACCAGTCCTGGTCGCAGTGCTATTAAAGCCGCACACAACAAAAATAAAAAAAAATGTACCTAGTTTTAAATTTTATGTTAAAAAAAAATGCCTACGATATATTTTGAAATGACAAAAAAGGCCGCAACTGGTTTTCTTTCGCCATTTCTTTTACCAGTGGTCTTTTTGCTTTTGTTTCCGAAATGGTAGTAGTTTATAGAGTAGATTAATTTTATACAAATCATTTATTACTGTATACGTGTGTGAAAACCTATTCTCTGTAATAAAAGTTTTGAATTTTAAAAACTGACAGTTTATAAAAAGCTGTAAATTCTTGTAACAAAACGTAAAAAAAAAACCTCTTATCTCAGTCTAACATCTTTAACTAGTTTAGATTTATAAAAAACAAGTGATGGATGATATCCAAAAACCAAAGACGAATTTCTCAAGATTTCAACCAAATCTCGAATTGAAGGAAGGTTAAACGCTCGAAGATCTGTCATTATGGTAGGGGAGCCGACGATGCTAAATTTGCAGTTATTCGAGCGCTCTGGAAGTTAAATAATTTTGCTGATCAGGTGAAAAAGAAAATGTTATATGATGTATATTCCCCTTCATCGGTGGGGGAGCGTCGATAGGCTTTCAAATATTTAAAAAAAATAGTGACACAAAACTACTTCTTCTCGTCGAAATTGGCAGATTATATATTTCCCGTTATCCTTAAACTCGAAAATGTCGTGTTTGTTTTCGCAAATTCATAACTCCCACGTCCCTTACGTCGCATTAAAATCGTGAGATTTTTACACATACACATTTCTCAGCATGTAATTATCTTACTTTTATAGCTTAATCTGACGCGCTTGTGTATTTCAAGATATCGATATTTTTTTTAAACTACGGATACCTTTTGAAACGTTGAAAATATGGTGTTGATACCTAACAGAGTACCTGATATCCCCTATATCTTAGTCTGACGCGCTCGGATAACTGCAAAAATCAGCCCTCATCGGCTCCCATACTATAATAGTACAAAAGCTAATACAGAACCTCTGCCCTGTCGTCGACATATGGCGACATTGACACCCTGAGAAGGGTCTTGACAATGCTTCGATTAATCGATTTCCCACTCATACGACATCGATTGATGTCATTGATGACTTTGCGTCCGTTAATTATCACGTCCGATTAACAAGTCATATGATTGATTGAACTCGGGAAATCGGTTTTCCTAGATTCAGGAGGTATTGTACGATTCATTTATCAATTTCTATTGTAAGTATACGGAACTCCTTTAGTCGAAAAGTTTTAGTACCTTTGCTACGATGTTTCATTTTTGTATTTATGACATAAATTTAAGAAGTACAGTCAAGAGCAGGTCGACCTTTACATATTGGACTTTGTACCGTTCGTTCTTAAGTTCTATGTCATAAGAGCCAAAATTGTACTGCAAGTGTAAAGCTTGACATGCATCTGACTATACATTAGAGGTCTCGTCAGAGGTGGGCAACGCATTGGCATTGCCCCTGGTGTTGCTGATGTCCATAAGTGGCGGTGACCACTTACCATCAGGTAGCTCACTTGCCTGTTTGTCTGCAGTACCTACTTATAATATTAAAAAAATGTGCATACCTGAAAAAATTCACAGATTTCGTGCTGCACACGACTATCGTGCACATTGGAAATGAATCTACGAAATAATAATTATTGTCGCTGAGCGACGAGGAGCTCGATGGCGTCGCTGTGTGGTGTGTCGCACTCTAATATGAACACGCAAGTCAAGCAACATCGACCCTAGCCAGCGTCTGGATAGGTTTTGTTATCTTGAGCTTCTCCGTGCTTCGGAGGGCACGACCCGTGAGCACGACCCTTTCTTTATAAGGCAGCGGGAATATATTTCCCACCATATTTTTTTGGATTTTTTTGAAAACGAAACTAGTGATCGAATTTATTCCTATGGCAACAAATTGTGGATTTCATATATTTTTTTTATCTAGGAGTTAAGAACGGTCGTCATAATATTTTTTTTATCTGTGACAGTTACAAGTTTAAAAACAACTGAATTTCGACACCTGCTGTTAAATCTTTATGCATAAGTTGTTATTAAACTTAATGTCATAAGTATATTGCATTTGGAATAAGTTTTTCGAGGCCTTTCTTACACTCTTTTTTTGTGGTGTAAAAATATTCCCTTTGCCCGGGGGGTGACCAAATTCAAATTCAAAACTTTTATTTAGAGAATAAGCTTTCACAAACACGTTCTCTTGTCAGAGTATACAGTTGTAATAAATGATTTGTATAAATCTCGCACGAGACGAGCACTACCTACCTTTTCTCGAAACGTTTCGTCGTTTTTTTGAACTCTCATAACTTTGTTTTGGATGATGCTAAATAGTTAAAAATTTCAAGATATAATGACACCAGTACAATCATTAAACATAAAGTTTGAATGTCGTAGCTATTATACTTTAGATTTTATTAATGTCTTAAAACCCCCGATTTCGTCACTTGCAAGTGTAGAGTTTGTGAAGTTAGGCCTTGTAGAGGTAGGGCGTGTAGAGTTAGAAGCTTGGCTCTACATGAGATTTGATAACTTTTTGACTATGCGAGTCATTATAGTCTCGTCTTGGCAACATTTTACATGAAAATGTTTTTGGTGGGATTAATCTACTCTATATACTACTACGTCTGATTCGGAAACAAAAGCAAAATGACCACTGGTAAAATAAATGGCGAAAGAAAACCTGTTACGGCCTTTTTTGGCATTTATAAATATATCGTGTTTTTTTTACCATAAAATTTAAAACTAGGTACATGCAACATTACGTCAATAAATAATGCCATTAATTTGTCTTAACATAAAATTAAATCTAAAATATAAAATGCTAAATCGGTGTTAAAGATAGTAGCAGACCAGGCCCGCAAGGCAGCAACCGTTCTCGTGTATTTTCGAGTTGACGTGAGAGTCAGCCTGCCAGCCCCCATTACTGGGCTCACCATCAACAATATTATGAACAATATTAAAGGGAACAACTGGCGGTGGCGTTGTGGGTCGGGTTACTGTTACAGTAACCCGACCCACAACGCCACCGCCAGTTTGGACAATTTGCGAGTATGACGTGCCCGTACACATTAACATCCTTGTCACCAATTATTTAATCTAAATTATATTCAAATGTAAATAATATAAAAAACAGCCCCATTTGGATAACACTACGACGCGTGTATGTACATATTGCAATATTGAACACAATTTTTTATTTAGGTAATTTATTGAACATTGACTGGCTTTTCACGACAAGTTTTAGCATTTCACCTTCGCAAGGGGGCCAGGGAGACCTTTAATTTAGATACTTGTTTTACTGGTTAAGAATTTTTTACATTTATCTATATCGATTATTGGGCATTTTTTTTTATAAATTCTGGAATTTTATTATACATAATGCAAACTTTGAATCATAAATAACTTGCCCGCTTTCCTAAGCCTGAATTTAGGAGCAGCTAATTTATTTCTGTGACGCGTATTGAAATTATGAATATCCACACCTGGTTATAGTCATGAATGTTTTTACGAACAAACATGATGCTGTCAAGAATGCACTGTGATGCCACCGTGAGAATATTAGTGCTTTTGAAAAACTCGCGAAGAGACTCTCGGACCACGTTAATCCTATTTCCTTTTTTGCTTATTACAGACTATCTGGCAAATGAGTAGGAGTAGAGAATACTTAACGACTAGCTATGCCCGCGGCTTCGCCCGTGTGGAATTGGGCTTATGACTATAATAGTATAGACGGATTTAACAGTCTCCTATTACTACTGCTATAGTTTTTCCCCGAGACATCAGTGTTCTTTATTGCTCATTGTCTATTTGCTCGCCGCTGTGTTTTATTTCATTTTATCGTACCTAATCAAAATACCTAATGTAATAATAAGTATGAAAAATTAAAATTATATTAAAATTGAAATCGTCAGCTCAGTTATACTAAAAAACTTTCATAGTGCGATTCAGAATCTAACAGTGCCATCTAGTGAATTTGAGAGGAAAACTTTCATACACAGTGCTACTGAATTTAAAAATGGTCGTTATGAGATATCGGGCGATTCCGACTCTGCAGTGAGTGACAATTTTAAAATTCTTAGGGTAGAGACCTTTAAATGACCATAACTTATTTTCCTGACATCCGATTTAAATGCGACAAAACCTTTATTCTGCTCCAAGCCGAGCTCTTCCTTAAGTTAAAACAGCATTGAAATCCATTTAGTAGTTTAGAAGATGTGCGCGTTCAAACAGACAAACAAAAAAAAAAATTTTTTGCTTTTGTTACCTTTCTTTAACTGTTCCCTCTCCATTTTTGCCAAATATGTTCAGACATATCGGGGTCTACTGTATTATTATATGTATATAGATTTACAAATAGTCAACGAATTGGAAGACATATTTTGTCTTCCCGATGTATCTGATGATAGTTTTGATACTGTATTGAACAATTCTAAAAAACTATGACGAGCCTAATGACAGGCCTATGGCACCGATATGGCACCGACCTGATTCACCTAGCAGCATAATACCTCTCGAAAGTCGAACCTAGCAGTTCATCTAGCCCTCCGTCCTCCGTCGTCCCATCCCAACGCGATCGTTCTAGGCGGGCAGCAAGATTTGAAATTTTACCCAATATATCTGGTACTCAGCAGACCTCAGAACCTCAAGCCACACGGGCAGAGGGAATATTTTTACCACCGTGTTTACATTATGTAAAACAATCTAAAAACATAGTTTTTTTAATCTACCCTAGATGCTTAAGTCCTATAAAGGGTTAAGCCGTCGGTCCCGGCTGTTATCGATGGATGACAGTCGTTAGGCCAAGTCGGTGGCCTTAGGGCGGTTTGAAAACACCGGCCTCTGCCAATCCATCATTGGAGCAGCGTGGCAGAGTACGCTCTAATCACCTTCGACTGAAGGGAGACCCGTATCCCAGCAATGGGATGATTATGAGTTGATATGATGATGATGATGAGCGACGATAAAGTCGGGATAAGGAAAAGGTTACAAAATAAAACTACATATAACGTTTTTGACTTTGTTCAAAAAGGTTAAGCTACAGGGCAAACTCTTAACCCGATCATCTTTGTTTTAGGCTCAAATTATAGCTGACTAAATTGTCCAGACGAGTTTTTCTCAAATTTTTGATATCATTCTTCATTTCCAAAATATCGAGCGCCAAAATCAAAAATTCGGAAAGAAATGATATTTATTTTCACTATTTCGGCCATAACTTTTTTCGTTTTTTACTTTTTCAAATAATTCTTCTTGCACCTTACGGCTCTCGTGAATACGCGTCTTTTGAGCCTTTTATGAATATCATATCTTCACAACTCTCCGAGATATAAGGGGATCGCACTTTTTCGTGAAATCGAAGCCTATACTGAAGCGAACGAAAAGACATTTCCAATGTCAAAAAAAGTTTAAAAAGAAGTTTTAAAGTTTCAATTCTTTCTTGCGTTTGCTGGTTGTGGTCCGTCTTGGTATTGGACCACTGACCCACTGCTGAGTCAAGGCCATCTTACCACTTACCACCCTTCCACCTTCTTATATTAAAATTTAGGGATACGAACGAGGGATTTGGACGTAAAAATCATAATTATCATCGGTAATTAATTTAATAAATTAGCTAACCGTCGAAAACATTGAATTTAATGCTTCTTCAATTTTTCACTAATAAAATAACTATTAATAAGCTTAATAATGGTATATAGTGTAAATATCACAGCTAATAATATTATAAATAATAATGATACTAGTTTTAATTCTAAATATTCGACCCATGGCATGTTGGCAGCGGGACCACGCAGATGCCGAGCCCCGCCGTGCCGTAGCACATACTCGGTCCACCATACTGCGCGTTCCAATGGTTGCTGTGGTTGATCATTCATTATTGTACGTATATTATTTATGTTTCTTTTATATCTGAAATAAAAGTAAAAATAAAACAACTGTTTTAAAAGGTAATACAAGGGATATACATGGTTATTTTTAAAACATTGAAAACCTCTTAGGTGACTCTACTCTTCCAACTGGGACCAATTCGAAATCACGAAAAAAAATCAGCTGTTCCATAGAAAATATCCATACCTACTAGACAAAATGTATGGAACAGTTTTTTTTGTTTCGTGATTTCGAAATTGGTCCCATAGTAAATATTATTCGTATTGAAGAGTAGAATCACCCCCTAAGGGATCTTCAATGTTTTAAAAATATCCCAGTCTGTATTCTATTCAGTATTGAACGTGTTTGGTGGCAAACTATCATATGTCTGAATGATAGGAAGCAGTCACCACGGCCTCTAGACATTTGCAATACCAAATCCAGTTCCGGCTTTTTCTGTCATTTAGGTTTTTGTATTTTTTTTTCAATCATTACAATAATAATGTAATTACAAATTTACATTCAAATACGCAGGATGTCATACACAATAGTATGGTATAAAGAAGTCTAAAAGCAAAAAACAAAATAAGAAATCTAAATGAAAAAAATCTAAATGAAAAAAATCTAAATCATTACTGGCAAGAATAGGTTAATTAGTCCCCCCCATTACCCCCCATGTGTCATGGCAGCCGTTTACGAGTTGACGCGACCAAGAGCATTACTTACCCGCTTCTGACTCTAAAACTGCTGGAGTTTAGCATAATCTATAAAAAAACTTACGTGTCATCTTCAATGATAGTTGTAACGGCATTTCTGAAGGACATATCAGTAATTGTCTCGAGATCAAGTCTTATTCCGATCTTATGACGCACATACAGTTCTACATTGAACCATTGGTCACTAAACATTGGCATGCCTAACAGCGGTACTCCTGCGGTTATAGCTTCATCAGTCGATTGCAGACCTCCTTGTGTCACAAATAGTTTTACTTTTGGATGCCCTGAAAAAATTATTAATTATTTTAAAATTTTTTGTTTATATTTATTATGTGCAGTTAGCAATATAAATAGACTAGCTGCTGCCCGCGGTGTTACCCGCGTATAATTTTATGCATGACAGCGCCATCTATATCCATATATTTTTATATAGATTTTTACCAAATCCTACGGGAATCGCGTACTTTACCTAAGGTAACTATAAAAAATGGTCAAGCCATTTCACCGTGAAGACGTCGACATCTTCACGTTCAAATGGCTGGGCCAATTTTCATGATATTTGGTGTGAAGGTAGCTGATACCATGGACACATTGGGTACTTTTTATCTCAAAAAGTACGGGGTTTCCATATGATTTGGTCAAAAGTCTGATGGTCAATGGCGCTTTATAATGTAGATGGCGCTACTGTGCATAAATACAGGCCGACTCTCACGTCAACTCGAAAATACACGAGAACGGTTGCTGCCTACCTTTGCGGCGGTCTGCTCCTATCTTTAACACCGATTTAGCATTTTATATTTTAGATTTAATTTTATGTTGAGACAAATTAATGGCACTATTTATTGACATTCCGCGTACGTAATGTTGTATGTATGTACCTACATAGTTTTAAATTTTATGTTGAAAAAGAAAAGAAAAAAGAAAAGTACGATATATTTTTAAATGACAAAAAAGGCCGTAACTGGTTTTCTTTCGCCATTTCTTTTTACCAGTGGTCATTTTGCTTTTGTTTCCGAAATGGTAGTAGTTTATAGAGTAGATTAATTTATACAAATCATTTATTACTGTATACTCTGACAAGAGAACGTGTTTGTGAAAACCTATTCTCTGAATAAAAGTTTTGAATTTGAATTACATGCAAACGAAGTTGCGCGGGTTTCGTTAGTACATTTTGTACATAGTTGACACCGCACAGCGCCACGAGACCCCAAGGTAAGTTAGACTTAAACCGGCTTATATTATGGGTCACAGAAATCGTATAATATACAACTTAAAATGGAAAACGCACAGATTCAAAATAAATTTAAATGTTCATTTACATGCTTAAGTATCTTGTGAGGAAATTTAATCAGCAACCAGGTATGGACACAACCAAAATATGTGACTTCGACCTATTAAAATTAGTAAATTAAGTGATACAAAATCAAGTCTTATAAATTCACAACATTATGTGTTCTTCTTTATTTGGTCAGTTTGATTCATTAACATCGAGGAGCTCGTTGGCGTCGCTGTGTGTCGCACTCACACGAAAGTCAAGCAACGTTGAACCTGACCAGTGTTTGGATGGGTTTCGTTATCTCGAGTCTTTCCGTGCTTCGGAAGGCACGTTAAGCTGTCCCGGCTGTTCTCGATAGACGACAGTCGTTAAGGCCAAGTGCCCTTCGGGCGGCTTGTAAACACCGGTCTCTGCCAATCCGCATTGGAGCAACGTGGCAGAGTAGGCTCTAATCACCTTCGATTGAAGGGAGACCCCTATATCTGCAGTGGGATGATAATGGGTTGATATCATGATGATGTATGATTAACATGATTGATCGAGAACAAAAATATGCGTAAATTGCGCTCGAGCAAAACGGCGATCTGGGCATCAAAGGAATATGCATTAGTGACTAATGTGCACTTGTTGACCGAGACATTAGTGAAGTACAGTCTACAAATAAAAAAGGTATCAAGTTTTCCAAATATGGCATGAAAGGATTTACTCGATTACTATTTTTATCATCTATTTCTATACGAATGTTATAAAGATGACGAACATCACAAACTCTTTGTGATGTTGTAGGGGGTTAATCTCTGGTTTTACTGAAACGATTTTAGAATATTTTCTTATTAATTAAAAGCTACGTTATTTTTAAATATTACAGGCAAACCCAAAAAAGCCCACGCGGCTGTGCCGCAGACATCAGCTTATATATATTATAATATAATGTAATTACAAAGTTTCATAACGATACTTAACCTCCTTTGATATAAAATCTTTGTTCTCATTTCTCTATTCTGAATACCTATTTTCTTCCGCTTATACAAAAAAAAAATCAAAACTTTTATTAAGACACTTTGTCTCGTCAAAGATATAAATATTTTTTTGTAAATAATCTACTCTATGAACTAATACCATTTCGGAAAGTAAAGCAAAATGACCACTGGTAAAAGAAATGGCGAAAGAAAATCAGTAACGGCTTTTTGTCATATAACAATAGATTTGATATATTAAAAAAAAAATATTACAGATCCAGAAGTATACATGCATAAATTAAGTTGAATTATAAATATGCGGAATGTCATACTTACTGAGAAGATCAGATTGCGGTAACCATTTTGATATCTTTATATTTTCCGATCGACCGGGCAATTCTTCAGTGTCCCATTTCCATATAACGTTATATGGTAGAGAAGAGAACACTCTTGTTAGTATACTAATTCTCTCTGGTGGTAATGCCGACGGACTGACATTTGTACCAAAACTTACATATATAACTCCATGTTTTGATAAGTCTAGGTAGGTTTTTAGATCCTGAAAAAATAAAATAAATAATAAATATATAGGGACAAATCACACAGATTGAGCTAACTCCAAAGTAAGTTCGAGACTTGTGTTATGGGATACTAACTCAACGATAGGTACTATTATTTTATAACAAATACATTATGTAGATAAACATCCGAACCCGGAACCTTCTGGGTGGCCGTCCGGCATGGTAACTATTACGCCACGGAGGTCGTCAAAATATATTATTATACATAATTTTTATTACTTCCTATTCCTTCTTAATTCTGTATAATTAAATTCGTTGCGAGTTCAAAGACAGCTGTACTTTCTCCCCCGGGACGTCAATAAACTTACTACTTCATTACTTATTGTCAATCTGAGGTCGCTGTTGTTGATCCTATTCAGGAGACAGCGGTGAAAATGTGTGATGGGCTTGTCCCGATACAGATTTTTTAAATATTACATACATTTCAAAGACCGGCCACTTTCACAACTTCGGACAATTAAGTTCTATGCCCTAAACACCTCTTTTGTTGGTAGAGTTCTATGCCCTGAACACTTCTTTTATTAGTAGACAGTACATTATAATAATACATTTCTATAAGGACATAACGTTACCTTGGGTAATTCCTTTTCTGGGTTGCGGTGCAATCCGCCTAAATAAATGACACTTGGTGGAGAAGGGCGATTAGAATCCCATAGCGGATGTATATTCAAAAACAACATATGGATATTGTTATACAATTCACTAATCGGCGGAATGTCTGGTCCAAAAACTCTCTTCAACACCGCATTCTGTTCAACTTCAGCTTTATCAACTATATTTTGAAATTCATAATGACGATATAACTCCTTTATTTTATCAATAATAGACAAATCTGTAAGTTTTTGCCTTACAATTGTAGGATAAAGCATCGGATGTATTGGCGCTCCCATGACTTCTAAATTGTTATACACAGGTCCTAATGAATTAATTTGTATGACTGGTGCTTTATAAATATGTGACAGTCCCATTGCAGCTCTTACTACACCCTCTATGATTAAAAGATCAAATTTCTGTGTCTTATCATTCAATAGCCTTTGAATATCTTCAGACATCATTTGTGCTTCATAAACTTCAGTCAGCATTTCAAATATAACTACTATTTGGTTAATGATATCATCTGAACTGCCACTCGTTATATCGCTGCTCAAAATCCTCTTCTTCCATAAATTATAAGAAATGTCATGTACATCAATTTCTGTGTAGTTTTTTGGGGACTTCCCTTTCGGAAATATTGGATCGGGTGTGATTACTGTCACCTCATGGCCACGTTTAGCTAATTCTTGTGTTAGAGGACGAAACGCTACTTGATGGCTAATCGATGGAGTTGGGAATACTCCCAAAATCTTAGCCGCGTCTATAAAAATAAAACACTTCAATATCACTATTATATGCACTGTTAACATGATGTCTGTTTCATTCAGTCTTTATAAATATACTAGTTATTGGCAATGCAATGTCTTTAATTTATACAGTGCAACGTCATTCATATACAAGTACGGTCGTAGTAAAAAGTGGTTATTAGTTTTTTCATTCATAGTCTTATCCGACCTTTGTATTTTGTTTTGTACAATATTTCTAAGGCTAATTAAAATTTTACATCTCCTTACTTGTCGTCTTCTTCGCTACTGAAGGCCGTGTCCACATTGGAGTTTGGAAATGAAATGAAATCAATTATTTTAGAAAGTAGGCCTTCACAAGCAAATTCTCTCGTCATGTAGTATACAAAATATTATTTTATCGTTAGTATTGACGTACTATGTAATTACAAATTTTCTAGTAACTCCATTTACCTACCTACGCAATATTTAGAAATCTTTAATCAAATTTACGACCCGGGTCAACCCATTCCTTTATTGACTGTAACAATGTCGAGAATATCCTTATTCTAGACACGCGATCGCAGTTGCAGATAAGAATAAATATGCAAAAACTAATTATACAGAATATATTATTTATATTCACTTATTGTAGGAAATTATTCGAATTAAGTCAATTAACTCTAACCTCTTTATCAAATAAACATGTTTTTTTTTTATACCACTAAGGTGGCAAACAAGCATACGGCCCGCCTCTTGGTCGGTCACCGTAGTCTATGGACGCTTGCAACACAAAGAGTATTACTCGCGCGTTGCCGATCCTGTGAAAATCTTTTAATGCCCCTTTTGAAGAACCCCATATTATTAGTCTAAATTAGTATGAAATATAATTAGTCTAAAGAAAAGACCTTGGTGGGAATCTCATTTCACAGCTTCAGCGTAAGCGGGAGGAAAGTCCTCTGAAACCGCGCAGTATGCGACCATTTTGTTTCTAGTGCATGACGTTGAATTCCCTGCCGTTGACGAGCAGATTGATGGTAGAAAGTGAACAAACCCCAGTTAAGACGTACCTAGTTGTTTTTTAACCACCCGTGGTGGTTTAACTTAAACATGTTTTGTTCAAATCCTCGGTTCATTTATTTTTTATTAACAATGGGGTAATACAAATGTATTGGATCCCTCGACCGTCAAGAGTATACCTATATACCTTTTTTTGTTTAAAGTCAGGAAAATGCATAATTGCATGTCCCGCCACTTGGGAAAGCGACAGGGGTCTGTCGGGCTCACCTCTCTAGCCAATGAGGGATACCGACTAAAAACCTTACTGTCTGCCACCTTCTCCGCCTTCACGTGGCGGGGTTGCAGGCACTGGTGATACTTTCGCAACCCCGCCGGCGGGTGTCCGTGGACCCATCCCTACTCATCTACCTAGCTTGTCGTATATTTAAATTAACCGCTTCAACCTATGCTTAAAATTTACGTCACCATACCATCAAACAAACTCACTTTCTCATTTATAATATTAGGTGAGAATATAATAATAAGCACATTTTAAGTAATTACCATATTATTTATTAATTACAAACATACACATTAAAACTAAACTAAACATATAAACAGTGATAATTATTTTATTGGTAAAACACATAACCAAATAACATAAAATTAAATAAAATTAATTAAAACTAAACTAACAATAAAAACTAAAACTAAGCATTAATTACCTATATTTGTTTTAGTTTGACATCACCAAAAACAACTCTTATAATAAATTTCACAACATAATACAATACAATTACACTTATAAATGAAATTAATAATATGCTTAAAAATATGTAAGTCAATAATTCTAATTCTAAATATTCCCTCCACGACATGTTAGCACCGGGTGCTCGTAAATGACGGCCCCCGCCATGCCGAAGCACATGCTCTATCCACCATGTGGCACGATCCAATGGTTTCTGTGGTTGATCCCAAATTATGGCACGTAGTTTCAGCATGTTGGTTTTATACCTGGAATAGTTAAAGCCACCATAATTACCACAGATAAAGGAAACATAGATAGAGGCAATGTGCGCGCGGGCTCTCTGGTCACAACATTGACGAATCCTACTAATATTATAAAGGCGAAAGTTATGTGTATGTTTGTTACATAGTCACGCTCAAACGGCTATGCTAATATTTATGATATTCGGTATGTTAGGTATTCGGTAAGCTGATACCTTGGATTAACACTTTTTATTCCGAAAAATAAGCGATTCCCGTAGGATTTCATCAAAAGTCTGATATAGATGGCGCTACTGTGCATAAATAAATACACGCAAACGAAGTTGCGCGGGTTTCACTAGTCTTTACATATATATGCCAAATAAAACGTCTCATTTTAATACTGTCACTTTGACTTCGTGTCTCTTTTTTTTATACAACACAGGTGGCAAACAAGCATACGGTCGACCTGATGGTAAGCCGTCACCGTAGCATATAGACGTTTGCAATACCCTATCACTCACGCGTTGCCAACCCTCCAAACCCCCCCCCCCAAGTGGAGCTCTGGAGACCTTACTCACCGTAGGACCACAACATGGCCGAGACCAATGAGACCAATGCTATTTGGCTACGATCTTCTGTAAGGTGGAGGTCCTTCCCCAGACGGGCTGCTCCGATTTGAGTGGATTATCCGCTGTGCCCTACCTCTCTTGAAACTCCTCTCTGTACTTATATTTAAAAATCAATGGATCCGGTTATTAGTGAGCGTGGTTTTTGACGTTTAACTTACAAACATGGTTCGGTTAAAATTTATAGCGGACCACATTTCTACTGGGGAGTAAAACTTTCATTATTCTTCTGTGAATAAGACTGTTTTACATGGCTTTACTGTGCAGAGATTCAAGGAAGCATAGCGATGAGCGTAGAAAAAGTAACTAATTAAAATAACGATACAAGGAAAAATTATGTAATAATTTTTTCTCGTTCACCTCAGACTACTATAATTATAGAGAAGGAAAAAAATGATGCCGTCCTTGTGCCTGTCAAGCAGGCATTACCCAATAGCGATAATACAACAAGTAACATAAGTATTTTTATCTCCTTCATCACGGAAACTCAAAAAACGGGACAAGCCCACCACAAATCTATACTAATACAAATTTAATATTATAAAGCTGAAGAGTTTGTTTGTTTGAACACGCTAATTTCAGGAACAACTGGTTCGAATTGAATTTTTTTGTGTTGGATAGTCCATTTGTCGAGGAAGGCTTTAAGCTATATAACATTACGCTGCAATCAATAGGAGCGAAGCATCAGTGAAAAATGTTGCAAAAACGGTAAAAATTATTCATATCGCGATAGTGTTTTCGACAACCACGCGAACGAAGTCGCGGGCACAGCTAGTTTTATTATAAAAATAAATAAAATTTTCTTCTTGGACGAATTACAGCGGAATTAATTAGTTTGGATCCATCTAGTCTAGACCCAAACTAAGAGTATTATGATCGTTGACAAAATTATACATAAATATTTGTAATAATAGTAATGTAAATAAATACTTATTATACACAGAAGACATCCAGACCAAGACAAACTTACATGCATGCACACACAAACATTTAATATTTGTCTCGAGCAGTATTCGAAGCCGCTATTTCTCGTCATTGTGTCTCCTTTAAAACCAAGATTAATAACAATAATTGCGAAACTCGTAAATGTTCCGGGGGTTAATAAAAAACATTAAAACCCATGATCGAAAAAGTAAAAAAAATATAGATACAACTCACGTTTCGTCTCCGATAACAGTTTTAATTGCATTTCTGAATTCATCCCCGGTTACTTCTTCCATGTCAAGTTTGATTCCTATTTTGTGACGTACATACTGTTCCGCATTGTACCACTGGTCTCCTATCATTGGTATACCTATTAGTGGTACCCCTGCAGATATAGCTTCATCTGTTGACTGGAGACCACCTTGAGTTATGAATAATTTTATTTTTGGGTGACCTGTAAGGAAAACATAGAAATAGGTATAAAGGCAGGAAACTGCTGGATGCAGGCCGCTGCCAACCGGTCATAATAAATACTTATCATACATCCAGTCCAGACCAAGACAAACATAGATTTTCATGCTCACAAAATGTTTGTCTTGAGCGATTTATGCATACGGCCGGCCTGATGGTAAGCCGTCACCGTAGCCTATACGCTTGCAATACAGGAAGTATCACTCACGCGTTGCCAACCCTCGCAACCCCCCCAAGTGGAGCTCTGGAGACTTTATTCTTGAGATAAAGTAGCCATTGCTAGCTACTCGACCGGCGGACCTGTCGATTGGCTTTTAATCTGATAAATAAGTTATTTGGAATATAATCTATGTCATCTATGTGTGAAACTATGCACAAAATCGTCTGGCAAAGACTAAGGTTTATTTCGTTTTGTTCGCCTGTTGCTAAAATCACTTGGATGAAGGTTCTGTACTAGTTGTATAGACGTTAGGTTAATCACTTAATAAATTGCGTAATAAATTACGACCTTGTAAAATAGATCAAATTGCAAGTCACGCAGACTTGCAACTTTTGTTATTCAATTGATTAGACAAGAACGAGACGCAAATGCCCTTGAGACCTGTGATATCAGTTATCGAATATGAATGAACGTAATATTGAATAACATTATGAATTTTTATCATTACTTTGGTACTGAGAGTGAATAATCTTAGGTCCTGTGTACGTGCGCCAATTAAAGCCGTTTGTCTACTTTCCCCGTCAACGGGACTTCACGTTATTTGTGGCCGAGATCAAGTTGTCGTGACGGCGATCGTTTGTTCACCGCGACGATATCGGTGGTTCAGTCAGTTTGTTGTAGTTGTTGTGTGTTCCCGTCCACTGAAATATATTTCGGCACACGGGATGACGGCGCTCGGGTGACGGTCGTGCGGTGGACACACGGCTATAGTAAATATATGTATCGATACTTCGGCGCCATCGTCGTGTCGATCTCGGTGACGTGACGGTGATGGTGGCGGCGAACAGACTCCTTACGATCTGCGTCGAAAGCGCGTATTATCTACGCGTGTATGTAAACATTATAGCCAATAATAACTTGAACGGCCCATTCATTTAATAACCTTGGCTGTGAAATACATTCAAATTATATTATTAACTTTACACTACTGCCCTATATAAGTGTGATAAATTTGGCAACGCGGAAGCCAAGGGGTTATGGGCTGATTGCCAGAACATTGGACTAGGCTACACAAGATGTCTACGTGATACGAATTCTACGATTTGACGATGATTGGTGCAAGTGTCCGAATTACAGGCATACTAATTTTATCATTATTATTTTGATCCTATGACAGGATCAAAATCAAATACAAATAACTCAAATATGCCTATTACAAGCTCTTTCGAATCGTCACATTTTTTTATTACTTCAAGTTCAGACGGCAGATTTCTACTAAGAAGAACTGGCAGAAAAGAAACTTAAGTTGTAGAAATAGAGTTCAAAGACAAAAAAATATGTAGTTGTTTGATTACAGAGACAACACGAAGTCGCCGCTATCAGCGACGGCTTAGCGCGGGGTAGCAAACGGTAAGAACAAAATATTTACTAAAATGTTGAATGCTACATGCTGTACAAGGCAGAGTGGTGCGAACGATTATAAAGATCCAACGGGATGTCATGACAGAGTGGCTTGGAAACTCTGCTGCTCTGATTGCCGCTGCCAAAAGTTGTAGCCTGGTCGAAGAGTTATAAGGTAATACTTACGTAATAGATCCGACTGTGGAAACCATTTTGAGATTCTAATGTTGTCCGATTTTCCTGGTAGATCATCATTATTCCACTTCCATAATACGTCAAAGGGTAACCGTGATAATACTCCTATGAACATTTGAATCTTTTCCAAAGACAAAACAGAAGTATCTACGTTTGTCCCAAAACTAATGTAAATTACTCCATGTTTTGAGCCATCCAAATATGATTTTAGATCCTGTAAAAATAAAAAATAAATATAATTAATGTATTATATATAAATTTATATAATTACTAGCGAAACCCGCGCAACTTCGTTTGCGTGTATCCCGCTTTCCCATGGGAATTTTGGAATGTATGATACTTTAAAACCTTCCCCTTGAATCACTCTATCAATTAAAAAAAAACGCATCAAAATCCGTTGCGTAGTTTTAAAGATTTAAGCATACAAAGGGACAAAGGGACATAGGGACAGAAAAAGCGACTTTGTTTTATACTATGTAGTGATATTTAGAAAGCCGCGCAGATGTTGAACTTTTGGAGGATATTGTCTCTTATAAAAAGCTGTACCTATATTTTTATTGACTTTCTGACGAAGTCTTTACGGAAACATCTTCGTCTAGTAGACACACTTAAATAGACATAGGGGTGTGACGTTACTATGCATTATTGATTGATGCAACAGACTACAGCCACAACTGTATCGGATAACGCTTAGAAGGACCTAATAGCTAGGACTTTCTATTTATATAGCCTTTACAGAAAAGATGATACAAAATAGGTTTTCATGGTTTGTGCATGTCATGCGGAGGGACGAACGAATGTGATACGTGTGGAAATATTTTGAGTGAAATTTCGAAGAAACTGTGTGAATACATTGTATCGGAGCGTAAAACCGGGTTCCACCAAAGTTCCACGAAGCGGGACGTGGCCGTGCGACCGAGCAGCACATCTTCTCTCCCCTCCGCTTTGGTAGAAACCGGGCCTAAGAATGGAAATGACTGATATATTATAAGCAAATGATTATTGCAAGCATTATGGAAAATATCCCCGTACTAGTTTGGTCATGTTGTGTGGGGATGTAAAAAAAAAATAGGAAAACAGAAGCAAAATATGATGCGAAAAAAACTTAAATAGGAAGTGTTAGCATGGAAGTGACGGCTGATGATGATAGAAAATTCATTACAAAACCAACCCCACCTGATACGAATAAGAAAAAATGCAACGAATTATCTTTGTATTTAAATTTCTTTACCGTAGGTAATTCCTTGTGAGGGAGACTGTGGATTCCACCCAAATATACAACACCTGGCGGCACAGGCCGATTGTAATCCCAAATTGGGTATACGTTTAAAAATAACATATCAACATTATTATACAACTCACTAAGAGGTGGTGTGTCAGGCTTATATATCTTTTTCATTAATTCATTCATTTTACCTTCACTTGCATATATATTACATTTGATATAATAATAGTTATACATTTCTATAACTTTTTCCCATAGTGTTATATTATTAATTTTTTGACGCTCTACTGTTGGATATAATATCGGATGTGCCGGCGCTCCTAACTTCTCTACATCACCAAACACAGGTAGAAAAGAGCTCATTTGTATTACAGGAGCTTTGAACACATGAGATAGTCCCAATAATGGAGAAGCGTATGCTTCTAGTATCAATAAGTCGAATTTCTCATTCAGTAGTTCTTTCATTTCATGAGTTTCCATTTGTTTCTCAATAATAATTAACATACTATCATAAATTATTTCTATTTGATTTATGGAATCCAATTTTTGACCAGGTGTCACTACTGCAATAAATTTTTCTTTCCAAATTGAATATGATAATTCATGCACGTCGATTTCGGTTAAATTCTCTGGTGATTTTCCTTTAGGGAAAGCAGGATCTGTAGTCATAACAACAACATCGTGGCCTCGTTTTGCTAGTTCTTGTGTTACCGGACGAAACGGCAACTGATGACTGATTGATGGTGATGGAATAACTACAAGAATTCTTGCACTTTCATTTATGTTAACACAGAACAATATTATTAACAAACACTTTATATTCCACATGTTTACGTCCTATCGTATCGGCTAAAAAACTATACTGCGGATATGTTGTTTGTCAGATAAATTATTCACAAGACCAGATTTATCGATTTTAATAGTTGTGATAAGTACCAATTTGTTGTTATCGATTGCTTGGATTACAAAAACGTATATCTTTAATCTTATTAATAGGTTACTCTTGTTTTTTTTTTCTTACAGCGCCACCTAATTCCACAACTAGGTTTAACCTGCCAGTGTTATGGGTACCAGACAACGAATATCTTATTGTAAATATATACTTGTAATACATAGAAAACATCCAGACTCGAAAACTAACACAAATCACCTAAATATCACAAATCAGAGTGACCTCTGTTGCCCAAGGCATTAACTACCAACGCACCACCGATCTGTCGATACTCTCGTTTTTGTATGTAACTTTTGTTATTAGCCGAAAGCCTATTTCATCCACGAGTATAAACACAGCAACCATAGAACTAATAAAACTAAAGTAATAAGAGTAAGTGACGCAGTAGTAGATACTAAAATAATACTAATAAATAAATACACATACAAGAAAGAAAAAATAGACCCAGAAACCAAACTACTTTCTTATCTCTATTTTCATTTCTACTTGACAAAAGTGGACAACGACTCAGAGATTCCCCTGGTGACTCTTTAATAATAATAATAATAACCCCCCCAGGGAATGAACCTTGTCGCGGTGGGGGGGCTTAAGAGGAGCAGGCACATTCTTAGGTCAGCACAACTCGACCAAACACCCCTTATGGGAGGTACTAACATGAAAATTTCATAACACCCGAAATACCCTCCTCGAACCAATCATTCCCAAACAACAACCCCCAACATGGAGCCAAGTAAGAGAAAATATGATTTGCGGTCGCTGCCCGGGGGTCGCCGGGGCACACCTGGAGCCGGTGCTGGGTGTCTCAGTATACGAATCACCGGTGACGAGGCGTTGAGCAGGCGGACGCCCGTCACACAAGATGCTACAGCCGATCGTCGGGAGTTGAGCAGGCGGACTCACGGCGACGAAGCTACAGCCGAATCAATATCGGGCGATGATACAATTTCTTTGTTTTCCTCCATCCCATCGACTCGCCCATCTTATATGACAAGAAGCAGAACCTTGTCCACTGTTAGCTCACTCGACGCTGTTGTGCAAGATGTCAACCTTGACTGTGAACCTGCACCCACGTCGAGTCAACCTGGTAAGCGCAAGCGATGGACAACAGAAATGAATAAATTCATCTTGCGCACTTACTTGCAACTAACTGCTGTAGATACAGACACCCGGACATATCTCGAACCTCTACACGTAAAATTTATGGAAAAATATCCCGATATGGATGTTGGCCGGCAGAGAATAGGCGACCAACGTAGAGCCATTGTTCGCAATAGACTACTCCCAAAAGATGTAATAGACCAAATTCATAAAGAAGTACAAGAATAATTTAATTTACTAAAAGCCCAAACCCAAAATAACGGTTCACTTACACAATCACACTCAAATAACACTATTGAAACACAGAACATAGGATCACAACCTATTAATAAAAATACAGGAGCTCGAATGAAATGGACTAATGAACATAACGAAGCCATAATGCGATCATATTACAGAATAACTCATTTAGAGACAAACAGAACTGCATACCGAAAACCACTACGCGAAGATTTCATCAAAACATTCCCCGCTTTGTCACATTTAAGTGAACAAAGAATAGCTGATCAAAGACGAGCAATAGTAAATAACAAATATATTAGTGAACATAGATTAGATGCCTTAAAAACAGAAATAACTAAACTACTTGAACTAAATAGCAACAACCAGACACTTACAACAACGAATATTGAGAATGACAATGAGACTTACACACATAATGACGTCTCACTTGAGTTGAACAATATACTACTAGAGCAGACAGAAGATACATTAAACACACACATACATACTGAATACACGGACCAAGAAAGACAACCACAAATAGATGAGACATTTGAACAAGCATTACGACATTTCCAAGGCACTAATCCCACCAGTAGGACACACATTCCTAAACAAAAACAATCTAAAAAGTTTGCCAGAATTGTAAATTACCTTAACGAAACGACAATTCCTGAAATAGTTAACAATAGCACCGACTTTGAAACACTCCAAACTGTTATATATTGTGCAACCAAAGGGAATATAAACCTAATTGGCAGAGACGATTAGAACGCAAAATCGAAGATTTAAGAACTAAAATAGGCCGAATCACACAATTTATTAATGGCCGAACAAATATTAATATGACTAGACGCATTCATAAAATAATTGAACAATATAAAATACATACAATTCACGAGGAACCCAACACACAACTCGCACACACTTTAGACACACTCAAACAGAAACTAGCAGTACTGTCTGGTCGATTAAACCGATATAAAACATGTACTCAAAGGAAACGACAGAACAACAAATTCAGCAGTAATGAAAAACAGTTTTATCGCAGTATCAGAGAAGCAGCCACGAATACACAGGATAGTAACCCTAATGATAACATAAATAATAGACCTGACGTAAACGACCTACAAGACTTTTGGAGTGGAATATGGCAACAACCAATTCTACATAACAACCAAGCAGACTGGATCACTGAAGAAACAAACCACAATCAAAGAACACAACCTATGAATTATGACCAAATTTCAACAGATACGTTTAATAAAGTAATAAACAAATTGCATAATTGGAAAGCTCCAGGGTCAGATTTCATCCATAGTTATTGGTATAAAAAATTAACTAACAATCACTCTTATCTACTTAATTTCATTAATAAATTCATGGAAAACCCTACAACTTTGCCTACTTATTTAACATCAGGAACCACCTACATGATACCGAAAGATCGTAACGACCTCACTAATCCTGCAAAATACAGACCGATTACATGTTTGCAAACACTCTATAAAATTATAACATCATGTATAGCTGAAATAATGTACAAACATATTAATGACAATGACATCTTAGCTGAACAACAAAAAGGGTGTAGGAAATTCTCCCAGGGGTGTAAAGAGCAGTTAATAATAGATTCTGTGATATTACGGAAAGTACAAAAAACTAGATCCAATTTATTTTCAATGTATATTGATTATAAGAAAGCTTATGATTCAGTCCCTCACTCTTGGTTAATTAAAATATTAGAAATACACAAGATCCACCCGAAAATTATAGAATTCTTAGAAATCACCATGACGAACTGGACAACTAGACTTAGGCTTCTCACTCCCACTGACACCATAGAAACTAATATAATCAAAATACAACGAGGTATCTTTCAAGGCGACGCGTTGAGCCCACTCTGGTTCTGCCTGGCTTTAAACCCCCTTTCTCATCAACTTAACTCTACTTTATCGGGATATAGTTTGCAATATACTGAGACTGACGAACGGACTGACATTGAAGAAAACATTGTAAGCCATCTACTTTATATGGACGATATCAAAATATATGCTGATAGCGAAGAGAAACTAAATCAGTTAGCACATCTGACGGAACAATTTAGTGAAGACATTCGAATGGAATTCGGCATCGACAAATGTAAGATCAATTCAATTAAAGCTGGACGTAACTACCAACATAATTATACATTAGAGACAGGAGATCAAATAGAAGCATTAGAAGAAAAACAGACTTACAAATACTTAGGATACAATCAATCACGATTAATACAATATAAAGATACGAAACAAAAACTTAAACAACAATTTAAACACAGACTAAACACTATTCTAAAAACACAATTAAATTCAAGAAATATTGTAAAAGCTATAAATACTTTTGCAATTCCTATATTAACATATTCATTTGGCATAATTAGCTGGAGTAAATCTGACCTTAAATCATTACAAAGACTGATAAATACAACAATGACAAAACACCGCAAACACCACCCAAGATCTTGCCTACAGAGGTTGACCCTACCGAGAAAGGAAGGAGGCCGAGGAATCATCGATATCACAAATCTACACAATAAACAAATCACAACGCTACGCCAATACTTCTTAAACAGAACAGAATCATCCATATTACACAAAGCAATAACCCGGAATGACAATAAATTAACTCCTCTTAACCTACAAGATGCAACAGTACAAAATAACGAAAAACTGACTGACAATAAAACTAAAATCAAGGAATGGACTGATAAGCAATTACATGGACGACACCGTCATGATTTATGCCAACCTAACGTCGACAAAGATGCGTCGAACGCATGGCTAAATCGTGGAGAGCTGTTTCCAGAGACGGCAGGATTCATGATCGCTATACAGGACCAAGTAATAGAGACCAGAAATTATCAAAAATATATTATCAAAAATATAGCCTCAGACCGTTGTAGAAAGTGTAATAGTGCTCCTGAAACAATTCAACATATAACAGGCGCATGCAAAACAATAGTTCAGACAGATTACAAACACAGGCATGATCAGGTTGCCAATATAATTCATCAAAAGCTAGCATTTAAAAACAAACTGATTGAATCAATACAGCCTTATTATAAATATAACCCTGACTCCGTGTTAGAAAATACTACAACTTACTAACTGTATTTTGATAGAGCTATCCTTACAGACCGAACCGTACATTATAATAGACCAGATATCACTTTAGTCGACAAAATCAATAGAACCGGATTCCTGATCGATATTGCCGTCCCAAATACACACAATTTACAATCAACTATAGCCGAAAAACTGACAAAATACATTGAACTAAAAGAAGAAATAACTCGTCTCTGGCGCCTGCAAAAAGTAACAATAGTGCCCGTCGTCGTCTCCACAACAGCAGTAATACCAAAACAATTACACGAATCATTACGGACACTGGACCTACCACCTAACACCTACAATCTCATACAAAAAGCAATAGTACTGAACACATGCCGTATAGTTAGAAAATTTCTACAAACAGACAGACAAACAGACGACCATAATCAACCACTCACACAAACAACCTCAAGTCCAATCTGAACAAAACCAATAAATCCTCTGGTGCACACTTGGCTTTGGCCCGTGTGCATTAATTTACCGGCAATAAGCCGAGAAACACAAAAGTGTATTTAAAAATAATAATAATAATAATAATAGTAGTATAATAATATTACCAATAATCTCTTGAAAAATGGCTATACTTTTGGAACCGTATTTTTATGTCATTCAGGAGATTAATAAGCAAGTGGGCTATCTGGTTACCAAATACGGATACCACCCTATGAACATCAGCTACACTAGGGCTGAGATACTGACGGCGCGAGAATTCGCACGACACCTTTAATAAATTAATAAGAATTTTCGACAAAGGACGATTTAAAGGCACTACAATTAACAACAAAATACTTTTTTTCTCTGATGAAATTGAATGTATTTTTTTAATTGGATGGCGTCAATTTTATAGTTCAAACACGAATGGTCGGAAAACGACGATTTTGAGGCACAACAATCAACAGCAAATGCTTACTTTCTCAAGAAGACACGACTGGTACGCAAAGAGGACTTTGGGCGTCTAAGTCTTCAATCTGATTAAGTCTTCAATGAGATTTTAGATCATATGCCTCTACACTGCTCTGTGGCTTACGGAAATAAATGTCCGTTTGTACCCAAATATTTTTTAGTCAATAAATATGACATTATCATAACATAAGGTTATTCCTACCGCTAGTAGACGTGTTGGTGAAAACGGGAATAAAATTCGAGTTAATAACAAGTTGGTGGTACCTAGTTCAATTAAGTAGTATGAAGACAAAAATAATTAAAGAATGACCGGTGTTTTATAGCAGGAAAGATCTTAATATAATACAAACATCAAGGTCTTATAAATTGCTAGGACCCAAGAAAAGGTTGATGACGTCATGCTCGTGTCAGACGAATGAGAATTGCGTGCTCACAAGTTTTTTTAATGTTTGAACGCTTGTAGTGAGCACGAAACCATCCCGAAACCAGAAAAATATAGCGAGCGGACCGCGCCGGCTGCCGCGCCGCGCCAGTCATCTCATTTTCATAGTCAATATTTCAATGTGAAAATGTGTCTAATAATTGCTAATCAATTTTATTGCTTTTGAGAATTGCTTATGTCTTAAATAAAAACAAATTAAACAATTTCACTTGACCGGCCATCCTCACATCAGGTTTTCCGGTCAACTAGCTCCTATCTAAATACTAACGTGGTATTATTAGAAGCCGAATATAATTCAGAATCAATAAATATTATAAAATCTAAATTCTCTGGTACAAAACGACATGTAAGAATATGTGACGACTATCTGTTAACACCGTGAGAGTTATTGATGTTCAATGAGGACGATAACCACTTTCCATCAGGTCTGCTGCTGCTTGGGACAAACATAAAAAAATATGTATTAATAAGTTAATATTTATTTCTATGTGTCTTAAACCTGGACGCCCAAATCCTTTAAACGTCGTCGCGAAAGACCAAAAAGGCGATGGCGGGATGAGCTCGACACTTAATTGGAGGATTGGCCGGAAAAGGTCCTATTGAGAGAAAATTGGAGAAGTTGGGGGGAAGCCTTTGCCCTGCAGTGGGACACAAATAGCTGATAAAAGAAAACCTAAACCTATTAAAATTATACTATTATTTACGACCTCCGTGGCGTAATGGTTACCACGCCAGACCGCCACCCAGGAGGTCCCGGGTTCGATCCCCAGTCGGGTCATGATGAAAAACGAACTTTTTCTGATTGGTCTTTGATGTTTATCTATATATGTATTTGTTATAAAATATAATATCGTTGAGTTAGTATCCCATAACATACTTTGGGGCTAGCTCAATCTGTATGAATTGTCCCTATAAATTTATTTATTTATTTACAAAATATTATTCCTTTTTCTGGTATACAACAAAAACAGATTCATGCGTAGCTTAACCTTTACAGTATATTAATTACGATAGGTATTAAAACACAAACTGTTCTCTCTTGAAAATATAAATTTACTTTTCTAAAAAAAAATCCCTGAATAATTTTGTTGTTGCAAAATGTTATTGTAGAAAATTTTGCCTTTATCAGTCGAGCAACTTTTTCGTGAAATATTTTATAGAACAAAATTAATTATCATTTAAACGTTCTTTATTACGCTTTTATTTTTTATTTAAAACACACAGATTTTTTATTTAGGTACTTACGTATTGAACACATCAAATGAACGCGGAAATCCTCATAATCGGCTTCGATTTTATTGACTGACTTTAAACAAAAACAATAATAATTTATACATACATGTCCGTATTAAAAATAAAATTTCTCCTACAGAAATGACCTATTAAAAATATTCCTACAGATTCCATTGAATTACCCTGATCACAAAACTAATCAGTTGTTAAATTTAAAAATTATAGAAACAACAAAATTAAACTTGGATATCCAAGATTAAAAAAAGTTTTTCAAAATACTCTAAGTATATGGATTTCTGTAATCTCAAAAAAATCTATTAAAAAAAATAATAAGTGGTATTTAACTTTCAGTTTATTTTTAACTTAGAACGCCCAAACTGTTTTTTAATATTTGATATCAAATAATATACAGCAAAAACAATAATAAATAATGCAACCGCAATACTAAATAATACATAAAGAATTAATTCTAGTTCTAAGTATTCAGCCCATGACATGTTGGCAGCGGGGCCTCGTAAGTGCCGTCCTCCGCCTTGACGAAGCACGTGCTCAATCCACCATATAGCCCGTTCGAGGGGAGTTTCAGGCTGATCAGCAAACAAGGAACGGATCTTTACTATACTTGCACGGTAACTGTAAAGAAAAAATTCAACATAATAATATAATGTACACATTTCCACTATTGTGTTTCTTGTAGAACTAGGATCAACAACGGTGACCTAAGATTGACAAAAAACAATGAGGGTGTGGCAGGGTGCCGGTAGCGCTAACACCCTACCAATTAGTAGTTTATAAGCAAGCTCCTAATGGAAAAGCCTGTCAGTAGAATGTAATATGTTTGTAACTCAGAAGGGAATGAAAGCACAACACGATGACACTGAATGATTATATATTTACAACTTCAATTGTTACAAAGATTAATCAGCTAAGCAAATATAAAAACATTATTCAGAAATTCAGAAAGCTCGCCTAGCGAAGTCAGACGAGGAAGAGAATTCGTAAATCGGCGCGCGCCGTGTGGTGCGCGAACCATCGCTGTATTTCGACTCTCGACGCACAGAGCGAGACCACGCTATCCGGCCGTGCAGGACAGCGACAACCACGTTACGCGTCGAGTTGTAGCTCCACAATTTAGCCAGCAAAGAGTATTGTCCAAGTGGCGAGTCGGTCGACGCCACAGTACTCCCCCGCTCAGACCGTTACTACGGTCGATATGGTATTCTGACCCTTCTACCACTTCGCGTCCGCTTCTCTGGTTCACTAGTAGCAGGAACGGTAGTGGTTGCAGGAGTGGTATTGGTTGCTGGAACGGTAACAGTTGCAGGAGTGGTAGTGGTAGTTGGAGCATCTTCGCGTGAAGGTACATCTGGTATTTTCGTGATGTATGCTGGTTTCAGTCTGTCGACCGTCACGCTGATTCTGTTTCCTCTGACATCTAGTATGAAGTACTTAGGCTTTCTCTCCAGTACTTTGAAGGGGCCAGCATAAGGTGCTTCGAGCGGACGGCGCACGTGATCTTGACGAAGAAAAACGTGAGAAGAAGTATGCAAGTCACGCGGCAGGTAGAATGGTGAATTGCTGTGCCACGAAGTTGGTCTCGGCGTCAGCTTGGACATGTAGCTTCGCAGGCGCGTTGCGTACTCGGAGATGTCGGCGGCAGAAAAGTCGTCGTTGGGACATAAGAATTGTCCAGGTAACCGAAGAGGCTCACCGTACACGAGTTCAGCAGCAGATGAACGCAAATCGTCCTTCCAGGCGCTGCGCATGCCTAGCAGCACGAGTGGAAGTACCTCGGTCCACGAAGGTGTAGCATGGCACATGATAGCCGCCTTGAGTTGGCGGTGCATGCGCTCGACGAGTCCATTGGCAGCAGGATGATATGCGGTGGTGCGGAAGTGGCGCGCACCGATCAGTGCAGTGAGGGCCTTGAAGAGCTGGCTCTCGAACTGACGACCACGATCTGTAGTCACCTGGGTAGGACAGCCGAATCTGGCAATCCAGCCAGATACCAGGGCAGAAGCGCAGGCCTCCGCCGTGATGTCCTTGAGAGGAATAGCCTCAGGCCACCGAGTGAAACGGTCGATGACCGTAAGGCAATACCTGTAATCAGAAGAAGGATTAAGGGGTCCTACGAGATCGAGGTGGATATGGGAGAATCTCGAGGAAGGGAATGGGAATGAGGAGAGGGGAGAAACGCTATGACGGGTAATTTTAGATTTCTGGCAATCTAAGCATTGCCTAGCCCACTCTCTACAATCCTTGCGAATCCCTGGCCAGACAAAACGTTGTGTGACCAGCCGCACTGTAGCGGAACTTCCAGGATGATGTAAGTTATGCAGCATATCATAGACTTGTCTTCGCAGAGCTGGAGTGACATATGGACGAGGTGGTTGAACTGAGACGTCGCAATATACAGGTAAGTCGTAGTTCGCTATTCTCATCTTCTTGAGTTGCAGTGAGGAACCACGGAGGAGAAGGTCGTTCAGTTCTGCGTCGTGCTGTTGTGATTTAGCGAGGATGGCGTAGTCGATGGCTGAAGTGATCTCTTCGATGCGAGATAATGCATCAGCAACAACGTTTTGCTTCCCTGGAATGTACCTCAAGTCCGTCGAAAATTGAGCAATGAAGTCTAAGTAGCGAAACTGTCTAGGTGAACATTTGTCTCTATTTGTCGCAAAAGCAAATGTTAGCGGTTTGTGGTCAGTAAAAATTGCAAAAGGTCTGGCTTCGACCATGTGACGGAAGTATCTGATCGCTTCATAAACAGCTAGTAGCTCTCGGTCATATGGGCTGTATTTGGCTTGAGCTGAATTCAATTTGTGCGAATAAAAAGCTAAAGGTTGCCAGTCAGAGTCTTTGCGTTGCTGTAAAACAGCACCAATTGCACAATCGGAAGCATCAGTCACAATGGCTAGTTCAACGGAAGGATCAGGGTGTGCAAGAAGGGTTGCTTGGGATAAGGCAGTTTTGCAGTCAGTAAAAGCTTGGAGCATCTCAGGGGTCATGTCTACAGGATGAGCACCTTTAACCTTAGGTCCAGATAAAGCAGCGTGCAAAGGAGATTGAAGCGAGGCAGCATTAGGAATGAAGCGACGGTAAAAATTGAGCATTCCTAAAAAACGTCTTAACTCTTTGACGGTCTTCGGTTGAGCATACTCCCGGATTGCCTTTACCTTGGTATCTAAAGGTTTTGTACCAGTTGCTGAAACCTGGTAGCCTAAAAATGTTACTTCTGCTCTTCCTAGTTTACACTTATTTGTGTTTAAGACTATCCCATATTGTTTGAGGCGTTCAAACAGGTGCCGTAGATGGATCCTGTGCTCTTCCACAGACGATGAGAAAACAAGGATATCGTCGATGTATCCATAACAAAACTCTAATCCAAGGAGGACTTCATCAATAAAGCGCTGGAAAGTCTGCGCTGCATTCCTGAGACCGAAGCTCATATACGGAAACTCGAAAAGTCCAAATGGTGTTGTGATGGCGGTCTTAGGAATATCATCTGGGTTCAAAGCAATCTGGTGGTAGGCTTTAACCAGATCAATGGTGGAGAAAATCGTGCATCCTGAAAGCTGGTGCGAGAAATCGTGTATGTGGCGCACAGGATAGCGGTCAGGAACTGTTCGTGAATTAAGTGCCCTGTAATCACCACAGGGTCTCCATCCATTATCCGTCTTCTTCACTAGATGCAAGGCTGACGACCACGGACTTTCTGAGGGCCTTACGACACCACTGGCAATCAGGTCTTCAAACTCCTTTTTGGCCACTTTCAGACGAGTCGGATCAAGCCGTCGAGGCTTGCAAGAAACCGGTGGGCCTGGCGTAGTCCGAATGTGGTGAAGTGTATTGTGCTTTGGAGGAGACAGAACACCTGCAGGTCTCGTTATTTCCGGAAACTCGCGCAATATGTCGTGGAATTCTGTTTCACCAGCTACAGCCTTCACCGAATCGATACCCTCTGAATCCTGATACCCGATAGCAGAGACAGTCAAGGTGGTAGTATTGTCAATTACCCGTTGACTTCTGCAGTCAACCAGCAGATTGTGATAGCTGAGGAAGTCCACGCCGATAATAGGTCTGGTAACGTCTGCTATAGTGAAAGCCCATGGGTAGCTACGTCTCAATCCTAAATCTAGCTGAAGCCGTATCGGACCGTAGGTGGAAATAGTGGTCCCATTTGCTGCCACGAGATCAAATTTAGTCTTAGTGCAGGGCGTCCTAACTGCTGACCGCGGGAAAACACATAAATCTGACCCAGTATCCACCAGGAACTGCATTTTACTGACACGGTGAGTGACAAAGAGACGGCCTGTTGATGAGGGGCGGTCGTTGGCCGCTACTTCCGACCGCCCTGAGTGTTTTCCGTATGGAAACTGCATGGCTGCTTGCACTTCCTCGCCTTGCTTCCATACGTAAAATGATAAAAGCAGTGTGGATGATTGGCTGGTGGTTGTCTTGGCCTTGAGTTGCTACGAGAACGGTTATACCGACCACGCGACTGTGAGCGTCCAGCCTGGTTCATTTTAGTGGTTAGAGATGCCACTTGATTTTTGAGTTGATTTATCTCTGCCACTAGGTCTCCATACGATGGCGCGGAATCAGGTGGAGTGGAGTATAAGGACCCTGATGCTGAAGCGACTTGAGGAGTACACGGAGCTATTTCATACACCTTGTCTGCCAGATCTGCCAACTTCTCTAAGGAAAGATCATGTTGAGATGCGATAACCGTCTGTATGTTCGCTGGAAGTCTACTACACCACAACGTCTTCAAAAAATCCTTCGGCACTGCAGGTCCAGCAAGGCCTTCCAGGTGGCGTAGAAACTGGGACGGTCTGCGATCGCCAAGCTCTTCGTGTATGATCAGCTGCTTTACACGTTTTTCTTGAGAAGCTGAGAGACGGCGTATTAGCTCGGTTTTCAGTTTACCGTATTTATCTGTAGCAGGTGGATTTGTGATAATATCCTTAACCTCTCTTGCCTGTGCCAAGTCCAAATTAGAAACCAAATAACTAAATTTTGTCTCATCGGTCGTAATTCGGGATAAAACAAATTGATTCTCTAATTGTGCAAACCATAAGACTGGCTCATCAGGCCAAAATGGAGTAACGCGTACACCAACGCGTTGCACTTCTGTCCGTGCGAGATTGCCATCTTCTGCCATAGCATCGCGAAAATTGTCCCGGTTTGTCATCTGGCCAACTCAAAATTGTTTGCTACTCAATAAAAATAATCGCTTGGTCCAACAGTAAAAATCGCTTCAAACGTCAAACGTTAAAACAAAAAACAATGCGTCATCGGAAAATTTCATAAATGGCTTCTCAATATTGAAAAATATCACTTGCAACTCACAATTTTCAAGTGTCCTCCACCGATCAGGTGGGTCTTCGGGGTCACCAATGTGGCAGGGTGCCGGTAGCGCTAACACCCTACCAATTAGTAGTTTATAAGCAAGCTCCTAATGGAAAAGCCTGTCAGTAGAATGTAATATGTTTGTAACTCAGAAGGGAATGAAAGCACAACACGATGACACTGAATGATTATATATTTACAACTTGAATTGTTACAAAGATTAATCAGCTAAGCAAATATAAAAACATTATTCAGAAATTCAGAAAGCTCGCCTAGCGAAGTCAGACGAGGAAGAGAATTCGTAAATCGGCGCGCGCCGTGTGGTGCGCGAACCATCGCTGTATTTCGACTCTCGACGCACAGAGCGAGACCACGCTATCCGGCCGTGCAGGACAGCGACAACCACGTTACGCGTCGAGTTATAGCTCCACAATTTAGCCAGCAAAGAGTATTGTCCAAGTTGTTACGTTGTGAATTAGATTCACACGTAATATTTCAATTATATTAACTAAATTAAGAATATTGAAAACAATAAAAATTAACAATTACACGTTAACGGTCTTCGGGAGTGACTGCATAGAAGTCTCGACCGTATTTCTTGAGGCATTAAGATCACTATGGCTAATCGGTGCCTCGGCGTGCCCGTGCACGGCCGGTGCATCGCTCGATGACCAAATTTGGTAACGAACAAATAGTAGGCGTCGGATTGGTCGTCATAACACAATGCTCGTACGTTGTCGCGAGGAAGGTTCGAGAAAAATATAGTTTATAAATTCACGGTGCGCAGGCAGCACGCCACATTTTCGGATTGCTGCAGTGACGAGTGTACTGATTAACTAGTGATTACCGATACTTTGTTCGCGTGTGTAAGTCCCTTGTCCGCTAGGTGAGTTCTGCACTGATTTACCTCTAATAGGATTCTCTTTTGCTTTGATCTGTCTTTGTGTAATTTTTATCCTACTAGTGTATTTAATAATCTAAATTAAATTCATGCTTTGCTTACTTTGTGAGATCGCGTATGTCCCTCAGACGTGCGTGATCGAGCCTACCTTCATTGTAATTCTGTGTGGCCGCCTAAGACAATTATAGACTGGACCTTCAGCTCGTCCAGCCTGTAAGAAGATTGTCGGCGACGGCCCACAGGATTCCTGGAAGGCGGAATCTGACACCGTCCAATCTCAAATTCCAGGACACCTACGCCAGGGCTAATCTAAACACCTGTTCAACACTAAAACGCTACGGGAGAGTCTACCCCTTCCCGAGCGCTACATCCCGACACCGAGGTCTACTCTACGGGCGACTACGGGAACATAGCCGGTCAGCGCTTCCCTACGCTGCGCTGCCGACCTCAAGACGCCGCTACCGCGTCGAGCATCTGAGCTGCTGAGCCAGACCCTCCAGGAGGACCTACCCCTTCCGTATTGCATTCCCGCCGTCCGTGCGCCGAAGAAGACTCGAAGCTAAGTGTCGTAAAGAGATTGCAAGTAAATTCTCATAGCTCACACCCTGAGAAACTAAATAAATCTTTTATTTCGTGTCTTGCTCTTTCTATTATCTCTCACAACCACTACCCTATCTTGCTTACGCCGACCGGCCTCCCCGGCGACGTAACAAGTGGCGCCCACGCTCGTGGTGAGAGTGAGAGAGTTTGCTTGCAAATTTCTTTTGTCTATAATTGTACTAGGTGTGCTAACATTTTTTCTAGCAGTGTACGAGCCTCTCCGTTCTTCAGCTAGGGAGTACACCCTTGTAATCTGTTACTCTCTGTCCCCTATTACTGTACTCACTAGCTGTAGCAATTTTTTTAAATTCGTTAATTTTTTTTAAATATTTTTTCTTTCCAACTACCCTACAAAATTTTTTTTGCTAATCTACTTATAAGCTTATAACGGAGTCGCTCATTAGGGACGAATTGTAAAAGGTAAGCTCATTTTCGCTATTTCTTTCACCGTTAGGGGTTACTCAGTGCCAATCACAAGTGCGGATAGTGAACTTACTTTCCCCCATACTGGGTTGGGGGCGAAAGAAAAACATCGAGTATCCCAGTTGCCGTCTCTCCTAGGCAGGTGGTAAAAGTCCACCAGAGGCTATAACGCATTCATTTGCGATCTAAACTCGTCACAACAGCAAGCGACGTTTTTTTTTCTTTTTTTTTCTTTCTTTTTTTGCTAACGGTTATCTTTGTCTCAACGTTTTTTTTAACAATCTTCAAACACATACGTAGGTTTCAATATTTGATAATACACGTGGTAGGATTTAATCATGGACCGCTCAATAAACTTTTTGTCGTTACAAAAGACGGAATTGGAGTACGAAGTCGCGTTACGTGGCGATTCGCCCGGAGCAACCGTCGCAGAGTTGCGTCGGCAAATCACTAAATTAGGCCGTGGTTTCGCTCCTGAGGAGATTCTAGAATCTCATCTGGATCCCTTGGACGACCTGGAAGGCGTCAGGGAATCCCTAAATAAAACTATTACTTATATTAGAACTTTAAAGGAAGAGTACGACACAAGTTTGTACCTACGTTCGGTTAATCTGCTAAATCATATACATCATAGGTTACATAGAATCCATACGGAAAGTAAGGAGGAGAAAGTTAAATTGAAGGAATATAGGGAATTATTTGTATCAATTCAAAACGAACTTAATAAGTTTAAACCAGTCGGAGGATCTTCCGAGCTATCGGAGATCCAGAGGGAACCGCCGCGCCCTTTAGTCTCGGAATGTCACGAGAGACATGTTTCCGAATTGTGTAAAATTAAATTCAATGGCAAATCATGCGTGCGCGCGTTCATTCAAAGAGTGGACGAGTGCATAGAAGCGCGTTCGATTCCGGCTGGCAGGATTTTGACAGTGGCGACAGAAATTTTCGTGGACAATGCACTGCATTGGTTCCGTAGTACTAGGCATACGGTAAAATCCTGGCAAGAACTTAAGACACAACTGATTAGAGATTTTGGAGTCCCTGATTACGACTATCGACTTATGTCAGAAATTCGTTCCCGCTCTCAAGGCGAGGACGAAAACATAACTATATATTTGTCTATTATGCACGGCATGTTTTCTAGGCTGTCAAGACAGTTATCGGAGGAGGAGAAAATAGAAATCATTCTTCATAATATTAGGCCTTGCTATACTAGCATGTTAGCTTGTTGCCCTGCTATAACTTCACTAGAAACTTTACGTACCCTATGTAACAACTATGAGAATTATAACATAAGGGCTACGCATTTTAAGGAGCCTCCTAAAGCTACCTCAGCTACCCTAGCGCCTGAGTTTGCCTACTCACAAAATAGATCAAATTTCAGTCAACCTAGTAGGCCTTATTCTGGCTTTTCGAATCCTAATTCTAGGTCCAATAACAATAATAATGCCCCTTCGTATTCAAAAAATTTTTCTAACAACTATCACAATAACAATAATAATCAGAAGCATTTTGGTTATAATAAATATAACTCATCGGGAGGCGCGCGTCAGAATAGGCATGAGAACAATCACGCGACGGTAAACGCGATTAATAAAAATAATGCAGGTGGTTTCTGCCCGCGTTGTCGTGTTAACGGACATTCATTATCTAATTGCGACAAGCCAAGATTCCCGCTATGTTTTAAGTGCGGAAAGAAAGGGATCATTTTTCCAAACTGTCCAGATTGCAACCGTTCGCGCGATAATAATTCAAACAATTCAAAAAACTAGGTAACGTTTGTAGCAGCACGCTAAACAGCAAACAACATAAAAAATTAATTAAGTTTGCATCTAATTTCTCGCAAGCGTATAGTGCCGCTACAATTGATCGTCCAACTAAGGATCCGCGTCCTTATATAAAAATTAAAATAAAAAACTGTATTAAACTAGACATCTATGGTTTGTTAGATTCGGGTTCCGCGGTCACTTTAATAGGTAATAACTTTCATAAAGAACTTAGTAAATACGGATTGCGCGTTAATATTAGCGAACGTATTGATATTACCGCGGCCGGGGGACAACCGATGACGTCATTAGGTTTTATTAATTTACCTATCATTTTTAAAAGTAAACAAATTTTTATAAAATCACATGTTGTGCCTGACATAAAATCATCTTTGCTATTAGGGATCGACTTTTGGTTCAAATTCAATATTTTTCCCAAATATATTAAGGAAATCTCTTTCCTAACCGGCGCTGGCCCTACCGTTTCGTCGTTAAATGAACAAGTCTTAAAGTCCTATACACACTTAGACAACTCTCAGAGACAGGTTGCGGACGAGGTTGTGTGACAGTTCGAACAAGTCTCTTTTGAAGAGAAAGGTTTAGGCAGGACTCATTTAATTGAACATAAAATCGACACAGGCGAAACAATTCCTATTAAACAACGTTACTACCGGTTCTCACCGGAGAAAGCGCGTATTATTTCGCAAGAAGTAGAAGATATGCTTTCACTTGACGTTATTAAGCCATGCGAAAGTCCCTGGTCTTCCCCCGTTCTAGTAATTAAAAAGAAGGACGGTGCTCACCGTTTCTGTTTGGATAGCCGAAAACTAAATTCGGTTACTAAAAGGGATGCCTACAGTCTTCCTTACATTTCTGAAATACTAGATAATTTGCGCGACGCTAGATACCTAACTAGTTTAGACTTGTCCAAAGCCTTTTGGCAAATTCCCATAGCACAAGCGGATCGCGAAAAAACTGCATTCTTCGCGCCAAACAAAGGTACTTTTCAATTCAAGGTTACGGCCTTCGGGTTATCTAATGCCCCCGCGACACAACAGCGGTTGGTCGACACTTTGTTCGGTCCCGAGTTAGAATTGAAAGTGTTTTGTTATCTCGACGATATAATCATAGTTAGTAGATCATTTGAAGAACATGTCAGTTTGTTGAGGCGTGTACTGGAAAAATTAATGAAGGCTAATTTAACTATTAACTTGGCTAAGTGCCAATTCTTTCGAAGCGAGTTAAAGTATTTAGGATATATTGTCGATAGTCAGGGCCTAAGGACAGATCCGGCTAAGGTGGAGGCCATACTTAATTTTCCTACCCCCACTAATAAAAAAGAAGTAAAAAGATTCATTGGAACAGCCTCGTGGTATCGTCGTTTCATACCAAATTTTAGTACTATAGCGGGTCCGTTAAATAAGCTGACTGCAGGCGGTAAAAAGTCGCCTCCATTCACTTGGACTCCTGAAGCCGAACAGGCATTTGCTAAATTGAAATTTTACCTTACTATAACTCCAGTACTGGCGTGCCCCGACTTCAATTTGCCGTTCGAGGTGCACACAGACGCCAGCGACTTCGGTGTAGGCGCGATGCTGTGTCAAACAGTTGACGGGGTCGAGCACCCAATAGCATATATGAGTCGTGCTCTCAACGGAGCAGAGCGTAATTACAGCGTCACGGAGAGGGAGGCTCTCGCCGTGATAGTAGCCTTAGAACACTGGAGATGCTATCTTGATAACGGAAAAGTCTTCCCCGTATACACTGACCACGCGGCACTTAAATGGTTTCTGTCACTTAGTAATCCTTCGGGTCGGCTCGCTCGCTGGGGCGTGCGACTATCTTCTTTTAATTTCGTTATTAAACATAGAAAAGGCAAAGACCACATAATTCCGGACGCTCTGTCTCGCGCGCCCGTCGCGGAAATAACTGCGGTGGATAACGGAAACGCGGAGTCGTCTGTCTGTGACTCACCGGACACGGCAGATACTTTTTACAAGAAAATTTACGAGGGTTGTCAAAACAATCCCAGTAATTATCCTAACTATATTCTACATAATACTAAATTATATCGTTACACAAAAAATAATAATAAATTAACTAAAGATTTTGACTGGAAGGAAGTTGTTCCGGTAGAACAACGTAATGAAATAATTCTAGCTAACCATGCGTCACCAACATCGGCACATTTAGGTATATTCAAAACATATAAACGGTTAACGCGTACGTATTACTGGCCGGGTATGTATCGCGATGTGGTAGAATTTATATCAAAATGCGAAGTCTGTCTCGCATATAAACAACCTACGCACGCGACCTTAGGTAAGATGGGTAGACCGAAAGATTGCGCAAGACCTTTTCAGACTATATCTTGTGACCTAGTCGGTCCACTACCTAATTCTCGGAAACAAAATAGTTATATCCTCGTAGTGACTTGTTGTTTCACTAAATATTGTTTATTGTGTCCGTTAAGGCAAGCTACCGCCGCCCCGATTTGTAAATTCCTAGAGGACAGCGTTTTTCTAACTCACGGCGTTCCCCAATCTATTATCATGGACAACGGTTCACAATTTATAAGTTCACAACTAAAGGAATTGCTATCTAAATACAAAATTCCTAGGATTCATTACACCCCTAAATACACTCCACAGGTAAACACAGTGGAAAGATACAACAAAACCATAGTCACGGCGATCGCAACCTTAATTGATAACGATCATAGGTCTTGGGACGTTAATTTGCCTAAAGTTCAATTTGCTATTAACAACTCAGTTAACGAAGTCACAGGTTTCACGCCTGCTTTCTTAACATTCGGTCGCGAATTAGTGACTTGCGGCTCTCATTTTGTTGATAACGACTCGGATGAACTTGTGTTTTCGCCTAGGGACAGTTATGCGGAAAACCTAGGGCATTTAGCCACAGTATTCGATAGGGTTCAAACCGCGTTATGGCATAGTCATCAAAAGGCTTCACAACGTTATAATACGCGTCGTAAACAAGTTGAGTTTAAAGAGGGTGACGTAGTATGGAAGCGTTGTTTTTTCCAAAGCGACAAAGCAGCTCATTTCTCTAAAAAATTGGCTCCTAAATTTGAAAAATGTCGCGTCATAGGTAAACGTTCACCATTGGTCTACATTCTTGAGGACAGACATGGCAAGGATATAGGTGCGTGGCACATAAAAGATCTAAAACTAAATGTTTTCAAAACATAAACAAGTATCGTTGTTTTATAAGATAACAATACACTAAGTGTGATCTCCTTGCGTCCTAGCACATACATTCATATTTTTGTTATCTACTTACTTGTAATCCCGGTGAAGACATCAAAAAAAAACCTGTTTATCTATCTAATTTAAATCTTACTAAAATTCCATTAAGAATCTCATCTAAGTGATGATTCGTGGGTTCGATTCCCATGTGGAGACCAATTAATAATATAATAAATTTTGCTATTCATAATTTACTACTTAAACCTCAAATAAACTAAAATCTGTAACTTTAATATCATAATTTGTTTTTTTCGTTAATCATAATGTACTTACAACTTAAATCTATAACTGGAAAAATAAAAACTTCATATATAAAATGTTCTATCATAATGCATTAACATTTATAAAACAGGGTAAATGCTGTTCAATTCAATAATTTTCTAAGCGGGTACTTATTCATTCTTAATAACTCGTAGTGGCGTCAAACCGCTGTCTCGAGCCATCCGTATATCTCCGTTCGGGGTCCCTCGGCAGTCGTCGGATCTATTCGCGACCTTGCACTCGAACGATTGGAATGTGCACCATTAGCTAATTCGTTTTGTTGATAACGCTCGCACAGGTGCATGCGCTCGCAGTTCTCACGCTGTTATCACTAAGTCTATTGCGTAACTGACCATTAAAGTTAATGACCCATTAAAATTTAATGACACATTAAATATTTTTAATTTTTTTTCTCTCGCTTATCATCCTAATGCCATATTAAATTATTTCTATAAAATTTTCTCTAGAACTACATTATAAAGGTGTAATCACACTTAATAATTAAAACTATAAAGTCATACAACATTTTGGATTATATAGATGTGAACTTCTGATCACAACCTAAACGTGACAAAGTTCGTATCTTTTGGGAGTTCTGTCAGTTTATTGCCTAAAGCCTATTTAATCGTGAGGAAAAAGTTATGTCAATGCCTACTCATTGACAAACTATTTAATCTTGATAAGCTATTGTCAAGGTTCGGGCTAGCCCGGATAAAGGTTCATGTTAGTTCTGTTGCTATTCGGATGCTAAACATCTGGACATGTCAACTTAGGGAACCAGCATTTTAGGAATTATAATGGCGAACTTTCGGTAAAAATTTAGTCTATTCTTGCGAATGTACTTATTAGATAGCTAAGTCTAATAGGTCTTTTAAAAAAAAAAAAAATGCTAAGGATTTTTTTTTTCCCTAAGAGGGGGGGTACTGTTACGTTGTGAATTAGATTCACACGTAATATTTCAATTATATTAACTAAATTAAGAATATTGAAAACAATAAAAATTAACAATTACACGTTAACGGTCTTCGGGAGTGACTGCATAGAAGTCTCGACCGTATTTCTTGAGGCATTAAGATCACTATGGCTAATCGGTGCCTCGGCGTGCCCGTGCACGGCCGGTGCATCGCTCGATGACCAAATTTGGTAACGAACAAATAGTAGGCGTCGGATTGGTCGTCATAACACAATGCTCGTACGTTGTCGCGAGGAAGGTTCGAGAAAAATATAGTTTATAAATTCACGGTGCGCAGGCAGCGCGCCACATTTTCGGATTGCTGCAGTGACGAGTGTACTGATTAACTAGTGATTACCGATACTTTGTTCGCGTGTGTAAGTCCCTTGTCCGCTAGGTGAGTTCTGCACTGATTTACCTCTAATAGGATTCTCTTTTGCTTTGATCTGTCTTTGTGTAATTTTTATCCTACTAGTGTATTTAATAATCTAAATTAAATTCATGCTTTGCTTACTTTGTGAGATCGCGTATGTCCCTCAGACGTGCGTGATCGAGCCTACCTTCATTGTAATTCTGTGTGGCCGCCTAAGACAATTATAGACTGGACCTTCAGCTCGTCCAGCCTGTAAGAAGATTGTCGGCGACGGCCCACAGGATTCCTGGAAGGCGGAATCTGACACCGTCCAATCTCAAATTCCAGGACACCTACGCCAGGGCTAATCTAAACCCCTGTTCAACACTAAAACGCTACGGGAGAGTCTACCCCTTCCCGAGCGCTACATCCCGACACCGAGGTCTACTCTACGGGCGACTACGGGAACATAGCCGGTCAGCGCTTCCCTACGCTGCGCTGCCGACCTCAAGACGCCGCTACCGCGTCGAGCATCTGAGCTGCTGAGCCAGACCCTCCAGGAGGACCTACCCCTTCCGTATTGCATTCCCGCCGTCCGTGCGCCGAAGAAGACTCGAAGCTAAGTGTCGTAAAGAGATTGCAAGTAAATTCTCATAGCTCACACCCTGAGAAACTAAATAAATCTTTTATTTCGTGTCTTGCTCTTTCTATTATCTCTCACAACCACTACCCTATCTTGCTTACGCCGACCGGCCTCCCCGGCGACGTAACAAAGTGGCGAGTCGGTCGACGCCACAAGGGTTACTGACGTCCCGGGTAAGGAACTATAACTGACTTGAAATGAAATTAATCAGGAAGAAATTAAGTGGAAATATTTCCCTTCTTTGCAACTACGTGAGAGACAGCAAACAAAGACAGACAAAGTTTAAACTAGATGTATCTATTTTCGAATTTAATGGCGTTACTTTTACAGCAAAAAAATTATTATAGTTTTTCTGTTATTTTATAATAATAATGCCTTTAAAGTATACTTGTCTTCATCGTCAGTCAGAGTTAGTAAGTATCCATCCTTTAAAAGTTTTTACTAACCACACCCATTTTTATCCCTGAAAAAAAACGAATAGTTTTGCTACGTTTTAAAAGTTAGTAGAAAGTACAAACCTCAAGTTATCATTAATCATTTTGCCTATAGTTTTCCTTAACAATTCTTCAGTAAGATCCTCCATATGAAGGTTATTGCCAATATTGAGTCGAACATACTGTTCTCCGTTATGCCATTGATCTCCAAGCATAGGTATTCCCAATAGAGGTACTCCAGCAGTTATAGCTTCATCTGTTGATTGCAGACCTCCTTGTGTTATAAAGAATTTAATTTTTGGATGTCCTGAAACATCAAGCACGTCTTTAATGTAAATGTTATAAATTATTATTTGTATTAACGTACATACATACAGTGCCATCTGAGGACCAAAAAAAGTAGCAATGTCGGTAAAAATTAAAATATTCTATACTAGCTTTTCCACGCGGCTTTATGACATAGATCTCGTTTGACAACAAAACAACTCATAGCGCGACTTGTGGCGCCATCTATTGGCCGACAGCCCATCCCATGCAGCGCCCTCTATAGTAGAAAAAATATTTTCCCTTTGGAATGTCATACTTTCACGGGATAAAAAGTAGTCTATGTTGGGCTCTGTACGTCTGACAATATATTTAAAAAAACATAATGATCGGCTGATTAGTCAAGCCGTAAGAGAGGTAGGGCACAGCGGATAATCCGCTCAAATCGGAGCAGCCCGTCTGGGGAAGGACCTCCACCTTACAGAAGATCGTAGCCAAATAGCATTGGTCTCGGCCATGTTGTGTTCCTACGGTGAGTAAGGTCTCCAGAGCTCCACTTGGGGGGGTTGGGAGGGTTGGCAACGCGTGAGTGATACCCCCGGTATTGCTTATGTCTATAGGCTACGGTGACGGCTTACCATCAGGCCGACCGTATGCTTGTTTGCCACCTGTGTGGTATAAAAAAAAAAAAAAAAAAAAAGAATAACAAACAAACAAACAAACTCACTTTCTCATTTATAATATTAGTATGATTTTAGCTGATATTATAGATTCGATAAAATTAAGTTTTCTATTTATCTACGTCCTCTGGGTCCTAAGAAGGGTTTTGTTCTGGTGTAGTCCTCCCAAATGTTGTATGTTTCTATTTACTTTTGTTATTATCTTAGTATAAGTTTATTATACCCCAATGTTTAGAATGGTTAAACATGTAACATTCTGCTGGACGAATAATAATAAAGTTTAAATGTGTAAAAATTGTAAAAATTTGTGGTTTAATTACGTCAAATAAACCATTATTTTTTTTTCTTTCAAAAACACAGAATTTAATGTTTCCCCTTAAAACTCTAGTGCAGGAGGTAAAGTGACTACTGATGGAGCCAGAGGGCTATCACGTTATAATTACCAAATCATAATGAAATAGAGGTTGTCGATATAATAAGAAGCAGAAGCGACCACGCTGTAACAGTTATTTCAGATAAGGGATTATGATCGCTGTAGGGACAAGGGATCAATGTAATAGGTGGCATCTAACTATGTATTATTTGAGCTTATGATAGAAGTAAAGAGAAAAATAAAACTTACTAAGTAAATCTGACTGAGGCAGCCATTTTGATATCTTGATATTAGGTGATCGTCCAGGTAGTTCATCTTGGTCCCATTTCCAAAGAATATCATATGGTAGAGTTGAGAATACTTTCACAAATATTTGAATCTTTTCCAGTGGTAAGGCCGAAGGACTTACATTTGTACCAAAACTCATGTAAATTACACCATTCTTCGAAGAATCTAAATATGATTGTAGATCCTGAAAAAAATACAGACCATAATGTACTTAGTTAGTAACTAAAAATCTTAACTCATCAATATACAACTAAATGTTTAACAGTTATTTAAAAATTAAACTAAAAAGTAAAATATTCAAAATTAATTTAAATCAAAACTAGTTTTACGAACTAAAAATACAGGGTCTCTGCAGCAGCGTACCCAAAACGCTTGCAGTGTTACTTGCAGTCTGGCAATAGAAACTGTTGAGCAAAGTAGCTGCTAGCCTTTGGGTCATCTGTGGTTTTAATTACCCATTAAATACAATACATACATTGCAACTGTAAGTCTGAAAGCATTTTCTCTCCTGAGGGTTTTTGTGAATAAGTTAGACTACACAGCATAATTTCGCTTTTGCGGACAATCCGTACGTAGAGCTTTATAGCTATAATATAGATAATCTTATGATTATACCTACTTCAAATTACATAATATTATGAAAAAATATGTGATTTCATAATAATTACACAATGTTATGAAATAAAATTATTTCTAATATCTAAGATATTATTTAATATACCTATCTATCTATAATTTATATACCTACTAACGATGTTTCTCAAAATAATGTTTGAAAAAGTATGAAAAAAATACATGGTAGACCTTATAGCAAACTTGAAAGGGAAACTATTACATTTAAATAGGGTCTACTAGTTTTCGAGGAATATCCGATGATCATTTATTACAAAACATTACATTGATTAAAACGTACAAATAACATGGAAACTTACATTTGGAAGCAAGCAAAGCGTAGGAAATACGGAACCCTACAATGTGAGTAGCCTGACACGCACTTGCTCGGTTTTTAGATTATGTACCTATGTTTACGGAAAGACACAAAGTGATACAAATTCGATAGCAGGTGATATTCGTTTGGAATCTTTATATAAATTACTTTATGCATTAAAATCAAACATTAGATCAATAGAATAACATAAAAGAATATTTAAATGATAATTTGACTCAATCGAAAATTTTTGACATTTAATTGATATGTTTTTTGTTTATTTTTTGATTTATGTGATTGTAATATAATTTAATTGTAATAATATAATAATTTAAATTGTTGTATGTCTGTTAAAGACAGGCCACAGTGATACACATACACTATTTAAGATCCTTAAAACCCGTGTGTCTACAATAAAGAATATTTGATTTTTGATTTTGATTTTTGATTTTGATCAAACATATTACGTATGTCAAATTAACATTATATCGCTAGAAGAAACTGAGTACCACGGTTGAAATTAATTACATTCAGACATTCGACTTCAACTAAAACCTCAGTTCGCACTACTGAACAAATCAGGATATCATAAAATTTGACACCAAATAATAATCACATTGATTGGTAGAGAATTTAAATTTTAAAGGCAAAAAGACCTATTTTTAACTGCATAAATTAGATACAAGACCGCAACTTGAAAATAGAGCAGACAGCTACTTTAAGCATAGAAATTTTAATATCTTTTTGAAGCTTGGCACAGTGGTCGCACGCTGGGTTTATTGTGCATACATCGCAAAGTAAATTCGTTATTTCGACGAATACATTGAAAATAAAATCGCCACAAATTTACAAATGTCCTTACGTATAAAGTAGTCGTTTTACAACTTTTTCCCATGACGAATTTGTTTCGTGACGAATTTACATTGACCCGCACGCTTGTACTTTACTTTCTGCATTTGGATGGTTGTCCGATTAATTTGACATTATTACATCCAAATCCATATAAGAATTCCGATCAGTCGCAAAACGCGCTATATCGACACCGTCCGAGCGCAATACGTCGCGAAATCGCAATACAGCTTATGGGGAGAAGAAATAAGAAATATATTATTATAGAATTTCTAGAACACCATGTCCGACCGCAAAAAAGGCGTCAATACGCGATGCATCATCGATACAGTTTGTTAAAAGGTGGATCGCGCGCCAACGCTAAAAGTAGCATGTTTTCAATGGTCATTAATTACTCTTGGTCTCTTTGATTTCACATATTGTTCACATTTTGTTCCAAGTTAAGCAATATTCTCACCTAATCATGTTCATGATACAAACATCAATCATACAATAGATACTATTACTGAAATATCCTTTCCAAATCATCATAAAATATAGATCAAAAACAAAACAAATAACAAGTGGTTGTTACTTAAATTTTTGTACGATATGAACTTCAGTTTTAAAGATTTTGGAATTGAGGATATTAAATTTAGTTGTCCAAATCAAAAATAAAATTAGAACTAATACCTTAGGCAATTCTTTTTCAGGATTTTTATGTATTCCACCCATATAAACACAACTTGGAGGAACTGGACGATTATGATCCCAAAGACGATATGCATTTAAGAGCAACATATCTATATTATTATATAGTTCTCTAATATGAGGGACATCTGGACCAAATATTCTCCGTAAAGAATTAGTCATAGTTTCTTCTCTTAAATCAAATATACTTTCAACTTTCCATTGAGTATATAGCTCTGCTAATTTATCCCAATTTGATAAATTGTTAATTTTCTGTCTATATAATGATGGGTAAAGTATTGGATGGTTTGCTGCTCCCATCGTTTCTGCATTGTTATAAATAGGCATGACAGAACTGATTTGAACCAACGGTACTTTATAGAGATGTGAAAATCCTAATGCTGGTCTTACAACAGCTTCAGTCAGTATTAAATCGAATTGTATTGTTTTGTTAGTAATCATTTCTTGCACTTCATCTGTACCCATTTGTATTTCAAAAATGTCTATCATCAAATCTTGTGAAACTTCAGCTTGTGTGAACGTATCTTTTTTACTCCCTGTTGTTAATGATGAAATCAAAACTCCCTCTCTCCATACGGAATATGATACATCGTGTACATCAATTTCTCTTAGATTCAGAGGAGCTTGACCTTTTGGAAAAGCAGGATCAGTAGTAATAACTGTCACTTCATGTCCACGCTTTGCTAGTTCTTCTGTTATTGGACGAAAGACAACTTGATGGCTAATTGATGGAAAGGGAAACACAGCCAATATTTTAGCACCATATACACTTGTCACTACAGTTATGTACACTACAACTAATATTTTATTCATCATATTTAAAACAATATTCTGTCTTTATTATTTTAATACTTTAAAATATTACAACGTTCCTATCACTCTGAAGTCATGCACTGTATATAGTTTGTTTATCTTCACAAAATTTTATTTATACCGCAGTTTTTATCTGCTATAGATAACATTATAAGATACTATCAATTTTGATGCGACTTTACCTATAATCTATACATGTTATGTAATAAAACAGTAGACCCCGGTATGTCTGTAGGTATATTGAACATATTTGGAACTAAATTCAGAGTCTAACAAAAGAGATGGTGCCATACGAATAAGCGAGAAGCACTTACAACTTCTCACTTCTTAGTATTGCACCATCTCTTTTGTTAGACTCTTAATATAGCCAAGTTAAAATAAAAATCGGGCAAATACGTGTCGGACGTACTGTGTAGTGTTCCGTATTTGCCACGCTTTGCATGCTTGCAGATAAGTTCAATGTCATATTCTATGTTTGTATTTTATGTTCGTCGGCTATTACGTGGGTGGAGTTTATTATCACTCGGCAGCCGACAACAAAAATGACGTCATTAGTGACACCACAGCTGACTGTTTGGATAAAAATGTTATTACAGAATATTTTTAAAATAAATAAAACCCTCGTGAAAATTTTTACATGTTTGTGCACATTTTTAAGTTAAAAATAAATTTTGAGAGAGGTAGGGCTCAGCGGATAATCCGCTCAAATCGGAGCAGCCCGTCTGGGGAAGGACCACCTTACAGAAGATCGTAGCCAAATAGCATTGGTCTCGGCCATGTTGTGTTCCTACGGTGAGTAAGGTCTCCAGAACTCCACTTTGGGGGGGGGGGGGGGGGGGGGTTTGGGAGGGTTGGCAACGCGTGATACTATGGGTACGGCTTACCATCAGCCCGACCGTATGCTTGTTTGCCACCTTTGTGATATAAAAGTTAAAAATAGGTAATTTATACTAAAATTATAAAAAGAAAGATTTGATTTTTTGTTTGTTTGCATTGAATAGTCTCCTAAACTACTGGAGTGATTATTAAGACTTTTTTTATATTCTATTTTCAAAAAAAATCTGGGATCCTTAGTAAAAGGCATGCAAAGCCGGTGCGGGGCGCTAGTTGGAAATAAATTTCTAATCTAAACAAACATGGCTCATACTTTTTTTTTCGATGAATACTCACATCACAAGTAACGTAATCTGTACCGCTCTGCTTCAGCGCAGAGGATAAAAGAACAAAGGTGCGTCGACCCACAAGGTCTGACTCCGTCAGTCACCTTAGTAGGTAAATTATCCGCTTAAGTAACAGTGCCACAAACTTATCTGTGGCGATGACGGGGGCGCTAGTGGCGAAGCGATTGAAGGTAATTGTCAAGGTGTTCAAGACATATTTATTAGTTCTACTTTTGGCCACCGGCACATATAAGTTTGTGGTACTGCACATGAAGTGCATCAGGCTGGTCAATAAGCTTCACTGCCGCCGTTGTCAATTGTGGCTTTACATGTGTACATAGCTTGATTACCTTTTTATATTAGTCACTGACTCTTTTAGCTCTGTGATATATGGGTGGAATATTCGTTAACCAATCTCTTCCACAAGAAAAACATAATGTATTCTTGGTTGAAGAACAATCCTTGATAATGTATTTTGTGAGCAAATTGCTCACAGCGCGCCTTCTCACAGGTTAATTCTGTTTGTTACATGACGGTTGGAACCACAGAAATTAGTACTCAATTTCAAATCTTTGTGATTGAAACTTGCAGAATTACGTTCAAAACTTTTTTGGGTACCTACATAACTAAACTACAATACATTTTATGTTTTTAAATGATTTATTATTCGTTCCATAAATTTTGACAATAGAAAGCAACCAAAGAGTAAAAAAAGACATATAGAAAAAAGAAACTAAAAATTCGGCTGTCAAAATTCTAGTATTAAAAACGCAACTATTTTATTTTTGTTAAATTTCTACTGAAATTCTCTTCAAAATTCTTGTTCAACATGGCTGGTAAGTGAAAATAAGCAACGCAAATCCATTTAGACCTATCAAGTATTACTAATGACAATCTGCTATCGACTCAAACTAAAATCGATGAACAAAATATTCTTGCAACGCTTATTCCAACAGTGGAATGATTCTACATAATTCACACAGAACCACCTGATCCCAAAGTAAGTTAGGCTACACTTGTGTAATGGGTACCAGACAGCGGATATTTAGTTGTAAATACTTGTAATACATAGAAAACAGACTCGAGAACAAAACACAAATAGTAACCATCACACAAAACGTTTAATCTGGTGCCGAAGGCAGGATCATTACCAACCAACGCACCATAGCAATCACGGGTCTTCTAGCAGGCAGCCGAAGGATCACTACCACGCACCACCCCGGGCTGATAGCACTCAGGTCTTAGTCTTCTAACATTTTCTTTTTTTAAATTAAAACGGTCGATGATAATGTTTTTCACACTCCTGAAGGTGGTGCCAGAAAGAGTACCCAGACCACCATTACTAACCTTCCCGGTACCTCAGTGGTAAGAGCATTTGGGCGGATATGAAGAGAACGTGGGTTCGAATCCCAAATTCAGTGGGTGAATTTTTTCTCCCAATAATATTATCATAATAAAATGGTTTGTTGAATCGTAGCAACTATAATACAATCATAAAGAGAGCAGGTTTAGTCTAATGGTAAGACTTTGGTCGCCCACTCATGTCCAAAATAGTGTATGTTTCAAATTTTACTAACGTAAAGTTTCCATTAACATAATATAAAAATTAAATAAAGTGTGAAAGTGACAAAAAATGTTGTATAACTTATATACTCATTATACTACGTTTATTTGTAACACAGATAGTGTATAAATTCCTTCTTACATAATATAGGCTTGTATTTAAAATGCGAAGCTTGAAACATGGTACAATAATATACTGCGCCTGGTATTTTCTTCCGTCGATAACCCAAGACTTCATCACGTCCAGTGTGACGTATTCAACTCAAATTTTACCTACAACTGCACCACAACTGATGGCTTAATCTTGAGCCAATCACGTGACCTAACTGTCACTGGAAGATAATACCTTACCATGGTTTGAAATAAATGTTTTCATTTTATTTTTAGGGCCCGGTCCTGGCACATACACGTTGCCCGGCTTCAACCAGAAAGATCCATCACGTCATAGGAACCCGATGTACTCTTTCGGGGTCGCTTCTGGATTTCGCCTAAGACAGCAGGGCCCTGGGCCCAGTTACAACATCGACAGGGTTTACAGGGATGGGGTGGCGTCGACGCCTTCATATAGTTTTGGATACAGGTATTAAAAATGAATGTTCACAAATTCTCACAGCGCTATCTGTTTCAGAGTAAGCTTGTGGTGTGATGTGGTACTTGAACGAATACTATTTGAAAATATTATGTAAATTATAACGATACATAGGAAATACCCCGAGCATAAGACAAACCGGAGGCAGAGATAGATAGGATTTAATAGCCACCGGAAGGGACCCCCCCCCCCCCCCCCCTCTAATCAGATTCCTGGATACGCTTAAGTTCTGGGCTTGACTTAACGTAAATTGAGATTTGTCATTAACAAACCTGATAGTTACTCTATCCAAGGAACGCTGGTTAGAATTTTAAATATAATTTCTTCTCTTTAGATTTTCGGGAGCAGGAATATTTATGCTGTTCCACTGCAGCTCGCCAGTAATTTGCTCTTATTTTGCATGCAGTTCCACTGCGGCATGACTCGCCTTATTTGCAACAACCTTATTAATTACACTAACTATTGACTAATTCCGTTTAACTTTATTATTCTCAAACATATTTCTTACAAGTGATATCAAATACCATGTAGTAACAATAACTAACAGAATTCCACACAATAATATAGAGATTACAAGCAAAATAACATCTAATTCTATGTATTTAGCCCATGGCATATTGGCCGCAGGCCCGCGCAAATGCCTCGCTCCACCATGCCGAAGTACATGTTCCGACCACCATATGGCACGAGAGAGAGAGGACTCGGGCTGATCCGCCAGTAAAGAGCGAAGTCTGTCAATACTGTTTCGGTACCTGAAAAAACCCAAAGGTTATGTGAACGTTTTTAAATTTTAAAGTGAATGTCCCTGTTTGGTTAAGGATTGAAAATCGTAACGTTAGGTAGGCCAGTGTTTTGAAATTATTTTGGTATATATTTTGTCTATTACATACTTTTGCTGACTTCTTTTGTACTTTTGTAAAATATTGTCAATCAATAAAGCTGTTTTTACATTAAATGGTGTTTTAGTTGTATCGATAATAATTTACAGCCATTGTATAATGCATTTTTAAAGTTAAATTGTAACCCAATCTTCTATATATCAATCTTCTATACATCAACGCACAGCCCAAACCGCTGGGTCTAGAGATTCCAAATTTGGACTGTAGGTTCCTTACGACGTCCAGGGGTGTACTAAGTAAGGATTTTTTAAAATTCCCACGGGAAAGCGAGATATGCGCAAACGAAGTTGAGAGGGTATATCAACGCACAGCCCAAACCGCTGGGTCTAAAGATTCCAAATTTGGCATGTAGGCTCCTTACGACATCTAGGCATGTACTAAGAAAGGATTTTTCAAAATTCCCAGTGGAAAGCGAGATATACGCAAACGAAGTTGCAAACCCCATAATATGTCCATGTCCACTTTATTTTTATTTTATTTATTGGTTCTTGATACACAATCCAAACAGGCAAAATCAAACTTAATGGCAAGTGCAGGAAATTAGAGCTCATAGTATAACATATGGTACCGTGTATCGCGAACGATGCACGGACGTGATTGAACCGCGCGTCGTGCACCTAATTCGTTACACAGGTAACGTGTTAAACAAGTAATTAAAACTACGGCTTAGGTAATCAACTATTCAGTTAGGAAAGCTGTTCCCAACGAAAAGATGGCTTTTTCGTGCGAGGTTAATTTGAAAGCAGAGCAGCTATAAATTGATAGATAAAGCGATTTGGATGTTGTTACTACAACGGCTCGCACGTACACAGTTTCACTTTTAACATAATTAGTTTCGGTTTTAAGGAATTTATTACCAGCACATTAACGTAATGTTATGGTGTATTATGGTAATTACCTACGTATTGAGTAGCTTTAAGTTTTAAAATCAACAATGTTAAAGAATTTTATTATTGTATCTTTGTTTTAGCATTCCGGCGATGAAATACAATTAGGTGACTGACTTAGCTTCTTTGTATCATCATAATATTATTATTATAACCATCGGAAGAAATTATTGACATATGAATTCGTCGCTATTCGTGCGTCGAGTACGTACTGTCGACGCACGAACATGTTTATGATTACTATGGGTAATTAGGTAATCCTTTCTATTCCGACCTTAGAGTATAAATAAGCTTCCGACTAATACCTATATATTTTTTTGATTTAGTATTGTGAGTTCTGTTCCATGTCAATAAAATTATTGATTTTTCGTGTAGTCTCCGTTACGGATCCTGAGTGTTTAGTGTGAATTTTTCGCATTCAGATCATGTCGACAAACCGACCAAATAAAGAAAAACTCTCAAGTTGCTAATTTGTAAGACGCGTTTTACGTGTCAAAATTTATGTAGCATAACTTGCTCACATTTTGAAGTGCGCTAATTTGAATATGTAACACGCATCTGGTTTTACAATATGAAACTTTTTTAAGTTGGCTCGGCTTGTTAACGTTGACACTTCGAATGTGACAAAAAAAACTCACTAAACATTCTGTTATTTTACCTCTGACAGATGTAAAAACACTCAAAATAAGAATTCTGTAGCAGAAATAATGTGTTAGCCAACAAAAGCGTACTGCTCGAGCGTTAGCCATTTTGATTAAAATACACGGACCGGTCAGTCATATAGTCAACAAAACAACTAAACAACAAGAGGTAAAATAACGGGTTGTACTCTTTCTATACAACTAATTACTGTCATTAGCTATTAATTACCTGTTATCGTTAAGAATTTTATCAATAGCATTTCTCAAAGTTTCTTCTGTAAGTTCTTCCATATCAAGTCTCAGTCCAATGTTGTGTCTAATATATTGATCTGCATTATACCATTGATCTCCCATCATCGGAATACCTAATAAAGGCACTCCGGCAGTTATCGCTTCATCAGTAGATTGCAGACCACCTTGGGTTATGAAGAATTTTATTTTTGGATGTTCTGGAAACCAAGAAAGTTTTATTGTTAGTTTACTCTATGCAGGATGCAACGCGAATCTGTCCTAAACAGAATCTGACGTGAACCTTATCTGTCCTTAACCGATTAAAGGCACACTTGACAACCACTACTAGAATACTGTTGTTAGTAGTTGCTAACTTTTTGCAAATAATTATGTAGGTAGTATTATATTTGCTGTGTGTGATTCCCCCCGCACTTTAGGTTCACAGCCTTCGTTGCCAACAGCCATAACATAGATTTCTAATAACGTGATTTATCCTTATAATTATGTAAGATCGGATTCTAATTTTATCTAATACTAGCTTTTTTGCCCGCAACTTCGTCCACGTGAAGTTCCGGACCCGTTCCCGTGGGAACGACATTGAATTTCGGGAAAAGCTATATCCTATGTCACTCCTTGATAATGTAGCTTTCTACTGGTGAAGGAATTTTTGAAATCAGTCCAGTAGTTTCGGAGCCAATACAATTCAAACAAACAAACAATCAAATCTTTCCTCTTTATAATATTAGTATAGATGATTAGTTTATGCTTATAATTAAGTAAAATCAGTCTCAAAATTATTGTAGTAAAACCTTGATACTTACTTATTTATTTGTTAACCGGCCATCGAGTCGATCACGCGATCGTTGCATGATTCACAATAAGCAGTGCCGGCCGGTAGATGCTAAAGACAGCGAGTGCACGTCGTAGTCTCACCGTCAACATTTTTATAATTTGTATGAACTAGTCATAGGAAGCAACTGGCGTCTAAGTTACAGGCTATGCCTAGTTTGGATGCCAGTACCTAACTATTTCACTCTGTAGGTACATTATTTAATAATCAAAAGCATACATTGGTGGTGGGTTTGGTTTACAATAGTTTTAAGTTTTTGGTTAATACTTAAGTTAAAATGTAATAGTGAAGTAAGAAAACTTTGTGGAGAAATGAATAAAGATTTATTTATTTATTTATTTATTTACTTAGCAAATCTGATTGTGGTAACCATTTAGATATTTTAATATTTGCAGATTTTTCAGGGAGTTCATCCTTATCCCATTTCCATAGAACATCGTAAGGCAAACTCGAGAAGACTTTGACAAATATTTGTATCTTTTCGTGTGGTAATGTTGAAGGACTCATTTGTACCAAAACTCATGTAAATCACTCCATGTTTTGAAGAGTCCAAATACGATTTTATTTCCTTAAAATGTCAAAACACATCAAAAAAACATTACCAAAAAATCAGTTTGTGAGCTCGATAGGACTGGTGCAGACTTTGTCTTTGGTACGTGTATTCATAAATTATTGCGGAGTTGCAATCATGTGGTTGTAATTTAAGTCCAACGTACAAAAGGATCAATAGCGGGCCATCCACTAACGTTCATTCTTTCCGGATTTTACAATCTGTACGGATTGAACGGTAGTCGATTTGCGAGAGCGAGAAAGAATGACGGTATTTAAATCTTTTCATTTGTCTCGTCGTTAAAGAATGGCGCGAAAATTATAAACGTCTGTGGAAGTTTACTTTCTGTCAACTTTGAGTTGCGTTCTTTCGTCTTGCTTATTGTGATATAAATATGAAATGGAAGAATTCGATGATAAGGCCGACATTAGGAATTTGCCAAAAAATATAATTAAGGCGTTAATAGACACATACAAAGCTTATTGTGGCAAATTAAAAATAAGGGGATATGGCAATTAGGTCTTAAAATTATTTATTAAAATTAATATACAGTTACAGAATACTAAACTCATTATCTATTAGGTCTTTAAAATATAAAAGGCATCAAGCCCTCGTATATATCTGGAAAAAGTATGACGCAGACGCCGATTTAATAGTAGATTTTACAACAAGTGCACAAAACGAATCATTTCTATCCGAGACTTTTAGCAGCCCGAGCCGAAGGCGAGGGCTGATAGTAATGTCGAGGATAGAAATGGTTTTGTGGACGAGTTATAAACTCTGCTTTTCACTTCGATTGCGAGGAAATAAATAAATAAACGCACGAAAAACAAGACCTGTTCCCCCTTTCCAGCCGCTTTTTTTTTAAATCTTACGGCTTTGAAATTAGGCTTGGGCTGCAGACTACTATTAAATTAATTTTGTAATAAAATAATTTTCTTAAATTAATTAAATAACCTACCGTACTTTAATTTAAATTTTAATATCTTTTATGACTTAAAAAACACATAAGGCAAATAAATTAAAGTAAATATTATAAAATAACAAATTCTATGTATGAACTTTTTGTTGTGTTTGGCTGTATGGCTTATTTCCTTTGCCTCAATATAGATACTTTTATGAGTAGATACGTTTTTGCCCTTGTGCACAAAATGCGATTTTGTGCAGCCTATATCCTGCGCAAATAAGCATTTTCTGAGCATGAGAAGTGAAAAAACTATTCATATAATAATAATAGTCATTGTCCACGACCGGTGGACCTCTTTTGATAGTTTTTACTTTTTATATTCTATATTTGTATTTTGATAGTATTTCCTTGTTTTTGTATTTGCTTGATTTGTCATTCTTCTATTTTTCATTATTGGTTTTTCATTGTACCAAAATACAGTCCATTTATTTTGCTCTCGTTGAAGCCTTTTATTTTCACTCAATAATAGTCGTATTATAATTCAGTATACACATGTTGGCTTATGCAAAATGATAGTAGTCCTTATAGAAAACTCAAAATTACGCGTAATACCTCTACATGACAACAATCTTCATGAAACAACAGTACTATAACCATACACTGACACACAATCCTTTTTTACTTACAAGATACAAAACGACAGGATTCTACCTATTTGCGTGTATGGTGATCATAAGATTGTTTTTCGTCTCGGGAAGGCGCGTCATGATAAAGCCACAAGAATGAATACAGGACGGGGGTTTAATTAGTGGCAACAACGGTTTTAGTGTCCCGTCGTGTTTCCTTACAGTTTGAAAAAATAAAATAGCCTTATTAATTTTAATTAAAATAAAAAGGCAATGGTGTCTCCCTCCAGGGTAAGGACCTAACTGTAATTATTTTTTCGTTAAAAATTATAGTTGTACTATTCACACTCGCGGAGCACCTCGCCTAGGCTCGCGTGCGCGTGCGCGAGTAGGTCGCGGAGTTCGAACGCTACCGGTCAGCTACAAAGCAGCGCAAATTGCATGCCAATATTGACAAATAAAGAAAATACGCTCCGACACGGCCCGACGCACGGCCGCCGCAAGTGTGATTATAGCGCATGCAAATGACAAAATATTTTATATCATTAGTATATACGTACTGTTGTTAATTCTTTATCAGGATTACGGTGCATTGCACCTAGATAGATAACACTTGGTGGAACAGGACGGTTGTTATCCCAAAGTCGATGAGCATTCAAAAATACCAAGTCAACATTATTATAAAGTTCCCTAAAGTGAGGAGAATCAGATCCAAATATAGTTCTTATAGATTCAGTCAACTTGTCCTCCATAGAATCAAACATTCTTTCCAATTTATACTGATTGTGTAATTCCACAATCTTATCCCAAACGTTAAGGTTGTGGATCTTTTGGCGTATCACAGCTGGGTATAGAATAGGATGTACAGGTGCTCCAATTATTTCCAAAATATTATACATAGGAAGAAAAGAGCTTATTTGTATCAATGGTACTTTGTATAAATGTGAAAATCCCAAACAGGTCTTGCAACTGCTTCCGTTATTACTAAATCAAATTTTGTGTCCTTGTCATTAATTATATTTTGAACAACTTCCGTATTCATTTGTTTCTCAAACACTTTTATAATTAAATGTTGTGTTACAACACCTTGTTGAAACATGTCATCCTTCGATCCAGTGGTCATAGAAGAAGTCAATACGTTTTTCTTCCACTCTGAGTACGAAACATCATGCACGTCTATTTCTGTAAAATTTGCTGGCGATTGTCCTTTTGGAAATATTGGTTCTTTTTTTTTTATTTTTTTATAATACAACTCTTTCTTTAATATTAAACTAAAAATTAAACTAAAATAAACTAATTTTAAGAAGAAATAAGATTTAAGTTCTGTGGTTATTACAGTCACTTCATGCCCTCTCCTTGCTAACTCTTGAGTTAGAGGTCTAAACACTATTTGGTGGCTAAGAGATGGTATTGGAAAAACTGACAGTATCTTAGCACTATTAACACATGATAAACTACTTAAGAGTTACACTACATTCTTCGTCTTATACATGATTTTAAAATATTGTTTACTACATGATAACAAAAACACAACCGCCGAATGTCGTGAGCTACGTCAATATGAGATAAATTAGAAAAACTGTTCACACATTCTGTTGTGCTATTTATTATTATATTTTTAGTACTATCTTTATGTATTGAAATATAATTTCAATCGCTTATTGTAATAATTTCGTGATAATCTGTTTCGATTTACTTATCTTTTCAATAATGATAAAGTTATGTCCAATACAATATGGTAGGTAGGTATACTAGCTGTTTTACCCGTGACTCCACCTGCGTGGTCAAGGGAAAATGTCAATATTTTTCCCATGGAAATCTCTTTATGCCGTGGGAAAAAAGTAGCCTCTCCAGACCTTAAACTATCTCCAATAAAAAATTCATATCAATCCGTTTATTACTTTCGACGTGAAGGGAAGACAAACAAACAAACGAACTCACTTTCACATTTATAACTCTTTATGCCGTGGAAAAAAAGTAGCCTCTCCAGACCTTAAACTATCTCCAATAAAAAATTCACAGATTTCGTGCTTCACACGGCTATCGTGAACATTGGAAATGAATCTACGGAATTCGAAAAAATATTGTCGCTGAGCGACGAGGAGCTCGATGGCGTCGGAGGAGCTCGATGGCGTCGCTGTGTGGTGTGTCGCACTCTAATATGAACACGCAAGTCAAGCAACATCGACCCTTTTTTTTTTTTTTTTACGTCAGAAAAATGCTTTGTGGCAGCCCCACCGCCCGGGGAGCACGCGGTGGGGACTGTGGAACTTACCACTAAAAAACTGACGGGATGCCTCTTGCCCTGTATGGCGGGGCCACGGGAAACTGGGATACAACCGCGACCCCGCCAGGGCCGTCCGGCCAAGGTACCAGCCGGACCCGCTCGCCCCCGATACGCTCCGTCAGCAGTACACCGCATCCAGGTGCACTGCCGACACCAAGGACCATCGCCACCTCAAGACGACGGGCCTTCCCCGGCACGCCGTCTCGGCTGGGCTATGGTCCCCGTCCTCTCGGCGATCGCACCCACTGTGCCGACCGCCAGCCAACGGCCACACTTATTCAGCGTGGCGCGGCCGTCAGCTCCGCTCGTGATTTTTATAGAGGTTGTCTTCCTCGCGGCCCGGGCGGTTAAGCCAAGGTCCCCGGCCCGTGGGTGGAGGACCCACGGGTTACGGTATGCGCCGCACGCCGGCTGGTAAGGCCGGCGCCCACTAGGGCGTCCGCGTCAACCCGCGAGCCGAGCGCAGGGAGTGGACACACCCGTCCGCCTGCAACCCGCACCCGGCGAAACGCAGGGACCGGACCCCGCTCGTCCCCGTCAACCCGCGGCTCGCCGCAACTCGAGCGCAGGGAGGGGACCCACGTGTCGGGACTTCAGCCGCCGGCAATGACGCGCCGGCGTTGCCCGGGGTGGACCACGTGGAGGTATCCCGACAACCACCCCAGCCAGCGTCGACCCTAGTAAGCGGTTTTGTTATCTTGAGCTTCTCCGTGCTTCGGAGGGCACGACCCGTGGGCACGACCCTTTCTTTATAAGGCAGCGGGAATATATTTCCCACCATATTTTTTTTGATTTTTTTTGAAAACGAAACTAGTGATCGAATTTATTCCTATGGCAACAAATTGTGGATTTCATATTTTTTTAAATCTAGGAGTTAAGAACGGACGTCATAATATTTTTTTTATCTGTGACAGTTACAAGTTTAAAAACAACTGAATTTCGACACCTGCTGTTAAATCTTTATGCATCTTCAAATTTTGCGACTTTCGAAAGATAAGTTGTTATTAAACCTAATGTCTTATGTATATTGCATTTGGAATAAGTTTTTCGAGGCCTTTCTTACACTCTTTTTTTGTGGTGTAAAAATATTCCCTTTGCCCGTGGGGTGACCAAATTAAAATTCAAAACTTTTATTTAGAGAATAAGCTTTCACAAACACGTTCTCTTGTCAGAGTATACAGTTGTAATAAATGATTTGTATAAATCTTGCACGAGACGAGCACTACCTACCTTTTCTCAAAACGTTTTGTCGTTTTTTTGAACTCTCATAACTTTGTTTTGGATGATGCTAAATAGTTAAAAATTTCAAGATATAATGACACCAGTACAATCATTAAACATAAAGTTTGAATGTCGTAGCTATTATACTTTAGATTTTATTAATGTCTTAAAACCCACGATTTCGTCACTTGCAAGTGTAGAGTTTGTGAAGTTAGGCCTTGTAGAGGTAGGGCGTGTAGAGTTAGAAGCTTGGCTCTACATGAGATCTGATAACTTTTTGACTATGCGAGTCATTATGGTCTCGTCTTGGCAACATTTTACATGAAAATGTTTTTGGTGGGATTAATCTACTCTATATATATATATACTACTACCTCTGATTCGGAAACAAAAGCAAAATTTTATTTTTAAATATATCGTGTTTTTTTTACCATAAAATTTAAAACTAGGTACATGCAACATTACGTCAATAAATAGTGCCATTAATTTGTCTTAACATAAAATTAAATCTAAAATATAAAATGCTAAATCGGTGTTAAATATAGGAGCAGACCAGGCCCGCAAGGCAGCAACCGTTCTCGTGTATTTTCGAGTTGACGTGAGAGTCAGCCTGCCAGCCCCCGTTACTGGGCTCACCATCAACAACAGTAACCCGACCCACAACGCCACCGCCAGTTTGGACAATTTGCGAGTATGACGTGCCCGTACACATTAACATCCTTGTCACCAATTATTTAATCTAAATTATATTCAAATGTAAATAATATAAAAAACAGCCCCATTTGGATAACACTACGACGCGTGTACATATTGCAATATTGAACACAATTTTTTATTTAGGTAATTTATTGAACATTGACTGGCTTTTCACGACAAGTTTTAGCATTTCACCTTCGCAAGGGGGCCAGGGAGACCTTTAATTTAGATACTCGTTGATAGTATAGTACGCTTTACAGGTTAAGAATTTTTGTCATTTTATTTAAATCGATTATTGGGCAATTTTTTTTATATATTCTGGAATTTTATTATACATAATGCAAACTTTGAATCATAAATAACTTGCCCGCTTTCCTAAGCCTGAATTTAGGAGCAGCTAATTTATTTCTGTGACGCGTATTGAAATTATGAATATCCACACCTGGTTATAGTCATGAATGTTTTTACGAACAAACATGATGCTGTCAAGAATGCACTGAGATGCCACCGTGAGAATATTAGTGCTTTTGAAAAACTCGCGAAGAGACTCTCGGACCACGTTAATCCTATTTCCTTTTTTGCTTATTACAGACTATCTGGCAAATGAGTAGGAGTAGAGAATACTTAACGACTAGCTATGCCCGCGGCTTCGCCCGTGTGGAATTGGGCTTATGACTATAATAGTATATACGGATTTAACAGTCTCCTATCACTACTGCTATAGTTTTTCCCCGAGACATCAGTGTTCTTTATTGCTCATTGTCTATTTGCTCGCCGCTGTGTTTTATTTAATTTTATCGTACCTAATCAAAATACCTAATGTAAAATAAGTATGAAAAATTAAAATTATATTAAAATTGAAATCGTCAGCTCAGTTATACTAAAAAACTTTCATAGTGCGATTCAGAATCTAACAGTGCCATCTAGTGAATTTGAGAGGAACAAAATTTTAAATGGTTAACTCAAGTAAAAAAAAACTTTCATACACAGTGCTACTGAATTTAAAAATGGTCGTTATGAGATATCGGGCGATTCCGACTCTGCAGTGAGTGACAATTTTAAAATTCTTAGGCTGTTGAAAATTTAAATAAGGGTAACTTCTATTCCTGACATCCGGCTCGATTCGGTTCGGTCCGGTTCGGTTCGGTTCGGTCCGGTTCGGTCCGGTCCGGTTTAGTCTGTTGTCGGTAGTTATGATGTACCAAGTCTCAAGTTTGTAAGTGCGAGAAATATTTTTTTCTTACATAGTCAGGGTAGAGACCTTTAAATGACCATAACTTATTTTCCTGACATCCGATTTAAATGCGACAAAACCTATATTCTGCTCCAAGCCGAGCTCTTCCTTAAGTTAAAACAGCATTAAAATCCATTGAGTAATTTAGAAGATGTGCGCGTTCAAACAGACAAACAAAAAAATTTTTTTTTTGCTTTTTTTACCTTTCTCTAACTGTTCCCTCTCCATTTTTGCCAAATATGTTCAGACATATCGGGGTCTACTGTTTTATTATATGTATATAGATTTACAAATAGTCAACGAATTGGAAGACATATTTTGTCTTCCCGATGTATCTGATGATGGTTTTGATACTGTATTGAACAACGAACAATATGACGAGCCTAATGACAGGCCTATGGCACCGATATGGCACCGACCTGATCCACCTAGCAGCATAATACCTCTCGAAAGTCGAACCTAGTAGTTCATCTAGCCCTCCGTCCTCCGTCGTCCCATCCCAACGCGATCGTTCTAGGCGGGCAGCAAGATTTGAAATTTTACCCAATATATCTGGTACTCAGCATACCTCAGAACCTCAAGCCACACGGGCAGAGGAAATATTTTTACCACCACCGTGTTTACATTATATAAAACAATCTAAAAACTTAGTTTTTTTTATCTACCCTAGATGCTTATGTCCTATAAAGGGTTAAGCCGTCGGTCCCGGCTGTTATCGATGGATGACAGTCGTTAGGCCAAGTCGGTGGCTTTAGGGCGGTTTGAAAACACCGGCCTCTGCCAATCCATCATTGGAGCAGCGTGGCAGAGTACGCTCTAATCACCTTCGACTGAAGGGAGACCCGTATCCCAGCAATGGGATGATTATGAGTTGATATGATGATGATGATGAGCGACGATAAAGTCGGGATAAGGAAAAGGTTACAAAATAAAACTACAACGTTTTTGACTTTGTTCAAAAAGGTTAAGCTAAAGGGCAAACTCTTAACCCGATCATCTTTGTTTTAGGCTCAAATTATAGCTGACTAAATTGTCCAGACGAGTTTTTCTCAAATTTTTGATATCATTCTTCGTTTCCAAAATATCGAGCGCCAAATTCAAAAATTCGGAAAGAAATGATATTTATTTTCACTATTTCGGCCATAACTTTTTTCGTTTTTTACTTTTTCAAATAATTCTTTTTGCACCTTACAGCTCTCGTGAATACGCGTCTTTTGAGTTTTTTATGAATATCATATCTTCACAACTCTCCGAGATATAAGGGGATCGCACTTTTTCGTGAAATCGAAGCCTATACTGAAGCGAACGAAAAGACATTTCCAATGTCAAAATTCATATCAATCCGTTTATTACTTTCGACGTGAAGGGAAGACAAACAAACAACGAACTCACTTTCACATTTATAATATGAGTATGGATGTCACCGTAAAATTGTAAAAACCGTGATTGTAAATCGTAACATACTGCTAACCTGCAATCGTAACATCATAGTGTGACAGTAGGTTCGTTAGGTTTACCTTGTGAGTTGTGACCCCAAACCCAGAAATAGGAGCCCCGCAGCGGGACTTCGTCAACTAAGTGTAATTTCAATTTTACGCTGACAATTTTTCCTTAAATTATAATGTAACGGTTTTTTTCAATTTTACGGTGACATAACATGTCATGCATAACATAGTATGTATATTAGACAATCTGCGCCACTAAAGATGAGACTAAAGACGTTTTCTAGTAAAATTGTATAAAAATCTAATTTTTCCTGGCGCGGATTGTAATCTCACTAATATTTTAAAGGCAAAATTTTAAGAGTGTGTTTGTTACACCTTCATGCATAAAGTATTTTCATATTGTATATTTTCTTATATTGAAGCACAAGAAAACTCATAGCCCGATGATTTAAAAAAACTAAACATTTATATTCATTTTTATTGTTTTATTTTACTGCATTATTTTTATAACTATTCTTTGTAAATGATATCCTACTAATATTATAAATGCGAAAGTAATCATGTTTGTTACTTCTTCACGCTCACATGGCTGGGTCAATATTTATGATATTTGGTAGCTACCTACGTAGCTGATACCTTGGGTTAACACATAGGGTACTTTTTATTTTTTTAGGATTTTATCAAAAGTCTGATATAGATGGCGCTACTGTGCATACATATACACAAACGCGCGGGTATTACACATTCCTTTACTATTATTATTATAAATTTATTTCAGACCATAGAGTTACTTTAGTTACTTTTTAATTTTACAGCATTATTTGTAAATGATATAATATAATATAAAATAGTTAAAATAAAAAACATTATAAATATACCACTCAATAATAAATACGAGATCAATTTGAATTCTAAGTAATCAAGCCAGGACATGTTGGCAGCGGGGCCCCGTAGATGGCGTGCTCCGCCATGACGAAGCACGTACTCCGTCCACCATACTGCGCGGTACAGCGGAGTCTCAGGTTCATCAGCTAACAATGCACGAACTTTTGCTATACTCGTGCGATAACTGGAAAGAAATATAATCTATAGTATTTGTATTAGTATCGATTTGTGGTGGGCTTGTCCCGTTTTTTGAGTTTCCGTGATGAAGGAGATAAAAATACTTATGTTACTTGTTGTATTATTTCAATTTCAATTTATTTATTTCCACATCAAAGGTTTACACTTTTATAATGAAGTCCCTAACCTCTGTGCTAGGTATATAATACCTGTGTTAAATAAGTAATCTAAGTAGCCGCTTAAGCGAAACGAATTAAAAACAAAATTACAAAAATCCAACAGACTTGAGTTTACATTAACAAAAATTAAAAGAGTGTATGTTTGTATTTGTGTGTGTGTGTGTGTGTGTGTGTGTCTGTGTGTGTGTGTGTATGTGTGTGTGTGTGTCTGTGTGTGTGTGTGTATGTGTGTAACGATTCCCAACCAGCTTGATATTCAGAGCAGTTTTTCAGTGTGATCATAATCTAATGTTAATAACCAATTTGTAATTTTAAAGTTAGCCTCACGGTTTAAAATTGGATGTATATTAAGTACTTTATTAACTTTATTATATAGATATAGGGACATGTAAAATTGTTGCCGTCTAGCAAAGCTTGTCCTAAGAGAAGGAAGTGCACAAATGCTGGTTATTGTGCGCCTATTTTTATATGTGCCTTCGTCATATGGTGTTTGTTTATGCTGTTTAAGGGTGACCTGACGTACATATAGTTGCCTAACTGTAAGAACTTCGCATTTATTATATAGGGATATAGTGGGATAACGAAATGGGCTGAAAGTCATTGTTTTTAATAGGGATCGTTGTGCCCTTTCGAGTTGAATTAAAAATGTCTTACAGGCCCCACCCCACACAACAATACAATATGCAAGAATTGATTGAGCTAATGCAAGGTAAACCTCACGGAGAAGCTTAAAATCTGTTGCATGCCTAAGTTTTTTAAACATCCAAATCAACTTTCTAATACGTGAGGTAGTGGTCCCAATGTGATCTTTCCAACTCAACCTGTCGTCAATAATAACACCCAGATATTTGATATTGGAAGTTTTTTGGATCGTCTGACAGGTACAATTTAAACAAGATGGATAGTCGCAAGTATGGATCTTAGGGTTAAGATTGTGAACGGACCCAGTAATAGAAAATTGCATAAATTTAGTTTTTGTGACATTTAATGTAAGGTAGTTAACACCCAGCCAGTTACCAACTCTATGCAGACCCTTTTCAGCATACATAAGTGCTTCGTCCCAAGTTGCACCAGAAAAGATCAATGCAGTATCGTCGGCGTAGGTGAATATTCGCCCGTTAACAAGAGTTTGCTGACACAGATCATTAATGTAAATTAAAAAGAGACTTGGGCCGAGAATACTGCCCTGCGGTACTCCGAAAACCACTGGGCACTCATCACTAACTGTACCAGAAATCTTAACTTGCTGTGTGCGATTTAGTAGAAAGTCCTTAAATATTATAAGAGCATTACCTCTAATACCAACTTTTTCAAGTTTCTCCACGAGCCTGGGAATCGACACCGTGTCAAAGGCTTTAGCCAAGTCAAGAAAAACTCCGATGCATTTTTGCTTTTCATCGATAGTCATTGTAACGTGATTTATTAGTTGACTGACAGCCATCTCTGTACTTACTTTTGGTCGAAATCCAAATTGACAACTAGATAAAATGTTATTATGCTCTAAAAAATTTATTAATCTGTTATTTAGTGCCTTTTCTAGAATTTTTGACAATGAAGTTAGAACCGATATTGGTCTATAGTTTGTGACGGTGTGACTATCCCCGGCTTTGTGTACTGGTGTGATAAGAGCCTTCTTGAAAACAGTTGGAAAAATTCCTTGAAGAAAACTATTTTCTAATAATTTGGTGAGAGGGGGTACTAATACGTGTTTGGCGAGTATAAGCAATTTAGCAGGAATACAATCCCATCCTGGGGCACTATTGAGACCATTAATGAGAGATTCTACTTCATTTTCATCCGGGGGTATCAGAACAAGGGAAGTCAAATTGGACGCAACATCAAAATTATACTTAGATGATATATTGATACCAGATTTAACAATAGAGTCAGCCAATCGCTTCCCAATACTTGAAAAATATTTGTTCACTTCCATAATATCATTCGATTTATCACCCTTTTCATTCAGAAGTTCCTCAGCTGTCGATTTTGTTTTAGAGTTGTTAATTATCGATTGTATAGCTTTCCACTTAGCCTTGTTATTATTAGCATTTATTATTAATGACTTTTCATAGTTACGTTTTAGGTGTTTAAGCAATGAGTTACAATAATTACGATAGCGTCTGTAGGTAAGTTTAAGTATTTCATTGTCAGGAGATCTTACCAGGTCTCTGTGCAATTTGTCTCTATGTCTAATACAGCGTAATATTCCCGGAGTTATCCATGGCTGCACAGTTCGTTTTCTGTTTGGTACGTAGCAATTTTTGGAGTTTAGTTGTATAGCACTAGTAATAGTATCAACAAATCTTTCTGCTGCTTCGTTTGCTCCGGTAATTGTAGATACAAATGAAAAATCTATACTCTCCAGATATTTCACTGTGGCAGTCAAATCTGTTTTGGTTTTAAATGTAGGTCTTATAATAGGTTTCTTGTGAAAAACGGAAAGTTGTAGCAGAATCATATAAGTAATTATCGCTATTTGGTAATGCCTGCTTGACAAGCATAAGGACGGCATCATTTTTTTCCTTCTCTATAATTATAGTAGTCTGAGGTGAACGAGAAAAAATTATTACATAATTTTTCCTTGTATCGTTATTTTAATTAGTTACTTTTTCTACGCTCATCGCTATGCTTCCTTGAATCTCTGGACAGTAAAGCCATGTAAAACAGTCTTAATCACAGAATAATGGAAGTTTTACTTCCCAGTAGAAATGTGGTCCGCTATAAATTTTATCCGAACCATGTTTGTAAGTTAAACGTCAAAAAACCACGCTCACAAATAACTGAATCCATTGATTTTTAAATATAAGTACAGAGAGGAGTTTCAAGAGAGGTAGGGCACAGCGGATAATCCGCTCAAATCTGCACAGCCCGTCGGGGGAAGGACCTTCTCCACCTTACAGAAGATCGTAGCCAAATAGCATTGGTCTCATTGGTCTCGGCCATGTTGTGTTCCTACGGTGAGTAAGGTCTCCAGAGCTCCACTTGGGAGGGTTGGGAGCGTTGACATGGCTACGCGTGAGTGATACCCCTCGGTATTGCAAGCGTCTATCTATAGGCTACGGTGACGGCTTACCATCAGGTCAACCGTATGCTTATTTGCTACCTTTGAGGTATAAAAAAAAAACATTTAATAGGCTCAAAACGTAAAATTTCATATCAGAAATCTAAATAAAATTTTCTTTATTCTGTGGGCGCCTACATTTACGGGTAAAATGCCAATGTAACTAAAATTAACCTTTCTAATGCAACGAACCAGCGAACAACAACGCACAAGAGAAAGCTGTTTGTTTTCTTAATAAAAAAATAATTGAAAAAACTGGATATTTATTTTGGATGAAAATCCAATTAGAAAAAAATAGGTTGTTGAGGTCCTCTCACACCGATTTTTAACTAATAGTAACATTCAGTGTAGCAGCAGAAAATCATGTTTTGAAACCTTAGCTGACATTCATTTACATTCAAGGTACAAATGGTGACGTTGATATTTTAATGATCAATAAATCTTAATGTTTTAAATGACTATTTCAAACAGTTACAAACTGTAAAACATTTTTGCACAAAATATAACAAATCTCGTGTCAATGTCAATCACTGTCTCACTCATACAAAATAGGAATTGAACGGGACACGAGATTAATTGAACGATTTTTGTGACGAGAATTGAGCAGTTTGGAACTTTATAAAGATGGTTCTTGTTAAACAGTTTATTTTATAACAACAAGACCTTTGCAATACAGTTGTTATTTCTCTTGATAGAATCGATTTTAAGTCTATTTTTAACATGCAAAGTAACTTTTTCTGTGCAAAACAAATTACGTTAAATAAATTGTGTTTTGGTTATTTTTCGCCCAATTTCAAAAGGTTATTCAGACAATGTGTTCTTTCAGAATGTTAATAATTGTATGTTCCCACATATCTGCTAGACAGCTGATGTCAGATAACGACAGGCTGACGGTCACTTGGATTGGATTACCTTGGGTGAATGTGGCATAAACCTTTTTACTCAAATATAATTTGATTGGCAGAGGCCAGTGTTTTCAAGCAGCGTGGAAGCCATCGAGTTGGCTTAACGACTGTCATCCATCTACAGCAGCCAAGACCGACAGCTCACTAGAGATAACGAAACCCATCCAAACACTGGCTAGAGTCCACGTAGCTCCGTGTTTATTTTAGAGTGTGACACACAGCGATGACATCGATCTCCTCATTATTTTTGCTGATATAAAATTTAAATCAATTTATGAAACTTACGTGTTATCCGTCAACATTTTGTTAACAGCATCTTTTACTGTGCCCTCAGTAACTAGTTCCATATCAAGTCTCATTCCTATATTCAGACGAACATATTGCTCAGCATTGTACCATTGATCACCAAGCATTGGTACGCAAAGCATGGGTACTCCAGCTGATATAGACTCATCTGTAGATTGCAGGCCTCCTTGGGTTATAAAGAACTTGATTTTCGGATGCCCTGAAATATTTGAAGTAAAAGTTGAAGAATTTTTTAATCAAATAGACCTAATACAAGTTCTTCTTTTTCACAGTTCAGATGGCAGATAAGAAGAACTGGACGAATAAGACAGGAGTGGGCTGGGATCACAAGTGCTGAGAAGCTGTTCTGAATGGCAACAGACCGGGATTAGTTTGCGAAACTGACGGCCAACCTCCAGTAGTGGAGGCACAGAAAGAAGAAGAAGCAGGACGAATAAAATTTGATACCTTACTTTTAAATATGATCTTAACCTTTTTTCCTACTTACGAATTGGTTTGGTATAGAATAATCATATTTGACAAATAAATAATAAGCTTAACATAATTACAGTACAACACCTACTTACTGCAAGATTTCTTCAATATGTCGTTATTTTTATTAAACCTTATAATGAATGTTAAAATAATTTAAAGAAAACTCAAATAAAGATAGCATTTTTACATACAGAAACTGTGTATTTCTCTGTGCAAGCCCCTAGTAAAATAAAGTAAACAATGATTTTGCACGACTATTGACCAATCATATTAATATTATAAATGAGAAAGTAAGTTTATTTGTTTGTTATTCCCTCACGGCTTGACTAAGCAGCCGATCATAATGAAAATTTGTATACACATTGTCAGGGGTGCAGAGCCCATTGGCTAATTTTCACTAGTAACTAATAAAAGATTATTTTAACAAAACATTGTACTTGAATTTATTTTAAGTAAGGCTCATTTAGACGACACCAGTTTCTTGCATATTCAAGAGAAATAATTGCGTGCAATCTAGTGGGAGCAATAATTTGTCCTTCAAAAATTGTTAGCAACTGTCGTTTATAGTCCGGCAATTTCGTGCGCGACCGTCCCGCGGGGTGACAGACGGTGGCGGGGACGAGGTAGCGTAGCCGAGACTGCCGTATTTGACGCGCGATGCACGCGTTTCCCTTCCCCGCTACACCACCCGCTACCCGCTGACATCTTAGGTACCTCGTCCCCGCCACCGTCTGTCACCCCGCGGGACGGTCGCGCACGAGATTGCCGGACTATAGACGATGCATATCAATTATTGCTTTGACATTATTGTATGCCACAGGCAATAAACTGGTATGGTCTAAATGGGCCTTCAACTTAACAAAGTGTTTGTATAGTCACAAATAAAATACAAATAAATAAGTTAAAACAAAAAAAAAGGTGAAACTCACTAAGTAAATCTGACTGAGGTAGCCATTTCGATATTTTAATATTTGCCGACTTTCCTGGCAACTCATCCTTATCCCACTTCCATAGAACATCATAAGGTAGTGTTGAGAATACTTTCACGAACATTTGTATTTTCTCCGGTGGTAAAGCCGAAGGGCTTACATTTGTACCAAAACTCATGTAGATTACACCATGTTTTGAAGAGTCCAAATATGATTGTAAATCCTGAGAATATCAAACAATTAATAAATAGATATGTAGGGACAGATCACACAGATTGAGCTAGTCTCAAAGTAAGTTCGAAACTTCTGTTATGGGATACTAACTCAACGATACTACCTATATTTTTTAACAAATACATTCATAGATAAACATCTAAATAAATAAATAAATAAATATATAGGGACAATTCATACAGATTGAGCTAGCCCCAAAGTAAGTTCGAAACTTGTGTTATGGGATACTAACTCAACGATATTACATTTTATAACAAATACAGACATATAGATAAACATCTAAGACTTGGCCGATCTAAAAACGTTAGTTTTTCATCATGACCCGACCGGGATTCGAACCCGGGACCTCCTGGGTAGCTGTCTGACATGGTAACCATTACGTCACGGAGGTCGTCGAATAGATAAACTCGCTATTTAGATCAACGTGCGATATAAGAGAGTCTATTCTGATAGAAGCTACATTTCCTGTAAATTCTAAAGGTGAAGATTATTACAAAACAATAAACAATTATGTAATATCCTTACTAATACGAGTATTAAGAGAGGTAGGGCACAGCGGATAATCCACTCAAATCGGAGCAGCCCGTCTGGGGAAGGACCTCCTCCTTACAGAAGATCGTAGGCAAATAGCATTGATCTCGGCCATGCTGTGTTCCTACTATGAGTAAGGTCTCTAGAGCTCCATTTGAGGGTTTTGGGAAGGTTGGCAACGTGTGAGTAATTAAATAGGCGGTGTTGCAAACGTCTATAGGCTACGGTGTCGGCTTACCATCAGATCGGCCGTAGCCTTGTTTGCTACCTTTGTGGTATAAACTAATATTATAAATGCGAAAGATTGTGAGGATGTTCGGATTGTTCAATTTACCAAATGAACATGAAGAACGCAACGCTGCAATTCTTTATCTAGCACAACTCACCTGCTGCGCTGCACTTTACATACATGAGACACATACAAATAGATTGCAAATATTATACACACATAGATAAATATTTATTGTATAAATAATTAGATAAATTATTAATAAAGTCTCTTCACGTTGGATTGCTGTTTCAATCAACACCTAACCTGGTGTACCTCTCGCTGTGGCCAAGACACCCTTAGCCGTCAGTACGATCGGTTGCATGAGTCTGTGCAACTGGCAGTGAGAGGACACTATGGTAGCTCAGTAAGGTCGTCAGGGGAAACCCTGCGACTTTATACATGGTCCTTCGAGCACAAGAAGATGAATGAAGAGCAACATTGGACAGCAATCAAGACTACAACAACAAGACGACAACCGGTCATAGGACCCTGCGATTTTATGCATGGTCCTTAGAGCAACTATGAACCACCAGGAAGACACCACAGGACGACGACGACAACACGCAGTCAATCTGGAAGGGGACTTACAATCCCTGACCAGATAAGAAGACGACAACAACAAGAAGACACTCTGGTATGGGGAACTATCAAATCCCTGACCAGATAAGAATATCTCGATGACAAGAAGACAATCTGGTAAGGGACTTACAATCTCTGACCAGATAAGAAGACGACGACAACAAGAAGACACTCTGGTATGGGGAACTTACAAATCCCTGACCAGATAAGAAGAAGACGACAACACGAATACAAACTACTACTACACTACTACTACTACTACACTACTACTACTACTACTACACTACTACTACTATACTACTACTACTATACTACTACTACACTACTACTACTACTATGGGGAACTTACGATCGTAAGTTCCCCGGTCAGGGAGTCCTGATCAAACAAGAAGACAAACTGGTAGGGAACTTACAATCCATGACCAGGACAAAAACAAGAAGACAAACTGGTAGGGAACTTACAATCCTTGACCAGGACAAAAACAAGAAGACAAACTGGTAGGGAACTTACAATCCTTGACCAGGACAAAAACAAGAAGACAAACTGGTAGGGAACTTACAATCCTTTACCAGGACAAAATTACGAAGACAAACCGGTATGGGGAACTTACAATCCCTGACCAAATAAGAAGACAACGACGACGAAAACAAGAAGACACTCTGGGACGGAACTTACAATCTCTAACCAGGAGTCTTGAGAAACAATTTCAAGATATACATATTTCTTCATATACTTTCCTGTGGGGGTAAAAACTATGCAATTCTCTACAAATTGCATAGTTAGACTATAGACTATTATTTTACAACGAAGATTTCCAAACAACTTTAGACAACACAATTTGGAGTAATATTATCACACAAACATATCTGATGCAGCAACTAAGTGGATTGATTACAACAACCAGCAGACAACGATCCCGACGAACAGCACTCCTCCGGCGATCAGTCTGACCCCGGGCGACCAACAGTACAAACATCACTACCCATCTACGAACAATCGACTTGATACAGTTTCTGAGAGGCGCCAGTATGTTCAATTTACCAAATGAACATGAAGAACGCAACGCTGCAATTCTTTATCTAGCACAACTCACCTGCTGCGCTGCACTTTACATACATGAGACACATACAAATAGATTGCAAATATTATACACACATAGATAAATATTTATTGTATAAATAATTAGATAAATTATTAATAAAGTCTCTTCACTTTGGATTGCTGTTTCAATCAACACCTAACCTGGTGTACCTCTCGCTGTGGCCAAGACACCCTTAGCCGTCAGTACGATCGGTTGCATGAGTCTGTGCAACTGGCAGTGAGAGGACACTATGGTAGCTCAGTAAGGTCGTCAGGGGAAACCCTGCGACTTTATACACGGATGTTTGTTACTCTTTCAAGCAAAATCAGCATGATAGATTTGCTTGAAAGGTAGGTATACGGATAGTTCTGTTTATAACCTGTACTAACACGGATAGTCTTAATCCCGGATATTAGTCCGGAAACGGAAACAACGGGGTTTCGCGGGTAAAACCTTAAATCAAAATAAATGAGAGTAAATTATAATACTTAAAAAAATTGTACATACCTTTGGCAATGGTTTTTCGGGATTACGGTGCATTGCACCCAAATAAACTACACTGGGTGGAGAAGGCCTATTGTAGTCCCAAATACGGTAGACATTCAATAGTAACATATCAATATTATTGTAAAGCTCAGTAATATGAGGTATATGTTCTCCAAAAATTTTTCTTAACAACGTAGTTATTTTATCTTCCATTGAATCGAGCATGCTTTCAAACTTATACTGAATATACAATTCTGTAAACTTTTCCCATAATGTTAGGTTGTTAATTCTTTGACGTATCAAAGATGGATATAGAAATGGATGTATCGGTGATCCCATAACTTCCATATTGTTGTAAATTGGTGCTAATGAGCTTATTTGTATCAACGGAGCTTTGTAAATATAAGAAAATACTAAAGCAGGTTTCGCCACAGCTTCTATTAATAACAAATCGAACTTTCTCCCTTTATCATTTATGATTTTTTTTACTTCTTCACAATTCATTTGTACCTCGAATACCTTTAAAATCAATTCTTGTGCCATCGTCATCTGAATCATATGATCTTCTTTGCTGCCTGAAGTCACATCAGACCTTAAGAAATTTTCTCTCCATATTTTATAAGAAACATCGTGTACATCAATTTCTGTGAAATTTTGAGGACTTTGGCCCTTTGGGAATATTGGATCTGGAGTGATAACTGTCACATCATGCCCTCGTCTCGCTAATTCTTGGGTTAATGGACGAAACACTACCTGATGGCTTATTGAGGGTACAGGGAAAACTGCTAAGATTCTTGCTCCATATATCCCAGTAACTACATCCAGAAATATAAGACTTATAATGTGCCACATATTTGCAACGTCTGTACACCTTTACTGTGACCCTACTACTGACATTGAGGACTATAATTATCTAATATGTCACCAGTAATACCGCACGTGAACTTAAGTAAATGAGTTGCAGATATTCTGTACTGCACTCTCATTATCATCGTTACTAATGACTCCAAACTCATTACAAATGATTATCATGACATTTGAGAAACCATTTCCTGTATTGGTATGCTTGTGTTCAACATTATTACTTACTACTCACATCACAACAAAATAAGAGCCGTAATTTCGTAATTATACTATAAACTACAATATTGAAATGTTATGTGGTTGATGTAACTATTATTATTGTTGTTTGAAATTTTCTTGATATTAATTTATTTCTTCCCTTATTTTTATTTGATTTAATTACAATTACTGCTCCACCTGCCTATTTATTTTGACAGCGTTATCTCTTTCAGATGTTGCTTGGAAGAAATTGCGCAATAAGCCCCAATTGTACATCTATTTTTAAGTTGTTCATGTTTATTATTATTTTTGTTTCTTGCAATAAAGAGTATTTGTATTGTATTGTATTGTATGTAAGTATCTGTAATGTTTCTAGTGTGATATTGATTAAAAAGGGATCCATCCGTTTTTAATTTGTTGCCCTTATTTTGTTTTGACCTGTATAATGTTTCTTGTTACTGTTAACTTACTATCTACCTATTTAGTATCGGATAATGCATCCTATAAATTAATAGATTAAAAATGCATTTCATCATCAAACACCTTGTCTGTCTGTCTCGCTTACGCGGCGTCAAGTACGTACCATAAAGCGGGTTAAAAAATGTTAAAGCCTCCTACAAATTAAAGCAGAGTTTACAAATCTGCTGAATCTATTTGACTATGAAAGGTAGCTCGATGCACGTAAATACCTATTTAAAAAACTGGAATTATGGATTTGAAAATGTAATTAGAACAAAAGAAAGAAACAGAATTAAAAAACATATTTTTTTATTAAAATACAAAATATTTATTTTAAAATTTTTCATTAGGTAACAATAAATTTAGCACATAAACTTATTTTCTACAATATAATAAATATCGTAAAAAAATCATAGCATAGCGGTAACATTCAGTACATCTTTAATTTAAAGCATATTAACAAAATACCTACTAATAAAAACAAACTAACTAACACGTTGTATTGTGGCGTTGTTTTGTGTGTCGCTACAGTCACGTTTTTAGAATAATGTCTCGTGTCAAAGCGTAACAGAACAATCAGCGTCACAACACACTGTCATAAATGCATCTCTTTTTAACCACACTAAATCGGGGCAAGTCCACCTTCACCTACACATTCCCACTGCTGTGTCTCCTATATATATATAGCCAGGATCAACAACGGCGACTTCAGATTGACAATAAGTAATGAAAGTTATTGACGTGCCGATGGAGAAACTACAGCTGTCTTGGAACTTGTAACGAATTTAATCAGAAAGAAAATAGACGGAGTAGGACGTATTTAAAGAACCACACTAAATATAGATAAGCGATATTTTTTTGATGACATCTACACATCACAACGCTACAACACACCACAAACTATATTTCTAGCTTAAGGGAACGCCCTAAAAACGTGTTTCAACTTCAAATAAGCGATGTGTTCATCCAACCAAGGTCTCAGGGCTGAAACCTTGCTGTAAACTCCAGGGTATTCTGGTCTACCACATCCTAAACCCCAGGAAACGACTCCAACCAATCTGCCATCATGTACCATTGGTCCGCCGCTGTCACCCTAAAAACAATATTTTTTTCTATAACTTTGAAACATTATTAAAACCCTCAGTTTGCCTGTGCCGGTCGAAATGTCAGGCAATATCAAAGTATGATCGCGTTAATTCTCGGTCGTGTATTCGTTTCATTTGATTACCTATCGCGGAGTGAGTTGCAAACATTTCATCGTGAGGTCTAACATACAAAAAGCTCAATTTAGCACGAAATACATGGTGTACAGGATCTTAATGTTCGGTTGAGTAACCAACAAAAGACACTTTAAGGAAACCAAGCAGTTTTTTTTTATGGTGGTATTTGGGTTGCGACGTGTGCCTTACTCTTCAGTTGAAATCCCTTTGCATGATCAAGAAAACTCACCTGACAAGCATCTTTGCCACCTTCTGGAACACCAGCACAAATCATCCTCGGTGTAATACTGTAATGAGGAGCATAGGACTTGGAGCATTGCTCATCGTTGACCTTTGGAACCAGTACCCGTTGTAGTGTCTTTGGAGAGCCACCGCTTTCCTAAAAAAGTAAGTTTAATATTATAATTTCTTCTTTTAGATCTACTCGTAGAAACGGCAAGAGAGGACGTTTTGTTTATTTAAGTTTATTGTGTTATTGATTTGTTTTGGTGCAATTAGGTATTTGGTATTGTATTGTTATCAAATAAAACTCAAACTCCTAATGAACTGGTCAGTTCGTCTATTAAGTCTGACGGACATGATGTGTCTTGCAAGACATCTGGATTTCGTCCAGCCCTAGCCAATAGCCGAGTCAAAAATATTTGTAATTATGCATTAACCATGTCCACACAGACCGAGCACGACTAGCGAGCCGAACGCTCGGTGTATGTGGACGTGCCTCTCGGACTGCCTCTGGTGCACGTTGCTTCGGCCAAGAACCACTCGATCATGAGCCAAACATTGTCGATTCTCAAAATTGGCTCTAAAAGTACGTCCACACACACCGAGCATTCGCTCACGAGTCGTGCTCGGTCTGTGTGGACATGGCTAATGCATATTTATAAATGTTTTTTTTCCTGAATTTGACGGATCAACTCACAGCCTAAATCATAGAGACCTGAAACTTGTGGACTGATGGAGTGTTTTTTGTTTAACGTAGGCATCAAATAAGAAAAGAATTTTTCGAAATTCACACTTGAAAGCGGAACACACGCAAATGATGTTGCGTGGCGTTCAGTATCAATAATATTATCATGTTAGGTATTATAAAAATAATTAATAATGCTTATCTTAGAGTTATTAATTATTATTGTCTGTTTACATGCGTTATCTTATTACAATAATACTATAATAATAAATAAATAATAATACAAAGCATAAATTATATTAAATATATAAATAAAATTAATATTTGTAAAATTAATTCCTGTAAATATGAAATAAATTGTATTTTCTGTTATAGCTCAAGAAAATAATACAGGCAATCAAGAGAAATAATATAACTGTGACAATTTTCAAAACTACACGAATATTTTTCTCCTGATTTTATTAGTTTTCTCCAATTTTTAAAGAGACGTAGGGCACAGCGGATAATCCGCTCAAATCAGAGCAGCCCGTCTGGGGAAGGACCTCCTTACAGAAGATCGTAGCTAACTAGCATTGGTCTCGGCCATGTTGTGTTTCTACCGTGAGTAAGGTCTCCAGAGCTCCACTTGGGGGGGGGGGGGGGGTTTAGGAGGGTTGGCAACGCATGAGTGATACCCCCGGTATTATCTATTGTACGCTTGTTTGCCACCTGTGTAGTATAAAAATATAAAAATTGTTTACATAATTTGGGGGGGACGGGGGACAGGTTCTTACGCAGCTGTCTGTACCGCCCTCTCAAAGAATATCGTTTATGTTTCAAAAGACTTAATTATAATGACAAGCTAAAATCAGCATAATATGTAATTAACTGTAGGTATTATCATATACAATGAGTTAAGAGATTAAATTGCAAAGTCATGTCTTTATAATATGCTAATTATAATTTATGTTTAAGTAATGCACTCGTATTTCCTGTCAGACTTGCAGCGGTCGTCAACCTTTTTCAGGTAGAAGTCAGAACAATGACAGAATGAAGACAGTCCTTTCATGGTGCTTACAAAGAGCGACAGGTTTCCGGTCGCGACCGGTATCATTTTTTATGTGTTTTAATAAGTACTAGATAAGCCGAATCTTGAACAATTTATGCTCTATTTTTGTTTGAATTGTAACTAAAGTCCGCTGCATCACTCTAATGTTACTATAATTACTTGTATAATAAATAAAAATTTCTCACGACTAGAATGTCGTAAGAGATCTCTGTTTCATGGCGCTTATGCGTTGCGTTCAACGTTTTATAAGTTTTTTTTTTCACACAGATTGAGCTAGCCCCAAAGTAAGTTCGAAATTTGTGTTATGGGATACTAACTCAACGATACTATATTTTATAACAAATACATATACAAAAAGACAGTCCGTTTTTCATCATGACCCGACCGAGATTCGAATCCGGGACCTCCTGTGTGGCGGTCCGGCGTGACTTAAAATACTTATGTACATCGTTGTAAGCCACAAAATCTCAGTACCGAACAGCTTGTCTTTACTTTATGTCGATGGCAATCACTTATAAAGAAACGTGTTATCCATCCCGACAAACTTAAATGCAAGTTAACCCAGCGCCAGAAACCTGCCGCTTTATGTAAGGGTGGTTACAACAAGCAGTTGTAAGAGCGAAAAAATCTTACCGCTTTAGGTACTATTTTCCCATTTAACCAGAATTAAAATTTAAAAATCATTCAATTTTTATTTTTATTTTGTACATGAGATAGTTTATGTGACATTATGTATGTATTTTGTCGAGTTTTGCTATTATTAAAAATGTAATCAAATATTGTATCTAAATGAAGTGAAAAATACGAAATTACGTTCATGCCAATAGGTTGTTCACATCTGTTTTTGATGATTAAAAGGCCACATTACATCTTGATAGGAAGAAATAAACGTAAAATACATAAATCTATGCACCGTTTACGCAAACAAATCATAAATCATTATCATTCTGTAATGATACTAATATAAGGAAAATGTAAGCTCGATGGCGTCGCTGTGTGTCGCACTCTAATATGAACACGCAAGTCAAGCGACGTCGACCCTAGCCAGTGTTTGGATGGGCTTCGTTATCTCGAGCTTCTCCGTGATTCGGAGGGCACGTTAAGCCGTCGGTCCCGGCTGTTATCGGTAGAAGACAGTCGTTAAGCCAAGTCGGTGGCCTTCGGGCGGCTTGAAAACACCGGCCTCTGCTAAACCGCATTGGAGCAGCGTGGCAGAGTACGCTCTAACCACCTTCGGTTGAAGGGAGACCCGTATCCCTGCAGTGGGATGATTATGGGTTGATATGATGATGATGATGAATGATACTAATATTATAAAGCGGATAAGATTGTGAGGTTGTAGTGTAGAAAGTAATTTCTGGATCTACTGGAAACGATTTAGAAAAATCGTTTATTTTGTAACAAAATGCTTTTGCACGTCAATATTTTTTACTCTACTAGCACTTGACGTGAATGGCCTGTTGAGAAGAAGCGCAAGAAACTCAACAGTTAAAAGCTGAGAAGCAAATTATAGTGACCAATTTGTTTTCTTAAATAATCTTCATCTTGCGAGAGATCCCCGCCGAGGTTTTTCCTTTATACTATAATATGGGGTTCTTCAAAAGGGGCATTAAAAGATTTTTACAGGGTCGGCAACGCGCGTTTAATACTCCCGGTGTTGCAAGCGTCCGTAGGTTACGGTAACCGCTTACTATCAGGCGGGCCGTAAGCTTGTTTACCACTTTAGTAGTATAAAAAAAAACTTCAAGCAACCTTTATTAGTGGATTCAAATTTATGTAGAGGCAAATGTGGTAGTATATTATTGTTTTTTTTTTTACCAATAGAAAGCCAATGGCTAAAATTCCGTTAAATTATTTAGTCAAAAAAAAAATTAAGCCTGTTGTACACGGGTAGAGTAGCGCGGTAGAGTAGTAACTATCCTATTAACTATACTAATGTAGACAGCATTGGTAGAGTACAAAAATTTGGTAGAGTAAAGCAGCTAGCACCTGGTGCAAGCTACTCTACCACTTTCCCCCACCCCGGTGTCTACTCTAACTCTACCGTACACTGAACCATGTAAACGGTTAGTAGAGTAACAAGTTAAGTTAAGTTTATTAGTGCGTTCCTTACATTTTCTCGAGTGACGTTCATGGTGTCCTATTCAGGCGTTACTCTACTAACAAAATGTAAATTTACTTGTAGACAGTTTACTCTACTAAAACTGGTAGAGTACTTGGAATGGTAGAGTAGTATGCTAGTTGACTCTACCGTTTACCCGTGTACAGTAGAACAGGCTTTACTCTGAGTGCTATATTGTTAACCCGAAAACGCCCACGAGGGTGCAGCCTACAGCCGTTTGTCCACCAGCACCGTCACCGTTACGTCACCGTGATCGACATGACGTTGCCGAAGTAACGATACACACAGCCTTGTGTCCACCGCACGCACGTCACGGCGATGCTCTGCAAGGTAGTGACCGTTAGGTGACTTGACAACACTGACACCAGCTACCCACAGTTGACACTAATTGCGACAAGCATACGAACAGAAGTAATATTACTTACCCTAATATTACCCCAGCCAGTAATAATAGTAATTTCTCCATCATCAACTTCCTCCTCGTACTCAATCATATCCACAGGTGTTACTCTCTCGCTGTATTCTAAAGGTTTTGACAACCATATCAAAGCTATATCACTATCCATTTTGAGAAACGTGAAGCCTGGATGCTTAACCAGGTCCGCAACTGGATAGATTTCACCGCCATCGTAACTTGATGAGGAACCAACTCGCACAGAATATTGAGATGGATCAGGTCTGGAAGATAAATGATATGTCAATGGTCTACCTTCGCAAAGTTTGTTGCTGTTATCCGCGGCTTCGAGCGCGTGGTCCATTTTTTCAAGTGGGTTGTTTTTCCAGGATAAAAAGTAGCCTATGTCATTTTATCTATCTCTAAAAAAACATCTCAATCCATTTGTTACTTCAGACGTGAAAGAAGAACAAACAAACCACCACGCATGAATAATATTAGTATGGGTGGGTATTGATGTATGGCTCTCTTCCATATTGATTAGATTGAGGCACTGTAAAATGTTTGACTGAACTGGTTTCAAATAATATTATTCTATTTGCTTAGTCAATATGGAATCTAAATGTATTCAAAACTATGACCACAATAATGTTTATAGTTGACACAGATGAGTGCTGTACAAAAACAAACTTCATTTTGTTTGCCAGGTGCACGTCGAGCTACACTGGCAGTATAATTTTGGCTCTTATAACAAAGTCCTTAAGAACGGTACAAAGTCCAATATGTAAAGGTCGACCTGCTCTCGACTGTACAAACTTGCTCTCCAACAAATTAAAACAACATCGGTCCCAGCTAATATTTGGATGGGTGGAAAATTCCGAGGTCCATCCGTGATGGTCGGTTTGTCTGTTCGGTGCGATAGATAGTCGGATACCAAGTGAGCTACAGCAGTGATACAAAGAGACAGCAACTCAGTACATTATTTGCTTGGCGAGAAATTCACTGATTTTAATTGCAATACCCGCAATACGGGTAATTCAGCGACTGACACCACGAAGGACCAATCATGGTGTCAATCGCGGAAGGACTCTTTTTTGAATTGACTCAATCGAGTAACATCCTTACTTCCTTATCCTTACTAATATTATATATGAGAAAGTAAGTTTGTTTGTTATTCCTTCACGGCTTGACTAAGCAGCCGATCATTATGAAAATTTGCATACATATTGTTAGGGGTACAGAGCCCAACATAGGCTACTTTTTATCCCGTGAAAGTATGTCGTTCCAATGGGAAAATATTTTTTCTACTAGGGCGCTGTATCGGCCAACAGATGGCGCCACAAGTCGCGCTATGGGTTGTTTTGTTGTCAAACAAGATCTATGTCATAAAATTAATGCGAGCGAAGACGCGGGGAATAGCTAGTAGTTTATATTCATTGAAATATTATAAAGAGGTAAAGTTTGTGTGTTTGTTAAATTGTAAGGGGTAATCTCGGGATCTACTGAACCGATTTAAAAAATTCTTTCACCAATAGAAAGCCACATTATTGCTGAGTGTCATAGGTTATATAAAAAACCAAAAAATAAAAAGGCTTTTATATGGTAGTCGGTTTTGCAAAGTAAATCGGAGAAAAAACGGTCTAATGAAAGCGTTTCTTACGAACGCCTGTACTAAAAAAGGATTATTAACATTATGCCCAACGAAGTGGGCACGGGTCAGCTAGTAGTTTATATTCATTGCAATAATTTGTTATATCTATAACCTCTATACTAATATTAAGGAGGAGAGATTTGTATCTTTGTTTGTAACGAATAAACTCAAAAACTACTAGACCGATTTGAAAGATTCTTTCACCGTTTGGAAGCTATTCTATCTATTTATTTATTTATTAAGGCAACACAACAAACACTAAGTAAACATTTTACATAGTATATTAGCTTAACAGTTCGTATTCCAACTTGTTATCCTACGTGTATGCACAGATATATAAGCTACGTTGAATCAACAAAGTTACATAATACATATCATGCAAATAATATAAACAAAGTATAAGAAATCTGTTACAAAAAAAAAATACTACATTTTAACAATAATTGTGTACGTTAATTTAATACATTGTGATGGATGTGTGGTTATAATAATAATATACTATGTACTCGATGTGGTGCTGGGGATGTTGCGAATATTTTTTTTTGTAATAGAACAACCTATTATTAAAGATATCTATTTCATCATTATGAGAGATCTCATTGAATTTCCGACACATTCTTGCTAATGGATTTGAGAATGAGTTTTTTTTTTTAAAATAAACAGGCAGTACGAAAGTGGAGAGGGAACGTCCATACGTATCTGCGGGTGACATAGGCAAGAAAATAGGGATCATTAGTAAATAAAACGCATGTAAAGCCAGGGCGGTGCGCTAGTAATAAATAAGTTTGGGATACTCACGACATAAGGCAATGTGCAGCGGTCACTATAATATTATTGTCGATAATAGTACCCCCACAGGAGTGCCTTCCACCACGCACCAAAGACACCTGGTATGGAGCATCAGTGATCTCAATATCCTCACCGCCAACTATTTTTAAATTCTCCTCCGATTTTATGGTTGGTGATGTCGCTGAAATAAAATAATGATCAAAGCAAGCTCATATTTTTTACAAAATCGCACAATATGGCGGAGTAATTGGTGGTATATGTCTTATTTTTCTCTCTGTAGACAGGTAAGTCAGATTTTAATCATAATGCCACACAAGTAGGACACAGCCTGACAGAAACGCAATTACCTACATTTTATGACCTAATTTTGAATTTTATTACAATTTCAATTCATTATTATTATTTTAATGACAGAATATAATGTAGTTCTTTCAAAATAAAGACTAATGTAACAAATAAACTTTATATAAAACCAATGTAACAAATATTATTATGATTGTAATGACATGTATTGTGTCAAAATAAAAAACTAGAACGAAAAGCGTACAATTGAAGGCATCCTAATCGCTCATGTTGACGACAACTAGCGCTTGCTGTGGATGCACATACATAACTCTGTATATGCGTTGTTGGTAATATGAGAGCATTTTTCACGATTTTTCGAATAGTTATTTTTCAATTAACTATCTAATGTAGTCCATTTAATTCGCATGTCTAATCTATTTATTATAAAACTGAATTGATGTTCGTTAGTCTCGCTAAAACTCGAGAACGGCTGGACCGATTTGGCTAATTTTAGTATCGAAATATTCGTGGAAGTCCAGGGAAGGTTTAAAGAGTAGGGTATGATAGGGTAGTGCCTCTAAGGTGGAACAAAGTTCGCCAGGTCAGCTAGTTTCTTGATAAAAAAAAACGTTTTATTCAAGTGTCACACGATATCTCGGAGTAATAAAATTAAACAAATTTTATTTTAGTCAAACAAAAATCCAATTACTGGTTTTAATTTTGAAAAAGTAAATGTTTTTCAGTTGTAAATGAAACGAATTGGAATTAAAGCATTTAAAAAAAAAAGTTAACCCCATTGTTTTAGTACTTTTTTCCCTTTAGAAGTTAGCCTTTCGGGTAAAAATTGTCAACTCTGACGAAGGTGGACTTTTGTTCATAATTTGAGAATTTTGTTTTTTAAATGGAAATGAAGTTCATTGTGCTATTGGTGAAAGGGTTATTTCCTGGTAGGTATTAGGGTTCAAAATGTTTTTCAGAATGAGTATAGTACATTAGTTTGATAAGAGTGGCCTGTAACATTATTTAGATTAATTTGAGTTTCCAGAATTTTGTAAATATTTCTAATTATCACTAGCTTAGCGCTGAAGGAAAATAAAAATTTTCAACATATTTTATTAAGGTTCCGTACGCAACGGGACCTTTTAGGTATTACTAAGCCTCCGATGTCCGTCTGTCTGTCTGTTCGTTCGTCTGTCCATCTGTAACCAGGCTTTATCTCATGAACCATGATAGATAGACAGTTGAAATTTTCACAGATGATGTATTTCTGTTCTGCTATAACATCAAATACTAAAAATATAAATATTTAATCCCATACAACAAACGTGTTTTTTTTTTGCCATTTTGTATAAATAATGGTATGGAACCCTTCGTGCGCAAATCCGACTCGCATTTAGCCGGTTTTTTTAACTGTCATATATACGGAACCATAGGGTTATATCAAGCATTTACAAATTTTCTTTAACAAAATACTCAAAAATTATTCTATCACATAATCCAAAATAAACAAAATCTATTTAGTATTCCGCCAACAACAAGCCAACAACATTATGTTAACAAACTTACCAACAAAACCAATGATACTAAATACAAACAACAACTTAGCCATTTTGAAACAACTGAACGTAACAATGAAATTGTAATCTCGTTTTATACCTGCGAAATTACAAAATATTAGTAAAATTAACTGATAATTTGAACCTTCACATGGTTTATGACAGATAAACACAATAATTAGATAGACAAAGGTATTAATATTAAGATTTAAAGTCCATCTGAAAGAAATACAAAATGTATTACTTTTTTTACGCTAATGGCATATTAGGTCCGACTCGAAGGACCAAAAGCAATGCAGTTAGCTAGTTGATGGGATTTTTTTTTTAAATTTGTAATTACATAGTACAATATTTTAAGAGAGGTAGGGCACAGCGGATAATCCGCTCAAATCGGAGCAGCCCGTCTGGGAAAGGACCTCCACCTTACAGAATACCGTAGCCAAATAGCATTGGTCTTAGCCATGTTGTGCTCCTACGTTGAGTAAAGTCTCCAGAGCTCCACTTGGGGCGGTTGGGAGGGTTGGCAACGCGTGAGTGATACCCCCGGTATTGCAAGCGTCTATAGGCTACGGTGATGCTTACCATCAAGCGGGCCTTGCTTGTTTGCCAACTTAATGGCATTAAAAAAAATTAATACTATTGATCTAGTTCTTTCACACACTATGCGCCTCCTACTTGTTCTTGCTAGCTCTCTCTCTATCCTTAGGTTATCAGGAAGAGATTGCTTTAGGGATAAGACCGCCTGTTGTACTTTTCTTGACACTATTTACTATTTTATTGTTGGATTTGCTTTGGTAAAGGATATTGTATTGAATTGATAAATTAATTTTCAAGTAAACCCCTTCACGCAATATTTAGAAATCTTTAATGTACATTGCTTAATTTGACTTTTCACATGGTTTATGATCATCATCATCATCATAATATAAACCCATTATCTTCCCACTGCAAAATAGTCTATTTAATCGAAGGGGATTAGACTCCCTATTCTCGCAACAAAAACCGATTCTATTTCGATTCAATTTCTATCGCTGTCTCAGTCATTCGAAATAGGAATTGAACGAGACAGCGAGTGTGTTTGAATCGAAATAGAATCGGTGTTGTAACGAGAATCAGCCCCTAGAGCATACTCTGCCACACTGCTTCAGCTTAGTTTAACCGCGTCATCCGTTGACAAATCTAGTACACGGACTAGATTTAAAAATAAATCTAGTCCGTGTACTAGATTTATTTTTAAAAACTCTAAAAAATACCCTTTTACTGATTAGAATTCTAGTTGTTGCAGAGAAGTATTGACAGCCCATTAGGCACAACTGAAAATTTATTTAGTTCTTGGTGAAAAAAAAAATGTATCATTAGATATTTGACATTTTATCACGTAGTATACTTGCTACATCTATTTTGATTAATATCTCTTTATCTTTGAATATGTTTAATACAAGAGGCTGATAAGATAGCTTTGAGATCAGTAATTAGTTCAATATAATCATTTTTTTTTTTAATTAGGTCAAACACGTTATTGCATAAGAATTATTAATACTTAATATCAGATTTTCCGACCTTCACTTTGAATGGAAAAATCAACAAAACTACGCCGTGCGTGAAATTGACATGTTTTCGTATTTTTCGAATTTTTTCATACCGCTAAGATGGCAAACAAGCATACGGCACGCCTGATGGTAAGCAGTCACCGTAGCCTATGGACGCTTACAATACCGGGGGTAGCACCTGTAAAAAGTGGAGCTCTGGAGACCTTACTATGTTGTGTTCCTATTCACCGTAGGAACACAACATGGCCGAGACCAATGCTATTTGGCTACGATTATTTGAGACAAGGACAAATAATCTTTATGTGGATTTAACTACTCACACTCATAAATTAGATTTTTGACCTAGGTATACCATAGAATAAGTAATAACCCGAGGTAGAATGGCCACTCTCCGCCCCGCACCGAATCGCGTTACCTTACCCCAGGCGGGTATCAAGGCGGGTGCAGTCGCAAAGGTGTGCGCTTAGTGAACGAATATGTATACGTATGCGCATATGTGTGCGCGTGTACAGACGACATTGGCCTATGTAGTAGAAACAGGTAATTATTTCACGCGCGTTTTATGGAGTGTCCGGGGTGTGCCTATACCCCTATACTTGGCAACGGCATCACCTTTGTCAGTTGCCAAGAGGTTCTCCACTCAGTTGGGCACAGTATGGTAACTACTGCTACGACCTGAGTGCTTAGTACGAGTTTTTCGATCACATTCGAACGTGTTAACGTTTACAAGCCGACTGAATTGAAAAACGTTTCGTATTGTCAATTTACTAGACGCGTGTTACATATCCAAATTAGCCGGGTTACTCACTTCAAAATGTGGGCAAGTAAGACACATAATTTTGATATGTAACACGCGTCTTATAAATTCGCAACTTGAGAATTCTTCTCTATTTGGTCGGTTTTTTTACGTTGTGATCGAATGTGACCAAAAAACTCACACTGAGCACTCTGGTAGTGGCTCGTAAATGGACTGGCTCAACCGTGGCAGGGTCATTCTCATAAAATAGGTGGAACACAGATCCATATAGGCGGCGCGGCGGTGATCACTTACCATCGGGTGATCTGTTTGCTCCTTTTCCAACCTCTTCCAACACACAATAGAATTATTATTTAGAACTAGATGATACCCGCGGCTTCGCCCGCGTAAAAAATTGCCTATGTTGGGCTCTGCACATGCAAATTTTCATAATGATCGGCTGCTTGCTTAGTCAAGCCGTGAAGAAATAACAAACAAACTCATTTTCTCATTTATAATATTAGTATGATAGATAGACAGGTAGAAAATGCTTTATTTGAAATACACATACAAAGTCAAAGTCCTTACATAGTAGTGTACAGCAACAAGGCGGCCTTATAAAAAAAATCATTTCAAGGAATATTTCTAGCTTTAATATTAAAAAACCAAATTCTCCTGGTGGAGTTCGAACTCAAATCAACAATACAATCCAATACAATACAATATTCTTTATTGCACCAAAAAAATAACAATAAATTGAAAGTACAAACAGGTAGGTAAAGTACAACAGGCGGTCTTATCGCTAAAGCAATCTCTTCCAGACGACCTTAGGGTAGAGAAATAAAAATGAAAAATAACAGGTAGGTGGCGCAAAATTTTACAAAACCTTAAAAATAACCAATAATAAAAACATTATGATAAAAAAATTACAATAATAATTAGGGGCCAGGTCCATACAGACGCCTCTGCAAAACACCCACAGTTGCAGACCTATCAACCTTATTACTGTAAGCGATCGCCACTGGGCTATCTCAGCAATTAGAACATTGCAAAACCGTTATCAGGACCATAATTTGACAAGAGTGATTCAATGATAAGTATTTATGTCAAGGAATGATTAGTTACAAAATCGTAATTGTCTAAATATTCCAAAGGACTTGGTACGAAGTTCAGATAAAATTGATTATTGTTCATAAAATAAAAAAAATTGCGGCGATTTTTCTATCGGTAAATAGTTTTTCACTTTTTACCGATTTCCATTTCATATTCTACCGGCTTTGCAGTTTGATAATCTTCCGTTCTTCTTCTTAATCGTTCGCTCACTGCTGAGGATCGTGACTCTACACGACCTTGTTGACAAACTGCCGCCATCAGTTGCGCTCAGCCGCCTGGTGTAGTGCGGCGCTGACAGTCATATTCAGCTGACTGGATATCTGATCTGACCATCGAATGGGACTCAGGCCACGAGATCTTTTACCATCAATCTTCCCTGTCACCATCAGCCTCTCCATGTTGTCCACATCCCTCCGCGCGACATGGCCGAAGTATCGCACAATGTGCTGCAGACAAGAGGACAGAAGTTGTGCATCCTCCAATTTAAGTTCTTTTAGTACAGAGACGTTTGTACGGTAATCTTCCATTAGTCATCGTAAAAAATACAGCAATATATCACCGTTATTTCACGTTGATATTCTGTAAGAGGGTATTACAGCCCCTGTGGAGCCGACCAATTTACGAGCTACTATCAGTTCAGTTGGGGGTACGAACTGATTCAGTTTCTCGTCTCTGCTGGAACAGCGAGGATTCAAACCAGTATTGTCAGGTTGATCTAAATTGTTAGTTGTTCTTCTTAGCCATAGGATAACAGTAGCTAGGGTCTACCACTTAAAGATTATTAATCTGCGGACACCTATTATATAAACATTAAAAGAATAAAAGCGTCAGATTATGTTATACCAACGTTTGTTCTCCACTCAAATAATAATCAAAAAATATGAATTTGAGTAATTCGTACTCGTAACAATGTCTGACAATTTTATTTGATTTTGTTAACTTCCACAAAACAAGCAATGGTGCTACACACGGCTGTTTAAATTGTGATTCCTTTGTCTATTTCATGAAGAAATTACTAAGAGGAATTGCTACAATGAGACGTTCGTATGAACAACCTTGTCGCTGACGGGAGGGGGTGCGGGAGGGTGTTAAACCTGTCTAAACCCTCCCGCACCTGTGCCGGATCGCACAGCCCGACAATGCGTGACGTCAGTCCCCAATTGAACATGCTGGATTACATTGCTTTGGGCAACTCATGTTAGAGCCACCACGCACTTGTGATTTTTAAATCGGCCGATAGTTTGTTCGTTCTGGGATTCAGTATGGAGCTATATGGCAGTGCGCTCATTTGACTATAAAAAATCGGCCGCTCAGACTATCGAAAATGACTGCGACTTAATTATAATTACTTAGTAATTTCTTCATGGTCTATTCTTTCTTTTACTTTTTTTTAAAGTCAGGAATATGCATTGCTGCTTCGCCTGCATGTCCCATCGCTTAGGACAGCGCCGCCGTCGACTCTCGACATCTTTACTGTATGCTGAGACAACGCTAGGCGTGCGTTGCGTGATCGCTGCGCCTGTGCTGCGTATACGTTCATCGAACGCCTACGCTACTTCTACGCTATGTGTGAAGGAGATCTAAAATTGTATTAACGTGTATTTATTTATCACAAATTGTAATAGAGTGCGTTAAGTATATTATGAAGAATGCAATACAAGCATTTTCTTTAATCTGCGACAAAAATCTATCAGGGAATCTTTGGAAATTCATTCAAAGATAAATTGTTGTTTTTATCAAAATGGGACCATCGAGCTTCACAACGTATTGCAAAAAATCATCCCAAATCACAATAAATGGTTTGCACCCTGTTTGCTTGAAGTGATACTCTGCTGTGTGTCTTATCAATGAATTCCTATTCGAGTCTTGATTTCGCTTTCGGAATACGTTTCTGTTTTAAGAGTTTTTGTAACTTGTGATATTGTTTCCGATGGGCCATTTTCTTCTAAAAACTTTTTAACTTATACCTTAACTCTGTGTTTACAAATTACACATAAAATATTTATGATAAAATATGATCTAAGAAATGTCGCAGGAAAAGGAGCAGGCCGCGGTCATACTGGAAGCGTTTGGGGGAGATCTATGTCCAGCAGTCGATCCTGATCTTCACGATACAGGTTTGCCTAGTGTGAAGATCGCAGATCTCTTCTACATAATACTTAAGTCATCAGTGTTTGTCATTGCTAGTGAACAATTGTTTTTATTTTTTTAAACTATGAATTCACAACTTGTCTTTAAACATCTGCACCTACTAATCTTCATCGAGGAAGGAATAACAAGGAGAATAATTAAATAGTCAAACGAACTTACCTGGAAGTGAAGTTCGACTGTAATTATTATGTTTCTGAAAAATAAATTATTTGAATTTATTATTTGGAACCGTAGACCTATTAAATCGCTTTTTTAATTATTTATTTTCATACTCCATATCAATCATTGATTAAAATTCGTTAGATTTGGTAGAAAACTTTAAGTATACTTAAATTATATTTCTTATGACAAAAATGATGATAATTACGAAAATATATATTTTTAAAATTGTAAAAAGCATATTATATCTATTTGTCTATATTTTTTGCTGATTGATATTATCGAAATATTGACTTCTGCCAAGAAAAACAGAAAGGAAGACCATCTTATTCAGCAGTTTCTACGTCTAAATGTTCTAGATTGAACTTGGAAGATACAGATTTAGGCGTTGGCCGGACAAAGCCCAAGGAATTCGTTAGTTCTAAAATAAAAGCGATTAATCATTCCCTCTGTAGAAGGCGAAAAGAATCGCAGAAACCCCTGATATCAATCAAGTCATCAATCATGGATTAAACGTCTGTAAGTAATGAGCAGAATAATTCAGTTAATTAGGATATTCGTAAAAAAATACCTTTTAAATCTATATCTATTGGTACTAATATTAGAAAGTTGTAGTTAGTATTAAGGATGGAGAGGTAAGAAAAAGAGTGTAAAGCAAATGGAGAAATTAATTTTTTTTGAAAATTTTACAAAATATGAGAGATACAGTACTACAATGGTTAAAAATTAAAAGTAGGCTCCAATACCTGTTATGTTAAATGTAACACAATTTACCTGAATAAAAAAAAATAAAAAATAAAAAAAGTAATTTATGAACGTGAGTGACGTTTGTAGGATACTACTGTGACATATTTTCATACATTTTTTCAAAGGCGAACTGTCGAAAAGTGACATACAATATGAATGGGAGTTGTAGTTCCAATTTCGGCCACGTTCATAAATACCATTGTAGTACTGTAAAAAAGTGAAGGTGAAAAGTGAAGTCACAGTAAAATACACGTAGGTATAAAACAGACAAAAATGTTTATCAAAAGAGTTCAGTTTGTAACAGGTACATTTATGCCTAATGTTGGGACTTCATTTCACTTTTTTTCTGAAGGATTTTAAAAGAAGTAGGTGTGATTAATAATAATCTTAGATTTATCCAAACTCGCATCATAATTTTCTATATTGCTAATAGCTGACGATGTTGCCTGTAACCACCACAACTAGATATTTTGGACTTTCTACGAAAAAAAAAAATGTTCAAGACGAATTTAGCGCAGAATTAACGAAAAATGAATATGTCCACTCTTCAGCTCTGCTATCTATAGGTAAATTTACTGTATCTTTTTATACTTATAACTTATAACTTTATATTTATTTATGCAACTCACTGTTTATATAAATATACAAGACGACAATCCGTCCGATCTTGATGTACGGAAGTGAGACCTGGACACTAACACAGAAAGAAGAAAACAAGCTCATGGTGGCCGAAAGGAAAATATGGAGGAAAATGCTTGGTCCTAAACGCCTACCTGATGGCAGTTGGAGGGCTCGAGAGAATGTGGAATTGGAAGACCTCACGGGAATACCCAGTATAATTGGGGAAATTAAAGCCAACCGACTCCGTTGGCTCGGCCACGTGGAAAGAATGGGTGAGGATCGAGCAGTGAAAAGGGCATATCTGGGTCACCCAATCGGCCGCCGGCCAATTGGACGGCCCAAGTACCGCTGGAGAGATGAGGTGGAGCGTGACCTGCGCGAACTCCAAGTCGAAGATTGGCGAGGGGTCGCGCAATGCCGGACCCAGTGGCGTCTCTTAGTGTCGGAGGCCAAGACTCACTTCGGGTCGCTGAGCCATCGGTGTAAACTAAGTAAGTAAGTAACTCACTGTTTATCTATTTATCTTTCACACAATGCTTGAAATAACTCAGCGTTAACCCGAATGGAGCGTTTGCTAAAGAATAATATGCTATTATACCGTTTACTGCTGGAATAGCTCTTTCCAACACAATAGCTTCTGATGTCTTTATGTGGAAACTATGCTTCAGCATTTTAGCTTGATAATATTGTACTTTTAGTTTTATTAACCGATAACGCTTCAAATAGCTTGAAAAGTTAAAAAAGGCAACGCTCGTTAAGTTTGTGCTTTGTTTTTCTAAAGTTTAATTTTTCTTCTGATTCTTTCTAATTCATTAGGTTTAACGAAAAGCCTAACAAATTTCAAGTTACAGACTTAGCCGAGTCTAGGCAGGCGATATTATGATAAATTATCACTTTTTTTTTAAAACTCGTCAATTCATACAGCGGCACCCTGATCCCAAAGTATGCTTTAACCTGTGTTTAAGGGTGTCAGATAACTGATAGTTATATTGTTGTAAATTTGTACTCATACATAGAAGACACCCGCCTCGAGTACAATATAGAAATGCCATCACATAAAATATGTTTGCCTCTGGCGTGAATCAAACCCGCGCCAGGAACCAGTCAGTTAATAATAAATAAATAAATATATAGGGACAATTCATACAGATTGAGCTGGCCCCAAAGTAAGTTCGAAACTTGTGTTATGGGATACTAACTCAACGATATTATATTTTATAACAAATAAATATATAGATAAACATCCAAGACCCGAGGCCAATCAGAAAAAGTTCGTTTTTCATCATGACCCGACCGGGGATCGAACCCGGGACCTCCTGGGTGGCGGTTTGGCGTGGTAACCATTACGCCACGGAGGTCGTCAAGATATAATCGTAATCTGATGCAACTATCCACTAAACTATCACATTTCAAAGCGTATTCTGTACATTCAAAATTGAATCTCGAAAATATGAAACCTTTTCACATTGCAGTTGTTAATTCGAAAATTCCTACTCCGAAATAGTCACTGTTCGTTATATCGAGTCACAGATGTTCGATTGTGAGCCAAAATGAAATTCTGCCGTCACTTGTTCGTTTGACATTCGCGAGAGACGTGACTAGAATAACAAAAGATGTGTATAATACTTGGCACAAATAATGATACATTTGAAAGGGTTGCACAGATTTTAATTTAAAAATAGATACAACTAGCTGTTAAAGCGCCCCACGCGGGCGCTTTAACAGCAAGGGAAAATATCAATATTTTTTTCCCATGGGAATCTCTTTATCCCGTGGGAAAATTGCCTATGTCACTCTCCAGACCTTAAACTATCCCCAATAAAAAAATCATATCAATCCGTTCATTACTTTCGACGTGAAGGGAGGACAAACAAACAATCAATCAAACACACTTTCACATTTTGTAATATTAGTATGGATAATAATAATGCTTTATGTGCAATACACAAACAATTGATACAGTAAACGTTACAGACTAGTGTATACGCAAGAAAGCAGTCTTATTGCTGACAGCAATCTTTTCAAGGCAACCTTAGTTTAACAAATTTCTGTATGAAGTGGTGAGAGCTAGCAAAAAAAAAGAAACCCAGTTTCTCAGAAAGTTAATGACACATTAAATTATGTAGCTGTATTTTTGGTTGTAAAAATAATTTCCATTAACCTTATTTAGTGTCTGTTAGGGAAATATATTATTTTGTTCATGTGTTTTAAATTATTGACATATTTAATATTATTTTCACATTATCACTGACATTAAGTCAAAAGATAATATCGAGCCATCTCACAATACGTACAATCAAGGAACAAAAAATAAACGCTTCAAATTTCGACATCGAACCATTTTTATTATCGCGTTCTGTATTTTTCTGTCTTTCATTTGTCAGCTGTTTTACTCGGATTTTGAGGATATTTTACATTTTTGCTTCGTAATCATTGAAAAATTGTACAATTACGTTACAATTTGGAAACATTTTACATGTGGGTGACACTTTTTTTTACATATTTTTATATTAACAAATTGTACAACCACTATGAACGACACAAGTTTAATAATAATCTATTTAAATAAATATAAAAATGAATCCGGTTTCCCGTTGTGTTGTCACGCCATAACTTGAGAACGGCTAGACCGATTTAGCAGTTGATACCCTGTAGAAGCTTCTTACGAAAAAGAATATTAAGAAAATGGCCGCTTTTATAATTTGCCGTAGCACGGCACGGCACGGTAATACCGTGGACGCGATAGATATTTTGTGGCCGTTGACGGCATGCTGTGCCGTAGGGCGCTTTTATAATTCGCCGTAAAATCATTTACGCTTTGCGTCTTCAAAGTGCGGACGTCATGTTCTCCAAGAGACAGCGACTACTTATACTTTATTTGTTATTACGGCAAAGGCACGGCAGGCCGTTGCTGTTCACGGCCTGCCGTTGCCGTGGACGGTAAATTAAAAGCGTCTGCATACAATTCCATACATTTTGCTTTCCTATTTTACCGTGGCGGTAGAAACGTGCCGTGCCGTGCCACGTGCTACGGCAAATTATAAAAGCGGCCAATGGCTCAGAAAGATTGAAAAATACATTTAATTTTAAATTACCTCGTGTAACGAACGTCAATGACAGTCACAGCCATAGACACTATATAAAAGAAGCATTGTTTGTTAAATAAAGTAGTACAAAGCTACTCTGAGGTGGTACGAAGTCGCCTAGTCAGCTAGTAACAGCGAGTAAGTATCCAATAGACGCGTAAAGATTGTCATTTTCTTCGAAAATAATTGTCCTCAAATCTCAGTTGTCAGTTACTGCGCGCACAACCAAAATAAAGGTTGATAAAATACAAGGGTATTGGAAGCGTCTATAGGCTACGGTGTATGCTTGCTTGCCACCTTAGTGGTATAAAAAAAATACAATAAATATAAATATCTAGGGACAATTCATACAGATTGAGCTAGCCCCAAAGTAAGTTCGAAACTTGTGTTATGGGATACTAACTCAATGATATTATATTTTATAACAAATACATATATAGATAAGATAAACATCCAAGACCCGAGGCCAATCAGAAAAAGTTCGTTTTTCATCATGACCCGACCGGGGATCGAACAATACGATATATGTACAAAATACCAACACATTTGTACAAAGCCAATGGACTTGAAGGTGTCTCTGTTCAAAAGGGCTGCGTACTCGATGGCTAGTGATAAATAATTCTACATCATGCACACGCGCCACGAGAAAGTGTAGAGCTACTATTTAGTCAATCATTATAAATTTTAGGATTGACAATCACCATACACAATGTGCCTATGTGTTTGTGGACTACATGGTACTACATCTTTCAAGCCTGTTCTTGTAGGAACTTTGAGACCACTTATTGTTACGACGAATTGCTGCTGTAGAATTCAAGAAATTTAAGAAATTAATAATATTTTTGAGATTAAATTGAAAAGTCAAATAATTAATCTCATTCCAATACAATCAATCCTTTTTCCTTTTACATGTAACATACTTTTGCACGTGGTAATACAATAGACGTACAATATATAAAAATAAAATTATTAATACTAACAAAACTAATAGTAAAGTAAATACAATATTAAGTTCAAAATATTCTGCCATAGATATATTAGCTGCTGGACAACGCAAGTGTTTTGCTCCTCCATGACGTAGTACATGTTCAGTCCACCACACAGCACGTTCTAAAGATGTCTGTGGTTGATCATACATGATTGTTCGTAGTTTCTCCACATTTTTGCGGTAACTGTAAATCAAATATTCATAAAATAAATTGATAACATGGAAAGGCATATGCCCAACTGTGGGCAAATATATATATATATGTTTATTTAAAGAAGAGGAAGAATAAAATATACTAAGCTCTCTAGATAACATAGATTTTTTTATGAATATTTTTTTGTGCAGTCAGACATGAAAGAGGTTAGGGTCCTAAATTTTATTTAGAATTTCTGAATATTGCATGAAGGGATTACCTCAAATTTTCGTTTATCAATAGTATTCTAGGTAATTGCAAAGTTTCATGATGATGCTCATTTTTCTTACTGCATATCGATGAATTACGGGACAAGCCCACAACACATTCCCACCAATGTGTCTTCTGTGTAGCCAGGATCAACAACGGCGACATCAGATTAACAATAAGCGCTGAAGCTTATTGACGTCCCGGGCATATCGATGAATTAGTAAAAAATAATAGATCTAACCTGTCATCTCCAATAACAGTTTCAATGGCTTCTTTCAATCGTTCTTCAGATAAAGAGTCAAATTCCAACTTAACACCAATTTTATGCTGTACATACTTCTCAACATTGTACCATTGGTCACCAATCATTGGTATGCCAACGAATGGTACTCCAGCTGTAATTGATTCATCAGTCGACTGTAAACCCCCTTGTGTTATAAACAGCTTGATATTTGGATGACCTAGAAATGGATAAATAATTAATTAATATTACAGATAAAGCTACATATCGCCATCGTCATTCACCTAATGGTTTTAAGTTTTAACACAAATAATCATTGCATTTCTCCATTAAACGTGGCCGTCCCAAACAAACCTCGCGACTAATGGCACTAGACGAAACAAGGCACATAGGAAAGACCAACTGGGAGTCACTGTGGGTGGACGTCTGACGAATCCTCAATCCCCTGGATGAGGATTCAAGGGACCAAGGATCATAAGTCAAAGTAAGTCATTCCTTCATTGAAGTGACTTTTAGAATATCGGTGATATAAACAACAAAATTCTGTTTGTTTAAACAATGACTCAACCTGCGTGATCGTTCCACTTTGACATGCGTAATGAGGCCATAGAACTTGGATGGGTTTAAAGAATCCCCAGCTCCTCCGTGCTTCGGAGGACACATTAAGCTGTGTCAATCCCGACTGTTGTCTATCCTTATAGATAATATTCGTCAAGTCAAGTAAGTGATGACTTGGAAATACTGACACTGACACTCAGCAGTTGATACTAATAGCGGGAAGCACACAAAAAGAAAAATAATAATATGATGAGAATGTACTACCAACAAAATCAACAAAATTGTAATATTTAAGTAAGATAAACCACAATTGTAATTTAGACTGGGAAGAAAGAATAAATATATTTATTACTAGCTTACTAGCTTTTCCCCGCGGCTTCGCTCGCGCTTAATTTTATGACGTAGATCTCGTTTGACAACAAAACAACCCATACCGTGACTTGTAGCGCCATCTGTTGGCTGATAGCCCATCCCATACAGCGCCCTCTATAGTAGAAAAATTATTTTCCCATTGGAATGACACACTTTCACGGGATGAAAAGTAGCCTATGTTGCGCTCTTTACCCCTGACAATATGTTTACAAATTTTCATAATGATCGGCTGCTTAGTCAAGCCGTGAAGGAATAACAAACAAACAAATAAACAAACTCACTTTCTCATTTATAATATTAGTATGAAGTATGAGTATGTTAAAGAAAAGGACAATGACTTTTTATAGGTAACTTACGTAAGAGATCAGCTTGTGGTACCCATTTCATTACTTTGACGTTCTCCGAACGTCCAGGGATGTCATCCGTGTCCCATTTCCAAATAATATCATATGGAAGCTTGGCGAAAACATTCAAAAAGATGTCAAGCTTCTCTTGTGAAAATAATGATGGGGCGACATTTGTACCAAAACTGAAGTAAATGACACCATGTTTTGATGAGTCCAGGTAAGTCTTCAGATCCTGAAATGAAAATGAAAATTTTTATTTCAGAAAATTAGGCCTTCAAATGCACTTTTTCTTGTCAATTACAACTTGTAATATAAATAAATTAAAAGTAAAACAATCCATTTAAAAACAAGCTTTTATTTAATTGCGCTAAAAAGAATAAAATAAACTTTTCTTTTAAAATTTTAACTATCAACTTATAACGTCATTACACAATTTATATGACATAAAAGCTTGTCGCGAGATTTAATTACTAACATTTACTCGTAGTACGAATAAATGTTAGTTCGATAATTATGTTTATCATAAACAGGTAAATCTCGCGACCATGTAAAATGTACTAAGAGTAGGGTCACATTATATTCGTTGTTTAAAGAAGAAGAAGTAACTACAAATTTACGATTTTAAGATTTATTCCTGTACTTGTGCTACATCATCTTGCTTCTTGCCAAATTTCATGATTCTAGGACAACCGGAAGTACCCTATAGGTTTTTGGTCGGAACGGTTTTGTACGAAAAACGGAACACAAACGGCTGTATCGTAATTTTGTTATCATAATATTGTATTGTCATCTGATCTTCAGTTTTAAGCAAAATTTCAGCTCAATCGGTCTTCGGGAAGTGGTTAAAATTTTCGTTCCAAGATTCCGCCCTTACATACATACATACTTACATACATACATACATACAGGTCAAGTTAAATAAAAGCTTTAAAAAAAATAAACTACGTTATAAACTACTACCATTTCTGAAACAAGTAAAATAGCCACCGGTAAAAGAAATGGCGAAAGAAAACCGGTAACGGCCTTTTTTGTCATATAACCATTTTTTTTTCTACTCGGTACAATGTAAAATAATTTACAGGGCCGGCAACGCTTGATTGATACTCCCGGTGCTGCAAGCGTTCATAGGCTATAGTGACCGCTTACCGTCACGTCGGCCGTAAGCTTGTTTGCCACCTCAGTGATGTAAAAAAAATACATTTAAGGACGAAACCTGTGAAGAGAAAATAAATGTTTTTTTTATTATATTATTATTATTATTATCAATATCGGAAATGTGCAAGGGATATAGATTTAAAAAATACAGTCTAGTTTTAATTATTTTATATTGACCTTCAAGTAATTACTAACACCATTATTTATCTTTGCGTGTTGGCATTAATGAATTATGTAAATATGTATAATGCAAAAACTTATAAATAATTAATAAGACAGGCCCGGTGGTCGAAGACATGCCCGGTGGTCGAGTGGCTACCAATGGTCACTTTATCTCGAGGGCCGCTGGTTCGAATCCTGCGCAAGGCTAATATTTGTGTGATGAACAGTCTGTTTGCCTTGTTCTGGGTGTTTAATAAGTATTTATTTACAAAAAAAAGTATTAATGTATGTTTACTGACTGGACTGACTGTTTGATTAGCGTATACCCAACATTATGTAAAGATTTGTTTTCATAATATCTATTTAATCAATCAATTACGCTAAACACAACACTAAGTGGTACTGCACGATTACTGTCCCATACTCTACGCACATATAGAATATACTTAAGGGGAGCAACATTATGTTTATATTTAGGTCCAACTAGCATATATAAGCCCTGTGTGTGTCGGGATATAGGGATTTATTGTTTTACTTAGCTATTGGAATTTGTTAATGTTTAGTTAATGTGAATGATGTTTTAAGTGGTTGAATAAATGTTTTTTTTTTTTTTTTTTTACATATAAAAACAAACTATCAACATAATTCGCTATTTCGCCAATTGTCGCATTTATATCAAATTCATCTTTAGTATTTCATTTTCTAACTCTTCTTGTTTCATATAAACGTATTTGAACATATTGTAATTATAAAATTATTTTATGTAATACAATAATGTGAGATTGTTAATTATTTCGCTCATGTTTGGTGGATATAACAGGGGATGTACAACGCCACCGAATATTTCAAAATTATCAAGCATTGCCTCCATCGAACTAATCAAACCATCATTATCATCAACCCACAATTTTTTTGATTAGCCATCATTAAAAGTCTAGCACAGCCCCACGTTCGACAATGGCAATATCAAAGTAATTGTCACTTCCTAATAATTCTTCCACTTTCTCATATGACAATTGGACTAAAGAAATCTTTGAGGCCAAATGAACGAATACCGCTTTCTGTTCATTCAAATCTTGCTTCTTACTGGCTGATGACATTACTACAATTTTATTTCAAATGTTTACGGTTACGTCAGAGACATCAATTTCTGTAATATTTTCCACATGCTGATCTATGTACTTGGGTAAAGGTCTGACAGTAGAAAATGCATGCCCTTTTTCCATAAACTTCTTCAGTCAATCGATTAAAAACTGTTTGGTGGCTAATGACTGGAGCTGGACATAAGCGAACAATTTTTGCACAACCGACACTAAATAGTCAGTAGTACACTCATTTTGGAATAAAAAGTCCAAGAGGCTTGATTGTATTTTATTATATACCATTTCAAATAGGTATACTTTTGTATGACGGCAGACATAAAAATTATATTTACTTAAGCAACATTTTTTTTCAATTCCTAAAGACTAAAATGTGTCTTAGAGTACGTATCACACAGGAGTTTCAGAATGAAAGGATAAGGAATTTTGTCAATGAGTAAAACATTAAGAGAGTGCAAGTCTTAAAACAATGCATCGCGTTGTTAAACTTGCGCATTTGTGTATTTCACAAGCACAATAATGTCATTGGATTTAATAAAGAAGTTAGAAATATTGACGATATATTATTATTCGAGTACTAACCTGCGGTAATTCCTTTGGAGGAACCATATGCATTGCACCCAAATAAACAACACTTGGTGGCACAGGTCTATTAGAATCCCAAATTTTATGAAAATTTAAAAATAACAAATCAACATTGTTGGATAGTTCTTTAATACCGGGCGTATCTTTTCCATACAATTCTTTTAGCACATCATCTAAATACAACATTTCTGATTTATATGAATACTCAAATATATAATGTTCGTACAATTCAGCTACTTTTTCCAATAGAGTTAGATTAACTAATCTTTTTGTGTTAAGCGGTGGGTATAGCAAAGGATGCACAGATGCTCCCATAATCTCATAGTTATCAAAATTGGCTCCCAATGAACTTATCAATATTACTGGCGCATTGTATATATGACCAAAAACTAAGAACATTGTAAAGGCACTTTCTATTATAATTAAGTCAAACTGATTGCTTTTGTCATTTGCAAGTTTTTGTACTTCTTCATGTTCCATTTGTGTTTTCTGCAAATTCATAAAAAACACTATCATCTGTTGTTTTTGTTCGTGCAATGTCTGACTCTTGGCTGAAAACTTCAATAATGTCTCCTGCCATAATTTTAAAGTTACTTCATGTATATTTATTTCTGTTAAATTTGCTATTTTCTTATCTGGATACTCCGGCAGAGCAGTTATAATAACTAATTCGTGACCATTTTTTAAGAGTTCATTAGTTAGTGGTCGAAAAACAACTTGATGACTTAAAGATGGCGCACCAAATATGCACAAAATTTTTGAGCACTCAGTAAATTTTATTAGTGAGACAAAAAACAACAAATCACTTGAACGCATGTTTGTTTTAAATATCAATTTATACTGAGGATGTACTAATGCTGCCAGCTCTTTATATGCAATTGACCTGATTGTTTGTCCTAGAGATAATAATTGTACTTAATTATACATCAAACATCAGCGGTTTCTAGTGACTATCTAATTATAATACTGTAAAACTAATTGTAGAAACGTTTTTTTTTTTACTGAGATGTAAACACGTGTGTAAACCTTGTATATAACGGTAGCAGTTTACAAATTAAAATAAATACACAAATTATTTATATAAGATCAAACGAACTTCTCAAGTGAAGTTCGATCATTATTATATGAATCGCTTCATTGGAAGATATAATAATTTACCACGTAGTCCCGTAATTCTACAGATTAAAATAAATACACAAATTATTTATTACGGTATGTACTCTCTGACAAGAGAACGTGTTTGTAAAAACCTAATTCTCTGAATAAAAGTTATAAATCCTTAAATGTCGAAATCACCTTTTATGATTATTTTTTCGAATGAACTCTAAAAACACAATTTTAATAAAAATGCGAATTGTCTTGAATTTATTATTCGGTTAGATCACATGACATTCTAAATATTATTTTCTTAGATATCCAGGCTATCTTCGTGACATTTTGCTTAGCTTTCTTGCAAGTAAGAGAAATGAGTACATCCGAAAACTCGAATTTCGTAGTAAATGACTAACGGATAAACCAAAGGGCAGTCGTTTAAGCTGGTTCATTATCCACTAAGACTATGACCCCTCATTTAATCTTTTGTTATCATGTAAATGCTGTTTATACAATACATATTGCGGTCAAAACAAACGTTACTTAATAAATATCCATTTCTAACACTTAATTGTTAAAATAAAAGAAACTGTAATGAAAAAATATTGTCAAACATTATATAAATTTAATGTTTATTCAGTTGTTAATTAGTGCGTTTGATATTGATATCAACATTTTAATTTTCACACTATGTTAAAATACATTAAGAAATTTCCTTTTCATAAGCCAAGTTTTCTTTGAAGAATGAGCATTGATAGATCAGCCATAATTTGTTTGACATGTAGACAACTTTCATATAGGTACTTTTGTGGAAATGCTAGGGATCTGTAGAGCTCTCCATCTTTTTCATAATTAAAACATCCTTTTTATCTGCTTAACCCCTTTAGCAACAGATAGATCTGCTCTGTAATAGCACGAAGCAAGCTATTAATGAGCCAATGCTACTTAGTAGCAAGTGTATCCAAGAATTGCTAGTGAGAGCCATGCTTATTTCAAGCGTGCTCTAGAATTGACAGCCGTTCGATTTTTGAGCACGCTACCTGTAGCGCGGGTGGAAGGGGCGTGCTTTGAGCACGAAATGTCGAAGGAAATTTTTGGAGATATTCCAAGTATGGATACTTGGAATATCTCAAAAATCTGAAGGAAATTTATTGAATGAATGACGAAATGCTGAAGGAAATTTTTGGAGATATTCCAAGTATATGGATACGTATATTGATACTTGGAATATCTCCAAAAATCTGAAGGAAATTTATTGAATGGATGACGAATATTGATTCTTGGCGTATCTTCAAAAATTTCCTTCGGCATTTCGTACACCTGCAATAGGTAAATTTGAGTTTTTTTGACAAAATACACGCAGTATATAGGTACATTTTGTTTAAGGAATTTTTTGAAGATATTCCAAGTATATTGATACTAAACTTGATCTCAAAAAATTTCCTTCAGCATTTCGTCATCCATTTCCTCCTGTTCTATATAATTGACGTAATACAAATAAAATGTATATGCTTCGTGTAGTTTGTCTAAAAAACTCAAATTTATAAATTTACCGGTTGCAGGTGTAGGATAGTATTGAGGAGTAGGCAGGTCTTATGAATAACGATATTATGAAGACAAGGGTGCATCCGTACATTCACTAGAATGTACGGATGCTCCCACGTCTTCAGAGTTATCCGTAAGACCTCCTTGCGTGGACGCATGGACTACCTTCTAAGAGAGGTAAGGCACAGCGGATAATCCGCTCAAATCGGAGCAGCCCGTCGCGAGAAGAACCTCCACCTTACAGAAGATGGTAGCCAAATTGCATTAGTCTCAGGAAGGACCTCAACCTTACAGAAGATCGTAGCCAAATAGCATTGGTCTCGGGAAGGACGTCAACTGTCCTCAAACTTACAGAAGATCGTAGCCAAATGGAGATTGGTCTCGACCATATTGTGTTCCTACGGTGAGTAAGGTCTCTAGAGCTCCACTTTCTACAGGGTCGGCAACGCGCGAGTGATACATCTGGTATTGCAAGTGTCCATAGGCTACGGTGACTGCTTACCATCAGGCGGGCCGTATGCTTGTTTGCTACCTTAGTGGTATAAAAAAACTTCAGCAGATGCAATAGTATATAAATTATTTACTTAAAATTTCTACTTACATCATTTAATACTGTTTCAGCGACCTGATGTATACCTCCCAGAAAAATAAGACCGAGTGGCGAAGGAATCCGTCCTGCCCAAATCTTGTACATATTTAGAAACAACAAATCCAAATTATTTGTCAATTCATTTATACTTGGAATATCTCCAAAAATTTCCTTCAGCATTTCGTCATCCATTTCCTCCTGTTCTATATAATTCAAGTAATACAAATAAAATGTATATGCTTCGTGTAGTTTGTCTAAAAAACTCAAATTAACAAATTTACCCGTTGCAGGTGTAGGATGGTATAATGAATGTACAGATGCTCCCACGTCTTCATAATTATCCAAAACACCTCCCATTGAACTAAAATAGATTACTGGAGCCTTGAATATATGAGAGAGTACTAAATTCGGTTTACAAACTGACTCGATAATGATGAGTTCAAAATCATTTGTATCATTTATGAGTTTTTGTATTCCACCATCCTTCAGATTGCCTATACAAATTGGCGTTGAGAGCGATGTAAAGATTTTGTTTTGTTCATGTAAATTTTTACTTTCATCTTTAGATAGTTTTGTTACTGTATCTGCCCACGCAGTATGTAAAGTTTCATATAGATCAATTTCTGTCAGATTTTCAACTTTACTTCCAGGATATTCGATATATGGTGATGCCACTACCAACTGATGTCCTTTTCTAAGTAGTTCTCTTGTTAATTGTCTAAATACACTCTGATGGCTTATAGATGGAACTGCATAGATACACAAAACTTTGGCACTTTTAACTTCATAATTAAAATATATAACGTATATAAACAAAATATTTAAACGCATTTTAATTGAATTTATTTTGTTGTTACAATGTGGATCTTTTTGATCGAGTGCTTGTCACTTTATGAGATCTTATTTTATTATCGAAGCTACTCAAATACAATATTTACTATTCTGCATAAACTAATTTATATTGTGATAATGGTAGTTATAATTAGTTACAGTAAATAAAAACTAATATTACGTTGAACATCAATGCAAATAGAACCTTATTCCATGACGTTACGTTCATGTATTTTATTGTCGAGTTTGTTTTCATGCGACTCTTTTTACAATTGTAATATTTTAATAATTATTTATGTTCACCTTCGTTTTAATTGTAAATATACATGTTAAGATCATACAGTTATTCTTTACACATTAGGTATAAATTAAGTAATTTCTTTATATGTTCTATCTATAATGTTGGAATAGACAAATATTCAATGGGACCTTCTTCCAACTTGATGTCAAAAGTCTATGACAGTTCTTTTATGTTGTCATATAAAATAAAGAACTATCTAACAAGAAAATTTATTTCCTTGTCCTTTTTCTATAATTCCAATAGGTTATGGGCCCAGGGCACATTAAAACTACTCGCAAATAGTTTGAACACAAAATCACAAAATTACAGGAATTTAATGGTGAACGATAATAGCACTTGGAAATTTCGAATTCGTTCGTTACTTGAAGAATTGCAAGTATTAACTGTAATTGATAACGAAAAACCAGTGATTTGTTATTTACTATTCGCTGGGTGCGCGACGGCAGCGCCAACTAGCGGATGAACTTTAGGCGGACTCTGAAGTGTCAAATGGCGAGTTGTCATTACGAATAGTAAAATAAACAAAGAAATATTTTCAATGAAACGTCGTATTTAAAATCGTTTATTGTAAACTTAACTTAACATTCTCATACTACATGGATAATTAATCAATAAAAGTGTTATTTTATAGGTTAACTTACTTTTTCTTCTTGACGGCTGTTATCCATTTCATTCGTTTTTCTTGTTTCCAACGTGCTTGTGGAAATTTGTAGAATTTACAAGCACTGTTTACGCCAGTGTTTTTACAGTTATCAACACAGCAGGTATCGTGACCCATATTTCTTTATTTTTAACGAAATACAATAAACAACAACACTCCACTATGTATACGCAAGGATGACATCCGCCGCGAGTTCCTTTTTTAGCCACGGCGGGCGCTGCGATCGATTCGTCTGTCCCTACTCCCCGCTTTGCACCCAGCGAATAGATTCGTAATGTTTGACACATACCCGCTGCCACGTCGACTGAGGCCACAGTCTTAGTTGAATTTCTTCCGACTTAGTCGTAGTTTGACGTTCAGTGAATGCGTATCTTACAATAATATCACAAAAATGGTTAAATGCACTGTTAAAACATGTATGTCGTGATCCCAAACTAATAACAAAGCAAGTGGTATCACTTTTCACAAATAAGAATGCTTAATTATGTTAAAATTATACCAAAATAGTATTAAAATCGAAATTAATATATTACGCATTGTTTTTGCCAACAGTGTTGCCAGTAAAAACGATTTTAAGTTTCCCAAATGTTGGGAGTTTAGTCAATGACGAACTCATACGCCTTTATGTATCATTAGTAACACAGTAGAAGTAAACCTACAACCAGGCTCAAACTAGAATTAATTATTTACTTAGAATTGATTGATACTAAAATCAATCGCTAGTGCTACGCACGTCAAGACAAGAAAAAACAAATCATTTTCCTCTTTTTGATATGGCTTTTAACTGACATTTGACATAATGATATTATTACTATGACAGTGAAGTAACAATTTCATCTTTTTTATTGTGGTAACGGTGTTTAATTTAAATTGTTTCTGCAATTATCAAATGTTCGATTGAGTACAATAGTTTTTTTGTTTTATGTTGTATTTTATTCAAATTATTTAAATTTATTATTTTATTTTATTTAAATTTCATTTTCATTTCTTAACAATAAAAAAAATCTACTGAAGACTTGGCTGTATGGGCATAGTTCCCTTTGCCTACCCAGAATGGGTGAAGAAAACAAAAAAAAATCTCTGCTAAAAGTTAGTAGTAGCACAGAATAGATATTAGTAGTAGGTCTTCATCGGTTAGATTCATCAATGACTAAAAAATGGAAACTTCTCCATTCCGCCATGATTCATTCTTGAAATATAATAATATGTATGTACCAATATTTACGCATCTATATATTTATTTCTTCCTATCTTTAATTCTTCTGTCACCTAAGAAACAATAATATGGTATAAAAACTTTATTTTTATTTTAAAAAGACTCATTAACATTCATTCAATGGGAAAATTATTCATGAGCTGGCAACTCTGACCATTTTTCTGGAAGTAATGCTTTTGTCTCATTTTGACCATAATTAGTTTGACTCTAGAAAAAAAGAGACAAACATATTTTACTTTGGCATATGCTCGGAATATGTATCGGTTTCAAAGCTACGTCTTTAACACTGAAGTGGTTGCGGCTTTTTACGAATGCTTTGTATGGCGTTACTTCTCTTGTCTTAGAAGAATATATAAAACCTCATTGCGAAAATTTATTGAATATTTGTCTATTCCAACAGTCCCTCTCAAATATTCAAGTATAATGTTAATTGAGAACTTACCAATTCGATAAAGAAAAACATATGCTACAAAAAGATATGCACATACCATTACTATCATAGGTATTTTAAACTAAAAATAAACAATTTAAATTAAGTTTAATTTACGCCTTAATTCTAGGAACTTCGCTGTAGGCACCATCTTTATGAAGATATCAGCTAGTTGGTTTCCTGTGGATATACTTTCTAGCTTTATTACTTTGTTAGTAAGTTGTTCACGGGTAAAATGGTATTTAATATCTATAGGCTTAGTCCTATTATGATTAGAGGGGGTTATTAGCGATGCTAATACAATTGTTATTATCTTCAAAAATAATTATTGGCTGCGTTACTGAAATCGAAATACTATTTAATAACGATTTTATCCATATCGCTTCTCTGACAGCCTAAAATAAGGTCATATATTCAGCTTCTGTTGAGGAAGGCAGCGACTGTATTTTGTTTACGTGTATTCCACGTAATTGCACAATTATGGAACACTTTAAATATATGTCCTGTTGATTATTTAATGCATTATAGTCTATTGGAATAGACAAATATTCAATGGAACCTTCTTCCAACTTGATGTCAAAGTCTATGACAGTTCTTTTATGTTGTCATATAAAATAAAGAACTATCTTCTAACAAGAAAATTTATTTCCTTGTCCTTTTTCTATAATTCTAATCCGGCAAATTATTAATTCTTTCGCTTTGTCTCAGTTTGCTAGATGAAGGTCCAGCCTCTGAGCTATTATCAGGAGTATGTTTGTGGTTGCTGCCTATTAAATTTGCCGATTTATTATCGGGCTTATTAATTTCGGCGGGAAATTGAACGGATTTATTATCATTATTGACGGGCCCTTGCAATGAGAAATTTGTTGCTTTCTACGTTAAACAACTTATAACCATTTTGATCGTAACCAACTAGAATAGCTATAAATGATTTTTCGTCAAATTTCAATCTTTTAGTCTTGTCATTCATGGACATAGGCCGTTGTACCGTTTTTTTTATTTTTATTGTGCCACATTTCGTATGGTGTTTAATTATTTACAAGCGCTTTTTTGTGGGTAGTCTGTTTATTAAATATGTACTTGACAATACAGCTTCGCCCCAGAAGGATTTCTCCAACTTCGCACTTGTTACCAATGTTTGAGCCATTTCGGTTAACGTAGTACGATTCATACGCTCAGCTACACCATTTTGTTGCGGCGTGTATGGTACAGTCAAATGATACATTATTTCCTTACAAACACAAAAAACTCCTTGAATTCATTTCAAAGATATTCTCGCCCGTTATCGCAATACAAATTAGTTACTTTTCTAACTTTTAGTTGAGTACATTAAATAAACAACAGTATAATGAGTAAAATCGTCAATAAATGTAACGAAATAATGTTTGTCATCAATAGTTGCAGGTATTATCGGTCCACACACATCAGAGTGTATAATAAAGAGTGGTCAGTAGCACCAGAATCTAAAAGAAAACAAATTTCATTATTAGTTAAATGATTGTCAGCAGCAGAGGGTAACTTACATTTTGAAAACATAAAAACAAAAACCGTCCTCGTCATTCATGTTGGTCTGAACATTGTTTGCCGTCCTGTTCTGTCTGGTTGATTGACCATTTGTTTGTTGAAACGTTTACTTGTAGAAATCAATCCTTTTTATAATGATTACAGCGTCCACAATGAACACAATACATTTTTGACGTTTTGTAGATAGACTTTCTGTTTTGATTATATTCTTTCTTCATGTAATAGTTGTTATTTTTATTTTTATATGGTGCGGGAGACAAATTTTGAGCAGGAAACCGTTTGGTGCCAGCATGCAAAACTTTCAAATGTGTGGTAGTTTCATCTTTCAACTTCACCTCCTGGTCTAATAGTCGTGTCTTCACAAAAACAAAATTAAGCTGTTCTTCACCGTTATTACACCATCGTAGGATGTAGGTAGTGTGAGAAAAAGATGTGCAATTTTGTCAATCTCGTCTATTCTTGCTCCAGCAGTAATTAACTCCGTAATTATATTATCAAAATTCGTAAAATGTTGAAATAATGTCCTATCAGGTTGTAATTTCAAATTTAATAACTGTTTTCGCAATGCTAACTGAGTAGCTAAGCTGCGCCTTTCGTATATTTTATCTAAATCATCCATAATCATTTTCGCCGTATTAGATCCTTGGCTGCCTTGGCGAAACTTAGGAATGCATCACCCAAAAATTCAATAATTGTACCTTTAGCTACGAGATTCTTCTTAATCCAAAATTTGATTCGGGTTTGTTGGTTTTTCGTTATCAATTACAGTTAATACTTGCAATTCTTCAAGTATTGTATATATGTCAGAGAAGCGATATGGATAAAATCGTTATTAAATAGTATTCGATTTCAGTAACGCAGCCAATAATTATTTTTGAAGATTATTAGCATCGCTAATAACCCCTCTAATCATAATAAAGGGTGTCCCAAAAGTAAAGAGACTATTCTCAAAATCAAACTAGGCATAGAAAAATATTTCAAAAAAAAAATGATTGTCATGGTATAACCATAGATAACATATCTGTCAAAATAGACGGAATTTTGAATCGTGATTGCTATTTTTGAAAATGAAGCGAGCTGAACAAGAATTGTTTTCAAAGAGAGTTAATTCAATACTATTTGTGTCATCGGAAATTTGACACAGTACGTCATTTTATTCAAGAGGGAGCAAGAAATACTAGTCTGTACAGAATAATAAAACGTTATGAAGGACCAGAAGAGACCGATTTCAAAAAGATTCCGGGCAGACCTCGTACAGTATCTACATGTAGAAATATAAACCGAGTAAAAAAGGTTTTTGCACAGGCATGTTCAACATCGGTGAGAGTTGCGGCGGATAAACTAAACATTTCTAAGTCCAGTGTATCTAGAATAAAATGTAAAGATATAGGCTTGAAAGCTTATGTAAAATTAGCCGCTCCCAAATGTGTTATAGATCAGGAGGCGCGTGACAAGCGTGGGTGCCGTAAAGTTTATGAAAAAACTTTGAAAATTTTTCTTATAATTTATGATGAGACATACGTACCGGTTGACCCAAGCGATGTTCCTGGGAAACAATATTTCCACGCAACCTGTTGTGACATTGTTGATTATAATGAAAAAATCGTACCAAAGGCCAAGTTTTAAAAAAAATACCTTGTTTGGCAAGCTATCGATGAAAACGGCAATGTTTCCGAACCCTATTATCGTACAGGGTCTATGAACGCCCAGATTTATCTTAAAGAGTGCATTATCAAACGACTAATACCCTTTATAGACAAGCATTATCAGAGAGAAGATGTTTTGTTTTGGCCGGATTTGGCTTCATGCCATTACGAGTATATTGTTACGCAGTATTTACAGACCGCAGGTGTTGAGTTCATAACTAGACAAAATAATGCCCCGAATGTGCCTCAAGCTCGAGGTATTGAAATGTTTTGGGCCCTGTGTAAAAAGGAGTATAAAAATACACAGATATACCACAAACGTTGACATCTTTCAAAAACCGATGGACCAGATTGGCCAAAAGAGTAGCAGCTACATCTGGAAAAGCGGTCATGAAGCGTGCTGCTATTAATTTGAGAAAAATTGGATACAAAGGAATCGCTGGAGCAAATTTGTTATAGGTGTTAAAAGTAAATTAGTTTTACTTTCATTTGCATTCCAAAAACTTATGCTATCAGATTATTTTTTATTAAATATTGTTAAGATAATTTTGTCTCTTTACTTCTGGGACACCCCAGTAGGACTAAGCATATAGATATTAAATACCATTTTACCCGTGAACAAATTACTAACAAAGTAATAAAGCTAGAAAGTATCTCCACAGGAAACCAACTAGCTGATATCTTCACAAAGATGGTGCCTACAGCGAAGTTCCTAGAATTAAGACGTAAATTAAACTTAATTTAAATTGTTTATTTTTATTTCAAAATACTAATGATAGTAATGGTATAATGCATTTTTATTTTTTCGAATTAATAAGTTCTCAATTAACATTATACTTGAATATTTAAGGGGGACTGTTGGAATAGACAAATATTCAATGGGACCTTCTTCCAACTTGATGTCAAAAGTCTATGACAGTTCTTTTATGTTGTCATATAAAATAAAGAACTATCTAAAAAAAAAAAATGTTTGGGAATGAATAGCGATAGTTTTTATTATTCATATGGTTGTTAGGTTTCGCTTACTTTCATGCTCCTTGTTCGCAACCGGCATCACAAATAGGGACTTTTTAGGCAATATCCTCTAAATTATCAGTGCCTACTCTTTTATGTTTGTTTTATTTTATTGTTTTTTTTTAATTATGGCATTGTATAAAAAACTCATTGGATTAAAACTGTTTGTCAAAGTACAACTACAATTCAGCCGAAGTAAAGTCAGCGTTTAAATGGGTTTCGTTATCTCGAGCTTCTCCGTGCTTTGGAGGGCACGTTAAGCCGTCGGTCCCGGCTGTTGTCGATGGCTGACAGTCGTTAAGCCAAGTCGGTGGCCTTAGGGCGGTTTGAAAACACCGGTCTCTGCCAATCCGCATTGGAGCAGCGTGGCAGAGTACGCTCTAATCACCTTCGATTGAAGAGAGACCCGTATCCCAGCAGTGGGATGATTATGGGTTGATATGATGATATGATGAAGTCTTGTTGTGTATTAAAAAAAAAACGAAATTGAACTCAAAAAAAAATTTTTTTGAAACGATGTTTATATTCTTTGGCCGAATTTTGACATTGTAATTTAATGTTATGAGAATACTGATGTGAATTTATTTATCTGATACATATTTTTTTTAAATGCAAAAGTATAATAATAATTTTATTCTCTATGTCTCTAATTTAGTATTTATTTACGTTGATTTGATTCACATGGAAACAGAATAACTATATTATTTAATATAATGTCAATTTTCATTGTAAAAACGTTAGTAAAGACATTGTCCCTAAATAAAGTCACAGGAAGCCGCATCCGGTCATATTGGAAGCATTTGGGAGAGGCCTATGTTCAGCAGTGGACTTCTTGTGGCTGAGATGATGATGAATTTTTGCGTCACCCTTTTACCAAGACCCCGATGCTATGTAAAAAAGAAATTTACTTTAAATTTCTACTTACATCATGTATCACTTTTGCAGCAACTTGATGTAAACCTCCCAAAGATGTAACACTTAGTGGCACAGGACGCTTTCCTGCCCAGATTTTGTGCATGTTTACAAATAATATGCCCACATTGTTGGTCAACTCATTGATAGCAGGTATTTGTTCAAAAATTTCTTTAAGCATCCCATCATCCTTTTTATCCTGTGCTGTACAATAGTATTGAAGCAAAAAGTATTTATATGCTTCAAGCATTTTATCCAAAGAACTCAAATTTACAAATTTTCCAATAACTGGCTTAGGATAATACAATGAATGTATGGATGCTCCCACATTGTCATAATTGTCAAGAACCCCTCCCATTGAGCTAAAAAAGATTACTGGAGCTTTAAAAATATGAGATAACACTAAATCCGCTTTACAAACTGACTCAATTATAATGAGATCAAAATTATTTTTATCATTTATAAATTTTTGTATTCCCTTATCCTTTAAATGGCCAACACAGAGATACTTTGTAAGTGATATGAAATATTTGTTTTGTTCATGCAAGTTTTTACATTCGTCTGTGTTTAAATCATTGACTGCATCTCTCCAAACTGCATGTAAAGTTTCATTAAGATCTATTTCTGTTAGGTTTTCAGCTTTACCTTCTGGGTATTCAATAATTGGTGTCGCCACGACTAAGTGATGACCTTTTCTACGTAGTTCTGTTGTCATTGCTCTAAATACACTTTGATGACTTATAGATGGAACTGGATAGATGCACAAAATTTTGGCACAGTTAATATCATGAATATAAATTATAACGTAGATTGATAATATACTTAGGCGCATTGTTTTTTTTTTGTTAATACGTCTTTTGACTTACACTACTGCTACCATTATGATTAAATCTTTAATTTATGTTTATTTTATGCTAATATTTTTTGTTCAGAGTTTAATAGGTACTTTGAATGTACAGTACGTGTAACTAAATATTTATATTGACCATTTAACAATATTTGTTCAATTGTTAATACATGCGTTACATTTATCTGGGGGCACGGTAGTGCGCGCTAAGTCGAGCAAAAAAGCGACACGGCCGTACCATTCTTTTCTCAAAGCAATTCAGGCCATTTTCGAACCCCTATAACTTCGTTGCAGATAAAACTAGAAGTCTGAATTTTCAGTTACAAAGCAGGCATTGTATAAACATGGTATATTTAAAATTTCATTAAACTTGAATCAGTAGTTTAAGAATTATAACGAGTTGACTTGGCAATCGCACTAAACAATCTAATTTATTTATGTATTACTTGTGAGATATATTGTGTTTTCATGCGATGGCCGAGTCTAGAGAATATACTTATTTAAAACGTTAAAGATTTTTAATATTGATGATGGACATTATAAGATGTATTAGATTAGATGATTAACGATATAAAACAGAAGGTCCCCTAAGTAGGGACTGAATAAATTAATAACCGACTTGGTATTACATGGATCTCACAACTTCAACGGTAGAACAACTGAGTTGTGAGACTTGATTTTTTTGACAAGTATTGTTTTTTGTGGGTATTACTTTAGGGTAATTAAATACTTTTTTATTACAGTAAATCCTTACTAAGTAATATTATAAATAACTATCTTGACTAAGCTAGCTTGACTAAGCAGCCGATCATTATGAAAATTTGCATACACATTGTTAGGGGTGCAAAGCCCAACATAGGCTACTTTTTATCCCGTGAAAGATGTCGTTCCAATGGGAAAATATTTTTTCTACTATAGAGGGCGCTGTATCGGCCAACAGATGGCGCCACAAGTCGCGCTATGGGTTGTTTTGTTGTTAAACGAGATATATACAGTCATAAAATTAACGCGAGCGAAGCCGCGGGGAAAAGCTAGTAGTAATATAAAGAGTACTGTTACAAATACGTTGAAGAAATTTTTATATGCATTTTTTTTGTTTAATTGTTGTGTAAAAATATTGCATGCATTTCTTACGAAAAGATGACATTAAGACTGATGGTCACCAGTCTAAATGAAAATAACAATGTCAATAGTTACATGTGACATACATACAATTACAACTAAATGTGTAAAGAATTTTTGAGAATGAATGTAAAAATGAAAATGATTTTTCTTTTATCTAGAAACTGTGAAGTATTTTTAAACAGTTAAATGTTAGACAAAAAAAGTTTATTTTATTTTTCTTTCTTTAAAATATCTTTCACTCATTTTAGAATATTATTTTAATAAAAAATGAATAGAAAATTGCCTTTAGCTTTATTGCCTCAGTTCTTATTTTACTTGTAACTTTTAGATGCTCTGAGAATGAAAATTCTACAAAAAAATCTACTTACCTCATCTAATACTTTTTCTTCAACTTGATGCATACCACCCAAAGATACGAGGCCCAATGGCGCTGGACGCGACCCTGCCCAAATCCTGTGCATGTTTAAAAGCAACATGTCCAAATTGTTCATCAATTCATCAATAACAGGCATTTGTCTGCTTCTGATATACGCGATTTAGAGAAACAGAGCGTGTCCGAACGGAATAAGAGAAAGCGCCCTCATGACATATCGGATACCTTAATGGACGAAATAAAAAAAGAAATTAAGGATTCTCTCATGACATTTGCGGACTCGCAGTCTGAGCAGACAAATACAATCTTAACTGCTCTAAAAGATATTCAACAAACCACGAGTAAAGTTGAGAGCACCATAACGTTCCTATGTGATGAAAATCGTGAACTTAGGAAGAAGATTGATCTCCTAGAACAACAGAATAAAGTAGACAGAGAACAGATCATGTTATTAGAAAATAGATTGGAAGATTTACAAAGGACTGAAAGAAAATCAAATATTGAAATTAAAAATGTACCATTAAAAGGGGGAGAATCAAAAATGGAATTATGTGATATGATGTATACTCTCGGGGAAAACATGGGATGCAAAATAGAAAAGATGGACATAAAAGATATTTTAAAAGTAAATAAAAGTAAAACAGATAATGGTACCATTATAGTTGAATTTACTAATACAATCATAAAAACTGAAGTAATAAAAGCTGCGAAAGTTTATAATACGAGAAATAAGACGAACAGACTGTCTGCGAAACATTTGGGAAACAAGTCCAAGCCCGATATCCCTATATATATAGGAGAAAATCTAACTCCTAAAGCATCCCGACTTTATTTCCTGGCACGAGACATAAAACAACAGAAGAATTACAAGTACTGCTGGACCAACTTCGGCAAGATTTACCTACGGGCAGATGATAACTCACCGATAATATCGATAACTAGTGAAGCCCAGATTCAACAGTTAGCTACCAAATGACTATTTTTCCCATGGTGTTATTGCTGTTGTTTTTATTTGATATGTACCGTGAGTATAGATAATTGTTTGCTGAGTACTTTGTGTAATACCTCTTATATCGTAACAAAATTATTAAGTCTGAAACTGGATCTGATAACTTTTATGAAAGCTTTGCGTAAATCAGATTTAAAACTGCATTTTGTAACAAAATACATTAATTCAATTAATTCTGCATATCCCCCCTACTCAATCTTAATTTTATATGGATAATAAGCCAGATTCCATAATACAAGAATTAGATACATTAAATAATATAACCGCTATAGAAACCTCAATTGAAAAACTAAATAATCACTTACCACCTGGCTCTCCTAATCTTTCTATTGTTGCACAAAATATAAGAAGCGTACACAATTATACAAACTTAGATGATCTTGATATTAATCTCTCTATTCTTAAACATGTCATCGATATTATCGTTTTGACAGAATGTCGTACTAATCCTAATAAGCCTATCCCTAGTAAGCGTAATTATCTAAGTTATCATTCAAATTTAAAAGTTAATCAAAACGACGGTGTAGTTGTATATGTGAAAGATAGCATAGATCACACTGCGAGAGAAGTACCGCTTCCTGGCGCTTCCTGTATCGAAATCTCCACTAAGTGCCATAATATTATTGCGATCTACAGATCTCCTTCTGAGAGAAACCCCATAGATTTTATTCAATCACTTGATAATCATATTACCTCTACAAAACTGAAAAATAAAAATATTATAATTATTGGAGATATAAACATAAACATAATAGAAGGAAATAAAGATAGATATTCAGATGCATACCTTGATACATTAGCATACCATAGTATTTTACCGGGTCACTCATTTGATACTCGAGTCAATAGTTGTATTGATCATATAATGACTAATTTAAATCCCACACGTTTCGCATCTACAATTGCAGTACTCGACACAACTATTACTGATCACAAACTGATAAGTATGTTCATATATGATGAATCAAATTCAAAACCCTCTAAATACGTAAAAAAGAAAATTTCAATAGATTTCTCAAATGCTGTTCTAACATTACGAACCAAAATTACGCCAGATATTTTAAATACTAGTGACCCGGAAAAATTAGCTACGGACCTTATTACAATCGTAACAGACTCTTTAAACTTAAATACAAAAACGATAACAGTGTCCAATAGTAAAAGAATTCTAAAGCCATGGATAACACCAGGAATTTTAAAATGCATTAATCATAGAAATAAATTACAGAGACAACTAAAGCTAGACAAATCAAATGAAAGTCTTAAAATTACATTTCGTAGGTACAGGAATTACTGCAATAAATTAATTAACAAATTAAAAATCCAATTTGAAAAAGATCTTTTGGAAAAATCTAAAACCAGCTGTAAAGAATTATGGAATTGTATTAAAAATATCACACATTTAAATAAACAGAAAACATCAAACACAGAATTAAAAACCTTAAAAAACAACCCAATTGAGTCAGCGAACTTCATAAATGACCATTTTAACAATGTCGGCAAACGTCTAGCAAAAGAAATAAAAAACACTGATAATAATATAATTCATGAATATTTTGTGTCTCTAAAATCGCTGCCTAATACTATTGGCATCATTGAACCTGAAACTACAGAAATTGAATCAATTATAAATAATCTTAAAACTGACTCTGCCGCTGGATGGGACAATATCCCCACAAGATTCATTATAATGGCAAAAACAGAGCTTATTCCGATTTTAACTCATCTATCTAGACTAATGTTTCTCCATGGTGTTTTCCCTCGGTGTTTGAAACGCGCGATCATACACCCTGTTTTTAAAGCCGGTGATCCAAATGATATTAACAATTATAGGCCCATTTCTGTTTTACCCGCGATATCTAAAATTATGGAGAAATTAATCAATACGCGGCTTATACAGTTCCTTGAAAAATATAACCTATTGTCCAACTGTCAATACGGCTTCCGTAAAGGGAAAAACACCGAAGACGCAATTCATGACCTAACTAAGGAAATTATTAAGAACCTTGATGAAAAGAAGAAAACTCTATGTATTTTTCTAGACCTCAAAAAGGCCTTCGATACGGTCTCTGTTCCCGTTCTCTTACGTAAAATAGAAAAAATAGGAGTTAGAGGTAATTTTCATCGATTAGTATCCAACTATTTAAGCGAACGTTCTCAAAGAGTCAAACTTGATGGTGATACGTTTAGCAATGACACCCTTACTGAAAATTTCGGCGTTCCACAGGGTAGTGTCTTGGGGCCTACCCTGTTTCTTATGTATATAAATGATCTCACTGATTTAACTTTAGCAAATGGACATATTTACTCCTATGCAGACGACACTGCAATACTTTTTGAAGGAAAAAAGTGGCCTGATGTGTACAAATATGCAGAAGTCGGATTAGGTCGTGTTATTCAATGGCTAAACATAAATTCATTATCTCTGAATATCAATAAAACCAACTATATTCCTTTTTCAATCGGTAACTCTGACGAACCAGGCGAGGATCTAACTGTAACTGCACATATATGTTCTAGCGCTAAAGATTGTGACTGCTTGATAATTGAAAGAGTAAAGCGTACTAAGTACCTTGGTGTTACGCTCGACAACAACCTAACATGGTACCCCCAACTTGCTGTAGTAGCAGCCCGATCGAGAAAACTTATCTGGCTCTTTAAGCATTTACGAAGGATAGCTGACGTACAATTACTCACATATATCTACAAATCTCTTGTTCAATCGATTATCCTGTACTGTATAACAGTCTGGGGCGGTACATTTAAAACAAAATTTATAAGTATAGAGCGGGCCCAGAGAGCCGTGTTGAAGGTCTTGCTACGAAGGGATAGATTATATAGTACTACAAAATTGTATTCCGAATTAAATGTATTAACTGTCAGGCAGTTGTATATTTTGCAAAGTGTTATAAGAGTGCATAAAAACACCATTATTGACCCAAACCTCGTTAACAAAAGAATATCACATTCAGTTATCAGATCAAAATTGGTTAGAACAGTTTTTGCAAGTAAGCAGTTTCCAACACAATCGGTCAAAGTATATAATAAATTAAATAGACTAATCCACATATACACAAAGACGACTAATGAATGTAAAAATATAACCCGAAATTGGCTACAAAAACTTACATACAAGCAAACAGAGGACATATTGAGTTGTTAAACAGATTAAAAAGCTAGTTTGTTAAAAATATTAATTACATAGTTAAATAGATAAAAATTAATAAAAATATTACGTAATTATACCTATGCACAGATGCAAGTGGTTGCATGATAGTTGTTATTTGTACTTTGCCTTACTTTAGTTTTATAACCAATAATTTGTATTAACGATGTACGAAAGAGCGGTTCCTTCTAATACAAGTTTTGATTAACTTAAAAGGAGGACCCAGAAACTTGTAAATTATGGTTTTGTCAAATAAAGAATTTGAATTTGAATTTGAATTTGTTCAAACATGTCCATTAACATTTCATCATCCATTTTATATTGTGCCATACAAACAAGTTGAAACCGATAAAAATCATACACTTCATGAATTTGGTCTAAAACACTCAAACTCACAAATCTTCCTACTGTAGTTGACGGATAGAGCGTTGGATGTACTGTAGCTCCAATATTTTCATTATTATCAGAAACACCTCCCATCGAACTAAAATAGATTACTGGTGCTTTGAATATATGAGACAGCACTGACTCTGCTTTACAGACTGATTCTATTATAATTAGATCGAAATCATGCTCTTTATTTATCAATTCCTGTATTGCATCATCTTTGAGTAACCCTACACATATTGGTGTAGATAGTTTGGCGAAAACCTTATTTTGTTCATACAAATTTTTACTTTCATCAGCTGACAATTTATCTATTGTATCTTTCCATATGTTATATGCAGTCTTAGATAGATCAATTTCTGTTAAATTTTCAGGTTTACTATTCGGGTATTCAATATTCGGAGTAGCCACAGTCAATTGATGACCATTCTTAAGAAGTTCATTTGTTAATTTTACGAATACACTGTGATGACTCGAAGATGGCACTATAAAGAAGCACAAAATTTTAGCACATTCAACATTATTACTATAAACTATCAAAATTAATAAGATAACTAAGCGCACTAGTGCCATTTTTAAATGGTTTGACTCTGAATCATGTACGTCTTTTCTGTATTTAAATTTTTTGTTAATTAAATGATTATTATTTAAATTAAATTAGTGTAGTGCAAAATAAATACCTATATGCAAAATTTTCTTAAACATTAAACACATTTAGTTGTAAATTTTTATTATCTTCTGTTGCTTTTTAGATAAGGTTTAAGCAAACGGAATTAATTACGTAAATATCTACTTTTTATAAAATTTTAAATTAAATAAATCTTGTATTTATTCAAAAACAACATGTCGGTACACATTATTTGACAATTCAATCTAAATTAGGTGTATTTTCACCAAACAATTCTTTCAATAGTTCATTATCTAACTTCCGCTATGTCGTACTGTATCCATCTATAAGTCATCAAAGTGTATTTAGACAATTAACAAGAGAACTATTTAGAAAAGGACATGAAATGACCGTGGCTACACTAATTATTGGATACCCTGAAGGTAAAGCTAATCTAACAGAAATAGATATTTTTGCATCAATACATGATCTATGGAAAGGTACGAACAAATTCTCTGTAACCAAGAAAGATTTGCACGCACAAAAGAGAATTTTTGCACAAGATGCACTACTCAAATATTCTTAATAACAGACTAATAATATAAGACTTCATTTCTCATACATTAAAGTTGATTTTCCTATATACTGTTCAACATTTAAAGGTACATTTCTAAAGACGCGCTCTGCAATTTAAACATAAAATAACAAGGCTTCTACTGAAATTAGTTCGAATTTACGCTACCGAGGTTTTAGGGATAATTTTGACATGGCATTTATAATCTTTGTCTGAGGAGTCGGATGACGTCATTACGCGTGAACGAGCAAAATAAACAGCGATAATGCTAATCAGTATTTGGATAGGTTTAAAAATACGCTTCTACGTTAATGACTTTAAAATACTGTTTAACGTGCAAAAGTATTTCTAGTAAATCTACTTAAAATTATAAATGAAATGGAATCATTTATTTTTCATTTTATTTCCTACGAGTCTTGTGACGTTAAATTCAAAGTCAAAGTCAATAGCTATTGGTATCGGCTGTTGTCAATAGGAAGTCGACTGACACTATTCGAAGTTCTATCTAGACCGGTTGCGGGAAGCACACAAAATGATGGTCTTCAATGAGTGACACAACCTGAATTGAGTAGGGGCACGTAGGGGGCAATATTATCAAATACTATAGAAGACTAATACCTACAGCTCTTGACGTTTCTCATACAATGACTTGGCAACCTCCGTTCACCTCATGCCGCTTGGGGCGCTGTAACATTTTGCATACAAAACGCACAAAAGTTTTGAAATCGTTCACCTCGTGCCGCCCTCATGCCGTAGGGGCGCTAGTGTCGCGTCTTGCCCGAATTCTTCCGAAGCTGTGGGTATTAGTCTTCTATAGTATTTGATATTATGCACACGTATCTTAGTGAACAGATATTCTAAGTAGGCGCAATTGCACAGCGCAATGAACTGAGTTGGCGCAAAAGCGTGACGCAATACCAATACTGAGTTGACGAGCAGCGCAGCGCAGTGAACTGAATTGGAGCAAATGCATATTGAAAATAACGATATGGAGGGAAGTAATGTGCTGATTGGAAAGTATAAAGATTGGGTAGCATCTGCACTTAAACAGTTAAGCCCCTATAATGGCTATTTAAAGTGAAGTGATGTACCAATTTTCTTACTTACTTAAATGAGCCACATAGAATGGGTATGTTAATAGATCGCGGAATGGGGCTTAATTCTGATTAGTTAGACTTGCTGGGACAAATGATATTTAGGTTAAGATAAATGAACGATTAAGTCCTTTCAATACTTTCTACTCCGTTTATTTTCTTTCTGATCAAATTCGTTGTGAGTTCCAAGATCTCCCTAGGGACGTCAATAAGCTTGATTGCTTATTGTCAATCTGAGGTCGCCGTTGTTGATCCTGTCTATACTCGACCGTTCGATTCGGGAGCATTTTCTGAAAACTGACTCGAATGATTTGCAGTAGTCGAACGGTTAGTGATTCCCGAATTTGCATATCCAATTGTGTCACCTGGCTTTGCCGGCTAACATATTGCACATTACGTTATCAATACTACGAATCAAACCTTGGTACACACAGAAATTTTAAAAGAGGTGGGGCACAGCAAATAATCAACTCAAATCGGAGCAGCCCGTCTGGGGAAGAACCTTCACCTTACGGATGATGTTGTGTTCCTACGGTGAGTAAGGTCTCTAGAGCTCCACTTTTTACAGGGTCGACAAGTGATTGGATTGCAAGCGTCCTTTGGCTATGGTAACTGCTTACCATTGTTTACCACCAGCCACCTTAGTGGTATAAAAAAATATTCTATCTATCTTCTAAAATTTGTAATAATATTATTTCCAAGGCAGTTTTTTTTGTGATCCTTCCCAAATACCCTTCAAGAATCTGGTATAAATATTGTCCTCGATTTTCGTTTGTCAAATAGAATTATCGAAGTTATACATCACAACGGTACGGTTTCGTCAAAAAGTGTGATCATTGGAGTGTGATGGACCGAAATAATATCTGAAGAGATTCGCTCTTATATTGAAAAAAAGCCGGTCGAGTGCGACTCGGATAGCGACTAGATGGTGCCATAAACAAACATTGTATTACTTAAATTATTATAAAATATAAATCTATATATATAAAATTCAAAGTCCTGACTGACTTAACTATATATCAACGCACAGCCCAAACCGGTGGGTCTAGAGATTCCAATATTAAATAAAATAAATATATAGATAAATCACACAGATTGAGCTAACTCCAAAGTAAGTTCGAGACTTGTATTACTGGATACTGACTCAACGATACTATATTTTATAACAAATTCATACATAGATAAACATCAAAGACCCAGGCCAATCAGAAAAAGTTCGTTTTTCATCTTGACCCGACCGGGATTCGAACCGGGGACCTCCTGGGTGGCTGTCCGGCGTGGTAACCATTACGCCACGGAGGTCGACTATTTACTTTTTATTTACAAAATATTTTTACTCAAATAGGCCTAGGTATTATAAGCTCTTTCGAATCGTCACAATTTTTTCCTACCACCAGTTCAGACGGCAGATTTGTGCTAAGAAGAAACTGGCAAGAAACTTAGCACTTGCTCTTTTAAAATGGTTTTAATAAAAGAAACAATTACAATGACGGAAAATATAAAAATTAAACAAAATATCTGCAATTTCTGATGATGAAAAAACAAAAACATTATGTTACATTTACTAATAGACAGTAATATCTTTCAAGACATTTCTCGTACATTAGAAAATGTACGGAAATAAAATGTTATTTTCCTTTTTCTATGGCTTTTCGAGAAAGGCCATATTTTCTCGTCCTAGATATAAAACTAGCTTCAGGGTGCTAGACAGTAGTGGTACTGGACTTTACTTAGCAAACCACTTGCCTTGGGTGGGGATGTTGATTTACTGGAAGAGCATAATTTTTTTTGTAGTGAAATTCACATAATCCGGGCCGCGATTCTATCCATCATTTCTAAAAGAGCAGTTTTATATTTAGTACACGGATGTCGGATATGTATTGTATGTATGGTTTCTTGTTGACAGACGTCATTTAAAAAAAATTGAGAGGATTTTCTCGATTCGAGATCGCCGCCTTGTCAACGAAGGTCGTCAAGATGGCGGCCTCGGATCCTCACCGTACCACGTTGCCCTTTTAAAGTGTACTTTTTTGTTAAAAAGTGTTCATTTAAAATACTCGACATTGGCGAAATTGTCTATGTGTCGTTAAGACACGACAGAAACGCCATTAATTAAGAAAGAAGAAGAAGGATTTTCTCTTTTGTACAGTGCAACAGACTTATCTGTGCCGGTGTTAAAAACTAATGAATATACGCTTTGAATACCTTGACAAATTACTTTCAATAGCTTCGATCCTAGCGCCCTCGCCGCCATCGGGACAATTAAGTTTTATAGCACTGTACTGTCCAAGTCATCATTAATTCAGACGATTTCAAGACATTTCCAGTACACATATTCATTAAATTCCATTCAGACGCCAATTTGTAGACACTTCCAGCATATCAATTTATATTAAATATCTTTGCGAGTCGTTTGACCCAGAGCGCCCTTGTCCGACTCTATTGTTCTGTGCCGTACTTTCTGCCGCACCAGACGACATAAGTTTCTTCCCCATTATAAACAGGCCTTCCTACCATAGATTAAATAGTCCTACATCTAAAAAATTAATATACAATTAGTTTTTATCGCGGGCTTTGAGCGCGGCGACCGAATCAAGAAATTCCGTAACGAAAATAAAACCTAACGCCCCCACTCCGCGCGGCGTTAAAAGCCGTGCATCGTCTAACTTCGTTTCAGTTCGGCAGACTTCGGCACGGTGTTTGTGTGCGACTAGACGTAAGCGTGTAGACTAGCTGCTAACTGCTCATACCTGATTCTATCTCTTTTAGACACGATGCTAGGTGAGACAGCGTGCTTTCTGGCCGCGTCCACGAGTGAGTTCGAGCCCGCGACTATGCAATAGCTTTACCGCGTCAGTCCCCGAGTACCACACGTTTTTTTTTAAAGATTTTTTTGCGCCTGAAACACAGGAGTCTCCTTGTTCATACACATAGGATTATACGTTTACTTTAGTTTGTAATACTACAAAATTATTGTTATAATCATCATCATCATCATCTCAGCCACAAGAAGTCCATTGCTGGACATAGGCTAAATTATTGCTATAAATAGCTCTTAATTCACTAATAGAATTATTATTATTATTTATTTTTTAGCTATTATTGTGTTTCCCTATAAGTGAATTGTAAAATGCTTTTGAATAAATACTTACTTTTATCTATACTAATATTATAAAGAGGTAAAGTTTGTGTATTTGTTAAATTGTAAGGGGTAATTTCGGGATCTACTGAACCGATTTTAAAAATTCTTTCACCAATAGAAAGCCACATTATTGCTGAGTGTCATAGGTTATATAAAAAACCAAAAAATAAAAAGGCTTTTACATTATGCCCAACGAAGTGGGCACGGGTCAGCTAGTATTTTATATAATAAATACTTTTATTGTAAATGACTATCAATCTAAATCATTTAGGGCAATGTTATATTCAGTATTAACAAGACAATGGTCCCAAAACATTTTGGGTAAAAATACGAAAACTGCAAGATAACACAAGTGTGGTCGTTTCTAGACTGCTATAAATAAAGATTACTGTGAAATATCCTAACCGAAAATGTCCCTCAGTGTTGAGCCACAAAATATGCGATTTCATAATTTTTATTTTATATTCTCTCTGTAGTCGGTCCTTCAATTCTGAAGATCGTGATCTGTTGTCATCTTCCGGCTGTATTGTCTCCATCGGCATCTATCGGTAGCCATTTTAACCGCGTCGTGGAAATGGAACCGCTTCTCTCCAAGTTGGTCGGACCACCTCGTCGGGGATCGGCCTCTGCTCCTCTTCCCTTCCACATTTCCGACTATGACCAACTTTTCGAGGTTATTTTATATTAAAATCCTAATATTCTTCATCATCATATAATTTTATAATTTTAATAATAATCTATATATATAAAAGAGAAAATCACTGACTGATTCATCACGAAATCTCCGAAACCACAAGTGCCAGGAGTCTCAAATTTTGCATGGGGGTTCCTTTTGGGACGTAGGTGCTCACTAAGAAAGGATTTTTGGAAATTCATCCCCTAAGGGGGTAAAACGGGGGTGCAAAGTTAGTATGAAACTTTGCCGTTTTTGAAGTTATTCGAATGAAATTCAGCACGAAGGTTCTTTATTGAAAGGCATGAAACACGAGTAAAATATTTTTCTCAAAAAACATCCCCTATGGGTTTAAACGGGGGCGCAAAGTTAGTATGAAACTTTGCCGTTTTTAAAGTTATTCAAATTATATTCAGCATTACGGTTCTTTATTGAAAGGCATGAAACACGAGTAAAATATTTTTCTCAAAAATCATCCCTTAGGGGGTTAAACGGGGGTGCAAAGTTAGTATGAAACTTTGCCGTTTTTGAAGTTTTTCGAATGAAATTCAGCATGAAGGTTCTTTATTGAAAGGCATGAAATACGAGTAAAATATTTTTCTGAAAAATCATCCCTTAGGGGGTTAAACGGGGGTGCAAAGATAGTATGAAACTTTGCCGTTTTTGAAGTTATTCGAATGAAATTCAGCATGAAGGTTCTTTATTGAAAGGCATGAAACACGAGTAAAATATTTTTCTCAAAAATCATCCCTTAGGGGGTTAAACGAGGGTGCAAAGTAAGTATGAAATATTGCCGTTTTTGAAGTTATTCGAATGAAATTCAGCATGAAGGTTCAATATTAAAAGGCATGAAACACGAGTAAAATATTTTTCTCAAAAATCATCCCTTAGGGGATTTAAAGGGGGGGCGCAAATTTCGTATGAAACTTTGCCGTTTTTGAAGTTATTTAAATGAAATTCAGCATTAAGGTTCTTTATTGAAAGGCATGAAACACGAGTAAAATATATTTCTCAATAATCATCCGTTAGGGGGTTAAACGGGGGTGCAAAGTTAGTATGAAACTTTGCCGTTTTTCAAGTTGTTCGAATGAAATTCAGCATTAAGTTTCTTTATTGAAAGGCATGAAACACGAGTAAATTATTTTTCTCAAAAATCATCCCTTAGGGGGTTAAACGAGGGTGCAAAGTTAGTATGAAATATTGCCGTTTTTGAAGTTATTCGAATGAAATTCAGCATGAAGGTTCTATATTAAAAGGCATGAAACACGAGTAAAATATTTTTCTCAAAAATCATCCCTTAGGGGGTTAAACGGGGGCGCAAATTTCGTATGAAACTTTGTCGTTTTTGAAGTTATTTAAATGAAATTCAGCATTAAGGTTCTTTATTGAAAGGCATGAAACACGAGTAAAATATTTTTCTCAAAAATTATCCCTTAGGGGGTTAAACGGGGGTGCAAAGTTAGTATGAAACTTTGCCGTTTTGAAGTTATTCGAATGAAATTCAGCATGAAGGTTCTTTAGGCGATACGAAGTTCGCCGGGTCAGCTAGTAATATATATAGGGACAATTCATACAGATTGAGCTAGCCCCAAAGTAAGTTCGAAACTTGTGTTATGGGATACTAACTCAATGATATTATATTTTATAACAAATACATATATAGATAATACAGCCACAAGAATTCCACTGCTGGACAAAGGTTACCCAAATGTTTTCAGCGCAACCGATTGGCAACGGCCTGCATCCAGCGCGGCTTCTTGCGAATTTCCTTAGGTCGTCTGACCACTGTATAAGTAGCCGCCTACGCTGCTTTTAATATTTGGGTACGTATAGAGATAACTACCAGGAGATGCTCAATGGACTCGTTGTGGGTGTCAAAACGGTCACCCAAGTTAAGCAAGACAACTCCAGCCATGCATGGGTTAAATAAATCAATTTCTCACGCCCCCACCCCAAGGATTTGATACTATGATCCGTTTGCCAATTAGGTACTTATCTAAATGGTTGTATGTCAAATGCCCCTTTTCACCAACGCCTCCTAATGTTAGGAATAACCTAACTGAAACAATTTGTATGCAATTTGATGACAAAAGATTATTCCTACCGTTAGGAGCTATTGGTGAAGACGACCATACAGCAGTTGTTTATGTAAACTTCTAAACGGTATTTAATTTACGAACAAGACAAATATTTATATGATGAACACGTTGTGTTTATATTTGTGTTATAATATTTTCTATTTACAACATATAATTGATGGCTTGGTTGCTATGTAATTGTAATGTAAATATTCGTGTTCGCTATTGATATCAATTGACATGAGTCAGTGTGAATTTTGAGGCCACTGGTGCTATGACGAATGGTCTTTGACTTTAAGGACTGGCATCAACCAAAAACGTTTCATCGGTCATCAACGAAGTTAAAGTACTCATGATACGGTACGTGCACGGTTGACGACATATCATTTCAGTGGACATTGTTTCATATAAACTGATATAAAGTTTTTTTTTTGTATGTTCCGGTAATAAGTCATGATATATGTATGGTTCAGTGGGCAGAGTCCTTTAAAAGAGTTTGTACAAAAACGCTGATCTTGCAACTCCGTCCATAGAGCGAGATTGTTCTATTCTGCTGTTATCATTACGCTGGTAAGTTCAAGAGAGGTCGTTTAGGCTTAATAAGGATCAATAAATATACAAAAAAAACGACTATGACTCTGTTTATTCGGGAAATGTGCGGGGAATGTGGAACTCTTTGTTCTAACTTTGTATTGTTAGATTTTATTACGGCTAAGCCGAACTACGAACATGCTGTGAGCGCGGCAAGAACAAATGTACTAAAATGTTGAACGATGCTACGGGATGCCGCTGTCGGCGGTGGCGCGAGCGTTTTCGAAAGGTGAGCAGGGCAGTATAGGTAATTCAAATTTTCTAAATATTGCGTTAAGGGATATACTTACTGTATATTTTTATCTGTTTAAATAAAATTCAAAGTCCTGACTGATTTAAATTGACGCACAGCCCAAACAGCTGGGTCTAAAGATTCCAAGTTTGGAATGTAGGTTCCTTACGACGTCTAGGGATGTACTAAGAAAGGATTTTTCAAAATTCCCACGGGAAGTCGAGTTATACGCAAACGAAGTTGCAAGTATTTTACTAGTTTATTAATAATATATTTATATACTATGTAACTGCAAAATTTAATAATGCTTACGTGATTAGCATAAATCTTTGTTCTTAGTTCTCTATACTGCTCATCTCTTTCATTCGTTGACTGTAAATATTTCCAATATCTACTCTCTCGTTCCCTCCCCCTTCCCCTCTGTACTCTAATTAATATCGTTGCAAATCAACAAGAGGATTTTATATTTCATGATCTCTATCTAACTTTACACTTAATTGTAAAATATACTTTATTAACCGGAATCGAACTCTGGTCCATTGTTTAAAGAGCCCAAACGGTAACAATAAACAAGAAACAAATCAAATTAGAGTTACAAAATAGACAATTTACCGTTCACCGAATTAACAATGAGAGGCAATTCTTGTACCGTAAACCTGAGGTCTTACTTACAGCGTGTTTCTGCTTTTCATGTGCTTCCCGAAACTCTCAGCTTTGGGTAAAATGGTGCTTGTATTATCTTATTGCCAAAAATAATTTAAAAGAAGAAGGTTTATAGCATACGGAGCAGTTAGTGAGTTGGCAAAATATTCACTTATAAATACATGGAAAAAAATCCAGACTCGAGACATACCATATAAATATTTGCCCCGAGCTGGACCAACGCACCACCACCGGGCTGTCAAATCTCTGTATCTACGGTATCTACTGAACCGAAGCCGCGGTTAACGTCTTTATGTCAAATAAAGTGACAGCTTCTGACCTATAAAATCAGCATTCAAATCAAATCAAAAATCATTAACAGCATATTGTCATTTTGTGTTAAATATAACATAAATAGGCTACTCTATAAACTACCACCATTTCGGGAACAATGCAAAATGACCACTGGGGAAAGAAATGGCGAAAGAAACCCAGTTACGGTCTTTTTTTTTCATTCAATTAAATGATTTTGACGTTTGACGTTTCGAGATCGCCGCCTTGTCAACGAAGGTCGACAAGATGGCGACCTCGGATCCTCACCGTACCACGTCGCCTTTTTAAAGTGTACTTTTTTTTTGTTAAAAAGTGTTCATTTAAAATACTCGACATTGGTGAAATTGTATTTGTGCCGTTAAGACACGACAGAAACGCCATTAATTAAGACAAAAAAAACTAGTGAATCCAGCATTAACTCTAGTCTAACTCTAGTTTATAACTCTAATATAATGTCCAGTTGGAAAACAAACAGCTGTAAAAGTACTTAAGGTTAATCTTAACGCTTTCAAACTTTTTAACTTTAGTTTTCTAGATCAAAGTTCATGATAGTAAGTTCAAAGCAACCGTATGAACTTTTACGATTCTAGAGCTTACTAGTGCTTTCAAAGTATAGATCGTACCGGTAGATAGTAATTTCAAATGTCTAGAATTTAAATGTTAAAATCTCTGAAGCTAAAAAAATATTTTTGAGACTAAATACTAGCTGACGAACATTTTCATTATTTACTAGATGTTACCAGCCCCTTCACCCGCGTAAAAATTGGCTTATGTTGGGCTCTGTACCCCTGACAATATGTACACAAATTTTCATAATGATCGGATTCTCATTTATAATATTTAGTATGATTCCCGTTTCTATGATAAAAACTAGGATCGGATAGTTATCAGAGACTTTAATACTGGTATCCGAATAGAGTGTTTTGAAAACTGCTAAACAAAAAGTTCACTCAAAGTCCTAATTTGTTTTCTTTAAACTTTATATTTTACTAATTTGTTAGAGTACAATCCGATTTCGTTGTGAATTCTCGAGATTTCTTGAGATTTCATTAAATTCAAACTAAATGCAACAATACAATACCGATCGCTCTGGTTTGCTTTCAAGAGTAGCTAGCTGGAGCCATTAATGACCCGCTCTAAGTAAAACTGAAGCCCAAAATAAAAGGAACAAGATATTTTTTGGCGCCAACCGTTAACCACAGAGGTCGACATTTAGAAATACAACCGTCTCTCTCTGTTTACAGGGCGATAAATAAAAAAAAAGGATTTGGGTTAAGGCGTTGTTTTTGTTTTTGACAAAATAATTGTTTTGTTTAAATAAAAATATTAAAATTTGTTTTTAATCTTTTGTCTGTAGCGTAATGGAAAATAGAATGGAATTTTATTTATTCCAACAGTAAGTAAATTTCTTACAAAAAACGCTCATATTGTTCATCATCTTATTCTTCGTTCGAATTGGTGGCGTTTCGTGCGTCGATAGTACGTAGACGTATAACAGTAGACTTGTCAAAAAACAACTCTTGAAGTATGAATTAATCCCGACAGTCCATTAACAGTAAATTGAATTGTAAGAGGTTGCAAACAAGTAGTCCTTCATTCGTCCTGTTGTAAACAAGGAAACGAAATTTTCAATCGCTGACAATGTAAACAATTTGCAAAACAATTTCGGTTTCACCTCCACACTCAACAGAGTGAAGATTCACAATTTGCTTTTGATATGGGGCCATTAAAATGACGAATCTGCTTGACAATTCTAGACTTAACTTGAGCGATGTTGATGTGCTCGACCGCCATAAAGGGTAGATCTTGATTAATCTGACGCGCTTGAGTATTTCAAGATACATATATTGTTTTTTTTTTAAAACTACGGAACACCCCCCCCCCCTCCCCCCCCCCCCATTTGAAGATCGAAAGTTGATACTAAACAGGGAACCAGGTACCCCCTAACAATCAAATCTTTCCTCTTTATAATATTAGTATAGATATAATGAAAAATATTTTATTTAGTAAGTTTGTTATATGTAACTCGAGGGACTGCAAAAATCCCGTCTTCGGCTCTACCATTACAATCTCATGTCAACAGTCTCGAATGAGTATGAGTATACGAAATAGACAATATTATTATTAATATTTTATTTCGACTAATTCAGATCACGGGTAAGTAATACATAAATTCCTTATACCTATTGTTAGTTTACAATTGAGCGAGATAGTGCGTTCATTTGAGACGAGATTGAAAATGTTTTTGTTACTACAGTTGCTGGAGTTTTAAATGAATGACAGAGAAAACTTAACGAAAAGACCAAAATTAAAATTAAATATCCAGGTATACGACACTCTTACGTAGTATTTCGTCAATAAACTTTTCCTTATATATGTATAGTTTATAAATAATTTAACCGCTTATTGTACAGCCCCCTACTTAACATTCCCTCCAAAGCCACCGTTAAAATGGCCGCCGCAAAACGAGTGATAATTTCCCTAAGCCGTGTCTTGGTTTTCAATGACATGGCAGGCTCAGAAGTATTTACAGATATTATTGAATTAATATCGTTCTGATATGTTGACTTGTACAATTTTGTATTTTATTCATACAATTCTTAATTTCTTCATCATAAAAGGGCTTCGCAAGCACTGGAAGGCAAGTCAAAAATCGTAGAATCAATAAAAAATAAAAAACCTCTAACCAGGTTCGGGACAAGTCCACCACACATTCCCGCCGATGTGTCTCCTGTGTAGCCAGGCAACAACGGCGACCTCAGATTGACAATAAGCGATGAAGCTTATTGACGTCCCGGGGGAGAAAACTACAACTGTATTGGAACTCACAACGAATTTATCAGAAAGAAAATGTCGGAGTAGGAAGTATTGAACGGACTTCCTTCCTTAAATCCAGGGTGTGTGTATTATACAGAATCACATTAATTTTAACCTTACGCTACAGTGAGAGGGTGCAAAAAACAAAGAAAATATGTACCTAACCGACGCCAACACTCCTGGCCCCTGGAAGTCATGAAACAAATTGTTGGCAACGCGTGAGTGATACCCCCGGTATTGCAAGCGTCTATAGCCTACGGTGACGGCTTGCTTACCATCAGGCCGGCCGTATGTTTGTTTGCTAAACCAGAGTAGGTACCCAAAAAAAAACTATTAATTCATAAAAAAAGTATAACAATCGTCTAGTACACGTTATTCCTTCGTTTATTATACAAGATAGCGTGTGTAATAAATTTTCCGGAATTTATTATTATTTTTATTATTCCCATCAACGTACCCTAGGTTTATGTAGGATTTAAGTAAATATAAAAGAATGTGCCAACTGCTTTACTTGCTTTGTATGTCGTAAAAAACAAGTTACGGACTTACTGACGATCCCCAAAACACTTTTTATAGTTTGTTGTTTGTTGATGTTACATAATTCAGTTGTTTTCTTTCCCATGGGAAATTTAAAAACCTTTCTCTTAAATATTTCTATCTATTGCTAAAGACGACATTAAAATCCATTGAGTACTTTAAAAGCAAAAGCGACTTATTTTTAACTAACTTCAAAAAAGAAGGTTTATACTACGTATCATTGACATAAAGTTGCCTTGCCCGAATTCTTCCAAGCTGTCCGGTTCTGAGATATGCACATGCTCACCACTACCAAATACTATAAAAGACTAATACGCACAGCTTCGGAAGAATTGGGGCAAGACACGACACTAGCGCCCCTACGGCATGAGGGCGGCATGAGGTGAACGATTTCAAAACTTTTGTGCGTTTTGTATGCAAAATGTTATAGCGCCCCTAGCGGCATGAGGTGAACGGAGGTTTTTTGTATGCAAAATGTTATAGCGCCCCTAGCGGCATGAGGTGAACGGAGGTTGCCAAGTCATTGTATGAGAAACGTCAAGAGCTGTGCGTATTAGTCTTCTATAGTATTTGCCACTACACCGCCCTTCAGTCAGTTGCGAGCGACAGAAGCAGTGGTGATCAATTGACAAAAACTATCTGTTAAAAAAGACAAAAAGCGATCTGTTAAAATAAAAACTGTAGGTGTGACAGCTTGTCTTTACTTTTATGACGATGCTATGTACATATTTAAAGATCACTCTAATTTTCACACACAAACCTCAATAAACGTATCTCTCATAGATTTTCAGCTATTTTTGTTAGAACTAACTAAAATTGACAAAATTAAGTTTCAATCTCAGCGCTATCTTGCTTGTACGAAATATAAAATGAAGGAGATAGTGAGTGAGTTTGAAACGATATAATATAAACTGTTTTTGTTACGAGAATGGAAAGATTTAAAGGAGGCCTTTGTCGAAGCATAAGCTGTAAAAGAAAAACCGGTTGCCGATATAACCCAAAATGTATAATTAAGATATCATTATAGAATTAAGTAGATTAACCAATCGGAGAAGTCCGTCTGGGGAAGGACCTCCACCTTACAGAAGATCGTAGCCAAATAACATTGGTCTCAGCCATGTTGTGCTCCTACAGTGATTAAGGTCTCCAGAGCTCCACTTCAGTTGGGAGCGTTGGCAACGCCCCCTGGTTTTGCAAGCGTCTATACCTAGGCTACGGTGATGCTTACTATCAGGCAGGTTGTATGCTTATTTGCCACCTTAGTGGATAAAAAAAATAAGTAAGGAATATTATGACGTGTAAACTAATAAGTTACAGCAATAAAGGCTTGAACGAGAATATAGGTGATGTCCTCGAAGCATAGGAGCTCGAGACCCACAGGTCTTTAATAAACAAAAAAAAAACAAGTTAAATCACACACAGAGTTCAGTGAGTACACAAAATTAAAATAAAGTAAGGCTTTTAAAAGAAATCTCTTAAAGACTAACATTGAAGACATTTCAAACAATTGTTGATGCAAACGAAACTTGGCAAAATTTCGCGATCAAGTCAAAAACACAAAGAACAAAGTTTACTTGTTTTGTTCAGATATATTTTAAGTGTTTCATTTTTATCGATAACCTAATATTATGACCTAAATATTGTCAGGTTTGCAATATGATTTCAAAGCAAAATAAGAGCCACAAAAAGTGTCTTAAAAAACTATGACTTGTCTAAGTGCCCGCGTGGGCCTACTGAATAAAGTATTTTTGATTTGATACAAAATTTTGGTGGATTCTTTTCATTCAATTTCGCACTAGAAACGTTACAGATGCTCAAGATAAGGAAACCCATCTAAACACTGGCTAGATCCGACATTACTTAACATGCGTGTTCGTTGAGTGCGAACTAAAATTTTCGGTTAAAAAAGATTCTTCCAAGTATGTTCTTTGTCGCATCGCATAATATCGCATTGTAAACCGGCCACCAATGAGTCGATGACGTGATCGTTGCATGCATGATTCACGATTCACTTAAAGCAGTGCCGGTAGATGCTATAGACAGCGAAGTATGAACTAGTCAGGAAGCAACTGGCGTCTAACTAACAGGCTATGCCTCGTTTGGATGCCAGAAACAATTTCACTCTGTAGGTACATATTTATTAATGAAAAGCATTCATTGGTAGTGGATTTGGTTTACAATTGTTTTAAGTTTTTGGATTTAAACAAAATGTAATAGTGAAGTAGAGAAGCTCGATGGCGTCGCTGTGTGTCGCACTCTAATATGAACACGCAAGTTAAGCGTTATCGACCCTAGCCAGCGTTTGGCTGGGTTTCGTTATCTCGAGCTTCTTCGTGCTTCGGAGGGCACGTTAAGCCGTCGGTCCCAGCTGTTGTCGATCATTGACAGTCGTTAAGCCAAGTCGGTGGCCTTAGGGCGGTTTGAAAACACCGGCCTCTGCCAATCCGCTTTGGAGCAGCGTGGCAGAGTACGCTCTAATCACCTTCGATTGAAGGGAGACCCGTATCCCAGCAGTGGGATGATTATGGGTTGATATTATGAATAGTGAAGTAAAAAAACTTTGTGGAGAATGAAATAAAGATTATTTCTTCCGAATTAAAATCGGAGCATCGGAGCATCAAGATTTTGCCAGATAAAGGGAAACGCCTTACGTTACCAAGGGCGTTTCAAGGCCAAGCTCAATTGAAATGAGAGAGGTCTCATATTATCAATTGAAAGTATACACTGTTTTAAATCTTGTTCTACCTTGAAAATATTTTTTTGAAAGAAAAAATTCACCCCCCACACAGAACAAATTCATTCCTCCCAGAGGTGGGATTCGAACCCACGTCCTCTTGATATACGTCCAAGTTCTTTTATCTTCTTTCTGATTAAATTCGTCGAGTTCCATGACAGCCGTAGTTTCTCCCCCGGGACGTCAATAAGCTTCATCGCTTATTGTCAATCTGAGGTCGCCGTTGTTGATCCTGGCTATACAAGAGACACAGCGGTGGGAATGTGGTCGGCTTGTCCCGATGTTTTAAATCTCGTTTCCAAAACAATACTTATTTTAGCGCAGGCTTAAATAATACTACAACATTATATCTTGTATAATGTTGTAGTCAACTCAGATAGACCCTGTCCACATGACATTCACATGAACGATTCACATGATAAGTTCATTTGCCTATCAAGTCATACAAAGAAAGGTAAAGTTTGATATTCACGGTCACATTTTATCACTAGATTTTTGCTCGCGACTTCGTCCGCGTGAAGTTCCGGACCCGTTCCCGTGGAAACCACATTGAATTTAGGGAAAAGCTATAGCCAAACAAAACAAACAAACAATCAAATCTTTCCTCTTTATAATATTAGTTATAGATAATGTAAATTGACTTCAAATTATATTTTTAAGTTAATTATAAAGAGCTATGGAAGAGCGGGGTTCTCTAACACAGGTATTTATATACTTAAAAGAGAACCCTTATCAAAAGTGAATCAATGTAAACATAAGTTTATGAATAAAGATTATTTAATTTTCACTTCTCATGCTCAGAAAATGCTTATTTGCGCAGGATATAGGCTGCACAAAATCGAATTTTGTGCACAAGGGCAAAAACGTATCTACTCATAAATGTATCTATATTAAGGCAAAGGAAATGAGCCATACAGCCAAACACAATAAAAAGTTCAGAGATAGAATTTGTTATTTTATAATATATACTTTAATTTATTTGCCTTATGTGTTTTTTAAGTCACAAAAGATATTTAAATTTAAATTAAAGTACGGTAGGTTATTTAATTAATTTAAGAAAATTATTTTATTACAAAATTAATTTAATAGTAGGCTGTATAGGTCTGTAGCCCAGGCCTAATTTCATTGTCGTAACATTTTAAAAAAAAAGCGGCGGGAAACAGGTCTTGTTTTTTCGTGCGTTTATTAATTTATTTCCTCGCAATCGAAGTAAAAAGCAGAGTTTATAACTCGTCCACACAACCATTTTTATCCTCGACATTACTATCAGCCCTCGCCTTCGGCTCGGGCCGCTAAAAGTCTCGGATAGAAATGATTCGTTTTGTGCATTTGATGTAAAATCTACTATTTTCACTTCTCATGCTCAGAAAATGCTTATTTGCGCAGGATATAGGCTGCACAAAATCGGATTTTGTGCACAAGGGCAAAAACGTATCTACTCATAAATGTATCTATATTAAGGCAAAGGAAATGAGCCATACAGCCAAACACAATAAAAAGTCAGATATAGAATTTGTTATTTTATAATATTTACTTTAATTTATTTGCCTTATGTGTTTTTTAAGTCATAAAAGATATTAAAATTTAAATTAAAGTGGGTACGGTAGGTTATTTAATTAATTTAAGAAAATTATTTTATTACAAAATTAATTAAATACTAGGCTGTATAGGTCTGCAGCCCAAGTCTAATTTCATTGTCGTAACATTTAAAAAAAAAGCGGCGGGAAACAGGTCTTGTTTTTTTGTGCGTTTATTAATTTATTTCCTCGCAATCGAAGTGAAAAGCAGAGTTAACTCGTCCACAAAACCATTTTATCAGCCCTCGCCTTGGGTTTCGGGCTGCTAAAAGTCTCGGATAGAAATGATTCGTTTTGTGCACTTGTTGTAAAATCTACTATTATTACTATTCAAAAGAATTCAATTTGGAAAAAAGTCCTAAATGCTAGCAGTGTTCCATCTTATCAGTAGCGTGATGAAAAATTTAAAAACTTGAAGTTATTAATGTCCTATTTTAATAGCCCCGGCTTCGGATGCGTTTTAATAGGGATAATTTTTTTTAAAATGAAATATAGCCTATGTCAACCGGGTATAACGTAGCTACCCAGCGGTGAAATATGCTTTTAAATCGATCCAGTCGTTTTTAAGTTTATTCGTTACAAACACACACACAAAAAAATACAAGTCTTTCCCCTTTATAATATTAGTGTAGATTTTGTACATACTTTTAAAAAAATAAGCGTTATACGTAAGTAATGTAATGGTAACATGTTTTTATGGGAACTTGGGCACCCCTCACAAAATCTATACATATAATAAAACAGTAGACCCCGATATGTCCGTACTTTGAACATATTTGGCAAAAATGGAGAGGGAACAGTTACAGAAAGGTAATAAAAGCGAAAAATATTTTTTTTTAAATTATTGTCTGTCTGTCTGTTTGAACGCGCACATCTTCTAAGTTACTGAGCGGATTTTAATCCTGTTTTCACAGGGAGATAGAGCTCGGCTTGGAGCAGAATACAGGCTTTGTTTCATTTAAATCGCATGACGGGAAAAGCAGTTATCCTTATTTGAACATTTCACACGGACGAAGTCGCGGGTAACAGCTCGTATTGACATAAAGCATAATTACAGTTTTGTCCAATGAGTTAGACATTCAAAAGGCTAACTCCTCCGCGAAGCATGGCTCAAGCTCGGAAGAAATGGCGTGTCGGAGGCCAAGACTCAGGCCTCCGACACAAGAGAACGCTATTTCTTCAGAGTTTGGGTCGCTGAGCCATCGAAGAGCTCCTCCGCGATCACTCTTATTTCTATCTTTCTTCCTATCAAAGGCTCAGACACTCCCTAGAGTCTTTCTTCCTGTCGAAGATTGGTGACGACGGCTTAAAGTCTTTGAGTCTATATGGTCCAAGGGTAGCGGTGATGTCATAACGGATCGTTTTTTTTTCGATATTTATTGTCGCTTTCACATGTTCGTGAATGTGATACTTAAAAAAAACCTTCTATTCCGCAATATCAACACTTTTTCAAATAAATCAGGGGTCCCTACCCGGTAACTTGATACGTTAATCTATGGGACAGACATCCTGGAAGGGTATAGGATATTCAATAAGGTGAGTGTAATAACGTATTTCACGATCAACTTACATTGAAACATATTTTTTGGATCCGCCCCATCCGTTCGCTGGGTTAAAGTTTATGAAGAGTTATGAATTCGCTGATAATATTAATTCAATGGACGTATTTTTTTCCATTTTAGTGGATAGAATATTGGAGTTTACCCTATTTTTCATTTGGTTTATGTAGCGTATTAGACACTTTGCCTAGTCTAAAAAAACTAACTGAGTTATATACGTGCTCGAAATTCTTTACTACACCATTAAAAATAAGCATACAATGTGGAATCAACAATATAAAGTGGACGACCTCCGTAGCGTAATGGTCACCATGCCAGACCGCCACCCAGGAGGTCCCGGGTCCGAATCCCGGTCGGGTCATGATGAAAAACTTTTTCTGATTGACTTGGGTCTTGAATGTTTATCTATTTAATGTTTTTGTAATAAAATATAGTATCGATGAGTTAGTATCCCATAACACACTTAACTTACTTTGAGCTCAATCTGTGTGATTTGTCCAAAAAAAGGAAATCTGTGGATCTTTTATACAACCTAGCAGAAGTGTTTTTTATTTTTTTATTTAATAACGAGCTGATACCCGCGACTTCGTTCGCGTGAAATGTTCAAATAAGGATAACTCCTTTTCCTGTCATGCGACTTAAATGAAACAAAGCCTATATTCTGCTCCAAGTCGAGTTCTATCTTCCTGTGAAAACAACATTAAAATCCATTCAGTAACTTAGAAGATGTGCGCGTTCAAACAGACAGACAGACAAAAATTAAAAAAAAAAAATTTTTCGATTTTATTACCTTTCTCTAACTGTTCCCTCTCCATTTTTGCCAAATATGTTCAAAGTACAAACATATCGGGGTCTACTGTTTTATTATAATGTATAGATTTAATAAATTCCATAGTAGTTCAAGTATTTTCATTTCAAATAGCGTTTATAATATCTTCTTTATGTTTGGTGGTATTGTTGTCTAACTTATTAAATAAAAAAAGTAATCAAATGAAAAAAAAAATAGTTGACAATGATTAAGTCGCAAAAGTTCCCTCGTAAAGCAAACAGGGGGCTTTAAAAGTTCGTAACTCTGTTACGTGCGTAGTAATTTTCTCAGTTGCCGCCCTAAAATTTATTGTTTCCTTAAAGAGTTGAATTGCTGAGCAAAATTTCATTATAATATATATTTTCTTACAAAAAATACAATGTAACGTTTTACAGGGGGTCTTAACTTAGAAACTGTCCTAAAAAGACACCTTTCCACTGGCTTTTAGTGTTGTGTCGTTATGCCAACGCGCTAGCGTCGGTACGCATTGACGCGTCGTCATGTACAAAATGAAGTGATGATTCGACTTCAAAGTCAAGTTTCAATTAATTTTTTAAACAAAGGCGCAAGACAGATAGAAACGGCGGCACGCCCGAGCGACGAGGACGTCGCGACCGATGATGACACGCCCGATGCTGACCGTCATGCTTGACTCGACGCCTTTCCAGTGTTCTTTTATACAAAACTAGCTGACCCGGCAAACTTTGTTCCGCCTTAGAGGCACTACACTACCCTACCCTACGGAAACAAATCCAACAAATCAAAAACCATGGCAATCGGTCCAGCCGTTCTCGAGTTATAAGTGTTGTAACAAACACGACTTTCTTTTATATATATAGATGTAGGAAAAGGACGTGGTGCAAAAAAGTTATTCTGTCTGGCATGCGCTTAAGAGCGTTTCGCTAATTCACGATCGCTCCGTGTGCTTTCGTCCTGAATTTCAATTTTCATGTCGATTTCTCATTTTCATAGGCGCCAAAGCCACATATTTTTATTATCTCAATATAACAGTCAAATGGCTCGTAACGCCATTAAAACGACATTTTCTAAGTCAATTACATAAAAAAACGTACAAGGAAAGTGGAATTTCAGGGGTGAAATAGAGTTTTTCGATTCCCAAACGAAACAGACCGTAAGCGAGTAGAAACGCTGACTCGGTGTCCGTATTCTAGTAATTATTGTGTTAAGGGTGTACGCTTACGTCAGAAAATGTCGGATATTTTATGACGCTCCGTTCACACGCTCGCAAACGCGACAATTAGGACACGAACGTGATATTTTAGACCTTGTTCATATGGACAAATCCTTAAACCCTGTACAAACACGTAAAAACACATGTACGCGCGTTCCCTTTATGATGAAGAGTTCAAGCATACACAATACTATTAACTGCGGTATTTCAGGGATTCCATCTTTCTTCATCGATTCATTTAGCTTCTAAAAGCGACTAAATCGCCGATCGCCGCGACTTAAAGTAGCGTATTTGCCCTGTAGACAAAGTAAATTAATTTACACACATTCATTATTGCATATTATTAAACTCTTTGACTAGATAAAATGCCTATAAAAAGTCTACCTCTCTGAACGTTTTGCATTTTAAAATTGTACCGATGTCATCAGTTTTTTTTAAAATAGCCGTTTATGTCCCACTACTGGACAAAGAACTCTTCTCTCCTTCTCCAACTATCCCTCTCTGCTGTTTTTTCTTCCCAGTTGCTATCCAATTCAGTCTGTCCATCTCTTTCTTGGTCGTCTACTTAGCCTTTGTCAAGATGAAATCCATTTAGTAGCGTCGCTTGCTCATCAGGGTCGGGTCATTCTTGCAACAATAACCATTTCAATCTCATCTCAAACTCACGAGCTATCTCGTTCAATTTCTATTGAGTTAGTGAGACAGCGCTTGAGAATAAAAGATTCGAATGATTTCTGTTACGAGAATCTCTTTGCCCGTTTGCACACAAGGCGACGCAAGTCTCCGATACTCGGCGATTTTAGCATCCAACGACGCGAGTGTACGTACCAACCTCAATGGACTTGTATGGCGATAGTCGCTTGGATACTAAAATCGCCGAGTATCGGAGATTTGCGTCGCCTTGTGTACGAACGGGCTTAGACGATTTAATATATTTTTTAAATGTATTTAATTTAAACTTCGCCTTAAATCCTCGATGTCAATATGTCTTGTTTAATGGACCACATTTATTTCAATAGAGACCGATCGTAATGGTTGCGAATGTAAAAAGTTTTGATACAATTTCACATTTTGTATCATTCCAACATTGCTACCTGAATGTTGGATTTTAACCTATTGTAAAATGAAGTCGGTTCCGATGTCTGTTCGCTTTGATCTTTTAAACTACTCAATGGATTATAATGCAATTTGAGCAATTCATAGAGGGATTCAAGAGGAAGGGAAGATGTAAGAACAGGGGCCCGATTCTACTAACACAAATGCACCAATGGACTCTCAATGATGTCTCAATCGTGTCTCAAAAGAATGCCGATAGTGTATCAGTGGAATAGTTTTTGACATTTGTTATGAACTTAAACTATAAGTTAAACATTATGGTCCATAACAAATGTCATAAACGATTCCACTGATAAACTATCGGCATTCTTTTGAGACACGATTGAGACCTCATTGAGAGTCCATAGGTGCATTTGTGTTAGTAGGATCGGGCCCCTGGTTTAAAAGATTCAAAATAAGTGTCACAGTAATAATTCTTCATGTCTAGACATAGTTGGACTGCTGGAGCAGTAAGCCATTGATCAACATACATGGAGCGCTGTTATGTGAGTTGCAGACCAAGAGCTGAGCGTAGTTTTGTGTTAGTTTAACATACATTACTCGTTATGGTCTGCACCCAAGTTTGAAAAACCATATCAGCTATGCAGACTAAGCTAAACTAAGTTAACAATGATTTAGCTCTTGGCCTGCAACCTGCTTTATTTTGAGTGTTAAAAACCTGTTTTTACATATGTCAGAGGTAATATATATGTTATCAATCAGTGGTATAATTTGACAATTTTACCGATTACCTTCAAGTTAAGCGATTAATGTTTGCAAAATGTGCTTAAAATGTTTTTAACGTGTAAAATTAAACGAACCATAAATAATTTTTGCGTCTCTCGCAAGGCTACTCCGAGCCTTTAACCCACACAAGATGGCCGCGATAGCATGTGTGTGTCATGCTTTATCGTCGCAATCGTTGTAAGTGGAAAAATCCAGTGTACACGTTTCTCTAATGCTAGCTTTTTCATGTCACAAAGCAGGCAAACAAGCAAGCGGCTACCCTGATAGAAAAAGGTTTTCGCTGCCGAGCAACATAATTATAAAATAATAAATATATATGGTCAAATCACACAGATTCAGCTGGTCCCAAAGTAAATTCGAAACTTGTGTTATGGGATACTAACTCAACGATACTATATTTGATAACAAATACCTATATAGATAAACATCCAAGACCCGAGGCCAATCAGAAAAAGTTCGTTTTTCATCATGACCCGACTGGGATTTGATCCGGGGAGCTCCTAAGTGACGGTCCGGCGTGGTAACCATTACGCCACGGAGGTCGTCAGTAATACCAAAGGCGCTACGAAGGAGTCTTCTACAAGAAAAGTACTCCTCCCTACCTACCCATTGACTTAGCTTAACGACCGTCAACCGCCGGCACCGACGGCTAAAATGCCCTCTGAAGCACGGAAGTTTAACATCATCATCAGCCTCTTCAAGAGTACATTGCTAGACATAGGCCTTCCTCAAACACTTCCAATGCGACGTTCAATATTTCATTTATCGGAAATTAAGATCATAATAATATGAAAAATTAATTCGATGTAAGAGTTGTGGTTTCATAATATTACTCTCGGAAAGCACGATAAATATTAATAGAGTTATACCAGTTATGTTTGAATAATTTTCACAAAATGCAATTGTATTAAAATGGGCTATAAAACCTAGAGTTTACTGCTCATAATTTATGCTTGGTTTGCGGCTAAAGCAGCATGATATGAATAAAAAAATATATTTATCTTCCTCTTAGCAAAATACAGTGGTGATATCGGGACAAGCCCACCACACATTCCCACCACTGTGTCTCCTGTGTAGCCAGGATCAACAACGGCGACCTCAGATAGACAATAAGCAATGAAGCTTATTGACGTCCCGGGGAATAAACTACAGCTGTCTTGGAACTCACAACGAATTTAATCAGAAAGAAGATAGTCGGAGTAGGAAGTATTGAAAGGACTTCCCTCCTTAACAACTACGTGAGAAACAGCAATTTGAAGCAAAAGGCATTATACCCTAGAGAGATGGCAAATCAAGTGAGGCTCGATTGCCGAGCACCACGGTCTATTGTTACATTACTATTGGGACCTAATGCTATGAGCTGTTGTTTACTATTTTGATTCCAATAATATGTATTGCAAAACCTTCTAAATGCCTGATAATTCTCTCTGCTTACAGTGGTGATAATAATAAAATGTAGGCAGAAGGGGAAACATCGTAAGAATTGCAGGAGTTACGATTTGAGACGAGTCGCTACAAAAACGAACGTTACCGATTGTCGCGGCGTCCAGCCTCCTTCGACTAATGACTGTCTCCTCCTTCGACTAATGACTGACAGACTGACAGACATAATTATGATGACAGGGATGACATACAGACAGATGACTATCGATCAACAAACGGGACGGACCTGAACCCTGAAACTGGAAGACGACCAGGACTGACCCGCAGACCTACGACAGACTCGCAGGCCGACAACTGCGACCGAATAAAGTGGTCCTTCGAACAACAGCAGAATCAACCTATGGTAGGGACAAGAAGCCAATCCAGGGCAATGGCATCATCGACGACAGCGGCTGTTCCCGACCAGGACAGACAAGACGGCAGACAGCCAATCCAGGATAGTCGCCCGGCCTCGCCATGCCCGTCCACCCACTCGACTACAAGTACAATGTCGACATTCAAAAGACAAAAACTCCTGCAATTACAACTGGAAGCCGCTGAAGAGCGGGCGGCGATCGAGAAGCGCCTGCTCGATGAAAAACTCTCCATCCAACTACAAGCGCTTCAAGACGACGATGACGATGGTCTTCAAAACATCTCTAGATCCCGCACCTCTCTCAGATCCGTTAAGAGTGGACCGACAGGTATGAGTAATCATGCACCCACTAAGAACATCACCGACACGACAGTTCCTTACACTCGACGACACCTGAACGAACAAATTGCATCAACAAGCACTGAAGCACACAACTTGGAGAGAAATTTAAGTAAGCTCTTAGCCCGACAGACTAGCACTAAAGAGCTACCAGTGTTCTCAGGAGAGCCTGAAGAGTGGCCCCTATTTTATAGCCAATTCACTTCGACCACTCGTCTGTGTGGATATACTGACGATACTGACGACGAAAATATCGCCAGACTCGCAAGGTCCCTGAAAGGGCGCGCTCGCGATTCAGTCTCCGCTCTCTTAGTCTCCGCTACAAACCTAGACAAGATCATATCCACCCTGAAAATCAGATTCGGCAGACCGGAATTCATCATTGACATCATGCTTCAGAAAATCCGCAATACAAAATTTATCCGTCACGACGACATCAATCATGTCATAGAGTTTGCGACAACGGTACAGAACATAGTCGCTACAATGAACATTACCAACGAAACGGGACACCTCTCAAATCCGACTTTGATAAAAGAGATTATATACAAACTCCCTAGCAATCTAAAATATCTTTGGGCATTTCATGTGACAAGCAAACTTGACAACACGATGCCCGTCACATTGAACAATTTGTCAAACTGGCTCATGGAAATTGCACACGCTTCTACCCATATTGCGCCAACACCGGCAGTCGAAAGTAACAAAATTAGACAAAATTATCACGAGAAGAAAATAGTATTTGCAACGACCTCAACTCCGGCTAAAAAGAAGTGCGTCCGCTGTGACGGAGAACACGCGCTGAAAGACTGCACAGTTTTCAAGCAACTTTCCGTAGACGAACGTTGGAATTTTGTGACCGAACAAAAATTATGTTTTTCCTGTTTGTCAGAAAAACATCAGCTGAAAGAATGTAAATACAAGAAAAGATGCATTGAAGTAGATTGTGAAAGAGTACACCACCCGCTGCTCCATGCGCTACCACTGAGGTTGACACGCAACGTTACGACTAGAGGTGGCGTTAATGGTTGAATTTATTTATTGGTTGAAAGTTAATTGTTAATTTTTTTTATTGGTTGATTTTAATGGTTGAAAATATTGGTTGATATTTTTTGCGTGTCGATATTTTTTTGCATGTCGATATTTTTATTCGCAAATATTTTTATCGGTAATATTTTGAGAGGTAAATTTAACTTTAAATTAGCTACGTCTAAAATATTCAATAAACTTTCCTTCATATTTTAACAGGCTTAGGACTGTCTAGCATAGTGTTTTACGATGGTATTGCATAGTGACGGACTTGTCAGTTTAGCATACTAGCGTATTATTGATAGCTTAGCTAGGCATATTTAAAAGTTTATTGATTGTATTTACACTATTTTACACTATTTACATTAAATTTAATTAATAGTTCTGTAGATATTCACTCTTTTCTTTTACTTTTTTTTATATTTTTTTTGTTTCTGTATTATATTAGGTTTTCATTTACAATGTTTTTTTTATACACAGTTCAGAGTTTTAATTAGGTGTACTCTGTTAAAAATTACACTTGCTTGTGTTGTGTGTGACGTTGTAACTAAAGTTAAAATTAAAAACAACAACGCGGATGTTTGGTTGAAAATATTGTTAACCATTCACGATAAATTTTCACGTTCCACTGTTTAGTTAAAAATGGTTAAAATTAAAAACAACAATGCGGATGATAAGTTGAAAATATCATTATGATAACTCTTACTAATGTGTCTTATTTCAAGCGCCAAAGAATTTACAATTGAACATCACGGATTTTGATACAATAAAAAGGAAGTATAAATTACGTATCTTTAAACTTGATCCTTGCTTGAAGACATTAAAGTTCAAATTTGAATGCAGTTGAATCTTACAACTCGTCTCCATGTCTCTCCGTGAACGGTTTAGCAACAACGCCCGCCTGGCTTGCGCGGGCGGCCGGCGGCGGCGCGGCGGCGCGCGGGCGAGGCGATGGCGCATGGCGGCCGGCGCCGGCGCCCGGCTGGCTATCGCTTCGCTCGCGCTCGCCCGCCGGCGCGGCGCCGCGCCGGCCTCCCGCGTCTCTGTGGGCTACTGATATTTTTATTGGTTAACAATATTTTTATTTATTGAAGTTAATGGTTGATTTTTTTTATTTGTTAATTTTAATGGTTAATAGTTATATTCATCACCACTAGTTACGACACACGAAATTGTGAGTACCGCTGTTTCTCCAGGGACGGAATACAACGAACCACGCCAGCGACGCGTACTTTTGAAAGTGATTCCAGTGGTGATCTCTGGGCCAAAAGGTGACGTTAAAACCCTAGCCCTATTGGACGAGGGCGCAGCAGTGTCTTTAGTAGACTTATCCTTGTTAGAGCGGGCTGGTATTAGAGGACAGATATCACCGTTACAAATACGAGGAGCATCAGGTATGACGACGAAAGAAACTGATTCGCAAATCGTATCATTCAATATACGCGGACTAAATGTGAGTGATACCAGCTTTGTTATAAACAATGTACGTTCTGTGCGTAACTTAAATTTAAGTGTAAATAATCTTAGTTTTAACGATATTGTAAATAGATATTCTTATGTAAATACCTATGTAAATGACCGTGACTTTAGACGTAAAAAAGTTGAACTACTTATTGGACAGGACAATATTGAATTGATAGTGACGAGACAAATTATACATGGTGACAAAAATGGACCAATGATATCTTTGACGAAATTAGGTTATGTGGTTCATGGTAATGTGAGACTCGGTAGTTTACCGAATGACGTATCAGTTTTGCATGTTTGTGACTGTGACGAACTTAATGATTTAATAAAAAAATATTTTTCCACAGAAGCCTTTGGTACCAAATATACAAATGAGACTCCTCGCTCTCGGGAGGATCAACTCGCGCTTCAAATTATGGAGCGTACGACACGGCTCCTTCCCGAAGGCCGGTACGAGACGGGTCTTCTATGGAGGTCAGAGACCACTGAACTTCCTGATAGCCTGCCGCAAGCGAGGAAGCGGTTTCGCAGCACACAAGCAAGAATGCGTAAGTGTCACGATTTTGCTCTTAAATACAAAGAAAGGTTTTTAGACAATATTTCGAAGGGTTATGTCTCAAAGTTAGATCCCGAAAAAGCCGCCATACGGACGACAAAGACTTGGTGGTTGCCGCACTTCGCAGTATATAACCCGAACAAGCCTAAGCTACGCCTTGTACTGGACTGTGCAGCAAAATCGGAAGGCAAGTCTTTGAACGATTTCCTTTTGACAGGACCGGACCTTTTGACGTCGCTGCCAAGCGTTCGCTTAGGATTTCGTAGCGGCAAGGTAGCGGTCACCGGTGACATCCAGGAGATGTTCCACCGGGTTATGATAAGGCCAGAAGACAGATAGGCCCAGCGTCTGCTGTGGGAAGACGGCGAGTACGTGATGAATGTAATGACTTTCGGAGCCGTGTGCTCACCCTCCTCCTCGCAGTATGTAAAAAATGTTAACGCGCAGAGGTATGAAACATCTCATCCCCTCGCCTGTCATGCTATCACTGAGCATCATTATGTTGATGACTATATTTATTCTATGAACAATGAGAACGACCTGATCCAGCTGGTGAACGACGTCATAGAGATACACTCATCAGGTGGGTTCTTTATAAGGAATTTTGTATCTAATTCTGCAAAACTTTTAAGCAACATTCCTCAGGATAGACTTTCCGCGTCTGCAGTTAAAGTCATTACCGATAGCAAAAACGAGGTCGTGGAGAGGGTGTTAGGGGTCAGATGGACCCCCGACGATGACAATTTTATTTTTACGTTGAACTTGTCAAATATATCGGACGATCTGGTACGCGGCGTGAAGAGACCTACGAAGCGAGAGGTTCTTAAGATTATTATGTCAGTTTTTGACCCTCTCGGATTTCTACTGCATATCACCGTTAAAGCCCGCATCCTTTTCCAAAACATTTGGCGCAGTAAGATAGGATGGGACGACGAAATTGAAAGCTGTCATTTTGATGTGTGGCAGACATGGCTAACTGAATTAAAATCTATAAATGACATTAAGATTCTACGTTGGATATTGACAGATAACTATGACGGGGTGGCTGAGCTGCACATCTTCTGCGACGCTAGTTCCAGAGCCTTCGCCAGCGTCGCTTACCTCAGATCACGCAAGACCGACGGGACCTGGCACGTCGCTTTCCTGATGGCGAGAGCAAGAGTTGCTCCTCTAAAGGTAATGAGCATTCCACGTCTTGAGCTCCAGGCGGCTCTGTTAGGAGCACGACTATTCGTGAGCCTACAGCACTGCGAGATGGTAGCCTTGTCTAAGATAACACTGTGGACTGACTCAAAAACAGTGTTGAGCTGGCTACGATTTGACTCGGGCAGGTTTAAGCCGTTTGTAGCACACCGGGTCTGTGAAATAACAGAGCTGACAGACTTCAAACAATGGAGGTGGATCCCTACTCATCTGAATGCTGCCGATGACTCCACGAGAGACACAGCGCTGGCTGACAATGGCGAAAGGTGGCTTAAGGGGCCAGCTTTCTTGGTAAAACCCGACAGCGAATGGCCTGCAGATATCGACAGCATCGACGCTATCGATACTCACATCGGCGACGAGGAAATCAAGGTTGTATGCGTTACTACCGCTGACCCGGCACTAGAGCTACCTGATGTCAAACGCTTTTCTATGTACTGGCGTTTGGTACGGAGCACAGCTTGGCTCTTCCGTGGGATTCAGAACTTTAAGAATAAAAAGCCCGCCTGGCTTCGGAGCGAATTGACTGCGTTAGAGATAACAAATGCAAAAAGAGCCCTTATTAAAGAAAGTCAGAGACAAACATTTTCTTGTGACATCAACAACATAAAAAGACATGGACATGTAGACAAATCAAGCTCACTTTGTCAACTTAACCCTTTTCTTGACTCGTACGACGTACTCCGAGTTGGGGGGAGGATTGAGGCGGCAAATCTTGATTACGACGCGAAGCACCCAATTATACTACACCCATCCGACCCATTTGTTAAGCTGTTAATGCTACGCTACCACATCGACTCCGCGCATTCCGGTAGAGAAAGAGTTTTTAATGAACTGAGAAAGCGCTTCTGGATTCTAAAAGGACGGAATGCTGTAAAAAAGACCTGGAACGATTGCCTTCTTTGTAAGATCAATCGCGCGAAAGCCGCGCCGCCACTCATGGGACAACTACCTGACTGTCGGCTTCAAGGAGGACATCGGCCCTTTACCTACACAGGCTTGGACTACTTCGGGCCTATGCTGGTAAAAATAGGCCGCAGGCAAGAAAAAAGGTGGGGAGCACTTTACACCTGCCTCACGGTACGCGCGGTGCACATAGACTTAGTCAACGACTTGACCACTAATTCAGCGATTTTAAGCTTACGCCGTTTTATAGCTCGTCGAGGCTGCCCGACGGTTATACATAGCGACAACGCGACGACGTTCCGTGGAGCCGACCGCGAGCTGAAACAGGCGGTACTCGCAATGGACCAGACTGAACTACTATGCTTCGGCAGTACTCGCAACGTTGAATGGAGATTTATACCTCCGAATTCTCCCCATATGGGAGGCTACTGGGAGAGACTGGTGCGCAGCATCAAGACAGCGCTGCGCGTAACGTTAAAGGAGCGAGTCCCAAGTGAGCAGACCCTCCGAACGCTCCTGGCAGAGGCCGAACAATTTGTTAACAGCCGTCCATTAACCTACGTACCTATTGACTCCGACGACGATTTACCGCTGACGCCTAACGATTTTCTCTTTACAGACACTTTGAGAATGGACAGACCCTTCGGTACGTTCGCTGACGGCGACTTACTACGTCGTTCCTGGCGGGAGTCCCAGAGGCTGGCGGACTTGACCTGGAAGCGGTGGGTCCGAGAATACCTGCCCTCCTTGACGCGGCGCGATAAGTGGCTACAGACCCGTAGGCCGCTCGCCGTCGGCGATGTAGTCATCATCGCAGACGACCAGCTGCCAAGGGGGCAGTGGCCTCGGGGTCGGGTCGCGAGAGTCTACCCTGGGAAGGACCGCCAGGTACGAGTAGCAGACGTGGTAACTGGACAAGGACGTTACACGAGACCTGCGACAAAACTATGTAGACTTGACGTCGGCTCCCAAACTTAAGTATCAGCCTACTTCTGATACTGGGGGTGGGAATGTCGCGGCGTCCAGCCTCCTTCGACTAATGACTGTCTCCTCCTTCGACTAATGACTGACAGACTGACAGACATAATTATGATGACAGGGATGACATACAGACAGATGACTATCGATCAACAAACGGGACGGACCTGAACCCTGAAACTGGAAGACGACCAGGACTGACCCGCAGACCTACGACAGACTCGCAGGCCGACAACTGCGACCGAATACCGATATTGCATTTAGCAACAAATCGTTGCAGAATTTGGCATGACGACCTCCGTGGCGTAATAGTTACCATGTCAGACCGCCACCCAGGAGGTCCCGGGTTCGAATCCCGGTCGGGTCATGATGAAAAATGAACTTTTTCTTATTGGCCTCGGGTATATTTATGTGTTATAAAAATATAATATCGTTGAGTTAGTTTCTTATAACACAAGTTTCGAACTTACTTTGGGGCTCTATGCCTAATTTGTCCACCTTTATTTACGGTCGGGAGACACACAAAATATAGTAAGTTTTAAATAGTGAGATCTTTCGTTGTTAACTTTTTTCTTTTTAAGTTTTTATTTTATACGGTTAGCTGCTGTAATGCTTTTTTCTTTCACATTAACTCTCAAGCTATATCTTTTCTTACTTCGGTAATTTTTACAGTGACAGCTGTGCTATATATAATGCGTCATTAACTTTAAAATGCGTTACAGAATATGGCTATTTGTTTGTGTACATTAAACGTTGTCTTGTGTCTCAAAAATTTTTTTTCCTCATTCTTTCTACCATTTCATAGACAAAACTAGAGAGATCGTCGGAAAATAAAATAAATAGTATAATAGAAGGAGTTGAAATCTTGTTTCTTTTATATCAACTTTGAGTTGGGTATCTTTTTGAAAAGTTGTCTAATTTAAATAAAAACATGCGAGGATCCTTTTGATTTTAATGAGATTCAACCCTTTGATACAACGTTATCCGGACTAAAAAATATGAAATAGTAAAAGCGGGTATAAAATTGCAGGTTTTTTTTCTTCTAAAAAAAGCAATATTTCTTTTAATGGCAGCTGACAGTGACAGTGACATGGAATCTAATTAACTTGTCTTTTTTTTTCCGGTGACATAAAAATGTTGAGCTTTTCCCCGCGGTTTCGCTCGCGGTTCATTTTATCACATAAGTCTCGTTTGACAACAAAACAACCCATAGCGTGACTTGTGTCGCCATCTGTTGGCCGACATCGTAATTGCAGCGCCACCTATAGTAGAAAAAATATTTTCCCATTGAAATGACATACTTTCACGGGTTAAAAAGTAGCCTATGTTGGGCTCAGTACCCCTGACAATATGTATTAAAATTTTCACAATGATCGGCTGCTTAGTCCAACAGCGACCAATTCCAAGACCCAGGCCAATCAGAAAAAGTACGTTTTTCATCATGACCAGACCGGGACTCGAACCCGGGACCTCCTGGGTGGCGGGCCGCAATGGTAACCATTACGCCGGAAGTCGAACACTGTTTTAAATATCTTTTCCAAACCAATGTTACGTTAGTACTATTATGAATTCTGTGCCAATGTTTTAACTCGTGTATCGCAGGTCTTCAATTGAATAAAAGTATACATTGTTCATTTATTTATAATCTATCCCGATTTTGCAAGCAACCATAGACTACGGTGACCGCATTTTTTTTTATATCACAAAGTTGGTAAACAAGCATACGCCCGCTGCATAGCCCGCCTGATAGTAAGCATCACCGTAGCCTATAGACACTTGCAATACCGGGGGTAAGGTCTAGTAAATCTTCTGTAAGGTGGAGGTCCTTCCGCAGACGGGCTGCTCCGATTTGAGCTGAATATCCACTGTGCCTTACCTCTCTTAAAAACGCTTACCCAGGCGGGCCGTAAGCTTGTTTGCCATCTTAGATTAAAAAAAACTAAGTATCGATACCTAAAGTATCAGAATCGATAGCAAAACTCAATTCGTTTCGGTCAATTGAGCTCCATAATGAAATCTAGAAGGTACTCCTGATTGGATGCACCTTTTCCTGTCGAATCTACCTGTATAATGTCTGTTATTAACAACAGGGGAATGTATTAGGGGAAAACAGGAAAAATAAGGTTACCCGGTCACGACAAATAAGAAAATAAAACAATCCTAAGTTATGGGTCTCCTATAGATGTAAAAAATGCAAATAGAAGGGACAGAAGTGGAAGAAAACAGCTCAAATTAGTAATAGTAAAAAAATAATTAAAAAGGTAAATAAATTAGTAGGTACGGAAAAAAGGTAATAAGTAGGTACGGAGCTTGTACGGAGTTTAAAATAAATAATTGATAAAAAGCAATAGAAAAACAGAATAGACAAAAATGGCCAAATTTACGAGCGTTTCGAGGTTACGCACACTACATTCATGTGCATGTGAACGCTACATCATTCATAGCCAAACAGTAGCCAAAGCTTTTCGTGAAATATAAGTTGACAGATGCTAAGTCGTCAGGACATAGAAAAACATAATAATAATAAAGTTTATTTACCATAAAAGTTATACATACAATAGGTTTACAGGCTTATTTAGTAAATAGATGCACTCTATACAATGTAAAACGGCGTTTTTGTTACCCTGGATTCCACACTAGGATACCCTGTGTCCTGGAAACCAGGTTCCTTCCCAAAGTATACATCTATACTAATATTATAAAGAGGTAAAGTTTGTGTATTTGTTAAATTGTAACGGGTAATCTCGGGATCTACTGAACCGATTTTAAAAATTCTTTCACCAATAGAAAGCCACATTATTGCTGAGTGTCATAGGTTATATAAAAAACCAAAAAATAAAAAGGCTTTTAACATTATGCCCAACGAATTGGGCACGGGTCAGCTAGTAAAAAATAAAATAAAAAATAAAAGTGTGTGTATGTAAATTAATGTAGCAAATAAATAAATACCCTGTGTATGTGGATTTGTGTGTGTGTGTTTGTGTGTGTGTGTGTGTGTGTGTGTGATAGAGAGAGAAATAATGTTGTACATGTGTGAGAATTATTATTAAAACATCTTGTGCAAGTTTGTTGTTGTTTGTGTGTTTGTATTTTTACTTAATTTATTTTTTATTTATTACGTCATTAATATGCAACGACCACTTCGCATTCTTTTACCACCTTAATCAAATTAAAAAAAGTCACAGCGCGTCTCAAAATGGCGGGGCATTTAGCCGCAGTCTTACTTGTCCAATCTCTAAAAATACAACAGTTTAAGGTAGTGGCACAGTGAGTTCATTTTACACTAGCTTTGATCTTTTTTAGGGTTCCGTAGGAATCTAACAAAGAACTTTTATAGTTTCGCCATGTCGGTCTATCTGTCCATCTGTCCGTCCGCGGTCTAGCGCCTAGACGCTTAAGACTAGAGAAATGTAATTTGGTAGCACAAACTCTTTAAAAATATTGTTTTTTGAGATGTCTCCCCTACATGTAAAGTGAGAATGATTTTTTTTCTTTCGTGGGTATCGTTAGATAGGTCTCTTAAAAACATTGTTGGTGTGGGAAGATCAATTTACTAGAAGATACTTCGGCCGAAGTATCGGAAGAATTTTAACCTTGAAATACAAGGTATTTCTTGGTTATTTTAGTAATTCCTTGAATTCTATCTATGAAATACCTTGTACTTTATGGTTATTTTAGTAGTTCGTTGAATTATAACCATGAAATACCTTGTATTTCAAGGTTAAAATTCTTCCGATACTACAGCGGAAGTATCGTATTTAGCCCTCCTGAGTCCCAACCAATCTCCGCAAAAAAGGGGTAAGATCTTGGATACTTAGCCCACCTTTGAAGGAATGAGAAATGAAGAACGGGAGAAGGACAGTGAAGAGGGGAGCAGGAAGCAGTGGCTTTGACTTTGAATATTTTTTTTAATTTGCCATTTAAACACTTCTCGCCCCAATCCTCATTTAAGGATAGTAATACTATTTTTTTAAATATGCACCGAGCAGGAATCAAACTCGCGCCCTTTAGTGCTGAACCACCGCACCATCGCACAGGGCTGTCGAATACAATATTACGCAAATATTATTATAATTATGCCCTCAGGATATTAATCATTATAAAGTAATTGAACTATGCTTCCACGATGAGATGCGGTAATTGATAATGTCACAATGCGCATTAGCGCTAATGTATTCCTTAATATACATAATGTTATAATTAATTGTAAAGGCAACCGTAATATAGGGGTATAGTAAAATACTCGCAACTTCGTTTGCGTATATCTCGCTTTCCCATCGTAAATAAACCGGCCAAATAGAGAAGAACTCTCATGTTGCTAATTTATAAGGCCCGTGTTACATATCAAAATTACGTGGCTTACTTGCTCACGTTTCGAAGTGAGTAACCCGGCAAATTTTGCTAACTCGTACAGGCACTCTGAATCTTTTTATTTGTGCGTTATGCAGTCGTCGTCGGTTCCGGCTGTCCTCGATGGATGACAGTCGTTATGCCAAGTTGATGGCTTTCAGGTGGCTTGAAAACACTGGCCTCAGCTAACACGCATTTGATCAGCGTGCCAGTACTTCCTTACCTTCTACCGAGTACTTCCTACCTTCGATTGAAGAGAGTCCTGTACTGCAGTGAGTTGAAATGATTATGATGACATGTATTTTTTATTTCGTTTCTGTAATTTTCTGTTCCTTTCACTCACTGTACAAACACCTTAACGAGGTGCGCCTCCCCACTTTGTCTCTGATTATACGACGTTGTTCGGCAAACTCCCCATCGCCAGGTTTTTACCTCGCAGAACTACTAGTGGAAGGAAAATTGTTACTTTACAAAATAGCTTGTTTTTCTCTACAGATACTCTTTATGGGATATTATGTGTTTTGGTGTTTTGTTTTTTTTTATTGAAGAGCTCCACTTTCTAGTCTGCGAGTGATATTTAATGACATTCCGCGTACTTAATGTTGTATGTATGTACCTAGTTTTAAATTTTATGTAAAAAAAGAAAAATAAAATAAAAGTACGATATATTTTTAAATGACAAAAAAGGTCGTAACTGGTTTTTCGCCATCTCTTTTTACCAATGATCATTTTGCTTTTGTTTCCGAAATGGTAGTAGTTTATAGAGTAGATTAATTTTATAAAAATCATTTATTACTGTATACTCTGACAAGAGAACGTGTTTGTGAAAACCAATTCTCTGTATAAAAGTTTTTTTTTTTTATACCCCCCGGTATTGCAAGCGTCCATAGGCTACGGTAACTGCTTATCATCAGGCAGGATGCTTGTTTGCCATCTTAGTGGCATAAAAAAATAAAACTAGCGCCCCGCTCCCGTCTTCGAACAGATTTTAGTAATGATCCCCAATATTTTTGAAAACTTAATATAGCTTGTGTCATCCAGGAATAGTGTAGCTTTGCAATGGTCATCATATCAACCCTTAATCATCCCACTGCTGGGATACGGGTCTCCCTTCAATCGAAGGTGATTAGAGCGTACTCTACCACGCTGCTCCAATGCGGATTGGCAGAGGCCGGTGTTTTCAAGCCGCCCGAAGGCCACCCACTTGGCTTAACGACTGTCATTCATCGACAACAGCCGGGACCAACGGCTTAACGTGCCCTCCGAAGCACGGAGAAGCTCGAGATAACGAAACCCATCCAAACGCTGGCTAGGGTCGACGTCGCTTAACTTGCGTGTTCATATTAGAGTGCGACACACAGCGACGCCATCGAGCTCCTCATAGCATAGAGCATATTTTTCAAATCGGTCCAGTAGTTTCGGAGCATATTCAATGCATGCAAACAAACAAATTAAAACTTTCCTCTTTATGTTATTTTTATAGACAATTTAATTTAATTCTTTCCAACCAAATGAAATTGTTTAAACAGAATACATATTTCTGACTTGTTGACATATTGTATAAATATAGCTCTGTTGTTTGTACAAAATAAACATCGGACTCAACAGAAACTCTTGTTTCGGTCATTTACAAATAGAAATAAAACAATCGAAATTGTTAAAAAAGTTGTTTTTATATTTCTTTTGTCAAAACGTCGACAAAAGAAAAAAAAAAGTAAAATGATGGCGCGGGATTAGATTATTATTAGGGGCCAATTTATAGGGCCCACATATTTGCCCGAGTGGGTGTAATGCCGATGGTAAAAAGGCTAAAACCAAAGACAGGTCCGGTGGTCGAGTGGCTAACAATGGTCACTTTATCCCAAGGGCCGCGGGTTCGAATCCTGCGCAAGGCAAACATTTGTGTGCATGAACATGTCTGTTTGCCTTGGTCTGGATGTTTTGGCACCAATTTCGAGCTGTCATAAAAAAATATAGGTACAGAATTTTCCAAAGCCAAATTCTGTAACGCCACAAAACTCGAATGATTTTTGGTTTATTTTTTTTGCTGTTTCGATCGAATAAAACAAAAATGCTGTTTCGGTCGATAAAAAAAACAATTGATCAATACCTACTGTAAGAATAAATCTTCAAATTTTACCACCGAAGTTCGCTAAAAGGCTTTATAGATGTAATAAATGAGTGTTCGTTTTGAGCAATCCGGTTCTGTTTGATTGATTGCTTTATTCAATCAAATTCATACCGAATTCAATCTGTCCCGTTGATGCATTAATAAAACAGCAGCTATTTGTATACGGATTAGGATTATTTTGCAATTGTATTTGGTGACAGTTAAAATCCCGCAAATAACATCGAGTAATTTTTTTCAGGAGAGACAAAATGTTTGTAATTTTGTGGTGATTTGCTATATCGTTTTTTGTTGACTGAATTTACTTCTTTTCGTGGGCTTTTCGTAATTAGTGTCAACTGCGGGTAACTGGTGTTTTCGAGTCACCTAACAGTCACTGACTTGATTTGACGACCGTTCATCAGCAACAGTCAGGACAGACAGCTTAGGTGCTCGAGATTTTTCCAACCCATCCAAGTATTGACTAAGGTTATCGTTGCTGCTTGATCGTCCCACTTTTCACTGAAGGAAATAGAGAGAAAACGGATAAAAGGAAGGAGTTGGGCTTTCGGATCTCTAACTAATTGATCTAACTAAACGCATTGCTACTTCAGGCGATGATTTGATGATTTTAAAATATCTTTAAAATTGCATTTCCGAAAATGACGAGCTTAAAATCCTCATTAAAATGTTACCATGTAAACTAAAAGTAAATATAAAATTGCATTTCGTTACAACATACACTTAATATTTCATACTAGACGCGATTCAGCCAACTGGTACCACTTGACACGTTCAAACTTGCATTAGAAGTATGCGAGTTGTGAATTTAAATCATATCTCATACATATGCGGCCGTGAGTTGCATTTTCGGTAAGAACTTTATGACTAGCTAAAGGAAAATGTAAGAGATTTTTATGTGAACTTTAAGACAGTTTTTGTTGAAGTCCAAGTCCAATAAGGCATCGGAGCAGCCCGCCTGGGGAAAAACCTCCACCTTACAGAAGATCGTAGCCAAATAGCATAGGTCTCGGCCATGATGTGTTACGGTGAGTAAGGTCTCCAGAGCTCTACTTTCTACAAAATCGGCAGTCAATCGAGTAATGCCCCCCGGTAATGCAAGCGTCCATAGGCTACGGTGACAGGTTACCATCAAGCGGGCCGCCAAAAAAAAACGACCTCGGTTATGTACTTCTACATCTTAATAATGAGTACTGCTAGTTCTGTATTCCTTTTCGTGGCGGGGGATCCTTGCCTTCCTGGTGTACGAAGATACAAGCTTCGGCTTAGTTCAGGCTCCAGTCTCTCTGTACCTGATAATTAATATTATTTTCACCTCACAAGCTCGGAAAGAATCTGTTTGTCATTCGAAATCTGAGCGCAAAAGTGCATTTTGTGCCCTAGCGTGGAAAGTATTTTTAAAATTCGAACCTTTCTATTCTTTAATTCTTTATACCGCCAGTCCTCTGAAAATGCATTAATACTTATTACATGCCAGTGCGCCAACCTTATTTTTAGAATAATCGAACTGGCTAGCACGACACCGCATGAAAAAAATAAACACTTATTTAATATATTATTTGCGTTTTTCTTGCACCTAGGATTTTCCTCGCTGTAGTGAGGTGAAAAATTTTGTGTTTCGCTCGGCAGCAAAGTTATACTGCGTCTCGTACCTTTGAAACCCTCGCTACGCTCAGGATTCTATATTTGAACCACTCGCTTCGCTCGTGGTTCAATCCTAGAATCCTTCGCTAGCTCAGGCTCAGTTCAATATAGTACTCGCGCCAAAAAACAACTTTGCAGCCTTGCATAACAAATAACTATTGTTTTTATTTTATAACAAACACACCAAAAATTGGGTTTTTAGTATTAGGTTCATTATAATTAATGTTGATAATAATACTAGCTTTTGCACACGGCTTCGCTCGCGGTTAATTTTATGATTTAGATCACGTACAGCGCGACTTGTAGCGCCATCTTTTGGCCGGCAATTGCGAATTGTAAAAAAAAAGTATTTTCCAATTGGAATGACATACTTTCACAGGATAAAAAGTAGACTATGTTGGGCTCAGTACTCCTAACAATATGTAAGCAAATTTTCATAATGATCGGCTGCTTAGTCAAGCCGTGAAGGAATAACAAACAAACAAACAAACTCACTTTCTCATTTTTAATATTAATAGTAAGGATTTTAAATAAACTTTTTTTACTTTTCTATTTTCTCGGTCTTCATGACCAGTAAGTATATTGGCTATTTTTTTTATTGTTAATATAATTATGTATACAAAAAAAATATTGTAGACTAATTTTTAGATTGGTAGAACACTTCTAAAATAATCTGGTTTGATCGGGGATCCATCTGTTTGCCTGCCATATTACATGAAAAAATATACTTTACTATTTATTAAATAATTTTCCAGCCGTGAGCTTGTTTTACCATAAAATATGATAAAGCAGTCTGTTTTTCTCTTTGGAAAACAACGAAAATGTTGGGAACAAGAGAAAAATACATGCCAACATTACGCCTCGAATATTGTTTACTGTTTGGACAGTAAATTATACGTTACCACAATTTCGCGGCTTCGCATCCCTCCAAATCCGAGTTTAACGATTACCCAAAAATATTAGGGTACCATTGTTGTAATATTCAGAAAACCTAATCAAAGTTATTACAATGTGGAAAAAGGAAAAGTCAGCAGTTTAAGTATTTTTTATGAGATTCTGATGCCGTTGATGTTACCAACCTGTCCTGAAGACAAGAACTGCATGAGGGCTGCAGATCTATAATTTAACGGGTCACCTGATGGTAAGCGATCACTGCTGCCCATGGACATCTACGACTATGTATCTTCGAACCGTTTCCCAACGATAAAGAATTAAAAAGAAAGTACACAGAAAGTAGGAAGCAGAAAGGGCTACCAACACTCTTCACTCATTGAATTCATTAAAGAGAGTTAGGGCACAGCGGATAATCCGCTCAAATCGGAGCAGCCCGTCTGGGGAAGGACCTTCACCTTACAGAAGATCATAGCCAAATAACATTGGTCTCGGCCATGTTGTGTTCCTACGGTGAGTAAGGTCTCCAGAACTCCACTTGGGGGGGGGGTTAGGAGCGTTGGCAACGCGTGAGTGATACCCCCGGTATTGCAAGCGTTTCTAGGCTACGGTGATGCTTACCATCAGGCGGGCCGTATGCTTGTTTGCCACCTTTGTGGTATAAAAAACAAGGTACTAAACATACAGCATATCACCTCTATTTCACGTCGATATTCTGTGAGAGGGTGATACTGTCTCGGACGAGCTAAGCCATTTACGAGCTGCTGCCAGTTTTTACTACAAAATAATTTATGGTACCTACCACTCACTGAATCCATACTAATATTATAATGTGAAAGTGTGTTTGTTTGTTCACGTCGAAAGTAATGAACGCATTGATATGATTTTTTTATTGGGGATAGTTTAAGGTCTGGAGAGTGACATATGCTACTTTTTTTGAAAATTATTGACATTTTCCCATGACCACGCAGGCGGAGCCGCGGGTAACTGCTAGTATCTGATAAATTGGTTAGGTAACTGAAACAAATAAAGTTATTTTTCCACTAAAAGCAAGGTTAGGTAACTGAAAGTTTTTTTTTTCACTAAAAGCAATATAATATTTCATTGAAATTTATAAACCGAGAGTAATAACCAAGTAGAACGTTACGCTCTATTTCACATTAACAATACATAAAAGTATTTTTTTGTGCGGAACCCCTTATAAAATTAACTTTATACGAAATAATAGAAATATTTTTTTTTAATTCATCCCTTTTATTGCCTTATTGCGGGCAGCACGTGTTTTTTTAGCCCCTTAATATGGAATTAAACGAGAATGGCTTGTTTGAGTTTGTATTGAATGTGCTTAATCATTTTAAGGCCCATACTTTACCATATTTATTATTGAATGTGGCTTTTAAATTGAAGGATTAAATGAGAAGGTTTTCGATTTATAATAAATTTAACAATTTAACAAAATTAAAAGTGCATCGAGGAGCTCGATGGCGTCGCTGTGTGTCGCACTCTAATATGAACACGCAAGTCAAGCGACGCCGACCCTAGCCAGTGTTTGGATGGGTTTCGTTATCTCGAGCTTCTCCGTGCTTCGGAGGACACGTAAAGCCGTCGGTCCCGGCTGTTATCGGTAGATGACAGTCGGTGGCCTTCGGGCGGCTTGAAAACACCGGCCTCTGCCAATTCGCATTGGAGCAGCGTGGCAGAGTACGCTCTAGTCCCCTTCGATTGAAGGGAGACCCGTATCCCTGCAGTGGGATGATTATGGGTTGATATGATGATGATGATGAAAGTGCATCAAAACCAAGTCTCGATTTTCCTTTGTGCCCAGTTCCTTTACTCAATACTCAATACTCAATATTTATTGCTTCCCTAAATACGAGTATAAAGTATAAATTACAATTAAGGACCCTGTTGGGCACTGCAATAGGAGGGAGAAGGGATCCCCTTTTTTACATGTATTTTGTGTAATAGTTCCTTGAAGAAACTACTGAGAAAGGAACTCTCTGTAGTCCTTCAATTCTGAAGATCGTGATCACACGCCTCTGTTGTCATCTTCCGGCTGTATTGTCTCCATCGGCATCTATCGGTAGCCATTTTAACCGCGTCGTGGAAATGGAACCGCTTCTCTCCAAGTTGATCGGACCACCTCGTCGGGGATCGGCCTCTGCTCCTCTTCCCTTCCACATTTTCGACTATGACAAACTTTTCAAGGTTACGGTCTCCTCGTCTTGCGATGTGCCCAAACTAGGCAAGGATGCGTTGACGGCAAATGGTGGAAAAGCGATCCTTGATCTTTAGTTTGGCTAGAATCGATGCATTTATGCGCTTAGCTGTCCACGGGATTCGTAAGCACTCGCTTCCAGCACCACATTTCGAATGCATCGAGAAAGGAACTACTTTTTGTCTTTGTTTTCCTTTGATTTCATTCTAAACTACTGAGACAAAAAACTCTTAGTAGTTCCCTTATCAAGTTGTTGGAGATAAAAAAGAAAGCTCGTTATGATTTTCTGTCAACCATAAAAGATTCTCCAAAAATACGTTTTTCGCTCGTTCCAACACGATTTGGTTACAGCATAACCGAAGAACAGCGGATAATTTACTTTGGGAACAATAAAAAATATTCGGGACATGTTCTCGTATGTGGAAAGCGATACATTTTATTCACTGCATATTACTTTTGCGAGAATAATAGATATTGAGTTGAAATGAAAATCCTTTATTCGGGAAACTTTCTTTATTCTCTTGCGATAAGTTTCAGAAATGTGTTTTTAAAATAATGACAAATAAAATCTGACTCTGTCAATATCGATTTGATGATGATTGTGTTCCTTTAAACCGTCATCAGGGACATAGGACTCGCAAGATTCTTCTAGGGCGTCCGATCCTAAGTGGCCACTTCCATACCTCTCCAGAAAATACCAATTGATGCAGCCGCCAACTGAACGCCGCGCCGCCGCCGCCATCAGAGATGGTTATCCGCGGTCGGCCATCTTCTTTTTCCGTCGACTTGCCACTTCAGAACTTGTTTGGACATGGTAGTTATCAGGTCTGTGCAACGCATGCCCAATCCATTGCCATTTCTTTATGACTATCGCCTTGTTAATGTATTATTGTATAACTAAATCATTATAGCTTTAATTCTGACAATCAATCAGACACAATGTGTTCGATCCCCGGTCGGGTCATGATGAAAAACGAACTTTTTCTGATTGGCCTCGGGTCTTGGATGTTTATCTATATATGTATTTGTTATAAAATATAATATCGTTGAGTTAGTATCCCATAACACAAGTTTCGAACTTACTTTGGGGCTAGCTCAATCTGTATGAATTGTCCTATATATATATTTATTTATATGAGTGTGTCAATAACAAGCGATTTACATACAGGGCACATGACTTTTCAAGGGGTTGCCATTTTTTTAAGAGGGACTAAAGAATCAGGAGCTTAATCGATTGGCGTAAAAAGCAAAAAAAATAATTTATTATTAGAGTAGAGCAAGCCCGGCTTTTCGGCTTTATTGAAAGGCCCGCCACTGTTTTCAAGTAAATGTGTTTCAAAAAATACCACGAATAAATAAAATTACGATAATGTCATATTTTTATGTTGTTCTATAGAGCTTATTTTTTTAAAATGGCAACCCCTTTAAACTTCATCTTGTATAAATCGATGGTCATTTACAATAGAAATAGCGGTGCCGCCGCGGATTCATCGTTCAAGCAATTTTTGAAGGAACTATGAGTCCCTTTGTGCCGCATCGCATTACTACTATTGAAAATATAATTTTTTACCAAAGTACCCTCGAGTCGACACCTTTTCTCAAATAATCACCATATTGTATACGTAATTAACAAAAAAAAATACCGACAAAGCGAAGCTCCCCAAATGGAAGTATCTCGAAGTTGGGTAACAAGAAAGGAGTTTTAACAAGGAAAAAGTTTTCACTTCCTTTTCACTCGAGGAAACTTCGATTTGTAGCTTTTGTTAATCGGAAATCCAGCCTATACAACTTGTTTATCCGAAACATATCTATTACATTTTGAAGTTAATCATATGTTAAATCTCATGCTATCCAAGTTCAAACTCTAAAATGTAACCTGTGTCTCAGGTTTTTTCGGAACTACTTCAAGCACCAGTCTCTCAAAAAGTCATATAATTTCTTACTTTGTAACTTTAATCTTCCTATTTGTGAAAAGAATGTTTTTTTTTTAAATCCGCCATTTCAACTGCGGCGTTTAAAGACTCGCTTCGCGGCTATCCGACTGCTTTAACACACAAGCCAATTTTGTCAATTGGCTTGCGGGGAGCTAGAAATCAGTTTTTTTGTTGAAAATACTTATTATATATTTATAGAAATCAAATACATATAGACCATGTTTATAGATAAAAATATTTTGCGTCTCAATCGTATCTCAAAAGAATGCCGATAGTGTATCAGTGGAATAGTTTTTGACATTTGTTATTGACTTAAACATATTGTTTAAGTCCTCTCAATGGTGTCTCAATCGTATCTCAAAAGAATGCCGATAGTGTATCAGTGGAATAGTTTTTGACATTTGTTATGGACTAAACATATTGTTAAGATATAATATCAGTGGAATAGTTTTTGACATTTGTTATGGACATAAACATATTGTTTAAGTCCTCTCAATGGTGTCTCAATCGTATCTCAAAAGAATGCCGATAGTGTATCAGTGGAATAGTTTTTGACATTTGTTATGGACTAAACATATTGTTTAAGATATAATATCAGTGGAATAGTTTTTGACATTTGTTATGGACTTAAACATCTCTCGTATCTCAAAAGAATGCCGATAGTGTATCAGTGGAATAGTTTTTGACATATGTTATGGACTTAAACATCTTGAGAGTCCATTGGTGCATTTGTGTTAGTAGAATCGGGTCCCTGTTTATCTAGAAAGTTAAAATATTAACATATTCAAGAAAACACTCTCCAAAACCACAAGAAGTTAGTGTAGTCTTAATGAGACTTTGATTTTAGTTCAATAGTCCATGAAACGAGTAGAACGATCGAGTTCCCGGCACTTAAACTGTCGTTACCAACTGTGTTACAATGTTGATGAATGTCTAAAGTTATACTTGGTTGGACACGTGAATATTGAAAGTTCATTGCCATACTTTTTCCCGAAATAAAGATAAAACCTCAAAATAAAGTATCTTTATGACGACCTCCGTGGCGTAATGGTTACCACGCCAGACCGCCACCCAGGAGGTCCCGGGTTCGATCCCCGGTCGGGTCATGATGAAAAACGAACTTTTTCTGATTGGCCTCGGGTCTTGGATGTTTATCTATGTATGTATTTGTTATAAAATATAATATCGTTGAGTTAGTATCCCATAACACAAGTTTCGAACTTACTTTGGGGCTAGCTCAATCTGTATGAATCGTCCCTATATATTTATTTATTTATTTTCTTAAGTTTCTATTTTAATCTATAGTTTTGTTTTAATGTATAGTTTCGACACCCTTCGTCTGAAGGTCTGAAGGGTAGTCTGAATCCTACTAATATTATAAAGGGGTGTTTCCGCCAATTTACACATTTTGACGGATCGTCAAAAAAGCTGAGAAATATTTTTCTAAATAAATTTAATAAAATTCCCCAAGCCTAACTTACACTCATATCTTTGTGTACATCAATTATCTTTTGTAATTAATTAGATAAATTAATTTGAAAAAATGGTAAAGACAACGAAACTACGGTAATGACATATTATTTATAAATACTATTTATTACTACTATTTATTATTTATATAAATACTAGAATTAATAAAATACAAAAATATACGAACACTTTCTTTTCAAATTAATTTAATAGTCTGTTAAGCACATGACGGTAAGGACTTATAGGACTACGGTAATGACAAGGATCAGGATTTACTATGGCGAGACAAAGAGCCTCTTGAAATAAAAGCAATATTTATGATTTTACTGCATTTTAATTTTTAGTCTCAATTAATTACATTAAAAACAATGTTCACAATTTTAGTTTTTTTTATTATTTTTTATGCCGTCTCATTATCAGTATTATATGTAAATCAGTTTCAAGATAAACTATTTAAAATAACAAAATCAGTCAAAAATGTATAAATATATTTATGTAATGGGTTCTGTGTTTTAATCACATGTACTTCGTCAGGTGCTGTGCCGATTCTATCTTCTTTATATTTCTTTCATTTCTTTTATTTATCTTCCATTTTTTCCTCATGATTCTTTTTTCTCTGTCTGTCATAAACGAAACACTTGTGAGCTCTTTTTGTTGTCTTCTTTTTGTAGCATTTTATTTGTGCACTAGAACAATAAATAAGTAATTAGTTAAAACCAGTTGTCTTTCTGAAAAAACCAAAAGACTTCAAAAACGAATTAGAGTAATTTAATATTTTATGCGCTGATCTGTTTGAAGTCAGGGCCACAACAAATAGAACCTAGCTAGGCTATGTAAGTTACATCTGGGTACAATTAACGGTCTAAGTGCCCTTAATAACTTGAAGGTTATTCGTAACTCCTAACCGTTAAGGAGTTAAACCTTCCATCATCATCTCGGCAACATTGTATGATGACTTCCAGGCGCAAATCGATGGCAGGTGGGGGAGGAAAGTCTTGGAGTGGAAGCCGCGCGTGGGGAAGCGAAGTGTAGGACGCTCTCCCTCCAGATGGACAGACGACCTCAAGAAGGCGGCTGGAGGCGGATGGATGCGGAAAGCGGAGGATCGCATTTTGTGGAAGGCAGTATATCCAGCAGTGGGTAGACAGATACAGGCTGCAGATGATGATGATGATGATTACAAAAACATAAGGAACGCGTTGTACGCGCATACAAAATTTGAGGGTTGCCCACGATTTCCCTGGAATCGCATCATAAGATCCTGACTTGGTGGCAATGGAACAGCCTCGGGGGTATGCCCTATTGAATAAAAAATAATTTTGAAAATCAGTCCATAATTAATAATAATAATAATAAATAATAAAATAATAAAATTAACGGAGAAACCGACGGATATACAGAAAAAAATAGAACAATCTTCTTTTTGAAGTCGGTTATAATAAAACTGACACTTATCTTAGCGACCGGCACAAGCAGGGAACCTTTTACAAAATTATATGTTAAAAGTATTATAACAAATAGTCATTACCGTATCCAATTTGTCTTTACCGCTCGTCGCTCTAAGTCTGGTAAGGACAGAACTGGTAAGGACATTTCAAACATTTTCATATAAAACTTCTATTTCAGTATATTTTAGAGCACCCAAGCATCTGGTTATTGAATAGCCGTGTTATTATATGTATATCTACGTATAATTCATAATACATTAACGTTTACTTACCCGCTTAAGACAGTGTAGTGAGGTAAGAACAATTTTCAATTTCCTCTCGTAGAACGCGTGGCACTCTAAAACAAACGCCACAATCGTCTGAAACTCAATGCTCGCCGAATGATTGCGCGCTCGCCGATGCCATCCGCAGCGCCACGGTGAGCTATGATGATTTATTAAGTTCGAAAATGGTCTTAATGACGTCGTGTCGGTAAGGACCGAATTTTAACTTACCGATGTGTTACACGCAAAATAATGATATTAAGAAGAATTAATTATAACTTATTTATATATTTTTGAACGTATAATAGATGCTGATTTTAGAAAACTAACAATCAACTACAAATTGTTTGCCGTTTTTTCACGACACTGTTTTGAAGTTTGAAAATATGAATTGTTACAACGCAAATGTATGTTCCGCCTGAACAAAACTATTTTTATTTTCTACAATTTACACAATTGGCCGGCTATACCTACAGTATTTACTAATAAAGAAGTCGAGATTGATATAAAATTATAAAATTCTTTAAATATAGACCTACATACTAGCTACATTGATGTGACACGTTTTTATGCCTTTGGCGGAAACACCCAAAGGCGAAAATTGGTGATATGTTATTTCAACACGCTCAAATGGCTGGTCCAATTTTTATGATATTTTGTACGTAGGTAGTACCTTGGATTAACACATACTTTTTATCCCGAAATTACGCGTATCCAGTAGGATAGATGGCGCTGCTGTGCATTGCATAAAATTAAACGCAGGTAACACCATGGGCAGCAGCCAACGATCTATATGTAGTCGATGGCAGTAGGTAGTATTAGATATATTTAAAAAAAATACAAAACTGGTCTGCTTTGTACGACCAACTAAACCGCGTCCATTAAAAATAACATGATATTTTACTACAAGAGACGAACTCATTATTAACTTAAAACCCCGAACAAGGTGCTTTCAAGTAAATTCACAAAAAAGTACGATTTACCATTTTAACTGTTCAGCGATTCAGTGTAATTTCATAATAACCGGATTAATTCTATGAGCACCTTAGGCGACCTCTTATTTGCATGGAATTAAAGGCAGCTTATGCGGTATGACTGAGAGGAGGTAAGTAGCTGTGACAAAACCTCAAAATTATCACTCAAACATGCTATTTTAGTCATTAAAATTTATGTTATGGTGTGACAGTAGAATTATTATATTTGTTTGTGTGCCTATGTAAAAATATAATATAAACAATTTATCTTTCGTTAAACATAAATTATAATGAACCTAAAACTAAAAACCTTAAAAAATATAATAAAATAACTAAAATTTTATATTATTAAAAGGAGTCCCTTTAGGCAAGGTTCCGAAGATACTGGCAGCGTTCCCCCTTTGAATAACTAAACTATTTCTTTGTCCAAGGTAGCTGCCAGATCTTCGGTCACCTGTGATGTCGACTAACCTTTTTGCTATTTCCTTAAAAAGTCTTATAGCGCTAGGACCCCACGGACCAAGGGTCTCGAGAGTCTCGACACCGAATGGGACAAAATCATTAAACATTTTTTTTTTACATGTTGTGGCGCCGAGGCTGGCGACACCACGGGCCTCTACTAACTTTGGTATGCGACTTCCGCAAAATTCAAAGTTGTGTGTGTTGTAACTTGTGTAATAGCGAATGGGATACGCGCATCAGTGTCTGTTTCGTTACGTATTTGTTTTACCCATTTTGTATTACAATACACAATACTCTTTATTGCACCATTAAAATACAAACATACAGTAAAATAAACAATGTAATGAAGTACAAAAGGCGGTCTTATCACAAAGTAATCTCTTCCAGACAACCTATCAGAAATGGAAAAAAAGAAGAAAGAGACGGGGTATGTGGCGCCGATATAAAACAAAATTATCCAATAGCAAAATTACCTAATAAATATCTATACCTACAATTACACATTCAAAAGCTACAACCACAAGGGCGCATCTGCAGTAGGTATACTCACTACTGCACATGCGACCCTGTGGCCGTAATCTATTACCTTATTATACCATTTGTTTATTACTAATATACATTTTATAGTAATTCAGTGATTTAATTAATTATCCACCGTTTTACACAAAATAAGAAAACTCCACGCGACAATATGTTTATTTCTTTCAAAATATATGCATGTGCGATTTCGTATGTTGAATACTAATGACTCACAAATAACGTGGCTTTATATTGGTAAAACAAATTTAAAAATCGGTTTAGTATATGGATATCTCCCACTACAACCTCACTCAATAAACAAATTTACGTCCAATAACCATTCCGCATTGGAGCAGCGTGGCATACTCAAATCCCCTTCGATTGAAAGGAGACCGGGATGTGGGATGAATATGGTTTAATATGTTAAGGAGGAGCTCGATGGCGTCGCTTTGCGTCGCACTCTAATATGAACACGCAAGACGCAAGTCAAGCGACGTCGACCCTAGCCAGCGTTTGGATGGGTTTCGTTATCTCAAGTTTCTCCGTGTTTCGGAGGGCAGGTTAAGCCGTCGGTCCCGGCTTTTATCGGTAGATGACAGTCGTTAAGCCAAGTCTGTGACCTTCGGGCGGCTTGAAAACAACGGCCTCTGCCAATCCGCATTGGAGCAGCGTGGCAGAGTACGCTCTAGTCTCCTTCGCTGGAAAGGAGACCCGTATCCCTGCAGTGGGATGATATGTTAAGCGTTAATAAAGTTAAATATTTTATACTACTAAAGTGGCAAACAAGCATACGGCCCGCCCGATGGTAAGCAGTTACAGCTCACAGTAGCTTATGGACGCTTGCAATACCGGGGGTATCTATCACTCGCGCGTAACCCTGTAAAAAGTGGAGACATTACTCAATAGGAACATAACATGGCCAATAATACTATTTGGCAACGATCTTCTGTAAACTGGAGGTCCTTCCCAAGACGGGCTGCTCCGATTTGAGCGGATTATCCGCTGTGTCCTATCTCTCTTAACTTAGTAAAGTTAAATAATTAAAAGAGAGGTATATTTACCAGCATGCTACCACAAAGCAATCTAAAGCCCAGGTGCTCGCCGTGATTTCGGCGGCTCACGAAGAGTTCCCGTAATCCCTTTGTGCTGACGTCACAAAGAACTCTCAGATTACACTAAGACAGACGCTTGATAGGGTTTTTCTACGTTTTACATAACAACATTATTTAGTTATCTACTTATTTATTATTATTATTATTGCTGAGAGGTGTGAGAAGTAATGCTGAAGTTTTGGAGCTCATTGCGTTTAATGTTCCAGAAAACTACCTTAGGTCTAGGTCACACTGCCTTTTTGCCATACCTTATTGCAGGACACAAATAGGATTCTACGCCCCAGTGCCTCGAGCGCTTCGCCTGCTCAATGATTTATTGTCAGCATATATACAGCTCATTAGATCTATTCTCTTGTTCGCCTGCAGAGTTTCACAGAGTGGCTGTAGTTTACTTAGAATCTAGTTGTAATAATAGATAAATAATTACATAATATAAATTGTTAAATAATAATATATAATGTTGTAAATGGTCCCTGACGAGCGAATTGGTTTTGAAACTGTAATGCTGTCAAGGATATAAAATAATATAAATAAATAAATAAATTACTAAATTTACTTTATGTGTGCCCGTTTTCACTAACAAAACAATTCCTAAAAATAAGTCTAAGGCGAGGGACATATACAAGCGGCGTCGGGCGGGCGTCGTCGTTCCGGCGAGGCGCGGGCGATGCGATTCGTATAGAAGCGCCACCGGCCGGGCGCCCGCGCCACGCCGCCGCTTCTAATAATTCTTTATATGAAACACAGAATGAGCCGGGCGCCTCGCCTGCACCGCGCCCGCGCCACGCCGCCGCTTGTGTATGTCTCGCGCCTTACACCTACGTCCAAATTCTTGTTTTTGATACGTGTATGGCCATTTAAAATCATCGATTCAAATACCAAAAACAAGGATTTGGGCATAGGAAAAGGTGTTAGAGCTTTGAATTTTTTTGAATTGTTTGTCAAAACGGGCATTTATTTACTTTACTGCCAGTTCTTCTTAGTACAAAATATGCCGTCTGAACTGGCGGTAACATAAAAATGAGCTTGTATTTGAATACACTTGCCTGGCTTTGACCACATGAGTAAATAAACTGACGGACAGAGGCTTCACTTCCATACAACGTCGCGCGCCGAGGACACGCACACAAGCATGAGGCGCGTATTGCGTGTCCTCAAAGCGCTCGTCACGTACACATGCTTGTGTGCGTGTCCTCGGCGAGTGAAGTCTCTGTTCCGTCAGTTTATTTACTCATGTGCTTTGACTACATAATATATCACTACTGGGTGAACATGCCGAGCGGAATATGTGTGTATCAAGCCTTACTAGGGAAGGAAGAAATACATAGGTAATAATTTAAAACACGTTTAATAAAAAATATAAAAAATGATATTATATTACTTAGATGCACTTTCAAGGATGAGTTGGAGATATTTTTGTAAGTTAACCTCATTATATGAGACAGTTGGTTGCGGGATGGTCTAGGATCTCCTCCCGGGCATTTATCATACACCATATTAAAATCACAGTCCTGAAAAAAGTAAAGAAAAACATCAAATAAAATATAATTCTATGGATGCGTTTTCTCTGACGCGTCGGTGGGCGAGTTCTGAATCGGATCATGAAATAAGGGTATGTAAATGTATGTATAGATTGTAGGTACTAAACATAATGTGTTTTAGTCAGTATAGGAAGAGAAATTATGGCACTTTAACATTAAATCACCGACAGATTTGTCATCTTGTCTTTACAAACAGCTGTTACTTTCATCATCATATCAACATAATCATCCCACTGCTGGGATACGGGTCTCCCTTCAAACGAAGGTGATTAGAGCGTACTCTGCCACGCTGCTCCAATGCGGTTTGGCAGAGGACTGTGTTTTAAAATCGCCCTAGGCTAGGGTCGACGTCGCTTAACATGCGTGTTCATAGTAGAGTGCGACACACAGCGACGCCATCGAGCTTCTCGTTACTTGCATGCTTACCAGATAATCAATATACTGTTCGAAATATATACTTTCAAAACATAGAAAACATTTGGCGTAATGGTTACCACGCCAGACCGCCACCCAGGAGGTCCTGGGTTCGATCCCCGGTCGGGTCATGATGAAAAACGAACTTTTTCTGATTGGCCTCGGGTCTTGGATGTTTATCTATTTATGTATTTGTTATAAAATATAATATCGTTGAGTTAGTATCCCATAACACAAGTTTCGAACTTACTTTGGGGCTAGCTCAATCTGTATGAATTGTCCCTATATATTTATTTATTTTATTTATTTAGATTCACACAAATGTCATTACATAAAATGCCTGTAGCAAGAACCGAACCCGCACCCTTTGGTGTAGAAAGAATCACTACCGACGCATAAAAAACCATGGGTAAGGTAGGTAGGTAGGTATTTTGTGTATTGTGGTCAATAAAGAAAATTAAATAAATAAATAGTATTGGACGACCTCCATGGCGTAATGGTTATCATGCCGGCCCACCACCCAAAAGGTCTCAGGTTCGAATCCTGGTCGGATCCTGATGAAAAACTTTTTCTGATTGGCTTGGGTCTTGGATGTTTATCTTTATTATGTATTTGTTATAAAATATACCTAGTGTCATCGTTGAGTTAGTATCCCATATAAAACTAGTCTCGAACTTACTTTGGGGCTAGAGTAATCTATGTGATTTGTCTCTGTATATCTATATAAATATAAGGAGAAGCTGACTGACTGACTGACTGACTTACATATCAACGCAGGGCCTAAACTATAAGGGTTCGAAACTTGAAATTTTGCACAGGGGTTCCTTTTATAACGTAGGGGAGCACTAAGAAGGGATTTTTCAAAATTCCCACGGGAAAGCGAGATATACGCAAACGAAATTGTCTGTATCGAAATAAAAATACTTGCTTTCAACGTGTACAAACTAAATTCAAAGGTGCATTGACAACTACCCAAGTTAAAGTTTGACAAATTAGATTTCCCTGCATGTGAACTGGATACGGATTTTCTAGATATTTATTCCACGCTGCCAATACCATTGGCAGGGTATTCTTGATAAATTGAGTAGCTTTGGTTTTGAATATAAAATATGGACTGTTTGAATTATTATTAGGAACTTGGTTTCTGGTAGATCACAGAGGTCGCTTATTTATTTAATACTAGCTTTTTGCTTCGTCCGCTTGAAGTTCCGGACTCATTCCCGTAGGAATCACATTGAATTTCGGGGAAAGCTATAGCCTATGTCACTCTGATAATGCAGCTTTGTACTGTTCAAAGAATTTTTGGAATCAGTCCAGTTGTTTCGGAGCCTATTCAATTCAAACAAACAATCAAATTTTTCCTCTTTAAAATTAATTAATTGATTAATAATTATTTAAAACGAGGTATTACCCGCGGCTTTAAACAAACAAACAACAAACAAACTCACTTTCTCATTCATAATATTAGTATGCTAACAAAAAATATTAACAATAGATTTTGACTATTTTCTATCTAATTTTACATTAGTTTTAAACACAATAGCTGTATAGACATTGATTAATAGGTTTCATGTTAATCCAATCGACATAATTTAACTAAAACGCTTGTACACATTATAAATTTCAATCCATTAAGTAATGATATAGCTACTCGAACTCTTACATTAACCTATTCGTCTCTTGATAACCCTTTCCCATTTCTTTATTTTATTCTGCAGTTTTTGGAAAACTTACGTCTAACAATTTAACAAAATTTTCATGAGTAGTAAAAGATGGACAATTTGATCAGGTCGTATGCTTGTTTGCCTTAGCGATTTAAAAAAAAATCGAATACCTGAAACACGTCCCCTTCAGAGACGATAACTGAAAACTTTTGCAAGGTGAAAGCCTGTTCCTGCGAGCACTGCGTTGGTTTCTCAAACAGTGCTTCTAGAGTGCAGCGACGAAAACCTGCGCGTGCGCTGCACAAATAAATGAAAATGTTATCAGCAATAAGGCAGTCTTGTTGCATATAACCTAAACTGTAAATACTCTTTACTATTTCACTTGTTTGTGTCTTGCATAATAAAGCATATGTATTCTATTTATGTAAAGAACAAGGCAGAAATCATTATTATGTATTATTAAGGATGGAGAGATTAAGAAAAGAGGAAGGGATGAAAGAAACTTATATTAAAGAAAAATGGTACGATGGCGAGATGAAAAAGAGAAAATGAAAAGTGAAGTGACTGACAGTTAAATATAAAATAGCAGACGTATTTTAGCGGCACGCTATGATGGCCGTTTTGACATATTACAATAGTGATGTGAACTGTCAATTATTCTCGAAAAAAATATAATCAAATCTATAAGTTTTTGTTGCAAGTAGTATGTACCTGATTAAAAAGGTTTAATAAAACAAAAATATAAATGTTTACTTAATATATTTGAACGAACTGAATATTGTTATGAAAATGAATTACATACTTTATATGCACACTTTTAATTTCGAAAAACAAATGCAGAGTTGTGTGGTAAATTAATTCCTATAATCTTATAAAAATGAAAGATAAATGTTCGCGGGACCCTAATATATTATATAGTTTAGAAATCAATGTGATAAATAAATTTTGTGTCCTAAAATCATACATTCGAATAATTATATGACTCTGAACGTCACTATTGACAATAAAGAACAGCAATTTGCTCCATAAAATGTAATTATTAATTAATACTTCATGACATGAGTGGACAAACGTCAAAACGGCCATCATAGCGTGCCGCTACTTTAGATATAAAACATAGACAATATGAATTATAAAAATATAATGTTTATCAAAAGAGTTCGTTTGTAACATGTATTGTATGCAAGGAAGAAAAAAATATTTTTTCGCCTCGCACTACAAACAAAAGACAATTTTATTTGAGGAAGCAAAAATTTTGAATGACTCCCCGAATCGACTGAAAATATTTATGTAATAGTGTGAATGAATAGTTTTAGAAACCGGCCAAGTGCAAGACGGACTCGCCTACAAAGGTTCCGTACCATTATGTTCACTTAACTTCGATCAACGTCGCGAGAGTGTAAAGCGCACATTAAGGACTCCGCCCACTACAACGTATCATACCATGACCGTGCTATGAACGTATCAGACACGACAAGCAACCCGATACGCTCTACTATGCCCACTAGAGCGTCGGCAAAATATTCTCTCCCACGATAGTTGCCGCTCCGTGCATGGCACGCGACGGTGCTGGTCGGTGACGGAACGGGCTAGTGGGCATTGTCTCATACTTTTTAATACAAAGAATATTTTTTTGTCTGACACCTTCATAGCACGATCATGGTATGATACAGTGTAGTAGGCAGAGTCCTTTATACTTACCAACATAAATAAAAATGTGTTTCATAGTGCGTCCATTCTTTACTCGAATTTGTTTGATCATCAACTAGCAACTTAAATGTCTTATAACAGTCCTCCCAAATGTCCGCCGTTGCTTCTACGCACAGTGCGATTTTGCTGTATTCTGGAAAAATAAAATATAATAATAAATATTTTTTTAATGAATCACACAACGCCATCTAGTCTCAAACAAAGCAACTAAGCTTTTGGTACTAGATTGATGATCAGATTGATATCATGTAATCGATGTAATGTAATATGAAAGAAGCATTTCATAGTGTGGAGTAGTGTGGACGCAACGCTTCCTCCATCGATCGCGGCGAGCACATGACAATTTTTTTTTTTCATTTCAAAAATATCTTTATTCACATACAAACTTAATTAACATAGATAATCGCTAGTGTAAATTAATTCCTAGTGATGCCAATAAAATAGTATATTAAATAACGTATGTAATGAGGTATAAAATACTTCCATAAACTAATTACAGGTTAATTTTGTTAAATTTAAATTATTATGCATCATTATTATGTATGTTATTATAGGTTGACAAAATGGTAATACAATATATGTAATACTAGTTTTTCCGCGCGGCTTCGCTAGCGGTTAATTTTATGACATAGATCTTGTTTGATAACAAAACAACCCATGGTGTGGCGCCATCTGTTGGCCGATACAGCGCCCTCTATAGTAAAAAAAATATTTTCCCATTGGAATGACATACTTTCACGGGATAAAAAGTAACCTATGTCGGTCTCTGTACCCCTGACAATATGTATAAAAATTTTCATAATGATCGGCTGATTAGTCAAGCCGTGAAGGGATAACAAACAAACAAACTCACTTTCTCATTTATAATATCAGTAAGGATTTAGATCGAATAATTACTTTTTATATCTTGTATTTGGTTATAAGTTAATTTTACAAGGAATGAACGCATGACTGTTGTATGAACTTGTATGTAATGCTCTGTTCGTGCGCGTAGTGTGCACGATTTGTGCGCGCAAGGCGTCCACACTATGAGAATTTTGTTAAATTGAACGATACTTTGTGAGTTGTGACAGTGTGGCCGACAAATTCTTTCAATGTGTGTTACATTACATTACATGCAGTCTGTACCACATGAGTAAATAAACTGACGGAACAGAGACTTCACTCCATACAATAGCGCGCGCCGAGGACACGCACACAAGCATGTGTACGTGACGAGCGCTTTGAGGACACGCAATACACGCGCCTCATGCTTGTGTGCGTGTCCTCGGCGCGCGACGTTGTATGGAAGTGAAGCCTCTGTCCGTCAGTTTATTTACTCATGTGGTCTGTACCCAGCATTATAGTCATGAGGAGACTGGTGCAACAAAGTCACCGCAAACAACCAATGTCAGTCTGCTAGTTCAAAACTAGACTTTAAGTCGACAGTCTATTAGCGTAATGAGAACAATGAAATCCCAAGGCACAAGATCTAGACTTAATGACGTCACTGAGACTGCTTTGTAAGATGTACAGTCTAAGATTACAAATAGTTACTTGTACTAGTGAAAGAGGTATCCAAGCAGAGCTAAAAACTAAGATTTTTATGGAAATAATGGAAACATAAATATGAAACTTTGTAATTTACATTTTTTTATACCAGTACACGGTGGCAAACAAGCATACGGCCCGCCTGATGGTAAGCATCACCGTAGCCTATAGACGCTTGTAATACCGTGGGTATCACTTGCGCGTTGCCAAATAACTGGAGCTCTGGAGACCTTACTCACCGTAGGAACACAACATGGCCGAGACCAATGCTATTTGGCTACGATCTTCTGTAAGGTCCTTCCCCAGACGAGCTACTCCGATTTGAGCGGATCGCTGTACCCAACCTCTCTTAAATATAGTACTATATGAATTATTGATAAATAAAATTATTTTTCCCTTCAAAAATATTTCAAAATAATAATGTAAGTAGTCGAATTAGTACTTACTTCGTCTATATTTATATTCTTTATTGCACATAAATTTTAAATACAATTTACAGTACACACAGTGAACAAAGGCGAGCTTATCCCTTTAAGAGATTTCTTCCAGCCTCCCTACCGCGTGTCATACATGTTGTGCAAGGGCGGTAAACAATTTATATGTGCCAAGGGTCAACTACTCATTTCAAATAAAACTCAATGATATAGTTACAAAAATTAAATAATACGTTATACATACAATAAATAAGATAAATACATATTATGTTATGCTAGATGATAGAGTGTTTAAATAATGCTCTTTTATATTTTTTTGAAAGTGAAGAAAGAAGGAGGAGCTCGATGGCGTCGCTGTGTGTCGCACTCTAATATGAACACGCAAGTCAAGCGACGTTGAACCCTACCCAGCGTTTCGAAGGGTTTCGTTATCTCGAGCTTCTCCGTGCTTCGGAGGGCACGTTAAGCCGTCGGTCCCGGCTGTTGTCAATGGATGACAGTCGTTAAGCCAAGTCGGTGGCCTTAGGGCGGTTTGAAAACACCGGCCTCTGCTAATCCACATTGGAGCAGCGTGGCAGAGTACGCTCTAATCACCTTCGATTGAAGGGAGACCCGTATCCCAGCAGTGGGATAATTACGGGTTAATATGATAATGATGATGATGAAGAAAGAAGTGCTCTTACGAATCTGTGTTGGTAACTTATTGCCTAACTTTGGAATAAGTTACCAACACAGATTGGTAACTTATAAGGCTCCAACAGTGAAAGAATTCAAATCTAAAGTTTTAATATGACAAAAGTAGAGATCGGATAGGGGCAGGTAGAGATGGAAAACGAGAAGAGAGATATTGGGGGGAATTAGGATTAGTAATTAGCCTAAAAAGAAAAGATAGTATGTGCACAATTTCTGTGAAGTCGAATTGGGAGCCACTTCAACTGAGTACGAAACTCCGATACATAGTCTGGTCATACTTACGTAGACCAAAAATAAATAAATAAATAATAATAAATATATAGGGACAAATCACATAGATTGAGCTAGCCCCAAAGTAAGTTCGAAACTTGTGTTATGGGATACTAACTCAACGATACTATATTTTATAACAAATACATACATAGATAAACATCCAAGACGTGTCCAATCAGAAAAAGTTCGTTTTTCATCATGACCCGACCGGGATTCGAACCCGGGACCTCCTGGGTAGCGGGCAGGTATGGTAACCATTGCGCCACGGAGGTCGTCCAAAAATAAAACGGATGGGCAGATTCTGTAGTCGCTCCAGCTTATTTAGTAGCTCCTCATCCAGGTTGCAGACGTTAGCATAATCAAGAATTGGAAGTAATAGAGGCTGAGCCAGCATTAGTTTTTGAAGCACTGTTATCTTTCTGATTAATTTCGTTTTGAGTTTTAAGACAGTTGTAGTTTTTCCTTCTGGACGTCAATAAGCTTCATTGCTTATTGTCAATCTGACGTCGTTGTTGATCCTGGCTATACAGGAGGTGGGAATGGGCATGTCCCTAGTTTATTTTTTCTGTGATTAAAACAATTTAAAACATACGTGCTGAGAACCATCCGTCGTCGCATATATTGTCTAGGACATGCATATGACCCCTTATACTTTCATCGTTGAAATGTTTCTCTGTCACTTCTCGACAATCTGCATTCCAATCAATAGCGCAGTTTGTGAGTCGGCGTATCGCTCTGAAATAAAACTGATAGCCGTGTTCATACCAAATGCTAAACAGAACTGTCATGGCGGCTGTATATCTTCGCCGAGACAGTCCGTGGTAAGGCGAGGCGATCTCGCCCGGCTTCGAACTGACTCGGCGAGAGTGTACACTGTTACAGCCCATTATAGATAGTAATGAAAATTTCTTGATGCAACTTGATATTTTTCTCAAGCTATTTAGGAGCTAATCACAGTTGTTGAGTATTCATGAGTTGACTGTGAGCCACCATCACTGGGCTCATTATCAACAATGTTATAAATTATTATCAATATTGGAGAGAACAACAGTAACCCAACACCCGATGCCATCGCCAGTTTTGACAATTTGCGAGCATGACGTGTCCATTCATATTAACATCCTTGTCATAAATACAACAAAAATTTGAATTTTATTTTTATCGGTATATGTATATAATACCTAGTTATATACATACTTGCACCAATCCATAAGCTTTGCTGGAACTGGGGGTGATTTCTTCGAAGAATTATAAGCCTGTGCCATCATCTTAGTACAGTTCATAACATAATTTTGGAATTTATCGCAATCAATATTTCTGTCGGATGATATTATTTCATGTTCCATATTATTTGTGGGAACGACAGGTTCAAATTCAATAGAATCTAGGGTTTTCGACTTAACATTCGCGACTCCATCTTGAAGGTCTGGTTAAAAAGAAGGTTTTGCTTAATAGTGACTAGCAGTTCACACGATTTTTCATGCATTTAGGCGCAGCGCAATCGTGGCACGTAGACACGATGCCCTGCTACCATGCACGATTTGTCTGTGCCTGCTACCAAGGCAAGAGCGCTTGTTCAAGCGTAATTAGTAGGAAACCTCTTGCGTACACTATTTTAAACCTCGTTTTGTAAACGAGATTTAAAACAATGTAGTAGGCAGTGTACTAATATAAAACCAGCTTGACTGTTTCGGGTGTTATTACTTACAATTTGATTCTAAGCCTTCGCTACATATACTAATCAGCAAAAATATTTGTCTCAACATTTTCAAACATTATTTACCTAAATTAAATTTTGTTCAGACCACATAAATTTTGTAAAAAAAAACATTACTATTTGTAATATGATTTGTCATTTTCTCATTTCAGAATGTGTCACGTCAAAATACTTCAAAGAACCACATTTTTTGTTTCTTTTTTATTTTGCGGCAACGACTCTTCATCATTGACTATTCGCCACCGCCACAAGTCGTATCGCCGTAGTCGCCAAGACTCTTCTGAATAAACCGCGCCTGAGAAACACTCCCACGTGTGGATTCTCGTCTCGCAAATTAACAAACGGTCCTCTGTGCAGAGCATCCATGTCGGCAGAAGAAACCGCGGCACACGTCGTGCTGGAATGCATCGAGGTGTTAGCATACCGGACAACCTACCAGTGGCCTTATTCACGTAACAAGAACCGATTCTAGTTCGATTCAACGACACTCGCTGTCCCGTTCAATTCCTATTTTGTATGAGTGAGACAGCGAGTGTCGTTTAATCGAACTAGAATCGGTTCTTGTTACGGGAATAAGGCCACTGGGAACCAGGTAGTCTCCGAAGCGCTCAGCAATGTTAAGTCCTTAGCCGGCTTCCGGGAGGAATTGAGGTGGCTGTGATCCGGCTCCCACTCTTCACAAACACACAAAGGGCAAATCGGCAGTCTATTTGCGGAGAAGGCCCGCAAGACAACTAGTGGCAGCGGCGATCAGGGTTTATTTAGCGATTCTATTCATATTGTTTTTCGATGCATTTATGTGTCCAAATTTTTTCTTCTTTCAATATGACAAAATTACCGATTGCAGCGACTAAAAGTAGCTAAACACTCTAAATGTGTCCAGTATGTACAGTCAAGTGACGCAGTAGACACGTTGTGGCGAAAAAAATTCGGTGTAAGTCAAGAGAGCCTCGCTCCCTTCGGTCGCTCGGCTGCTGATGCTCACAAGCTAACCCTAACCTAACCTAAAGAATCAGGAATATCTATAAATAAAATAATTGAAACACGTTGTTTATCAGACAAAGATGGGTTAGGTTAGGGTTAGCTTGTGAAAAAGACCGGGTGGTAGGCGTTTAGCCCATGCCCGGGAACTACCACCTTAACGGGGCTTCCGGGCGGTGGTTAGGGGAAGCCGCCGCCCATGGAACGGAAGTCCCCAAGCGGAGCAGGCGCGCTTAAAGCGCCGCTGAAAGAGCCGTGACCACTGAGATTGGGTCTACGGACGCCCGCCGGCGGGGTTGCGGAAGTATCGTCAGTTCCCGCAGCCCCGCTGCTATATGGCGGAGAAGGTGGTAGTCAGTCAGGTTTTTAGTCGGTATATCCCTCAAGTGTCCTTGGGAGGGAAGAGCCCGACAGACCCCCGCCGCTTCCCCAAGTGGCGGGACATGCAGTAATGGATTTTCCTGACTATAAACAAAAAAAAAAAAAGGGTTAGCTTGTGACCATCAAAAGCCGTGCGACCGAAGGGAGCGAGGCTCTCTTCACTACTTTGTGTTTCGCTTCCATCATTTTTGCCCCAGCTACCACGCTGAAATTTTTTCGCCACAACGTGTGTGGCTACTGCGTCATTCGACCGTATGTACCGGACCCAATCTAAATAATCTCTATCTGAATAAGCCAGAGGCGTTACCGATGCGTTCCCTGCAGCCAGGAAGAGAATACATTTTGCGGAAATAATATATCAAGCAAAAACTTAGAGGCAAGTGTTTTATCAGTAGAAATTAACAGAATTTATGTTTGGCATCGTCATGAAATTTGCAAAACTAATTAATATTATGCTGAACAAGTCTCATTCATGCCGAGGTTCCTTGAGAAGTTCTTAGTTAGAGTCGGGTATCTTGAATATTTTTATAAGGATCTCTTGAATAAATATTAAGCGTACGGTAGTGTTCTAGGTCTCATTGTTACCGCTCTCATGGGAATTCATAATAATTGTCGACTGAAATAATAATAGACTTAGTAAGGATTGAGGAGTAGTCATAGATTAGGGAACTACTATAACTAGATTTCAACTGAACAACGTTCTTTTTGTATGTTTAACAGAAGACAAAACTTATTACAGTTTCTAAAACAAATTTTAATAAGTTTATTGGTAAAATACATAATTTAATAACATGAAATTCAATCAAATTAATTAAAACTAAACTAACAATAAAAATTAAAAACTAAACTAACAATAAAAACTAAAACTAAGCATTAAAAAGACATGGTCCCTGTGGCAGGGTGCCCAAAATGCTAGCAGCGTTACCTCACTGAACGGCGATAGATATCCGTTGAGCGAAGTAACTGCCAGCATTCTAATTATATACAGTATACAGTCTCTGAGTCAAGATGCCCTGAAGAAAGATGAGAACAAAATTCCTACAGAGTAGGTGGATTTTGAAGTCAGCACTTTAAATAGTGCCTGATAATAAATCAAAATCACTATGCGCTTTAACCAATAGTTGCTTCATATAATGCTCTATACCAGACCCGTCCAACATACGGCCCCCGGGCCACCATCCGGCCCACGTAGGCCCTACATACGGCCCGCGAGCTAGCTAGTTAAATTTTTTAAAGTCATACCTAGCATAATTTTGCGGCGGGCCAGGTCAAGCATGTTTGTAACTATAGCGGGCCAAAGAAATACCCAATAGCAAAGTGAACTTTAAAACATTACTCCTCTTTAATGTTTTAAAGCTCACTTTGCTATTGAGTATTTCTTTGGCCCGCTATGGTTACACACACATGCTTGACCTGGCCTTTAATGTTTTAAAGCTCACTTTGCTATTGGGTATATCTTTGGCCCGCTATGGTTACAAACATGCTTGACCTGGCCCGCCGCAAAATTATGTTGGACACCCCTGCTCTATACCATGAATCTATAATATGAATGAAGAGAGAGAATATACTTTATTTGCAATACACATCTTTAAATGATACAACATACGGAACGCTTATGATATGACTAGTATATGTGCAACAAGGCGGCCTTATTGCTAAAAGCAATCTTTTTAAGGCAACCTTAGGGTTCCGATTTTCTGAATGGAGTGGGCAGGGTCAACAAGGTACAATATAAGTACAAAAGCTAAATTATTGCTAAATGAATTTTTTAAGAATAAAATATAAAAGTCAGTATTCATATAATATAATAATTACACATACATAATATAAATACAAGATAATAATAATATATTAGACATATAATAATATATTAGAATTGGAGCAAAAGAAATAGAAAACCTACAGAAGTACCATTTACTAAAAACAGAAATTACAAGACTTTGGAACACAACCACAACAGTAGTGCCAATTGTGATTGGAGCCACCGGAATAGTAGCGCTATTGCGACAGCCTGGATTCTCGGATTAATATTGGAATTATGCAGAAGCAAGCGGCTATGCATACTTCCAATATCATCACCAAAGTACTCGGGGATACAATATTTGTGGGTGGGGACGCTGAACCTCCTTTTCCTTGAGGGTTTCAGGGCGGGAATTCGGCTCAATACCGGCTTTAATGCCGAGTAAAGTTAAACTTTGACCATATATTAGAATTGAAAGCAATCAAGGCAAAAGAAAATGATTTTTTACTTGTCGTTTGAATATATCGACAGGCTTGGCAGTTCTAATAGTCACTGGTAAACTGTTCCATAGTCTGATAGCTTGGAAGGTGAAGGATTGATCGACGAAATTGACGATGCTGCCGAATGGAAATCCATTCAAACTTTACCAAGTGCTAAGTTTCTTGCAAGTTCTTCTTAGTACAAATTCTGCCGTCTGAACTGGTGGTAGAAAAAAAAAATGACGATTCGAAAGAGCGTGTAATAGGCCTATTTGAATAATAAAAAGGACGGGTTGCACTCCGGGGGTGGCGGCAGAAGTGAAAACTTGAACATCAACGTTGTGCATTTTTGAATATTTTAGAATGGTTAGGGAATCTTACGCTTTTTCGATCAGGCTACGGATCTGATGCAAGTTTAACATTTTTTACCCATCTTAGTGCCAAGGGCCGCTAAAGAAGTTTTCACTTCAAAAATATTACTTGGAATCAACCCTCAAAACACACAGAAAATAAATTGTTTTATCTCTTTTTGTCGCCAAAATCTGTAGATGTTTTTTTATAGATTCCATAACATTACAAAGAGTCACTAAAGCGACGATAAACCTGAATATCTAAGTTCTAATTACGACTGGTACACAACAGTCGCGTTTACCCTACTGCCCTATCGATTGAGGTCAGCTCTAATGAGATTTCCCTGGTCTAGCCTTACAATGCCACTGCCTATTGTCTCCACAAGCATTCAAGGAGTAGGTATGAACGAATCCGATCTACTGACTCATTAACTACGTAATAGGTTTGTTTTCTAGGACCACAGAGTAAAAATTATTATCTATTTATATAATTATTTCTTTTTATCCTTTTTTTATAGCTCTAAGGTGAGACATACGGTCCGGGGTAAGCAGTAAACGTAGCCCATGGACGCTTGCAACACGACCCTGTAAAAATATTTTAATGCCCCTTTTGAAGAACATCATATTGTTGTATCTATATACACTGGGCGTCAAAAATAAGTAGTACAGTTTTAAAATTGCAATATCTCCTAAACTACAGAAGCTAGGCCTTTGAAATAAAAAAAAGTTAAAAGACAATTTAATTTCATTTAATAAAAACGTCATGCATAATATCATTTTTTAAAGATTGACTGAAAAAAAACTTAATAAATAAAAACACTATTTTTTTAAAATGTTGGCTTGTACTTTTGTTTTTTATTGTTTTCTTTATTGCTGATAAATCAATTGCAATTCAAAAGCAAATGTGTCTTCAGCGAGTAAACTTTACTAATCATGCCTCTTTCACCAGAAGAATGTGCAAGAATCATAACTTTTCTCGAAGTAGGCATCAGTATGCGTCGTACTGCAAGAACGGTGTGTGTAACTCTAAGAACGATCCAACAAGTAAAGCAAAGGTACGAAGAGACTGGAAACCATCTAAGGAGACCAAGTAATGGCAGACCCAGGTGCACTCGTACCCGAGAAGACCGCTTAATTGTCTCGACTGTGTTAAGAAATCGTCACCTTAATGCAGTTGAGGTCCAGCAACAGCTTCTTCAGACCCGAAGAGACTACGTTAGTGAGAGTACAGTGAGGAGAAGACTTGCTGAAGCCAACCTGAAGTCGTACAGGCCAGCAAATGGCCCCAAACTTGAGACAGGGCATTGAGTAGCAAGACTACGCTACGCCCGTCAACACGTACAATGGGGCGAAGAAGAATGGACAAGAGTTTTGTTCACAGATGAGTCTCGGTTTTCTTTATTCACTTCCGATGTAAGGCGGAGAGTATACAGGCGACCTGGTGAGCGATACATTCAAGGTTGCATCTCGGAAAGAGTTCTATACGGCGGAGGCTCTGTACACGTATGGGCTGGCATCTCTTCAGAGGGTCGCACAGAGCTAGTGGTCATAGAAAATGGCACTCTGACTGGTGAAAGATATGCATTAGAGATCCTTAACGAGTATGCAGGGCTATATTTAGTAAATATGGCTGATGGAGCGATACTAATGCATAATAACGCCCGGCCACACACCGCTCACCTCGTACAAAAGTACATTCAGGACGTTGGCATCAGCTTGATGGCTTGGCCATCAAGAAGCCCAGATCTTAACCCGATTGAACACGCCTGGGATGAGGTTGAGAGGCTAGTCAGAAGACGCAGACCACCCCCCGCCACCCACAGGGCTCTAAAGCAGGCCTGATAGAAGAATGGGTGAATTTTCCCCAATACCGCCTCCGAAACTTAGTGTTCAGCATGCTAAATCGGCTCCAAGCTGTCATCAGAGCCCGAGGCGGCAACACAAGTTACCAAAGTGGGAACAAGGCCCAAAACGTAAAAATTAAGTGCTTGATAGTTCCTTCAAAATGGTTAGCTTTTTAGTTTTTTCTAAATTTTCAGTGTAAAACTTTACTAATGCTAAATAAAATATTATTTTTAGAAAACTTTGTTAAATTTGCTATAAAATGACTTTTATTTCAAAACTCTAACTTCTATAGTTTAAGAGTAAATGCAATTTTAAAACTGTACTACTTATTTTTGACGCCCAGTGTATATAAAAGTCAAAGTCCTGACTAACTGACTTAATTATATATCAACGCACAGCCCAAACCGGTGGGACTAGAGATTCCAAATTTGGACTGTAGGTTCCTTACGACGCCTAGGGGTGTACTAAGAAAGGATTTTTGAAAATTCCCACGGGAACCCGAGATATACGCAAACGAAGTTGCGAGGGTATATCAACGCACAGCCCCAACCACTGAGTCTAGAGATTCCAAATTTGGCATGTAGGTTCTTTACGACGTCTAGGGATGTATTAAGAAAGGATTTTTCAAAATTCCCACGGGAAAGCGAGATATACGCAAACGAAGTTGGGAGGGGACGCACAGCCCAAACCACTGGGTCTAGAGATTCAAAATTTGGTTCCTTATAAAAACCGGACCGACCGGACCGGACCGGAATTTGTTTCTGAAGAAAAATATGCTAATTGTTAGAAGGCCACGCGGGCGAAGCCGCGGGAAAAACCTAGTAGAAACCTATAGGAAAGGACATAAAGAATTAGTTTTCTTCCCGAATTATTCTCTTATAAAAATGGAATGGGATATTTTTTGTTTGGGTTAATTTGGTAATATTTTGAAGGGGAGGGTTTCAACACGACATTGTAAAAATATTTAAATGCCCCTTTTGAAGAACCTTATATTGTTGTCTAGAGGTACGGGAAAGGACATAAAGAATTAGTTTTCTTCCCGAATTATTCTCTTATAAAATTTGTATGGGATATTTTTTTTTGTTTTTTTGTTTTTTGTTTAGGTTAATTTGGTAATATTTTGGAGGGAAGGAGAGCTTTACAATAATAGTATAAAACCGTCGCTTCAACAAATAATCGTAAGACTGCAGTCAACCCTAAGGAGCTAGCGTGAAAGCCGTCCAATAGAATCAATATAAAAATCCCATTACCCAAGACAAACTGACAAATCCTTGCGGGGTGGGAACGTAATGCGTACGAGGAATTTAATAGGCCGCTCTGTGCTGGTATTATTGTCGCAAAGTAGGCCGTCGGGGCGAAGTGACGTTTTATTAATTCGCTTTTAGTTGAAAAAGTATTGGATGTAACATCGAATTTCTCCGTGCTAGAAAGCACTGTAAGCAGGTTAAATCTATCTATACTAATATTATAAAGAGGAAAGATTTGATTGATTGTTTGAATTGAATAGGCTCCGAAACTACTAAACCGATTACAAAAATTCTTTCACCAGTAGAAAGCTACATTATCAGGGAGTGACAGAGGCTATAGTTTTTCCTTCAATGTGGTTCCTACGGGAACGGGTCCGGAACTTCTTGCGGACGAAGTCGCGGGCAAAAAAACCAGTCATAAATAAAAGAATTTAATCTGTACCTCTCATTTGCGAATCCGTGACTATTTTAAAAAATACACTACCAATCCAATCATCCATAGACAACAGCCGGGACTGACGTAACGTATTCTCCGAAGCACAGAGAAGGTCGAAATAATATCCATAAACCCATTAAAACACTGGCTGGGATCATCTTTGCTTAACTTGCGTTTTCGTTTATAGCCCGACACACAGTGACGCCATCGACCTCCTCGTGTGTTCAGTAAGACTTTGTCAAACAGCGAGCGTGGCGGGGCTCGACGCTAGCGTGGAGTGCCCTTGGCGTGCTAACTAACTATGAAATTATATGGAAGTCGTCACACAAAACACGCCACGCTAGCGCCGACGTTGCGCCGAGCTCGGCGGGGCGCAACTCGCCACGCCAGTCTTTGTCTCGATGACATTAAAGTTTAATACTACACGACACACCGTTTTCCTCACCTCAATACCAGCAAATATTTCTTCTAGAAGTCTTACATTCTTTAGTATTGGTGTAACGATCCTTATCAAGTGTGCCATGTAAGCAGATGGTGAATGTCAACACAACAGCAATTTTACCTTAAAGACTAATGGGCCACGAAACACGCTGTTGCAAATAATTTTTTTAAACTTGTAGCATTTAAAATTATAAATTAGGACAAGTGATTATATAAACTAGATTAAACAATTATTGAAAACATACACATTAAAACTAAACTAAACATATTATTATAAACATAAATTATAATGAACCTAAAACTAAAAACCTTAAAAAATATAATAAAATAACTAAAATAAATTATATATTATCTTCGGAATCTTGCCTAAAGGGACTCCACAAAGGAGCCAGGCAAGGTTCCGAAGAAATGGCAGCGTTCCCCCTCTGAATAGCTAAACTAATTCTTTGTCCGAGGTAGCTGCCAGCTCTTCGGTCTCCTATGTCGACTAACCTTTTTGCTATTTCCTTATAAATTAGGACAAGTAAATTCAGAAAAATCTATATTGTAATAAACTTGATAACATTAAATATTATTTATCATGCTGACAGCAACCTTTGTAACTACTATATACAGGGTGCCCTGAGGGCGACCGACACTCCTGAAATTTCTTAAGAGGTTTATACATCTGCTTTATGCTGGTGAAAGATCTTTTGTCTAAGTATGATAGTTTCGGAGTAATTGACTAACAAACATTAGTTGTAAAACTGTGTGATTTCATCCCTAAAATCAGCTGTGAACGCAGCAACGGGGATGTATTAAGGTCGTTTTTTTTAAATCGGTCATTGACCTGACCACGATTATTTTTAACCATAAGTAAACATAACCATAACATTGATTTCATAACTTTTTAATCTTAGATGTTGGTAGCGTAGCCTAATAACGACCTTTAAGGCTTTTCATTCCTTTACGCCGTAGTGATTGGAATAAAACATGTGTTTTTTGTTAATTGTACCGCTAGCAACTCATACTATCATTCCTTAGTGATAATAAAAAAAAAGCCTAATAAAAACTATTCGTAATTACTTATTCTTTTTAGCGAAGAGAGTACCTATGTTAAAACAAATACGCCAATAATCAGACTTACCGAATCCAGCCCTGAATTAATTGAATGAACTGATGAATGAATGAAAAGTTTATTTGCCTTTGGTACATGGTAATTGTCACGGTTACCATAGTGATACAAAAATATCCTATTGTCAATAGGTACATGCTAGAAGTAAATTGTGAAAGTTTCTATTATTTATTAAATGGTATTGGTGTTTTATGTGATGTTTAGTGTTTTAAATGTTGTTTAGTGGTTTTGAGTGTTGTGTCGCATGAGTCGCATGAGAGAGATGCGCTCAGATACATCGAGCATCGTGTGTTGTAGGTAAGTTCCTGGCGTACCTACTTCATGTTTGCTAGATTTTTTAAATGATAATCAGAATTACTATTAATAGGTAGGTATGTGTGTATCGTGGGCTAGGCAAGGGCTAAGCTAGGTACCTACAGCCTGTCCGTAGCGTCGTAGTACCCGTCCGTGTAGTTATCTTATCAAATGCACTGTTGTTCTGGAATTAGGGTTATCGGCACGTAGGAAATTTTCAAATCTGTGCCTTTTTTTTAAATAAACTATTTTTAAATGAAACCTATATAAAACGCATGTCTATAAGGTACATATCATCAAACTTTCGGCTGTGTTCGTCGCCTTTTTCCTCCCTGTATAGCAAAAAAAATTAACTTTTAATTAATGTTCTTTATTAAATAAATAAAAGTTTATTAAAATGTTCTTAGAAATCAGAATCGGTTTAATTTAAAAAACTAACTTCATTGGCCGAAATACTATTTTACGGAAACAAATTAATTTAGAAAAACAGTAACAATAAACCGAGCAAATATCAAAAGATGAGGGACAGCGTAAGGCGCTGCCCCACTGCTGCGCACGAAGAGGCTACGCACGTGTGTTAAGCTTTGCTTTGCAAGAGGATGTACGTGATTGTTTCCACTGCAACCCACGGACACGTTAACCATCAAGTGACGTCATTGATACACGCGTGGCTTGCTCAACATAGCTCAACGCTGTCAACGCCATGCACGCAGTGAATGCGGTACACAGCTTGTTCCACAAAGCGTGCACATCGCTGCGCACGCTGTGCAACACGTGGGCCACGTGGCACATTACAAACCAAAAACTATGACAATCTCTCCGTGCGCCGTGGTGGGCCACGCTACAGCTGTACGTAGTCGTGGTTTTATATTCGTGTATTCGCTGGGTGCGCGACGGCAGCGCCAACTAGCGGATGAACTTTAGGCGGACTCTGAAGTGTCAAATGGCGAGTTGTCATTACGAATAGTAAAATAAACAAAGAAATATTTTCAATGAAACGTCGTATTTAAAATCGTTTATTGTAAACTTAACTTAACATTCTCATACTACATGGATAATTAAACAATAAAAGTGTTATTTTATAGGTTAACTTACTTTTTCTTCTTGACGGCTGTTATCCATTTCATTCGTTTTTCTTGTTTCCAACGTGCTTGTGGAAATTTGTAGAATTTACAAGCACTGTTTACGCCAGTGTTTTTACAGTTATCAACACAGCAGGTATCGTGACCCATATTTCTTTATTTTTAACGAAATACAATAAACAACAACACTCCACTATGTATACGCAAGGATGACATCCGCCGCGAGTTCCTTTTTTAGCCACGGCGGGCGCTGCGATCGATTCGTCTGTCCCTACTCCCCGCTTTGCACCCAGCGAATAGCTTGTACTGCAGTGTAAACGTAGACCCACGTAGTCATCCACGCAGCTGTAATGTGCCACGTGGCCCACGTGTCAGTGGGACAGCGCCTGATTGAATTAAAATGAAAGTGGCGTGATCTCGTCGGTGCTCACGATGTTGCTATCGCTGGCTCGGTGTTGCTATTACTGGCTTGGTCCGACGTTTCGTTCGTGACAATGTTTTATAGAATAAACCGAGCTACTAAATATTTTTTTTATTTAACAAGACTGTTAAATATAAAACTAAACTAAACATATTATTATAAACAAATTATAATGAACCTAAAACTAAAAACCTTAAAAAATATAATAAAATAACTAAAATATATTATTAAAAGGAGTCCCTTTAGGCAAGGTTCCGAAGATACTGGCAACTTTTTTATTTTAAATAGGTAAATGAATCGATGTGAAATAAACATGAATCGATTACAAAATATACAAACTAATTCAAACACAATCGTTGAATTTCACTGGAAATCTTGTGTCATGTTTATTGGAACGGAATATATGTATATATAAATGAACTAGCTGCTGCCCGCGGCGTTACCCGCGTTTAATTTTATGCACAGCAGCGCCATCTTTATCAGATTTTTGACCATATCCAAACAACGCGCGAGTGATATCCCCGGTGTTCCAAGCGTCCATAACCGACGGTGACCGCTTACCATCAAGCGGCTTGCCACCTTAGTGGTAAAAAAGTATTGCAAGTAATCGACAGAAACTGTACGTCATAATAAACCTATCTTTTTCTGACGAGGTACAAACGCTTACTTTAAGGACCAACATAAACGATTTTTCGGAAGCTGATATTAAATCCAATGTACGCCGTTATTGTGACTTTCTTCGACGTCGGGGCGTATTAAAGTGGTATTCACATCTAACAACACGTAAGTACGCCTTACTGTATAGAGAAAAAAGGTTGACATTATTGTCTGGAAGTTTCTGTATGTTTCAATTTTATTTTCAATGTAAGAATGAAATCCGACTGAACTCAGATAGTAAAATATAAAAGAAAAAGAAATTTCATGAATAAGAATTTTCCATTAATTTTAAATTTTACAAAAATCCAAATAACTGCCAGTAGTAGTATCAAAAGCATCAGTAGGTATGGTTTGAAATGGTACGAAATTGCTAATCTACTGTTATTGACAGTGCGATGAGTACAAGCAGCGCTATGAGCGGGGCGTCGACGGCAGCCTTCGGCGCGGCCGCCCAAACCGCCTAAGGTCACTTGTCAATTGAGATGACATTGCATCATCTCAATTCATTGAAATGAAATGAAATCGTTTATTTCAGAAATTAGACCTTCACATGCACTTTTCCTTGTCATTTACAACTTGTTTAAATAAAGAAAATAAACTACGTTATATACTACCACCATTTCAAACACAAGCAAAATGGCAACCGGTAAAAAGAAATGGCGAAAGAAAACCGGTTACGGCCTTTTTTGTCATTTTGTACTTTTTTTCTCTCCTTTTTTTTCCACTCATTAGTTACAAAGTAGGTATAAGTACATTAAAATTAATAAGAAGAATACGCGGAATGTTATACACAATGGTGTGGAATGAACAAGTCTTAAATCTACAATCAAATAAAAAAAGTCAGTACTGACAAGAGTGAGCAGACCAGTCCCCCCAGGCAGCACCCGTTCACGAGTTGACCCGAGAGTCAGCCATCGCTGTGCTCAACCATATTAGAGGGAACTCAGCGACCCGACACCCGACGCCACCACCATTGCTATACCACTGTCTGCTTTCCCACCAGAGATGTGCTATGCAGCTATGCTGCGAGGATGTGTCAGCTAAGCTACAAAACTACGTGACCGTTTCCACTTATTCTAAGCTATGTAGAGGGGCGAGTAAGATGTGCTATGAAAATGCGCCGCCGCAAAGTAGCTGCGCGAGGAAGATGCTCGCAGTGCAGCTCGAGCTATGCGATGTATACAGGGAAGAAAAAAACGACGAACACAGCCGAAAGTTTGATGATATGTACCTTACATACATGCGTTTTGTGCAAGTTTAATTTAAAAATAGTTTATTGAAAAAAAAGGCACTGACCTGCTAATTTTCTACGTGTAGGTATCCCTAATACTACACAACAACAGTGCATACGGCAAAAATACCTACACGGACAGAAACTACTACGCTACGGACAGTCCGTAGGCCACGACACACACATACCTGCCTACCTATTCATTGAAATTCTTATTATCACTTAAAAATCAAAGTTTTTACATTAAAAACCGAAGTACGTACCGGAAAGTATCTACTACACACAATGCTCGATGTGCACGAGCGCCTCTTATGCCACATAACACTCAAAACCACTAAAGAACTCGTAAAACACTAAACACCATTCAAAACGCCTAATCCATTTAACAAATTACAAATAAAACTAGAAATTTTCATAATTTAGTTTTAGTATTTTACCTATTGACAGAAGTTTATTTATTTGTCACTATGGTAACCGTGACAATTACTATGCATAGCAGGTGCACGTCGAGCTTTATACAATTTTGGCTCCTATGTCATAGAACTTAAGAACGGTACAAAGTCCAATATGTAAAGGTCGACCTGCTCTTGCCTGTACGTAAGGAACAGCTGATTTAGGGATGAAAACACACAGTTATTCAAGGAATGTTTGTTAGTCAATTACTCCGAAACTATTACACTTAGAGAAAAAATCTTTCACGAGCATAAAGTAGATGTATAAACTTCTTAAGATATTTCGGGAGTGTCGGTCGCTCTCAGGGCACCCTGTATACACCAATATAGCGACACCACTCGCGGCCATCATAGCACGCATCCATAGCACGCATCCTTGCATAAATAAACATAGCTTAGTTGAACCCGTTTCCACCAGTGCTATGCTATGTGAACCAATGAATTTGATTGGTGGATATCAAACGCATCTACAGCAACGTAGCATAGCACATCCCTGGTGGAAAGGTTTTTGGAGTGGTAGAGCAATTATTATAAAATGGGCTAGCTCGACCGGGGAAGTACCACCCTCTCACTGAATATCGACGTGAAGCAGCAATGCGTTTCGTTCGGTGAGTGAGAGATCCGGAAGCCCAACTCCTTCCCTATCCCCTCTTTCCCCCTCCTTTTATCCCTTCCCTTCCTCCTTCCTTTCCTCCAACCTCCTTGGTGGACAACGCATTGGTAGCGCCCCTGGTGTTACTGATGTCCATAGGCGGTGGTGACCATTTTCCATCGGGTAACCCGCATGCTTGTTTGTCAACAGTATGACTTTTTATTTTTTTAAGCACCTTATGGGGGCGCCGTTGCTTCTGTTTGTACAGCACCTAAAAAGAGCACTGCCGCGTGTTTCCTATAGTATTTTTAAGTGTTACATATAAACGTATCTTATCTCTTAAACAAGAACTCGATAGGCTATTGAATTTCTGAAAACTCATTACAGGGCGAAAATAACTTTGTCGAACTCACTTTTTGATGTAAATATCCTTTTTTGTCATGTAAATTGAACGCCCGTATTACGTACACCCTTTAATAGATAACATTAAAAAAGGTGTTACATGAAATTAGACTTTATTTTGTTAGCAAATACATTTTATTTTTTTCAGTATAGATTTTACATACAAGATTTTTGTAGTAGTGGTTGTCATGGGCAATCGGGAGAAGTCCACCACACTTTCCCATTGATAAGTCTCCTGTAGATTCATGAACATTGACATAAAAGTATAGACAAGCTGTCCTGTACTGAGATTTTGGGGCATTGCGATGATGCACATGCACACCACCACCCTTCAGTCGGTTGCAAGCGAGAGATTGATAAAAAACGATCTGTTAAATAAAAATTGACAATTGGATACCAAGCGACAGAGGCAGGCTCTGTCGCTTGCTGGCAACCGACTGAATGATGGTGATGTGCATGTGACAGCTTGTCTATACCTTTATGTCGATGTCCAGGAACAACAACGGCGACCTCAGATTGATAATAAGTAATGAAGCTTATTGACGTCCCGGGGGAGAAACTACAGCTGTCTTGGAACTCACAACGAATTTAATCAGAAAGAAGATAGTCGGAGTAGGAAGTATTGAAAGGACTTCCCTCCTTAACAACTACGTGAGAAACAGCAATTTGAAGCAAAAGGCATTATACCCTAGAGAGATGACAAATCAAGTGAGGCTCGATTGCCGAGCACCACGGTCTATTGTTACATTACTATCATATAGGTCCCACCTAATGCTATGAGCTGTTGTTTACTATTTTGATTCCAATAATATGTATTGCAAAACCTTCTAAATGTCTGATAATTCTCTCTGTTTGAATTGTGCCCATGGGCATTACTTTCTTACAATTAGGTGACAAGTTAGATTGTTTGTCCACTTCTTTCATAAAAATTGCCATATTCTTCCTATACTATCATTAAAACATTCGTTGAACAATACTAAACAGTTACGCTAAGTAATTGAATTGTATTATGATCTTAAAACTAATTTCAAATTCAACTTAAACTTTTATCGAAAAACACTCCTAATAAACAGTCAAGCACACGTCTAATTAGAAAGAAAAATAAAAGTTAAAACGGACTAATTAAATATAGAAAAGATTTGATTTTATGTTGTTGTGTTTTTTTGGGTCACAATATGATGGTAAGCAGTCACCGCTATCCATGGACATACACGTCTATAACACGAAACGCCTTAAATAAAGTTAGTACCGGGTTCGAATCCCGGTCGCGTCATGATGAAAAACGAACATTTTCTGATTGGGATGGGTCTTAAATGTTTATCTATATAATATGGTCAAGTATCTCCATAATATTGAAAGTCGTCGGGCGCTGTTGCCGATGAATGACAGTCGTTGTACGAAAGCCAAGAGTCGGTGACCTTTCGGCGGCCTGAAAACACTGGCCTCTGCCAATCCGCATTGGAGCAGCGTGGCAGAGTACCCTCTGGTCTCCTAAGGGGACAATCCATATAGATGATTATGGGTTGAAATGATCAGCAGTGGACTTCTTATACCTAAAATGAAGATAGAAAAATAAAGTAATAAGACAACATGCTTTTTTTTGAATTTTTATTATTTAAGTTCTTTTAACAAATTTAACGTATACAGGGTCCAAAGGTCTTAACACTATATCTCCAGCGAACCTGACGTCCTCGGGCTTGGTGACTGGTTCCAGCTTGAATTCACGGAATACAGCTGATATTGCTGATTTTAGCTCCATCATAGCGAATTTTTGACCTGGATTGAAAATATTTATTTTATTATTTACCTATTTTTTTATACCAAAGATGTCAAACAAGCATACGACTCGCCTGTTGGTATATAAGCATCACCGTAGCCTATAGACGCTTGCAACACCGGGGGTACCACTCGCGCACGCGTTGCCAACCCTCCCAAATCCCCCAAGCGGAGCTCTGGAGACCTTACTCACCGTAGGAACACAACATGGCCGAGACTAATGCTATTTGGCTACGATCTTCTGTAAGGTGGAACCTTCCCCAAACCGGCTGCTCCGATTAGAGCGGATTATCCACTGTGCCCTACCTCTCTTTATATTAAATTGTTGACTCGTCAACGGCACCCATATCTTATAAGAGATTGGTACTTCCTTAGTCTAGCTAAAGTAAATGTCTTTGTATGCATTAGTACCTATACAGGTCTTACCTATGCAGTTCCTAGGTCCAGCACTGAAAGGTACATAAGAATATGGATGTCTTCCAACACTGTTTTCAGGTAAAAATCTATCTGGATCAAACTTTGTGGCATTTGTGAATAAATCCTCACGGCGATGCAAATCATATATGTGGATGTGACAATGAGTGCCAGCTGGCACTTTATAATTACCTAAAATGGGAAAGAAACATGTCAGAAAATGTATCCCAACCAAAAAAGAGATGTTTATAAGTTTCACGTATTTATTTGTGGGTCTATCTGCGATCATAGCTTTCAGAAGGATGGTACGATTGTAATGTTTAGTTGATTTTCGGTCTCCTGCTGATTAACATTAGATTGGCAGAAGTTAACCGGTTTTGATTTACTTTAGGTAAATTAAAAAAGGTTCCTTTAGTCACCTTTTAGACTTTATCATCAGATCAGTTACAAGTTACAAAAATATTGTATTTTCATTTACTGATTTGCATGCCAAACAATTTCGACAAACAAAATTTGTGTCGCGGTAAAGCCTAGTATCATGTCAAATCTCTTTGCAGTAGTTCCCTAATCTGTGAGTGAAAGTAAGGCTCGTAAATACATACTTAAAACAATATCCTCGCTCAACACGCGACCAATAAAGTGCACTGGCGGATACAGACGCAAAGATTCCTTTATACAACAATCCAGATACTTCATGTTGTTCAAATCAACCATGGTACTCTGTCTGTCGGAGTCTCCGAAAATCTCTTTTTGTTCAGCATATATTTTATCCTGAAAAATAATGACAAAAATAAAAGTTTATCATCAGGTTTTCCAATTGTCTGCTATACAATTTAAAAAAGTCGGCATTATCATCTCACCGACCATTATGTCAGATTTTTACGTAGGAATCGATGGATAGATTTCAGTTGGTGATCATGCTTGTCTGTTTATTGTACAAAAAAGATAATAAGTTAAAAGTTGTCATTATCATCGCACCAACTAATTAATGAGTTAGGTCTATCATTATATTCGTATTACTTTTAAACCTAATAATAATATGTGAATTTAAAAGTACCATTCCGATTCTAGCAACGCGCAATTCTGTTGCGCGACCTAATATATGAACCTAAAAGTAACATTCCGATCCATCCAACCGCGACAGGCGATTTGGGTCGCACATTTCCGTTGGGCTGCTTAGTGAAAATTTATATGGACTCACTAGTCGCGAGACTCACAATTCGCCAAGATCAGAACCGTACTTTTACTTCTTATTGCCCTATTTTCTAAAATTACCTGAACGTCTTTTTCATTAGCCAACGCCATCATGAAGAATATAAGACCACCGGCAGTTGTATCGTGACCCTGAAAAATATATCTTATTAACATTTATCATTGCTAATAAAATGTTATTAAATTATCTATAAGATAAAAAATGTATTAATTACTTGTCCGATACAAATATTAATATTAAAGGATATACGGGTTAATCTTCTCTTCCACTTTGCATTATTACGTTTCCTAATTCATTAGAATCAGCGGTGTCTACTAACGGATCCTTTTTTTTTATTATCGTCAGAAAAATGCCTTGCAGCAGCTCCGTCGGCAGCACACCGCATCCAGGTGCACTGCCGACACCGAGGAGCATTGCCCCCTCAAGACGACGTGCCTTTCCCGGGTCGCCGTCTCGGCTGGGCAAGAGTCCCACCATGGGCCGGGCTTGCGAGACGCCGGCCCTTCAATTTTTCAACGAGGTTTTCTTCCTCCATCGAGCCTCCTGCATCACTCCGAGTGCCACAGCGTCCACTTCGTACTCAGTGGATACTGTGACACATTGCGCCACCGCGCACTCCCTCTTCCAGGGTGGCCTCATTCGCTGGATTGAAATCAAGTGACTCGCTTTTACTTGTCTACTACCGAACCCTGAGGGAAGGAACTTTAAGTCATTAATTCAAAATAAATATTTCTAATTTAGTTTATTCGTTTAGTTTGCACTATGACCATACTATGACATTACTTTCCATAATATTTCTCGTTGTAAAAATACAGCAGTTCATTTTTTGTATATCTTTATTGGTTATTTTTTTCATGTTGAAAAAACTAAATCTGTATCAAAATCGATATAATATGTTCGTAACTGTGGTTTCTTCGTCAATTATTTGTCTAGTGGTAGTGGTGGTGGTAGTAGTTTATTCTAAATATACCTTTACCTCCTTATTACTTATAATTAAATTTATTCTACAGATCACTTTACTCTGGCTATCATTTCGTTCTCTAAACTAGAAATAAAAATCTCCATACTCACTTCAAACATAAAAGTATCCACTTCTTCCTGAATACCCTTCCTATCAATTAGACCATCTTTCTCAGCTGCAATTAGCAAATCCAACATGGCCGCCTTTTTCTTTTTCTTATAAACCTCATCGTCATCTAAAATCTCATCAATCGTATTTCCATGTTGTTCAATATAATCTTTTCTTATATTTATTATATTGTTAGTAAATTTGTGAATTACATTCAATGATTTTATCTGCTGCCTGCCCCATTCAGTTAAATTGAAAAGAATATCAAAATATAAATGAACTCTACTGAACCTATAAATTAACTGTTCGCCAAGTTTGTATATAGCATTTTTATAAGAAGTCGCACCAGCTAAAGTTTCATCTGACAGCTTTGTACCCATAGCGGTTTCTGAAATAAAAGTAATTTGATTTAGATTTAGTTATTTTTCAGAAGTCACTCGACTATAATATAACCATTAGGAATATGTGAATATTTTATAAAATTCTCATTACGTATTCTAACACAATTTCATATGACCCATCGTTTTTGAGATATATAATCTTTAAGAGGGAACTACTTTGTGAACCCCATTTTTTTATGCCACGAAGTTGTCAAACAAGTATACGGTCCACTTGATGACAAGCATCACCGTGGCCTATTATAGACGCTTGAAATACCGGGAGAATCACTCACGCGTTGCCAACCCTCCCATCCCCCCCAAGTGGAGTTCTGGAGACCTTACTCACCGTAGAAACACAACATGGCCGATACCAATACTATTTGGCTACGATCTTCTTTAAGCTGGAGGTCCTTCCCCAGACGGGCTTCTCCAATTTGAGCGGATTATCCGCTGGTAGGGTACAGCGGATTATCCGCTGGTAGGGCATAATGGATAATCCGCTCAAACCACTCTTAAATTAACAAAGTAACTCCTGTATGCTCTTCTGCATATTAGAGCAAAAAAGAACGAAGCGAATCTTCACAGTTTTGCCCTACAGTTGACTTTTTCCATGTCAATTGGGGAAGCGACGGGGTCTGTTGAGGTTTCCCAAGTGGGGAGCATAGCAACTAATACACCTATGTTTGCGCCGTTTGTGGGTACTTTTTTAATTCCCACTGCCTTGATACTAATACTGCCCCGTTGTGGCGGATAGGGGAATGGTCGGTAGTACAGCCTAGCTACACTAACCGGCTAAGTCCGATGGACTCGCTGACCAACGACGGGTGTGGTCCTCCAGCATTTCGGGGGTTGTGCGGCGGGTTGACACCTCGCCCACGTAAAACCAATGTTGCTGGTGAAGCGTATCCCGTTAGCGCTTCACTAGCTTGCACAACATCGTCAAGAAAAAAAAATACTGCCCCGTTTATACCGCTACTTCGCTGATCCTATAGTTACCTTGTTCCAAGTTTTGAATAATACTTTTAAATTATTGTCTTACCACAAATAGAATGAAGAGTAAACTCAGTCAGGACTGGAATAACATCTGTTTCTTTTCCACCAGTTTTTCCTAAAACCTCAACCAGTCTTTTACTGTTCTCCTCAAGAACAACGTGGAACTGACGTAGAATATTAAAATGGAATGCTGGAGTGAGGATCTTACGTCGGTGTTGCCATTTCGCACCTGATCAAAAAATTATTCAGCATAATTATATATATCAGCAGCAATAAACAATAATTTACAATCCGTTTTGTTTGTAGTAAATCTTGCGACTTTAAGAGAAATAAAGTCGCAAGATTTACAACAAACAAAATAATGGTGCAAGAACAAAAATCTTATACAATGCAATACAATACTCTTTAATGCTAATAATATAGACAGTACATAAACTGAGAATTAATCATGTAATGTACAAGAGGCGGTCTTATTACAAAAGTAATCTCTTCCAGACAACCCCGTAGGAGAGGAAAAAAGATTACAAGCCGGTTTACTTAATAATGAACAAGTAGTAAAATTAAATCTTCAACTTTATTTACTGGATAGGTCTATCGTATACTATGTGGATCATAGTGACTCAATATTGTCCTAACAGTGGCTATGTCCCACGTTGGACGCCAATACGACTATATATGTAAGAAAACTCTCACCTTTACTGACGAGTAACCCATCTTGAAGCCAAGGTTTCAAAATTTTATATGAAACGCTTTTTTCAATATGTTTCATTTGTGATGTAACAATCTAAAAAATTAAATTTCCAACAAAAAAAAATATATAAAAATTGATTGAGCAACGGAATAAGATGATGATTTTACCTCTACATCTTCAGGATTATAAATGTTAACTGTTTTGAATGGGTATGAATAAAATCTGTATATTCCATTAAATCTCTTGGCCAGCTGTTCTCTGAAGGAGAACAGATTGTCTGAAACAAAAAATATTGATCAGAGGAACCTCTTTAGTAGATTTCCAGCATTTTAACCTAAATTATAGATTACATTTTTATAAAAATACTGCTGTGTCTCCAGTACTATCAGGATTAACTACGGCAACCACAAATTGATAATAAGCAGAGACGACGTTTCCTGGAGTAGGAAGGATGGCCATAACGCCAATAACTCCTTGTCCTTGTGGACTACAAGGACAAGGAGTTATTGGCGTTAAATGTATAACCCAATATTATGCGATTCGATTAATTTTGTTTCAAAGATGATTTATTTTATTATAATAAGTTATATTATATTATTATGGACCATAATAATCTGTTCAATCAATCTTTCTAATCGTCTCCTTTAGTGTTGTCAATCTACACGTATACTACACTATCGTACATAAAACAAAATAACAGTAAAAGAAAATGCAAGCGACCTTACCGCTATGCAATTTATTACATATCGGGACAAGCCCACCACACATTCCCACCAATGTGTCTGCTTGTAACGCCAGGATCAACAACGGCGACCTCAGATAGACAATAAGCAATGAAGCTTATTGACGTCCCGGGGGAGAAAACTACAGCTGTCTTGGAACTCACAACGAATTTAATCAGAAAGAAGATATTCCGAGTAGGAAGTATTGAAAGGACTTCCCTCCTTAACAACTACATGCGAAACAGCAATTTGAAGTAAAAGGCATTATCTAGAAAGATGGCAAATCAAGTGAGGCTCGATTGTCGAGCACCACGGTCTATTGTTACATTACTATTGGGACCTAATGCTATGAGCTGTTGTTTACTATTTTGATCCCAATAATATGTATTGCAAAATCTTCTAAATGCCTGATAATTATCTCTGCTTGCTCGAGATCAGAATAATAAACTACGCCCGAAGTGACATGTAAAGAATCCAACATGATTACGCGTTCGTCATGCCAAAGATCACAATTTATCACATATCATATAGAATACAATAATTATTATTTACCTGGGTGTACTTCCATCAGCTCAACGGCATTTCCTACTATGAATCTGTCCTCAGATATCCCAGGAATTTTCCTAATAATCCTAGCAGTCTCATGATATTTAATATATAAATTAAATATAATCAATAATAATATAACACCTAATAAAATATACAACATTTTTACAGTAAATACGTGTATTATCTATCCAACTTATAAGTGTATTAAAAATATCAATAAAGAAGTTAATTACATTATCTAAATTACGTCTTATCATTAAAAAATTAAGATTAATTTTCTCTACCGGATCTATCTGGCAGTGTATCAGCCATCTGGATCAATACAACGAAATAAAGATTGCAGACGAAAAGCTAAACCAAATTAATTTAGCTTCTTGTTTCCTTTCAATACTTCCTGTTACCTCTAATTTCTGAAATGAAATGAAATGAAATCGTTTATTTCAGAAATTAGCTTTTATCTTTACCTTCACTGGCACTTTTTTCTTGTCATTTACAACTTGTTTAAATAAAGTATCTTTGTGGTTAAATCCGTTGTGAGTTCCAAGACAGCTGTTAGTAGTTCTGTAACTGTAGTTTCTCCACCAGGAACCACGTCAATACGGTGACCTCCGATTGACAATAAGCAATGAAGCCTATTGCTTATTGTCAATCGGAGGTCACCGTTGTTGATGCCGGCTATATAGGAGCCACAGCAGTGCGAATGTGTGGAGGGCTTGTCACAGGCGTGACGAAAGATTTTGAAAATCTACCTGGGTGGGTACCTATACATTTACTATTTACGAAAAAAACTTTATTTCGGTAATAAACTTAAGTTTAACGAAGTTTAAAACCATTTTTCAAATCATTTTCAAATAGTGCGCCAAAACAGCGGCAGGTGTCATGGCGTCGGCTCTGACGTCACGCCTTGGTAAAAATGTAATTGTGTCTATGGCATAACGAAGAAGTTGTTGTAATGTTTACCGAGACGTGACGTCAGAGCCGACGCCATGACACCTGCTAGTATTTCAATCAAAATGGCCGATTGAGGTATTTTAATGTTTTATTTTATTGAAAATCTTATTAATCTGATTTTTTTAAACAAAACTAAAGCAGTGGTTTTTTATTTTTTATATGAATGTTCACTTACAAACATTAAATTGACGATTTTTTGATACTGAGCTAAATAAGCCATGGAACTCGCGAACTAAAAAAGAAATCAGTGCATATCATGAACTTAGCAAAAGTTCAGTCTAACAGGAGTCATAAAGTATAGTATAATCCTTCTGTACATCGAAAAAAAAATGTGTTTTCGTTTAGTACATATTCAGTGTTGTTCTTTGGACCTAAGGTAAGTATGGAAGGAAAGTACATTTATATCTATTTTGTTATGTATGATTGATCGATTATGGATCGAATAGGTATTCGATAATTTCCTTATCGGCCAGTATTGATACCATAAACGAAATATTTACAAAATAAACAATAACAAATTATTTATCTAGAATATAATATGGAAAATTTAAGTATCAAATCTCCTTCGATTGAAGGAACACCTGTATTTTTTTTTAATACCAAATGTGGCAAACCGACTTATGTGAAATGAATTTGCCATAGCGGTCAAAACTAATTTAATCAAAATAATTTGTACACAATTCACTCAGCAATGCCTTTTTTTTGTTTTTAGTCAGGAAAATGCATTACCACGCATTACTGCATGTCCCGCCACTTGGAGAAGCGGCGGGGGTCTGTTGGGGTCACCTCTCTAGCCAATGAGGGATACGGGGTTCTCTCACAAACATTTTTAAAGTCAGACATAACAGGTTTAACAAAAATAATTTTGTCACTTTATTAAATGTATTTTTTTTATGTGTAGAATGTAAAAAAAATGAAGGTCAGAGAGTCACGTTAGGTATGTATAGAATAATCTTCTTAAATATTGCAGGTGACTAACAGCCCAATTCTGAAACACATTTTAATTTTAATTCCACATTAACTCTCAGTCTCTTCTTCTTATTCTTCCTTAATTAATGGCGTTTCTGTCGTGTCGTGTCTTAACGACACATAGACAATTTCGCCAATGTCGAGTATTTTAAATGAACACTTTTTAACCAAAAAGTACATTTTAAAAAGGCAACGTTGTACGGTGAGGATCCGAGGTCGCCATCATGACGACCTTCATTGACAAGGCGGCGATTTCGAATCACTTTCAATCTCAAGCTATCTCTTTTTTCTTCTTAGTTTGACGATGATAACTATAAATTTCAATGTGTCAGTAACTTTTTTTTTCGTTTGGCAATCGGACTTCAGACGAAGATTCCATTTGTTCCATCTTCAAATTATGCTTGTGTACGTAATTCGAAGCACCGTATATTGATGCTGCGACTCAGTACACAGTCTCTGAGCCAAGACGCCCCGAAGAAAGATGATAGCAAAATTTCTTCAGTGAAGGCGGAAGTCAACACGATATATACTTTTATTAGTTCCTGGTCATAAATTTCAATCACTAAGCACTTTAATTACTGCTTCACATTGCACTATCAATATTAAGAATCAAACTTTGAAACACTCAGAAATTAAATTTCTAATCACGAGACTAGTCGTAGGTAGGACAGTCGTAGTCGGCGCCAAAATCCTTGAAACCTTAAAAAAGTTTCAGTAACTGTAAATCGCCAACCTGAACGTTATGCACCAGCTTTGTGTAATTTGCGCAGGAATATCACGAACTAATTTTACAGTAACCTGATATACATTCCCGGAGACGTAAAGTTTCAGAACATTTCGGTTCTAAGCCCCGAAGCCTCTACGTACAGTTAATTGAAATGTAATGTAAACTACTAAACGGTTTGCGAGTAGGTTTAATAGTAAACACAATTAAAATTGTATCATTGACAAGTTATTTGTCTTCAAATATTTGTTACCTTGAGACTTAATTATGACGCTAATATTTGTATTTGTAATTTTTGGAGTAGATTTTTTATGGATTCGAGATCGCCGCCTTGTCAACGAAGGTCGTCAGATGGCGACCTCGGATCCTCACCGTACCACGTTGCCTTTTTAAAGTGTGCTTTTTGGTTTAAAAGTGTTCATTTAAAATACTCGACATTGGCGAAATTGTCTATGTGTCGTTAAGACACGACAGAAACGCCATTAATTAAGGAATATTAAGATTAAGATGTTTTATGATTTATGAACAGAACACCGTACCAATGAGGACGCTAATTTTTGTAATTTTTTATTATGTAGTAGAGCATTTTATTAATTTAAAAAAATATTTTTTTAACCAGAACACCAAACCAACGAATCCTCTTTTTATTATTTTAAATAAATAATAAATATTGTTAGACGAATCACACAACTCCATCTAGTCCCAAACTAAGCAACTACGCTAACTAAGGTATGAAATGAAATGAAATGGCAAACAAGCATACGACCCGCCTGATGGTAAGCGTCACCGTAGCCTATAGACGCTTGCAATACCGGGGGGTATCACTCACGCGTTGCCAACCCTCCCAAGTGGAGCTCTGGAGACCTTACTCACCGTAGGAACACAACATGGCTTAGACCAATGCAATTTGGCTACGATTTTTGTAAGGTGGAGGTCCTTCCACAGACGGGCTGCTCCGATTTGAGCGGATTATCCGCTGTGCCATACTAAGTAAGGTCTCCAGAGCTTCATTTTCTACAGGGTCGGCAACGCGCGAGTGATACCCCCGGTATTGCAAGCGTCCATAGGCCACGGTGACTGCTTACCATCAGGCAGGCCGTATGCTTGTTTGCCACCTTTGTAACATAAAAAAAAATTAATGTCATCTTTTTGATTTTTTTTATCGAGTGAACTTCTGTAATGTACTAGTAATATACTTATTCATGTTTCTGTTCTTTTTAATGTTTTAGTTTGGTAAATTTTCGCCATTGTTGTTAAAATTGCCGCATTTCATGTCATTCGTATTAGTACTAGCTACATAAAGTAATGAAATAAAATGTATGTAGCTCCAAAACGCGGGAATAGACGCAAGATATTACAGGAACAATACAAGAAATTCTTACTACAGTTTTATACCCTCATTTTTCGGCGGCTGACGCACTTTTTCAGCTGGAAGGACACCCCATTAATCTAGTTGAAGGAAAAATCCTCGAAGTTAATTAATTTACTGCCAGAATGTATAAAATATTGCTCTAGGCCCGACAGATGTTCTTGTTGTTTCAATTTTGACTATGAGGAAATTGGCGTTTATTTAGGTAATTAGTAATTAAAGAAAAAACAGCCAAAGCCTGGTCGACCGTTGCTGATTACTCCGTCTAATTCTTTCTGATTAAATTCGTTGTGAGTTCCAAGATAGCTGTAGTTTCTCCCCCGGGACGTCAACAATCTTCATTGCTTACTGTCAAAATGTCGCCGTTGCTAATACTGAATGTACAGGAGACACAGAGGTGGGAATGTGTAGTGGGCTTGTTCATCGAACATGATCCGCTATCGGACGATTCGATGGTCCGTAATTGGATCAAGTTCGATCGTCTGGCAGCAGACGACAGACGGACATGGCAAAACTATAAGGGTTCCTTGTTACTTTACTAGAATAGAATAGCCTCTTTATTCAGACACAAATATAAGTATTTAACAACAAAAAAACACAAAAAACTTAAAATTAAAAGAAATGTATATAATTTAAAAACTATAAAATATGTTTTAATATTTGCTTTCACTTGTTCCACTAGTTGACAATATCAGGGGCCCGATTCTACTATACTTGACATTTGTTATGGACTTAAACAATAAGTTAACAAAATGTTATTGTTAAGTCCATAACAAATATGTCGAAAACTGTTCTAACTGATACACTATCGGCATTCTTTTGAGACACGATTGAGACACCATTGAGAGTCCATTGGTGCATTTGTGTTAGTAGAATCGGGCCCCAGGTTCATTGTATGTATGCCCTTTGGCAAAGGCCTCCTCCAACTGCCTCCATTCACTCGGTTTCTTGCAACCCTTGTCCACGTTTGTCCTGCTACTTTGACTATGTCATCTTCACATCGTTTGAGCTGCTTGTACACTAAAATCTGATGAAAGACTACTTGAACTGAATCTAGCATTGGACAATATGGAGTGGGTCATTGGCTTAAGCGAAGTCAGAAGATTGGGGGAACAAATACTAGATTATGGAAACTACTTATTTTTTGTTACTTTTGCTACGGATCCCTAAATAAGAGATAGCTTGAGACTTAAGGTCGCTGTATACGCAACGGGATAATACCTACCTCGGACGGGACGGGGACGTGACTTTTAGTTCGACACGGCCACGTCCCGTACCGTCCGTGTACCCGCGACATATGCATATTCACATACATTTTGTATGGAACTATATTTAACTTCCGGGAAAAAACACGTTACATATACAGCGACCTTTAATGTATGACGAGAGAAAGTGTCTGTGGGGACGTACCCTCTTAAATAAAAGTGAAATAAAAATAAAAATGCGTTAATTAAACGGACTGTAAGCGAATATTCCAAAGAAGGAATTAGCCGCTGTTCGTGCGCCGACAGGTTTTTGGTTAACGACACGTTTGATTGAATTCGTCGTTGTTCGTCAAAACAGCGACTAATTAAATTAAAGCTAGACGTCGGATAGACGAATTTTAAATGTAAAGATAAACGATATAAAGTGAAATCCGTACCTCTTTCCAATAAATTGTATAGAGAATATTAATAATATTTATTGTACGTCAAGTTTTCAATTGTTTTAGTTACATTGTTTCAACTCGGCAACTCGACACATTCGCAATTCACACGAGTTTGTTAATATCCGTTCCTATTGTCAACCAGACAAGAGCTGTATACTACTTCAAACAATATATTCTACTATATATTTATTATCAAATTACAATCTTAGACAACGATGCTAATTCTGTTGTACATTTAACTAGACTAAACTAATTTTGACAGGACTAGAAGTGTTGCTATCCTTGTCACTAATTGTAAACCAAGGAAGGACACCACCAAACACTAAATAAAAACTAAACTAACAATAAAAACTAAGTAGGTAATTATTTATAAGACAGATCGACTAACAATGAAAAACTAAAATCCGTTCTAGGAGAGACGGAGAATACTTTCGCCATTTCTTTTACCTTTTTGCTTTTGTTTCCGAAATGATGTTTATAGAGTAGATTTACCTATATATAGTAATTTACCCATTACACAAATCTTTCGAATAAGGGTTAAAATTAAGAAACTCTTCAAAAAATGTCCCATAATACCAATCGGATAATAGATTGGGCAACATTCTAATTCTATGTCACTGTCATGTCATGTCGCATTCACTGTTCATTTTTAAATTAAAAATAATCAAATCAATACCTTAAAAAATCAAATCATTTATGTAGTCTCTCCCAGAGAACGTGTTGTTACGATTAAAAACCTATTCTCTGAATAAATAATCATGGAACTAGATTTCCAGCTTAGAATAATAACATAAAGAAGGAATGTGCGTGCACCCGTTTTCCTCAACTGGTGCCAGAAATGGCATCAAAAGCCGAACTTTGCCGAACCGCTTCGTAGTTGTCGAAGTCAAAGTGCGCCAAACGTGTCGACATGTCATCGAGCGTTTAGCCATTCACTTTTGACAGAGCGCTTGTATGAAGACACTCTTTCTTGTAAGATATTATTCTAAGATTTCCAGTGAAATTTTAAAAAAATAGCTTGTCATACCTTTTTGTGGTAACATAATGTGGTGTGTTTTACAGCAATTAAGTGATTTATAAATTGTTCATGTTTACTTCATATGAATTTATATTTGAAATCAGGTGATTGTTTTGAGCTTTCGTTTAAGTTGTCGTCGATTTGTATAAGTCCTTATTTGAGTGTTAGACCCTAGCTACTGCTGTCAATATGGTAGTGGCTCGTAAATGGGCTATCTCGACCATCAGTACCACCCTCTCACAGGATATCGACGTGAAATAACGATAAAATAGCAGTCGAAGTTATAAAATAAAAATTCTTTAAAGAAAACGTATAGATTTCATAGAATATGATAATACTAAATAGATAGATCTCGTTTGTCAACAAAACCCATGGCGCGACTTGTGGAACCATCTGTTGGCGGATACAGCGCCCTCTATAGTAAAAAAAATATTTTCCCATTGGAATGACATACTTTCACGGGTTAAAAAGTAGCCTCTGTTGGGCTCTGTACCCCTGACAATATATACATTTTCATAATGATCGGCTGATTAGTCAAGCCGTGAAGGAATAACAAACAAGCTCACTTTCTCGTTTATAATATTAGTATGATTACACTCATCTGCAAACAAGCTAACTAGGCAAAACGTATCAAACACGTAACCCGACACCCACTTGCCCATTTTGCACATCCTCTTCTTTAGTCTGACCGTAGATTTAGTATAAATAAATAAATAAATATATAGGGACAATTCATACAGATTGAGCTAGCCCCAAAGTAAGTTCGAAACTTGTGTTATGGGATACTAACTCAACGATATTATATTTTATAACAAATACATATATAGATAAACATCCAAGACCCGAGGCCAATCAGAAAAAGTTCGTTTTTCATCATGACCCGACCGGGGATCGAACCCGGGACCTCCTGGGTGGCGGTCTGGCGTGGTAACCATTACGCCACGGAGGTCGTCGAAGTATATACTAGCGTACCTATAGATCGGCTTTGGTTTGATTAAGGCGAGACCAAAAACAAAATACACTAGTGTGCGTGGAATGTACATGTGTGCAAGCTAGATAATTATATAATTTTCTGGATTTTCCTTTTAGTTTGAGTTATATCCAGGCACTGCACAGGTAACCATATTTAATCACGTCTAATTAACACCAAAACTACACTTAAAAACCATAAATTTTGTAAAAATAAGTGGGATTTGTTTTTAACACGACTGACGTCAGGCCGATACAGTCCGATAGCGTGTATAGGAAAATGGTCTCGCCTATCTATCTCGCTCTAACCAACGCGTATGCTATAATCTATCTCTTTTGCATTGCCAATCTTACGCTAGTACACTGGGCGTCAAAAATAAGTAGTACAGTTTTAAAATTGCAATTACTCTTAAACTATAGAAGTTAGAGTTTTGAAATAAAAGTCATTTTATAGCAAATTTAACAAAGTTTTCTAAAAATAATACTTTATTTAGCATTAGTAAAGTTTTACACTGAAAATTAGGAAAAAACTAAAAAGCTAACCATTTTGAAGGAACTATCAAGAACTTAATTTTGACGTTTTGGGCCTTGTTCCCACTTTAGTAACTTGTGTTGCCGCCTCGGGCTCTGATGACAGCTTGGAGCCGGTTTGGCATGCTGAACACTAAGTTTCGGAGGCGGTGTTGGGGAATATTCACCCATTCTTCTATCAGGGCCTGTTTTAGAGCCCTGAGGGTGGCGGGGGGTGGTCTGAGTCTTCTGACTAGCCTCCCAAGCTCATCCCAGGCGTGTTCAATCGGGTTAAGATCTGGGTTTCTTGATGGCCAAGCCATCAAGCTGATGCCAACCTCCTGAATGTACTCTTGTACGAGATGAGCGGTGTGTGGCCGGGCGTTATCATGCATTAGTATAGCTCCATCACCCATATTTGCTAAATATGGCCCTGCATACTCGTTATGGATCTCTAATGCATATCTTTCACCAGTCAGAGTGCCATTTTCTATGACCACTAGCTCTGTGCGACCCTCTGAAGAGATGCCAGCCCATACGTGTACAGAGCCCCCGCCGTATTGAACTCTTTCCGAGATGCAACCTTGAATGTATCGCTCACCAGGTCGCCTGTATACTCTCCGCCTTCCATCGGAAGTGAATAAAGAAAACCGAGACTCATCTGTGAACAAAACTCTTGTCCATTCTTCTTCGCCCCATTGTACGTGTTGACGCGCGTAGCGTAGTCTTACTACTCGATGCCCTGTCTCAAGTTTGGGGCCATTTGCTGGCCTGTACGACTTCAGGTTGGCTTCAGCAAGTCTTCTCCTCACTGTACGCGCACTAACGTAGTCTCTTCGGGTCTGAAGAAGCTGTTACTGGACCTCAACTGCATTAAGGTGACGATTTCTTAACACAGTAGAGACAATTAAGCGGTCTTCTCGGGTACTAGTGCACCTGGGTCTGCCATTACTTGGTCTCCTTAGATGGTTTCCAGTCTCTTCGTATCTTCGCTTTACTTGCTGGATCGTTCTTAGAGTTACACCTACCGTTCTTGCAGTACGACGCATACTGATGCCTACTTCGAGAAAAGTTATGATTCTTGCACATTCTTCTGGTGAAAGAGGCATGATTAGTAAAGTTTACTCGCTGAAGACACATTTGCTTTTGAATTGCAATTGATTTATCAGCAATAAAGAAAACAATAAAAAACAAAAGTACAAGCCAACAATTTAAAAAAATAGTGTTTTTATTTATTAAGTTTTTTTTCAGTCAATCTTTAAAAAATGATATTATGCATGAAGTTTTTATTAAATGAAATTAAATTGTCTTTTAACTTTTTTTATTTCAAAGGTCTAGCTTCTGCAGTTTAGGAGATATTGCAATTTTAAAACTGTACTACTTATTTTTGACACCCAGTGTATATAATAAATCTATAAGTCTGACAGTGTTCAGAATAATATTGTATCGTTAAAAAATTTTTTTTGAGCAATTCTCCGTTATTGTGGAAATTTAATTTGAAATAGGTTTAAATAAACAAGAATAAATAACTATTAAATTGAATTGCCCAGTAAAAAGGTTAAACCAATAAATATTTTCAAACACTTATCAGTTAAAAGCCACCTTTTGAATTGCTGGCACCCCCGAATTCCTGTAGAATAATATTATGAAGACGATTCAACATTAAGTTTTATTATGATATTGAAATAAATAAGAATTAAATAGGGGTTTATGAAATTTTAATGCAAAACAGCGAAAATAAAGTTCGGAAGTGTTAAGTTATGAGTGGGAAGCGAGAACTGCGTTTGAATCAATGTAGGTAGATTTGATTATCATATCAATCCATCATCCCACTGCAGGGATACGGGTCTCCCTTCAATCGAAGATGATTAGAGCGTACGCTGCCACGCTGCTCAAATGCGGATTGGCAGAGGCAGGTGATTTCCAGCCGCCCGAAGGCAACATGTCATACATCGACAACAGCTAGAACTGGCGGCTTTAACGTGCCCTCCGAAGCACGGAGAGGCTCGAGATAACCAACCCATCCAAGCACTGGCTAGGGTCGACGTTGGTTATCTTGCGTGTTCATAAGGTGCTCCTTCACCTCGAGCATTCGCGTTTATTGTAACATTTTAGATTCGACTTTGAGCATTACATTACGATACTACCTCGCTGACTGACGAGCGTTCGCCTCCCTCACTGCTGTAATGCTCGAATCTGAGCGTTACATTACACGCGAATGCTCCCGGTGAAGGAATACCTTTAGAGCGCGCACAGCGACCCCATCGAGCGAAGCTAAATCGCTTACCTCTCCTGCTTTCGATATCACCTAATGAGCTAGGTGAGAAAGTCTCATCTCTCTTTTACGATACCATAAAAAGATATTATTATTATTGTCTACATTTCGTCCCTTTGAAATATTATATTACTCTTCATTCGTAATAGGTGAGTTTTAGCACGACATTACAATGTTTTTTTTTGAGAAAATTTTTTTTGTGGCCAATTGCTTTTTGACCCAGATTTTGAAACGCAAGCACACATTACATTTTATACTTGATAATTGTTACTTACACAAGTATACCGGATGAAATTGAAAATCGTACCGGCAAAAATTGAGAGCAATTAGGTCATCGTAGATATATTGCCATAAGAATTTCAATGTTTTTTTTCAAAGACTACTTTTAATAAGAATCGTAACTACACATTGGGCCGTGTTTATAACAAGGTTCTTGTAAGAGAAAAAAAAATATTGTCTACAAAAAAACGTTAGACATTACGACACTTACTAATAAGGGTTCCTTGTTGGTTTACTACGGAACCCTAAAATGAGAAAAATTAATGTGAAATTAAATACCTAATAATCTTTTCATAAACTGGCTGTAAGCGTCTCATACGTCATCTGTCCGCGGTAGACCGCTGACAGACGGATGTATGTGTAAAGATATATATTTTTTTATGTATAATATTTAAAATAATATACAATCAGGCAAGCGGGCCATCTGATGGGAAGTGGTCACCGCCGCCTATGGACATCAGCAACACAGGGGCGCGACCAATGCGTTGCCCACCTCTGACGAGACCTCTAACTTTAAGTTGATTTTGAAAAAAAAAAGTTAAAATAAATAAGTATAAATATATGGGGACAATTCATACAGATTGAGCTAGCCCCAAAGTAAGTTCGAAACTTGTGTTATGGAATACTAACTCAACGATATTATATTTTATAACAAATACATATATAGATAAACATCCAAGACCCGAGGCCAATCAGAAAAAGTTCGTTTTTCATCATGACCCGACCGGGGATCGAACCCGGGACCTCCTGGATGGCGGTCTGGCGTGGTAACCATTACGCCACGGAGGTCGTCAGTTGAAATTCTTATGGTAAGTAATCGATACATCTTCGATGACCCATTACTCTCAATTTTTGCCTGTACAATTTTAAATTTCATCCTGTTATTGATTATGAAGGGTAAAAGCGTATTCGCGCGACATGTCTAGTTTACATTACATTTTCTTTTGGATTTTACAAGTATTTGGATTTTGTAATTATTACTTTATCGTTGTTTGTCAAATGGACACGACCCGACTGCTTCTGTCGCTCGCTCGCAACTGACTGAAGGGTGGTGTGCATGTGAACCATCGCAATGCCCCAAAATCTCAGTACCGGACCGCTCTATTTACTTTTATCTCGATAGCAGAAACAGATAGAATGATTCAAGACATACAAGGATTTTCCGAAAATTTTCACAGGAAAGCGGTATTCACACACAAATGAAGTTGCGCGGGTTTCTCTAGTATTATTATAACCTAGTTCCATAATATTAAGGTTCAAATTCTTACCAATAAATACGTTTTTATCGAAGAAACATTACTGAAAGTCAGGTCGGGGTCTGTGGTTTCAATTGTTATCGCCTGCAATTTATGTCGGGATGAGTGAGGTTTTATGACGGCTTCTAACTTGACCTCAATCTGATACCGGTGCTACTTCTTACATTGACACGCCTACCGCTGCTAACTATTGCATTTTTCGAGTATCCAGTATCCTACCAGTATCGTTTTTAGGATTCCGTAATAAAGGTATAGGTGATGGGGCGTGGAGTGGTTTTGGGTTGTAACTTCAATACTTTTATTACATGAGTTATGTTACTACAAAAATCCTTACTAATACACTGGGCGTCAAAAATAAGTAGTACAGTTTTAAAATTGCAATATCTCCTAAACTGCAGAAGCTAGACCTTTGAAATAAAAAAAGTTAAAAGACAATTTAATTTCATTTAATAAAAACTTCATGCATAATATCATTTTTTAAAGATTGACTGAAAAAAAAACTTAATAAATAAAAACACTATTTTTTTAAACTGTTGGCTTGTACTTTTGTTTTTTATTGTTTTCTTTATTGCTGATAAATCAATTGCAATTCAAAAGCAAATGTGTCTTCAGCGAGTAAACTTTACTAATCATGCCTCTTTCACCAGAAGAATGTGCAAGAATCATAACTTTTCTCGAAGTAGGCATCAGTATGCGTCGTACTGCAAGAACGGTGGGTGTAACTCTAAGAACGATCCAGCAAGTAAAGCGAAGATACGAAGAGACTGGAAACCATCTAAGGAGACCAAGTAATGGCAGACCCAGGTGCACTAGTACCCGAGAAGACCGCTTAATTGTCTCTACTGTGTTAAGAAATCGTCACCTTAATGCAGTTGAGGTCCAGCAACAGCTTCTTCAGACCCGAAGAGACTACGTTAGTGAGAGTACAGTGAGGAGAAGACTTGCTGAAGCCAACCTGAAGTCGTACAGGCCAGCAAATGGCCCCAAACTAGAGACAGGGCATCGAGTAGTAAGACTACGCTACGCGCGTCAACACGTACAATGGGGCGAAGAAGAATGGACAAGAGTTTTGTTCACAGATGAGTCTCGGTTTTCTTTATTCACTTCCGATGGAAGGCGGAGAGTATACAGGCGACCTGGTGAGCGATACATTCAAGGTTGCATCTCGGAAAGAGTTCAATACGGCGGGGGCTCTGTACACGTATAGGCTGGCATCTCTTCAGAGGGTCGCACAGAGCTAGTGGTCATAGAAAATGGCACTCTGACTGGTGAAAGATATGCATTAGAGATCCTTAACGAGTATGCAGGGCCATATTTAGCAAATATGGGTGATGGAGCTATACTAATGCATGATAACGCCCGGCCACACACCGCTCATCTCGTACAAGAGTACATTCAGGAGGTTGGCATCAGCTTGATGGCTTGGCCATCAAGAAGCCCAGATCTTAACCCGATTGAACACGCCTGGGATGAGCTTGGGAGGCTAGTCAGAAGACGCAGACCACCCCCCGCCACCCTCAGGGCTCTAAAACAGGCCCTGATAGAAGAATGGGTGAATATTCCCCAACACCGCCTCCGAAACTTAGTGTTCAGCATGCCAAACCGGCTCCAAGCTGTCATCAGAGCCCGAGGCGGCAACACAAGTTACTAAAGTGGGAACAAGGCCCAAAACGTAAAAATTAAGTTCTTGATAGTTCCTTCAAAATGGTTAGCTTTTTAGTTTTTTCCTAATTTTCAGTGTAAAACTTTACTAATGCTAAATAAAGTATTATTTTTAGAAAACTTTGTTAAATTTGCTATAAAATGACTTTTATTTCAAAACTCTAACTTCTATAGTTTAAGAGTAATTGCAATTTTAAAACTGTACTACTTATTTTTGACGCCCAGTGTATTATAAATGAGAAAGTGAGTTTGTTTGTTATTACTTCACGGCTTGACTAAGCAGCCGATCATTATGAAAAGTTGCACAAAGCCCAACATAGGCTACTTTTTATCCCGTGAAAGTATGTCGTTCCAATGGGAAAATTATTTTTCTACTATAGAGGGCGCTGTATCGGCCAACAGATGGCGCTATAAGTCGCGCTATGTGTTGTTTTGTTGTCAAACGAGATCTATGTCATAAAATTAACGCGAGCGAAGCCGCGGGGAAAAGCTAGTAATCTATAGTTTTAAAAATGAAGCGAGTCGTTTACACAAGGAATAGTTTTGTCATGTCTATCCGAGATCTAGACATTATCGTAAAATTATCTAATTCCTATGGATAATCATATTTTGCACATATTCTGGTTTTCTCAAATTAACTACATAATGTAGATAAAACGAGATCTATATCTCTGTGTCTGGAAAAACTAGGTTAATATATGAATTCTTGAATGTTTTTAATTATATACTTATTAAACAAAAGACAAAAACTATATAAAAGAGGCGTCATAATTAGCATACTTTAAAAATATGTAAATTTAAACTTAAAAAAACCCTCTCATTACCACGTTTGAAATTTATTATAATTTTAACCAAAATGCTAAATTTTAATTTAAATAACATTATTTTAAATTTATATTTAAAATTTGAAGGCGTTAAAAGGTCAAAAACCTTTATTACTTGTACATACATTGCAAGGTTACATTTAGTAAAAACGAAATAAAGCTTTTTTGTAATCCAAAGTTTAGATTAAAGTTGTTCAGAGCTTTTTTCAACATAATGAACTTTATTACAAGTTTTAAAAGTTTCTCTAATTTGGTTAATTGCAGTTTTAAGCTGGTTTAAGTGTCTGACTGAAAAACGAGTATTCTTCTTATAAGATGCTAGTCTGTAATATTATCCAGTGTACATAAAGTATAATTATTGAACTGTTTTTATGTAATAATTACTGTAATTGGTCAAGTGTCTGTGTATATAGAAAATTCAAAGTCCTGACTGACTTTTTTTATGTGAGGTTGGCAGACGAGCATGCGGGGGCCCGATTCTACTGGATTCTGGGTATACTAAACAAATGCAATGCAGTTAAACATGTTATTGATAGTCCATAACAAATGTCAAAAACTATTCCACAGATACACTATCGACATTCTATTGAGACACGATTGAGAGTCCATTGGTGCATTGGTTTAGTAGAATCGGGCCCCCGCATGCTCGATATGTTAATATGTGTATACATATCAAATTCTAGCTTTCTAGCAGCATCTAGGCGCTAGACCGCGGATGGACGGACAGACGGACATGGCGAAACTATAAGGGTTCCTTGTACTACCCTAAAAACTGGTGTGTTTGTATGAACGCGGTAATCTTTGAAAATTCCTTATTGCTCATTCCCCGAGTGGTGGGGCTGCAGTAATGCATTTTTCCGACATACTGTCATACTGGTATCAATAAGTAAAGTACTCATTATATTAAGAGTATCCATTTCTACACCAATTAATTAGTAACTAACAACACCCTAAAAATAAACAGGATATCTAATTGACCCACAAAATCACACAATACCACTTCATTCACAACATCACAACGTACCGTAACTCAGTTACACGAATTCCAAACAACAGAATTGTTAAACAAAGACCGATTGGATGGCGCTTACACCGTATAGTAATTACTGACAAAGAGAATATGTGATATTATGATTATACGAACACTTAGTGTTAATTATTTTCCAAGATGTGCAACGTCGTAGGTCGTAGTAAATTGAATTCATATTGTATAAGCTAGTTACACACGGCAACTATCATACTAATATTATAAATGAGAAAGTGAGTTTGTTTGTTTGTTATTTGTTCACGGCTTGACTAATCAGCAGATCATTATGAAAACATATATATTGTCAGGGGTACAGAGCCCAACATAGGCTACTTTTTATCCCGTGAAAGTATGTCATTCCAATGGGAAAATATTTTTTTACTATAGAGGGCGGTGTATGGAATGGGCTATCGGCCAACAGATGGCGCCACAAGTCGCGATGTGGGTTGTTTTATTGTCAAACGAAATCTGTCATAAAATTAACCGCAAGCGAAGCCGCGGGGAATAGCTAGTAATGTATATTAATACACAGTTCTGCAGGGCGTCGGGTATGTAGTCCCGACGTCTAGGGGTGTACTAAGAAGAATTTTTCAAAATTCCCACGGGAAAGCGAGATCATATACGCAAACGTTGCGAGGGTATATCAACGCACAGCCCAAACCGCTGGGTCTAGAGATTCCAAATTTGGCATGTCATATTATGTAGGTTCCTTAAAATGACCGGAACGACCGGACCGGACAGGACCGGAACGAATCAGACCGGACCGGACCGGAACGAATCAGACCGGACCGGACCGGAACGAATCGGACCTGATCGGACCAGATGGAACCGTACCGGACCGGACCGGAATTTGTTTCTGAAGAGAAATATGCTAATTGATAGTAGGCCACGCGGGCGAAGCCGGGGACAGAAGCTAACCACCCCAAGTGGAGCCCTGGAGACCTTACTCGCCGTAGGAACACAACATGGCCGAGAGTCAAGACCAATGCTATTTGGCTACGATCTTCTGTAAGGTTGAGATCCTTCCCCAGACGGGCTGCTCCGATTTGAGCGGATTATCCGCTGTGCTCTACCTCTCTGACTATCTTACTATCTAGAAATGTGTAAGCAGATACCTTTAAAAAGGATCAAATTAAATAGTTTATTGTAACTAGATAGACACCTATAGATAAGAATGTGGTCGACATCCCTTTGTAAACGGAACCGATCTACTAATTAATTAATAACGCAATTGATGTAAACTAGTATCTAAGGACCAGAGTAACCTTGGGAAATAAAGTAGTATTAATCCCTCAGTCAATAGTTTCATTAGTGCTCCCCAATCGCTACTCTCTGAATAAATATTTTGAATTTTATTAGGAACACATAATATTATAAATCGTTACACAGACAAATTTTCGTGAACCCCCATCGAGACTCCCGTGGACCCCTGGGGGTCCTGGACCACTTTGGAAATCAATTAAAATACTAGACCGCTTTAAGAATCAATGAAATTACATGATGGTGTAACATAGTGCCTGACCATATAACACTCATCAAGATTTACCCGTGTCGACCGGTGCAAATCAAGTAATTATAGATAAGCATTGATTGTAGTACAATGCGTACCGAATACACAACTGCCGTAATGATCAACAAGGGAAACTGTTAATGTATTCCAACCTATTGTTTATGTACGAAAACAAAATACAATTTGTAGGTGCGTTAATTAAATGCATAAAACTTAAGGCCTGTATTCACTTTGATTAGTGCGTGTGCGAGTACATACAGAATACAGTGCTGTACAGATGTACAAGGATATTTACGAACGTGAGTGACAGTTGTGCGAGGGCATTACTGTGGCATATTTTCATACATTTTGTCAAAGGCGAACTGTCAAAAAGTGACATACAATATGAACGGGAGTCGTAGTTCCAATTTCGGCCACGTTCATAAATGGCCTTGTAGCACTGTACAGGGTAATTTTGTATGTGCCTACTCGCACTCGCACTCGCACTAATCAATGTGAATACAGGGGCTTTACACGTGGTAAAAAACTAAAAAATACAAATAAAAGCAGAAAAAAATATACCTATTGATGTGCAAGAGTATTCCTGTTAATCTACTTGCAAACTAAATGTTTTTTTTTTTTTTAATACCACATAGGTGGCAAACAAGCATACGGTCGGCCTGATGGTAAGCCGTCACCGTAGCCTATAGACGTTTGCAATACCGGGAGTATCACTCACGCGTTGCCAACCCTCCCAACTCTCCCAACCCCCCCAAGTGAACCTCTGGAGACCTTACTCACCGTAGGAACACAACATGGCCGAGACCAATGTTATTTAGCTACGATCTTCTGTAAGGTGGAGGTCCTTCTCCAGACGGGCTGCTCCAATTTGAGCGGATTATCCGCTGTGCCCTTCCTTTCTTCAAATTTATTTATTTATTTATATTGAACCCTAAAAATCATACAATGAAAGCAAAACGCATAAAACTCGATCAGTGAAAATAGTGGAGTGAATTAATCAACTTGGACGTTTGTTTTATATGCGGTAGACCTCTCTTAAGTTTCTCCTCAACTTACTGACTTAATTCCTAATCCTCAATTTGTCTACCCAGGAATGTCCTTCACCTCATTCAGCATAATCCCGCTTTAATTGTAGACTCCTTGATTCAAGGAATTTAACTACTACATTCAGTCGTGTAAGTTTCGAAAAAAAAACAAAATGTTGTTTTACGATCTTTGGATTAGAAGAACAGTGTCTTGAGCTACATTTTAAGGATTTCTCCAAAAGAAAACGCTTCTTCTTTTCGAGCCAATGACTACACACAGATCAAATTAGATTTGCCCAATACCTAGCAACGGCAACCCCTTACTGTTTGCCATGAGAAGATCCATGCCAAAGAAAACTCTCTATACTTACGGATGGCACAGACACTTCAATTAGGTATATTAAGCCTGGACTGTAGATGGTCTGATGGCTTACCTGCAATCGACAGCAATTGCGGCAAATAATGAAAATTATCTTACTAGCAGTTTCGACAAGCCCATGATAAGATGGTCTTTGTCAAGTACAATTAAAATTTATTTTAAAATTATCCAGATGCATACGATACCAGACGCCTATTAAAAATTACCATTAACTTTGATGATAAAGTAATAATACAAATTGATGAGACATTATCTAAAGTTAGTACCATTTGATCGGCTGTTATGCCTGTAACTGCTGTTTTACGATCAATCGTAAATTTAAAACGAGTATTTTATTCGTTAGGCCTTAGCACTTATTATTGTCATCTTGCCCTTTAATTATTATCTCGATACGATATGACGTTAATCTGTCGCATACTCTCTTTTGGCAGAGGTCTGATGGTCAGTTCGGGGCTCATTTGGCTACACTAGCCACTAGAGGCTTTTTTATACCACAAGGTGGCAAATGATGGATGGCCTGATGGTAAGCGATCACCGTAGCCTATGGACGCTTGCAACATCGGGAGACTCGCACGCTGCCGACCCTGTAAAAATCTTTTAATGCCCCTTTTGAACAACCCCATATTCTTAAGAAAAGACCTCGGTAGGGATCTCATTCCACAGCTTCAGCGGACGCGGGAGGAAACTCCTCTGAAACCGCTTGATTAGACGTAGTGTAACTCAAGGTGCTGGCGGAAGAGTATTTTTTACTGTCGTCGTTCGGGATTTTCAGCAATCGGGCATCAGTCGTGTCCATTTTCTGTCAAGACTAGTTTAACTTGCCCACTTAACTGGTCGAAAACAATGAGAAAATTATTATGAAAAGTTTGCAGCCGCAGCATCAGAGGTCCGAGTTCTGCGTTCCGCGTTCACTTTAACCTATGTGGTGGCTAAACGCCCTGATCGCCGAGCGAGTAAAACCGCGGTTGTTCCGCGTTCACTGTAACCTATGTGGTAAAGGCCCTGATCGCCGAGCGAGTAAAACCGCGGTTGTTCCGCGTTCACTGTAACCTATGTGGTAAAGGCCCTGATCGCCGAGCGAGTAAAACCGCGGTTTTATGGCTCGGCGGTAAAGCTCGCCGTTGTATCACTGCAAAACCGCGGTTATAAACACCGACGAGCTTGGCTCGCGGCTGTTTGCTATATTTTTTACTCGGCTCGTCATGTAAAACAAGATGGCGAGATAACACAAAGCTTCAGACTGGGAACAAGACATGTTACCTCTCTCATTCAGGCGCGACTGTTTTGCTCGCTATATATTCGATCAGCACTAACGAGCCGCAAGTAAAACCGTCGTTCTTTAAAACCGCGGTATAGGCTCGTACGTCGTCGATCAGACACGAAAAAGCAGTCGAACCGCGACCAGAGCCTGTGCCGCGACTATCAAAGTACGACGGACGCAGAACTCCAAACTCTGACTGCTAGACCGCGCGCAGTGGGGTCGGCGCCCTAGAGCAAGACTTTGTATTGCATTCTAGGTATCATTTCCAAAATTTATCTAACTATAAACTATAAGTAACGATACCGTAGCATGGACTATTAAAACCGATAGGGACGCTACAGTGTGGACGTAATAAAACGGGCCACTAACGTGCGGGCGCGACCGCAATTGTTCGGAACGATCTCGCGTCGGATCAAGTGGCCTGGAAAGCGATAACATGACAATTTATGCTGTTAGTATTGTAATATAGATGATGCAGAGTTGCAGCAAAATGTCTGGCGAAATTTCGTGTTAAACTACTGTCTACAATGTTTCGAATCTTGGTTTCGAATTATTACAAAAAGAGTTTTTGGAATAATTATTACAGAATGAAACGACGCGTTCGGCTGTGTATCATAGACAAGACTTAATTTTTTCTTAAACGGTCACGCTCCATAGAAACTAAACCCAGACCCAACAGAAACGAGACAGAGAACAAAAATCACAGTTTTTTTTTTGTTTTTTTTTTAAATAGTCAAATTATTGAAATCAATGGCTAACACAAAGTAGGTTTTATTTACTCATGTGGTATTGCCTCATGTTTTTGTTCAGGCTTTAAACAAAAAAAAATAAAAAAATGCCTATGTACTATATGTATCTATGTATCTAATGACGATACAGTAGTTATGGGATGTAGGTATCTTTTTTATAGCAATACTTGGCCTCGGCTATGTGTTCCTACAGTGAGTAAGGTCTCCAGAGCTCCACTTGGCGTTGGAAGGGTTGGCAACGCGTGAGTGATACCCCCGGTATTGCAAGCGTCTATAGGCTACGGTGACGCTTACCATCAGCGGGTCGTATGCTTGTGTGCCAACTTTGTGGTATAAAAAAAATATTTATTTAGCAATTTTTACTTTGGTAATAAATTACGGCTCGGGTCAATCCTTTCCTTTCTTGATTTTACTATGTACAGTCAGGTACACGACTACACGTTGAGCTTTACACTTGCAGTTCGATTTTGGCTCTTAAGACATAGAACTTAAGAATGGTACAAAGTCCAATATGTAAAGTTTGTAAAGGTTGACGTGCTCTAGACTGTACCTAAGTAATTCCAAAGTTTCATTAACGATGCATTATTAGCATAAAAATATTTATTATTACTTCTCTACACTGCTCATCTCATTCATTGGTTCACTGTATAAAATAAGGGAAGCTGTCTGTACTGTCTTGTAACTGTCCTAAAGTTTCAGGAATTGCAGTTGCAGACAGACAAGAAATTGAAATTAAATGTAAGACAAACTCCAGTATTGTAATTTAAGTTCATAATTTTACATAGATTAATAGAATAGACTTTATTTACAATGTAAGGAATATTACGAAATCTTACAATATGTATTAGCAACAAGGCAGCCTTATTGCTAAAAGCATCTTTTCAATGCAACCTTAGGGTAACGAATTAAAAAAAGAAACGGGCAGGGTAAACAAAACAAGAATCTGACGAACAAAATTTGCAACGTAATAAATACATAAATTTTACCTATTTGGTTGGACAAATTAGAGAATCATAGCTGTAATATTCGTATTTAGAATTTTGGAGAGTAAAACCAATGAAAAAGATGACCAGGGTAAGAAGAACAAAGATTTTGCCAATAATAAAAGCATCGACACGACTCTTCGTAAATTACATTGTACAACTTGTTAAATTTTCGCAACTTCGTTTGCTTATATCACGCTTTCCCGTGGGAATTTTTAAAAATCTTTTCTTAGTACACCCCTAGAAGTCGTAAGGAACCTACATTCCAAATTTGGAATCTCTAGACCCAGCGGTTTGGGCTGTGCGTTGATAGTATAGTTAAGTCAGTCAGGTCTTTTTTTATATATTGGACTTTGTACCGTTCTTATGTTCTATGTCATAAGAGCCAGAATTGTACTGTTAGTGTAAAGATCGACGTGCACCGGACTGTACAATATGAATGCTATTGATAAATAATAAAATTTATAAATCCCTTTCAAGCAATTTAGAAATCTTGAAACATATTTAACGACCCTGCTCACCTACAGTTTCAGACAGAGGTCGCTGATGTTGATCCTGGACACACAGGAGACACATGGGTGGGAATGTGTGGTGGGCATGTCTCGACCCTGCTCACCTATTTCATTGGCTGACTGTACAGTCAACAAAGGAGTTGACTGACCCCCCTCTGTATATATGATTAAAGATTTCTAAATATTGCGTGAAGGGATTTACTTGAAATTTTATTTATCAATATTATTCATATTGTACTATGTAATTACAAATTTTCAAGTAAATCCCTTCACGCAATATTTAGAAATCTTTAATCATATATACAGAGGGGGGTCAGTCAACTCCTTTGTTGACTGTACTTACTAATGATAATGACAAAAGTGACAAGATACTAAAATGACAACATATTTATGCCGCTGACTGCACATTATTACGTTACGCATCTTTGTGAAGGGGATATGTGAAAAAAAGAAGGGTCCTTAGAAACCAAATATCTTCTAAACTACTAAAATTTAGACCTAGATTTTTGGATATGTATTAGTTCATCATATAATCGAAATTTTGGAAAGAGCCAAAACACGATTGTGACACATTTCCTCGATAGAAAAAAAATCCGAAGTAACCTCTGTTTTTTCTTCAGAACTCTTGTAACTTCTAAACGGTAAATAGTAGAAATTTTAAACTTCATATAAAGAAAGACATTAATGTTTTCTAGAGACTGTAAAGACAAATTTTTAAAAACTCAATTAATGAATTTTAAATAAGCCTAAATGTGTTTTGGCGCTTACGACGTTAAAAATTCGCCGTGTTCACGGTGTCCCATCTCTGTCTCTCGCAAGAGGGATTGATATATGCGTCGCACGGGTGGGGCGGGCTCAGTCGGCCGCTTACTCTTGTCTGGGACGGATCTACGTTCGTCGAGATCTCGCGCGCAACCCATCGAAATAATATTATTACGTATAGAAATGACAGCGCCTTCAAATTTTGGCGCCGCGTTCGGCCGTGCGGGGCGCGCCCCTCCCTGGCCCCGCCCCCAACCGAGTCATAGAATATGACATTACTACGCAGGGGCGACACTTTGTTTATATTCTGCCTATTGGACATCTAACTGATTATTTTATTTTATTACAATATTTTATTTTACTTAATAGAATAAACTTAATAGAAAATAGGTATAATATTAGCTTTATAGGTAGGAAGCTACATTACATTTTTGTTCTTAACTTAATATTAGTCAAAAATAAACTGAGATTAAATCAAAACTTTATAATGAAGCTATTTATATATTGAAGTATTTTGTAATATATGCAATAACTAGGAGACGGTCGCCTGCCAGACAAGACAACTCCTCTTGTTGAATGGTAACGTATCTTTACTCCGAAACTTGTTTGCCCGAATTTCATTTGTTCGAAAATGGTTGGTCGAAATTTAAAATGCTGTTTCGTTTTCCATCTTTTTGTTTTCTAGAAACTATTTTTTTTACTTAGTAACTTTATCCACATTTACGTATTTTTTACCTACTATATAAAAATATTTTGGAAATATAGTTTAAAAAATCAATATTTAAATTACATATTATTTTAAAAAAAGAATTATGAAAATCGGTCCAAAATTGAAGGAGTAATCGGCGGACCTCCAAAAAAAAACAATGAAACATAGAACCTCCTCCTTTTTTGAAGTCGGTTAAAAAAAAAGCAAAAAATGAATATAGACATTAAGCAATGTGGTTTGTTTATAGACGAACAATATCCGTTTTTAGGGGCCACGCCTGATGGAATAGTTTTAACCTCAGAACACAGAAAGAAGAGAAATGTAATAAGACAGTTTTTGTACCGGAACCGATGTCGCCACTTACACACACAGTTACATTTTAACACATTCATAGAATAATCTCCGACAGTCACACTCACACAAATCGTAAGCCCGTGATTTGCAGTTCGATTACGAACACAGAAGTAAGAAGTGTATTATAGTGACGGCACCTAACGAAAAAGGGCGACAAGCATTATCGATAACTTTACCTCTCTATATTTTACAATAACAATTATTACGCACTACAACTATGAACGAGATATGGTTTGTGGGCGGGGCGCATGTCGCCATTTTTAACCGACTTCAAAAAAGGAGGAGGTTCTATGTTTCATTGTATATATATATTTTTTTGTATGTCCGCCGATTACTCCGTCAATTCTTGACCGATTTTCAAAATTTTTTATTTATATGAAAGTGCATACTCCCAGGTTGGTCCCATTGTCACCAAGTCAGGATCTGATGATGGGATCCCAGGCAAATCGAGGGCAACCCTCAGATTTTATAGGCACGTACAACGCGTTACTTATGTTTTCGTAAGCTATTCAAGTTTTTACGTCTGGAAGTCATCATCCCATGTTGATGAGGTGATGATGGAAGGTACAACTCCTAAACGGATAGGAGTTAGAGGATGATTCTTTAAGTATTGTAGGTATGTATTAGATTAGACCATTTGATTTTTTTTCCATCATAACTTGTCACCAATCAGGATCTGATGATGGGATCCCAAGTAAATCGAGTGCACTCCTTAAATTTGATAGGCACGTACAACGCATTACTTATGTTTTCGTTAGCTATTCATGTATTTAAGTCTGAAGTAATTAATAGTATTATAATAGTAATTTTTAGTTTCAAACCAATTAAAAGATTATAATAGTAATTTTTAGTTTCAAACCAATTAAAAGAAAGAACTTAAAAAAATTAGTACATAATAATAAGCGATTTTTTAAAACTAATCAAATGAGTTTTTAGTTGAGCTACTTTCCCCTTGAGTTTGATCCAATACTTATGGGACTGGGACACCCTGTACAAGGAATGCACTGTAGTAAAAGTTTCAAATTATTATACTTTCAAAAATTAGAAATACAAAATTATCGATACTAAAATATTCTACTTTTGGCAGCACTACATGGCTTGTGCGACGGCCATTATTACTTTGACAGATCGCGGAAGCTACAAGCGGCGGTACCACGATATTTTCACAACATTGTAATTATCGTTACGTTTGCATTCCATTGTACGTGCATACCGCAAAACATTGAAAAGCGCGTATAAAAAACAAGCAATGGACAATATTTGTAACGGAAGTATCGACTATGCCGTATATTGTTTAATAATTTCTATGCCTCAAAAATATTTCGTTAATTTGTCATTTATATAGAAAAATATTAAATAAATGACTTACCTATGATAAGTAACACCACTATTACTTGAATTTACCGTATCACTGCGATTTTTGCACGTAATTAAAGCACAAGCCGGCATTTTTGTTGACATTCACGGACGTGTGTTCGCGGAAGCGTTGTTTTGTGAATGACTTAGAACAATCAAGTTCCTGCACATTTGTGCAGAAAATGGCGTCATGTGCCCCGCCCACAAACCATATCTCTTGTATTCTGATATCTGTGGTTTTAACGCATAATATGCTTGTAGAAATTAAGTGCCCCATAGCACCGTTCAAGATTGGGATTGATAGGGCTATATATAGCACTAAACAAAATGCATTTTTGGAAAGAAGACAAAAATACTGGAAAAATATACATTAATAAAAAATCTGATTGGTTCTTTCAAGCACAGGGGCAAATGCATATTAGTAAATTTCCAAAATGTTTATTAGCTGTGTGGTATGGGGAAAATAAACTAAAAACAGAAATACTCCATAAAGATGATCAGTTTTGGAAGACGAAAATGGAACCAAAATTATTTTCTTTTTATTATGATTGCTTGCTACCAGAGCTTGTAGATCCTCGGCATACAAGAAATATGGCAATTCGTGAGCCAAGTTATGTCATTCGTAAAGGTAAAGAAAATAAAAATGTTGACACAAATGAGACAAATGCGGGTTGTAATAATGAGAAGATTATTGCCTTAGAGAAATTTTAAAACTATAACTTTTAAAATTTCTCTAATGCTTTATTATTAGTTCTTTTATAAATAAAACGATTTAAAAAGTACGTGATTTGCATCTAATTAGAATTTATTATTAATTAATTATATTCTAGACAACATTTTCGTATATTTCAAAATTGGCTCAGCCTGTAGTGTGGTACTGCATATGCACAGTCTTCAGAAGAAGCCACAGAAAATTTTCATAACATAACTTTGAATAAGTATTTGAATGAAACGATGAACATTCCTTATTATAACAGCTTTAGTATGTAATCCCATTGTTTTATCATTTTACTAAAATATTCCTTACAATGACATTAGCTCTTAGACTATAAAGTAAAACGCAGTGTGTGTAATGTTTTATTCGATTGCAAAAAGTATTTTGTTTGTCTGTAAAACTATTTAAAATTTAATATGTACTTATGTAAGTAATTATTTTGCTTATTTATCAATATATTTAGTTTTAGACCAAATATCGACTGTCTTGTATTTCATAACTAATATTAAAATAAATAGACACAGGTATTCATTTACTTTATTAGTTAAGATAAACTTAAATAGCTACTAAACAAACAATAACAAGTGAACAGCGAAACGTATCGTATTTCCGACGAAAGTATTTTCAAAACTTCGCGGGAAAACGGCGGTCCGGCCGGCACGCGCGCGAGTGCAGCGCCGCCGCGGCGGCACTCGCGCAACTTTTGGCTAGGCCCCGCCCCTTTCGTTTCAATTATTTTACGGCATAGCGTCTGAAGTGGCTAGCAATGGTCTCTTTATCTCGAGGGCCGCGAGTTCGAATCTTGCGCAAGGCAAACATTTGTGTGCATGAACGAGTCTATTTGCCTTGGCCTAGGTGTTTTCTATGTATAATAAGTATTTATTTACAAAAAACAAGTATTTAATGTGTATTTAACAGAAATCTAGTACCCATAGTACAAGCCTAGTTGCTTAGTTTGGGACTAGACGAGAAATTGGGACCTTGAAAAAGATTTAGCGCTGCAGTGCTGCGTATTTACATGTGTTTATAATGATTGATTAAAGAAGTAATTTATAGTTACAGCGCTGCAGCGGACTTTAGTTACATTTAAATAAAAGTGGAGCAAGAATCTGCTTCTCTAGTAGTATACATATAGATTACTAGCTTTTTTGCCCGCGACTTCATCCGCATGAAGTTCCGGACCCGTTCCCGTGGGAACCACATTGAATTTCGGGAAAAGCTATAGCCTATGTCACTCCCTGATAATGTAGCTTTCTACTGGTGAAAGAATTTTTGAAATCGGTCAAGTAGTTTCGGAGCCTATTCAATGCAAACAAACAATCAAATCTTTCCTCTTTATAATATTAATAAAGATTATAGATCGATGCTAGATAGCGATGTGGTATTCGTCCAAGAGTATTTATTTATTTATCTAATGCCTACGTTAATCTTAATAGGTATATAAGGTAGCAACTTCCAATTTGCTAGAGGAGTGTTTTAACAAGACCACAGCTCGGATTCTAAATTAGTTTCGCCCCGTGACGTCACGTTCCAGACTCCTGGAAATATCCCGAGGACCTGTGGACAGGCATTCTTGTTATTCAGGACACCCGCTAACAATCCTTCACTAGATGGCTTTTGGAATAAGGTTATGACGAAAATAATCTGGCAAAGGCAAAACATTGTACAGTCTGCACGTCTAGCTTTACATTGCAGTACAATTTTGGCTTATTGCATAGAATTTAAGAATAGTACAAAGTCCAATATGTAAAGTTCGACCTGCTCTTGACTGTACCTCAATATAATAAGGCCGCCTTGTTGCGTTGCGATTACAGTAGTTGTCAAGGACTGGTCTTTATTTTATTTTTCATTTAATAGGCTTCATTTTGTAGGTATATTTAAAACTCTTACGGCGTTTTTCCACTACTCCGGCATCCGATTTTTATCGGTCCGGTAATTGCTGGTCCGATGTAGAAATTCATACTTTAGTATACGCGCTTCTCCATTACTCCGGCAACCGATAAAAATCGGATGCCGGAGTAGTGGAAAAACGCCCTTATAGAGAAAATAATGACATGAAAATATAAAAAAAAAAACCGCGGCGTGCAGCCTCCTTGCTCGGGAATTCTTCCCAACACTATAAGTTGGCCATGTTTGTTACTAAATTCTTCTGTGGGTATTGTAAAGCATATTATTATTCTATTTAACACGGTTATAATAAAATTATTATTAAAAAAAAACTGCATACGTTCCATCCGTTCTTATTAACAACTAGCTTTTATGCCCGCGACTTCGTCCGCGTGAAGTTCCGGGCCCGTTCCCGTGGGAACCATATTGAATTTCGGGAAAAGCCTATGTCACTCCCTGATAATGTAGCTTTCTACTGGTGAAAGAATTTTTGAAATCGGTCCAGTAGTTTCGGACAAACAAACAAACCAACAAACAAACAATCAAATCTTTCCTCTTTACAATATTAGTATAGAAATATAGATAGAAAAACAAGTGTCAATAACTAGTATTTTGTTTTCATTTTTAACCGACTTCAAAAAAGGAGGAGGTTCTATGTTTCATTGTATTTTTTTCTTGTATGTCCGCCGATTACTCCGTCAATTCTGGACCGATTTTCAAAATTCTTTTTTTATTCGAAAGTGCATACTCCCAAGTTGGTCCCATTGTCACCAAGACAGGTTCTGATGATGGGATCCCAAATCAAGGGCAACCCTCAGATTTTATAGGCACGTACAACGCGTTACTTATGTTTTCGTTAGCTATTCATGTTTTTACGTCTGGAAGACATCATCCCATGTTGGTGAGGTGTTGATGGAACGTACAACTCCTAAACGGATAGGAGTTAGAGGATGATTCTTTAAGTATTGTAGTGTATTAGATTAGACCATTTGATTTTTTTTCCATCATAACTTGTCACCAAATCAGGATCTGATGATGGGATCCCAAGTAAATTGAGGGCACTCCTTAAATTTGATAGGCACGTACAACGCATTACTTGTTTTCGTTAGCTATTCAAGTATTTAAGTCTGGAGCCATCATCCCATGTTGGTGAGGTGATAATGGAAGGTACAACTCCTAAACGGATAGGGGTTAGAGGATAATTCTTTAAATATTGTAGGTATTTGTTGATTATCATGATGGGAACACATGTAAATAAGTGACTCTTGAGTGACTATATTAGGAGGCTCACTATACCATAAAGTTGACACTCAAGCACCAGCTGTTAGCACCGAAGAGGAAGAGGTTGCTTCACACCATGAATTGCAGTATGGTGTATTACGAAAGTGAAATCGCTTATTCAGAGAGTAGGCCTTCTCAAGTTATAATGTTACACACATAGTCACAATTCGTATCAATGTTAATTACGAATAGCTTATAATTATACATATAATATATGTCGTTTCGTATGCAGATTGGTCAATCCGTCCGATCGAGATCTGCCGGCATATCGAATCTGTCAAATTTTTATATGGGATTTTTTTGGTTAGGTTAGGTTAGACTTGTGATTATTTATCAACAGCCGAGCGAGCCAAGCGAACGAGGCTCGACATAGTATTCGAAAAAGACTGCTAAAAAGTGAGCTAAAAAGTGATAACTACAAACAAACAAACAGACAAAAAAATCTTTTTTTAGTGTTCTCTTTCCATATTTTTTTCCAAATATGGATAGGTACTTATACAGACATACCAGGGTCTACTGTTTCTATCAGACTTCTAAAAAACCGCTGTATAATATGCACTAAAAAGTATTACATAAACAATAATTATTAAAAAAAACTACTTCAAAAATGAATTCAAATAATACATGATTTCATGTGCTAGGTAGGTTGGTACCTACTGTTCTAATTGAAGTCGGTGCAAACCAAACCAAATATAACCTAGGCCACATGCATGAGTGGAAGGCTGTGTACATACGTAGAGTACGGGTGCTCACGTCCGCGTGGCACCGACTTCAATTAGAACAGTATAGGTACCTGGCACATGAAATAATATATTAGTTAAAATTCATTTTTGAAGTCGGTTTGTTTTATTAAAAAATAATATTATAATAAAATAAAACACTTAATTAAATCTTATAAACACTTAAAAGTCGAACAAAATTCTGAACACTATGTTTAAAGCGTCATCTATTGGATTAACTTTCAAACAACGTAGTTTACACGCCATACGTTTTACGCACATGAACAGCCAACAGATGGCACTAATCTGATTGATTTTTATATTCGTTATAATAAGTAAGTACCTATTACATAAATTCAACCAACAAATAGGTACCTATTGGACTTATTGATGCATTAATTTATGAGTTCTAAAAGAGTAGTAAATTAAACTGAAAGTTCTCAAAAAAGATAATTTAATTTGTTGCAGGAAGCTATCGCTAGATGGCGTTAAAAGTTATATTTTACAAATGATTTTACGATTATTTATCATGTTATTTACTTTTAAAAAATAAAGTAAAAATATATATATATATTTATTTCACTTTTAGATAATTTATAAGTAAGTACGTTCATTGTATTCAATCATGGTTTTTTTTATAAGTAGGTAAGGTTAGGACAAACTATACCTCTAATATTTACCTACTGAAATAAATAACAGGTTTGCAAACAAAATTAGTAACTAACGATAGTCACAATCACAACTCAAACCATCACTAAACTTATTTTTATTATGCTCGAATGAAAATTCCTATCACAAATCTTATCAAAACGGTACAAACTTAACACCTATGATTTTCTATTAGAGCCATATAATGTATGACAGTTCACTTTCTACAATAATCTTCGAGATCACACAAAAATCCTACAGAAAAACATAAAAATTGTGTCAAAAATAACACTACAAAATCTTTCTAATCAAAACAAAAGTGAAGTTAGCAACCTACTGCCTAGCAAAGCAACGCATCCGACTGAACGTTGCCGTTCAGTCTATGGTTCAGTGGAATAAAGTTGACAACAACGCCTGCAAAGTCCTTGAGACGGGGAGATATAATTACTAGGTGTGCGAAAGAGACAGTCTGCTTATTTATTTTTTAATTACGAGGAGCCATATTATCTCGCCGGCCGGCAACCATCGACCGACTGTCTAGTGTCTGTCTACCATGATAATGCACACATGCGGATTTGTTAGTGTACGGTGACTTGATTTTTAATTTTATAATAAGATAAGTAGGTACGGTGGCCTCGAATATAGGTGGACCATTTTAGAAAAAAATCGCTTGCACAACTTGTAAGCGGATTTTTTGTCAGCTCCATCCTTTTCTTTGTTACCAAACAGGGTTTTTGTTTATTAGAGCCACATGTGTCCACTAGGATGTTGGTTGTTGCAACCAAAAATCATCCTAAAGATGGTCCTGCTATCCTCGAGGCAACTGTACCTATTACTTTTATACTTTTTATTTTCTATATCATCAAATAGAAGTTACATACGATTCCTAGTGATCCTATCTTCGGCCTCAGAGGGCGTGGGTTCGATTTCCGCTCGAGGCAATGTGATGGCAAGCATTATAATTTTTTATTAAAAACAAAAGAGACTACCTATGTATTAAACAGTTAAAAGAAACTATTTTACATTTAATTTCACATTAAAGACTGAAGCTATCTCTTTTTTAGGGTTCCGTAGTAAACTACAAGGAACCCTTATAGTTTCGCCATGTCCGTCTGTCTGTCTGTCTGTCCGCGGTCTAGCGCCTAGACGCTTGATGCTAGAAAGCTGTAATTTGGGATGTATACACATATTATTAACAATGTTAACAAAGTGCTAAAAGAAAACATTGAAAAAAAAAATTTTTTTTGGTTTGTCTCCCCTACATGTAAAGTGAAAATGAATATTTTTTTTGCACCCTCCCCATGTTGTGGGGTATCGTAAGGTAGGTCTCTTCAAAACATTGAGGGTGTGGGAAGATCATTTGATTATACAATGAGCCGTTTCGGAATTATTTACATTTGTCGTGTCAATTTATTATACATCTTGCTAGCCCTGCCCGCTTCATACAAAAATTCGTTACCATAAGGTTGCCTTGAAAAGATTGCTTTGAACAATAAGGCCGCCTTGTTGCATATACACTAGTTTGTAACTTTTACTGTTAACTGTATTAATTGATTGTGTGTTGCAAATAAAGCTTATTCTATCTATATCAATTTTCGTTTTGCACGGTGGTCCCCCCCCCCTCGCTATCTCCAAAAGTTTTATGTTTAGATATTTGAAAAAAATCATGGTAGTAGTCCATATGCTGAACCTTCAATGAAAACTATAACGGTTAAGTAGGCTCTACTAGTTACCGAGTAATAGCCGACGAACTTATAAAATAAAATTTCTTTGAAACAACTAACAAATGTCATGGAATTTGATATTGGACTCAACTGAAGGCAAGCAATGCACAGCAAATACGGAACGCTACATTGTGCGTGGCCCGACACGTACTTGCCCGGTTTTTTCTTCTTTAGTTTGACAACCTGATAAAAATGTTTTTTTTGTAATGAGCATTAGCTTTAAAAATTCTTTTCGGAAACTAGCTGTTATGAACATAATTAATTTTAACCTCACGTTAAGCCTGAAGCCGTTTTTCCTTTCTTCTTAAGTTTGACTGACCACCACAATTTAATGTGCCATTAATTTTAACATATTTTGTCGTTTTTAGAGTTCCTTAGTAAACTACAAGGAACCCTTATAGTTTCGCCATGTCCGTCTGTCCGTCCGCAGTCTAGCGCCTAGACGCTTGATGCTAGAAAGCTGTAATTTGGTATGTATACTCATATTAACAATGCTAACAGTGGTAGAATAAAATTTTGAATAATATTTTTTTTTGGAGGGCCGGTTTGAGGTTGAGTAAGCACTTACGAACTTATGAAGTAAAACTTCATTGACGAAAACGTACAAATGTCATAGAATATGGCATTGTACTCATTGACAGCAAGAAATGCGTAGCCGATACGGAACCCTACAATGTGCGTGGCCCGATACGTACTTGCCCGGTTTTTGTATGTACCTAAACTACCTAATTGCTGTGCTGATAGTCAATCATACTAATAGTATAGGTACTTGAGAAAGTAGTTTTTTTGTTTTTTATTCCTTCACGGCATGATTAATCAGCCGATCATTATGAAATTTGTATAAATCTTGTCAGGGGTACAGTGACCAACATAGGCTTACTTAACATTGGGCTTAAGTACTTTTAAAAATAAAAAGGCCCGTGAAAAATGTCATTCCAATGGGAAAATATTTTTTCTACTATACAGGACACTGTATGCTATCCGCCAACAGATGGCGCCACAAGTCGGGCTGTGGGTTGTTTTTTTGTCAAACAAGATCTAAGCTAAGCCGCGTAGAAAAGATAGTTTGCAAATAAAACTGCATTTTGAGTGTGGTTTCGTTTTATTACCGTTGAAATAAAAAAAAATAAAAAAACTATTTATTCACTTTTTTTCAAGTTTTGGTTTCCGCATTCTTGTTTGTTGTAATAGCCAGTGTCAAGTAATAATGATAATTTTATCATTTATTCTTCCCAATTTATGAAGCATTACTGTTTTCCGTGTCAATGTCATGTATGCCAACAATTACAATATTTTTGTGAGAAATAGTTGCTAAAGTATCATCATCGGAGTCATCAGAAATGTTTATAGCCACATTTTCGCTGTCACTAGCCATCATTTCCTCACCTTCTTGCTTTTCATCATCAGGATCAGAATCATCATCATTCTCCTCATCTCTCGTCATTTTAGGTAGTTTCATCTTGAATATTTCGCCAAATGGTGTTATATTTTCAGAGTTATTCCTGATACCCATTTGCGATGTATTTAGCTTCCATTGGAGTACATGGCAGGCTATACCCCAGTTGTTTTGACCACACTTCCTCCACTCTTCTAGGCTTTGCAATATAATTACACTAATTGGATTAACAGTGTTCTTCTTTTTCTCAATGAAAAACCCGCAACCGGAAAATATATTTTTCAATTCCAATTTGACACACTTAAAAAAATCAAGTCTGTGACCGTAAGTTTGTAATTTCGTCGGCGGTCCGAAATCAAGAAAAATATTTAGTAGTTCTAATGCAACCTCTTTAATCCTTCGATCTTTATTGTAAATCAGTGGACGCAAAACAACATAGCTAGTTAGGTTATTTACATAAATTAGTATAGATTTGAATTTGTCATCGGGGAAACTGCTTAGATCTAAAATGTCAATTGAGCAACTATTCTTCTCAATTGTATTGTATGGTTTTCGTTTCCTGTTCCTGTCGAGTATTATTGCATCTCTTTTCAACACTAAATCGTTATTACCGCAGGCGCAAACGTTGCAGACTCTACAGAACACTGTGTAACAGAAGACATCTATATAATAATACTTCGAGAGGACCTTTTGCATTTTGTCACTATTGCCGTGCCCTGTCATTCTATGGGCGTCTACCAAAAGGTCGAACGCTTCTTTATAACAAATGCACTGAGTCAGTCCACTATTACTCGATTTTTTAAATATTAAAACATCTTTATTATTTTCATGCAAAACTTGATACTTCTTGTAATATTTATTTTTTAATTTCGATTCTTCCGAGTTGATCGTGTCCCTTTCACACTGGTTCACTTCATTTATCACGTATCTCAACCATACAGGATCCCAATGTCGCACTGCGTTTTGTCGTTTTAATACTTTGTATTGTTCCATTAATCCCATATATTTTTCTTTCACTTCTTCGTAACTAAATACACGTATATCCGCTTTTGGTACACCAACACCCGCCATTTTGCTAAGCGTATGAACGCTTATCGTTCAAAAACCCGACTGGCCGGCCGGCCGGACTGATTCATTCAATGGAGGGGAGCTGCGTATGCCGGGCAAGAACGAGAGAGCGCGATGGTTGGTCGTACGTAGTTAAAGAAAGAGACAGGAATAGCTTTGTGAAGCGTGAACGAACATCGAGTCGTCGTACGTATCAGTATTTTTATTATTATAACGTTTTTTATACCACTAAAGTGGCAAACAAACAAGCGTACGTACGGCCCGCCTGATGGTAAGCAATTAAGTAAGTACTAATTAGTTTAAAGTTCACTATGAAATATATATTTTTTACTTAATTATGCACCTATTTTTTAATTAATTATTCTTTAAAATCATCGATCTAATGTTCGTGAACTCAGTGACCTTCAGGTGGCTTAAAACCTGTGCCAATCCCCATTGAAGCTGCGTGGCAGAGTAGGCTCTAATATATATTGTTATTACTTACACCCTCTTATTAATAAAAAAAGATTAGCAAACGTCATCCACGGTTTAACTTAAACCTGTTTTGTCCATGGAAGTAATAAGTACTACACATTTTGTCACTGTCATTCCTAAGGAAAATTAAATGTAGTTGGAAAGGGACAAAACATGTTTTAGTTAATCCTTGGCTAATCTTTGTCTATACTAATATTATAAAGAGGTAAAGTTTGTGTATTTGTTAAATTGTAACGGGTAATCTCGGGATCTACTGAACCGATTTTAAAAATTCTTTCACCAATAGAAAGCCACATTATTGCTGAGTGTCATAGGTTATATAAAAAACAAAAAATAAAAAGGCTTTTAACATTATGCCCAACGAAGTGGGCACGGGTCAGCTAGTTTATTAATAAGAGGGACATAATTTAAAACACCTAATCCATTAGAAACTATTGACAGAAGGTTATTTATTTGTCACTATGATCACATGATGGTAACCGTGACAATTAAGTACTATGTACATACATAGCAACACCTGATATTTGAGATGAAAACACACATTTTTACAACGAATGTTTGTTACTTACTCAATTACTCCAAAACTACCTATTTTACTTAGAAAAAAAAACTTTCAGCAGCTTAAAGTAGATGAAATTTCGGCAGTGGTTCTTTTCCACCCTGTATATAGACATCCAAGACCAACATCCGAGACCCCAGGCCAATCAGAGAAAGTTCGTTTTTCATCATGACCCGAACGGGATTCGAACCCGGGACCTCTTGGGTGGCGGGCATGGTAACCATTACGCCACGGTGGTCGTCGAAATATTCTTTCGTTTTCATCAAATTGCATTCGTCCTAGAATATTTACATCCTAATCCTAACTATCCTAACTAATCTTATAAATGAGAAAGTGAGTTTGTTTGTTTGTTTGTTTGTTTGTTTGTTATTCCTTCACGGCTTAACTAATCATCCGATCATTATGAAAATTTGTATACATATTGTCAGGGGTACAGAGCCCAACATAGGCTACTTTTTATCCCGTGAAAGTATGTCATTCCAATGGGAAAATACTTTTTCTACTATAGATGGCACTGCAATTCGCAATTGCCGGTCAACAGATGGCGCCACAAGCCGCGCTAAACGTGATCTTAATCATAAAATTAACCGTGCAAAAGCTAGTTTAATATATTCAAGTCAATCAAGTCAAAAGTAAATAGTTCGTTGTAACTAATATCAAATGAAAAGGCGAAGTCCGTATTTACATTTCATCCGGCGATTATGCTAAACACAGTTGCTGTGCGGGAGTTTGCGCGGACACTTTGCACGTTTGCATACACCGAGATGGTACAGCATCAGTAATATATAATACTAATACGATTTTTTAACAATGCTTATTTGTTTGGCTTTTCGACAATGAGTACATTTCTTCTTCTTCAGCCCTTCGCCACCCAATGCTGAGTGTAGGCCTCATGAGTACACCACACCATTACATTTAAGAATTACAGACCATCACGAACTTAATTTAAGTATCCCATTCAATTTATGGAAAAGCACTGCATGCACAGAAAATATTTCGCAAACCTATGTTACAATAAATAACAAACATCGACATAAATGTATAAACAAGCTGTCCAGTTGCGAACGAGCGACAGAAGCAATGGTGTCCAATTACCTCACCGTAGGAACACAACATGGCCTAGCTAGACCAATGTTATTTGGCTACGATCTTCTGTAAGAGGTTCTTCCCGAGACAGGCTGCTCCGATTTGAGCGGATTATCCGCCGTGCCCTTCCCTACCCTCTTAAACTCTTTGTTGAACTCTATAAGTTATAACGAATACAAGTTAAGCAACATCGACCATAATCAGAGTTTGGATGAGTTTCCTTATGTCGAGCATATCCGTGCTTCGGAGGGCACGATAAGCCGTCGGTCCCGGCTGTTGTCAATGGATGACAGTCGTGAAGTTAGTGGCCTTCAGGTGGCCAATCCCCATTGAATCTGCGTGGCAGAGTAGGCTCTAATCTTCGATTGAAGAGGAACCGTATACCTGCAGTGGGATCATTCCACCGGGCTACCACCATAGTGGGTGGATTTGAATTTAATATTTTTTTCTAATAAACTATCCTAATCCTAACATTTGCCCCGTCACATCTTCACGGTACAAGTAGGAGTGCGGGAGCGGCGGCGGAGTCCGCCGAGAAACGAAAAGCCACAAAATATCAGCAGCTGACTGGTTCCTACGATTTTGTGGCTTTTGGTGTAGAAACATTAGGCCCGTGGGGTACCAGTGCGTTGTCCTTTTTTAGGGACATCGCAAAAAGGCTGCGACAAACCACTGGTGACCCAATGGCTGGCAGTTACTTCGCTCAACGGATATCTATCGCCGTTCAGCGAGGTAACGCTGCTAGCATTTTGGGCACCCTGCCACAGGGACCATGTCTTTTTAATGCTTAGTTTAGTTTTTAATTGTTATTGTTAGTTTAGTTTTAATTAATTTTATTGAATTTCATGTTATTTAATTATGTATTTACCAATAAACTAAAGTCCTAATGGATGGTGGACTTAGCCATGTGAGCGATGAGATTATTCTTGAAGAACAATTTAATTAAGCCTCCAGTTGGATACGCCTGAATTATCCTATGAATATTATTTATTTTGACTATTCATAATTTGACGACCTCCGTGGCGTAATGGTTACCACGCCAGACCGCCACGCAGGAGGTCCCGGGTTCGAATCTCGGTTGGGGTCATGATGAAAAACGAACTTTTTCTGATTGGCCTCGGGTCTTGGATTTTTATCTAGTATTTGTTATAAAATATAATATCGTTGAGTTAGTATCCCATAATACAAGTTTCGAACTTACTTTGGGGCTAGCTCAATCTGTGTGAATTGTCCCTATATATTTATTTATCGAAAAATTTATCAATTAATTAAAATTGACAGCTGCTAACCGGTCGCGCTGGAATCGTTTGGGTTGGGGGCCTTTATCCAGATATTATTTGCTATCGAGATAAAATCACACGCATTTCCCTGTTTGATATTAATATCTATGGAAGCCCCAAGTGGAACTCTGGAGACCTTACTCACCGTAGGAACACAACATGGCCGAGACCAATGCTATTTGGCTACGATCTTCTGTAAGTCTGTGTGATTTGTCCAAAAAAATATGATAATAATTAAATAACATACGTACCTATATTATTTTTTAACTCTAACCAGCCCATACATAGGTACCGGATAAATTCCAAAGCGGGCCGTAGCGAAATATTTTTTATAAGTCCCAATATCACAATAAAACGTGCCCACAACAATCAAACCGCCGAACAACGAACACAGTAAGTGCACGCTCGAGACCTCTAAGTTTTTAGATCAACAAAAAATAAAGTTACTGGCAATGTCGAAATGTGTCCATATAATATCAGCGGGTCTATTCTTGTAGTAAAAACAGTTAAAATCTAGTTTATCATGCTATCTTGCTCATTCTACTATCCTATCCTACTGTCCTATAATATTATAAAGGCGAAAGTTTTTTGAGGATGTATGTATGAATGTTTGTTTCTCTTTCACGCAAAATCTACTGAACGGATTTTAATGAAATTTGGTGCACGGGTAGACTATAACCTGGTATAACACATAGGGTACTTTTTATCCCGAAATTCCCACGGGAACGGGAATAATAGGACTGCTGTGTATAAATTCACGCAAACGAAGTTGCGCGGGTTTCACTAGTACAATATACTAAAAGCGAGCAAAAGAGAGGTAGGGCACAGCGGATAATCCGCTCAAATCGGAGATACAGAAGATTGCAGCCAAATAGCATATGTCTCGGCCATGTTGTGTTCCTACGGTGAGTAAGGTCTCCATAGAGCTCCACTTGGGGGGGGGGGGGGGGTTGGGAAGGTTGGCAACGCGTGAGTGATACCCCCGGTATTGCAAGCATCTATAGGCAACGGTGACGGCTTACCATCAGGCCGACCGTATGCTTGTTTGCCACCTTAGTAGTATAAAAAAATAATAAAAACAAAAAAAAGAGCGCTTAAGATTGAGACCAGATTTTTATTACGAGAATAAAAAGCTATAGCCTATGTCACTCACTGATAATGTAGCTTTCTACTGGTGAAATAATTTTTGAAATCGGTCCAGTAGTTTCGGAGCCTATTCAATTCAAACAAACAAACCAACAAACAAACAATCAAATCTTTCCTCTTTATAATATTAGTATAGAAAACAATTAGGTACATGCATTCGAATATTAACATTAATTTAGTTTTTTTTTATACAACACAGGTGACAATAAGCATACGGTCGGCCTGATGGTAAGCCGTCACCGTAACCTTTGACGTTTGTAATACCAGGGGTATAACTCACGCGTTGCCAACCCTCCCAACCCCCGAAGTGGAGCTCTGGAGACCTTGCTCACCGTAGGAACACAACATGGCCGAGACCAATGCTATTTGGGCTACGATCTTCTGTAAGGTGGAGGTCCTTCCCCAGACGAGCTGCTACGATTTGAGCGGATTATCCGCTGTGCCCTAGATGTCACTGTCATTGACGTATTAGGTCACTGTAATTTTTTTTTGTTTTAACTTAGAACCCAATAACGACATCTTCCTAATTATTATTTTTTGCAATGGACAGCAGGGCGCTACAGACCTAATTAATTGTAGTTGTTGTGAGTAAGTAAGTACTTAAATGATTTTAATTTCAGTTCAACTCTCCACGCGCTCCCGAGATAAATAGTTAGACAGAATAACAGACGGAAAGAGACCTCGGATAGACAGACAATAAAGTGATCTTAAGGGTTCCCTTTTTTCCTATTGTGTTACGAAACCCTAAAAACGGAGTACAAAAGCAAACTAACTTAAAAAATACAATGTTAACAAAAAAAATCTAACTTTGCCCAGTTTTCAGTACCATCCGTGATATTTTAACAGGGCAAGGGGCAGAAAAAGGCAAAAATATTGCAAATTGGCAAACAGAGGCTTAGGTTATTGCCGTTTGGCCCAACTTTTGCAATTTGCCGTCCCAACGGGTGTGATTCAGAAAGTTTAATTCCATAATAATCACTCGGGTTGATTCCAACTTGGATATTTTTGGTGTTATCTTCCAAATTGAATTTAAAGGGTCGAGTTGTAATTTCGAATTTGTCTCCTATACTAGCAAGTTTAATGTAATTACATGATTATTTATGTCCAGACTTTTTCACATTCAATGAAGGGCTCTTTCGATGTTTTAGCAATATAAACGCCTGTCTGTACCGCGTGCCACGCTCACCACAACCACAAGCGACGCCGCCGTTGCCGCATGATGGTGGCACACACAGCACGAAGAGGGTTCACATCACACGGCATTGTACTGCACGTTTTTCGTATACGTCAACGTATATATGTATATACCTACAAGTGGCGCATACAATTTACATAGAACCATTCACACACACGTCGTCGTAAACCCGTGCCGTTCATACGGCACGGGTTTACGACGCCTAGTATTCGTTTTAACGTATACAACTGTATACGACGTGTGGTTCTATGTAAATTGTATGCGTCACTACACCAAAAAACGTTTTCCGAAGTCCGGTCTCTCAACGGACTTCTCAAGCAAATCGAATGAACTTTAACGTATTCGACTTGCAGTGGCGCATAGTAGGTGTTCTGTTTCGTTCACACACGCACACACCACGGCACGATGTTCTTACGTCTTTAATCGAATAGCAACTAAGAACGAACTACTCGAGTACCTACGCGGGTAATTTGTGTTTGTCGTTTATGCACTTCCGCATATTCGTATTTGTTTTTGGTAGGCTTGGATTTTCCAGTCGATTTATTACCTAAGTTTTTAAAACTTTTAATAGACATCCGAAAGTAGGTACCTACCCATTTAAAATACTTCTTCTCATCATCGTTTCTAAGTTTATCGTATAACTTCTGAAATTGTTTATTACGCCGATTCTTCATTTAAAGGATGTACCCAAAACCATCTGCTCTGTCGGCGGCGAAACCGTCGGCGCCACAGATATCACAATACAAGAGATATGGTTTGTGGGCGGGGCACATGACGCCATTTTCTGCACAAATGTGCAGGAACTTGATTGTTCTAAGTCATTCACAAAACAACGCTTCCGCGAACACACGTCCGTGAATGTCAACAAAAATGCCGGCTTGTGCTTTAATTACGTGCAAAAATCGCAGTGATACGGTAAATTCAAGTAATAGTGGTGTTACTTATCATAGGTAAGTCATTTATTTAATATTTTTCTATATAAATGACAAATTAACGAAATATTTTTGAGGCATAGAAATCATTAAACAATATACGGCATAGTCGATACTTCCGTTAAAAATATTGTCCATTGCTTGTTTTGGATACGCGTTTTTTAATGTTTTGCGGTATGCATGTACAATGGAATGCAAACGTAACGATAATTACAATGTTGTGAAAATATCGTGGTACCGCCGCTTGTACTTTCTTCTTTCTTTCTTTTCTTAATTAATGGCGTTTCTGTCGTGTCTTGACGACACATTGACAATTTCGCCAATGTCGAGTATTTAAATGAACACTTTTTATCAAAAAAGTACACTTTAAAAAAGCAACGTGGTACGGTGAGGATCCGAGGTCGCCATCTTGACGACCTTCGTTGACAAGGCGGCGATCTCGAATCCCGCCGCTTGTAGCTTCCGCAATCTGTCAAAGTGATAATGGCCGTCGCACAAGCCATGTAGTGCTGCCAAAAGTAGAATATTTTAGTATCGATAATTTTGTATTTCTAATTTTTGAAAGTATAATAATTTGAAACTTTTACTACAGTGCATTCCTTGTACAGGGTGTCCTAGTCCCATAAGTATTGGATCAAACTCAAGGGGAAAGTAGCTCACCTAAAAACTCATTTGATTAGTTTAAAAAAAATCGCTTGTTATTATGTACTAATTTTTTTAAAGTTCTTTCTTTTAATTGGTTGTATAAAAATTACTATTTTCCAAAAATAAAATAAATAAAAACTAAAAACTTTGGTAATTTTTTTTTCTTTTTTAATTATTTAAAATTAAATAGGTATTATAGTTCATAGTTGTTGTCCGTAATAAATTGTTATTGTAAAATATCGAGAGGTAGTTATCGATAATGCTTGTCGCCCTTTTTCATTAGGTGCCCGTCACTATAATACACTTCTTACATCTGTGTTCGTAATCGAACTGCAAATCACGGGCTTACGATTTGTGTGAGTGTGACTGTCGGAGATTATTCTATGAATGTGTTAAAATGTATCTGTGTGTGTAAGTGGCGACATCGGTTCCGGTACAAAAACTGTCTTATTACATTTCTCTTCTTTCTGTGTTCTGAGGTCGGCGCCTTCGAATATACCTTTAGTACAACCAAGTTTGGATCCATCACTGACGTCTACTCACCGACAACCTGTGTGAAGACTGCGGCTATATAGGTATTTTTTTAATGAATGAAAATCTATCGTGTGAACACCCGTGTGGTTGTACGTTAAAAAAACGAATACAAAGAAAACGTGCAGGACAATGCCGTGTGAACCCACGTGTACTTTGGTACCTAATAAAGTAGGTACACAGGTAGGTAGGCCTGCTACTACTGGGGTGTCCCAGAAGTAAAGAGACAAAATTATCTTAACAATATTTAATAAAAAATAATCTGATAGCATAAGTTTTTGGAATGCAAATGAAAGTAAAACTAATTTACTTTTAACACCTATATCAAATTTGTTCCAGCGATTCCTTTGTATCCAATTTTTCTCAAATTAATAGCAGCACGCTTCATGACCGCTTTTCCAGATGTAGCTGCTACTCTTTTGGCCAATCTGGTCCATCGGTTTTTGAAAGATGTCAACGTTTGTGGTATATATCTGTGTATTTTTATATTCCTTTTTACACAGGGCCCAAAACATTTCAATACCTCGAGCTTGAGGCACATTCGGGGCATTATTTTTCTAGTTATGAACTCAACACCTGCGATCTGTAAATACTGCGTAACAATATACTCGTAATGGCATGAAGCCAAATCCGGCCAAAACAAAACATCTTCTCTCTGATAATGCTTGTCTATAAAGGGTATTAGACGTTTGATAATGCACTCTTTAAGATAAATCTGGGCGTTCATAGACCCTGTACGATAATAGGGTTCGGAAACATTGCCGTTTTCATCGATAGCTTGCCAAACAAGGTATTTTTTTTTAAACTTGGCCTTTGGTACGATTTTTTCATTATAATCAACAATGTCACGACAGGTTGCGTGGAAATATTGTTTTCCAGGAACATCGCTTGGGTCAACCGGTACGTATGTCTCATCATAAATTATAAGAAAAATTTTCAAAGTTTTTTCATAAACTTTACGGCACCCACGCTTGGCACGCGCCTCCTGATCTTTAACACATTTGGGAGCGGCTAATTTTACATAAGCTTTCAAGCCTATATCTTTACATTTTATTCTAGTTACACTGGACTTAGAAATGTTTAGTTTATCCGCCGCAACTCTCTCCGATGTTGAACATGCCTGTGCAAAAACCTTTTTTACTCGGTTTATATTTCTACATGTAGATACTGTACGAGGTCTGCCCGGAATCTTTTTGAAATCGGTCTCTTCTGTTTCTTCATAACGTTTTATTATTCTGTACAGACTAGTATTTCTTGCTCCCTCTGAATAAAATGACGTACTGTGTCAGATTTCCCATGACACAAATAGTATTGAATTAACTCTCTTTGAAAACAATTCTTGTTCAGCTCGCTTCATTTTCAAAAATAGCAATCACGATTTAAAATCCCGCCTATTTTGACAGATATGTATTCTATGGTTATACCATGACAATCATTTTTTTTTTTTTAATATTTTTCTATGCCTAGTTTGATTTTGAGAATAGTCTCTTTACTTTTGGGACACCCTTTACCTGCGTTGCGTCGATACTGCAAAATATCTATTATACTTAATTACATAATAATTGTAAATTTTATCAAATGCATGCCAAACAATGGCCAAACTGTTGAAATATTAATACGAATATTTAATACCTACTAGCTTTTGCCTGCGGCTTCGCCCGCGTGAACTTGTTCGGGTTAATACATAATTTATTATAACCCCCGAAGTCGCTCCACGTAAAAATCAGAAAAAAAATATCTATACTCACCTAAAATTATTTTAAAACAAAATATTGGCCCCTTGTAATTTCATACCTACCTACCTACTCTTATTTAACGTTGACATGACGTTTACCATAACATTGTAATGTTATCTTACAATACTAGTGGGAAATATAAAAAAAATTTTAGGCTGACCTTTATTTTATTATAAATCAATACGGGTTGACATGGGCGTAGTCAGGATATCGTTACTACAAAATCCACGCTTTAGACAGAGGGTATTTATTTGCAAATTATGAGTTAAATACAGCCCGTATTTTACTCATACATAGTTAGCAAATAAATAAATTGAATTGTTAGAAAATCGCATTAAAATTGCGCCTTCGGTTTACGAACAAGCAATAAAACACTAACCTACAACTCGATTCCCAGCCTTTTCCGACAGTGAGATTCGAATACCTGTGAGTCTGTGAGCCTGTGACAGACTGATATTCTATTTTACGAAGAACATTTGCCTATGAATGTTGTGACGTTTACATGCACATTATTGTAGTGTGCGTAACATTGGAAACGCTCGTAAAATCGATCACGCACACATAAACAATGTGCATGTTGTGAGGCGTGCACCTACAACATTCGTACATAGCCAAATGCCCTTCGTGAAATAAAACTTGACGGGGAAGCAATAATTTGTCGCGCATGCGGTCACCGGACATCCTTGTACAGTTAACTGCACGTCGACTTTTACAAAATGGACTTTATACCATTTTTAAGGGTATTTAATAAACGCAGTTGTTTGTATATGACTAGGTATCTTTTCTGATAAACTTACTTGTTATGTAATTATTTTATTTTATTTATTATTCATCAATCGTTTTCATGTAGTACCTAGGTACCTATATCATTGAAAGCAATGTGTTCATATCAGTTTCGAGTTTTCGACTCAATGACAGTCAGTAAAACAGTATCTTCTTTGGTTCAAGACGCCGAAGAAAGATTACCTACAACAAATTTTCTTCAGAGAATGCGGATTTTGGAATCAACTTGATGCACTATTAATAGTTCATGATCATAAACTCCAATTTTTATGCACTTTAACCAAAGTTTGTTTTACATTAGGACATCAATATTTTATTAAGTAACCGTCACAAATCGACAGAAATTAAATTTTTAATATCGAGTTCAAGTTGACATTGACGTAGTTGACGCCAAAAGGGAAACTATCCGTCTTTTGTTCCCAGAAGTTCCTTTAGTAAAACCTCTCCTGTGTTTACTACACTATAGAAGACAATAAATAAATTTAATAAAAATATATAATTCGCAATTTGTAAAACATGCAATAATACACACGAATCGGAACAAACCGGAGCCGAGCGCTACAGTAATTATTTCTGTCCAAACTGTAGATATAAATTTAAATAGATGCCGCAAGTACATACCATTTCAGAGAATAATTTGTATATTATACTATTCACACAGCGCTACCTAGATTTTAAGTTATGAATTTACAAGGAATCAGACAAGCAATGGCGGATTTATCGTCTTGGCCGCCTTATGTTGTATGTACCTATCAGCCGTCTCTTTCTCGGTTTTTTCTCGGTTTTCTACATTTAGAATTGTCGTGGATAGACAAGATACAATACCCCGTAAATCACTATTTTTTCAAAAGGCCACGCGTGTATAGAAATTTAAATTCAAAATTTTTAATTCAAATAGGCCTTTATAATTTTTTTTCTAAGAAAATAAGTCCATAGGTAGGACTCCATAGACTGTCACACCGACCTTCCGAAAAGAGACAGCCCATTTACGAGCTAATACTATTCAAAGTTTAACTACATAACACCAATCAACTTGTCTATAAGAGATTGTTACAAGCATTAAAACTATTGTTCGTTTTTTTTAATGGATGTAAGTAATTAGTGTAAGTAAATCGTTGATAGACCTTAACAAATAAATATAAAAAAACCTATAGTTGCGGTGTCTAATATGACTTACGTCTACGCCCAATAGTTCCGAATTGTATCTGTGACGTGAGTGTAATTTGTCCACGATGTTTGCGGTCGCTGCGCGTGTTCGTCCGGTAATTTGGGCCCGAGCATTTTAGGGTTAAAGCGGTATGCTTCATTCGCAAAATTATGTGTTACCTGTGTATTGAAACAATTTTCTGTAATAATAAATATGTTTATGTACATACCAAATTGCGTAAAACGCTTTTAGGGTTCTGTACACAAAGGGTGCCAAGTGCCAACGAGACCCTATTACCTATTACCAAATACTATAGAAGACTAATACGCACAGCTCTTGACGTTTCTCATACAATGACTTGGCAACCTCCGTTCACCTCATGCCGCTAGGGGCGCTATAACATTTTGCATACAAAACGCACAAAAGTTTTGAAATCGTTCACCTCATGCCGCCCTCATGCCGTAGGGGCGCTAGTGTCGCGTCTTGCCCGAATTCTTCCGAAGCTGTGCGTATTAGTCTTCTATAGTATTTGCTATTACTAAGCCTCCGTCGTAAATCACGCTACGGATTGGTTTTCGCATATTAACTCGATCACACGCGATAAAAATCTAAATTTTAATACCGCGAACGTAGTCGCGCGTACTCGAGTACATACTTGTAAAATAAAAAATCACCCACCTGTCATTGGCAACTTTTATAAATTTCGAATACGTAGGTAGTTAGCCAAATTTTCGTGGCGATAAAATTTTAGTGGTATTCTAAAACCCGTTACTCACGAGCGGGCAAAAGCCAAACTGCGACAGATAACAGAATCGAAATGGAAATGTCCCGTAACAGCTGTGCCTATGCAAATGCACTGGACAATTTAAATTTGGAATTCCATCTCACTTGGAATACGAAATTAATATCGCCACTGGAATTCCCTATCTCCGATGTGACCCGCGCTTAACAATTGGCCTTTTTTTTTCGATTTAGAACTAATATTGTATTTTTAATATCAGTAAGTTGTAGCATTTTTTATTTCAAAGCAGACAATTTATTGGGGACTTATTTGCATTCCTTGAAGAGTTCACCAGTGTTCAAAAATGTATGATAACTGTCTGGAAACTTTTGGAATTTCTTTCTGATTAAATTCGTTGTGAGTTCCAAGAAATTGCAAATTGCATTAGTCTCGGCGATGTTATGTTGCTAGTTGCTACGGTGAGTAAGGTCTCCAGAGCTCCACTTGGACGGGTTGGGAAGGTTGGGAACGCGTGAGTGATACCCCCGGTATTGCAAGCGTCTATAGGCTACGGTGATGCTTACCATCAGGCGGGCCGTAGGCTTGTTTGCCAACTTTGTAGTATAAAAAAAGAGTTCCAAAACAGCTGTAGTTTCTTCTCTCCCGGGCGTCAATAAGATTCACTTTCTTATTGTCAATCTTAGGTCGCAGTTGTTGATTCTGGCTGTACAGGAGACATAGTGGCAGGAAAGTCTGGTTCTACCGTTATCCGAAACAATGTGAAATCCATTTATTAAAGTTCCAATTATGAGATATTTTAATCTCTGGCAGTTATCTGAAACGAAATTACTCTTGGTTGGGTTAAATTAATTTGGAAAACCAATATGCGTTGTCACACCATTTTTGTTGTGGTATGGCCATCAGTAGACATGGGAAACATGTATTTTATTAAAATTTTCTTTGTACCTATTGTATTGTCAAAATCTTCTATATATATAAAAATGAAACCCGTTTTCCGTTGTCACGCACGACATAACATGAAAACGGCTTGACCGATTTGGCTGATTTTTTTTTGTAGTTTTCTAATACTCTGTACAAGGTTCTTACGGAAAACAATATTAAGAAAATCTCTCAGAAAGATTGAAAAAAAACGAAACAGTACCCGGGCGAAGCCGGGCCGGGCAGCTAGTTAAAATATAAAAAAGAATTATATAATGTAGGTAATATGAATCTTCTTACTAGCATTGTATGTACCGTCTCTATGGTTTTATTTTGTCTGTTTTAGGTGCAGTAGATAGAAAAAAAGAACCATAAAGAACTCAATCAAAACGATTTCAAATATTTACCAGTAAATTCATAAAATTACACTGGTCAATCTTCAAAAGACATGTCTTTTCAACCATTCGACTAAAATATTCCAAGAAATTAAGCGTGTATAGTTTTCGATTATAAAGAACGATGGGTATTGAAAATGTAGTTGGGACGCCGCATTTGTAATGAAAAATAAATCCGGCAAGTACATACGTGTCGGGCCACGCACAATGTAGGGTTCCGTATTTGCTGCGCTTTGCTTGCCTTCAGTTGAATCCAATATCAAAATCCATCACATTTGTAAGTTTTCATCAAAAAAAAATGTTTTATAAGTTCTTCGGTTATTACTCGGTAACTAACTAATAAAGGCTACTTAACCGTTATAGTTTTCATTGAAGGTTCAGCATAATTTCAAAAAAAAAAGCAAATTTCTAAACATAAAACTTTCGGAGATAGCGAGGGGGGGGGGGGGGAGACCACCGTGCAAAACGAAAATTGACACGACAAATGTAAATAATTCCGAAACGGCTCATTGTTTAATCAAATGATCTTCCCACACCCTCAATGTTTTGAAGAGACCTATCTAACGATAGCCCACAATATGGGGTGGGTGAGCGCGAAAAAAAAATTCATTTCTACTTCACATGTAGAGTAGAGGAGCCCAAAAAAAATATTTTTCAAAATTTTCTTACAGCACTTTGTTAACATTGTTAATATGTGTATACATCCCAAATTACAGCTTTCTAGCATCAAGCGTCTAGGCGCTAGACCGCAGACAGACAGACGGTTATGCCGAAACTATAAGGTTTCCTTGTAGTTTACTACGGAACCCTAAAAATCAGTGTAGTCTCAACTCAACACATATTATTGTAGTCCCACTTTGCGATAAAGCACGACCCACGACACGTAACTCAATGTTTGAGAATTTAGATGGATGGTGTTATGCACGATATTAAATCTTTGTATGTACGTTGTTCCTACCACAGATAATGTTAAAATTATTTGAGGGTTCAAAGGTTCCTACGGAAGACCAGCGTCGTGGTGTCTGAACTAACGCCTCGACATGCTTAGTAGGCGCCTTTTCGGTGTCAAAGTTAAAGTCAAAAATATTTTATTTTGTAAGTGGTTGCGGGCACTTAGTCTTTTACAATATAATTATAACTATTAATAAAATAGATAAGCTACTCTATAAACTACCACCATTTCGAAAACAAAGCAAAATTACCACCTGTAAAAGAAATGACGAAAGAAAACCGGTTACGGCCTTTTTGTCCATCTACATTTTTTTTTGCAATAATTACAAAAAAAAAACGTACAAGTATGAAAAACCGCGGAGTGTCATAAATAATAGTGTCGTGTTATTGTCATATTGTACTCAAGTTTTTAAAGATTTTGCTTTGTGCTTTTTTATTATTTGTATTTTATGTGCACAATTGTAACCTTTTTATCTTTCTTTCAAGACGTAGGTAGTAATTTTTATATGACTTTTTTAACACTTAGAGATCATTTTTGCTTAGTTTCCTGTATGCAGTAGATGAGGTTTAGAACAGGAAAGTAAATACATGCAACTAAACGTTGCAAAATTTTGTTGTTCTTTTTTTGTAAAAATTTAGAGCAGGGGTCACCAAATGGCAGCTTGGTGCGGACCGCAATAGTCGTTTCGTTTTTTAGAACGAACCCATAGCGAATCTAATTGGTGACCCCTGGTTTAGAGTAGCTAGAACTATGTAACTTTAAAAACTGTAACTTTTTTTATATCCAGTTATTTTGATACCTTGTTCTTTTCATTCCTATTCTTATTTGGAACGGATCTGCTGTTTTTTTGGAAGCTAGAAACTTTTGGCCCAGAAACGGACTTGAAGGCGCATTTTTTTGATTTGGTGGATTTTGTCGATGGCTTATAAAAATAAACTTCCAAGAAATAGTTACATAATACCATCCGCAAAGGCAACAAGTCTGGCTCTAATAACAGCGTGCTCCAGAATTAATTAGCGTACTGAAAACTTGCCTCATTTCACGGAATGCTCTGTTTCCACAAAGTAGGAACGTTGTTATCTTGTTATTATTAGTATTATAATACAAATACCTACGGATCCACCCACGGGCCTTATTATATGGCCTACAAATTTTTTAGAGTTCCATACCTAAAGGGTGTTAACGGGACCATTACTAAACCTCCACTGTCGTCCGTTCTGTCTGTCAAGTTGTCGTCAACTTAAAACGACGCGATGTTGCGGCTCAGCGTTTACTGTGCATCCACACCGCAGTTACTTTTTATAGATAAATGTTTCCAAGTGTTAGTCAGGGTAACATTTGATAACAAAAAACTAAAAGAAACTGACAAAAGTTGAAAAATGTTACCGTGTTGTATTGTGTTGTTCCAAAAAAGTTAACTGCTATTTGGATGTACGGCTATGAAAGGCAGCCTGCCGGCTATGAGATGATCCCGACCTTTCGCTCCCAGCTGTCATTAAATCGATTCTCGAGAGCGAAAGGTCATGGGAAGCGGTGGTCTCCTTCTGCGGCGAAGTCATGACGCAGAAGGAGGCCGCGGAGAGGGTGAGGGAAAGAGATCCTGCCGCTACCCCGCTTCGCCGTAAAAGACCCGAGTGGAGCATCGTGCCTATTCGCGCACGCTGCTGTAGAACCGTGCCCAAATGAGATGGGTCCGCGGACACCCGCCGGCGGGGTTGCGGAAGTATCACCAGTGCCCGTGACCCCGCCACGTGAAGGCGGAGAAGGTGGCAGACAGTCAGGTTTTTAGTCGGTATCCCTCATTTTGTAGAAAGGCGAGCCCGATAGACCCCCGTCGCTTCCCCAAGTGGCGGGACATGCAGTAATGCATTTTCCTGACTTTAAACAAAAAACCAAAAAAAAAAGACTTATGAGATGATAGCGCCTTTACAAAATGAAAATATTAATTAACGTTTTTTTTATTTGGAACTAGGAGATGCCGCGTTGCGTCGTAGCAAGATGCGACGTTCTATCGTGTATGTGTACAAGCCCATGGATACGTGCAAAACACCGTATAGTAAAAACGCAACTGAAACTGAACATGCTGAAACGTGTCCCCGTGTCTACTCGCGAAGCTGATCGAGGCAAAGTTACACGAAAATATAAGACAAAGAATACAATAAGAATCATTCATTATATTGTACCTAAATAATCTCCAGTTTCAAGCATCCCATGCTAATCACTCAAAAACTGGCGTCATACATCCGTAAATTCCACATTTTAATTAGACAAAGTTCTATCACAGTCGTTACAGCAGCTGAGATAAAACTTTTGCGAACCACCGACGCACAAAGTTGGATAGTTTAATTTGGGGTAACTGACAAAATATTTTACTCGTTCAGCAACGGAATGGGCTATTACTCGGGTCTGCGTCTCGTGTGTTTACTAGAAACTTCTGGAATTAGCTAATTTATTTGGATTACTACGTTTGATGCCATTAATGCTTAAGGCCAGGTATAATAATCTCATATGACCTGGTCGAGCAAGATGCCGTGAAACTCGATCGACCAGCAAATCAAACGCTGTAAGTGGAACTGGATCGGCCATACGCTCCGCAGGGGTCCTGACTACTCCTGACCATATCCAAAAACAGGCAATTGACTGGAACCCAAAAGGAAAATGAAAACGTGGCGGTCCCAAACAAACTTGGGGAACGTACGGTGCTAGACGAAGCGAGGGACATAGAAAAGTCCTGAAGTGAAATTAAGCGCGAAGCTCATCACCGACCGGGATGGAGAGTCACTATGGACGCACTCTCGATTTTTAGGATCATAAGATAAGTATGTCATGATTACTCATGATCTGTGGAAATTAAAAACAATGTACAACTTTAAGGTGACTTTATGGAACAATTTTCAACCGAATAGAAATAGATTTAATTAGAAGTGGCGAACATTTCGGATTATTAGGGAAAAAATAAACAATGGGAAATGTGTAAATGATAAGAAAAAAAATTGGGAAGGAGATTCCAGCTCTCTCATTCTGACTAAATTAGTTGTGTGTTTCAAGGTTGGTTTCAAGACAGCTGTAGTTTCTCCCTCGGGACGTCAATAAGCTTCATTGCTTAATGTCAATCTGAGCTCGCCATTGTGGACACTAGCTTTGCCCGGCCCGCTTCAAACTTTAATTTCGTTACCCTTAGTAAATAATCCATCCGGCCAACTTGTTGTGATTACACTAATCTGTAAGTTCTCAATATTCACTGTAGTAAATATTTTGTTGTGTATTGCAATTGAAGCATATGCTATCTATCTTTACGGGAGGCACAGCGGTGTGAACGTGTTGTGAGTTTGTATATATATATTATATACTTGCGACTTCTACAATTTAGCTATTGAATTTGTTGCCTGAACATTTTCCATGTAAACAACAACCGCTTGATTGTGGTTTTCATTGAAAATTTAAAGCGTTATTACAACGTATGATTGCAAAATTAATAACACAAGTTTCCATATCTTTCAAAGGAAAGAATGCTTGAATCATGGTACCGTGTAATCCCGGGTGCTTAGTCAAATAGTTGAAATTTCCTAAACAGCGGACCCGGCCGGCCGCTGGCTAGGGTTGCCAATTGTACAGTAATGCGTCATATATGGTCTTTAACATTATCACAGCTACAGCCACACTGACATAGGCCCCAATATTTTCAGCGTGAGCCGATTGGCAGCGGCGTACATCCAGATAGGGATGTACTTTATTTGCAATACACAACAGTAGGACACAGTATACATAGATATCGACCAGTGTAATTGCAACAAGGAGGCCTTTTCATATTAAACGTATCCAGCGGATTCTTGCGAATTTCCTAGGCGGCCGCCCTACGCTGCGCTTTCCGATACGGTCGCGATTCCAGCCAGGGGCCGTACCACGCCCTTTTATAACCATCCTTAAACGATTGTGTAAACGAGACGTCGCCTTACATCATGTATTGCGCTGTCTCCCTTACGCAGCCGTTCTTGTTTTGTTTTAAGCGGTCATGGTACGGCCCCTGAACTATTAAATGATCTCAAGTTCCTTCAAAAAGTGTTTAAACGACGCAGAAGCGCGGACATGCTATCGTTATTGACACACACATTGTTACTAATGATTGTCAACCTTAAAACTACAATGATTTATCCTTACTAATATTATAAATGAGAAAGTGAGTTCGTTTGTTTGTTATTCCTTCACGGCTTGACTAAGCAGCCGATCATTATAAAAAATTGCATACATATGTTGTTAGGGGTACAGAGCCAAATATAGGCTACTTTATATCCTGTGAAAGTATGTCGTTCCTATGGGAACGGGAACGAAAAATATTTTTTCTACTATAGAGGGCGCTGTATCGGCCAACAGGTAGCGCCACAAGTCGCGCTATGGGTTGTTTTGTTGTCGAACGAGATCTATACAGTCATAAAATTAACGCGAGCAAAGCCGCGGGGAAAAGCTAGTTACAATATAATACACAATGAAACATAGAACCTCCTCCTTTTTTGAAGTCGGTTAAAAATTCTGCGCACCGTTAAACTTTTTTTTTTGGAAAGGCAAAGCGCCGCATTTTGGTCACTCGGTGGCGTTTTGTCTTTCCCATACAAAATTCTAACGAGCTCGTATTCGATCGTAAAGAAAAAAACGTGTGGCACTGCCGCGGTAAAGCTGTCGCATAGTCGCGGGCTCGAACTCACTCGTGGACGCGGCCAAAAAGCACGCTGTCTCACCTAGCATCGTGTCTAAAAGAGATAGAATCAGTTATGAGCAGTTAGCAGCTAGTCTACACGCATACGTCTAGTCGCACGCACACAAACACTGAGACGACGTTAGACGATGCACGGCTTTCAACGCCGCGCGGAGTGAAGGGGTGTTAGATTTTATTTTCGTTACGGAATTTCTTGATTCGGTCGCCGCGCTCAAAGCCCGCGAGAAAAGCTATGCAATAACTTAAAAACTCTGAAAAAAGATCCTTGTTTTGGAACAACTGTTTTTTTTGGTCAACAAGAAAAACACTATTACATACCTGTCAAAGTGCAAAGGGCGATGCGATCAAAATTATAAATCGGCAACCCTACCGCCGACCCTAAGTGTAATTTGAATATTGTAACCTTGTTACAGCCCCTAGAGTAGCATATTATGGAGATACTTTCGGGAGGGTAATACAGTATTTAAATTCTATTATACTAGACAAAAATTGTGACTATACCCGTGGAATACAGTTATATAAATCAGTAGCTGATGCCCTCGGGTTTATCCACGAAATTTTCAGTTTCTAGGCTGATATCCAGGATAAAAACTATCCTATGTGTTAATCCAGGTCATACACTACCCGTGTACTAAATTTCAAGCAAATTTATCTAGACGTTTGTGCGTGAAATTAACAAACATCGGCGTCGGCGCGTTATAGCTAAAGAATTTTCAGATTAATAGAGAAGAAATTTAAGAGAGGTAGGGCACAGCGGATAAGCGGCTCAGATCGGAGCAGCCCGTCTGGGGAAGGACTTCCACCTTACAGAAGATCGTAGCCAAATAGCATTTGGTCTCAGCTATGTTGTGTTCCTACGGTGAGTAAGGTCTCCAGAGCTCCACTTGGGGGGGTTAGGAGGGTTGGCAACGCGTGAGTGATACCCCTGGTATTGCAAGCGTCTATAGGCTACGGTGATGCTTACCATCAGGCGGGCCGTATGCTTGTTTGCCAACTTTGTGGTATAAATAATAACCCTCTTGCCCCGATTAGATTAAACATGAGAAAACGGTTACATGAAACAAACAGAGAAAGGAAATGGTTTATTTATTGTCTCATTTACATCTATGAACTTAAAAAATAGCTAACAACCATAAAATAATAAATGTAGATCAGACGACAAAAAGGCAGACTGCTCAGCATGAACCGTCCGACTCCATGGCGATGGACTTCCGCAGATACCTGTAAGGCTGGTTTTAGAGTTACGATGACAGCACGCTGAACGCCGGCGCTGACATGACGCGTTTTTGAATAACGCTAAGTTCTCAGCGCGGACGGTTCGTATATTTAGCTGTCAGCGCCGACACGGTTCAGCGTGCTGTCAGCGCGACTCTATAATCAGCCTTATATGTAATAATATGTATGTATATGTATAATGAGAGAATAACAAACGGATCGCACGAAACTCGCAGAAGCTTTCGTTACATACAAGTATTATATATGATTTAATGTATAAAGCTCGGCTCTACTGTTCCAAGTTATAAGCTCTGCTAAACAGAGGTTTACAGCCGAAAATGAAGAAGCACTACCATACACTCTCAACATAATTTTCCTTTGCAATGCACAAGTTTAATCTTTACAATCCTGCTGGAGACATTGGGGTCAGTTCCCATGTCCCACAAACATCTATTTTACAGTTAAAACAAGCCAAAACAACCCTTAGTCAAATGGTTGTAAAGTTGTTGTATATTTTCGTTGTAAATTTGCATTTCCTCTCTGTTTAAGTTTATGATTTATATCGTCGACCGCAGTGCGGGCTTGTCCGGATAAAGTGTTGTTTTTTTTTGTGTCACTAGAGAATGCCTCTGACTTCTGATCTTATTCTCATGGGATTATTTTTATAGAAGAAAGGTGGTAAACAAGCATACGACTGCCTGATGGTAAGCAATTAAAAACCCGTACAGTCAACCGATCAAAGAGATGACCAGATCAGTAGAGAATAAAGAACAAAGATTTTTACGCGAACAATGTAATCATCGTTAAGAAACTTTGTAATTACAAATTGAATACTATTGATAAAATAAACTAGTAAATCCCATCGGTACCTACAGCACGTAAAACTCCTCCACTTCGCTCTTTCACTCGAAATCTCCACCGTAACGCTCCTGCTCCACATATCGTTCCTCACACACTCAATCCATCATTTCTTTGGTCTTCCCCTACTTCTTACTCCTCCAACTTTCATGTCCAATACCTTTCTGACGACATTTCCTTGTTCCCTTCTCATAACATGCCATCCCAATCTACCACTCCTCAACTTTTTTACTATTGGCACCACATTGGCACAGAATTCATAATAGTACAAACGTACAGAATGACCACTCCCCGCCCCGCACCAAAACGGGCGACCCCTCCCCTCCCGCAGCATTCGCCCACAACGAGTGGGGTACTTGAAAGGCACGCCACGGTGGTCGGTCACGCGTTGCACGCACACACATGCGCGCAGTGTGTGCAGACGTTCCTCTGTTCATGTAATAGTAGTAGGTGGTTATAACAAGACGTTTGTATGGAGTGTCCGGGGTGTGCTATTGGTACTACGTACTTTCGAACTTCCTCTCACATAATCATTCCTTAAAACTGGCTGTAAAATAATATTATCTATCAGTAAAGTGACGTAATAAATTTCTAAATTCACAAAGTCACCCCTGGCCATAATAGTTACCCTCTAATCACTCGGAGCCATGTGGGTTTATAGCTAAGTACCGCTATAAACACACCTCGTTACAGCTTAGCTAAGTGATAATTATTTTGAACTCCACCCAAAGGTATAAATTGTAATAGATACTGCAAACACAAATGTATAGGGACAAATTACACAGATTGAGCTAGTCCCAAAGTAAGTTCGAGACTTGTGTTATGAAATACTAACTCAACGATACTATATTTTGTAACAAATACATACATAGATGAACATCCAAGACCCAGGCCAATCGCGAAAAGTTCGTTTTTCATCATGACCCGACCAGGATTCGAACCCGGGGCCTCCTGGGTGGCGATGCATGGTAACCATTACGCCACGGAGGTCGTCAAACACTATCTCTTTTTTTCTTCTTCAGTGTGACAGCGACAACCATAATATTTCTTTATCAAGTCATTAATTTTTTAAAAATTGTTCACCGTAGAGTGGTAGAGTCATCTAATACGTATCCCTTCTGGGTTGAGCATTCATAAAATGTTTTTTTATGCCACAAAGATGGCATACGGCCACCCGATAGGAAGCATCACCGTAGCCTATTGACGCTTGCAATACCGGTGGTATCACTCACGCGCTGCCCTCCAAGTGGAGCTACCGCGATCGGGGAAGTACCACCCTCTCACAGAATTATCGGAAGCAGGTTGTGCGTTTAAGACTGTATATTTATCAGCAATTTAGTACCTACCAAATACACTGGGCGTCAAAAATAAGTAGTACAGTTTTAAAATTGCAATATCTCAGAAAGACTTTAAAATAATAAAAAAAGTTAAAAGACAATTTCATTTCATTTAATAAAAACTTCATGCATAATAAGGTCTTTTAAAGATTGATTTTTATTTCAAAACTCTAACTTCTATAGTATAATATTGATTGCAATTTTAAAACTGTACTACTTATTTTTAACGCCCAGTGTAGTACAAGCTTAGTTGCTTAGTTTGGGACTAGATGGCGTTGTGTGATTCATTCAAGAATATTTATTTATTTATTTAAATTATGTAAGTATACCTTGATAAATACATATATCCAAGTGGAACGTAAAAATACGTGCATCATAAGCCGCTTACATTCCCAGTACTGGAATATATTCCTTAGGTTAGTTGAATAAAAGTATCTTACTCATAAGCGGGAGCGAATTTTCTAGTCATGATAATTCGACTTTTTAAATATTGAACGAATGGATTAAACTCGAATATTTTATTGATCATTAGTATTCATATTGTGCTTTATAATTACAAAGTTTCATAAACAATGCTAAATCTATATAAATAAAATTCAAAGTCCTGAATGACTGACTGACTGACTTAACTGTATATATCAACGCACAGCCCAAATCGCTGGGTCTAGAGATTCCAAATTTAGAATGTAGTTTCCTCACGAGCGCGCGAGCGACGTCTAGAGGTGTGCTAAGAAAGGACTTTTCAAATTCCCACGGGATATACGCAAACGATATTGCGAGTTATTCATATTGTGCTATATAATTACAAAGTTTCATAAACGATGCTTAGTCTAAATAATATAAAATTCAAAGTCCTGACTGACTTAACTATATATCAACGCACAGCCCAAACCGCTGGGTCTAGAGATTCCAAATTTGGAATGTAGGTTCCTTACGACGTCTAGGGGTGTACTGAAAAAGGATTTTTCAAAATTCCCATGGGAAAGTGAGATATACGCAAACGAAATTGCGAGTATTTTACTAGTTATTAGCATAAAATCCTTGTTCTTTTCTACCCTGCTCACTTCTATCATTGGTTGACCCCAAACGAAGTAAGAATTGAATTTTCTCATGTAATTCTAAAATGTATTTCAATGAAAATTAATATTAAGAGAGGTAGGGCACAGCGGATAATCCGCTCAAATCGCAGCAGCCCGTCTGTGGAAGGACCTCCACCTTACAGAAGATCGTAGATAAATAACATTAGTCTCGGCCATGTTGTGTTCCTCCGGTGAGTAAGGTCTCCAGAGCTCCACTTGGGAGGGTTGGCAACGCGTGAGTGATACCCCCGGTATTGCAAGCGTCTATTGGCAACGGTGACGGCTTACCATCAGGTGGGCCGTATGCTTGTGTGCCAACTTTGTGGTATAAATAATAAAAATGTGCATTTTGATTAAATCTAGTTAAATTCAAAATATTTATTCAGCGAGTAGATCGTCACCTTAGTATCTTCTTCGTGGTCCTCACAGACACTTTCTCCCGTCAATGATTACTACATTACAGTATTAAATTTATTTATGTTATTAATCTAATCTATAAAATACTAACATTTCGGAAAGAAAAGCAAAATGACCACTGGTAAAAGAAATGGCGAAAGAAAACCAGTTACGGCATTTTTGTCGTGTAATATTCGATAAAATAGAGTTACTTAAAAAAACTTAATTATTACTTTTGTGGGGTCAGTTTCTCTGCAACTGATATATTCAATTATTCACAACACAACACAAGTCAAAGTTCTTAGACGTTTTAGCTCAATACTCTATCTTAGTTCAATAATTCAGTAGTTTATAAACTAACGACAAAGTTTAATGTGTATGGATTAATCTTAGAATAGTCGGGTTTAATATAATCAGGCGTATACAGTAAAGTCTACGGTACACAGTTTTAAACCCACTTTGAAAGTCTCTTTTACAGATTTCTTGGTCAGACAGGCTGACAACTGACAACACTGACAACTGACAACACTGACTTGACAGGACTTTTCTATCGAGTTGTGGATATGACGACGGTTAAAAAGTTAGACAATTTATTTAGGATTCGAGATCGCCGCCTTGTCAACGAAGGTCGTCAAGATGGCGACCTCGGATCTTCACCGTACCACGTTGCCCTTTTAAAGTGTACTTTTTTTTGTTAAAAAGTGTTCATTTAAAATACTTGACATTGGCGAAATTGTCTGTGTCGTCAAGACACGACAACAATTTATTTATTTAATTTTGAATAAATGTAGTGATGTTTTACGACGACGGTTTCCAGTCTCAGTTTAACAAAGGTTACAGGAGTTGTGCGTTGACGACTACATGATTCTACTTTCAGGGCCCAAGTCTGATATTTTAAATCAGGCAACCAACTATTGCCATACCATTACCACCCTATTGTCATTATATTTCTATAGTGCCTTTGATATTCTGCTATTAAAAACGCGCGGGGAAAATCGCTTTTCCCCGCGGCTTCGCTCGCATTTAATTTTATGACATAGATCTCGTTTGCCAACAAAACAACCCATAGCGCGACTTGTTATGTTGGGCTTTGTACCAATGACAATATGAATACAAATTTTCATAATGATCGGCTAATTAATCAAGGAATAACAAACAAACAAACTCACTTTCTAATTTACAATATTAGTATGAAGTATGATAACAATCTACTAGATGCAGTCCGCTACCAACCGGGCGGTGTCATGCGGTGGACTTCAGCTTCAGTGCGGTGGCTGAGATGATGATGACAACATACAAATGTCAAAGTTTCCTTTTCCATCCATAGGTTTTTATAAGCGGAAGCGAATCGCTAAGCTACACTCGCCTCTTATCACTATATCCTGATGCAGTACGTGTCTAATACGCAGCGAACGTCACCCTGCGTTCCGTGATACTGAATAATAATCAGACGCGTGAGCTTTTAACATATTTATGGTGAACGCTGCACATAATAACGTAGCGCGGAACGCACGACCGAAATATGCAATGTTTTGTTTTTACATCTCTGTAATGCGCTCTATTCTCGTACCTAACAAAAATCGTTCAAATCTAGTATGGCACCATTAAAAAATACAAATATACAGTGAGAATTAACAATATTTATAGGTAATAAAGTGCAAAATTACCTAAAAATTACAACATTCAAAAGCTAGATCTACAAGGGCGCATCTGCAGTACACTCCCTACTGTACATGCGACCTTGTGACCGTAATCTTATCTCCATAATACAACAACAGTAGTTATATGTCTTGGACAAGCAAAGAAGATAAACTCTTAGTTTGTGCACATAAACTTCATATCTAGCGGCTATTATTTCGGTACATCCACGTTGCAGCGAGCGCCTAATCTTATGTCAACGGTGCATTGTCCTATGTGAAATTTTGCCTACAGTGAACATTCAGGCGTTTGTGTTTCGTATGATTAATGTTTGTAACGTTGTCATAGGTTCTGGATAGGAGAACGTCGTATTTGCGTGTATATTATGGTGTTTTAATTTAAGGTAATGTAACATTTTAGATTAAGTTTTGATACCTATTACTTGCTGTTGTCGACACCCAAGGTGGCACTTGGAGTGGCGCAGAAGGCGTGGTGAAGGAAGAAAACCTCGTTAAAAATTAAAGAGCCAGGCCAGCAGCGGTCGTACGTTGTTGCGACCGCACAGATGTAGGGGACCCTTGCCCAGCCGAGACGGCGAGCCGGGGAAGACACGTCGCCTTGGCAATGGTTCATGGTGTGTGCACAATGGTGTCGGCAGTGCACCTGGATGCGGTGTGCTGCTGATGGAGCGTTACGGGGCGAGCGGGTCCGGCAAGTTTATATTTGAAATCTTCGAAAAAAAAAGGTGGCCTCAAGCATTTCAAGCGGCTTGAAAACAATGGTCTCTGTCGATTCGCATTGAAGCATCATGACAGAGTACGCTCTTATCTCCTTTGATTGAAGGCAGACCCGTATCCCTGCAGTGAGATGGTCATGGGTTGATATAATGATGAAAACTGCTTACCAAATCAAGTTACCTACTCTAAATATTTTCTAACAATCGCTACGAATAAGAAACTAAAATATTTCCATTTTCAATATGTATCTAATTCTCGAATAAATTCACTTCAATTTGACTGGATTTGGATAACGATGCAAAATTGAATATGTGGTATAACCGATCCAATTTGTATTGGGTATCGGTATATTCTGTATGGTCGGGTTATATAATAATGCATTGCCAATTCCTTGTGAGAGAAAATTCGAACGTCAAGTCCTCTTGCGTTATATGGGTTGATATTCAACTGAGGACCAGTTTTCGAAACGCATTTTAATTCCACATTAAGTCTTAAGCTTTCTCTTTTTTATGCTACAAAGGTGGCAAACAAGCATACGGCCCGCCTGATGGTAAGCATCAGCGAAGCCTATAGATTCTTGCCTTACCGGGGGTATACCAAGTGGAGCTCTGGCTGGAGACCTTACTCGCCGTAGGAACACAGGATGGCCGAGACCAATGCTATTTGGCTACGATCTTCTGTAAGGTCCTTCCTCAGACGGGCTGCTCCGATTTGAGCGTATTATGCGCTGTGCCCTACCCTCTAAAAAGTCTCGGTATTTTCTTAGTAAAAATATTTACAATAATTATATCCGTTTTTCTTTGGTAAGTAGTAAGCAGGTTAAGCCTAGATTACATTTGAATCAAGTGGCGTTGTGTAAAAACATTGTAAAAAAAATATTGTAGACCAGCTGCTACCTAGGCGAGCTTCAAATGCACCGATTTCATTTGTAGACCAGTTGCTACATAGGCGAGCTACAACAAAGGCGAGTTACAAATGCACCGATACTAACTCAACTGATACTAACTACAACTGATACTAACTCAAATTATGTAGAACTGGCTAATGCCCGTGGTTTTACCCGCGAAATCCGGTTGTTCCCGTTACCGGGCTCAAGTAAATCCCCTCATTCCACTTGGATCCATTATTTGATCCCATCTATTGAGTCGTTTTTGAGTGAAAGAGTAACATACTTTTATACTTACAAACTCATATTCATATTTATTTATTTCATAAACAATACAATATTGTGTTGAAAAGGCTCTTAAAAATAATACATTATAATTAATAAGATAAACGAAATTAATTATCTTTGTCGTATAAAATTAGTAAGGCGCCGCCGACCCCACTGCGCGTGGTCTAGCGGTCAGAGCTCAGAGTTTTGCGTCCGTCGTACGTATCCCGTGTCGTCGCGGTCCACCTTTTTTTTTTTTTTTTTGTTTATAATCAGGAAAATGCATTACTGCATGCCCCGCCGCTTGGGGAAGCGGCGGGGGTATGTCGGGCTCCCCCTCTAACCACTTAGGGTATACCGACTAAAAACCTGACTGACTACCACCTTATCCGCCTAGATGGGCGTCGCGGTCCACCTGCTTTTGTATAATATGTGTGATTCTAATCTAACCCACCACCACATATGTAATATGTGGGTTACAGTGAACGCAGAACGCAGAACTCGGAACTCTGACCGCTAGACCGCGCGCAGTGGGGTCGGCGCATAAGGATTTATCTGATCTTATCTACCACAATTCAGTAATTTTGTCCACAATTCAGTAATTGACGTCATCGTAGTATATTATATTGTATTCTGTATCTATAGTAACTAAATATTAGGAAGTATGTATTGTATTCTTACATGATATGTACCTTTATGTTTAGTATATGTAATTATCAGTATGTTATTATGACAAACCCTTATTATATCTATTATTTATTGTATGTAATTTATTTTATAACCGCATTCATGTGTATATCTGCACTACCTAAAGGTTGACTGGTAGATAATGCTGTTAGCGTTAAGTCCGCCTTTTGTACCCTGATATTGTGGTCAATAAAGTTTAAATAAATAAATAAAAATATCTATTTAATCTTATCCTCAATTTTCAAGTGGCAGTCAACCTTTAGTAGTACTACTTACAATAAATCTTTTGCTAAGATTTATACCCCAAAAGGGTACAAGTTATCTGATATGAGCGAATTATGTTTAGAAACATGCCGACGAATAAATTTCAATAGTAAATTAGGGTTCCGTAAAATAGCTTCGACGGTTAAACATTGGTTTTAATTTAATTAAAATTTCGTTGTGAGGGATAAATAGTTATTTGTTATGCAAGGCTGCAAAGTTGTTTTTTGGCGCAAAACTTATATTGAATTCTGAGCGTAGCGACAACGGTTTCAAAGATACGACACGCAGAATAACTTTGCTGCCGAGCGAAACACACAACTATTCACCTCACTACAGTGAGGAAAATGCTAGGTGCAAGAAAAACGCAATTAATATAATAAATAAGTGTTTATTTTTTTTCATTGGGTGTCCTAAAAATAAGGTTGGCGCACTGGCATGAAATAAGTATTAATGCATTTTCAGAGGACTGGCGGTAAAAAAGTTATAGAATAGAAAGGTTCGAATTTTAAAAATTATTTCCACGCTACGCTAGGGCACAAAATGCACTTTTGCGCTCATTTTGAATCACAAACAGATTCTTTCCGAGCTTGTGAATAGTATTTCCTCTTGTAGTAGGGAAAATACTTAATTGTCGAATTTTTTTGCTGTACAAACAGCTGGTCATATTATTCCTCTCTTTCTCCAACTACCCCTTTCTGTTGTCTCCAGTTATTATCAAATTCCGTAAGTTTGTTTGTCCATAGTTCGCATTTTTAAAGTTTATTATACATTAAGTCTCAAACGAAGGTAAAACTCAAGAAAAACGAGATTATGTCTTTCTTTTTTTTTATAACTCAATTTTTTTATTTAACATGGTTATACATACTAATAAACTGCTATAAAATAACATTAAAATTAATTTCATGTTACTTATTTATTTAAAATATTGTCTTTCAATAAATAACTTATTTGTTTAACTTAAAATAAAAAAACATTAAAATTGAACTAAAAACTTTTTCTTCTTTATTTTGAGAGTGACTGACAGCTATAATTTATTATGGTCATTTACTTTAAAAATGCGTTTCGGAAACTGGTTGATTAAAAACTGCCAACGCGTCATGATTGGCAAGTCACAACTCCTAATAAAGAGATAAAAATCTTTTTTTCTACTTTTTTATTACTGCAAAGGGCTTCATTGACATGCAATCACCAAAACTTTAATGTTAATTTATTCACTTTACGCCTCGAACGGAGTGAATGTTAAGCCACAGAAGAAATAAATTTACAGAAGGACAGTTTCATTTTCAGTATGGACACTGGTCTCCTTTCAATCGAAGACGATTAGTACTCTGCCACGTTGCTACAATGCGGATTGGCATAGGCCAGTGTTTCAACGCCATCGACTTGTCTTAACAAACTGTCATCTATCAACAACAGATGGGATCGATGACTTATGAGTTGCGTCTACAGGTCGGCATCGTACGTATTGGATCAAACAGTTTTAAGCTATTGCATAGCTTTTATCGCGGGCTTTGAGCGCGGCGACCGAATCAAGAAATTCCGTAACGAAAATAAAACCTAACACCCCCCACTCCGCGCGGCGTTGAAAGCCGTGCATCGTCTAACGTCGTTTCAGTTCGGCAGACTTTGGCATGTTTGTGTGCGTGCGACTAGACGTATGCGTGTAGACTAGCTGCTAACTGCTCATAACTGATTCTATCTCTTTTAGACACGATGCTAGGTGAGAAAGCGTGCTTTTTGGCCGCGCCCACGAGTGAGTTCGAGCCCGCGACTATGCAATAGCTTTACCGTGGCGGCAGTCCCCGAGTGCCACACGTTTTTTTTATTACAACGCTACACGCGTTGTAATAAAAAAAACGTGTGGTATCAGCACTGATCAGCACCCATCGGATTTGTCGTTCGTCGTGCGAACACTGTTCCGAAACCGATGGGTAGATTCGTACAATCCTGTCAGTGGACGCACTTGTATGAATTTCTACTCGAAGAATACTACGGTCAGTTTGATCCGATGCATCCGATACATACGATGCGTTGATGAATTTCAGTTGAATTGTAATTGAATCTTTAGACACGGCGGATCGCGGATACTATTTACATTAGCGCCTATTCATGAAGGTTCACATGAAGGTTCTACCCTGCGTAGTGCTTTAACGCTTCGCTTGAAAACTCCCTCGCATTCCACTCGTTTTTACGGCGATTCGTTCACTGTCCAAGCTGTCCGTTTGTGGAATTCCCTACCATTAACTGTGCGGCAATCTCAAAGTGTTTTAAGTTTTAAAATAGCTGTTAAAAGTCGTTATTTGCTTGAGTGTGATTGTAGGCATCAATTAGCATTGTTGTAATCCGAATGAATATATTATATATATTTACATGCGTCAAGTATAATATTATAATGTGTATATATATTTATATGTATTATATTTATTTAAGTTCGTTGGATATCTAGTTTTTAAGTATACATATTTATAATTTTTATTATTTTGCTGGTTGGGGGCCGCAGGGCTGCATGTGCAGTAGTGAGTTAGTGCTGCGGATGCACCCCTGTGGTTCTAGCTTATTAATTTGAATGGTTTTTTATTTAGTATTGTTTTTGTTTTATTTCATAATAGATAAGTAGTATTATTGTTTGTTGTACCATGCAACCCGTGTATGATTTCTTGTCAGTCTTTTAGGTTGTCTGGAAGAAATTGCCTAGCGATAAGACCGCCTATTGTACCGTGTATTACTAAGCTTTATTTGTATTGTTGTATTTGTTCTTTGGTGCAATAAAGTGTTTTGTATTGTATTGTGTATTGTATTCATTCGTTCAATTTCGTTCATACCTGTCCGCGCGGAATCCGCCGTGTCTGAACCAGCTCTTAGAGTGCGACACACAGCGACGCCATTAAGCTCCTCAGATAATACTGCTGTGCTAAGGGTAGTCTGTAAAATTTAGATTCATTGACAAAAACGACTGTTCGTAGTGTGTTCTAAAACCGAGCGAATTTGCATTTGATGACTCCATGTCCTATTTGTGACAAACTAATGCAAGTTAGGTAGTGGAGTATGTTCAATTAACATAACATTGCGCCGGTAACCCCACGAGAGGTAGGCATAGTACAAAGACATAATGAACTACGAATATTTCGCTAAAATATGTAGAACTAGCCGATGCCCCCGTTGTACACTCCGGGCTGAAAACTATCCTTTATATGTCTTAAAAATTACCCTTCACCTTTCAAGCAAATCTGTCTAGTCATTTTTGCGTGAAAGAGTAACAAATACATCCATCCTTACAAACTTTCACATATAAAATATTAGTAAGGATAAATAAATAAATAAATAGGCACAAATCACACAGATTGAGCTAGCCGCAAAGTAAGTTCGAAACTTGTGTTATGGGATACTAACTCAACGATACTATATTTTATAATAAATACATATAAGTTCGTTTTTCATCATGCATGACCCGACCAGGATTTGAACCCGGGTCCGGTGGCGGTCTGGCGTGGTAACCATTACGCCACGGAGGTCATCAAAGGATATTTATATGGTGGAAAAACGGAGTTCGATGGCATCGCTGTAAGTCGCACTCTAAATCAATCACGTAAGATAAACAACGTCGACCCCAGCCAGTGTTTGGATGGGTTTCGTTAGCTCGGGTTTCTCTGTTTTTTACTAAACACTATTTAAAACTTGGTCTTCGTTCTGTCCGATCTGTTATAACACACGTTTTTTTAAATGTCTTCAATTTCAACACTAACCTGTACGATTTGCATTTGGCAAGTGGAACTTTCCTGGGGCAACTTGTAAAAACTCTCGCAAAGTCCAGCGGCGTAATATCCCGAATTTGAATAAAGCCCACATTTAGATCGGGCGCGAAATAATGTTTAGTGATGTGGTTTATTTTATTTTGTACGTATTTATCGATAAAAAGGTATAGTTAAAAAAATATTATAATTGTTGTATTGGGTGGTCGTTGTTCGTGCGTCGTCAGTATGCAGTGGACGCACGAACAGAAATGGTTTACAAAAGTAAATGGTTTATTTTAAGAGTGAAGACAAGAGATAAAAAGAAAAAAATTACTAGAAAAGTTATGACAAAAAACATACAGACAGTTTCTGAAACATAGTTAAATTTTAATTCCACATTTCGAGCTATCTTTTTTCTTCTTCTTTAGTGCCATCACTCTGACGCCGAAGGTTCGCTACCAACATGGTAGTGTAGTGCATGGCAAAATGTGTAAACAATCCATTTATTGCAAAACTAGTAAAATACATACAACTTCGTTTGCGTATATCTCGCTTTCCCGTGGGAATTTTGAAAAATCCTTTCTTCGTACACCCCTAGACGCTGTAAGGAACCTACATTCCAAATTTGGAATCTCTAGACACAGCGGTTTGGGCTGTGCGTTGATATGTAATGTGTATCAGTCAGGACTTTGAATTTTATGTTTTATTATAGATAGATAGATTGAAAATATACTTCAATTATACACACAAAAAGACTGCAATGCTTTTTTACCGTATAACAAATAATGAAATTTAAAACGAGTTAAAAAAAGTTAATACAAAGTGTTTCGACGAAACAAATTGTGATACGGTATTTCGTTAAAAAACTTAATTGAACTTTTATTAAATAAATAATTTGATTTCTGAGACATATTATTTTGTACTATTTCTAACGTTTTGTTTGTGTATACTTTCCTCAATCAAATTGTCTATTACTTGAAAGTAACTGTTATTTAACTTTCCATTTATGCTTATTTTTATTTGGAGTGGTAGAGCATTTTGAAATTGACGAGCTAGATCAGGGAAATACTATCCTCTTACTGAATATTCGCAATAATCCGCATGTATAGACTTCTGCAGAGAAAAAAGAAGACTCTAATCAGACTGAAACTGCAATCAGTTAGGTTACTCTGCATAGCAATCGCGATTTTAATTTCAATTCTATATAAAAATGCAAAATTAACAGCCTGAAACCTGAAATGTTGTACTTTACTAACTATTTGGTTAGCTTAAAATTCGATTTCATTTAGTTTAGTATTTAGTTAATGCTAGCACAGAATACTAATGCTAGTGTAGCTGTAAAGAGTACCTTAAAGTCCAATGGCGATCGAGCGGAATTATCTTCAAGAGTAAGGGCGGCGGGGCAGATGTCAATGAAATTTGTCTCTTTAGTCGATTGAGGCCGGCCGGCCGGTGTCCGCGGACTCAGTGGACCCAGTCGATTTTTAAACTAGGTTATTGAGCCCGCTGACAAAATTTGGGATTTATACAGTCGGCAGCAAATAAATTTTAAAGTTATCAAATTGTTGACATGTATGGATTAGGAATACTGTAAGGTTTAAATAGAATACTAGATGTAATCCATATGTACAATGTTATTAATTTTCTTTTAAATACATTGTGAATTACTTGAGAAAACTTATTTTTTACTTCGTTTCGGGATTTGGTTTATCTGCAGCTGACTACCAATGCGTTTCCCTTTGTAACGAATAGGCCTGGAACTGCCTGGAAGCCTAGCCAACTCTTTACCTTTCTGCCTGTTATTGAATCAAGCAACTGCTCAATGTATTCCTTGTGTCTCTCTAATGAAGTAGCGGAAAATGCCATCGATACTATAGTCCAGAAGTGGAGAAACAGTCAGATTTTTAGACTGTGTGTATCTCTTTTTTTTTTACCACAAAGGTGGCAAACAAGCTTACGGTCTCCGTAACCTATGGACGCTTGCAACACCGGGAGCATCACTCGCGCGTTGCCGACCCTGTAAAAATCTTTTAATGTCCCTTTTGAAGAACCCCATAATATAGTCTAAAGGAAAGACCTCGGCGGGGATCTCATTCCACAGCCTCAGCGTAATTCATAAAAGCTCAAAATTAAAGACAAGAGAGCAAAAACAATATTATCGACAATAATTTAAAAAAACGTCGTAAAATTATCGATAATGTCTTCCCTTTACTGTGGAAGCGGCACCATCTGTCGTTCACTATACGCCAGCGAATGTTTCTCTGCATATTTGATTCTTTATTATGGTGTTAAAACCCCTCTGCCTGTTCTTTATTTCCAACCTATATACTGCAACTGATTTATTTCCGCTTAGGCTCAATGACATGGGGAAGGAAAAATAAACGGTCAAAATGGATTTGATGTCTATCGACTTTTTTGAGAGTTCCGCAAACGTTGCCTATATAGGACGAGTGTGTTTCACGCTTGTACACCTACCTAGTCTAGTATAGTTAAATGAAAGAGGTGAGATGGACCGTTTATGATTCAAGTTTATACAGGGTTGTAATTCGACGTATATTCGGAATCCGGAACATGTGTATTGGGGGGCTCAAAAGCAATTAAATGATCCACCCCAATACCTCTTATATTGACGGCCTCCGTGGCGTAACGGTTACCACGCTAGACCGCCATCCAGGAGGTCCCGGGTTCAAATACCGGTCGGGTTGTGATGAAAAACTAACTTTTTCTGATTATAGCGGGTCTTGGATGTTTATCTATATATGTATTTTGTTATAAAATATAGTATCGTTGAGTTAATATCCCATAACACAAGTTTCGAACTTACTTTGGGGCAAGCTCAATCTGTGCGATTTGTTAAAAAAAAGTGCTTGCGAAAAGTCAAGAGTTTGGCCCGCAAGAAAATATGATTTAGGTACCTATAACTTAACTAACTTCATTGGTTGACGGTACCACGCGTATAAATTCACGGAGAAATTAAGATTTGTAGACGAGGCGTAAGGCACAATCGGTATTGCTTACGTCTATAGGCTACGGTCACGGCTTACTATCAGGCCGACCGTATGCTTGTTTGCCACTTGTGTGGTATAAAAAAAAAACAAAGTGGCGTAAGGTTCGCAACTCATTTTACTAAGCCTCCGCGGTCTGTCAATCTGTCAGCGGATTGCATCTCACGAAAAAGGAAAGGATAATATCTTTTTACCATGACACTACCGGTAGAGCCACGGGAAAGAAAAATCTCCCATGACACTACTGATAGTGCCACGCAGTAGTGCCTAAGGCAATAAAGGCGAAAATAGATACCCAGTTGAAATTCTGACGATTTAATGTTTTCTAAGATCGATAGCACATGGTTTAATCTAAACGCGCAGAGGACCCGCGTTTGAATCCTAGTAACACGATATCTCGTAATATTATTTTTTAATTTATTTTTTATTTCACTAAGGTGGCAAACAAGCATACGGCCTGCCTGATAGTAAGCATCACCGTAGCCTATAGACGCTTTCAATACCGGGGGGTGGGGTATCACTCGCGCGTTGCCAACCCCCCCAAGTGGAGCTCTGGAGACCTTACTCACCGTAGGAATACAACATGGCCGAGACCAATGCTATTTGGCTATCTTCTGTAAGGTGGAGGTCCCCAGGCGGGCTGCTCCGATTTGAGCGCTGTGCCCTACCTCTCTTGAGCTCAAAGCAGAAATCAAATCCTCAAAACACTAATAAACAGATTCAGTCACTGCCTCTGGACTAGAGGTCACAGTTAATTGGGCGATCTAAACCTTCAATACTAAAGACAATCGCTATACATAAACTATTTATGCTGTTCTTTTACTTCTTTTACGGTTGCAACTGAAAATGCACTGATTGCTCAAATCATCATTTTTTATGCTACAACGGTGGCAAACAAGCATACGGCCCGCCTGATGGTAAGAGTCAGCGTAGCCACCATCATTGCGGTTCTTAATGCAATAACTATTTCTCAAAAACGCGTCTCTTGTAACATTGTTAGTTGGTCACGACCACTCAAAGCAATCTGCTACTGCCTGTAATTAAAAATTTCTTTGTGTAACCAAGATCCAACTTTGCTATTACTATTCTGTGTCGTCACATTCTAGTTAGCAAGTCTAATAAAGCTTCTTACCAACTCCTGGTTATGAGAAACTTGAGCTTATTTCTTATATGTATTCTGTATCATGATCAGGAACTTCTATTTAACAAGCCGTTTAAAAGTTATTAACCTAGTTTGAACAAGATGCGTTGTCGATTTTTTATTAAAAATTAATAGATAAGTTGGTATCCTACTTGGAAAGAATTTCCGTGCTTTTACGTATGCCCCGTACTGGATGTAGTTGACGAACATAAATATATTGGTCTCATGATTGATAGCCGATTCTGTTGGGGACCCCACAAAAGTCATGTGTGCAATAAGCTAAGGTCTGTCATGGGCAAATTGTATGTACTCAAATATAAACTTCCTTTTAAAACACTACGCTTAATGTACATGGCCCTAGCTGATTCGGTTATCAGTTATGGCTTGAGTAGCTACGGTAGAACATATATGCAACATATTTAGAGTGTATCTATAGGTTACAAGTTCAAATGTTAAAAATTATTACACCAAATTACATCCTTAAAAAATAAATGATGATGACAAAAAAATATTTAAGTACTGTAATGTCATGAGTGTCTATGAAAAAAACTTAAATTAAAAATTTAAAAAACCCCCGACTACCGCTAAAAAGTAAATAAATAAAAATTATGTACCCCCTATTCGACCTTTTAATTTTATGATATAATATTTATATTAGTTAATAGTAGTTAGTCATAATACCTACTTCCAAAGCGTCATCACGTCGGGGGACCGCTAAGTAAAAATTTATTACTAGCTGACAATCTAACAAATATCCCAAGGAATAGACCTGAAGACTAAAATTCATTCTATAGATGAACTTGAGCATGCTGTAGAGATGCTAAATATAATTATCCATAAGGCTGCCAACTATGCAACAACTTTCCACAAGGGCAAACCTCTTAAATATAACATCTACCCCAAGGACATAAAAGATAAAATACGAGAACGTCGCAAACTGAGAAAAACTTGGCAGTCAAGAAGATATCCTAGTGACAAAAAACTATTTAACGAGTGTTCGGCTGAACTCTCTGCACTCATTAAAACACACGTCAACAGCAACTTACAGGCTTACTTACAGAGTCTAAGCCCGACAGGGGACACAAATTATTCGCTCTGGAAAGCGACTAAGAAATTAAAACGTCCTAAATCGCATATTCCACCGATCAGAAATTGCACCGGAGGCTGGAGTCGATCAGATGAAGACAAGGCATCAGCTTTCGCTGAATACCTGAGTGACGTCTTCCAACCATTTCCCGAGAACAGTAGTGAACATACTGCTGAAGTAGCAGAGTTCCTGGAAACACCAACCCAAACCAACCCTCTCAAAAGTACTAGTCCAAGTGAGATACGTAGGGAAATAAAAAACCTACAGGAAGGGAAAACCCCAGGATATGACCAGATAGATGCAACGCTACTGAAACACCTACCGCACAAAGGAATAATGGGTCTGGTCAGAATCTTTAATATCTGTATAAGGCTGGAACACTTCCCTAACCAATGGAAGATCGCTCAAGTGGTGATGGTCCCCAAACCCGGTAAACCACCTCAAGAGACAACATCTTATAGGCCAATAAGCCTTCTGCCCATAATTGGAAAGCTGTTTGAAAAAATCTTGCTCAACAGGATGAAAGAACATCTCAGCGACATCCTTCCAAACCATCAATTCGGATTCAGGGAAAAGCACGGGACCGTTGAACAAGTTCATCGTATCGTTGACATCATTGGCAGAAGCCTGGAGAATCAGAAGTACTGCTCTGCAGCATTCTTAGATATAAGCCAGGCATTTGACAAAGTATGGCATCAAGGCCTCATTTACAAACTGAAGAAACTTCTGCCACACTCGTTCATCAACATTTTAAAATCTTACCTTGATAAAAGAAGCTTCCAAGTCAAGCAAAATAGTGAGTGCTCAATCCTCAGGGAGATAAAATCAGGTGTTCCTCAGGGCAGCATACTGGGTCCAACATTGTACCTTATATATACTGCCGACCTGCCTACCACTGATGACACAACTACAGCCACCTTTGCGGATGATACAGCAGTGCTATCGTGTGATACGAACCCAGAAACTGCCTCAGAGAACTTGCAGAGACACCTAAACAAAGTCTCTTCTTGGCTAAAATTGTGGAGAATAAAGGCCAACCAGACCAAGTCTACGCACGTAACATTCACGCTTAGGAAAGAGACATGTCCTCCAGTCACACTCAATGGCGAAGAAATACCACAGGAAGATCATGCAAAATACCTGGGAATGCACCTTGACAGACGGCTTACTTGGCAGAAACATATCTGGACCAAGCGTAAGCAACTCGATGCTAAACTGCGAGAACTTCATTGGTTGATAGGGCGTCACTCCCAACTCAATAACAACAGTAAAATCACCGTCTACAAAGCAATATTAAAACCAGTCTGGACGTACGGTATCCAACTATGGGGAACAGCCAGTGTGAGCAACATTGAGATCCTTGAAAGGTTTCAGACCAAGGCTATGAGAGCAATGTTTAACATCCCTCAATGTATCAGTAACAGATATATCTACCTGGACCTTAACATTAAGACAGTCAAGCAAGAAATCACCACCTACAGCACGAAATATCAGAGCAAAATTGCGAACCATTCTAATGAGCTTGCACGTGCCTTGACTAACGAGGGAGGACTTCGCCACTTGAGACTGAAACGCAAAGCCGTCTCAGTCTTAAGCACCAGATTTATAACGGGATAAGGAGCTGCCGGATAAACCAAACATTGGACCAGCTCTTCTGCAATATTTAAAGCGGACCATATCAATGAGTGGCTTATCGTCCCTAGACGGATTGCCATGTTGCAGAAACAAAAAAAAAAAAAAAAAAACTAGCTGACAATTTGATATCTACTGTCTATTAGTTAATAGTACCTACACAGTTATGTTTAAATGTCTATAGCGGTCCCCCGACGTGATGACGCTTTGGAAGTAGGTATTATGACTAACTACTATTAACTAATATAAATATTATATCATAAAATTAAAAGGTCGAATAGGGGGTACATAATTATTATTTATTTACTTTTTAGCGGTAGTCGGGGGTTTTTTAAATTTTTAATTTAAGTTTTATTTGAAGTTTTTTATAGTTTCGTTCTTATTTTATTCTAATCCCTATCCGTTTAATTTGTATTTTAGTTATGTATGAGAGGTATTGCGAAATATGTATGAGAGTATTGTGAAATATGTATGAATGGTATTGCGAAATATGTATGAGAGGTATTGCCAAATATGTATGAATGGTATTGCGTGAAATATGTATGAATAGTATTGAGAAATATGTATGAGCGGTATTGCGAAATATGTACGAGAGGTATTGCGAAATATATATACCTAAAAGGTATTGTGAAATATGTATGAATGTTATTACGAAATATGTATGAGAGGTATTGCGAAATATGTATGAGAGGTATTTAAAGTACTCGTCAAGACGTATCAAACGAGCCCAAACTCGATGGGGTTATGTCTTTTAATTACTGAGTTCCTACCCATGACCATCTTCCAGCTCCATCATCAGATCAGCTCCATAACTGTTTTAACAAATGTGTGTGACCAAGAGTAGGTCGAGCCTCGATCGCTTCGCTCGCTTGGTTTTTGATGGTCACAAGTCAAACCCAGCAACGGCGGAATATCATAGATAGTCATCCAGCTTTATCATCAAATCCTGGTTACCATCCTGCATCAAAGTACTCGTCAATACAGATCAAACGAGCCCAAACTCGATGGGGTTATGTTATGTCGTGTAATTACTAAGTTCCTATGGCCACCTTCCAGCTCCATCATGAGACCCGGGTTACCATCTGGCACCAAAGTACTCGTCAAGATGGATCAAACGTGCCCAAACTCGATGGGGTTATATCGTTTATTTACCGAGTTCCTTATGGCCACCTTCCAGCTCCATCTTCAGACCCTGGTTACCATGTAGCACCAAAGTACTCACCAAGACGGATCAAACGAGCCCAAACTAGATGGGGTTATGTCGTTTAATTACTGAGTTCCTATGGCAACCACCCAGCTCCATCATCAAACCCTGGTTACCTCTAGCACCAAAGTATACAGATACACACGTCAAACTTATAACACCCCTCTTTTTGGGTCGGTGATAAAAACACAGCGCGATAGCAAAGCAATAAACATTAAGGATGACGAGCGAAGCCGCGAGCCCAGCTAGTGAATTATACCTAAAAATGAACTATTCAATGAGACCATTCCAATGAACCCAAACACGATACATCTGCTGTAATTTGACGAGGAGTTGAGTATACTGCAGGTTCCAGATGATGCTGCAGCATCAGATCAAGTTTACCATATTCTTGCAATGTCATGACAGTAACAGTATACCAAATTTCAAATCGATCTAACCAGTGGAAGTTGCTCATTTCCCTTCATCAAACAGAAAAAAGCTGGTGATCTTCAAACGGCTGAACAGATTTTCATGAATCATGGCTAAGAACACTCCCGCACAGGTCACCTTTCAAACAAAAAAAACTGCATCAAAATCGGATCATCCGTTTGGTTGCTACGATGCCACAGACAGATCCACAGATACACAGATACACAAATACACAAATACACAAGTACACAAATACACCCCTCTTTTTGCGTCGGGGGTTAAAAATAGAATACCAGATCTTAACAGAATTGAAAAATTTAGATTGTCTTATAGAAAAAAAACGACCCAATTACTTAAGATCAGTGGAATATTTAAATAGGTTTATTTTACCTAAAAATAATAACTTGTACGGAACTAGAGTTACCAGTTACATTATTCCGTATTACCTAAATAAGCTTCCAACTAATCTGCAAAACTGTTATGCAAAAAATCACAATAAGTTTGCTCTAATGTTGAAACAGTACTACCTACCTTGTAAATTTATAAATAACAATAGCGACTCACCGAAACCCAGATAAGCCCTGCGAGGTTTTGGTGGTTTGGTACCTGTACTTTATATTGTAATATTAAGAAACTTGAATAAATGATTTAAAAAAAAAAAAAAACAATTATCTAGTAACAAATATTTTTATGTTAATCATGTAAGCATCGCTGCGTTATGAAACTTTGTAATTACCTATATATACAGGGTTATTTTTAAAACATTGAAGACCTCTTAGGGGGTGATACTACTCTTCAATACGAACAATATTTATTATGGGACCAATTTTTAAATAAATAAAAAAAACAACTGTTCCATAGAAAATATCCTTTTCTACTCGACAAAATGTATGGAACAGTTGATTTTTGTTTCGTGATTTCGACGTTGCTCCCATAGTAAATATTGTTCGTATTGAAGAGAATCACTCCCTAAGAGGTCTTCAATGTTTTAAAAATAACCCTGTATAGTACAATACAATACTATTGATAAATAAAAAATTATTAATGCAATATTTAAAAAACCTGAATCATATTTACAGCCATCATTGGCTAAATGTAATCATGAAATAAGCTTTATTTCCTTTGACACTAGATGGCATTGTCTAATTGCGCCATGCATACAATCCTACTAATATTATAACGGCGAAAGTTTGTGTGTCAAATGGCGAGGCCAGTTTTTATGATATTTGGTATGTAGGTAGCTGATACCTTGGATTAACACATAGGGTACTTTTTATCCCGAAAAGTATACGCGATTCCCGTAGGATTTGATCAAAAGTCTGATATAGATGGCGCTGCTGTGCATAAATAAATACACGCAAACGAAGTTACGCGGGTTTCACTAGCAGAATTATAAAAAGAAAACCCAATTGTTTTAATGCACAACTAAATCGACAAGATAATTTGAATTTATAATTTATTATATTGTGCATTTTACTCATTCTACATAAATAAGTAATACGTTATGTACCATTGATATTAAGACTACCTAACCGTCTTCAAACTAATCTCAGTTTGCCTAACGAACTGACCAAAATGAAATAGGGAGACACACCAATTTATCGTCATCATTTATTCTCAGTTCATTCCCTTCGGTAACCAACTGTCTAAATAAAGAATTCTGTTTACCTAAACGTGCAATTAATTGTCTTATACAGTTAGTTAGGGGATAAGACTTATATCCAATGCAATTTTGTTTTTTTTTCTTATAACCTCCTTCACCTTACGGAAGATGGTATAGCCAAATTGCTTTGTTCATTTTGTATTCCTACGGTGAGTAAGGTCTCCAGAGCTCCACTTTTTGGGAGAGTTGGCAACGCGTGAGTGATACCGGTATTGCAGTATTGCTAGCGTCTATAGGCTACGGTGATGCTTACTGTCAGGCGGGCCGTATGCTTGTTTGCCAACCTTGTGGTATAAAAAATAAAATATTTAGCAGATTTTCTTAAATATTGAAGAGCTCGTTGATATTGTTGCTCGTGCGTGCCAAAGTGTATGATGTATGAACACACAAGTTAAGCGAAGAGAATAAAATGCTGAATTAGTTACTTTATTTGGATAGTTATGTGTGGAGATGTCGGTCTTGGCTGATGTCGATAGATAACTGCCGCGAAGCCAAATCAATGAGTCAGCTAGTGTTTTCAAGTTAATTGACCTACAGCTTGTGTTATTACAGGAAGCTCAGTTTGAATACACTGCAACAATTTTCTTATTATAATAATGCTCAAAATAAAACCAAATTAAATATGAAAAACAAGGTATAATAAAAAATAACAACAAAATAAATAAATCAACTACAACATGAAGACAGTTGAAAATGACTTAAAAATAATCAACAATATTTACAAGGCACGGTTACGAACACACAAAGGTGGCTTCAGACGATGAGTAAAATTTACTTTGGAAGCGAACTATACCAAACCGAACGTGGAATAACAAAAAAATCGTATATGAACGTCAATAGCGAGCGACGACGCATTAGATTCAACGAAAGTTGATTTAGCGCGCGGTTTTCATCAGGTATTGGTGGTTCGTCATAATTATTTAAAAAACGTACCGTCAGAAGCCACTTTAAGACACACACACACATTTTAACCTAATGGCTTTTATGATGGTGGATGGTCTTGTAAATCGGGATTTTAACTGGATAAGGCTGGGGTACGTGGACTGTTACGGTCTTCTCCACTTTAATTGGGACATGTTTCTCCACAGGGTACGGTACATGCTTAACTACTGGATAAGGAACAACTTTTTCAATTGGAATATTAATCTCTGTCTCAACTGGCACAGCTACAGGCTTATGTACTGGTACTTTGACAGGGTATGGCTGAGGTACACCGACGAGAATAGGTTTTGGCACGTTCACATGGATCGTCTTATGAACTGGTACTGTAACATGTTTGTACAGGGGTACAGTCACTGGGCTTTCGATATCAGTGTGTTCTCCTACTGGGATCGAATGAGCTTGGAATTCATGGCCGTGTCCTCCGAATTCATGACCGCCGTCTTGTAAAGTGAAGCTCTGATGACTGTCACCTCCATGTCCACTGATATCACCGCCATGACCGCTCAATTCAGCTCCTTGGCCTCCAAAATCGTGACCTTGGAAACTATCGCTGCCGTGGCCGAAACCTTGACTACCTAAGTCATGTGCCGCTTGAAGGTAGCTATCCCCACCGAATCCATGTCCAAAACTTTGACCTCCAAAATTGTGGCCTCCGAAATTGTGGCCTCCATCACCATGTCCTTCCAGCTGCTGAAGACCTTCGTGTCCAAATGATTGGCCTCCAAAATGTTGTCCACCATAATCTTGCCCCTGTAACTCATGTCCTCCCTGATTTGAATCATGTCCACCCAAGTCGTACCCTCCAGATTGACCTCCCAGACCCTCATGTCCTGACTCTTGATTTGAATAGCCACTGGATTCAAAACCGGCCTTGCAGGAGGCGACTGCCAACAACAAACATACCTGTAAAAAAGAAAAAAAAAATATTTAAAAATTTCAGGCATTTTTCCTTTATATCTGACTAGAGGATCCCTATTTTTTACGAAAATAAAATATAGCCTATCTATGTCACTCAAGAGTAGTGTAGGTTTTCAACGGTGAAAGAATTTTTGAAATCGGTCTAGTAGCTTTTGAGTTCATTCGTTTCAAACAAAAATACAAAAATGGAAATCTTTACTCTTTATAATATTAGTAATATTAGTATAACCTTGTTTGCGTGTCTCTTTTCCATGGGAATTTAAAAAAAATCTTATAAAATGCATATGCATATGTATGTACGTCATACCATCCATTTTCAGATCTCTACGATCAGCGTTTTAGGCTGTGCATAGATCCATCACTCAGTCAGTCATTCAGATAAAAGCATTTTATACGGTTACCATTGTATTTTTACATTCATTCATTCTTTTGTTCCATCATTCAATTAAACCTTCCAGTTTTTAGCTTTCAATCGAACTTTTTACATATAAAAAATATATTAATATTTTTTGCTCATTAATCTGCATTTTTTTTCAGAAAAAACACTAGAAATAAAAGCTCCATCGTATTGCTTTATAAAAAGTATTTAGTTCCATTGAATTACTCAAAAAATAAAATTTTAAAAAACTAAAAATATTATGCATATTGTTGTAATTTAAATTGTACATATTGTTGTAATTTTTTTTACATGGCTGGAGAAGTGTAAATAAACTATTAACAACCTAACACCACTATGTACACATTTGTCATGCAACTATTTCTTTCCAACTTTGAACTATAAAAAATGTTTCTTAATTTAAAAAACAAATACTTGAATAACAAAAACAAATAATGTTAATACGAGTAATGATGCTTTTGTTTAAACAAGTTAAATAATTGAAACACCTCTTTAACTTAACTCTTTAAACAAGCAATTAGTATAAGGATGCTTCAATACAACATTTTGTGTATTTTAAGTTAATGTTTAACAATTAACAATAGCGGTATTATTAACTTGAGCATACATTTACCACAATAATGGTAACCGCTGGAAACAAAATAAGATGACATCATTACAATAAACAATTATGAAGTAAATTGACGACCTCCGTGGCGGTCTACCACGCCAGACCGCCACCCAGGAGGTCCCGGGTTCGATCCCCGGTCGGGTCATGATGAAAAACGAACTTTTTCTGATTGGCCTCGGGTCTTGGATGTATATCTATATATGTATTTGTTATAAAATATAATATCGTTGAGTTAGTATCCCATAACACAAGTTTCGAACTTACTTTGGGGCTAGCTCAATCTGTATGAAATGTCCCTATATATTTATTTATTTATTTAAATAAAACCCCCAATTATCAGCACCCGTAGTAACATAACATATTACAACATTAACACTATCCTTACTATTATTATAAATGAGAAAATGAGTTTGTTTGTTTGTTATTCCTTCACGGCTTGACTAAGCAGCCGATCATTATGAAAATTTGCGTACATATTGTTAGGGGTATAGAGTCCAACATAGGCTACTTTTTATCCCGTGAAAGTATGTCGTTCCAATGGGAAAATATTTTTTCTACTATAGAGGGCGCTGTATCGGCCAACAGATGGCGCCACAAGTCGCGCTATGGGTTGTTTTGTTGTCAAACGACGTCTATGTCATAAAATTAAAGCGAGCGAAGCCGCAGGGAAAAGCTAGTTAATAAAAAAATCAAGTAAATCCCTTCACACAATATTTAGAAATCTTTAATCATATATACATGATTGGCGCTGTTGATAAGATGGAACCCTGCTCGCAGATTATTAAAAAGTTACTATGCCCTGCTAACATTTGGGGCTTTCCTCCTAATTTTGTTATTGTGATTTCAACTTGTGGTGCCCTCTGGTAGGATCACCACCACCACCACCGCTCGCCACTTTCGGGCTGTTATGTAACATATGCCAATTGCATCCGGTAATAAAAAAAAATTAGTAAAATCCACATTTTACTTTCCAATATAACAATAATACTTAAAATTCATGTAACCGCTACTCAATTACCCGTCTTGTTGAAATTACAAAAGGACTATTTCGTTTCAAAGTGCTACCTTTCACTTTTTAGAGATACGCATAAAATGTGTACGGATGAAGACAGACCTGGGCTTATAGTGTCGTCAAGGGAAGTATGTTTTGCCTTATGATGGTTTTTATTCAATTTGTAATATGAGTAGTTGATCAGCGCTAACTTTAGCCATCCGCGCTGGACGTCCGCGCACAATGCACCTCAGGTAACCCTCTAGCCTCTATCTCGTTTATCTGATTCATTATCTGTCAAAAAAAGTGACAAGGTCGGAAAAATCTGGTCATAAAAGCCCTATACGCATTATCCATCCGCGCTGGACGTGGCACGACGCAAAACACACGTGCGTAGGCTTGCTGGACTACAATATTGTCGTCTAGCAGGCCTACGCAAGTGTGTTTTGCGTCATGCGTGCATCTTGCACGGACGTCCAGCGCGGACGGATAATGCGTAGAGGGCTTTTATGACCAGATTTTTCCGACCTTGTCACTTTTTTATGACAGAGAATAAATAAACGAGCTAGAGGGTTACCTAATGGTTAGCAATCACTACTGAGTGCTGCCCATAGACATCTACGACTACAAAGATCTTGTCTATTTTGTGTGAAAATGTCCGGGAAGGTAGCATAGCGAATTAAGTAAATTTTAAAACCATGGCTTTTCTTCTATGTATGATTCTTTCTATCATAAAAAGTTTTCAAATTTATAAAACATAACACTTTATTATTGTAAAATATTAATAACTACTTAAAAAGCTCAAAGGTATTAAGAAAGTTTTTTCTTTTTTTAATAAAAGTTAGTTTAATTGGATTTTTTCTGTGAAATATTCACTTAGAATAATTTACACTCCTAGAGACTTGTTTAAATTGTGTAATAATGAAAAGAGAGGTGACTGATCTATCAAATCACAGTCTGATAAATTCACAATGTATGTATTATTTAAATTTCGGCTTGTACACGTCATCACGTTCGTATGTGACCAAATAACTCGTAATAAGGCACCTGTAGGGACGTGGAGTTTTCACATTAGCGAGCGACATGTGCCTACCCGCTTTTTCCCTTTCGAACTTCATTTCCCAGTATCTTTTACCAAGTTTAGCGAATAAGTTAAGCAAGAAAATAAACTACTGAACCCTACTTATATTAACAGTACTATGCTTGTCGAAACGTCTAAAAATAAACGGCCGGTTCTCTTATCTTTGATGGCTCTCAAATTTGATTACTTTTTTATTGTAATTTAATTTAATATTCCGATTTCATTCATAACTGTCATGATAATAATTTTTTATCATATTGAGCTGTCTTATTTGTCGTTAAGTAGACATTGAAGACAAACATGATTTTAATCTTTAAAATGATATAAAGTTCAAAGTAGGTCAAAAGAAAGTCTGTGGCAGCTACAGTTTCTGTACTAATAAGCAACTAATCTAACTTTTCATCAACATTATTATTATTAACCCCATTATTCATCCCATTGCAGGGATACAGTGGCGCGATTATGCTTACGAAAGATGATGTCGTTTTGATGTCAATATGGTGTTGATCCCAAGATTAGATCCTAATTCGTACCATTGAAATTTTATACTTTACTATTTGGTTAGCATACAATCCGATTTCATTTAGTTTAGTATTTAGTTAGCGCTAGTTTAGCTATAAAGAGTACTTAAAATTAACAATTCAATGGCGATCGTACGGAATTATCTTCAAGAGTGAGGGGGCAGGTCTAGGGGAAATCCAAGGATGCAGTTGGACGACTTGACTGCCTTTTGAGCAGATTGGGAGGAACTGGCGAGCGACAGAGATGCTTGGAGGCGTAAAGGGAAGCCTTTCCCAGCAGTCGGACCTGAATAGTTTATTAATAATAAAAGTAGACTTTTATTAAGTTATGATAATAGTGAGTCGTTATTGATAAAATTGGAGCATAAAATCGTGTGGAAATGATCAATGATCAAAGACCGTGACTTCAATGTGAATGACTGACATAAAGTTATATCATAGCTAGTTCCAAGGTGAATGTATTTAGGATAGTTATCCACTAGTTGTACGAATAATTGCCGTGCGCGAATGTTCAGACAGAATGAAATCGTTTGTTCATAAAGTAGGCCTTCAAAGGCACGTTCTCTATTGATGTTTACATAATATTTCAGTGTTATACAGGCTATTCAATAAACTACCGCGATTTCAGAAATAAAGCGCAATGACCACTGAAAAAAGAAATGGCGAAGGAATCCCAGTTACTAATCATTTGTTTTGGTCATTCTTAATTGTGAATTCAAATGACATGTGAGTCATTGTTTGATATTCAACGTACAGATAATTCCTAGGATTCGAGATCGCCGCCTTGTCAACGAAGGTCGTCAAGATGGCGACCTCGGATCCTCACAGTACCACGTTGCCTTTTTAAAGTGTAGTTTTTTGTTAAAAAGTGTTCATTTAAAATACTCGACATTGGCGAAATTGTTTATGTGTCGTTAAGACACGACAGAAACGCCATTAATTAAGACAAAAAAAAAGATAATACTTATTATTATTACTACTATACTTTTAAATCATAATAATAGTGTATTTTTTTTAAACGCATAGTTAATAACCGCATAACAGTAGCTTAGTTCACCCGAAAAACACTTAATATTAATTCATCATCATCATAATATCAGCCACTGCTGGACATAGACCTCCCCCAAACGCCTATTTAATTATGTGGAAATCGCCAATATACTGCAGATTTCGAGATAGGTTGAAACAAATTGTTTTTAAAGTGAGTATCGATCGAAGCATTAAAAATAATGAATAAAAAAAATTTTTTCAAATAAGTACAATAAATTCGTACGTCAATAATTTAATGTTTCATTGAAAATATAGTACAAGAACAAGAACATCGATTTAAAAAAATGCAAAAAATTCGTACAAGTACGTTTTTAATGGAAATTCACCTTTAGGAATTAGTCGCTTGTTCATTTTTTATCTTTCACAACGAAATGAATACCGTTCAGTTAGTTTGATATAATAGACAGTTTGTCGTTTTTATTAAAAATCTTTTTTTATTGATTACGTTAATGTAAACATAGGTTCTGAGACTTCTGAGTACGGTCAGCAACAGAAGTGAAATAACTTTTAGTACAGCCAACAAAGGAAATAAAGTGCATGTCAAAGTGAAACGATCACGCAAGTTAAGTAAAGACGACCCTAGTCAATATTAGGATGGGTTAAAAAAATTGGAGTTCGAACCAGGGACCAATCTTTAAGCTGGTTTCCTTATTCAATTAGTCTCTCTTCTTAAATGAAGTCCACATATGTTTATAACCGCAAATTTAGTTTCCTCATGTAGTAGGACACGGAAATGGAGTTTAATCGAAAAATATGTTAATTAAAGGGAAACGCGACCGCAGCCATCATTAAAATACGTTTAGGTACTTACTCTATATTGCGTAACTTGCATAGAGAAACATTGCACCCGTTAAGGTTGTCACCACCAAATAAATATAATATATTTAGCTCTATAACCAGTGGGCTTATCTGTTAATAAATCAAACATCAAACTCACTCACTACTTTACTTCACATTTTGCGTGACAAAGATGCCGATTGTATGTAATTTTATCAATTTTAGTTAAGAGAAAAAGCCCACTGTTTAATAACGTCAGAAAATTGGTAATAGGTAAGTTTATTTGGCAAAATAAAACTTTTTTTTTACATCATAACAAAATAATGAAGGCACGAGTAGGTAGATGTTTTTTTAAAGATAAGACATGTACATTGCATGTAAAAATGAAAAACGAATGTGATGTAATAGTAGAAAAACAAATTGAAATACCTATTTAAATTAAATTAAATATTTCTTGCCATAATGTGGCAACACCGTCTTATCGGATCACTCTATTTTATGATCACGTCATATTATTTTTTAATGAGTTTTCAGATTAAACATATTTAGAGACACCTTCCCCGTGAAAAAGTAGATACAGTAATAAATTAAATGTGTAATTTAATCTACTCTATATTTTCATAATTGATAACCCTGTGTAATGTCAATGACCCAGCCTCCGGGCGCGCAGAAAAACACAAAAACGGCACAACCACAAACACGCGTGTTTACCGCGAAAATTATGTGAAGCAAAATAACGCAAGGCATATTTACATGTTGCGGACGACATCACATTTTTCATGTCTTTATTTATGAATTTTAATATTCTAGTTGGAATACAAAATTAACTACAAAATTAATCATGCCCAGTTATTTTGACGGAATTAATGACGATCGTGAAATAAACCTGTAAATACTACCACATTATAATTTATATTATTAATTTTTAATTATAAGACACCTTTTACCTTGTATCATATTTAAAGTGATTATCATGATTTTTTATATTAGATCTTTTACCGCCTGAAACACAGGATTTTCCTAGCTCAGGCACATAATGTTATACTTTTACCTTAATTGTTTTTATACTGTTAATTAATGTAACACTAGCCGTAAGTTTTATGAATAAAGATTTTATTTATTTATTTTATTTATTTATTTTTTACATAACATGCACACATGCACTATAAAAACCAAAATAAAAAGTATACGTCTCAGATTCTCGATTGTTTTATTCTGAAACAACTGTCTGCCATGCAGTTGAAGTAAATTGCTGGAAGTGTGCTAAATTAATGTAGATATCTTGTTTATAATGTAAACTAGAGAAACCCGCGATTCGTTTGGGTAACTCGCTTTCCCGTGGGTATTTTGCAAATCCTTTTTTATCGTCATACAAACAGCACACCCATTAAATTTCAGGTCTCAATGAGAGTCTACGGCTGCCTACTAGCTGCTTAATTACCATTAGGACAGGTTCTATTTTCCCATGAATTTAATAAAAAACTTCATTTTTTTAAATAAAATAATAATTCGACGAAATAGTATTGGGTTACTGGCTGGTAACCAACCAGGGAATGCTTGTTTGTCATTTAATTCTAAAATAATGTGTCTATCTTTTATATAACATTACATAAACCAGAACTAGGTCTGTAATAGCGTTTACTTGTCTAGACAGTTCCGATATTGAGTAATACCGTTCGATTTTGTTACGCTTGAGCAAATAATTAAGAAATATGGGTTATACGTTTTTGCCTGTGGACTGTGCCATTGAACTTCTTGCAATGTCAGATGTTTACAATAGCGTACCTTAAAAATAGCATACTAGACACTAACGTACACGTAACGTACTAGAAAAAGTGGAGGGGAAAAGACCAAGTGGAAAAAGCCCTAGAATCTGAGAGATACTAGTGCGTACAGAAAACCTAGGACTCTTGTGTATTTCATTTTAATTGAGATACCTTCTACAGACAAACCTAATTCCATAAAGAATGCAAAATTAAAAAAAATACCGCATTTTTTTTCAATACCGGTAATATCGGGATCCCGGTATTTAAAAAACATTCGCTAATAATACCGGTATTGAAAAAATCCGGTAGGTATTTGGAAGCCCTAACACTAACTTGGTCGAACAAGCTCATTTTCTTAAATGCTCTATTTATCATTAGATACAATTTTATTAGTACCTACACTATAGTTCTTAAGTAACTCAATACGCAGCTGAAGATAAGCGACGTAAAATTCTGTGAAATTTGTAACAAAATACTTTAACGAATTTGTAACAAAATAATTACATGTCAAAATTACATGTCAACTGTCAGTCAAACTTCTCAGAGAAAGGGACCGCTCACTTCAAACATTCCTACACCTGGGAATTTACAACTAAGTTACTATTACACCTGTTTTACACGTTACGACAAATCGTTACGTCATCGTATCGTACAGGCCCGGTTTCCATCAAAGCGGAGAGGAGAGATGTACCACACGGGTACACACATCTCCGCTCGGCCGTGCCCCGCTTGCTTGCGAGCTGCACAAGATTCTATAGAAAAACGGTCTCTTCTCCTCTCCGCTTTAGTGGAAACCGAGTCATAGCCAATGAAAGAGATGATCAGGACAAATAATGATTTAACTTTTCTAAATGCATGGAAGGATTTACTCAAAATCAATACCATTCACATTATACTTTGGAATGCATCATACTATGTTTCACAACGATTATTATTGGCATAAAAAGTCTTTGTAGTTTTGTAGAGAACTTTCTACCATAGTTAGTTACATCTTTCAATGGTTGACTGTTCATTCGACACAAATTAAATTTTTACGTTAAAAGTAAATTCGTCACAATTTATAGGTGTTTACTCCGTGACAAATATACTTTAAGACGAATCTACAACAACCCGTATGAACCCTTTAAACTGTACAATCCGATCGTAACGATATATGGTAATATGTGATGAAAACTTTAACGCAAATATAAATTCTCAGTTATAAACAAAACATTATTTTAGCTACCATTATTAATAGCTATTCTATAAATAGTATTTTAAATGTAAGTCTTTGAACTTTTACGTAGAACTTATTATTTATTGTTTCGATTCAGAAAAAAAGTGATATTAATGTCTAGCCGTGTTACATTTCATTTGTGAACTAGGAAAGAGGCAATTCAGTAAATGTAATAATAATACAAGACAATATTATAATTACAAAATCGCATATTACTTCAACTTTATTTTAGAAGATTAAGCCTTAGCTTTTCTATTTGCATTACCACAATTAATTAATTGATTCTACTAACGGACAGACAACTCATATATCATTGGAAAATGTAAGAGAGTATGCAGATGACGTATTTTTACGCATAGACGCAATTCAGATTTTATTATATTATTTGACGACCTCCGTGGCGTAATGGTTACCACGCCAGACCGCCACCCAGGAGGTCCCGGGTTCGATCCCCGGTCGGGTCATGATGAAAAACGAACTTTTTCCGATTGGCCTCGGGTCTTGGATGTTTATCTATATATATATTTGTTATAAAATATAATATCGTTGAGTTAGTATCCCATAACACAAGTTTCGAACTTACTTTGGGGCTAGCTCAATCTGTATGAATTGTCCCCATATATTTATTTATTTATTAAGGCAAAATTACACAGTTAAGGCGCATTGGTCGCTGCTCGTGCGTCGACAGTACGTAGTTGACGTACGAACAGCAATGAATTCCTATCAAACGTGTTTACCAAAAACAACACGTTTGATAGAATGTGAAAAGGGTTAAGGCGTGGTGTGTCGTGACGTTAGTCGTGACAGAATAATATCGGTTTCATACTTTTAATGTTTCATAGGTTTACTTATGGAATTAAAACAATGCTAAATGTATGAAACGGTTATCCTTATGTCGCGACACGACACACCACACTTTAACAACTATGCTTACGTTTAAAAAAGTACGTGTTTTGTTTTTCAAATAATTTTATTACTTTTTGCAAATGGTTAAGTGGTAATTTGTCAAGTTTTTGTTATTGTTTCGAACAAAAAAATAAAAAATGCGATTCTGGGCCTGAATGCGATAAAAACGCAATAAATTCAACAATATACGTTTGTGATATCTCGGCACGTTAAAAATACATGGTGTGTTGGGCCTCTTACACATTATATATTAATTTAAACGCCTAATGAAAGGTATCTAATTGATTTATCATAAATCAACATGACTAATGATAATGCATTAGATTCGTTTTGTAATAATATTAATTTCATGATTCAGACAGCGTGTTTAGACCTAAGTAAGCTATCGTGAGGTTGTCTAACATTACTTCTTGTCTTTAACGATTCTAGGTCAATGGGATGTAAATGGAGTCTCAGGCGATTAAGAGGCCTAGTGTCGAAAAGTGATCTTTCGGCATCAGAGGGGGTTCGAGACCTGCACGGGGCAAACTTGAAATCTGACGGCATTTGTGTTTGCCCTTAAATCTACATTAAGAGAGGTAGGTCACAGCGGATAATCCGCTCAAATCGGAGCTGCCCGTCTGGGGAAGGACCTCCAACGTACAGAAGATTGTAGCCAAATAGCATTGGTCTCGGCCATGTTGTGTTCCTACGGTGAGTAAGGTCGCCAGAGCTCCACTTTGGGGGGCTGGGATGGTTGGCAACGCGTAGCGTGAGTGAAACCCCCGGTATTGCAAGCGTCTATAGGCTACGGTGACAGCTTACCATCAGGCTGGCTGTTTGCTTGTTTGCCACCTTTGTGGTATAAAAAACCCATAACACAAGCAGGTTACCAGGTGGCGTTGTGTAAATTATGAAGAATTTATGAATGTTTCCGCGATAGATGCAATAGTAGATTACTGACTACTCATCAGTCATCAAGGAAATGATTTAATGACTGTCGTATTTGTGACGTAACTAGTCATTTGAAATGGCTAAATGATAGCCAGGTACATTGAGTACTTAGCCCTATTGAACAGAGACGCCTTCAAGTCCATTGGTTTTGTCCAAATGTGTTGGTATTTTTTACATATCGCTCACTATTTTGTTTGCGCGCGTAGTAATTGACAACTGAGACTTTAGGACAATTATTTTTGAAGATCATTTACAAACATTACGTCTCTATTGGTAGCTCGACCCTAGCTTGCCGTAGCCTAGGGTATGAACACGATTTATAGCGCAGAAATTGACAATCAGAACAACATTCTTATTTACTTGGTTACATTTTTCGGACACGGCTTTGAGTTTACATTACCTATATATTAACGTATATATAACGTAGAGAGAAAAGATTTTTATTGCTAAAATTTACGGCAAATCCTTGTTTCTACTCTTGTAACTTTACACTATTTTGTTAGGGTACAAATTCATTTAGATTAGTTTAGTTTTTGTATTAGGTAAATAATCCAATATCGATCGAGCGAAATTATTTTTAAGAGTCCCCTGGATATGATATCCTCTGGACTATCACCTGTTGTTGTTATGCCACTAAGGTGGCAAACAAGCATACGAGCGCCTGCAACCAGTCACCTTAGACTATGGACGTTTGCAATACCGCGGGTATCACTCGCGCGTGGCCGACCCTGTAAAAAGTGGACCTCTGGAGACCTTACCCACCGTAAGAACACACCCTTTATTTTTATTTTTTATTAATTGATATGTTTAGGTTTGGGTGTACTAACACCCTTTTCTGAGACACCGGACTGTTGCAGGAGCGTAGGGCTCTCACCGCCAAAAGAACACAACATGGCCGAGACTAATGCTTTTATACAATATTGCTTTTCAGATTTTACCATTCATATTTTGAATAATCTAAGGTCTTAATCACTATATAAGAACCAAAAAATCATACTCGAAGACATAACCAAGCTGTACTTTCATTTCTAATTACTTATACTGAACATTCTCAAGTAGAATTAACTTTATGACAAAGTATATAGAGTTTATATTTGTATAAATGATTTGAACATTTATGTTTCATAAAAGCCTTAGTACCGACTTGAGATAAATACCCAGATAAATTCGCATAGAACTTTATTATGAGCTTTTTATATGAATATGAGCAAAGTCTCAGTGATAAAACGAACGGGGGAGCTTTTCCAAAACTTTTTGATTACATCTCATAAGCTTTGGTAATTAGTAAAACTAATTAGTGGAAATGTTTTCGTAAGTAATTTTCTAGAAAACTTTTTTTTCATATTTTTTTGGAAACTAAAATTAAGCTGCTTGAAAGAGGTATAGCTTAGTGCAGTAAGGGTCTGTCTTTTGAGTCAGAATATTCAAAAATTTCAATTTACAAAATTTTACCCGCGAAATCTCATTGATTCCGTTCCCTTATTGATATCCGAGATAAAAAGTTTCCTATGTGTTAATGGAGGAGCTCGACGGCGTCGCTGTGTGTCGCACTCTAATATGAACACGCAAGTAAAGCGACGTCGACCCTAGCCAGCGTTTGGATGAGTTTCGTTATCTCGAGCTTCTCCTTACTTCGGAGGGCACGTTATGCCGTCGGTCCCGGCTGTTATCGATGGATGACAGTCGTTAAGCTAAGTCGGTGGCCTTAGGGCGGTTTGAAAACACCGGCCTCTGCCAATCCGCATTGGAGCAGCGTGGCAGAGTATCTAATCACCTTCGATTGAAGGGAGACCCGTATCCCAGCAGTGGGATGATTATGGGATGATATTATGATGATGATATGAATCCAGGTTATAAACTACCCGAGTACCTTCCAAGCAAATCTATTCAGCTGTTTTTGCGTGAAAGAACAACAACAAACATTCACATATTGATTTTAAACATACAAAATTTTGCATAATATGCTAAGAAGAGTTAACTAATTCAGAAGATTTATCAAAAATGACTAAAATTACATATTTAAAAATTAAAAACAAAGAAATGAATCTCAATATTATTCTGTATCTCTGAGAGATTCATTACTTTGTTTTTTTTTAAATATGTAATTTTAGTGTTTTCGATAACTCTTCTGAATTAGTTGTGTGCTAAGTTATGGATCTGAGCGGCTATTGAAATTAGTTTCCCTTGAATTATGTTTCGAAAGAAATAACTGTATACACATGTTTTGAGTTGCCTAATAAAATTGTCCTATTTGGTTTTTAATCCATAATACACACACATAATGATCCATACATCCATCCATCCATACATTTTTACAAACTTTCGCATTTTTTTAATTAGTAAAGACAGTGAAGAATAATCTCGTTTCCCCTTAACCTCGAAACCTCAAAATATAGAACAAGCATTTAGTTATAATCTTTGATCTGTTAATAAGATGTAATCAACGTTTAAGGCTTATTATATTTATACAAAAGGTTTAAGTGTGCCACTCTTTTTATCTAAGTCTAAGATATAAACTGAATCATAGATGTAAAAAAGTAGACGTTGCATTATTAGAGTTTAATTAAGCGCTAAACTCGGTTCAATTTGCACACTTATATGAAGACTGTAATACTGTATGAATGACTGAATGAGCTTTATTTACAAAATACAAACGAATACTTAAAACACGGATATCTTACATACGAGTATATTGGCCACAAGGCGGCCTTATTGCTAAAATTGTATGTAGTTAAAAAAAAAGTTAAAGTAACAGTTTTGTTAAACTTTTACTAACTCCGTGCCACAGATAGCAATTAGATCATCTGATATAATAAATCAAGAAATCGACTTGCGGTCTGCCGGAATTACTTGTGCGTTTAGACTAGGGCAAACTAACTGTTCGAACGAGTTATATTATGTACAATTGTATATTTTTATACCACAATGGTGGCAAACAAGTCGGTCTGCCTGATGTTAAGTCACATAGAGGCGGCACACACTGAAGTAATATTGCTAGTTCTATTGGCGACCATTACTATTTTCGTATCTCTAATATTCTCTACGACTACATTGTTCAATGTTGTAATTGTCTATTCGTAGAGCTTATTCTATTGTTTAGTATTTTGTTACAGCTAACTTGTATTTTGTAGCTCCATGTCAGATTATTAAATATTTTGTAAAATGTTAGCCAAACTAATATTATAAATGTGTTTAGCTATGTCTGTCTCTCTGTCTGTTATCATTTTACGCTTAAACAGCTTCACGGGAAATTGCGCAAAACTATTTTTAAAGTTAATGAAACATTATATTATGTCTGTCACTGTCAAACCAAAGAAAAAAAGAGAGACATTTATAATAAAATTAAATAAGGAATTAAAATTTTAGTATTTCAGAAACTGGCTATAAGATATTTAAATTGATCCGGTAATTAATAAAAATACATTCACAACTAACACATATTAAATACACGTCCTTGCAATAAAAATCGGCCACAAAAATAAATACATATCCTAGCAAAAAAATCGTTCACAATTTTCTTTCATTACAAATGCGTGCAAAAAAATCGGTCACTCAAAATTAAATACAATACCGTGCAAAAAAAATCGGTCACTATAAAAAAAAATTAAATGCAATTCCGTGCAAAAAATCGGTCACTAAAAATTTATTTGCGTACGCGCCATGCAAAAAAAATTGGTCACTCCAAAAAAAATTTTACATACAAATCCGTGCAATAAAATTCGGTCACTCGAAAAAATAATATTTTTACTCACAAAAGTCCTCATGTTGTTTATGCTTAGGTTTCTGCGGGTGCGTCGACTAGCCCGCTGTGTGATCCAATGCAATGATAGCTGTGCACAAACACAAACATTTTTATACCAACCGGAAGTGATTGTGTCTTGATGCCGTACGAGAAAGGCGTTTATAGTCGAAGAGATGGAGTCGAAGATTTGAACTCAAAATCATATTTGTAAAAGAGAGAGGAACCTATATTTAGACAATAGTCTTGTCAAATCGTTTTATTTTACGAAATTTAATCAATGCGATACGTTCATTTTATAAATATTTGTAATAGTTACGCATTTTAGTGTACTCCATGTAATGTAATATTTTTTTAACGCTCATTACTCTGTCTATTGTAAAAAAAATGTACGATACTCTGTAATCGTGCTTTACTTGTTTGTCACATCTCTATGTCTATTATTCTATAATAAAATATTATTACAAAATAAATGTTTTTGAACGAATCACAAAACGCCATCAACACCCAAATTAAACAAAGCTTTTACGTGCTTTTACTATGAATATTGAATTGCTGGATACATATAATAACTTTTTTTGTTAATAAATATTTACAGTGTATAGTAAACATTCAGATAAGACGTGTGTGACGTGTTTTATTCTATAATATAACTATTTAAGTCCACAGGTAAACAACGACCTCCGTGGCGTAATGGCAGTAGGTCCCGGGCTCGAATCCCGGTCGGGTCATGATTTTCTGTTTTGGCCTTTCTTGGATGTTTATCTATATACGTATTTGTTATAAAATATAGTATCGTTGAGTTAGTATCCCATAACACAATCGAACTTACTTCGGGGCTAGCTCAATCAATCTGTGTGATTTGTTCCTTTATATTTATATAAAAACAAGCAAGCGGGCCACCTGAAGAAAAGTGGTTACCGTTACCGTCGCATTTAGACATCAGTAATGCTACAAGGAAGGAAATAGGGATAGAAAGAAAGGACAAAGGAAAGAAGTTTCCCGCTGTTTCCCGATTCGTATAATTTAGCGATTTTCAAGGCAAGAGCGAATAGGCATTTTTTGAGTTGCGTGTACCCTAGGGTGGTACATGCAACTCAAAAAATGCCGATTCTCTGCTTCATCTCAATACTCAATATATTTATTGCACTAAAGTTACATAATATTAATGCTAAGGTCTTAGGTCTCTGCTTAACATCAAGCAAGATTGACGTCAAACGCACCCAAATCCACTATTAAATAAAAGGAGTTCGATTTTTGGGTCTCGCATTACTACCTACATCAGCGTAAGCCTGAAATAAAAGCTGTTTTGTAGTTTATTCAAAGTTTTATAAAACAATATGCAGGTATTAAAAGCCACAGAGTGTCATAAATTATTGTGTTGTGTTATCAATGCAAAGATAATCGTTTATTTCAGACTATTGTTCATAGCGCTTGTTATAAAATTTCTTAACACTAATGTTTTTATTATTTTAAATTATATAACAGTGAGAGCACACATAAGACCATGTGTTGATTAATATAAATCGCAACGTAAAATTTTGCACTGAGCTCTTACACTATTAGGATTTGTTTTGAGTAAAGTATGGCGAAAGGAAAGGGTTCTATATTCGAATACGTTTTCGGATTCAAAAGTCAAGTAACGATGGCACCAGTCTATTTCAAGATTTAATTTATTATTATTATTAAAAAATTATTAAAAACTGACTAATAATGACATAGCTCAGTATATATAATAAATTATATTTTTTTAGTTTTGTATGGTTGCGCGTAATGTTTTAGGCGGTGGGCGACATTAAAGCGATAGCATACGGCGATTTTAAATGCCCAGCCCCGTAACAAAACCTATTCTATCTCGATTCAAATTCAATCGCTGTTATACTCATACAAAATAGGAATTGAACGGGACAGCGAGTGTGTTTGAATCGAAACAGAATCGGTTTTTGTTACGAGAATCAGGCCCCCGACATCGCCGTCGCACAGAAGACGCGCTTATACGCTCGTAAACGCCTACGCGCTTCAAATGAGATTTGAACCCAACCAAATGCAACTATTATAAAAATTGTAACATATAATATTTATGCGAGAAGTTTCTGACAGGCAGCTCTAAATGAAATTCAGAAAAATTAAGTTTCTTTAAAAAAGTTTCTTTAAATTAATAAATTAAAAGGGTTTATGCCATAGATATTAGAAAGGTTGGAAGCCGTCAAATGAACTTGTACAGGTTTACTGGAACGGAGACCCAGAACTGGTTGCCGAAATGTTGGCAAACCACTAACATGCTGGACCTGGTCAAAATTTCCGGAATTGGTTGGCTGAGGAAAGCACAAGACCGAGAGGAATGGCGTGCATTATTAGAGGCCTACGCTCAACAGTGGGTGGCGAAGGCCTGAAGAAGAGAAGAGAGGTTTTTTAAAGTCAGGAATGAGAATACGGACTATCCCAAAACCATTAAATGCATGGGTGGGCATAGTCAGGAATTCTGATAAGAAAGAGGGGGGAGGGGTTGCAGACCCGTGCTAGATCTTTTACAATGTAGGTGACCTGTGACCGAGAGTACAAAACTAAGAGAAGTAGGGCACAGCGGATAATTCGCTCAAATCGGAGCAGCCTGTCTGGGGAAGGACCTCCATCTTACTGAAGATCGTAGCCAAATAGCGTTGGTCTCTCCCATGTTTTGTTCCTACGGTGCGTAAGGTCTTTTTCTTAAGGTCTTAATTGATTTCAGTCTTTCCCTTTAATCTATTTATATAAAATTCAAAGTCCTGACTGACTAAATATATACCTAACAACGCACATCCCAAACCGCTGGGTCTAGATATTCCTTTGGAATGTATGTTCTTTACGACGTCTAGGAGTCTACTAAGAAAGGATTTTTCAAAATTCCCACGGGAAAGAGAGATATACGCAAACGAAGTTACGAGTATTTTACTAGTTAATTTATATGGAAACACGTTTGCTGTTTGTACGAATGAATTAAATTTGCTTCTTGTCAATCCATTACGTTTGCAGCAGTTCTGGTAGATTCACACTGCAGTAATATCATTCGTCTTGTCTCTAATATTCTAAGTTCTATGGTCCAAAATCAAGAATAAATTTATTATTTATTAAAATGATTTTAATTAGCGTTGAATGACTTAATTAAAATTCAATTAAGTTTTGGAGATTGTTAGGGTTGATTTGTTTTAGCTAGAAAAGGATATTTTTTTTGTAGAAAACCTAATTAAAACTTTTAAAACCATAAAGTGTGATGTAAGATATTAAGGTGTGGTGTGTCGTGTATGAAGGACATCGGAACCAAACATTCACCCATAAATCGTCATACATAACCAACGCATATCATTACGCACTACGACTACGACACACGTTACAAAAATTATAAATGTATGAAACCGATATCATTCTGTCGCGACACGACACACCATACCACATGAGTAAATAAAACCGTGGTTTTATTTACTCATGTGACCACACTATGTGCTATTCATCATTCCATCCATATCATCCCACTCCATGGATACGGGTTTCCGAGCGTACCGCGCTGCACCAGTAGGCTAGTGTGTTAGCCGCCTCTAAAGGAAAACTGAGGCCATATTTCAAGAGTGTATCCGACGAGGTGGCCACCATTTAGATAATATCTTATAGAATTATCGTACTACTGTTATAATATAAAATATATATAGGGACAATTCATACAGATTGAGCTAGCCCCAAAGTAAGTGCGAAACGTGTGATAATGGGATACTAACTCAACGATATTATATTTTTATAACAAATACATATATAGATAAACATTCAAGACCCGAAGCCAATCAGGAAAAGTTCGTTTTTCATCATGACCCGACCGGGGATCGAACCCGGGACCTCCTGGGTGGCGTTCTGGCGTGGTAACCATTACGCCACGGAGGTCGTCAGGTTATAATTAAATAAAAGTTGTATATGTCGTAGTTATTATTTTTATTCGAAATTGAAATCCGAAATCTGATACCCTGTACGAGACAATAACAAACTTAAAAATTAATAATGCAAATTAAAACTAAACTAGTACCTATTAAATAAGTAACTTTTTAATATTTTAATTGAATTTAAATAATTTTAATAGATTAATGGAGTTGATAACAAATCATTAACAAAAGCTGAAAAGGCGAAATCGAAATTAATCAAGTGTTTATACAGATTCCATTCAGACATTCCGAAATTGGTTTTGGGCGCCATTGTGCAGATTTCAGTGGCAATCTTAACCGAGTACCAGCTATTGCCGGTCACTGAATTTACATTTTTTTTTTTGTAAAAGCTTTGGTATAAAATTTTAATAATTAATTAATTAGTATGATAATTATGTAGATCTCGATTGCGTCGTTGTGTGTCGTACTCTTAAACGAACACGCAAGTTAAGCAACGTCGTTAGTCAGTGTTTGGATGGGTTTCGTCATCTAGAGCATCTCCGTGTTAAGCCCAGTCAGTCCCGGCCGTTGACAATGTATGACAGTCTGTAGCATTGGTCTGTAGGGTTTCCACCATACATCTTAGTTAGTGGTAGATGAAGTAAAGTTACTGAGTGCTTAGTACGAGTTTTTTTGTTCACATTCGATCATGTCGACGTAAACAAACCGACAAAGAAGAACTCTGATGTTGCGAATTCATAAGACGCGTGTTACATAAAAAATGTGGCTTACTTGCTCACGTTTCGAAGTGAGTAACCCGGCTAATTTAGATATTGTAACACGCGTCTGGAATATTCACAATATGAAAACTATCTTTCAATTTGGTCCGATTGTAAACGTTAACACCTTCGAATGTGATCAAAAAAACTCGAATATAAGTTTATTGCCGACAGAAAATAAACTAAAATGGTATGAAATGTTACCTATGTATGAGCACACACAGTAATAATGATGACCGAACGCGAACCGATGGCAAATGACCTGGGGCCCGATTCTACTAACACAAATGGACCAATGGACAATAATTAAACATTATGTTATTCTTTAAGTCCATGAAATGTCAAAAACTATTCCACTGATACACTATCGGCATTCTTGTGAGACACGATTGAGACACCATTGAGAGTCCATTGGTGCATTTGTGTTAGTAGAATCGGGCCCCTGATGGTTTAATGTTAATGACAGTTTTTGCTAAACAACACGTTTCGTAGAATTCGTCGCCGCTCGTGCGTCGACTACGTACTGTCGCACGAAGATCAATTCATCGGTTGGTGGTTAAGCCATGTTGGTGGCATTCAGGCGTTTTGAATACATTGGCCTCCGCTGATCTGCATTGGAGCAGCGTGGCAGAGTACACTTCCCCTTTGATTGAAAGAAGACCCGTATCCCTACAGTGGGATGATTGTGGGTTGATATGCAGGAATAATACACCCCAAAACTATTCCTGAGTCACCCCAAAACATGCCTCTTAAACAGTGTCGCACTCAAATGTAGGTAATTAGTTGTGCCAATGGGAACTAAAATTTAATGATAAATTATCTGGTTGTGCCATAGTTGGTCCAACAGGTTTTTTTTTTAAATTGTTCTGTTGGTCCAACAGGAACAATATTAGTTGTGCCAATATTAGTTGTGCGTGGCAGTTGATCAAGCGTGTGCAGCGTGCGCAGCGTTGTGGAGGAAACGGTGATATATAGACTAAAATATCTTCTACATACATGGTTCCAATCGGCCAATTCAAAAAGAGTCCTTACGCGATTGACACCGCGGTGACAATCCTTCGTGGTGTCAATGAAAGATACCATGTTAATAAAACACTTGTTATGAGGTATTTGATTCAATATTGGACAGATGATTGTATCTGAAGAGTACTTTCACTTGATCATCTAAAACTAGTTCCTATTTCACTTAAAGTAATTGGATTATATTAAACGACCGTCTAGCGTTCTGTTTAATGAAAAGGTATGTTAAACAACTACCTATGTGTGCAGACTGTAATTGGATAAGTTAAAGCTAAATAAAAGAAAATAATATTTGCTAAATCCCTGGGCGCGTTTAAACGACGTGAATATTTGCGCGCGGCCTAATTTTCGCATCCGTCGTCGGCTTTATGCTTCTTGTCGTGTGCTTCTAGAAACTTGGGTTTAGCTGAGTTTGGTCAATAATTTGGTTTACTGTCGATGGGACAGCCGTAAAGCCAAGTTGGTGGTCAGAAATCAGTGGTCTTTGTCAATTCGCTTTGGAGCTAGGCAGAGTACGCTCCAATCCCCTCCAATCGAAGGGAGATCCGTATCCCTGCAGTGGGATGATTAAGGATTGATAAATCCATACTAATATAAATGCGAAAGTGTGTTTGTTTATTCTTCTTTCATGTCGAAAGTAATGACAATACATGTTTTTTTTTGGGATAGGTAAAGGTCTGGAGAGTGATATTTTATTCCGGAAAAGCATCTTATTCCCACGGGAAAAAATAAAGCAATCAATGGCAGATCTCTGAACCATTAGGGCGAAATCGCGGGTTTTAGCTAATATGATAATTAATATGATGAAAACAAAATGTGCATAATATTTAAAAATAGATGTAGTTTTTACTTCATATTGTGGCAATATCTTATACAATAATTATTATGCACCAAATAGCATTATGAATTCAAAAACTGGTGCAGTTTTTTTATTTTTTTTTTCTCGTTCACTTTATTCTTCCTTGTAATTTTTTTTTTATGTTATAGGTACGGCAGACAAACAGATAAGCGGGCCACCTAATGGATAGTGGTCACCGCCGCCTATGGACATCAGCAACACCATGCACTACCAATGCGTTGCCCACCTCTGACGAGACCTCTAATGTACCTCTTAAATAGTCCCATGTCATATCCGAAGGAAACACAGAGGCTGGGAGCTCATTCCACATCCGTATAGTGTGAGCGAGAAACGTTCTTTGAAACCTCATCAAATTGTTCCTTTGATGCTTTGAGAGGATAGATGTATCGCGTGTATAGAAGTGAATGGACATAAGTTAACAGGTTGTCCTCATAAACAGGATCTTTGCACCCCTTTCCGTTCCTTCTAAATAGAATTGAAATTTTTTGTTCCCAAAAAAAAATTTGGATTCTTAAACAGTACCTAAGTAATTCTAAGTTTGTCAAAGCGTCTGGAAGATCTTGATGCAAAGCGCCAAGTACGGAAGACTCGACCAAAGCCCTCCTACCTAGCCTTATTACACAAGCGATTCCACTGGCCATCTTTTTTGTGTGCCATGTGGCCGAACCTTCAAAAGTCAAAGTTCGGTTATGCCACATTAGGGTCCTCCACAGCAACCCCGGGATGGACACGTAGGAGACGCCGCCGTCGTCGCCGGATACGACTTGGACGACATGATGATGAATAATTTCTAAGTTAAAATTCCATGGAAATAGTTTTCCAAATATATTTTTTCTTTCTTTCTTCATATAGCTGTCAATTTCTACATACATTCTGGTATACTAAACTATTGCTTTCGGTGTAGGAGTTGTTTTCAATCTACAAAATATTTATAATATCTACGGATTTTTTCACAAGTTTTCCTTATTCGCACTATTTAAAAGAATTCAAGTAATTAGTAACGCCATCTATTGGAGTTTTGTAGTTTTACTTATACGGCGTTTTGTGAGATCCCATAATGATTCCACAAAAAAATGCTAGGTGGCAGTATAATCCAATCTTAAATTAATGCATCGTTGAAAATAAAAATATGAAAAAATAAATAAATAATAGTGTGCTAAAAATATATTTTGTTTTTTGTACATAATGGGGTGCAAAATATTATTAATTATATTCTTTTGTTTTCTTTATATTAACATTAGGCTGTTTCGATGTATTTTAAATACACTGCCATCTCTCGGATTTTTATGTTATTAAAATAAAAAGTGGCAGCATGAATCTCAGCAAGATTGCTGCTTTTATAAAAGTATTTTGCATGTGAAGTTAGTTAACATTCCTTTAAACAGATGGCGGAAAAACGTAATCTTTCAATATTTGGAGTTTTGGACACAACTCCTATTATTTTCCATCGTGATTCCCACTTCTACTACACTATCAATGGTATCACTAAAAATAATAATTTGATTTAGGTGCCCAATGACATCATTGCGCATGTCAAACTGAGTGATTTCGTACCTTTTTTTAGCATATGGACGCTTGCAATATCGGGGGTATCACTCGCGCGTTGCCGACCCTGTAGAAAGTGGAGCTCTGCTCTGGAGACCTTACTCACCGTAGGAACACAACATAGCCGAGACCAATGCTATTTGGTCACTCGCGCGTTGCCGACCTTGTAGAAAGTGGAGCTCTGCTCTGGAGACCTTACTCACCGTAGGAACACAACATGGCCGAGACCAATGCTATTTGGCTACGATCTTCCCCAGACGGGCTGCTCCGAAAGCAAACTTGGATCAACACACAACAGAAACAAAATCATTTGGATGGGTTTTAGAAATTTCGAGCCGCTTGGACAGTTAGCCTGCAAAATATGAAGTAGCATGTACATTAATATTTGCTAAATGTTTTTTTTTATGCTAGAGAAGGCAAACGAGCAGGTGATTGACCTGCTGTAACGTAAACACCGCCGTTCACACACATCCGCAACACCGAAAGAATCGTAGATGTTGCCGGCCTTTTAGGAAATAGTAGGCTCGTGTCTTGAAGGTCGTTTAAGGGCGCGCTAGCCCACGATGACTCTTTGTAGCGATGATGATGATGATGTTTTGAGCGCTTTTGTTTTATTACCGTACTAGCTGACTAGCTGTGCCCGCGAATCCGTCCGCGTGAATTTTGAATAAAGTCACATACAAACTCTACTTTTCAACCCCTCGATTTTCGGGATAAAAACTATCCTATGCCCTTTATCGGGTCTTAAACTATCTCCATATCTTTCTCAATCGGTTCAGCGGTTTTAACGTGAAGAGTCACGTTAAAACCGCTGAACCGATTGAGATGACAATGACATGATAACAGACAGACAATAAGGATTGCTACTGAAGAAAGGCATTGATGATAATGATAATGTGCAATAAAATAAATAAGTCGTACCAATCTGGAATAAAAGTTATGTTTATTAAAAGAAAATGTTTCAATTCATTTCCGACTCAAATATAGCTACAATACAATAGACAAACACGCATACCATAGACTGAAAACTCTCGTACAAAACATTCTGTGAAGTTATTTCATTATGCATCCGCTGTGCAGAGTTGACTCGACACACAGCTGTAATTGCTAAAGTTTTGAACTATGCAACTTTATCCACTTACAGTTGCGATAGCTAACTAACGTACCTATGCTAATAGATTTGATATAAAGAATTTAATCGTAAGCATCGCGTAAAAACCGAACTCTTTGGGGCTTGAAGAAATTTGAACTTTAATTATTTTTTATTAATGTACATTTTATATCGATCAAAAGCTAACGCACACGCGTAGTACAAGAACCAATTCTATTACGATTCAACGACACTCGCCGTCTCACTCATACAAAATAGGAATTTAACGGGAGAGCGAGTATCGTTGAATCGAACTAGAATCGGTTCTTGTTACGTGAATTGCACCACAGCAATTGCATCGCGATCGCTAAGTGTCCGCGTCGCGATCGCGTCGCAATGTAAATTTTATATCGATCAAAAGCAAAGCGAAATAAAATGCACATTAATAAAAAATAATTAAGTTCTTTCTATAAGACCCTACAAAGAGTTCTGACTTACTACTACGAAACGTAAATGCGATACTTCGGCCGAAGTATCGGAAGAATTTTAACCATGACATACAAGGTATTTCATGGTTATTTTAGTAATTCCTTGAATTCTATCCATGAAATACCTTGTACTTTATGATTATTTTAGTAGTTCGTTGAATTATAACCGTGAAATACCTTGTAATTCATGGTTAAAATTCTTCCGATACTTCGGCCGAAGTATCGTATTTACTGTTCGTAGTACTGTTTTTACGCGATGCTTACGCGACGGGACGTTCGCACATAAAAATAACATTAATGTCTCTCTTGCGCCACGGAGGTCGTCAGAAAAAGTTTATATTATTATCGTATAATTAGCCAGTAATGAATGACAGACTAAAGTACGTCTCTTCGATAAAAAAGAGGTTCAAGTATATTTTTTATTTATTTATTGCGTAGTAGTTAAAACGGTGATCATCATTTACTTTAGATTAAGCGATCTACATGATGGCCACTGTTTTAACTACCTACTGGAAAAAACAAGCGTTTTTTTTTTACAAAGTTTTTTCTTTGCATTCTAGTTTAGAGGTACGTTGATATTTTTGAATGTTTACATTTAGCATAAAAGTTGAAGCTTTTAATTTATGTTCCGTTATATATGTATATTATCGGTTAAATACATATAATATCCATATTGTACATAATTGAATGTGGTCGTCAAAATTAGTTAACCAGTAATAATATTTCCTGGATATAACATCGAATTGGCGACGAAGCCTTGAGAATTTCTTGCTCCTTGGTATTTTGTAATAATCCCGACAGACTCAAAGCAAATTATGCATAAATTAAATTTCCTTGTGCTTTGTTGCAGTTTAAGTACTTATTTTATAAATACCGAAAGACATACAAACGTTATATAAGGTCCTAATTTATAAATGAACTTCCTTTTAACACATGACTATGTAGGTTACATATGATCGTTTAAGCAAGGACATAATGGTCTAGTATTCTAGAAATACTCGGTAAAATGCGCCTCTCTTGCGGCCATTCGTCAGTAGAAAAAAAAGGTTTAGGGGTGGGTAGGTACGGTGCGAAGGGCGCGTCAACACGTCTCGCATAATCTTGGTTGAATATGGATGAATTTATGTAATAAGCAAATTTCTAACTACTTACAATACAATCAAGTTTTCCTTGTAGGTTCACTATATACTACCATGAATTTTTTCAAATTTCTAAACGCAAGACTTTCGGAGATAGAGGGGGGGGGACCACCGTGCAAAACGAAAATTGACACGTTAAATGTAAATAATTCGCAAACGGATCATTGTATCGGAAAATGATCTTCCCACACCCTCAATGTTTTCCTACCTATATTACTAACCTATCTAACGATACCCCACAACATGGGGTCGGTGCAAAAAAAATTTTCATTCCAACTTTACCTGTAAAGAAGATACCAAAAAAATTTATTTTTCAAAATTTTATTCTACCACTTTGTTAGCATTGTTAATATGAGTATACATACCAAATTACAGCATTCTAGCATCAAGCGTCTAGGCGCTAGACCGCGGACGGACAGATGGACAGACGGACATGGCGAAACTATAAGGGTTCCTTCTTTACTACGGAACCCTAAAAATTCGTTTGCACAGTCCCTAAGCTTCAAACTTAAGTCTGAGTCACGGCAAAGCTTACGACGAAAACAGTTTATGTACATAGATTATTTTCCTTAGTGCTATCTTTACATGAATTTAAATAATAAATTATGTAATTCACACAGCGTTACTAGCTTGTCTATACTAATATTATTATAAAGAGGAAAGATTTGATTGTTTGTTTGTTTGCATTAAATAGGCTCCGAAACTACTGAACCGATTTCAAAAATTCTTTCACCAGTAGAAAGCTCTGGAACATTATCAGGGAGTAACATAGGCTATAGTTTTTCCCGAAATTCAATGTGGTTCCCACGGGAACGGATCCGGAAGATCACGCGGACGAAGTCGCGGGCAAAAAAGCTAGTTCTTCAATAAAATTACTGTTTTTTTTACTTTAATTTTGTCCACCTGCATTTTACTCATGATTCGCAATAAATATAATTTGTACCAGCTGATGCCCGTGGTTTTACCTGCGGTTAAATCCCGTTGTTCCCATTTTATATAAATAAAAATATGATTATTTTTAATTATCTACTTTATAATGGGTTGTTCGAAGTTCCCATTCCCCAAATGATATATTTGACAAAATATGTTAATCAAAGTTGTAAACTACCGTGTACCAAATTTCGGTCAAATCTGTCTAGCCGTTTTCGCGTGAAAGATTGCAATCTACACTTACACATTTTCGCGAAACATACGGTACATAAATTAGAAAACAATAATGGTCTCCAACAAAGATTTATACTAGACACGATTCGGTAAGATCTCAACTGGAGATTAGCCGATTTTACCTAGCATTTAATTATTGAATATACATCAAAAAGATAGTTTATAAAGTACTAGCTTTTCCCCGCGGCTGACATAGATCTCGTTTGACAACAAAACAACCCATAGCGCGACTTGTGGCGCCATCTGTTGGCCGGTAGCCCATCCCATACAGCGCCCTCTATAGTAGAAAAAAAAACCATTTGAATGACATACTTTCACGGGATAAAAAGTAGCCTATGTTGGGCTCTGCTCTGTACCCCTGACAATATATTTACAAATTTTCATAATGATCGGCTGATTAGTCAAGCCGTAAAGGAATAACAAACAAACAAACTCTTTTTCTCATTTATAATATTTGTTAGGATTCATCAAATATCGTATCTACATCAAATAGATAGTTAGTAAACTATGTACTATGTATGAAGGTTTCACTGGCACACATACAGTATCTAGCAGTAAATTTGGGCGTTCGCCAAATGCAATGCTCATCCATTATGTTGACTCGGCAGTGCACGGGAAGTGACGTGATTTCGTTGTTATATACGGCACGATTTTCTTCTTTACGTTTGATTCTAGCAATTTGACGCATGACCGCTCTCTCCTGTCAACAGCGACTTCAGCCCCCATTCTCTTAACAAAAACCGATTCTATTTCGATTCAAATTCAATCGCTGTCTCACTCATACAGAATAGGAATTGAACGGGACTCATACAGAATAGGAAACTAACAGGACAGCGAGTGTGTTTGAATCGTTAAAGAATCGGTTTTTGTGACGAGAATAATGCTGATTGACAATAAGCAAAGCAATGAAGCTTATTGACATTGTCTTGGAACGCACAACGAATTTAATCAGAAAGGAAAGGACGGAGTAGTAAGTATTGAAAGGATTGAAAGTAATTTGCACATGCTGGTGACTGACTTGACGTAACGACTGTAATCGATAACAGCCCGGATCATTTGGCTACATGGCCTCCAAAGCATGGAGGTTAAAACTCACTCCAATAGCTGCGGATGATTTGTTTTTGTATAACTCACCAAGAAACATCCATAATATTAATATTATAAATGGGAAAGTTTGTGTGTCTGTTTGTTTGTCCGTCTTTCTCGGCAAAACGAAGCGACGAATTGACGTGATTTTTTAAGTGGAGATAGTTGAAGGGATGGAGTGTGACATAGGCTACTTTTTGTCACTTTCTAACCCCTCACTTCCCTAAAATGGGGGGTGGAAGTTTGTATGGAGCATTCCGCAATTTTTAATGTAGAAAGCTAAAAATTGGTATGCGGACTATTTGTGACTGACAAAAAAAATTCGTGCATCATTTTTTATTGGAAATCTACCCCTAACCCCTTAAAAGAGGGGGGTGAAATTTTATATGGGACTTTTCGCAGTTTTCAAGGTAGGAAGCAAAAAATTGGTACACAGAATTTAACGCGACCGAAGCCGCGGGCAAAAGCTAGTAAATTATACAAAGACACGTCAAGGTTATAACAACGATTATAAATTCGTGTTTCGGAAGGCCGTTAAGGTGTCGCGACGACTTAACATTGAAGGGAGGCCCGTATTCCTGGGATGATTGTGGGTTATTTTGAAAATTATAAATTCACGTGCATCAATGGAAACAAACCATTTTATATACAGAGTAAATACAGCCCTCCGGAGTGTGCTCTGTGATTGAAGCATGTTACATGTCCGGCGAGGGTCCATTTCCCCAAAATGCATGGATTTAGGTTACCTACTACGTGTATGGAGTTTATACTGTGTTACTACTACTGTTAGATATTGATTTGTAAATGCAGGGAGATTTGTATCAAAGATTTAACTAAGACTTTCAATTTACATTCATTTCACTTTCGTAATATCAATGAATAAGGTTGTTAGAATGGAAAAGAATTGAGGTTTCTGAACTTAGCAGCCTGGTGTGTTAGTGGTGTTACTTTCGGGACCAGAGGGCATTTTTCGATTCCCGTTCAGGGCAAACATTTTATGTGATAGCTTTTGAGTGTTCATCACAATTTTATAATTTTTCAAAAAAGGTGGTTACTGAAAATGAGTAATTTTCATTTTATGCTAACAACTCTTCGCCATTTTGCATCTCAGTGACACACATTTTGATATTGTTTTATAGACCTTTTCTATTGCTCTGTTTTTTGATGTATATAAATAGAAATTTATCTATCTATCTATCTATCTATTCGAAATAGATACTATAATTTCGAACGTTATAATTTGACCGAGTTTCGCAAATTTGCACAGTATGCACACTCGTCCCAGATACTCCTCGCGGCGGCCGCATGTCGTCTGTTTGTATAGCACTGCAAATAGTACTGTGTGTGTCGCAGTAAAAATGTTACCAAATAATATAATGTTATAATGATCTAGATACGGATTTCTTTTTTATTTCTTTTATCTATCCTTTATTAACATGGTTTACGATCAACCATGATCTTCTGTAAGGTGGAGGTCCTTCCCCAGACGGGTTGCTCCGATTTGAGCGGATTATCCGCTGACCTCTCTTAAAACAAGACCATGGATGCGTTGCCTACCTATGAAGAAATGAAAAAGAAAGGACGGGAGAAGGAAAGAAAGAAGGGAGTAAGAAGCAGGAAGAGTAGCCAAGTATAGCGGCATATCACCGGCTATTTCACGTTGATTTTCTGTGAGTGGGTGGTACTGCTCTGGTCAAACCAGCGCATTTTCGCTCTCTACTAGTTCATAGTAGTGGCTATTCTACTCTGAGCTAGTATCGGTGGTAAATAAAACTATTTGCACACATATTTTTCTATTATTTATCTATACTAATATTATAAAGAGGAAAGATTTGATTGTTTGTTTTTTGGTTTGTTTGTTTGAATTGAATAGGCTCCGAAACTACTGGACCGATTTCAAAAATTCTTTCACCAGTAGAAAGCTACATTATCAGGGAGTGATATAGGCTATAGCTTTTCCCGAAATTCAATGTGGTTCCCACGGGAACGGGTCCGGAACTTCACGCGAACGAAGTCGCGGGCAAAAAAGCTAGTAAAAAATATAATATTGCATAGTACAGTCAAGAGCAGATCGACCTTTACAAATCGGATTTTGTACCATTCTCAAAATTATCCTTACTAATATTATAAATGAAAAAGTGAGTTTGTTTGTTTGTTATTCCTTCACGGCTTGACTAAGCAGCCGATCATTATGAAAATTTGCATACATATTGTTAGGGGTACAGAGCCCAACATAGGCTACTTTTTATCCCATGAAAGTATGTCGTTCCAATGGGAAAATGTTTTTACTACCATAGATGGCGCTGCAATTCGCAATTCCCGCCCAACAGATGGCGCCACAAGTCGCGCTATGGGGTTGTTTTGTTGTCATCATAAAATTAAAAGCGAGTGAATGGATAAGCTAGTATGTTATAAGAGCCAAAATTGTACTGCAAGTTAGCTCAACGTACTCCTGGCTGTACAAAAACTGGAAATATTTCTTTAAAATAAATAATAAAATATATAAAATAATAGAAATATTGAAACGAGGTAAGCAGAAAGTAAGTTGACAGTGATAGTTAAGTGCTTAATGTATCCGTTGAGGGCGTCGTGGAGCTTGGAAATTGAAATTGCTTATGGTACGGTCTCATTTGAAAGACATTTATGAAGACCGATTTGTCGCAGAGCACCTATCATATGACTTTCCCTAGAAAATCTTTTTTTTTATATTTATTTATTTCAACCAAACTTACAGCTATCATTACAGGTGATTTACCTATTATTTGGTAGGATAAGGCAGAAACAATAAAGTACTTTGGAAAACAAAAGGTAAAAGTCATTTGGTTTCACATAATTTTACTTCCCTGACTCCCCGACCGGTTGTCGTCAATCGATCGGGAGTAGATAACGTACTGCAAATATTACATGTGTGTTATGTAACTAAAAAAAAACAACAATCGCTATCAACCGTTAGGTTAGCTGATGTCAGGATTAACGATTATTGTGATTTAACGATTGTGGTCCCTCAACAACAGCCGAAGCCGATGACTTACCGAAACACGGAGTAGCTGGGAACAGATTTAAAAAAAATCTATAGCTGTCTTGCATAGTATTGACACGCTAACACAAAATTTGTCGAAATGATAAAATCGTAATAATGAAACCCCAGCTTAAGCAAAGTCTACTTTATGAGAGTTATTCAGTTTTAATATTTTGCAGCGAAATAAGCTCTAATGGCGAACGTTTATGACAAAAACTTTCATTAGACCGTGTTTAACTACAAAAGTGATTGTTTTAATTATGCACACTAATTAATTAGACTATGTCAAAGAGTAAGAGGAACTTCTTATTGTTATTATTTACTTACGAAGATTTGCAATTACCCATTAGTTTCTATATTTTTGATTGTGTATAAGGAGGGATAGTTGTTAAAGAGGGAAGTTCTTTCAATACTTCCTATTCCGACTATCTTCTTACTGATTTAATTCATTGTGAGTTCCAAGACATCTGGAGTTTATCCCCTGGGACGTCAATAAGCTTCAATTGTCAATCTGAGGTCGCCATTATTGATCCTGGGGGCTGTTGTCTATGGATGACAGTATCTAAGACGGCGACTTTGAGGCGGTTAGAAAACACTGGTCTCCGCACAAACTTACATTGGAGAAGCGTGGCAGAGTACGCTCTAAATCCTTCCGTTTGAAGCGAGACCCGTATCCTTGCAGCGGGATGATTATGGATTGAAGATAAAGAGTAAAAGCCCTTCTTCCAGTGCCCTTACTCTTGAAATATTTCCGCACGATCGCCATTGGATTGTTAATTTTAGGTACTCTTTACAGCTAAACTAGCGCTAACTAAATACTATTGTAAATGAAATCGGATTGTATGCTAACCAAATAGTTAGTAAAGTATAAAATTTCAAGGGTACGAATTTAGATTCGCTGTTAATTTTGCAATTGTAATTATCTGCCCTACTAAGCGCAAAAGCGGTATCTCAAAAAAAACCGTAAATTTGATTTTTATGGCATCGGATAGCTTAGAAAAATACGCGTCTATTGAACTAAGCCTTATAGCGGTATGTTACTTAAAAATATAAAAAAAACGTTAAGAAAGTTTTCTCTATCTCAGTTTTACCTTAAATTTCTAAGGATATTAGAGGTATATCAACATAACGTAGGCAACCAGCCGTATATTTGAATACCGCCAAATCTCTTAAAAAACAGGAGAGTTTTACGCACGTCGTGTTTGAAGCCAATAAGCGGCATAAATGTGACTAGTAGTGACTACTGACTTACCGCTACAACGCTTAGTATTTTTGTGCTTACTTGATCCGCAAATCATGAGATGCGGCTGCAGCTGCAAGTCAAATTGATCTTTAATGCGTATTCCATACGGTCGTATTTCTAATACCATCTTGCAATGAATTATGCCTGCCTTGGCTAATTCCCGTCATTACTTGTTTGTTGTTGTTGTAAACAAGTGTCAATGTTATGATTACTGTTATAAATTATTATATAATATAGTTTGATTGGCGTGTGCTTCAACAATCAGGTAGGTAAGTGTTAATATACCTAGTTAAGAGTATAATTTGCATGTTAATTTTGGTAAAAGTGTCCTCGTAACCTCTTTGCGGTCGGTACTTTGGTGTCTGAATTTGTGTAAACGATATCTTCTTCTTCTTCTTCTTTCAGCCTGTCATCACCCATTGTTGGGTATAGGCCTCTTCATGGGCTTTCCATAAGGGTCTTCTTCTGGCAGTGCGCATCCAGGATTTTCCTGCGACTTTGGCGATGTCATCAGCCCAGCGCATGGGCTGCCTCCCTATCTTCCGACGACCGGTTCTTGGGCGCCACTCCGCAATCTTACGCGTCCAGCGACCATCATCCCTCCTATTCATGTGGCCTGCCCATCTCCACTTTAACCTGGACACTATTAAAGCGATGTCAGTAACTCCAGTGCGCTTACGTATTGTTTTGTTTGGGATACGGTCTATGAGCGAGATGCCTAGCATTGTTCGCTCCATGGCTCTTTGCGCCACCTGAAGTTTTCGCACAAATTTGGAAGTAAATGCCCAGGTTTCAGCTCCGTAGGTCATAACTGGGAGAACACACTGCTCATACATGCGTCTCTTGAGAAAGATTGGCACTCGCTTGCTCTTTAGCACGTCGGAGAGTTTGCTAAAAGCCGCCCAGCCCAGCTGTATCCTTCTTTCAATCTCCTTCGTTTGTCCATCTCCTTCGATTTTAATGAGCTGGCCCAAGTAGATATAGTCGGTATTTATACCTATATTGTGGCTGTGTACTTGGATGTACGTCGGGGAGGGTATGATCCCTTTACACATCACCTTTGTCTTAGTGGTGTTCATTTTTAAACCGACATTAAGAGACGCAGTGTATAGGTCTTTCAGCATGGCAGTGAGCTCCTCGATAGATTTGGCGAAGAGTATTATGTCATCGGCAAAGCGTAGATGCGATAAAAACTCGCCATTCACGTTAACTCCGGTTTGGGACCAGTCTAATGTTTTAAAGACGTCTTCCAAGGTTGCAGTGAATAGCTTCGGCGATATTGTGTCGCCTTGACGAACTCCTCTCTCTATCCGGACTGGCTGAGTGAGCTTGTGTAGCTGAACCTGGAGTGTAGCACCCTTGTAGATCTCTCTAATCACGTCCACATATCTGGCATCTATCATGCACCGTTGGAGGGCGTTGAATACTGCCCAGTGTTCGACGGTATCGAACGCCTTTTCGTAATCTACGTAGGCTAGGTACAAGTCTTGAAAGTATTCTCCGCTTTTTTCTATGACTTGCCTTACAGAAAATATATGGTCGATAGTAGAGAAATCCTTACGAAATCCAGTTGAAGTTGTGAGGTATCTAGTTTGTTGGCAAGTCTGTTGGTCAATACCTTGGTGAAAAGTTTATATGTATGGAGCAGAATTGATATCGGTCTATAGTTGGCTAGTTTAGCTTTATCGCCTTTCTTGAATATGAGCCTAACTATAGCATTCTTCCACGTCTTTGGTGTAACTCCTTTAACCAGTACCTCATTGTATAAATTTTGTAGCCCTTGTAGGACAGACATGCCACCACACTTGATGAGTTCGACTGGTATATTGTCTTCTCCAGGTGCTTTCTCATTTGACATCATTTTTAGAGCATTCTTTATATATATATATGATATCTGGGAGATCCTCCGTTAGGAGGATTCAATAGAGACCATATCACTACTAGTATAATAGGAAATAAAATTTAAAAAACTGGAGTTTTGGCGTTACCGACGAAGAAAACCGCACCAGATGGTATTTCCACAACCAAAAAGGATAATATTTTGAAATCTTTTGAAAATATTATACCCCAAAATAGAATGTCCTTTTGGAGAGAACTCCCCACTTTTGATTGATTACAATTCATAGAACACGTTTCTTTTTTGAATATTTTTTTATTTTATTATAAATTTAAATAATAAAAGACTTTATAAGTGCACTTTGATTTGTTTTTTTCTTTATAATAATATGTATTTTATTAGACTGAAAATTCATATCTTTTTGTATAGGTACAAGCATGTTAGGTGAAAAGCTAAACAAAAGGCGGCAACTCAAATATTAAGTTTGTAATTACGAAGCGGTGTAGCAGTATCTCATGGTTAAGGCATTTCCATGTATATTTTACATATTTTAACTATTGTGATAGAAAACATACCTAATATTATATATAAATTACATTTAATAACCAAAAATAACAATCTATAAATTAACGACAAAACGAATTTTACATAACGTCAATTATCTCTAAACTAGCTTTCACTGAGATACCGCTTTTGCGTTTAGCAGGGCAGTTATACAGAATTGAAATTAAAATCGCGATTGCTATGCAGAGTAACCTAGCAGCCCCCTAACTCTTGAAGATAATTCCGCACGTATACGTGCGGTCTGCTAAATACTAAACTAAATGAAATCGGATTGTATGTTAACCAAATTGTTAGTAAAGTATAAAATTTCAATGATACGAATTAGGATTTGCCGTTAATTTTGCATTTGAAGTTATACAGAATTGAAATTAAAATCTAACCTAGCAGGTCTGTGCACGGTTCATCAAAATCGTCTCAGAAAATACTTGGCTGTTTGACGACCTCTGTGGCGTAATGGATACCACGCCGGACCGACATCCAGGAGGTCCCGGGTTCGAATAACGGTCGGGTCGGGTCATGATGAAAACCGAACTTTTTCCTATTGGCCTGGTTCTTGGATGATTATTTAAATGCATTTCTAAATATACTATCGTTGAGCTAGTATCCCATATCACAAGTTTCGAAATTACTTTGGGGCTAGCTCAATCTGTGTGATTTGTCCCTATATATTTATATTTATTTAAATTCACATAATAAAAAACACGACGCCACGAGTCCTATTCTTTTCTCAAAGTCAAGCAAAGTTAACGATTTAACGAAGTTTCACCCACTTTGAGTTCCTCAACTGACTTTCTAAGACTTCAATTTCCTTTTCGCCAAATTAAAAATGTTTTAAATCCTTGTAATATTGAATTAGAATTTGTGTAATGATGGCATAAAAGTTTTATTGCTCGTGGTTTTGCAAAAGATTTCTTATTTACGTGTTATTAAATAAAATAAATTAAATTTTGTTTGTTTGTTATTCCTTCATCTTCACTAAGCAAGCGATCATTATGAAAATTTGTATACATATTGTTAGGGGTAACGGCTAGTAAATTTAATCCGAATTCTAACTGCTAACTTACTGCACATTATTAACAGCCTCCCCTATTCTCGTAATAAAAATAGTTTGAATCTCATCTCAGACTCATGTGCTATCTCGCTCAATTCCTATTTTGTATGAGTGAGACAACGCTTGAGCTTGACATGAGATTGTAACTGTTTTTGTCACGAGAATAGGGGGGCTATTATCTTGTGACACTTTTCAACATTTTACACCTTAAACATAAAAGCGAAATATAGAGTGTAAACTTTTCATATTATGTAAAACATGAGTTTTATAGCTCTGAAGATAGCGCCTTATGTATTTTATTAAGGCCAATAAAGATAATTTGTTAGCGGATGGCAGACGTTTATTATATATATTTTAGGGCATAAAATACTTTATGGGGTTAGAGGCACACGTCTGACGACACATTGTAATTATAATGCTTACTTCCTTACTAATTTTATAAATGAGAAAGTGAGTATGTTTGTTTGTTATTAGTTCACGGCTTGACTAAGCAGCCGATCATTATGAAAATTTGCATGCATATTGTTAGGGGTACAGAGCCCAACATAGACGTTCCAATGGGAAAATATTTTTTCTACTATAGAGGGCGCAGTATCGGCCAACAGATGGCGCCACAAGTCGAGCTATGGGTTGTTTTGTTGTCAAACGAGAACTATGTCATAAAATTAACGCGAGCGGAGCCGCGGGGAAAAGATTTTTTTTGAATTTTCTTAATAACTAGTGAGTTTAATTTTAAAAGAATACAAGGAAAACGCTTTTCTTTGTCACATGTTAGCGTCATAGTAACGTTATTGATTAACTGGATGCGTTTTATAAAACACTAGCTGACCCGTGCCCACTTTGTAGGACATTGTTAATAATTCTTTTTTAGTACATTTTACATTTCATTCGACCGTTTTTTCTCCGATTTACTTTGCAAAACCAACTACCACGTAAAAGCCTTTTTATTTTTCGGTTTTTTATATAACCTATGACACTCAGCAATAATGTGGCTTTTTATTGGTGAAAGAATTTTTAAAATCGGTTCAGTAGATCCCGAGATTACCCCTTACAATTTAACAAATATACAAACACACAAACTTTACTTCTTTATAATATTAGTATAGACTAGTAAAATACTCGTAACTTCGTTTGCGTATATCTCGCTTTCCCGTGGGAATTTTGAATAATCCTTTCATAGTACACTCTTAGACGTCGTAAGTACCTACTTTACAAATTTGGAATCTCTAGACCCAGCGGTTTGGGCTGTGCGGTTAGTCAGTCAGGACTTTGAATTTTATATATAGATAGATAATAATTATTGTCATTATTGAAACGTATTCCTCTTTGTTTTTTTTGTTTACTTCTATCTTCTGGATCATTCGTTTTTGGTCGGTTCTCTGTATTTTAATAATTTTATTTATCTTTATTATGTTCCTATACATTGTAACAAACGAGTGAAAGAAAAAAATTGCTAATTGACAAAAAAGGCCGTAACCGGGTTTCTTTCGCCATTTCTTTTACCGGTGGCCATTTTGCTTGTGTCCGAAATGGTGGTAGTATATAACGTGGTTTATTTTCTTTATACATATAAACAAATTGTAAATGACAAGAAAAAGTGCCTGTGAAGGTCTAATTTCTGAAATAAACGATTTCATTTCATTTCATTTCTTTAATATACAGTCTGTGTCTCCAAGTCTCCATCTATCATTTACATAGTCCACTTCCTCACCCTAGTTATTTTGTAACATACAAATTCGTATTTCTTTCCTAACTCCAGATCAGAAGGCACATTTGTACTAAGATACTACATGTTAGACCATTAAACTCATTCTATTAAGTAGTAGCCTTTTTTTCTTGTTCAATGATCAAGGCAGTTTTTCCTCGAACATCACCCTGATTCAGCAACAGGGCTGAAGTCATCTTATGCTTTCCCCCCACAATTTACTTGTTTGCCTTCAGAATTTCAAATTCCCTTAATACTCTGTACTTCTGTCCTAATGTATCTACACTTAGCTATTAAGTAGAGTCGTAAATTTCTCGTTAAACTGAACGGTCGATTTTACGTAGACTAGGTATCTTTTTGTTGCGAATTTCAACATTTATTGTTGCTTGTAACGTGGTTTATTACGTAAGAGATAAAACGTGTTTTAGGCTTGTAACACACTGCAAGTTCTACTGAGAGCTTCCTCGTCTCATACAGCATCAGCTCTAAGGCCGCCTTTAGTTCTGCAGGAAGAAGTTGCGGAAAGCTTGCGTCAATTACTACTAGTGAAGGGAGGAAGCTTCCCGATCTGTCACCCACCGTGCGAAACGATTGCGTCACGCTGATATTCTTTAAGAGGGTGGTACTCCGGTCGAGTTAGCTAATTTCATAATGCTTTACCACTCCAAGCCCATTCATTTTCTATTTCTTAATAAAAACAGTGGAAATATTTCGTGTAGTTTTGAAAATTGGCACAGTTACACCTCGTGGTGTCCAGATCAACATACTAAAAGTACTCGAAGGGGCTAAGGGTCTGCCGTGAACCTGAAAAAGGGTCCCTTTTTTAGGTTTTAATAACAATAAGGCTATAACTGTGCCAATTTTCAAAACTACAGGAATTATTTCCACTGAATGCTTATATTTGACTAGGCTAAAAGAAATATCTTTATTTCAAACGATTTGATTCGATAGATTCTCATAAAAACGGGGTATTGCAAAACTTGACGTAAAATCGTTTTGTTTCATATCGATTCTTATATCTGCTAAGCAAGCATTTTCGAGATTAAATTCTTGGTATCCGGGTCGCGAGTGAGAAACAAAAACTGTTGTTACTGCTCTTACAAAGATTGCAATAGAGCTCTGAATGAAACAACATGACCGAGGTCAATGATAGGATGGGTTTAGTAAATCTATACTGAATAATAGGAATGGTAGTATTGGAACACCATCTTTTGACTCAAATCGAAAATAAAAGATATCTATACCCTACCCCTACCCTACTCTACCCTACCTACCCCTACCTACCCTACCACTATCGGGATAAAAAGTATCCTATGTCCTTCTCCTGGTTCTAAGCTACCTCTCCACCAATTTTCAGCCAAATCGCTTCAGTCGTTCTTGAGTTATAAATGGTGTAACTAACACGACTTTCTTTCATATAAATAGATTTCATAAAACAATTTACATTGTATTGAAATTAAATACATACATTAATATTAAATGGAGCTGTAATGCATAAGAGACTCAACAAATTGGTTCACTCAGTCTCAAATACAAAAAAAACGTACCTACGTTTTGTATGTCAAATCCAGGCTTTAGTATTAAACATATTATCCGTTATTTTAAATCGAATTTAAAATATAACTTCATTAACCAATCCCACGTCGCAATATTTCAAAAAGCTTACAAATTGTAAATTCGCTGGTAATTTTGAAAATTGCCACAAATTATACGGTTGCTGTGACGTAATTTAATAATAACTCGAGCGAGACAGAGCAATTTAGGTAATTAACGCCAGCATCAAGGGATTAGCGTTTTGTTTTAATTTTTTTTACGAGTTCCCTTTGTAAAAGTAATTTTGTTACCGGATTTTACGATTAAAATTTGATATTACCTAAAACTTGTTAAAAGAAAAAAAAATACTACTAATATCTGAAAATAAATGATAATATGAATTGAATTAAATTGAAATAAATGTTATTTTAATACGTCTCGGTTATAGTATTAAATAGTGCTTTTGTGTTCTGTGTGCGAGAGTGGCATTGAGTGTTTGTCTATGGCATCGCATCAGATGAATATTTTAATTAAGAATTTTTTTAAAATGTCATTAATATACAGGGTGACTGATTGAACAACGGACCCATTAAAGGAGGTGAATAAGAAGCTGATGCCTATTCCATTAAGTGTTAAAAACCACCACCTTATTTTTTTTAATTTTTATTTATTTTAATGTTCATTCTACGTTTTTTACATTATACTATGCATGAACTCTCATGACCCGGCAATCCCCCCGCGCCCCGCCCGGCGACCCGCCCGCACCCCAGCGCAAACGCAACCCGATCGCGGACCTCGCTCCGCTCCGCTCCCACCCCCCCAGTCGCAAACTTGTTTTGGCACTGATCGCACGTCCGTCCGTTTCAAGTTTGCCGCTTCCGCAGTTGCTCGGACTGTTAGCTTATCGCAAAACAACGAAAGACAATTTGATTATCAATCGGCGAGAGCGACACTGAATCGAGTAATAGCGAAAGATATTATTTTCGCTATTACTCGATTATTCTGTATTTTTTTTTATTTCTACTCGTTAATGTGACGTCATAATGGTCGACACCGGCAAACTTGAGGCGAACTTGATTGGAATCGCGTGTGCCGCGCTTGTGTTGTGAACTTGTGTGTGAGTGAACTAGTGAGTAGTGATAATGGCTTATCAATACACCAATGAGGGGTATTGGGACATGGTCCACATGGTGCAATGTTACGCGAGGGCAAATAACGTTGTTAGACACGCAATTACGTTGCATCGCGAGACGTTCCCAAACCGGCGAGTACCATCATATGATTTGATGTTAGGACTCAATTTTAGATTAAGAGCGTTCGGCCAGTTTACCGTGCCCACTCATGCCCAAGCACGAGGAGCAGAACCTTATCCGGTAGACTTGCATGAAGCCATTTTAGAATACTTTGACCACAACCCACGCGAGAGTACGCGGAATGCCGCAAGACGTTTTAATGTACTCACAGTATACGGTGTGGAATCTGCTACATACAGACAGACGACATCCGTTTCATTATCGACCCGTCCAAGAACTTGGTGTGAACGATTACGAGTGTAGTGATGTGTAGTAGAACAATTATTGTGATTTTCTTGATTTTCATATGATTTGAACAATTGCAAGAAGGCCACGTAGTAGGTAAGTAAAAATTTTAAATGTAATGTGATTAAAAATAACTAATAACTAGCCACCTACTTACCTACCTCATTCGATTCATTCTTCGCGCAAATTTATTTTTTGTCATTCGTAGCAACGGCAACGTAGCATACCTAGACCATCCTAGACTAAGTAGTAAATGAATGAATGGCCCCCGCCCGCGCACTCCGCGCAGGCTGCGGCGCGGCGAGGGCAGGGGCGGGCGGCGGCGCTCGCGCGACTTCGACATTCGACACCACGTGACACCACAGTATACGTAAATTGGCCGATTCTAATATTTTTTTAAAATACGCATATCTCGCCTATTTTAATTTTTTTTTTGTTTTTTTTTATGCAGAAGGGATATAAATTAATTACTTTTTTATCTATTAAAATGCGTACGATGTTTAACCAGTCACCCTGTATAATCACTATTATTATGACGTCATCAATCTAATGGGAAAAAAAACGATTGCGCCTTTAGCCTCTTTCCTAAATTCGACCCGTTAAAAAACGTTGTGTGTTTCCAATGTGCATGTTTTTATTAGGTTTCGACAAATCCTATTTTATCGGATGCCTACGTCATAAAAAATAATACCTGTGATATCTATAAGGGTTATTTTTCATCATAACCCGATTGGGATTCGTACCCGGGACCTCCTGATGAAGATGACGTCTACCCAAACTTGGCAGTAGTCTCGTACTGACTTACAAAGGATCCTCGAGAGGCAGCCTAAAGCATTTGCCGGCAGTATCGGTCGGTAGTTCCCTTATAAGTATATGGATTTTTCCGTCTTTTTAAAAGAACCGTGTCATAATGGAAACTCATACGTACATTAACCCAGCGTGGCATCGACAGGTCATCTATTACGCTTATACACGAAACGAAACGCGATATCGGCACCCGTATTATACTTATAGAATATTCTCACACATCATATTTTTTTTAAATGTAATATGGCAGACAGACAGGCAGACCTGATGGATGGAAAGTGATCACCGTCTATGGACATCAGCAACACCAGGGGGGGGGGGGGGGGCTACCAATGCGTTGCCCACCTCTGACGAGATAGACGAGACTAGGTACCTCTTAAAAATTCCCACAATTTATAATATTATTATTTTTCTGATTATGTCCGTTGCAAGTTCCAAAAAATAAAGAACTCTGCCCACTGAACCGTACATACTATGTATTACGGTTGTTACGGTTGGTGGGAGTTGTAAAATAAAATAATTTGAGAAATGAAAACTATCTATCCTCAGTATCTATCTATCTGGCTTCGTGCGCCCTACGGCGCGTGCGGGCCTCGAGCTTCTGCTCCTTGCCCGAGTATAAACTCCGGGGATGACAATCCCCGGGTACTTGTTTTTTCCATATGGAGGCTTCTATTTGGACAACACAACTATAATAAGAATTTACTTCCGCTCGGGTGAAGACAATGTTCTCCATTGTCCTCCTCCGAGCGGCACAAGACATATAACACATAAGAAAGTTTGGATCGACTGGCTTCCCCTTGACTGCCCGTGCTTCTAATTTTCAAGTCTAAATAAATATATAAGTATAGATAAATATTTATAATAAAGAAAAGTTGCGTCGGCTGAGCTCCGCGAGCTGCGTCCGCAGCGTGCCCACAGGCGGGCCGCTGCGGGCGCCTCTCGAAATGAAAACCCTGAGAAAACTTAGTGAACCCGAACCGCATTACCCTATGGTTGACTAGTAGAGAATGCAGGGCTTTTTGCATTAAGTCCGCCAATTGTTCTTCTCAATCGTGCAATAAAGGTTAAAAGACAATAGAAAATATGACATAAAAACATTAACATAGACAAAAAATTTAAAGATGTATAAAAAAGCCAAAAAGGACTTCGGTTTGCCATATTTTTATCATGACTTCAGGACCGTAACCTAACTTTATACGTTACTCTGAGTAATAGTGGTGCCGATCGCCAACATGCTGAGACGGGGGCCATGTTGACAACCGGCATCATTAAGGGACTCATTTAGGCTTTATTTTTTTATTTTTTTTATTCTTTAGAATTATTTCTACTCCTTCTTCACCTTCTTATATTTTGTTTTTATAATTATGATTTGTCTGTCTTTCTATTTAAAAAAAACATTATATCACATCGACAACCGCAATTTTCTAATAATTAAAACTATTTCCAACATATATACTATATACTACATAACTATTTTAGAGGTAGGGCACAGCGGATAATCCGCTCAAATCGAAGTAGCCCGGCTGGGGAAGGACTACCACCTTACAGAAGATCGTAGCCAAATAGCATTGGTCTCGGCCATGTTGTGTTCCTACATGGTGTGTTCCTACGGTGAGTAATGTCTCCAGAGCTCCACTTGGGGGGTTGTGAGGGTTAGCAACGCGTGAGTGCTTGTTTGCCGACCGTATGCTTGTTTGCCACCTGTGTGGTATTAAAAAATCACATTTGATTACTCATCTGCAAACAAGCAAAGTGTAGGAAATACAGAACTTAACACTGTACGTGGCCGGCCACCCACTTGCACAATTTTTCAGGGTTCCGTAGTAAACTATCAAGGAACACTTATATATTCGCCATGTCCGTCTGTCCGCGGTCTAGCGCTTAGATGGTTAATGCTGTAATTTGGTACGTATACACATATTAGATAGGTAGCTAGAATATGCTTTTATTTGCAACACACAGACTATAAACATTACAATACAATACAAACAAACATAATACGAAAACACAAAATATTGTACAGACTAGTGTATTAGTAACAAGGCGGCCTTACTGCTTAAAGCAATATTTTCAAGGCAACCTTAGGGTAACTAATTAACAATGCTAACAAAGTGCTGGAACAACATTTTAAAATATTTTTTGGGGTGCCTTCCCCCTTCTCCCTACTCTCTTTTTCGCACCCACCCCATGTTGTGGTGTATCGTTAGATAGGTCAAAATATTGAGGGTGTGGAAAGATCATTTTTCGATACAATGATCCGTTTCGGAATTATTTACATTTATCGTCTCAATTTTCGTTTTGCACGGTGCCCCCCCTCTCTATCGCCGAAAGTCTTTTATTTAGAAATTTGAAAAAAAAACATGGTACCATATGCTGAACCTTCAATGAAAACTATTACGGTTAAGTAGGCTCTACTAGTTGCCGAGTAAAAGTCGATGAATTTATAAAATAAAATTTCTTTGATGAAAACGTATGTACAAATGTAATGGAATATGTCATCATTGTACTTACCTGAGCAAGCAATGCGCAGCCAATACGGAATCCTACTTTGTGCGTAGCCCGATACGTACTTGCCCGGTTTTTTTTAAATAGTTACATTGATAAACTGGTGTCGAATTTTGATAAGCCTTGTAACAAGGCACAAGGCTAAGCATTGCCAAACAAACAAGGCCCTTGTTTGTTTTACAATGGTTGCAATAGAATGTAGGGCTTATTTCATATAATTTAGGTTCATATTTGATGAATGAATGAATATTTAAATGCGTTATGTGTCACATAACACCGGACGAAATAAAAATAACTTTAGCTTGAGTTCGTGAAAAATATTAATTGTAAATGTGTGTAGGTACTTCTAGACTCAACATTCGCTCAATGCATTAGAATAGTAACGTTTAAGTTATGGAACTCTTTGCTTTACAACGTCAGCCTATTTTTTTACCTCACTACCTAACCTAGGAGGGTTATGTGAAAGATAATATGATTATGTGAAAGATAGTATATTATAATTGTGATTACAATCATACTAATATTATAAAATGAGAAAGTAAGTTTGTTTGTTTGTTATTCCTTCACGGCTTGACTAAGCAGCCGATCATTATGAAAGTTTGTATACATATTGTGTCACGGGTACAGAGCCCAACATAGGTTTATTTTTACGCGGGCGAAGCCGCGGGTAACAGTTAGTAATATTATAAAGGCGAAAGTATGTGAGTATATTTGTCACTTGTTCATGATGATGTTAGGTAGGTAGCTGATACCTTGGATTAACACATAACTAGAGACTAGTACACCGAAAAGTACGTACATACGCGATTCCCGTAGAATTTGATCGAAAGTCTGATAGTCAATGATGCTTTTGACGACCTCCGTGGCGTAATGGTTACCACGCCAGACCGCCACCCAGGAGGTCCCGGGTTCGATCCCCGGTCGGGTCATGATGAAAAACTAACTTTTTCTGATTGGCCTCGGGTCTTGGATGTTTATCTATATTATGTATTTGTTATAAAAATATAATATCGTTGAGTTAGTATCCCATAACACAAGTTTCGAACTTACTTTGGGGCTAGCTCAATCTGTATGAATTGTCCAATATTTATTTATTTATTATTATTATTACTTTACAGAGGAAATGGCGCTGCTGTGTTTAAATATACGCAATCCAAGTTCCGCTAGTTTTAATAATAGCAAAATACCATCCTAGTTCTTTTATAATAGAAAAAGAAGTTTCCCACGACTATGTATTTCTTTTCTTGTGCCTATGTCCGCTCGTAGTAATCAACTTTAATTATATTCGAAAACTGATATGACTGATGAAATAGATAGTAAATTTTACTCTAAAATTACTTCTAAAACTAAAACTAAACTAAACATATTATTATAAACAAATTATAATGAACCTAAAACTAAAAACCTTAAAAAATAAAATAAGATAACTAAAATATATTATTAAAAGGAGTCCCTTTAGGCAAGGTTCCGAAGATACTGTAATCAACTTAATTGATTCCTATAACGATATCTCATAAGACTAGTTAGAGTCGTCTTGACGTTGCAAGTGGAATTATTCGAAATACCCATGGGAACCGGGATAACGAGACTGCACATGTGCCTACTTTACCTTAGCCCACTTCAGCCCCATTTCAGCCATGGCTGGCTATTCAAATATGATAATTATGTATCACACGCAGCCAGTTTCTGAAACGGATTTTATAGTTAATGACACATTAAGTCATAGCTGTCACTGTCAAACTAAAGTTATAGAAGAAATCAATTGATAGCTTGAGACAATGTCATTGTCTTGCTTTTGACGGGTCTGGTGGTCGAGTGGCAATGGTCACTTTATCTCGAGGGTCGCGGATTCGATTGCTGCTCAAGATAAACATTTCTGTGCATGAACATGTCTGTTTGCTTCGGTCTGGGTGTTTTAGTATAATAAGTATTTATTTACAAAAAAAAGTATTTAAGTATATTTTTCAGCAATGTACTATGGGTACTTGACCCATAGTACAAGCTTAGTTTGGGACTTGATGGCGTTGTTGTGTGATTCGTCCAAGAATATTTATTTATAATTTATTTACTGTGGAATTAAAATTAAAATGCGTTTTACAAACTGGCTGTAAAACACTAGTCACTTCTCAGTGTGTAATATCCCTCTATCTACGAAGCAGTTATAAGTAAAAAGCCGTAAACCGCGACTGTTGTGACGTAGAACGCGACAACTTCAAAAGCGGCGAGATAAATCTCTCTCGGTATGATGTTTTTGCTTAGAGTATGTAAAAAAGGAAATTTAATAACATTAAATATTAATAAAATAATAATTCCTTGTTTCAGGCAACACAGTGTTTAAACGAAGAGTACAGTAGTAAAAATTGGGAAGACACAAAGTGAGTTAGGACACAGCTGATAATCCGGCGGAAGGACCTCCACCATACAGAAGATCGTAGCCAAATAACGTTGGGCTCGGCCATGTTGTGTTCCTACGGTGAGTAAGGTCTCTTGAGCTCCACTTTATACAGGGTCGACAACGCGCGAGTATGATTATGATACCCCTGGAGGGCTACTACGAAACGTAAATGCGATACTTCGGCCGAAGTATCGGAAGAATTTTAACCGTGAAATACAAGTTATTTCATGATTATAATTCAATGAACTACTAAAATAACCATAAAGTACAAGGTATTTCATGGATAGAATTCAAGGAATTACTAAAATAACTGGTATTGCAAGCGTCCATAGGCTACAGTGACTGCTTACCATCAGGCGAGCCGTATGCTTGTTTGCGACCTTAGTGGTATAAAAGAAATGGAACCAAAAACCAGGGCTATTTCTGAACAACTACGACTTGGGAACCTTCAAAAGTTATCTATATGCCTTCAAATTTTTATACAAACCGCTCAGTGACTCTCCCAGTGTCTCTGTGCTCCATGGGTGGCGATGATCACTTTAAACATCAGGCGCCCGCATATTCGTTTGCCAACCTCTTACATTATAAAAAAACTGCTCGCGAATAACTCATATTTGTAAAATTTTACAGTTCTTGTATTTTGTTTGAAAAAAAAAAATTTTTCTTGTCCAATGGTCCATTCAAGTAAATTTTCACGTCGTCGCCTGTTATACTTACTCTATGAGCCATACTTATCTCTAAGCGAGTCTCATTTACGCCCTCATTCTAGATGTACTTTTGTTAAACTGTCACATTTATAGGCCTTTAACTGTTACTCCATTTTATGTTTACTCATAGATTTTTCTGTTGTTTTTTTTAAACTGTCATAAATAGACAGTTTTATAACTATAATCCGTTTTTTTTCTAAATGAATAGATTGGGATGGATTGACTGAGTTAAGCAACGCCGACCCCAGTTAGTATTTTGTTTGGTGCAAAAAACATGAGGTCCTCCATTAGAGGGCCATTTATACTGTCCGATCCGACCACAATATTACCATTTTAAAATAGGGTATTCTACTCTATTTGGCAAAGTACTATAATATGTTCGTTTCATCGTTATAAGACACCAAAAAAAAATATTTCGGCGAAATAAACCCGCTTTCATGCCATAAAAATACTTCAAAATTTTAAATATATTTATTCCCGCGAAAACAGGCTTCTGCGCTGTCCGCCATGTTTATGACGTCATTTCGGCATGTAAACAAAGCTTGACGTTTATAGTTTGTTGTAGGTACGAGTTGTTGTATCTACACAAAAGTTATTACATTCCATATTTATATTGTTGTTTTTTGATTAGCTGTTATTTCATTAAAAACAACATAATAAAGGTAATACTTACAAAGATGTTTTCACATTCCGGAATTCGGCAGAACAGAAATCTGTATTACGTGCAAAGAACTTTGCAACCATCATCGTGTCGATTTTTGGTAAGTTCGTACTATCTGCTTTTACGAAACCGGCTTCCATTTCGTGTTTTTAATAGTATTTAGCTTCTCTTAATTTAGTATTTATCAACTGAATAATTTTGACGAAGAGCACTGACGAATCGAAAATATAAAGTTTACGACTGGGTTGACAGGTGACAGCAAATTATTATTGCCAATATGACGTCACAGCATGGTGGCTCGTGTTTTTAGTCACGTGATATACAGATTAAAAATATCAATTTTTAATTTTAATATAATAAATCAATCATGTAAATTTATGACTCAAAATCAGTTTAACTATGTTTATTTTTACATAGAGTTCATTTTGTACCGATTTTTATATTTTTTCATTAACCACCGAGAGTACCCTATTATTTCAACGAATATAAGAATTAGTAAAATGTATAAAAATTAAACTGCTGACACATGCCATGTGCAAACATAACATATCTCTGTAAAAAGAAGATTTATTAATACCAATGACATTTTTAATAGATGCCACAAGGTTTTCATGGTAATTGAAAATATTTGAGAATTGATAGTATGTACAAACAATTTTTCTATGGGTACGTACGAAATTTTATTTTTTATAATTTATTCAAGTTTCTTAATATTACAATATAATATAAGTACTTACAGGTACCAGTTAGAGCATTTATGTAAAAGCTAGATCTAGACCGGGGAAGTACCGCCCTCACAAAGAATATAGGCGTAAAGCAGAAATACGTTTCATTTTTTCGATAGATAGATAGAATCTAGAGTATTATGCCTTATTTGCAATACACATGCAATTTAAGTTGTGTTTTATAATTGAAGTGCAGTTGGGAAGGCCTATGTCTAGCAGTGGACAAATGTAGGCTGGTGATGATGATGCAATTTTAAAAAAAAATGGTATGTATGAATAACTCCTTTTTAGAATATCCTGATTCGTATACTAAGATAGGCGAAATGCCGCGTCGTTACGAATCACGTTACAGAAATAATTTATTCGCTTCGGGATCAAAATTATGCTTACACAGTGCTGGGCCCTATCCAATGTCAGTAAAAATTTATAATCACCTACCGTCTAGAATGAAATCGATAGATCAATTCAACTCATTAAAAGCTTTTATTTTTATAAAATCAGTTAAAAGATTGCTAATTAATAAAGCGTACTATAGCGTCAATGAATATCTGGAAGATAAACTAATTTAAATGTCTGCCTCTCTTTTTCTACTCAAGTTGCTATGCCTTAAAAGGTGCATGTAGATAACTGCTATGTATTATGTACAGTAATATAATGTATGTGTCACATGTAATGCAATAAATAAATAAATAAATATTATCGGTAATGGAATGAATAATAACTAATCCCAATTAATTACGAATCGAAATTATGCTCTTATGAAAAAAATACTTTAGTGGTGCCCACAGAATTGCAACAGAAATAAAAAGGCAATCAACACACTCAGCTTTTCGAACAAATGTATGAACGACGTATCTACTCAGATTTATGTCTGTTGTTAGTACATTCAGAACGCGAGCTAATATTTTTCAGCGTATATTTTTGCTTACGTTCGCTTTTTTGAGTTACAGTCCACTCTTTGCCAGCGGTATTTTTGTGTGTGTATTTTTAAAAGCAAGTTTGACCTACTATTTACTTACATAGGTATTACTGTACCGTACATGTTTTGAGTAAATGGAGCTCTGATACGGCGACTTCAGGAGGCCTACTACGAAACGTGTATCCTGAATTTTAACCATGAAACACAAGGTATTCCATGGTTATTAATGTTATAATTCAACATATTACTAAAATAACCATGAAATCCCTAGTACTTCATGGTTAAAATTCTTCCGATACTTCGGCCGAAGTATTCTAGTAGCTCCTATGGTGTTACCGAAAGGAGCGAGGCTCTCTTCACTACTTTGCGTTTCGCTTCAATAATTTTTCGCCCCAGCGTACCACGCTGAAATTTTTTCGCCACAACGTGTGTCGCTATGCCTGCGTCATTCGAAACTACGTACCGGACCCGTTTCGAACAACTATGAGTTAGGAGCTCGGTGGCGTTGCTATGTGTACGCACACTACGCACTCTAAACTGAACACGCAAGTTAAGCACCGTAGGCCCTAACCAGTTTTTAGATTAGTTTCGTTATATTGAGCTTCTCCGGAGGGTACACTAAGCTGCGGTTCCCGACTGTGGTCGACGGATGAAAGTCGTTAAGCCAATGGTCTTATAGCGGCTTGAACACGAAGCTAGTAGTATTATCTATTCTGTGACGACGGCTGATAAGCGGTCACCGTAGCCTATGGACGCTTGCAATACCGGGAGTACCTATCACTCGCGCGTTGCCGACCCTGTAAAAATCTGTTAACTGTCCCTAAAAATATTTATTCTGAATGAAGACATTTTTCTTTTGACAGACGTATCTTATCTTATCTATAATACCATCTTGATTATCGTTACGATAGTGGTACACAGCATCAGTTGCATTGCAGCCGAAGTTGTGTGAGCTGAGTTTGGTATCAAACCATTTAGTTGTCTGACCATGGCACTGGAAAGAAACAAAAATATTAAACTACATATAATTCACACAACACCATCTTTTTATGACTCCATTTTTTTATGACTGAACACAGAGATATCAAAAACCCGGTCAAGTGCGTGTTGGTCCACGCACAGGGTATTTGATGTGCTTGGCTTGCTTGCAAATTAATCCAATATCTATCTCATTCGTCAGTTTTCATCAAAGATTTTTTTTATAAGTTCCTCGGCTATTACACGGCAAGCCTACGGTAGAGCCTTTTTTACCGTAATAGTTTTCATTGAAGGTTCAGCATATGGACTACTACCATGATTTTTTTTCAAATTTCTGAACAAAAGACTATCGGAGACAGTGTGGGACCTATCGGGACCACCGTGACCACAGTGCAAAACGAAAATGGACATGATAAATGTAAATAATTCCGAATCGGAATCGAAAGATGATCTTCCCACACCCTCAATATTTTTAAGAGACCACCATGAGACCAGACCCACAACATGGAGTCGGCGCGAAATAAAATTCATTCCTACTTTACATGTAATGTAGGTAAGGCACCCCAAAAATTTTTTTTTTCAAATATTTGTTCTACCATTTTGTTAGCATTGTCAATATGCGTATACATAAAAAATTACAGCTTTCTTATATTAAATATTAAGCGTCTAGGCGCGAGACTGCGTACGGACAGACGGACAGACAATGCGAAACTATAAGGGTTCCTTGTAGCTTACTACGGAACCCTAAAAAGGCACTTATCATCTTAACCACGTGGGCAGTGGGTAAGTAAGTCTTTATTAAATTGGTAAGTACATACCTAAGGTATAAAAAACCACTTACGCAGCTTCTTCCTCTTCTAGTTTCCGTTGAACATCAGAGTCTATTAAGCTTTCATCCAACAGCCTGGCGTCGTATGTTATGGGACCGAATTCATGTCTGTAATATTATAATATTTTTTATTTTTAAGTATATAATAATAAATAATTATTACTAAAAAGATAAGTGTCACCTCACACTCTTTTTTCAAGGGCCCGTCTTCCAAAACAAACATTGATCGTTCGTTGCAGGTCTTATCAATAAGTCAATGATGTTTTTAAAACCATTTATTATACTTTCCAGTCTTTGAGTATGCTTGAAACTATCTTGCTCTGCAGCTGTTTAAATTTGCAGGCAATAAGCATGCTCGTTTTAAATCTGTTCAGACGTGCTCAAAGCACGCCTGTCGACTCATTGCGCCCGCTCTACACGTAGCGTGTTCGAAAATCGATTTTCGAGCAGGGAGTACGACTTAAATCCAATACTTCGGCCGAAGTATCGAAAGAATTTTAACCATGAAATACATGGTACTTGATGGTTATTTTAGTAGTTCGTCGAACTATGACCATAAACCTTGTATTTCAAGGTTAAAATTCTTCCGATACTTCGGCCGAAGATTTAAGTTTCGTAGCCCTAGGCTGCAATTAAGCGAGCCTATATTATAGTAATACATAGACACACTTGCTACTAAGTACCATTTTTGCTCATTAATAGCTTGCTTTGCTGCTATTACAGAGCAGTTCTATCTGTAGCTTTATTTATAGGTACATGCTGCTTCCCCCTATACTGTGCTAGCGCCTGCGCAGTACTACGCTGTTTCAATAACAGGAATACCAGACACTAGATATATCAAGCTGATACCTGGCTTTCTTTAAGCAGAGGCTCAAGATTACAGGGTCGGATTAACCCTATCGGGGCCCCTAGGCAATATGGTTCTCCGCCCCCCCGCGTTTTTTTACTTTTATGATACAGTTTTTTTCTATTACGAAAGTATTTGGTAAACTGTTACTTCATTATGTGATATTGCAACAACATAATAGAGATTTTTTTTCTTGTGCGTGCCACGGGGCCCATAGGCAGTTGCCTAATTCGACTAATGGATAATCCTGCCCTGCTTAAGAAGAAGGAAAACTATGGTTCAGTTTGTCATAAAAATGTAATAAAAATTACTTCTTACAATATAAAAATCGGTGTTGTCGGATTTCGAGGTTTATATGTCGATGTTGTTGGCCGATCGGTCGAGTCTTCTGTAGCCGGCGGTGATGGCCTGAAATTGAAAACATTTTTTTTTTGTATAATATGTGTGATTTGGCCGGATATTTGGGACTCAGAGGCGATGAGAGATAAAAGTAAATGTACAATCATTTAGGTCTAGGTCCTCACGGGTACTCTCCCTTGTCAAACTATACAAATAATATTGATTTGTATCATCGAATTTGTATAAATAAATCTACCCTACACAAATAAATAAATAAATATATGGGGACAATTCATACAAATTGAGCTAGCCCCAAAGTAAGTTCGAAATTTGTGTTATGGGATACTAACTCAACGATATTATATTTTATAACAAATACATATTATTATATAGATAAATATCCAAGACCTGAGGCCAATTAGAAAAAGTTCGTTTTTCATCATGACCCGACCGGGGATCGAACCCGGGACCTCCTGGGTGGCGGTCTGGCGTGGTAACCATTACACCATGGAGGTCGTCATCTAGTATAACATGTCTAATACTAATCTAATAACTAGGTACTAACTATACAGGAGATATAGCGGTAGGAATGCGTGGTGGGCTTGTTCCGATATATTTTGCTGAAGAAGAACAACATGTATTGTGTGATTTATTTATTGTTTAAGTACTTAATATTATATATTATTACGTTTTTTGTGGTTGATAATGTGTTATAAATAACATTGAAACAGGCTATCAACAATAGACAATTCATGACGCATTTTCTGTTTGCAAAAAGATGATTTAAATTTTTTTATTTAATTGTATTGTCAAAACATTAAAACAGAATTGAATGACAAAAGAAGTCGTAACTGGGTTTCTTTCACCGTTTCTTTTTTCAGTGGTCATTTTACTTGGTTTTCAAAACGGTGGTTTTTATACTTAGTATTACTAATACTATAATTATTTGATATTTGCATTACACACAGGAAAAAGTACAAAAAAAAAAAACAATCTTATAAACTAGTGTAAAAGCAACAAGGCGGCCTTATTGCTAAAAAGCAATTATTACTATGCTATAATTAAGAATATTATATTTCACGAACAGCGTTCGGTTGTAAGGCGTGCACTGCACAATGCACATGCAATGCACATTGTTTTAAGTGTGCGTGACGGATTTGACGAGCGTTTCCGAGGTTACGCAATTGTGCACGTCTTACAACATTTATAGCCGGACGCTCTTCCACGTAAAATGGAATATTTATACTGATGTATATTGTGACTGTGAGTTTAGACTATACATATATAGTCAAGAGCAGGTCGACCTTTACATAATGGACTTTGTACCATTCTTAAGTTCTATATCATAAGAACTAATATTGTACTGCAATCCTAAAGCTCGACGTGCACCTGACTGTACAACACGACTAGGGAACGTGTCTTTAAGGACTATTTTATGAATAAACGATTTCATTATCAATTTTTTTGTGAAACTTTTTTTTTCAATAGTATAAGAATTAATAAATTAGTTGCTGGCCGAAGTGTTACCCGCGTTTAATTGTATGCAAAGCAGCGCCGTTTATATCAGACTTTTGACCAAATCCTACGGGAATCGCGTACTTTTCAAATATCAAATTGGCCCAGCCATTCGAGCGTGAAGAGGTAAAACTTTTTTTTAAATTATTATTTTATTTGGGAGTCTTACTTTATTTTTTAAATAGAATAAATGTTACATACGTCGTTTCTTCTGTGCGCAACATGTTGTGTGCAAAAGGCTGTATAAGAGTAAATCCGTCCTCTGGTAACCACTTCTTACGTTTGTCGTGCGCATTCACCCCACTGAACGCCACAGACACCAAGAAAAATAGTTCAAAATTACACATTGCCGACTTGATAACTATATTTCGACTACAATGTAATAAAGATTATTAAGAATATAATGTATTACGTTTATAAATATATGTATTATCACTAGATGAGGCATAGTGTGAAGGAGGGGGCGGGGACAGAATAACAATAGCGTCTTTTGTGACAAAAATTTATTATTAAATTTATTGTACATTAGCTTTTGCCCGTGGCTTCGTCCGCGTGGAAATCGATTTTTCCATTATTCCCGTTCCCGTGGGAATTACTAAACTGTTAAATGGAGCAAGTCGCAACGGCAACATATCTTTCTGAGATTAGCGTGTACATACAAACAGACAGACGGACAAAATTTTTCGAAATTCCTTGCTAAATTCATCATCTTATTTTTTTTGTAAAATATTCAACTAGCTTTACCCGCAGCTTATTTTGGGCTCTGCACCCCTGACAATATGTAATGATCGGCTGTTTAGTCAAGCCGTGAAGGAATGACAAACAAACAAACTCACTTGCTCATTTATAATATTAGTATGATGTACAGACAAACTTTTTTAACACTTTTATTATATGTATATACGATTTTTAGTACGGAGGAGCACGATGGCGTCGCTCTGCGTTGCACTCTTAACAAGCACGAAAGTTAAGAAATGTCGACCCAGTGTTTGGATGGGATTTTTTGTCTCAAGCTTTACGAGCTTTTAAGAGAGGTAGGACACAGCGGATAATCCGCTCCGCATCTTTCGCAGCCCGTCCGGGGAAACCTCCACCTCACAAAAAATCAAATAGCATTGGTTATGGCCATGTTGTTTTCCTACGGTGAGTAGGGTCTCCAGAGCTCCACTTGTGGGATTGGGAGGGTTGGCAACGCGTGAGTGATACCCCCGGTATAGGCTACGGTGACGGCTTACCATCAGGTCGGCCATATGGTATGCTTGTTTGCCACCTTTGTGATATACAAAAAAACTCCGTGCTTCGGAGGAGGGCACGTTATCAGAGAACACATTATGCCGTCTTCGATCCCGGCTATTGTCGATGAATGACAGCCGTGTCGGTGGCCTTCAGTTCAGGCGGCTTGAAAACAACTGCTTCTGCAAATTGAAGAAGCGTGGCAGAGTATGTTCTAACCCTCTTCTATTAAAGGGAGAAATGTATCCTAACAGCAGTGGGATGATTATGGAATTGATATTTTCTTTCGCCATTTCTTTTACCGGTGGTCATTTTGCTTTGTTTCCGAAATGGTGGTAGTTTATTCATTTAATATTTATTATAGAACTACCCTACCCTACCCTACCCTACCCCTACCCCTACTCTTTAAATACTTTTTGTTTGAAAATAAATATATATTAGGTATACATATTTATTTCCAAACACCTCCGTGGCGTAATGGTTACCACGCCAGACCGCCACCCAGGAGGTCCCGGGTTCGATCCCCGGTCGGGTCATGATGAAAACGAAGTTTTTCTGATTGGCCTCGGGTCTTGGATGTTTATCTATATATGTATTTGTTATAAAATATAATATCGTTGAGTTAGTATCCCATAACACAAGTTTCGAACTTACTTTGGGGCTAGCTCAATCTGTATGAATTGTCCCTATATATATATTTATTTATTATTTATTTATATTAGGTATACATAGTTAATACCCAGACCAAAACAAATAGACATGTTCATGCACACAAATGTTTGCCTTGCGCAGCGCAGGATTCGAACCCGCAACCCTCGAGATAAAGTGACCATTGGTAGCCACTCGTCCACCAGGCCTGTCGATGTTATGTCGTATATATGTCGATTTAATACATTTAACAATCCGTTGCGGACCGTCCGTCGCTGATCCGCCATATATTGTCAGCGGGCTCAATGGGCCAGTTCAAAAATTGACTAGGTCCACTGAGCCCGTGGGGTCTGGCCGGCGGCTCAATCGACAAAAGAGCCATAGGCTCTAAGTACAGTCACCTCCATAAATATGTAATCACTTTAGTACATTGTCACTATAACATTGTTGACATGTTCACTCAAATGTCTTAAGTAATTGAAATGATATACGAAAGTGACAAGGTTCTAAAGTGTTTTTACATATTTATGGAGGTGACTGTACTAAGCGGAGCTAGACCGCAGATAGACGACCATACGGAATTGCGAAACTAAAGGGTTTCTAGTTAACCACGGGTTCCTAAAAAGAAAATTTAAACAAAAACTTTTTAAACATTTATTTTGTAAGATTTAAACAATATACCGTGGGATTACAAAAACACCACAGAACGTTACAATTACAGTATTCATAAAAATCAATCAATATTTTATTTTATCTATATATAATATAATAAAAGTGTAAAAAAAGTTTGTCTGTACATTGAATATATTTCCAAAAAATTTGTTTAGGGCGATGAAGAATAAGCAATAGAACAAGAATTTCGTAAAATTTTGTCCGTCTGTTTGTATGTTTGTATGTTTGGATGTTTGTATGTTTGGATGTTTGTATGTATGTTTGTACACGCTAATCTCGGAAACGGCTGAACCGATTTGGATGCGGTTTTCACTAATATGTGGCGATTTGCTCAACTTAACATTTAGTGTATGTTTCTTTTCAAAATTCCCACGGGAATCCGAGATATACGCAAACGAAGTTGCGAGGGTATATCAACGCACAGCCCAAACCGCTGGGTCTAGAGATTCCAAATTTGGCATGTAGGTTCCTTACGACATCTAGGGATGTACTAAGAAAGGATTTTTCAAAATTCCCACGGGAAAGCGAGATATACGCATACGAAGTTGCGAGGGGACGCACAGCCCAAACCGCTGGGTCTAGAGATGCGAAATTTGACATGTAGGGTCCTTATAAGGTCCGGACCGACCGGACCGGACCGGACCGGACCGGAACGGACCGGACCGGACCGGACCGGACCGGACCGGAACGGATCAGACCTGATCGGTCCGGAAGGAACCGCACCGTACCGAGCCAGTGCCGGACCGGACCGAACCGGACCGGACCGTTTTTTTTGTCCGTCTGTATGTTTGTATGTATGTTTGCACGCGCTAATCTCAGAAACGGCTGAACCGATTTGGATGCGGTTTTCACTAATATGTGGCGATTTGCTCAACTTAACATTTAGTGTATGTTTCTTTTCAAAATTCTCACGGGAATCTGAGATATACGCAAACGAAGTTGCGAGGGTATATCAACGCACAGCTCAAACCGCTGGGTCTAGATTACAAATTTGGCATGTAGGTTCCTTACGATGTCTAGGGATGTACTAAAAAAGGATTTTTCAAAATTCCCACGGGAAAGCGAGATATACGCAAACGAAATTGCCAAATTTGGCATGTAGGGTCATTATAAGGTCCGGACCGACCGGACCGGACCGGATCGGACCGGACCGGAACGGACCGGACCGGACCGGAACGGATCAGACCTGATCGGTCCGGAAGGAACCGCACCGTACCGGGTCCGTGCCGGACCGGACCGAACCGGATCGCACCGATTTTTTTTTCTGAAGAAATATGTTAATTGGTATGTAGGTACCTTATCAGGACCGGGCCGACCGGACCGGAGCGGACCGACTGGACCTGATCGGACCGCACTATATATATATATATAAAATTCAAAGTCCTGACTGACATAACTATACATATATCAACGCACAGCCCAAACCGGTGGGTCTAGAGATTCCAAATTTGGACTGTAGGTTCCTTACGACGGCGACGTCTAGGGGTGTACAAAGAAAGGATTTTTCGAAATTCCCACGGGAAACCGAGATATACGCAAACGAGGTTGCGAGGCTATATCAAATTTGGCTTGTAGGTTCCTTACGACGTCTAGGGATGTACTAAGAAAGGATTTTTCAAAATCCCACGGGAAAGCGAGGTATGCGCAAACGTAGTTGCGAGAGGACGCACAGCCCAAACCGCTGGGTCTAGAGATGCCAAATTTGTCATGTAGGGTCCATATAAGGACCGGACCGGACCGGAACGGATCAGACCTGATCGGTCCGGAAGGAACCGCACCGTACCGGGGCGTGCCGGACCGGACCGGTTTTTTTTTCTGTAGAATAATATGCTAATTGGCATGTAGGTTCCATATCAGGACCGGACCGACCAGACCGGCCCGGACTGACCGGACCGACCGGACCGGATGGAACCGTACCGTACCGGGCCGTGCAGGACCGGAATTTGTTTCTAAAGAAAAATATGCTAATTGTTACTAGGCCACGCGGGCGAAGCCGCGGGCAGAAGCTAGTTATGAATAAAATAGTATATTGATATATTTTTTTATTTTAACAAAAAATAATCTCTATAGTATTTTTTAACATTCTCTACATTCAGTCTACAACATCTTAAACTTTACAATTTTGTTTCAGCGAAAATTAATTGTATTAGTACTCCCATGGGAAATAATAGTCCCACAGGAAAAAGGCACATTTAGGTACATAAATAATGACTTGATACAATACAAAATATTTTAATATTTGGTTATTACAATATGAGAAAATATAATTGGACCTCTACGTCAGAAGTTGGTTAACTGAAACCTGAAACAAAAGATACAGAGTTAATATTCGGTACATTTTGACAGTCGTTAAATAAATAAAATAGGGACATCACGCAGATTGAGCTAGCCCCAAAGTAAGTTCGAGACTTGTGTAATGGGATACTAACTCAACGATAGGTACTATATTTTATAACAAATGCATTTAGATAAACATCCAAGACCCAGGCCAATCAGAAAAAGTTCGTTTTTCGTCATGACCCGACCGGGGTTCGAACCCGGGACCTCTTGGGTGGCGGTCCGGTATGATAATCATTACGCCACGGAGGTCGTACAAAAGCAGTTAACCCAAGTCGGTGGTCTTCAGGGAGCTTGAAAACAATGGCCTCTGCCAATCCGCATTGACAATGACATCGCAAACCAGCAGCGCGTGGAAAAGTACGCTTAAGATTGAAGGGAGACCCGTATCCCTCCAGTGGGATGATTATGGGTTGATATGATGATGATGATTATGCAAAGGAAATTGCGTGTATTTCACAAGAAGTTTCCTCCCGCGAACGCTGAAGCTGTGGAATGAGATCCCCGCCGAGGTCTTTGTTTAGACACAGTATAATAAATAGTTATGGTTTAGACCATAGGTCTCCAAACTACGGCCCGCGGGCCAGCTGCGGCTCGCGAGCACCAACAACTCAGGCGAGCCGTAAGCTTGTTTGCCACCTTAGTATACCTTGGTATAAAAAAAAAAGAGAAAGGAAACGTACCTATTTTAAAAAGTTTTGACAGACATGTCACGTCTATAGCAGCATCTTGACAGCTGTCATGATGACAGTTCCCAGCATCACCTGCATGGAGACCGAAGATGTGTGCGCAGAGTTCGGTTTCAAATTATTTAGTTCTCTGACCATCTCATTGGCAATTTGGTTCGCTTGTCTGCAAAAAGAACAACACAAATTATTAAGTGCCGGTTATTTAGTTTTCTGACGATTCGAGATCGCCGCCTTGTCAACGAAGGTCGTCAAGATGGCGACCTCGGATCCTCACCGTACCACGTTGCCCTTTTAAAGTGTACTTTTTTGTTAAAAAGTGTTCATTTAAAATACTCGACATTGGCGAAATTGTCTATGTGTCGTTAAGACACGACAGAAACGCCATTAATTAAGAAAGAAGAAGAAGTAGTAGTTTTCTGACCATTTCATTCGCAAGTACCTAGCTTTGATCTGCAAGAAAAGAACGTTTAAATACCTTTTTTTTTAAGCTCGTTTATTCAAAGACTAGCCCTTTGCGGCCCTTTCTCGGTCATACATATTTACAAATTTAACAATTTGGGAGAGGCCTATGTCCTATGTTGATTTGATTTCTTGTGGCTAAGGCGATGATGATGACTAAATAATTTTAACTATTTAAAATACATTAAGTATGTAATATATATATTAACGTATATATTATACACTTAATGTATATGATGTAATTATTATAAACTACTAAAGTTCCATCATTTCAGCAACATAGCAAAGTGACCACCGATAAAAAAATGACGTATGAAAAACGGTTACCCAATACTTAATTAGTTCACCGAGTCCGACCATATCATTGACAAGTAGTTTTGCTTCTCTACAAGAAAAAAACACAGACTTCAAAATAAAAACAATCATACGATGCCTTTCAATATTATTTTTATCTCTTTAACATCAAATAAATAACTTTGATTAAGTATGTAAAATACATTAAGTATACAAGATATACTTAACGTATATAACGTGACGTAACGTGTATCCCGCTTTCCCGTGGGAATTTCAAAAATCCTTTCTTATCGGACTCGCCTACGTCATACAAAGAATACACTCTCCAAGTTTCAAGATTCTACGATCAGCTGTTTGGGCTGTGCGTCTGATGAAAATGAAATGAAATCGTTTATTTCAGAAATTAGACATTCACAGGCACTTTTTTCTTGTCATTTACAATTTGTATATATGTATAAAGAAAATAAAGTACGTTATATACTACCACTATTTCGGACACAAGCACAATGGCCACCGGTAAAAGAAATGGCGAAAGAAACCCGGTTACGGCCTTTTTTGTCATTTAGCAAATTTTTTTTCTTTTTTCGGAAACAGAACAAAATGACAACCGATAAAAAATGGCGAAAGAAAAACGGTACCCGTTAAGTTGTCCGACCATAGCATTGGCAAGTTGTTTTGCTTCTCTGCAAGAAAAGACACAAATTTAAATAAATTTAAAGAAACAAATCGTTTATTGAGAGACTAGACATTAAAAGTTTCTCTAATCATAATAATATACATCTTTAACATTAAATAAATCATATTAATTATAATAAATACAAGTATTTATTATATACTTAACGTATGTTATTTAATGTATTTTATATAAATTTATTTTACACTACCACCATTTCGGAAACAATGCAAAATGACCACCGGTAATACTATTACCGGTATACCGGATATATATGTAACCGGTTTTCTTTCGCTATTTCTAGCGAAAGAAAACCGGTTACATTTATATCTGTGCCCACGGCCTTTTTTGACCATCTGATATTTTTAAATTGTAAATGATAGCTCCTTCTATTTCAAGTTAAGCTTGCAGCTTGCACCAAAACGTCTTCACGGATATATCTCACAAGATTGTATTGTCATAAAAATATGATCAAAATTAAATAAGGCCACAAATTTTAAATGTCTTAGAAATACGATATTTTTAAAAAAATCAATTTCACACAAAAGACACTACAGACATTTTACATCAACCTGTAACATAATGTTTGTGATGATGTATGGATGTATGAAAAAAAAAATTGCAAGTAGATTTTCAGGAAATACTTTCGCACGTTAATATTTTTTATGAACATTTGTTACATTTTCACGCAAAAATTCACATTCCACCATTGTGTCTCCTGTGTAGCCAGGATCAACAACCGTGACCTCAGATTGACAATAAGCGATGAAGCTTATTGACGTCCCGGGGGAGAAGCTACAACTGTCTGGGAACTCACAAAGAATTTAATCAGAAAGAAGATAGTCGGAGTAGGAAGTATTGAAAGGACTTCCCTCCTTAACAACTACGTGAGAGACAGGAATTTGAAGCAAAAGGCATTATACCTTAGAGAGATGGCAAATCAAGTGAGGCTCGATTGCCGAGCACCACGGTCTATTGTTACATTACTATTGGGAGCTAAACTTACTATGAGCAAAACCGGCTTGATAGATTTACATGAAATTTGGTACACAGATAGTTTATAACCTGGACTCACGCATAGGATAGTTTTTACTCTATATAATTATCATTCCGGAAACGGTAACATCGGACTTTGCGGGTAGTAAAAATTTACTTACGCGCTAGCAGCATCCATTGCCCGTTGGAGATCAGAGTTCACCAAACTCTCGCTGGCCAAGTTCGATTTGCCTCCGACATCCAAAGCCAACAATTCCGGAAACACCTCCCTTTTGTCACGTATGCTCTCGTCCTTAATCACCCCACAGGACGCGACAGTAACCAAAAAAAGTAATACAAGGGTACGCATTTTTGTCACTTTTGATAACTGTAGGTGGTAAATACGAACTAGAGTGTGCCAACTGCCGTCACAAAGGTCAATAAGAACATACGTCTAAGTTTTACGTTTATATAATATCATTTGAGGAAGGGCGGGGGGTGTGGATAACAAAAAGCTTCTTGTATCGTCTCATAGTACAGTCGCGCACTAACGTACATAAGTCAAAACAAAAATAACATTTCGAGTGTGTTAAAAAGAATGATATAAAAATAATTGGTGGAACAGTTTGAATTAATTTTACACTAGAAACGTTTCAGACACATTCAATATTTAGACAGGGTTCAAAAATGTAGAAAGGAAGGGAAATTGTTATTATTTTATTTATTCGTTGTTTAAAAACTATCCATACATATATAATAAAACAGTAGACCACAATATGTCTGTACTTTGAACATATTTGGCAAAAATGGAGAGGGAACAGTTAGAGAAAGGTAATAAAAGCGAAAAAATCTTTTTTTGAATTTATTGTCTGTCTGTTTGAACGCGCACATCTTCTAAGTTACTAAACGGATTTTAATCCTGTTTTCACAGGGAGATAGAGCTCGGGATGGAGCAGAATATAGGCTTTGTTTCATTTAAATCGCATGACAGGAAAAGGAGTTATCCTTATCTGAACATTTCACGCGGACGAAGTCGCGGGTAATCTAGTTGTTATATAAAGTACGACACATTAAATTCTACAGTTTTAATAAAAAATATGTGTACTTGTACATAACAACTGTATTTTAGACCATACATATGTTGGCAATTCCAGGACTCGAGTAGCGGCGGGCGACCGATGATGGCGCAAGCGCGCGAATGTTTACATTAACTACATTAAGTTGACCCTGAAATCAAAAATTATTTGGTTGTAGTTACTATTTTAAAATGTATCCCAAGAAATGAAATGTGATCTTATTGTTTTGTTAAGAATAAGGACCGGGATATCGCTTCACATTCTTGAACGACACGGTTGTGAGGTTCATAATTTCGAAGTGAAAGTAACTAAGCTAATATTAATGTCTAAATACTAATATAATATTTAAGAGAGCCCTAAGAGAGAGAAATCCCAAGCTCTATCTTCCTGTGAAAACAGTATTAAAATCCATTCAGTAACTTAAAAGATGTGCGCGTTCAAACAGACAGATAGACAGACAAAAAAATATATAAAAAATTTTTTTGCTTTTATTACCCTACTCTAACTGTTCCCTCTCCATTTTTGCCAAATATGTCCAATGTACAAACATATCGGGGTCTACTGTTTTATTATATGTATAGATAAACTATTTTTCTTTCAGTCATAGAATAAGTAATAACCAAGTGGAAGATTATACATCTATTCAAACAAAACTAGCAGCCCGTCCCATCTTCGGAAGGGTGCCATTTAAAAAATTGCATAAATTACCCGGGGGTGGGCGGCGGGGGTAAAGTACCTTCTCGACAGAGAAATAATTTTTGAAATCAGTGTAGTAGTTTTTGAGTTTATGCGTTGCAAACAAAAACAGAAATCTTTCCTCCTTAAAGGTATTATTAGTATGGAATATACAAACGAATTTTACGCAGAAGTGTACCTACTGAGTACATTGTCATAAGGAAAATATAGTTACATTTTATTAATTAATATTATGATTTAAGCGTTCTCAATTATCCATGTTTATTGTAATTGGTCGGCTTATATTAGTAGGATACGCCTAAGAATTATATTTTTGTATTTTTTCCGTATGTAAAAATCTAGCCAACAAAAGAAAGAACAACCAAAAACTATTATAAATTGAAAATAATCACGAAAACCATATAATGTCTGTGTATATATATTTATATTAAATTGATTGTATACAGTAAATTCATACAAGTCATCCACACAAACCCACTCACTAAAAACCACTCAAGGTCTATCTGTGACGTGGGGAGACGCATATTACATTTGCCATAATCACAGGGTTAAGAGGACACACCTATGTCCTGCTTTTGAGCTTCCCTTCTCCGGCCAGCAAATCATACTAATATTATAAATGAGAAAGTGAGTGTTATTCCTTCACGGCTTGACTAAGTAGCCGATCATGCTGAAAATCCTTCCCCAGGCGGGCTGCTCTGATTTGAGCGGATTATCCGCTGTGCCCTACCTCTCTTAAATTTCTCCATTTTTTTAACATATCCCAAGTATTGGCCATCGAGTAGTCGTTACTTAACTTGAGTGATCGTTACGCTTTGACATCTTTTTACAACGAGGACATCCCCAACAATTTCCACAATAGCCAATAACATTTGCGTCATCAAGACTAATGTGGTTGAGCATGAGTAAACACATAGGGACAAAAGACTGGATAGATGCTTAATGTAGAGTACTTTATAAAAAAATTAAAGTATCTGCCATCTGCCCCCTTACTCTTGAAGATAATTCCGCACGATCGCCATTGGATTGTTAATTTTAGGTACTCTTTACAGCTAAACTAGCGCTAACTAAATACTAAACTAAATGAAATCGGATTGTATGCTAACCAAATAGTTACTTAAGTATAAAATTTCAATGATACGAATTAGGATTTGCTGTTAATTTTGCAATTGAAATTATACAGAATTAAAATTAAAATCGCGATTGCTATGCAGAGCTGCCTAGCTGGTGGGGTTTTGGAATTGGCCCCCATAAGACGGTTTTTTGTCAATGAAATTTGGCTTATACTGATACAAATTTTTATTACATACTACACCCAATGACGAGTCTAAAGTGCCCGCGGGGGCCCACAGAATAAAGTGTTTTTGATTAAGATTTTTCTACACTATCGCGAACTTGAGCGAAAACGGGGTCTGGATGGCTCCTCGTCCTACTTCTTCTTCACGACTTGCAGACATGCTTGTTCGCTTCAAATCCTACTAATATAAAGGCGAAAGTGGTGTGTATGTTTGTTACTTCTTCACGCTGAAATGGCTGTGCTGGGACACACTGTATATTAATGGACTTTATATAATGCGAAATTATGATGCCCATAATATATGCGAGAGTAGTACCACGTAGTACTTACAAATTTGGTTTTCCTGTTTATCGTTTGTTATTGTTATATAAGTAATATTCAATTAAATATTACAATTTGTACAAGTGATTCACAACAAAATAATAATGAGTTTGTTTTCATTTCCCCACATCCGTTTCCCTTTTCCGTCTCACTTCTTGCACCAAATTGTTTTTTGTTATTGAAATGAAATGAAATAAAATCGTTTATTTCAGAAATTAGACCTTCACAGGCACTTTTTCTTGACATTTACAATTTGTATATTATGTATAAAGAAAATAAACTACGTTATATACTACCACCATTTCGGACACCAGCAAAATGGCCACCGGTAAAAGAAAATTGGTAAAACATGATCCACTGTAAGACAGAAGCTTCCTCAACTATTTCGTCGGTATCGTTCTTATCGTTAGATAGGTCTGTTAAAAACATCAAGGGTGCAGGAAGATCATTTTCCGATACAATGATCCCTTTGCGAATTATTTACATTTAACGTGCCAATTTTCGTTTTGCACGGTGGTCCCGGCCCCTCTATCTCCGAAAGTCTTATGTTTAGAAATTCTAAAAAAATCATGGTAGTATTGTCCATATAGTAAACCTACAAGGAAAACTATAACGGTTAAGGCTTTACTAGTTACCGAGCAATAGCGGACTAACTTATGAAGTAAAATTTCTTTGCCGAAAACGTACAAATGTCATAGAGTATGGCGTTATTGTAGTCATGTGCAAGCAAGCAAAGCGTAGTAAATACGGAACCCTACATTGTGCGTGGCCCGACACGTAATTGCCCGGTTTATGTCGGATGCAGACGTTATACCGTCATACAAAGAACACTGCTTCCAAGTCAGTGTTTCAGGTCTCTACGTTTTGGCTGTGCGTTGACAGTCAGTCCGTCTATTATGACAAATCATTATGTATGTAAACAAAGTCCAAGTATTGCTTACTTTGGAACATCATGGCGTTGTGTGATTCCTCTAATAACGGCTTGATAGATTTGTTCGAGATTTAGTGCACGGGTAGTCTAGTCTATAACCTAGATTTACTGTTAAGATAGTTTTTATCCCAGATATCAGTCCGGGAATGGTAATAACGGGTACGCGGGCATTGACTAGTATTGTCTATTTAATGAAAATAAGAGTCCTTTCAATACTTCCTACTCCGACTATCTTCTTTCTGATTAAATTCGTTGTGAGTTCCAAGACAGCTGTAGTTTCTCCCCCGGGACGTCAATAAGCTTCGTCGCTTATTGTCAATCTGAGGTCGCCGTTGTTGATCCTGGCTACACAGGAGACAATCGGTGGGAATGTGTGGTGGACTTGTCCCGATGAAAATAAGAGGAAAAAAAAACTACAAATATAAATGAAACATGTTTTGTTCAGAAGTATCCCTAATGAAGTGGAATTCACAGTTAAACGAAATAACAAACTTAGGGACATTGTAAGAGGAAATCAGATGTAAACTAATAATTAAGTGGTGAATAACATGGGTTTAAACTATCAGTCACACAATATACTGCTATTGTTTATGGGCACTTAAAACAATCAATACGAACACAAAGCTGATTTGAAACTATGAATTTGAAAACATGATTGGTTGGTAGAAGACATCTAAAAAGCTTCATAGACCGTCAAATGTGCGGCACATTAGGGTGCTGTTAATTTATGTTTATAGCTTTACATGTCTCACTTTTGTGCAGTAAACTTCTTTCCTTTACAAATACTTGTCCAGGGCCTTCACCAACCACTCCCTATCAAAGGTTCTGATATCGTCAAACAACGGTACTTCAAAAAGGATTACAAAGAAATTATGAATGTAGTCAGAAAGCCTTTGATCAACGTTTAAAAGGTACAATTTCAAGACGGACCGCACTCCGCATTCCGCAAACTGCAGCTGATGACTGCAAGCGACATACTTGTTCTTGGAATAGGAACCTTTACAGAGAAATAAAAACAAAATAATTCTATGCCGCGTTCTATGAGTTAATATATCTTTGAAATAGTGGCGATGAGATCATCCTTACATCAAATGCTTAAAGGTTTGGGTAGCTTTTTGTTTTGTTTCTTTGTTCATTGTAATATTTAACTATGTTAGTTACATTTATATAAAAAAATGTACACAATGATGATGGACACAAAGAGTGTTACCGGTTTTTCGTTTGAAACAGTTTTGAAGAGTATTATATAATTATAAGCTGTTATAATTACAGCATTATTGTTATGCCGGCTCTGAATTCTCTCGAAGTTGAGCGAAAACGAGAGTGTGGCCGGGTTCTATGTCCTACTTCAGTTTCACCTTTTCTATTATCTAACTCCTAACTCTAGAGTGTAGAGCTAGTATTATAAATTCGAGATTGCTTAACACATGTAACTATTTATTTAAAAGGCAAATCGCATTCGGGCGAAACCAGGTAAAGGCAAAAGGGTCAAGTGACAATTTTGTAATTTTTTTGTATGACAATACTATTATTGCCTGGATTTTTTCATTGCTTGTATGATTGTACTCATCTGGAAACAAGCATAGCGTAGTAAATACGAAACTCTACGTGACTCTACACTGCACGTGGCCTGACACACACTCGTCCGGTTTGTTTCTATCAATAAAAAATGTCTGTACGAAATTGATGTACGATATTTTTTTTGTCATACGTATTTTCTCGATCGAGTTAATGCTCTACACGTCACAAAATATACATATTTTATACAACTGCTGTGTGCTTGAGTCTTTAAAGTTTAGAGTACTTTATACGCGGGTCGGGACGCTTTTCTGGAATGGTAGAGCAATTATTATGAAATGGGCTAGCTCGACCGGGGAAGTACCACCCCTCTCACAGAATATCGACGTGAAGCAGCAATGCGTTTCGTTCGGTGAGTGAGAGATCCGGAAACCCAACTCCTTCCCTATCCCGTCTTTCCCCCTCCTCCTTTCCCTTGCCGTCCTCCTTCGTTTGCTCCAACTACCTTGGTGGACAAGGCATTGGTAGCGCCCCTGGTGTTACTGATGTCCATAGGCGGCGGTGACCCCTTTACATCAGGGGGCCCGCTTGCTTGTTTGTCTACTGTATGACATAAAATAAAAATAAAAAAGACGCATTAAATATTTATTCGAACTGGCAAATAAATGAAGTAGTTCCATGAAATTCAATGGTACTTAGTGCTACGTTCCTAGCTATATAAACAAAGATAACTTACTTGGTAATTCTATCAATGAAGCGTTAGGTAAATACCTGGTAACAGAGGGGAAGTAGATACCACAAATTAGGGGGAATTACCTATAATTATTTTTTACGGGTACTTTTTAGAATTCCGTAAGGAACTATCAAAGAACCCTTATAGTTTCGCCATGTCCATTTGAACTCATTTGACCGCGAAAGCTGTAATTAGACATGTTAATTACGCGTATTAACTATGTACAGTCACCTCCATAAATATGTAATCACTTTAGCACCTTGTCACTTTCGTATATCATTTCAATTACTTAAGACATTTGAGTGAAAATGTCAACAATATTATAGTGACAAGGTACGAAAGTGATTACATATTTATGGAGTTGACTGTACTAGCTGAAATCCGTTTGTTCATATTCTATGCTGTGTTAATTTTCTAGTTATAAACTATTTGTGTAAAAACCAAAGGTAGTTATTTAAGAGAGGTAGGGCACAGCGGATAATCCGCTCAAATCGGAGCAGCCCGTCTGGGGAAGGACCTCCACATTACACCTTGCTGTGTTCCTACGGTGAGTAAGGTCTCCAGAGCTCCACTTGGGGGGGTTGGGAGGGTTGGCAACGTGTGAGTGATACCCCCGGTATTGCAGGCGTCTATAGGCTACGGTGATGCTTACCATCTGGCGGGCCGTATGCTTGTTTGCCAACTTTGGGGCATAAAAAAAGCGTGAAAGAAAGAAACATACCACATCCTCACAATCTTTCGCATTGGTATAAGATATCCAATTAAATTTCCCACGTATGAAGGGGGAATTAATTTTTCGCGCTCATTTCTCGGTGTTGTAGTGGGCAACACAAGAGACCCTTTATACGCGACCAATTCGTAACGTGTAACGTCTGCTCGAGCCTGCGATAAAAATGTTAGATAGAAAAGTGACTTGCGACTGGCCTTGGGTTGCAGTTACAACTGAAAACCAGTGTTTGCTCACTCTGACCAATTTTTATACAACGACGTGAGAAGGTGCGACAATTTTGTTCTTTGGTCGTTTAAGTATTTTGTAATAAATATACATACCTTTTTGTTTTCCCGAGGAATATACAAAACTAGCTTTTTTGTCCGCGACTTTGTACGCGTGAAGTTCCATACCCGTTCCCGTGGGAACCACATTGAATTTCGGGATAATGTAGCTTTCTACTGGTGAAAGAATTTTTGAAATCGGTCCAGTAGTTTCGGAGCCTATTCAATGCAAACAAACAAACAATCAAATCTTTCATCTTTTTAATATTAGTATAGATATCTCATTATAACTTCATGTTTGATATCTTTAAAATGTATAATTAAAGTCAGTTACATTTAAATAAGTAAATAATGTAAATTATTTATTTTGACAGCCTGTCTTTTCAGTCTAATTATAAAATATATACTTAGATTAAATTTCATAATTTTCAGTTTTATGTTATTAGATAAACAAACAAGCTTCACATTGATGTTATAGTCTGTTGTTCTTCGAATTTCTCATCTGTGAAACTTGGAAGAAAATTGGGCTCGTCTCTAAGGAGAGAAAGGGCGAACATAGACTTTATTTATAGAAATAGATGACGATAATCACCCGTATCTATCCTAAGCCTGTCTCTAAGTTCGTAGACCCATTAACATGGTACAGCACCGAGTTTTCATTCACTGCGATTTTGTCAATCGGTAACTGTGAGGTAACGGAGCGTGCGCGCCGTCCGCGTCGCGTCGGTCCCGGCTGTCGATGGATCACAGTCGTTGTCAAGTTGGTGGCCATAAGGCGGTTTGAAATACCGGACCCCTGCCAATCCGCATTGGACGCGTGACAGAGACGCTCTAATCACCTTCGATTGAAGGGAGACCCGTATTCCTGCAGTGAGATGATTATGGGTTGATATTTCGAAGACCTCCGTGGCGTAATGGTTACCACGCCACCCAGGAGGTCCCGGGTTCGATCCCCGGTATGGTCGTGATGAAAAACGAACTTTTTCTGATTGGCCTCGGGTCTTGGAAGTTTATCTATATAATTATGTATTTGTGATAAAATATAATATCGTTGAGTTAGTATCCCATAACACAAGTTTCGAACTTACTTTGGGGCTAGCTCAATCTGTATGAATTGTCCCTATATATTTATTTATTTATATAATATGACGAAATGTTGGTTGAAAGGATTTATCAATAAGAGTTCTCTACCTCACCTTACCTCTTTTATTGGTAAATTTTACTTACCTATCTACGGAAAACAAAAAAATAATCTGTATAGTTTGTATTCACATTCACTGGACCTTTCGTAAAAACGAAGCGTGGAGCATCTATGTAGATATTTTGATTTAAACCTGTGGCGGATACTAATTTTGTACTAAGTAATTATAAGTTTATAAACAACGATTGCCGAGCTAACCCGTAGGGACAAAGCCTATCTTGTTTTATATATTTCGATAAAAAAATTGAAATTAGTTAAAAACCGGGCAAGTACGTGTCGGGCCAAGGTTCGAGTATTTCACAAAAAATATTTCCCACTTTACATGTGTTTTTTTGTTTTTATTGTGTTATTTCATTGTATCAATGTATTTCATTGTTCAATATTGTTCAATGTACTTTGTAATTTGTGTGTAATTTTTAAGGTGTTTTATGTTAAGTATACTTATTATTTCATATGTATGTGTTTTGTTTTTATTTTATTATGTTTTAATGAATGGTTGTTGCTCCCATCTCGAACACATTTGTACGCCGACAAGGCAAAACATGACGTACTGTAAAAAACATACAAAACATTTTATGTAAATACTCGTGTTTTCTGCAAATAAATTTATCTTTATCTTTATGTAATCTTAAACGTAAAGTGTAATAATCGCTGTAGTTTGCGCAAGCGACACTTCCAAAGTGGTAAAATGTCCCCCCCCCCCCGTCCCCCCCCCCCCCTATAACTTCTAATAAGAGAATGATAAAACTAAAATAAATATATGATGTACATTTCCATGCAAACTTCCACCGACAATTAGTTTGAACGAGATCTAGTTAGTAGTTTTTTTTTAATACGTCATAAATCGTACTTTTCATGAGCGAGTCCGACTCGCACTTGGCCGTTTTTTTTAACAATCAAGTAGGTACTGCGTAAGTTTTTTTTTCCCTCGCACATTTCCGATATTGACAGAGTGAGATGGGTCGATGGGTCCATTGTATCAACCAATAGCAACAAAGTAAACATTATCAATTTGTTAAATAAAAAAATACTATATAGACGTAGTACTATTTATTATTCTGTGTATAAAGTTGAATTAAAAGTATTGAAACGTCTCGGAGTCGGAGCTAGACCGCGGACAGATAATGACGAAACTATATTTTTTGTTTACTACAGAGTCGTAAAAAAGAATTAATACAACTCAATTATAAAAGGCATTCGAAAAATGTGAAGTACTGCTTGTTAGACTGGTTTTACCTATATCAATCAACACCCCACTAATTAACTAAAAACGTGTTGAAAACCCACAACTAAACAAAAGTATTGAGCGATTGTCTCGCACCCTAACAGAACTTTAAGAAAAAACCACTCAACTACACCCGATAGTTCAATCGATGGACGAGACAATGGACCTCCACTTTAAGCTTAGGGTACTTGAATGGTACCCAAATAAGTGATAGGGTTGCCTCTTCTCTCTCGTGACGCCTCCTGACGTGCAAGTATTTCCTGTAAATCTACTTGCAAAATAAATGATTTTATTTTTATTTTATTCTACTCCCTTCAATACAAATGACGGACGCTTGCAGCTAGTTTCTGAGAATAATTTTAATTTTAATTCCACATAAAGTCGCAGTAAGCCGTCGTGATGCAGGTCGCTGCCAACCGGTCTCGCTGGAAACGTTTGGGGGAGGCCTATGTCCAGCAGTGGACTTCTTGTAGCAGAGATAGATAGATAATGATTAAATCTCAATCTATCTCTTTTTAACCCCCGACGCAAAAAGAGGGGTGTTATAAGTTTGACGTGTGTATCTGTGTATCTGTGGATCTGTCTGTGGCATCGTAGCAACCAAACGGATGGTCCAATTTTGATGCAGTTTTTTTTGTTTGAAAGGTGACCTGTGCGGGAGTGTTCTTAGCTATGATTCATGAAAATCTGTTCAGCCGTTTTAAGATCATCAGCTCTTTTCTATTTGGTATAGGGATATGAGCAACTTCCCCTGGTTAGATCGATTTGAAATTTGGTATGCTGTTACTGTCTTAATATTGCAAGAATATGGTAAACTTGATCTGATGCTGCAGCATAATCTGGAACCTGCAGTATACTCAACTCCTCGTCAAATTACAGTAGATGTATCGTGTTTGGGTTCATTGGAATGGTCTCATTGAATAGTTCATTTATAGGTATAATTCACTAGCTGGGCTCGCGGCTTCGCTCGTTTTACTTAATGATTATTGCTATCGCGCTGTTTTTATCACCGACCCAAAAGGAGGGGTGTTTTATGTTTAACGTGTGTATCTGTATACTTTGGTGCTAGATGGTAACCAGGGTCTGATGATGAAGCTGGGAGGTGGCCATAGGAACTCAGTAATTAAACGACATAACCCCATCGAGTTTGGGCTCGTTTGATCCGTCTTGATGAGTACTTTGGTGCTACATGGTAACCAGGGTCTGATAATGAAGCTGGAAGGTGGCCAATGGAACTCGGTAATTAAACGATATAACCCCATCGAGTTTGGGCAGGTTTGATCTTACGATTTGTCTTTACGAGTACTTTGGTGCCAGATGGTAACTAAGGTCTCATGATGGAGCTGGAAGGTGGCCATAGGAACTTAGTAATTACACGACATAACATAACCCCATCGAGTTTGGGCTCGTTTGATCCGTATTGACGAGTACTTTGATGCAGGATGGTAGCCAGGGTTTGATGATGAAGCTGGATGACATTCATACATATTTGGCAATACCTCTCATACATATCTAAAATACAAATGAAACGGATAGGGATTAGAATAAAATAGGAACGAAACTATAAAAAACGCCAAATAAAACTTAAATTAAAAATTTAAAAAACTCCCGACTTAAAACCTCAAAAAAGTAAATAAATAATAATTATGTACCTTTCGACCTTTCAATTTTATGATATATTGTTAAAACGTGTTTTTCAGATAGCATCGGTACGGTGACGTTTGAGTTATTCCATTTCACGCATGTTTATTTGAAACAAAAAACCGCGAAGTCCAAAAACAAATAGAAAAAGAGTGAAGTATAAGCCACTACAAAAAAGTAGTAAATTTAAATTTGCATTATTAATGATAAAAATGATACATTTATTTTTAATTCCCTGTAAATTCCCTTCAAATCACCGTACCCATGCTATCTGAAAAACATTGTAAGCACTTCAAAAATACGTTAAATGAATCTCCCTACTAACATTGTGCCGTCTATATGTGTTTTGTTTTGTCTGTTTAAGTTGTGGACGAAATAGATAGAAAAAACTCAAATAAAAAGATTCATTTCAAAATTTCACCGGCCAATTCATAATATAGCACCGGTCAATCTCCAAAATTTGACGTGGCGGGTCAAAACGGAGATTGCCAGCCCTGCTATAGTGTGAAACTTAGGCACAGATGGGTTGTTGAGTTCTTATTGGAATGTCCCAAGTCCCGATTGAGGGGTCCTATTGAGAAATAATCATTCTTATTACACAACCATTGGGATTTTATTTCGCTTAAGTGCACATTAGGGACTTTTTTCTTTCACTGTACTTTCCTAAATTGGTGCGGGTTAGCTAGTGTTTTATGCCCGTAGACAATATCTATCGTCAATATTTAAGTATATCCGAACGACCTCCGTGGCGTAATGGTTACCACGCCAGACCGCCACCCAGGAGGTCCCGGGTTCGATCCCCGGTCGGGTCATGATGAAAAACGAACTTTTTCTGATTGGCCTCGGGTCTTGGATGTTATTCTATATATGTATTTGTTATAAAATATAATATCGTTGAGTTAGTATCCCATAACACAAGTTTCGAACTTACTTTGGGGCTAGCTCAATCTGTATGAATTGTCCCTATATATTTATTTATTTATTTATATATTTGTTTTTGTTTAAATCTATCATTCCGTGGATCGAAGGGCCCGTTAAGACGTCGTCGGTACTAACTGTTGTCGTTGATAGTCGTTAAGCCAAGTCGGTGGGCTTAAGGCGGCTTGAATACACTGGCCTCTTAGACTGCCAATCCGTATTGGAGCAGCGTGGCAGAGTACGCTCTAATCCCGTTCAATTGAAGAAGACCCGTATCAGCAGTGAGATGATTATGGGTCGTAATGGGAAAGAAAAATCACATAAATGTTTGTCATACTCAAGAATCGAATCTGTGACCTTTCCTCTCATTCCTATAACAAAATACAACAAACAATGACCTGGGGGACATCTTTAATTTAATTTATTACGCTTGACATTTGAGAATTTATTATGGCAAGAACAATTCGCTGCTCTGGGAATGCGCTTTTTGCTGTCAGACGATATGGTATATTTCGCTGAATTAATTAATGTCCGCTTTTATAATTAGCGTAATTAAGTACAGACTTTGTGCCGAAATAAAAATACAAAAATGTAGGATAAGAGAAAGTGAATTTTGTTGTGAGTATTACATAGATCTAGCACTCTGTGGATCTAGTCCCTCCCTACACATACTTTGCGCCTTCACTTCTTAAAAATTATCCTTCTACCCTAAGGTTGTCTGGAAGAGATTGCTTTAGCGATAAGACTGTGGTTGAAGATCGTAGCCAAATAGCATTGGTCTCGGCCATGTTGTGTTCCTACGGTGAGTAAGGTCTCAGCTGCACTGGGGGGAGGGGGAGGGGATTGGGGGTTCGAAGGGTTGGCAACGCGTGATACCCCCGGTGGTATTGCAAGCGTCTATAGGCTACGGTGATGCTTACCATCAGGCGGGTCGTATGCTTGTTTGCCAACTTGGTGGTATAAAGAAGACTGTTGTACTTTTCTTGCCACTATGTACTATTTTTATTGTTGTATATTTATTTTGATGCAATAAAGAATATTGTATCGTAAAGTGAATTTGTTTACTTTCTACGGTCTGACCACTAAACTGAACCATAAAATCATACTAATATTATAAATGAGAAAGTGAGTTTGTTTGTTTGTTTGTTTTTCCTTCACGGCTTGACTAATCAGTCAGGCGATCATTATGAAAATTTGTATACATACATATTGTCAGGAGTACAGAGCCAAACATAGGCTACTTTTTGTCTTGTGAAAGTAATGTCATTCTAATGGGAAAATATTTTTTGTACTATAGATGGCGCTGCAATTGCGATGTCAGCCAATAGTTAGCTAGTTCTTTATAATTTAAATTTAACAGCAAATCCTAATTTACCGTGTCTTGAAAAAATTTTATGCCGAGGGACGCGCGTTCAAATCCTGCACAAGGGAAACATTTTTGTGCTAAACAGCCGATCATTATGGAAATTTGTATTCATATTGTCAGAGGTACAGAACCCAACATAGGATAATTTTTACGCGAAGCCGCGGGTAATAGCTAGTAATAAATAAATATTTATTAGCAAAATTAATTCCAGTTTTCACAAACAATTCCTAAAATTTAAGACTTGAATTTTAGGAAATTGTTGGTAAAAACGGCATATTGGCCGTTTTCACCAACACCAACTCCTAGCATTGCGTTAGGAATAACCTAACTGAAGAAAGAAGGTGATCCAAAACAAACCAAGGCTCCGGGGCAAAAATTTTGTATTGGAGATTTCAGAGAATATTATATAAAATACTATTTTAAACTATCACTACTATCGGGTGGCTAACACTTTTTTTGCTCATAAAGGTTTGTAGGCGTTCATAATAAAATCTTCGGGTCTACTATGAAAGTGTCCATCCGAAACAACGAAACACGTAGTTATACATTAGGTACTACTTAGAATAAGGTTCAAAACGTCAGTCTGTATTTACGGAATTTTCTATCATGGTTGGTATGGGTTTTTCTACTAAGGGAATTGTATCACCTTTGTATGACTTTTGATGACATAAAACTAGGCACAGGTTAACTACTAGTACTACGTGACCTAGGTTATTCATATCGCTCGGAAACGTTGTTGAAAACGGGCATTAGAGTTAGGTACAACTATAATTTAAACACAAGTTTAAACTAAAGTAGTAATTGGAATTCAAGCGCACCTCGAGTTCGGGGAGGGCGTTGATATCTGTGTCACAGTTTAATACTCCTACAGATGTCATCGTGTTCTTTGTTTTTGTAACCCTTGTTATGTATTCCAAATAAACTATTTTGAATTTTTTGAAAAAAAAAAAAAAAAGTTTAAGTAAGTATAGTTACTATTTCACGCAAAAACAGCTTGAAATTTGGTAGTTTTTAAGCTGGTTTAACACATAGAATAGTTTTTATCCCGGATTTCGGTTCGGAAACGAATTTTGCGGGTGAAACCGCGGGCATCATAGTCAAAAATATTTTATTCTGTCGCAGATAATGATAATATTTTGTATACTGATTAATTTTAAAACATTTGCTTCTGCTACTGATATAAGTAGGTATGTGACACGTTCGCTAATGGAAGTCCTTGTGAATTTGCGATATCATATAGGTACCAAAAATTTTGTTAGGTACTTGAAAGTTGAGAAATTTAAACGAGCTCTATTTATTTCCCCGCTTTTTGGAAACTACACCTCCCGGCATTTACAACATTATCATTATAAAATATAAAGATAAGCTACTCTATATGTATACCACCATTTCGGAGACAAAGCAAATTGACCACCGGCACAGAATAGATAATAGTACCACCGGTAAAAGAAAAGACGAAAGAAAACCGGTTACGGCCCTTTTTTTTATAAATAATTGCATCGTTTACATTTAAAATAACAATGTTAAATACTCGGACGAATTAACTAGTGTTAAGTTAGTTAATATGATAGTGTTGTCATAAAAAAAAACACTAAAATTGAAGGATAACATTTTAAATGAATGATACAAAGTACTGTACAAAGTTCAATAGGTAAATACACTGTACCTAGTTTGTTATTGTGGCCTACACCGTATTTGTGTTTCATCAATGAAATAGTACTGTGGTAGCTTTCGATGCGAGGTATTTTGTTTCTCCTACTGTATTTTTAACTGTTTCTAACTATTGTTTAATCAACAGACCACTACACAGGCTACAGGTTTGCTGGGATGGGATACACTGTAATGAAATCGCGATTTTAAATTCAATCCTAACTCTAACTAATATTATAAATGAGAAAGTGAGTTTGTTTGTTTGTTATTCCTTCACTTCACGGCTTGACTAATCAGTCAGCCGATCATTATGAAAATTTGTATACCTACATACATATTGTCAGGAGTACAGAGCCCAACATAGGCTACTTTTTGTCCCGTGAAAGTAATGTCATTCCAATGGGAAAATATTTTTTCTACTATAGATGGCGCTGCAATTGCGATGTCAGCCAATAGTTAGCTAGTTCTTTATAATTTAAATTTAACAGTGTAGCGGGAGCGATGGCGATGTGCTCGACCGCCACAAAGGGAAGATCTTCCGGCCAGGCTGGGTGTCATGCCTGGGGAACCGCGGCTCCGACAATGTATGTGTCGGAGGATGTATATATATCTCCATATCGTAGAAACTTCGATAGCGCGATTCAGGATTTCTAAGTGTCGTCGTATATGACGTCATGTGTTCGCATTGTGAACTTTTTCTTCACTCTGTAGTTCTTCTGTATGGCGATAGGTGTCGCCACAGTACTCCCCTCCAGGATCGAAGGTCCGATGAGATGATGATCAGCAGTCTGTGCTTCTCGTCAGCTTGCCCAGTGAGTCGGGCTTGAGTGTGCGTGCTCCAAGTGTCCCAGTGAGTCGGGCGTGAGCGTGCGTGCTTGATGTATCCCAGTGAATCGGGATGAGTGATGTCCCAGTGAGTCGGGATGATGCATGTCCCAGTGAGTCGGGATGCAGAATATCCAAGTGAGTCTGGATGAGGAATATCCCAGTGAGTCGGGATGAGGGTTATCCAAGTGAGTCTGGATGAGGAATATCCCAGTGAGTCGGGATAAGGGGCGCAGGAACAGGTAGCTCGGTGAGTCGGCTGCGATGAACCTGATTTTCCCCGTGGCTGGAGTGCTGTGAGACTGCTGATGATGAGGCTTCAAGTTGAGGAGTGAAGAATGTGATGACGTCAGAGCTAATGAGGAGATATGATGGAGAAGGCTGCTTCCAATCACGTCGGGGTCACCACTGTAGCGGGAGCGATGGCGATGTGCTCGACCGCCACAAAGGGAAGATCTTCCGGCCAGGCTGGGTGTCATGCCTGGGGAACCGCGGCTCCGACAATGTATGTGTCGGAGGATGTATATATATCTCCATATCGTAGAAACTTCGATAGCGCGATTCAGGATTTCTAAGTGTCGTCGTATATGACGTCATGTGTTCGCATTGTGAACTTTTTCTTCACTCTGTAGTTCTTCTGTATGGCGATAGGTGTCGCCACAACAGCAAATCCTAATTTACCGTGTCTTGAAAAATTTTTATGCCGAGGGCCGCGCGTTTAAATCCTGCACAAGGGAAACATTTTTGTGTGCACATATTTTCTGCTTGTTTCGTCTCGATGTTTAATATGTAGGTAATATAATAGGTATTTATTTATTTAGAAACAAAAAGCATTAAATGCTTTTATTTTTAAATAAAATTTGTCACTAAAAATATTAGTACCTACCCATACCATACCATAGCGAAGGTTGTACTTACTTAATTTAAAACTAGATGGCGTTGTGTGATTCGTTCAATAATGTTTATTTAAGTAGGTATTTCGAAGTCGCGCGCGGCAGTTCAGTAAGTAAATTAAAACATTTTTACGCAGGTAGCTAAGTGGAAAATTAAAAAAGTTTTTTAAAAAGAAACAGAATACGAATTTACTTAGTGGGAACGCGAAATAGCATTTTTTATTGCCTTCTTTGAATTTCTATCTTTGAAACTAATTGAAATCAATTTTATTGCATAGTCTAGTAACAATAAATGTATCATTTAGATCATTAATAATGCAAATTTGAATTTACTACTTTTTTGTAGTCGCTTATTCGTCACTCTTTTTCTATATCTTTTTGTAGGTACTTCGCGGTTTTTTGTTTCGAATAAACATGCGTGAAATGGAATAACTAAAACGTCACCGTACCCATGCTATCTGAAAAACACTTTAGGTTAAACAGACATGTTCTTTTAAACCTACATTATGTTCATGTTGATATGTACATAAAAATTATTTTCTTCCGCAGAACCAACTGAAATCAGTGGCCTTTGGGATAAAGTAGTCAATTGAATAAACTTCACTCAACCACCACCGGGAGTCCGGGACTGAAGGTTGCTCCCTATAAAATAGGTACAGTTTTTACGAAAGGCTTGTCTTTGCCGTTCCATTTTCTATTACAAAATTAGTTCAGTGCCTTGCCTACCTAATTTTCTGCTACTGTGCACTTAACAAAATTACTCTTCAGTAAGTCATTACTTGAATTCGATACATATGTAAATAACAATTTTATTTTAACCAAACTATGTAATTTACTGTACCAGTAGTTATGTGTTTATATTTTTTAAAACAATGAAAGCCATAGAGTACGGAGGCACCGGTTATTATTATTTTATATTCTATGAACTTCATAATTTTTTTTTTGATATTAAGTGACAACACATGTGACAATGACAAAACTAAAAGAAAGGTTGCCATTAATGAAAAGAAGACGATGACTTTGACAGTGACATTTGATTGAACCGGCATTTGTTTGACGTTGAGTTAAAGTTTTCCAAACAAAACAAACATTTAGCATTTTGTGTTTTCACTTATTTATTGTGTTTTATTGCTTATTGAAGGCACAAAAGTAATAGTAAATCTTTATAAGAATGTCTACGACCAGTGAGGACGTAACAAGTAACTCTAACTTCGATTATGAAGATATAAAATTGAAATTCTATGACAGTATTCGCCGTAGACATACTAATATTGCAACTGTGAACACTCCTTGGTCCAGACTTATGATGGACAGTGTAATTAGCGCTGTAGAGGAAGGTAATCAAGCAATAAAGGCAAATGAACCGGTAAATACATTCCAGTGGCGCGCTTTGTCTAAATACGAAGTTGTTATGGCCGTCAACTCAACATTAAAAGGGATGTTGCCCGACGACCAAAAAGTGCTTGTAGAGAGAAAAAAATATAGCTCTACACCTAACAGAAAAGCCTTAATTCCTGACGAAGAATGCTATGATATTATCGTGCAGGCACATTTAAGTACAGGACATGGGAATGTCGCAAAAATGGCAAAGAAAATCGAAGAAAACTATATAATGAGAATTGAAAACATTGTGACGTTTCATCCTTTATGCAATATATGTAATGATCAAAACACACTACAGGCGCATGAGAGTAGAAGATACGATGCCTTTGTTATTGACTTCTCTAAATTCCCGGACAACGAATTTAAATATGTATTGGTATTAATCATGAAAACTACAGGTTTTGTACACTTGAGGCCGTTGACATCGAAAGAAAATATTGAATGTGCGATCGAGTTGTTAAAAATATTAACAGACTTCGGTCCACCGTATGAAATTAATGTCTTACAAGAAGAATACACTATGTTTCAGTTAGCGTTAGAAATGGTAAAGCAGTTATGCGATGGATTATCAACTCCTATTCAACCATCGTTGCTTACAAAAGAAAAATATGAACGATCAATAATATTTGAAATTAAAAACTGGTTTCTAGAGACCAACAGTTTTAACTGGGCCTCGGGTTGCCGTATGGTACAATGGACTATTAACAACACACCAAACATAGGAAGAACACCGTACGAACTTGTATTCGGTAATACACCAAATGATCGAAAGGCAGGACAATGGGCTACAAATGCAAGAACAGAGAACTTCTATATAACATTAAAACTATTTGATCAATTATATAATGCAAGTGTACAATTAGAAAGCTTAATAATAGATGCAAGTGAGAGTTTAGAACAGTCATCTAATGAACTGACGTGTGTCATTTGTCATCACGAAGTTAGTAAGATGGTAACGTGTTACAGCTGCGATGTGTATATGCATATTATATGCGCTGTAAGAAAAATTGTTGAGAATAATATTGTTAATGTATGTCCTAAATGTAATGCCACAAAGAAGTTTGTTTGAAATTTAATAAAAAAAGACTTAGCACCTATGGCTTTTTATTTTTCTCTTTATTAGTGCACAAACAGTCATTATACATAATATCCTAACTAATATTATAAATGAGAAAGTGAGTTTATGTCTTTGTTATTCCTTCAATCAGCCGATCATTATGAAAATTGGTATACATATTGTCGGGGTACAGAGCTCAACATAGGCTACTTTTTATACCATGAAAGTATGTAGAATAGATAGGCTATTTGACTGATTTTGAAAAACTGTTTTAAATTATTCGTTGGTATATGATTAATACACCACATGTATATTTCTGCGAAATTTGCAGTATTTTCCGTAAAATATCGGTTTAAAATTTAAATTACAATATTCGCGCTTAAAACGCTTTTTCTGTAATGGCGGACGCCGTGACGTCACAGGCAAGTAAACTTGTACCAAAGTGTACATTCAGCGTGTTTAGAATATTTTTTCTGTTATTTTACTGGAAAAAATGGTTTTTAAATGGTGTAATTGTGCCACAATGTACAAATACTTCTATAAAAACTCCACAAAAACTGTTTGTTTCTGTGTTAGCTCGAAGAGACCGAAACAGCATTTTATCTCATACAAATGTTTTTATGTGTGAAGATCACTTTGATGTAATATGCCAGTAATATTTGATTCGAATAGTAATAGATAAAATGATAAAATCACACAAAATGTCGTAACAATGAATAATGTTGACTTGCGTGTGACGTCACGCGAGGCATAGCCAATCACAGAGCGTTCTTGTGGCTGAAGAAATTTAAAAAATAATTTGGATTTATTTTGTTTATTTTGAAAAATCTATAAATATTTTTGTATATAACAGAGATAAATATGTTTTTTTATGTTATTACCTAGTAGGATGACCACATTTCGTAGCATATTTTTAATAGTGTCAAATAGCCTATTGCGAGGTCGGCCAGCAGATGGCGCCACAAGTCGTGCTATGGGTTGTTTTGTTGTCAAACGAGATCTATGTCATAAAACCATTATAAAGTGGTGTTTGCATTGAATATGCTCAAACTACCTAGACTGTGGGACAATTCACATAACACGAACCGATTCTAGTTCGATTCAACGACACTCGCTGTCACGTTCAATTCCGATTTTGCATGAGTGAGACAGCGAGTGTCGTTGAATCGAACTAGAATCGGTTCTTGTTACGTGAATTGCCCCACTGATTGCTGCAGGTGACCTAAAGCTACATTTTATCTTTTTTATTTATTTATTTTGACAAGGCCGGCGGTCGAGTGGCTAGCAATGGTCACTATCCCGAGGGCCGCGGGTTCGAATCCTGCGCACGGCAAACATTTGTGTGCATGAACATGTCTGTTTGCTTTGATCTAGATGTTTTCTATATATAATAAGTATATAATTACAAAAAAGAAGGTATTTAAGTATATTTATCAGCAATCTAGTACCCCATAGTACAAGCTTACTTGCTTAGTTTGGAAGATGGCGTTGTTGTGTGATTCGTCCAAGAATATTTGATATTGGTGCTAATTCTGTTGTACATTTAACTAGACTAAACTAATTTTGACAGGACCAAAGGTGTTGTTTACAATTAGTGCTATGGATAGCCCTATTAGTTTTATAAAATTATCCAAAAACCCGTGCGAGCGACGACGACGGGGGCGCTAGTACATAATATAGTGTGTAAAAACATATTTTTTATGATGAACAATAATTTAAAATTATTAACAGATACTAGCTTCTGCCCGCGGTGTTACCCGCGTTAGATTTTTGGCACAGTAGCGCCACCTACTTTTTAAGCGCTATTGACTATCAGATTTTTGTATAAAAGTACCATAAGTGGTAATCGGGGGTTATCTGTGTGTTAATCCAAGGTACTAGCTACCTACATACCAAATATCAATAAATTGGCCCAACCATTTGAGCGTGGAGAAGTAACAAACATATCACAAGCTTTCTCCTTATAATATTTGTGGGATTACGAGCTCGATGGCGTCGCTGCGTGTCGCACTATAAAACGAACATGTAAGTCAAGCAGCGTCGACCCTAGCCAGTGTGTGGATGGGTTTCGTCATTTCGTGCTTCTTCGTTCTTCGGAAGGCACGAGGTCCCGGCTGTTGTCAATGGATGACACTGGGCTCCGTCAATCTGCATTGGAGCAGCGTGGCAGAGTACGCTCTAATGTAACGCTGTCAGTTCTGAGGTTCGAATCGGTGTCGGGTCATGATGAACAACGAACTTTTTCTGATTGGCCTGGGACTTGGATGTTTATCTACCTACATAATTATGTAATTTTTATAAAATATAGTATCGAGTTAGTATCTTATAACACAAGTCTCGAGCTTACTTTGGGGCTAGCTCAATTTATGTGATTTATCCCTCTATGTATTTATTTATATACAAGCGGGTCCAGTGTGTTTTCATATAAAAAAAAACGTACTACCAACACCGGAGCACGACCCTCTTATTTGAGAAATAATTAAGTATACTAGTACGTCTTGGCCACTTGCTCAAGCCAAAAATTGCTATCCATTTTCTGTCCTCCTTCGAATTAAATTACTGTCAAGCCTTCACTCAAGCCTCGCTACCGTCAACTTTGTTACAAGAAAATATAATGAAATAAGTAGGTAGCTACCTAATTTTATTGTGAGTAAATAATAAATTATTGGTTATTTTAGGATCTTGTCGTCCATGTTTTGTCTTACAATTTAACGCGTTTAATTTTTGTTAAGAAAGAAAGGAAAGAAAGAAAATACATTTATTCTGTACAGCACAATTATTATGTTTCAATTAATTATTAATATATTATTATATTAGGTTTCAAGATGTTTTTTTTATGTCTCACCTGTAACTAGGTAAGGTCTATCTACTTATATGCTACGGTGTTGCTTACTTACCAACAGGTGGGCCGTAGGTATGCTTGTTTACCAACCTATGTAGTATAAAAAACGATACTATAGATTACTCAATATTTATGTTCAAGATACGAAGTGATATAATGTCCGATGTAAAACAACACCGCCGCCTAACGAAGAGGCCGTCCACATTTTTTTTTCGTTCAACTCCCCGAGAGTGTAGAGCCGGCGTTACAAAGACATTAGGGCTTATTCAGACTATTAATTTTAGTCCCAACAAATTTGTATTTTATAATGATTATATCTTGTTCTTTTGATTGCATTTAGTAAATAAAAGCGGCTAAATCGCCGATTACGGCGTCTAAGAATAGCTATTATGTGTAAGCGCTTAGGGACCAGACCATCTCCATGAGCAAGAGAATAGCGACGACGAGTCCGAATGAAAATTACCGCGATGAAATCACCGTGTGGAGACACATTCTAAGACAATTATATAAAGAATTAGGTGATATTATCGTCGCGATTCTCTCGCTCGTGGAGGTGATGCCTTAAGGGTGGAAAGGATTGTAATTACTTCCCTTTACTTCCCTTAGAAACGTGAGTGACAGCAATTTGAAAGAAAACAAAAGAGGAATGGCATAATAATAAACTCGAGGAAGTAAGTGTACCCATTTAAATAATACCAAAACATTTATATAAAACGCAAAACGTTACATTCCGCGATATTGAAAAAATTCCAACGTCAAACGCCATTTTGATTCTTATTGCATTGTAACAAGACACATTGATTGTCACAAATGTAAACAAGAGACAATTTAAATTCTATTAAAACAGAAAGTTTTGCTAGCCTTTTTTCGTGAGCATTTCCTTGCTATAACAGCGAATTTTAGACGTCGTGTTTTATTGAAGTACTCACTAAAGTATAGTATGGACGTGCAAAGTAATTTATATTTTATTTATTGGCCACCTTAATTCTTATATAGAAAAATAATAATAAAATAGTATTTTCTACAAATCTAAAATATTTATTTACCAAGCAATATTAATATGATTGAAAAAAAAAAACTAATTAAAAAGAAAATACACTACCAGATTAAAAAAATTGAATCTGTTTTAAACGCCTGCTGTACTGGTAATACTAAAGCTTTAGCCAAGGAATCCTAATCTAACACGATTACTTGTAGTTTTCTTGACAGACAAATTCAAAGTTGACTTTTGTACACCAATTTATTATGGCCAAAATAATTCATGGTTTTGTACAATGTTCTCTTAATTCAAGTAAATGTATCAGTATGAAGGCGTTTTTGCGTGAAAGAGTAAGAAACATCTACAATCTACGGTGGCCTCGAGGATAGGAGGACCATTTTAAAACAAAATCCCTTGCACATTTTTATTTTATGAATAGTAGAATATGTGAATAGTATGAATAGTTTTAAACCTTTTGTCATGGTCTTTCGGGCCATTCTACTGGTCAACAACAAAAATCGCTATCTTGGATGTTGCAACCAAAAGTCATCCTAACGATGGTCCTGCTATCCTCAAGCCGAGTACATGCATACTTACAAACTTTCTTCTTTCTATATACCTAAAACTTTCTTTATACCTAACTAGCGAAAAACGCGCAACTTCGTTGCGTGTATCCCGCTTTCCCATAAGAATTTTGGAATCTATTAAACATTTAAACCTTCCTCTTGAAGCACTTTATCTAATAAATAAAACCACATCAAAATCCGTTGCGTAGTTTTAAAGATAAATAAATAAATATATAGGGACAATTCATACAGATTGAGCTAGCCCCAAAGTAAGTTCGAAACTTGTGTTATGGGATACTAACTCAACAATATTATATTTTATAACAAGTACATATCGACGGTAAAAAGGAGAAACCCTTGAAGCGACAATTTTGGAATTGTTCAGGAGAGCTAATCAAAGTTTTTGTTTTCAGAAAAAAAATCTTAAAAAAGTCATATTTGAAGTTAGAGCAACAGGAAAAAAACAGTTTCTTTATTTTTTATTTACTGTCTACTATTAAACTTAGAAAAATATGCTAGCATGATAAAAGGTTTTATGCGTCGCTTAATTATTTTTTGGCAAATATAGCGGAAGGAAAAACACATTAAATGCAAATTCAGTATTTTGACTAAAGCAAGGAAAATGCTATGCATGATATAGGTAGGAGGAAAAACAACTGAAGCGTATCGAGTATAAGATACATGGTTGTGGAAAAATCTGTTAACTAACAAAACCATAATGTTCTAAGTAGAGGAAAAACACGATATGTGCTAGCTATGTAATAATTCAATGTTGTATTTTTAACTGAAGTCTCTACTTTGTTTCCCAAAGATACCCCAAAAAACAGGAATATAGAGATAAAACAGTGACGTTGTTTTAAAAGCTTACTGGTACAACATTTTAAGCTCAAAAAAACCATTACAGGGGAAAAACACAAACTTCAAACGAAGTGTAGGTAGTTGTACATTAGGTACTATCTTCACGAGCAATCAAACAATATTATAAACGACCAACACAGCGTACCGCTTCTGTATTGCAAACATACATTGAACTTATAAACCTATCATTATTAGAGAATTTAACAATCATACATTAAATCAAAATATCTCAAATCACACCCCATTTCAGTCTTATGACTTGGTCAATATTACTAACACTAAAACCACTACCGCCGGGCTTCGACAGAATATGCACAAACAAACAAGCATATACAGAGGCTAATACGACGCGACTATACGAATACCACAATGCAAAACGCATAGAGGATGCGCTAGCGCGAAACAAAGGTCTAAAAGTCTTCTCTCAGCCTCCAGAAAGATCACATCTGTCGAAGCTCAAGAGGGCAGACAGCCAAATCGTCCCTATGAAGTCAGAGATCTTCGCCGAGTAGAGGATTTTATGGCAAGCTTTATACTGCACATGCATCAGCCCCCACACAACCTGCTCGCGCATGTGATCGTCAGGCCCCGTTAGAGCGACACCACACTGACGATATCCCGGACATCTGCACGGGCGAGATTGGTATAGCCCTTGAGCAGCTAAAAAGCGGTTAAGCTCCGGGTGAAGACGGAACTACATTACAACCAAGTTGCTCAGGCCAGGAGGAACCCCGGTTCTGAAAGAACCGGGGTGCTGCATCTGTTTAATTCCATTATTCACCCCTGGCCCACACCAACAGAGTAGGCCGAGAGTGTGGCGGTCTTGTTCTTTGAGAAAGGTGACAGAACTTCAACAATTCAACAGATTGAAGAACTACAGGCCCATCTCGCTCTTGACCCATGTATACAAACTTTACTCAAGAGTTATCACAAACCGACTCGCTCGAAGGCTAGATGAGTACCAGCCGCCGGAACAGGCTGGGTTTCGTAAAGGCAACAGTACCGTGGACCACATTCATACATTGCGGCAGATTATACAGAAAACACCGAGTATAATCTGCCGTTATGTATAGCATTTGTGGACTACGAAAAAGCCTTCGACTTCATCGAAACATGGTCTGTTCTGGAATCCTTACAGCGTTGCCAAGTAGACCACCGCTATATCGACGTGTTGAGATGTCTTTATAACGCCGCCGCAACGATGTCGGTCCGTGTCCAGGGTCAGCAGTCTAAGCCCATCCAGATGCAGCCAGGAGTTAGACTGGGGGACGCCATCTCCCCAAAACTGTTCACGGCTGCACTGGAGCACGTATTCAAGACGTTGGACTGGAAAACACACGGCCTCAACATAAACGGCGAGCACATCTCATACCTGCGATTTGCCGATGATGTGGTCATAATAGCAAAATCTTTGGGAGGATCTCAGTCGAATGCTAAACAATCTCAATGCCGCTTCTCGATCGGTCGGGCTGGGGATGAATATCGACAAGACGAAAGTCATGATAAATGACTTCATCATCCCTAGTCCGGTAATCGTCGAGAATGCGGCAATTAAAGTAGTGAAAGACTACGTCTACCTCGAACAAGTGATACAACTTGGCCGAGGTAACTTCAATAAAGAGATTGAAAGGCATATTCGACTGGGATGGGCAGCTTTCGGAAAACTTCGTCACATTCTTGTCTCGCAACTACCGCAATGCCTGAAGACAAAAGTCTTTAACAAGTGCGTCCTCCCCGCTATGACCTACGGCTCAGTGACGTGGACTCTGACCGTCGGGCTGGTTCATAGATTAAAAGTCGTACAGCGAGCGATGGAGAGAGCTATGCTCGGAATTTCTCTAAGGGAGAAGAAATTCGACGGAGAACCAAAGTTTCCGATGTAGCTCTCAAAGTCAGTAAGCTGAAGTGGCAATGGGCCAGCCACATCTGCCGTGCTAGCGATGGTAGGTGGGGAAGGGAAGTCTTGGAGTGGAGGCCGCGCGTGGGGAAGCGAAGTGTAGGGCGTCGTCCTTCCAGATGGACAGACGACCTCAAGAAGGCGGCTGGAGGCGGATGGATGCGGAAAGCGGAGGATCGCAATGTGACAAGTTTCTACCTGATTATTAATAAGATAGGTAATCATTTCGTTATAAAGAAAAATTTGCTATGGATTTCGATTTACATTGTAACACGAATATTTACGTATTTTACATTTACTAAAATACGCACTCTCTGTGGCAGCTGTTCGCGATGCGAAGAAACGTAACGTGCCTCCGTGGCGGTTCACCGATGAATGAAGCGCCACAGCAAATATCGCTCCTAATATAGGTGACGTCACTTACACAAAAAAGAACAAAATTCATTGCTTGTAGCGACAATACTTGTTTTGAATAGTGAATTTAAATACACAATTTCGTAAATAATGCTTACTTTAACGGACTATCATCTTCATTGCGAATTCAGCGGAATTAAATGAACCTAGGTTTCGGGAATTAAAGACAATGTCGGTTAATTAAAAAAAAAATATGTGGTTTTTCTGTGTGTTTACTTTTACCGACAAGACTGTTTTATACAGCGATTGCGAAAACAACTGAAATCCATAATATCCCATAATAATCATGCAAGAAAAACACATCAACTCCATCATACAGATTTAAGGTAAGCAAGGAAAAACCAATGTAGCGACAGGCACCAACAAAATAGGAGTAAGCAAAAACACCTGTAGTGTATAAAATAGCATTTCCTATGACTAAGAAAAACGTTTTAAGTAACCTATACTATCCGAAACAATAAAGGAAAAACACACTAAATAACAATCTAACTATAGAGTTGGTACTTCAAGCGGTAAATGAACCAAAATTGCCATAATTCTTTGTCACTTCATTTAGCGTCTGAAAAAAATTAGCCTAAATGTGCCATTACTTTAAGCGACACCAAAGTGGTCAGATCGATACGAAAGTAAGACCAACCGACGCAGAAAAATCTGCTGATTTCAAATATGTATATAACTCATTTTCGACCAAAGTGTCGCTTAAAGGGTTTCTCCTTTCCACCGTCGATATATAGATAAACATCCAAGACCCGAGGCCAATCAGAAAAAGTTCGCTTTTCATCATGACCCGACCGGGGATCGACCGTACCTCCTGGGTGGCGGTCTGGCATGGTAACCATTACGCCACGGAGGTCGTCAAGATTTAAGCATGAGACAGAGGGACAGACAGGCATCAGGAAGCGACTTCATGTTATACCATGTAAAGAAGAGTATCGTCTTATCCACATTATACATTGGAAACCCTTATTTCCGCAGTTGTTTTGCGGACCGAGCGTGAGACAGTTTGAAATTGAAAAGAAAACTCGGCGAGAAATTCCATTGCAGGAGATACATTCCCCGAGATGTTTACAGCGCTATGAATATTTTGATGGAACTTGTTATGCTATGATTGGTTTTTAACGTATTCAATAGATACCCTATTCTTTGCGTTCTTTGCGTTATATTAATATAGCATTTTAACATGTTAAATAGTATTTTTTCAAATCAAATCAAAATTCTTTTTTTTGCAAATATAGCTTTTTCTAGTTCTTATCCTACTATCCCTGCCCATTCCATGCTGTGATATCTTTTTCTTCTAACATTGCCTTGAAAAGATGGCTGCCAGCATAAGGCCGCCTTGTACCCATTAGTATGCGCAAAATTTGGGCTCACAGTTGTTTATAAACCGGTTTAACCGAAATAAATGATTTATTTAGAAAACAATTGAAAATCGTAATAGAATAAATAATAACCCGAGGTAGAATAGCCACTTTCCGCCCCGCACCGAATCGCGTTACCTTACCCCAGGCGGTATCGAAGCGGGTGCAATCGCAAAGGTATGCGCTTAGTGAATTAATGTGTATACGTGTGCGCATATGTGTGCGCGTGTACAGATGACATTGGCCTATGTAGTTGAAATAGTAGTAGTGAGTAGGGCACAGCGGATAATCCGCTCAAATCGGAGCAGCCCGTCTGGGGAAGGACCTCCACCTTACAGAAGATCGTAGCCAAATAGCATTGGTCTCGGCCATGTTGTGTTCCTACGGTGAGTAAGGTCTCCAGAGCTCCACTGGGGGTTGGGAGAGTTGGCACGCATGCGTGAGTGATACCCCCGGTATTGCAAGCGTCTATCTATAGGCTACGGTGATGCTTACCATCAGGCGGGACGTATGCTTGTTTGCCACCTTTGTAGTATAAAAAAATAAATAATAATAATAGGTAATTATTTCACGCGCGTTGTAAGGAGTGTCCGGGGTGTGAAGTCGTATTCGTTGTCTGGGGCCCGATTCTACTAACACAAATGCACCAAGGGACTCTCAATGGTGTCTCAATCGTGTCTCAAAAGAATGTCGATAGTGTATCAGTGGAATAGTATAATAAGTTATGTTATTGTTTAAGTCCATAACAAATGTCAAAAACTATTCCACTGATACACTATCGCCAATTTTTTGAGACACAATTAAGACACCATTGAGAGTCCATTGGTGCATTTGTGTTAGTAGAATCGGGCCCCTGGTCATAAGATAGAAGGATCAGTGTAGCTTACTAGGTGGCGCTGCTGTGTGAATTCTGTTAAATTTATTTATATTACTTTAATGAACAATGGGATAGTAAAATTTAGAAAATAGAATAATTCTTCGGGCGTAGTTAACGTTTCAGCCGCCACTTTATTTGTCCGGTTGGCAATAAAACTGAAATACAGCCACCGACGACGGTTCAGTACTCCAGTTCCAGTGACGTCACGGGCAATTAAAGTTCAAAACGCGGTACTAGCGTTCAAGTGGGGTACTTTACTGTTATGGAGGTAAAAAAGACGATAGAGTACGCAATAATTTTTGATAGAAACGAAGAAAAAAAATAAAAATTGATTATTTGGTACCTACACAGAAAATACATAATAAATGAATAACAAAAATAAATCATAATAGTACATGTCATTGTAGTGTGAGTAACCTCGGATTTCGGAAACACTCGTAAATGAATACGTTATCTGACGAAGACTGTGAAAGGCTGATTGAAATGATGAGACAGCACCCTCCGCAATACGATGCACGACTAGACTCCTACAGAGATGAAAATTTGAAGGACAATATTTGGGTAAGCATATCTGAAATTTTATATAAAACAGGTGAGTTATTTTTAATTTATTTATTTTGCATAAAATCAATATTCGAAACGAAACATAGGTGAAATCAACTTAAGCACATAAACACAACTGACTTCTTCGTCAGACTCTCCGATACTAGAGGCAATAGGCATACTTGTCGTGGTCTAGGCCTATAGTACATGCAAAAGAGACCGAGACACTATTCGCGGTCACCGGTCTGGGTCTCTTGTCTCGGTCTCCTGTCTCTGTCGCGGCGCGAACCGCCACCTTAAAATCGGTCACGCACATGTTAGATACATCCCTAATATGTCAGGTTATTAAGATCATTAAAAGGAAATAAGTATCAAGAAAGTAAATTAAACAAAGTAGGTAATTAGTAAATTATATATTTTCAATTAAAACCAAAACTCGGGCAGATAATCAAAATGTTTATTAAATCAATTAACTACTTTATAAACTACCACCATTTCGGAAATAAACCAAAATGACCACCGGTAAAAGAAATGGCGAAAGAAAACCGGTTATGGCCTTTTTTATCGATCAGGTATTATAACACATCTTTTTCATACAAATACAAAATTACAATAATAATAAAACAATTGGAACTTATCTTTAATATCCGGCGGCCTCACAATAACTGCCGCCTCACGTTCTACCATGTCCTTATATAACCTCGCTCCCCGCCAATCGCTACCTCCCCGCCAATCGTTACAAGTCAAAATAGCAATTCAGTTTACTTCTAATTTTTAACATTATAAATTAAATAAATTTATAATAAACGTAAAACAATTTTAACATAAATTTAACAAGGATTTAAAAGAAATAAATAAATCGTAAACCAAGTTATTTTCAGAACGGAAGTACGACAATATTTAACAAGTCGAACCGGAAGTGCCGAGTATCATTTAATAATTTTATTACATCTTTAGCAATAACAATATGATTCAAGATGTAATAAAATTAATTACTTAATAACTATAAAATTATCATTTGTTCTAATTTATCTGTAAATCGAAAGTGTCAAGTGACATCTAGTCAATCAGTCAGTACCATTTGAAAGATTACCTAATACGGCCATACTGACAGTACAGCGTTCTCGATGTACATAAAAAAAAAAAAAATGAAATTAAAAAAAAGTGAAAAACTATGTGCAATTATCTACATTAATACACATTTATATTTCGGCATTGTTACAGTTTCGCTTTTCACATTAAGTTAAAACTTACAAGTAATTACAATCATATTTATTTACAGTTTGGCATTGTTACAGGCTCCGCTTGTCACAGTTTAAGCTAACAAGTAACAACGGTCATTTGCTTTACATAAACTCTAGCCCCACACCTGCTGCGCATGAGATAGGCCAGAAAAGCAAATAACTTCAGCAGTTCATAATTCATATTTACAGTTTTGGCATGCCATTGTTACAGGCTCCGCTTGTCACAGTTTAAGCTAACAAGTAACAACGGTTATTTACTTTATAAACTCTAGCCCCACACCTGCTGCGCATGAGATAGGCTAGAAAAGCAAATAACTTCAGCAGTTCATAATTTACAGTTTTGGCATGCCATTGTTACAGGCTCCGCTTGTCACAGTTTAAGCTAACCAGTAACAACGGTTATTTACTTTATAAACTCTAGCCCCACACCTGCTGCGCATGAGATAGGCTAGAAAAGCAAATAACTTCAGCAGTTCATAATTTACAGTTTTGGCATGCCATTGTTACAGGCTCCGCTTGTCACAGTTTAAGCTAACCAGTAACAACGGTTATTTACTTTATAAACTCTAGCCCCACACCTGCTGCGCATGAGATAGGCTAGAAAAGCAAATAACTTCAGCAGTTCATCAGTCAAGTCAAATCATTCATAGTCTTTAACAGGTTTACAATCATTCATAATTATTACATCTTAAAATAACACAAAATAACGCCTTTTACTTCTCTCTTATACAAAAACTGTGCGTTGTCGGGTCAATTCAATTATTTACCTCAGTAAACAATATTAAATAGAGATATTTTGGTACATACAATCAATGAATTTTAAAATTAAACATCTATAAATTCTATAAACTACAAATAAAAAATGAAAATAAAACATTATAGATTAAGGGGAAAAAAAAAAAAAAAAATCGTCTAAGCTGTAGTAGCACCGCTTAACAGAAATTCCTTCAAGGTATGTATATAAATTAATAACGGCAAGTTTATAATAATGTGATTAGCTATAAAATACTTAAGACAATATATATTACTAGTTTTTAATAAACAATATTTTAACAATGTTTTTCATTAAATGACATCTTTTACACCAGTCCGCTCAATCCCCTCTCCGAGCCGATATATATTTTTTTTGTGGTGTAATCAGTAATGATAACGCTAGCAAATTAGGCTATTTTGTAGTAACCGAGTATAAGATTTTAAATTCACATATTAACAAGATATTAGGTTGATGTAACTAGCCGTGATTTATATATTAAGAAAGTTTATTATTAAATACAAATAATAATTTTAGTTTTAATAGAAACTTAGGAAAAAGAAGTAAGTATCGCCTTTGAATCACCAAATGTGATATGAAGCTGAAAGAGTTGTAAAGACGGATTTAGAGGGATAAAATATGATTTTTCCTAATATCTGCGTTACTACAGGTTATCCCATTATGTTATTGAATTTGAATGAATATTTATGGATTTTGGATCGCGACGTGATGACGCTTGGATGTATTTTTTATTTTTCATTATAAATATTTTAATATATTTTTATAATTGTAATTATGAAGGATGGAGAGGCAACGAAAAGAGGAAGCGATGAAGAAAACTTTTAAAATGAGAAAATGTACAGACGTGAGCAAAATATGTGAAGGTGAAGTTGAAAAACAGACAAACCTATGAATTCTATAAATATAATGTTTTTCAAAAGAGTTGTAAATTGAATCGAAATATCCTGCCGTTCGGTCAACCTGATAGATAGTAAATTCATTATGATGACAAATTATGGTACCTGTTCAGTACCGCGAGGAATTACTGTGATTCTAAATAATAGATGGATATGGGTTTAAGACATTATTTTACATAAAAACATCGTAAATTCATTTGTAACTAATTCTATTTTATTTTATTATCTTTTTATTTTTAAGGTTTATCATTGTTCTTAATATTTGAATTATCACCTATTCATTTATTGTCTTTTTTTTATCAAGTTATCATTATTGGGATTAAATTTATTTACGCCTTTTATTATTTAAATACATTATTGTAAAAAAAAAAAAAATCATATGTTTAACTGTAGTTTGCTTATACGAGATACCTACGTTAAAATGTTAGTTGCTTTGCCATTAATTATTACGTCATGAAAATTACTTTGGTATAAAATAATATTTAGTTACCAGTACTTGCAATTTGGTTATAATCGCAATTTATTTATTATCGCTACCAGCGAACATGTAGGAAAAATAATAATTAGCTCGGAAGTGGTACTATCACTGCTATGTTAAAAGATGCCATTTTTCATTCTTACATTTGATCACGAATACTACCATATTGTCATAGTAACTTAACTAGACGGTAATGCAGAACCCTTTGAGGGTTTACCTGCTTTTGCAAGCTGGGATAAGCTGCACCAGCAAGTTTCTCGATGCCGTGGCACCAGACCGCAGCTCCGTTTTCCCTGGAAGCAGGGTCGAAAACAGGCAGACGTCGTGCTGCCGCTATTTCGTTGTGGTTTCCTGTCGCTGCATTTTGAATCGCGGCGAACAGACTCCCAAGCACAGCCGGATCCTTATAGTTCTATGTCTGACTGAAATTTAAAAAAAAAAAATATTAATACTATGTTAACACGAGGATCGATCCCACTTCTGATGTTAGATACATCCCTAATATGTCAGGTTATTAAGATCATTAAAAGGAAATAAGTATCAAGAAAGTAAATTAAACAAAGTAGGTAATTAGTAAATTATATATTTTCAATTAAAACCAAAACTCGGGCAGATAATCAAAATGTTTATTAAATCAATTAACTACTTTATAAACTACCACCATTTCGGAAATAAACCAAAATGACCACCGGTAAAAGAAATGGCGAAAGAAAACCGGTTATGGCCTTTTTTATCGATCAGGTATTATAACACATCTTTTTCATACAAATACAAAATTACAATAATAATAAAACAATTGGAACTTATCTTTAATATCCGGCGGCCTCACAATAACTGCCGCCTCACGTTCTACCATGTCCTTATATAACCTCGCTCCCCGCCAATCGCTACCTCCCCGCCAATCGTTACAAGTCAAAATAGCAATTCAGTTTACTTCTAATTTTTAACATTATAAATTAAATAAATTTATAATAAACGTAAAACAATTTTAACATAAATTTAACAAGGATTTAAAAGAAATAAATAAATCGTAAACCAAGTTATTTTCAGAACGGAAGTACGACAATATTTAACAAGTCGAACCGGAAGTGCCGAGTATCATTTAATAATTTTATTACATCTTTAGCAATAACAATATGATTCAAGATGTAATAAAATTAATTACTTAATAACTATAAAATTATCATTTGTTCTAATTTATCTGTAAATCGAAAGTGTCAAGTGACATCTAGTCAATCAGTCAGTACCATTTGAAAGATTACCTAATACACACAAACAATCTGCATGTGCACGCTTACAAGTTTACAACAATCATAGCCAATGCTCTTCGTAAAATAGAATATTATAATTATCTCGGAACAAGCCCACCACACATTCCCACCACTGTGTCTCCTGTGTAGCCAGGATCAACAACGGCGACCTCAGATAGACAATAAGCAATGAAGCTTATTGACGTCCCGGGGAATAAACTACAGCTGTCTTGGAACTCACAACGAATTTAATCAGAAAGAAGATAGTCGGAGTAGGAAGTATTGAAAGGACTATTATAATTATCTGTGTGTACATTTTGCTCCACAAGGTCTCCGCTTAGCCAGCATGTGTCACACTTTTTTTATAGGTATGTATATCAGAGAAGGTTATGTAGTACATAAGAGATTTGCAAGCTAAAGTGGCAATGAGCTAACTATTAAAAGATTTAAAACTGTAATTTGCAAGAAATTCGACGAATCGTGAAATGTACCAACTGCAAATTGGACCAGGGAATTGGACCAACTGCGAATGGTGCAAGTGCGATATTGACCAACTGCGTATTCAAATCTTTTTTGACAAATAGTCCAACTGAGAATTGTATTAAAAAACTAAAGATTTTCACAGAATACCTAGTAGGATTTGGAATGGAAACTTGATATAATTAAAACCAATCTAAACATTGGGTGGGGTCGATGTTACTTAACTATCTAAATACTTATCCGTATAATAAGACATGCGACATGGAGATTTTCCTCAAAATATACAAGAGAATGATTATTATAATCTCACTGTTAATAAACCGAGGGCTTTTGTCACTGTCATTCTTGAGGACAGAAGACTAAGCCCTCGCTGATCTACTTAAATTAATATGACAGACCGCAGCGCAGTTAATAGTGATAAGTAACTATGAATTTTGACCATTAATTAAACTTTTTTTCAAATTGGTCAGTTTGTAAACGTTAACACTGTCGAATGTTTTTATACCACAAAGTTGGCAAACAAGCATACGGCCTGACTGATGGTAAGCCGTCACCGTAGCCTATAGACGCTTGCAATACTGAGGGTACTCAGTATTGCAAGCGCGCGTTGCCAACCCTCCCAACCCCCCCAAGTGGAGCTTTGGTGACCTTACACACCATGTAGGAACACAACATGGCCGAACCAATGCTATTTGGCTACGATCTTCTGTGTGGAGGTCCTTCGTCAGACGGGCTGCTCCGATTTGAGCGGATTATCCGCTGTGCCCTACCTCTCTATTTATGTATTTTGTTATAAAATATAGTACCGTTGAGTTAGTATCCTATATCACAAGCCTCGAACTTACTTTGGGGCTAGCTCAATTTGTGTGATTTGTCCCTATATATTTATTATTTATTACATGTAATAATACAATTCAAAAAATAATTAATTGGATGGAATGCAATAATTTAAATATAAACACCTCAAAAACAAAATTAATACAATTTTATAACAAAAACGGGAAACCTTCAGACTTGTCCGTGTTTCATAAGGGCGAATTGATTATTGAAGCCACGACGGCTAGGTTTCTGGGCATAGTCTTGGATTCGCAGCTCACTTGGAAACAGCACGTGGACGCAGTATGCAAGAAAATAAATAGATTTGTTTTTGCCTTGCGCCGTCTGACTCGTACTTGTGACCTAGAGACCGCTTTGATGGCATATCATGGTTTTGTTTGTTCCGGTTTGAGATATGGGCTTGTCATATGGGGCAATTCTGTGGAGCTGAGCCGCGCATTCATCATCCAAAAAAAATGCATAAGAGCGCTATGTGGTGCTGAGCCCATGGAATCGTGTCGACCCTTGTTCAGAAAGCTGAATCTTCTCACTCTACCTGCTATGTACATCTTCGAGATATGCAAATTCGTCAAACTGAATCCAGTTTTTTACACCAGGAAAAAAGATATTGTTAATTTTCCGACCAGATATCCCAACAGATTGCTCACACCCTCTCATAGTACCACGTGTTTTTCAAAGAACAGCTTAAAGATGTCAATAACGTTATTTAATATATTACCTGAATCCGTAAAGGCACTACCCTTCAACAAATTCAAAAATGCTCTCTATAACATTCTTGTGAAAAAGTGTGTCTATAGTATTGATGAATATAAAAAAAAAAAAATTGAATCCTTTAATTAATCATTATCATTGTTGATTATAATTTACTACTATTAATTTATCTTTTATGTAATTTTTGTTGTTGTAACTAAATATTATAGAATTTTGTAAAAATTTGCATGCTATTATGTGGCAGGCAAAGTAGAACGTACCTACTTACTTTTAAGACCTAATGTACCTTTGTCTAAGCAAATAAATATATTCATTCATTCATTCATTCAATCATTCATTCATTCATTCATTCATGGTAATAATTATGGCGGATAGATCTATGCTTCTACTATATTTTAACTCTGTGTCTCAGTTCCGTATAATTTAAGCACTAGACGAGCAGAGCTTCAAGTTGTGTGCTGTTTATAAAACAGAACTTCAAGATTGAACCACTGATAATGTTTACCTTTTCAGAAAATAAAATGGTTTAAAAAAAAGACGTTGAGTGTGCTAAAGATATAAAACCATTCTTAAAAAGACGTTAAGTATATTTACTTTAAATAACCGGCTAAGTGCGTGTCGGGGTCATGCAGGGTTCCGTGTTTGCAATGCATTGCATGTAATCCCTAACTAATATTATAAAGGCGAAAGTTATGTGTATGTTTGTTACTTCTTCACGTTCAAATGGCTGGGCCAATATTTATGATATGGTATATAGGTAGGTGATACCTTGGATTAACACATAGGGTTATTACTTATTCTATGGCATAGGGTACTTTTTATCCCGAAACGTACGCGATTCCCGTAGGATTCGATCATAAGTCTGATATAGATGGCGCTACTGTGCATAAATAAATACACGCAAACGAAGTTGCGCGGGTTTCACTAGTATTAAATTAAACTAGCTTTTCCCCGCGGCTTCGCTCGCGTTAATTTTATGTCATAGATCTCGTTTGACACTAAACCACCCATAGCACGACTTGTGGTGCCATCTGTTGGCCGATACAGCGCCCTTTATAGTAAAAAAAATATTTTCCCACTGGAATGACATACTTTTACGGGATAAAAAGTAGCCTATGTTGGGCTCTGTATCCCTGAAAATATATATATAATTTTTTATAATGATCGGCTGATTAGTTAAGCCGTGAAGGAATAACAAACAAACAAACTCACTTTCTCATTTATAATATTAGTAAGGATAGTAAGGATTTAGTCTTTTTGGATGGTTACACAATTAAACATCTCTGTGGGTTACGCTAATTACGCAGTAAATGGGCTGCTGGCTTTGACTGAGGAAGTAGGTTGCTGCTTCACGCCGATATTTTGTGAAAAGATGATACTTCTCTGGTCGAATAGCCCATTTCATAAATGCTCTATCTACCACTCCAATATCTACCAGTCAGGGATTGGCACGCTAAAACTTTGCCAATTCGCTAACTTGGGGCTGTACCACGACCTTTTATAACTAACTATCCATAAAAGATTGTGTAAACGAGACGTCGCCTTACATCATGTATTGCGCTGTCTCTCTTACTCAGCCGTTCTTGCTTTGTTTTAAGCGGGCATGGTACGGCTCCTGAACTCTTAATTAATAACTCTTATAATAATCAAAATACTCATTGTGTAACAATAAAAAAATAAAAATAAAGATTCTTCATTTTAATTTTTATTGTTTAATTTTATAATACTAATATATTTTTTTTTAATTTAATTTTATAATACTTATCTAATCCTAGTTTTTATTAAATTTTTCATAAACATAATAAATAAATAAAATATTAAATTAAAATATCACTTAATATTTAATTTTAAAAAAATTGTTTTGTAATTAATTAATAAAATTTAATTTAAAATTTGCTTAACCGCAACTGCTTTAAATCAAAACAGATAGGTAAGTTGTAGGTACATTCACTCTATTTTGTTAGTTGTAAAAATATTTTGTTAGTCTACCTTATCGAGTTTGAAAACTGTAAAAAAGTTTTACAAAACGTATTCAAAAATACTATTTTGCGACGCTAATAAATGTAAAATAATAAATGCAAATAAGTGGAATCTATGAAAGAACGGGGAAAATCTGTGCTTGACATCTATTGTTGAAGGTACACTACTTGACAATATAATGGCACACTTTAAAGGTGATTTGGACAAAATAATAATTAAACAACCTCAAGACATTTTTATGTAGAGAGTAGGCTTTCGCCGGCACTTTTTGTAGTCAATAATTACTAAGTTTTATTTCGAACCAAGTGCACAAAAGCACAGAGTAAATAAAGGTGCTGCCACACTGCTGTTCAAAAATGATTACTAACGTTAGTAAACATTTCAGAATCATACGATCACAATGTTAGAAAATGTTTTCATTAGGTAATTTTAGTAAACATTCTAAACACAGTTGTTAGTACAAATTGTAACAAAATAAAACATTTGTAATCATTTGTTTGTAAACATACAGGGTGACAGGTTATAAGTCCTATTCCTTAAAACTGGTCAAACTAGAGGTCATTTGCAACAAATTAGCTCCCATTAATAGGGGGTCGAAAGTGACCGGTTACCGAGATATTGGTGTTTTTAGGTTTTTCCAACTTGCCATGGAAAATCCCCCTTAACTAAAATAGTATTTGTTTCTCCGCACTCAAGTGACACATTTTTGAAAGCTGATGAACTAGCAACTATGTTTAATCAGAATGATGGGATGGGAATCCCTATTGATGGGAGCTTATTTGTTGCAAATGACCTCTAGTTTAACCAGTTTTAACGAATAGGACTTATAATCTGTCACCCTGTATATCCAGGCCACAGCATTATGCGGAGAGTGGGGTCTCGCCGGCAAATGTTATAAATGTTTGTAAACATCTTCCATCGGTGTAGGTGCACTTAACATTTAACAATTCCTAACAGAATGTAACAATTCTTAACATTTGTTAGTAAATGTATTAGTGTTAGATAATGTTCGTGAACTTTTTTAAACAGCAGTGTGGAAGCACCTTAATAGTACCTACGTAACAAAATGTCTTACAAATAAGATATAGTAGGTAAGTAGTGCTTGCTTACATGCTTAGTCCTCCTTTTCAGCCATATACTATAAATACTTACATACAAATAATAATGTAACGTGATTTATTTGTAAATGTATTATTAGTTTGTTTTCATTAATTAATTTAGTAATTACTGAATAATATGGAATAATCAAATAAACCGCATTCATGATTTTCTATGGTGGAGGTTGCAATTTAGCATAAGTCCGCCTATTGTATCAGTATTTTTGCAAAGCGACCGACTAATAATATTAGGTACTAATAATGAAATGACTAATAAAAGGAATTAAAGTAGCGGCACGCTATGATGGCCGTTTTGACGTTTGTCCACTCATGAAGTTTCGTATTAATTAATAATTACATTCGAAGGAGCAAATTGCTGTTCTTTATTGTCAATAGTGACGTTCAGTTAGTCATATAATTATCGAATGTATGATTTTAGGTCACAAAATTTATTTATTACATTGATTTCTAATATATATATTAGGGTCCCGCGAACATTTATCTTTTATTTATATAAGATTATACTTATTTACCACACAACTCTGCATTTGTTTTTCGAAACTCAAAAGGTGCATATAAAGTATGTATATTCATTTTCATTCCAATATTCAGTTCGTTCAAATGTAAACATTTATATTTTTGTTTTATGAAAACTTTTTAATGAAGTACATAAAACTTATAGATTTGATTATATTTTTTTCGAGAATAAATTGACAGTTCACATCACTATTGTAATATGTCAAAACGGCCATCATAGCGTGCCGCTACTTTAGATCTGTTTTTATAATTGTCTAGAACTGTAAACGTCACGAACGGACGACAATAAAAAGACAGAGACAGTACATGCTTTTGTTGCGATTTGTTGGAAAAATTCAATTTATTGCGAACTAATATTTTTCTGCCAGCAATTCTACCAGTGGCGGATTATCCTTAAGGCAAACTAGGCACGTGCCTAGGGGCGCGAGGTAACAAAGGGGCGCGTAGAATTTTTAAATGAATAAAAAATTACATAAAATTTTATGGATTTCCACCTGTTAGGAAACTCGATTGATGCCTTCGGGCATGGTGCTAAAGTCCTCCAGCGACTCCGCCATGATCACGATGTCGTCGGCAAATCGAAGGTGAGTGATATACTTGACGTTGATGCCGAAAGGCATCTTCCAGAGCAGTCGTGAACGTTTCAGAGATCAGAGACAACAAAAATGCCACCACGTCAGGCCGAGTACAGATTCGGACTGACATGGTGGCACTTTTGTATAAGCACGTCAACGCTTCGATATAGGTAGGTATATCGGGCGGGCCTAACATGCTTACACTCGAGATAGTTTCTCGCACGCGACAAAGTTTCTTCGCCAATAGCAATGCCTGTTTTAACCGAGATACGCTATTGGCAGAACGGAGCGAGAAAATTTTGTCGCGTTTGTCATGTTAGCCCGGCTGTAGTCTATGCGGCACCGCTGGAGAGACTGTAGCACAGCACGGCCCATGTCTCGATCGAATCGAAGCCTTTCTCATAGTCCACAAACGCTAAGCATAATGGCAGATTGTACTCTTCGGTCTTCTGTACAATCTACCGCAGCTTATGGATGTGGTCTATGGTACTGTAGCTGTTTCGGAATCCGGCTTGCTCGGGAGGCTGGAAGTCATCGAACTTGCGAGTGAGACGATTCGTGTTGACCCTTGAGAACAGCTTGTAGACGTAACTCAGAAGCGAGATAGGTGAGGGTTTTATCGCCCTTTTTAAATAACAGAACCACCACGCATCTGTTCCACGCTTCAGGCGTTTTGCCCTCGAACAACACGGAATTAAAGAGCTTCTGCAGGACTTTAAGTACCGGTGTACCACCCGCTGTCAAAAGCTCTGTGATTCCGTCCTCGCCCGGCGCCTTGTTGTTTCTATTTAAGAGCCATCCTAATCTCATACAAACTGATGTCCGGAATGTCTTCGGTGTAGTGTTGAGTTAGCGTGGCTCTTGGGTCCCTCGCAGTTCTGCTGCTGACGGGTTTGGTTACTGAGGCATCATAAAGCTGCCCGTAGAACCTCTCGACTTCCCTCAACACCTCTGCCATCGTTGACGCCACGCTACCATCCTTCATCTTAAGCTTAGTCAGTCGGCTCTACCCAATAGACATGTCTCTTGCGAACACTTTCGAACCTTTATTTCGCTCAATCGACTCCTTGATGCATTTAGCATTGAAGGAGCGAATATCGTGTCGCAAGGACTTTGATATGTGGGTCTAAAAATGAACATGGACAAGACAAAAATCATGTCGAATGTCCATGTCGCACCCGCCCCGGTGTCAGTTGGAAGCTCGATCCTCGAAGTTGTTGACGAGTACCTTGGACAAACCATCCAATTAGGTAGGTCCAACTTCGAAAAAGAGGTCAATTCCCGAAAGCTGCCCAGCTCTCGGGAAATTACGGCATATCTTCTTGTTCAAAATTCCTCAGTGCTTGAAACGAAGAACCTTCGAGTAATATGTGTTGTCAATGATGACGTATTGAGCCGAGACGTGGTCGCTCACTATAGGCCTCATAAGAAGGCTAACGGTCACTCAGCGAGCCATGGAATGAGCTATGCTTGGGGTTTCTCTACGAGATCGAATCAAAAATGAGGAGAACCGTAGCAGAATCAAAGTAACCGACATAGCCAAACGCATCAGCAAGCTGAAGTGGCAGTGGGCAGGGCACATAGCGCGCAGAACCGATGGCCCATAGGCCTATCGGCCCATCGGCGTTCGGTACGTAGCGACCATGTACCGGAAAGCGCAGCGTAGGACGGCCGCCTACAAGGTGGTCAGACGACCTAAGACAAGTCGCAGGAAGCCGCTGGATGCAGGCCGCTGCCAGCAGGTCGCACTGGAGACGTTCGAGGGAGGCCTATGTCCAGCAGTGGACTACTTGTGGCTGAGATGAAGATGATGAGATGGATTTTCATGTTCGTTAATATTATCTTGGAGTGATGGAAACAGCCTCTTCTTTAATATAAGTGTAGTAAGTGACAAGTTTGACAGGCCCGGTGGTCGAGTGGCTAACAATGGTCACTTTATCTCGAGGGCCGCGGGTTCGAATCCTGCGCATGGCAAAGATCTGTGTGCATGAACGTCATGTCTGTTTGTCTTGGTCTGGGTGATTCTAAGTATAATAAGTATTCATTTACAAAGAAAGTATTTATATGTATTTATCAGCAATCTAGTACCCATAGTACAAGCTTAGTTGCTTTGTTTGGGACTAGATGGCGTTGTGTGATTCGTCCAAGAATTTTTATTTTACTTATGTACCTAGTGCAAGTATATAAAATTTCCAGCTATGCAATGAGACAGATAAAAACCTCACCACAGTCATCTATGTTTACTATTAATAGTGGTATTTAGTTAAAATTTGTGACATAGCCGCTAGGGGCGCCCATGCGGTGCTTGCCTAGGGCGCTCTCGACATTTAATCCGCCTCTGAATTCTACCATTATTATATATATGTAAAATGTGTCTACTAATTAGGGTTTTCTTAAATGACACCCTCTAGGCGGCAGCACTGAGACGTGTCCAGAAACCAGTCAAAAGTGTCATACCGCCTATTAAGGTGGTACGTTTCGGTTCGCGCGGGAAATTCGTTTTTTTTTTCTACAAATTCCATCTCAATCATTGGTAAAATTTTCGTGAAAATTGATTTGGCGACAACAAATACAATATATCTACTGATAATTTATTATCAATTAAATTATAAATATTAGCTCTTCTTATTACGAATGTCCACGATGCATCTTTTTCCCTATAAACGTGCATTATGCACATTCATAATGAGAAGAGTCAATATTTATAATTTATATGATTATTCAGTAGATATATTGTATTTGTTGTCGCCAAACCAATTTTCACGAAATTTCTATCAATGATTGAGATGCAATTTGTAAGAACCCCCCAAAAATTTGAAATTCCCGCGCGGACCGAAACGTACATACCACCTTATTTCGTGTCTGATTTTTTTTGAGGTGTGTCAGATTTTTTTGACGTTGACGCTTTTGACAGCGTGGATTATTGGGATGGGACCTCTTGCCAAAATGGGGCAAACTGGCGTAAATTTTCGTAAAAACCCTCATTGTGTATGTTGATTTGTTTATTTAATAAATTTTTTTTTTTTTGACAATTCATACAGATTGAGCTAGCCCCAAAGTAAGTTCGAAACTTGTGTTATGGGATACTAACTCAACGATATTATATTTTATAACAAATACATATGTAGATAAACATCCAAGACCCGAGGCCAATCAGAAAAAGTTCGTTTTTCATCATGACCCGACCGGGGATCGAACCCGGTACCTCCTGGGTGGCGGTCTGGCGTGGTAACCATTACGCCACGAAGGTCGTCTTCCTTCCTGACATTGGTTTTGTATTCTTTTATATTCAAAAGACTGGATGTGTATTTGTTTTGTATTTACAATATGTATTTATTTACAAAAAAAAAGTATTCATGTGTACCGATAGAGCTTAGTTGCTTAATTTGGGGCTAGATGGCGTTGTGTGATTCGTCGTATATTTATTTGTCAAAAAAGGCCGTAACTGGGTTTCTTCAGCCATCGCTTTTCCCAGTGATTTTTTGGCTTAGTTTCCGAATGGTGGTAAATTGGCATTTCCGCTTCACGCCAATACTCTTGAGATGCTTCCTCCTAATCGAGCTAGTTCTAGCACTCCAGTTTAAAATGCGTTTGTGTCCGTGTTAGACATATCCTATCGCTACTATTATCATACTGAAACCGCACCCTTATTCGTTCAGCGACCGGTAAAACAAGAGTCTCTATTGTCAAGTCTGCTATCTAGAGATATGACGATAAAACATTATATTTACATCTAAAACATTGTAATACCACCTTTATAACCTAGCCTATAAGACACAAACGGAAAGTAAGTTTAAAGTTGTATTTTAACGCAGCTTTGCAATTTTATTTTCTAATGTATATTTTTGATTTTGAGTCTTATAACGTTGAGTTAAGATTGAAGGTAGTTGTAAAGTTAAGTTTGTTTGTTCGCAGACACGATGGTTAAGCACTCAATGTACCCTTTATCTTAGATTAAAAAGTGGGGGTTCCAGTCCTTAGTTACAAGCAGGTGTACTATAGAGGATAATGAACTTTTTTTACTAACTAAATTTCTTATAAGTAGCGTTGTCTACTTCCAAGTTACTGAAAAACTATGGAAATTTTACCTCAGCCCAGGTGGGATTCGAAACCACGATCTCTTGAAATCCGGCTGTTTTTATGTCATACCATACCGCAGGCAACCAAGAAAGCTGGCCTATGGAAATAAGTAGAGTGTGCTCGAACTCAGCTGCAGCACCGTGCTCCCCTCACGCGCACGCTGCTGCACACTCTCAACCAAATAGCCGAGAGAACAGACGTTTACTTTTTCTGTGAGCGAATTCAAAAATATTGGATTACACATTTTATAATAATACTTATAATACTTAGTTGCTTCGCTATCGAAATTAAAACTGTAATTGTAAACTTAAGCTGTGATGTTAAATAATTAAAAAAATAAAAGTAATACCAGAGCGCAGACGCGCTACTAATGCGTTGCGTGTTACTAGGACGGGAAAAGAGAGAGAAGGGAAAAGGAAAAGAAGAAGAGAAAAGACTAATTACTTGTTAACACTGGTATTCTGTGAGAGGGTGTTGTGTTACTCTCCAAATTAGCCCATTTCAAAAGTGCTCTTCCAACTGAGCTATCGAGAAGGTTTTTTACTTTTTATTCTTCTTCCGGATTTCGAGATGCCGTTTGCAAATTCCACTAGGGGCTTTTTGGTATTTTTCATTCATATTTTCGAGAGAAAGGGCGTTTTGACGACCCGAAAATTTTCGCGGTCTGTAAAAATCTGCAATGGACTTTTTGCGCGCCATGCATACTTTTTGTGCATCGTAAGTCGAAATGCACACAAAATGTGTGTCCGTGCCCATTATGGGTACATTGATCTCTCTAAATATTATTTTACATTCTGTATCTGAAAACTGTCACTATGACATTGCTAGAACAAAGATTGTCAAAGATACAGCCACAAATAGATACTTTCCGTATCGGAGTACTCGGCCCCTCGGGCATATCTCGGCCGTCCCCGAGTAATCTTTATAAATTCTTATCTTTTATTCATTTCAATTTCCCACTGTGATACCAGCTTTTGAAGTATTAAATGGCGATAAAATAATAGTTTAAGCTACTGTTTCATTAAAAAAAAAAACATACTAATAAATGCGTAAAAGTTTGTGAGGACGTATGGATTTTTGTTAATCTTTCACGCAAAAAACGGCTTGTTATATTTGCTTGAAATTTTGTACTCGAGTAGTTTATGGATTAACACGTAAAATTATCCCGGATATCAAGTCCGGGAATGGAAACAACCGGATTTCACGGGTAAAACCACGGGCAAGTAAAACACAAGTTGGTTTTCGAGAGGAGGATATTTTACAACACTGTTCACATCACAGATATCCTCCTCCTCGGTCTCCTCAATGCTGAGGGTCGTGATCATCTTCTTGACGCAGTACTTTGTTGCGGACTATTTGCAGCCACCTCCATCTATCAGTAGTAGAGTGAAAGGCGTCGTGGACGGTGGTGGTTGCCCCTTTTTTTATTATGTACTAGATATCATGATGAATGTAGCTAACTAAAAGTTAAATAATATATAGTACAACTTTTTTGGTAAAATATGTAAATTGACGCTTAAAAAAAATTTTTTTTTTAGATTTTTTTTTTCCCGATCCTATAAAACAGATCCAGTTACATGCAGAAATTAATTAATACTAAATGGGGAAAGTCAATCTAAATAGCGCTATTATAAACCAAATCCTAAATGTCAATTAGGTAGGTGTTGATAAAACGTGCAGACCAGTCCCACAAACAATCAAAATCTTTCCTCTTCATAATTTTAACTCTATTCTATTCTATTTCATTGCAACATATCGCGCCCTATCATCTAGATTCTTTATATTTCTCGGACCATTGCTCTATAACAGATTAAACGCCAAATTATGTATCTACCCCCTTAATTCATATAATTGTAAAAAAGCTCTTCAAACAGCACTCAAAAATATGTCCTACAAAGATACAGAGGAATTAATGACGATCGTGAAATAAACCTGTAAATACTACCACATTATAATTTATTATTATTAATTTTTAATTATAAGACACCTTTTACCTTGTATCATATTTAAAGTGATTATCATGATTTTTTATATTAGATCTTTTACCGCCTGAAACACAGGATTCTCCTAGCTCAGGCACATAATGTTATACTTTTACCTTAATTGTTTTTATACTGTTAATTAATGTTACACTAGCCGTAAGTTTTATGAATAAAGATTTTATTTAATTTATTTATTTATTATTCTAAACTAATGTATGGAGAAGGGGAATCGAATACACTACCCAAAAAGATGTCAGATGATGATATTATAATGTTACCATTTCACAAAAATAATATCCCATAAGCACAAGGAAAACTCACTCACCTGGCAACCCGGACTAACAAAACAGAGCCCGGCGGTGCAATAAATCCGATATAAAATACGAATTGGTGTTTACCTTGTTTTCCTTGTTATACAATGGATGTATACCTTTTTCTGGATTTTCTCCCGACCCCACTTGATAAACATATTACATATTTTTCGTGTAAATATTGTTTTTTATCGATAGAAAACATGTTTTTGTCGACTATTTTGTTACCGATTTTTTTTTCTTATTTTCATACTGGCGAAACGCGCAAATTTGTTTGCGAATTTCGGAAAATCCTTGTAGATGTACAAGGATGTTTATGAACCTGAGTGACGTTTGTAGGAGGGCGTACTGTGGCATATTTTCATACATTTTGTCAAAGGCGAACTGTCAAAAAGTGACATACAATATGAACGGGAGTTGTAGTTCCAATTTCGGCCACGTTCATACAGACCTTTGTAGCGCTGTATGTATTTATAAATAAACCTTCCTGTTTTGCCGGCTCTACACGTTGGCCAACACGTTGGCCAACACATTGGCCAACACATTGGTGATAGTTTGTGACGACGTCCACACGTTGGAAGGTAGGTACCTTGTTTTGTTTCGATTTATTGACAACATCAAACACCTTTTTTTCCATGTCTATTTTATTACGTAGTAACGGTAGGTATGCTGAAAATAAATAAATCGCAGCTGCCGTCAGCGCCTCAATTATCGTCCGCACATTGGCCCGAACCAAATCAAACTGAACGACATTCCAACGTGTGGACGTTGTCACAAATTATCACCAATGTGTTGGCCAACGTGTAGAGCCGGCATTAAGGCGCTGTCCCAATGCTGCGCACGAAGAGGCTACGCACGTGTGTTAAGGCGCGGTCCCACTGCTGCGCACGCTGCCCACGAACACGTGGGCCACGTGGCACATTACAGCTGCGTGGATGACTACGTGGGTCTACGTTTCCACTGCAGTACAAGCTATACACGAATATAAAACCACGACTACGTACAGCTGTAGCGTGGCCCACCACGGCGCACGGAGAGGCTACGCATTGATTGTCATAGTTTTTGGTTGGTGTCGTGCCACGCGGCCTACTTGTTCGTGCACAGCGTGCGCAGCGATGTGCACGCTTTGTGGAACAAGCTGTGTACCGCATTCACTGCGTGCATGGCGTTGACAGCGTTGAGCTATGTTGAATAAGCCACGCGTGTATCAATGACGTCACTTGATGGTTAACGTGTCCGTGTGTTGCAGTGGAAACAATCATGTACATACTCTTGCAAAGCAAAGCTTAACACACTTGCGTAGTCTCTTCGTGCGCAGCAGTGGGACAGCGCCTTCAAGCTTTGCTTTGCAAGAGGATGTACGTGATTGTGTCCGCTGTAACCCACGGACACGTTAACCATCAAGTGACGTCATTGATACACGCGTGGCTTGCTCAACATAGCTCAACGCCATGCACGCAGTGAATGCGGTACTCAGCTTGTTCCACAAAGCGTGCACATCGCTGCGCACGCTGTGCACGAACACGTGGGTTACGTGGTTCAATGCTCCGACACCAACCAAAAACTATGACAATCAATGCGTAGCCTCTCCGTGCGCCGTGGTGGGCCACGCTACAGCTGTACGTAGTCGTGGTTTTATATTCGTGTATAGCTTGTACTGCAGTGGAAACGTAGACGCACGTAGTCATCCACGCAGCTGTAATGTGCCACGTGGCCCACGTGTTCGTGCGCAGCAGTGGGACAGCGCCTTTATGGTGCCGTTTTGCGAAGGTTGGCGATGTCAACTTTATTTATATGCCGCGCCGCCGCATGGAATACATTAGACACCGCGTCGGCGTAAGTTCTTCAGCCATTATGTTCTTTGACGTCTGATGGTCCTGGTTGATTGTACTTTACAATATGATGAAGTACCTCTTATCTGTACTTATTAATCGATCAGATTATATTGTCTGTTTTAACTATTATAATGTTATTCCCAGTAAATTCCCTGCTATTAGTCATACGTTTGTAGCGGTTAACGCAATGACATAAGAATTAGCACCTACCGTTAGAAGAAAAATTTCTTTAGATATGGGTGTTTTAAAAATAAATGAATAGAGAAAAATGAGAAAAACTCAACACTTCAGTCGATAGTCGTTTAGCCAAGTTGTCCTTCAGGCGGCTTAAAGTTGACCTCCATGTTTCTAAGCTGCCTGAAGTCCACCAATGAGCTTAACCAGTGTCATCCATCGAAAGCCAGACGGAACTGACGGCTTTACGTGACCTAAACAAGGAGTAGCTCGAGATAATGATACCCAAACAATGGCCAGGGTCGATGTTGCTTAATTTGAGTGTCCGTTTTAAAGTGAGACACACAAGTCCATCAAATTCCTAGCTATGTAAAGCCCGCCGCTCATTTGTGACTTTTTGTCACGGTGACTTTTTGTCACCGAGTCGAGTGCTATGAAGATATATGGGAGTACGCTGACTATGGTGACGTGACATTACGGTGATTGTGAAGTCACGTATATATTGTGAAGCGACAAAAAGTCACCGTGACAAAAAGTCACAAATGAGCGGCGGGCTTTATGATTACATAACATAACATTTATGTACGATTTAAAATAGTTTTACAGTGTTTGTCACGAACTAGTCGTTAGGCTAGGAATAAAATACTTTTTGATATTAATTTGTCATATTATTTGTCTGTATTTGGTTTTTCTTGCATTTTGGTACGACTCCATCGAGCTCCTACAACTGTAATTGTGTATGTACTTTCATTTTATTATAATTTTACCATTTCTAAATTGAGCTCTTTACTGTCCACTTCTCTTTCTGTTATCTATCCTTCACTGTGATATTTTATGCTGACTGTACCTACTTGAAGCAAGATAGTGATAAAAGGGAGTTCCTGTTCGTTATTTAGTGCTGTCAAGTATCATCAACATCGATAAAATTTATCGAAATTTTAATGTACGATTTTGTTGAATTTTTCTCACGTGTCTGTATACCAGTGGCAAGGGGTCCTAATAACACGATTCCTGTCGGCTTCCCTTTTAAAAATAGTGAATTATCTAACAGCATCGACTCTGCTAATAACATGATTTCGCTTCATACATTAATGATACCCAAACGCCTATACAATAATAAATAGCAATATCACACGTCGCCAAACGTCTATACAATAATAAATAGCAATATTGTGATATTGCTATTTATTCGTCGCTTAGCCTGTGCGTCGAAAGCCGGTAATTCCCGAGTTGTAGCTGCATACAGTTTTAGGAGCGGCTGTCTCTTTCTTACGCGTACATTTTGTTCCTAGCGCGGTCTCTTTCTCACGCCGATCATATGAACATATTAAGCCGGTAGTCGCCGAGTTACGACAAGGATGGCATGTATCAGATTACGTTAGTGCGACAAAGATAAACAGAGGTATTAACCTGAGAAGTAAAAAATATAGTTAATTATGTGTTTATTGCTTGAATAATAAAACAACTATAATTTTGTCGCGTTGTAATTGTCAAAATTATGACATTTTTTCAATTCACTTTCGCCTGTGCTTTCGCTCGTACTGTTGTTAGTTTTTTTTTATTTGTTTGTTGTTAATTTAGTAAATTTGAATAGATTAGAGTTGTTAAATGTTGGACAGGGCTCGGTGTGAATTGTATTATAGTTATAGAATTTATCGGTTTCAGTTGTAAGTAGTTAATTGTTTATTTTGGTTTAGTCTGTTTTGTTTACATTCGTAATGGCTGCAATTTTAGACGTGGGTTGTTGTCTCACAGACTTTTTATTAGATAATAATTTTCAAACATACAGTTTTGAAAATAAAAAACATATTATACAGCGCGCCCGTGCTTTTCCTTCTATGAAAATAGATTATAAACGGAAAGATGGCTTTACTAAACATTTTCATTGTAATTTGTACGAAAAGTATTCGTGGCTCACAGGTAGGTAGTTGTAAACTTAAAACACTGTTTTGGTTTTCCATATTATACCTATCAGTGCTTATAAGTATGGTAATGGTAATATGGTATTCGGAATTCTCCATCCCTGTGGTAAGATAACACTGTATATTTTTTTTTTGCTCCGGCTTCCTCTGAGTAAAATTTCACCCTTCGCCACTGCTGTTTACAGAATGAAGAAGGAGTTCTTCAAAAAGAGTGTTTTGTTTTTTTGTTTCAATGTCATACTGCAGCTAACAAGCAAGAGGATATGATAGAAAATGGTACCTAATTTCTTACAGATTAGCGATGATTATGGACAGTGAGGAGCGGGTTGAACTTTACATTTGCAGTACAATTTTGTCTCTTATGACGAAGCACTTAAGAATAGTACAAAGTCCTACATGTAAAGGTCGACCTGCTCTTGACTGGACGTTTAATAAACCATCAGAATTCGGTAGCGATGATTTTGTAAACGTCCATAGGCTGCGGTGACTGTTTACCATTAGGCGGCCGTATTTTTGTTTGCCACCTTCATAAAACAACATAAAACAATAGTTTAATGATATTTCAGTTTTCAGTGATTGCTCTGCTGATTCTTCAATGACGCAATGTCAACAAACATTGTGTAGTGCTTACATACTTGTCAAACTAACAAAACTGTTTCTAAAACTTTCTTTTATCGATATTGTCCCATAACTACTTAGCCATATAAATCTCACAAGCGAAATTATAGATCATTCAGTTTAGAACTAATTTCTGTCGTGAATTTTTGAACGACAGCCATTATGGAAGTTACTGGGGGATCTTCTGATAATATGAATAATACAAAGAATTATAGTTTAGGTTTAAAAGGTGATAATGGAAGTGTCTCAGCTTTTGTTAATGGATATAGTGATGGTCCTAAAGGAACGAAATTCGGTGCTGCAGGTGGTAATATTACTGTTGGGAATCCGTAAGTAGTTTTTTTAAATTGATAATCGAGACAAGTCCACCACACATTCCTACCACAGTCTCCTGTATAGCCAGGATCAACAACGGCGACCTCAAATTGACAATAAGCAATGAAGCTTATATTGACGTCCCGAGGGAGAAACTCCAAGCCACTTTGTCCCAAGGGCCAGGGGTTTGAATCTTGCGAAAAGCAAACATTCATGTGAATTAACGTCTATTTTATTTACTCTGAATGTTTTCTATGTACTACAAGAATTTATTTATTAAAAACAGTACTTAAGTATGTATATTTTGCAGCAACCTAATACCCGGGTATGTCCAATAGTACAAGTATTGCTTAGTTTGGGTTGGGTTGGGACTAGATGGCGTTGTTTTATATATCCAAAATATTTATTTTTTTAGTGCTGCAAACATTGGTGTCACCGGCCAACAAATACCAAATTTTGGCAAGCAACTAACAGGATCAGCTAACGTCATGATACCTTCTGGACCTCACAAAGTGGAAGCAAATGCCTTCACCACGAGGACTCATCCGCAGGGACCAACCCCAAGTTTCAGCACACATGGTGGGGGTGTCAATTATAGTTACAAGTAAGTTTACAATTAATTCCACTGGCTTAGGAATCGCAAGTCACAACCCGACGCCAATAAGATATTTCACAAATCGTCGCTTAAGTTCTAAAACCGCCGCGCCGAAGTACAATTTATTTTATCATGCGATCAGTCTTATTGACTGCTATCGAAACCAGCGCAACTTCGTTTGCGTATATCTCGCTTTCCTGTGGGAATTTTGAAAAATCCTTTCTTAGTGCTCCCCTACGTTATAAAAGGAACCCCTGTTCAAAATTTCAAGTTTCTAACCCTTATAGTTTAGGCCCTGCGTTGATAGTCAGTCAGTCAGTCATCTTCTCCTTTTATATATATAGATTAGCAGGATGTATCGATATATATGTGATGCGGTGATATGGCGGTGTTAGAACATATGCAACGAAATGGCAGAATGATTTCAGACAAACTGAACAGTCTGGCGCGATAATTGCACAATTTCCCTTTGTCTTCTAACTCTGTGCCCACTTCACTTCGCTCAATTTCCCAATAGTGTAGAGCGGACATTACGTGTGCAACAATTAAGGAGCCCAATGGCTATGTTGTATTATAATATTGTGTATATGTTACGCTTAAAGACAAAAAATAGCCCACAACGCGTTGATTGAACCGTAAGAAAAATTCGCGCCTCACTCGCTTCACTCGCTCGACGGTGTTATGATCACAAGATAACCCTAACCTAACCTATCAATGTCTGTTGGTATTCAGACAGACTTTGATTGATTGGTGGGTCAGGGTTATGTCGTGATCATATCACCGTTGAGCGAGCGAAGCGAGTGAGGCGCGAATTTTTCTTACGATTTCGCGTTGTGAGCAATTTTTTCGCTCACAGAGCGTTTTCGGTCTTTGAGCGTAACATAGGTATATAAAAATTTAATGCAACAAGGGGAAGCCTCCGTACATCGCAGACATTATAATTGCCGTAATAGACGATATTATAATACAAATCCGTAGCAGGAGTGGTTACGGGCCCATAATTATTATTTTTAATTAAAAAATTTTATACCACAAAGTTGGCAAGCAAGCATATGGCCCGCCTGATGGTAAGCATCACCGTAGCCTATAGCCGCTTACAATACCGGGGGTATCACTCACGCGTTGCCAACCCTCCCAAACCGCCTTAAGTGGAGACCTTAGTCACCGTAAGAACACAACATGGTCGAGACCAATGCTATTTGGCTACGATCTTCTGTAAGGTGGAGGTCCTTCCCCAAACGGACTGCTCCGGTTTAAGCGGATTATCCGCTGTGTCCTATCTCTCTTAAAATTTGCTAACTAATTGACATTATACTGTTATGGAGACACCAACCAAACTGGGTCCTATTGAAAAATCTTTTAGTTTCTGACTAGTGCTTAGACCCAAACCAGAGGGGACCCAGTGCATTGTCATTTTAATGACATTTCTTTACAAAGCTGCATGAGACCCATAGGCTGGCAGTTACCTCAACGAATTACTATTGCTATTCAGCAATGGAACGCTACAATCATTTTGGATACCCTGCCATAGGTATTCTGTTTAAATTCTAATATTAGATTTGTCTTGATTTACCTATATATTTTTTAAGTTTGTTAAATTTCTTGTATATAATAATGTTATTGTTGTTTCTGACTATGATGTGAATTACTTTTCAGTGATACATTCATGGCAGGGGCGTCAGTGGCGAATACACCAGCATTCAAACATACCCAGCAATCTATATCGACAGGAGTGAATTTGATCAACACACCTAATTCCTCGCTCTCGTTAAACGCTGGAATGAATAAGACCACATCACCTTTCCACAACCAGGGTTGGCAACCAGGTGGTTCTATGATGTTCAAGAAGCAATTTTAAATCTGGCCACTGGACAGTATTTATCAAATAGTATTATGTTTATTATTGTTTATCATTATCAACTTAGTCATAAGAAGTCCACAGCTGGACATAAACCCTCAAAAGTTTCCAGAGTGACCGGTTCGCAGCCGGCCTTCATCCAGCGGCTTCCTGCGACTATCGTTCATTTTCTATTAATTAAAACTTATGTTATATTGAATGAATTTTCTTTTGTTATTTTGTTCGTTTGATTTATAAAACTAATAAATAAATATTTATACGTCTGTCTATGATATTATGATTAAATGAAATTCACTTCACGCTTTTTGAGATAGAAGGATTAGAAGGACAAGATATGAAAATCATTATGGGGTGCAAGAATAATTAGACACTCGACTGCTAAAAGTCAAACTCAGTTATGAAAACCTAATATATGTAAAAATGTAGGTATCTATCTATAATCTGTATAAATTAGATTGTTCTTAATGATTAAGTACTAATAGTAGTTTTTAAGTCTACTGTATCACTAACAAAATCTGGATCATAAGTAATCTGAAAAATTGAATTGAATAATGGTTGCTCGATTTGAATACAAAAAAAAGATCTGATTAAATAATATTGTGCCACGACTTCATGAGACATCAAGGAATGAATACGGAACATTCTATTTTTTTACGGAAATTTTACTTCGAAATTCAAGAACAAATCTGTAATTGAATAATCGCGAACTTCAACAGAATGCTCAATATCTTGAAACTCGTCTTAAGTTATAAACTTAAACTTTTTCAAACGAAAAACAGTTTAAAAACATTAAGGGGAGGTATTGCCTTACGGCCGCCCGTGCGCGAGGGAAATTGGCGCGGACGCGAGCTGATGTAGATATAATTAGTCATAGTAATGTAAAAACTCTTTTTATCAAGTGAAACAGCACAAAGCACAAATATGCCGTCTGAATTGGTGGTAGGAAAAAAATGTGACGATTCGAAAGTGCTTTTAATATGCCTATTTGAATAAAAATATTTGACTTGATTTGAAACCATAGACCCAGCATACGCGCTCTACCGCAGTGAAACTCTCCTCTAGAAAAAATTTGTAGCTTCATGTTAGTACAAAAATTAAATGTAAAATATCAATAGTTTAGTCATAATATTGAAGAAACATTTCAAATAAAAATGGTCAAAGTTTTTTTTATCGAGTGAAGTTCTTAATCGTGTAACTGAATGCGACTATCACTAGACGAGATCCTTTATTTTTTTTCAGAATTTAAAACACTATTTTCTATGTCTCAGATGGTTGAAATAAACGCAAAATACGGCCTTAACTTTTTTGTGTTAGGGCGCGTTCATATGGCGCGAATTTTTACGTGCGAGCGTCGCGTAAGCATCGCGTAAAAACCGAACTGTTTGTAGGGGCTTAAAGAAATTTGAACTTTGATTATTTTTTATGAATGTACATTTTATACCGATCAAAAGCCAACGCATACGCGTAGTACGCGCTCAGCACTCGCATCGCGATCGCTAAGAGCCCGCGTCGCTATAGCGTCGCGCACGCGTCTCGTAAAAATACGTGGCGTGTGAATGAGGCCTTTATAAAACTACTAGAGTACATTCCCATTTCATGCCACGGGGAATACAATAGTTCTTATGATAATTGCCGGGATACGGGACAAGCTCACCACTTGTATCTCCTGTAGAGCCAGGATAAACAACGGCGACCTCAGATTGACAATAAGCAATGAAGCTTATTGATGTCCCGGGGGAGAAACTACAGCTGTCTCGGATGGAACGCACAACGTATTTAATCAGAAAAAAAAAAATAGATGGAATAGGAACCTGTAGGAAGTATTGAAAGGTCTTCCCTCCCCACAATAAAAATACGCTAGCGTCACACATTTGGACCAAACCCTAAAGTTCCGTTAAAAACAATCTGCTGTGAGTCAGATTTATGCAGCTCTTAAACTAGACTCGAGTCCAGAGAAACTACAAGTCGGTGGCAACTCTCATTTCTTACCAGTAAGGCTGTGGTCTTTTTGATAGTTGCGTTTCTTTTTACCATTATTAGTTGTGTCCAGTCCGCGGAATAAAATATTTTGTCTAATCTATAATGAACCTGTCTCAGTGTCCAATCACTGTAGTTCCATTCTAGTTGTTCATATATATTTTTATATATTTAGATGTATCCAAAAATGTATGCTATTCGAAATTTCCCCTTGATCTGTAACTACTATAAGATGTTGCTTTGTACCAAATTTCAAGATTCTGAGTTTACGGGAACTACCCTGTAGGTTTTGATTCCCCTGCGAGTGTCGAAAATGCGTCGAAAATGCAGCATAAACGACTGTATGTTTTGATTGCGTTGGCTTAGAAGTTTGATTTTTTCACAGCTCCTAGGGACAGTAGACCTGAGTAATTATATTTTTTTAAATTATATATTTTTTTTTTAACCTCTGATTTCACAACTTGTCTTTAAACATCTGCACCTAGTAATCTTCATCGAGGAAGGAATAACAAGGAGAATAATTAAATAGTCAAACGAACTTACCTGGAAGTGAAGTTCGACTGTAATTATTCGAATTGTTATTCCTTCCGAAGATGAAGAGTCCCACCCTACCCGGGGTAATTTTCAAGAAAATTACATAGACCCTATTTTGTAAAATCAAGAGTTTTTAGGCTTTGAACTTAATGACCACAGATTATAGAGACGGACGGAGCCTAGCGTACAGGGTGCGTTCCGTTTTACCTTTAAACTTATATGTGATGCCAGCGAAATTCATTTGAATTGAATTTCATTTGAATTGAATTTCGGCTTGATACGTTCCAGAGAAAAAGGGTCTTGACCGACAGACAGACGGACAATAAAGTGATCTTATAAGGGTTCCGTTTTTTCCTTTTGAGGTACGGAAACCTAAAACAAGGATGCGAACATAGAAAAAGCTGTTAGGAGACTTTAAAATTTTAGTAATTGTTGGTGAAAACGGGCATAAGTCTCTTGTTGTAATCCGCCACCAATAAAGCTCTAGCCGTACACCTCAAAAGTATATTTTAGCTTCGCTCTCTTGAAAACTCGTTTCGGAAATTTGCTACCTACTTTTTACGAGTTTTTCTGCCGCAGTCCGAAAAGATACGGATATGTTTATTTCATAATAAATAAAATTTCATAACGACCTGGTTGCACCGGCCGTTCACACAGGCGAACTCCTGTGACCACCTGTGTAAACGGCCGGTGCAACCAGGTCGAAACGTCAGGCAATATCTAGGTATGATCGCGTTAATTCCCGGTTTAATATTAATTTATAATATTGCAACGCGAGAGTTTGAAAGTTATTATGTCTATTTAGTATATAAAGTTATTTATTTTTTCATTATCAAAATTAGAGGGCGCTACCAATGAGTTGCCTGAAAGATACATAGAATTATGATTTATTTGCAATACACAAAAGAATTAGTACAACAAACATGGTTAACTTATAGACTAAGTGTTATTGCAACAAGGCCTTATTGCTGAAGGCAGTCTTTTCAAGGATAGGTGTGAATAGGCTGTGAATGGATGGGAAAGGAAATTCATTTCTGGATTTTACACTTATCAAAGGAATTCTATTGCTGCTTCACGCTAATATTCAGTGAGAAGGTGGTACTTTCCCGGTGGAACTAGCCCATTTCATAAATAGTCTACTTCACTAACTGTGAGTTTCAAAAACACGTTTTAATCCTAATGACAAAGGAGGTGATCCAAAAAAAAAAAAAAAACAAACTCCGTTGCAAAAATCTTGTATTCCAGATTTGAGAGTATATTTATAAATACTATTCTAATCTATCACTATTTCTCTATCGGGTGGCTAACACTTTTTTTTTGCTCATAAAAATTTGTAGGTTTCTTACATTAGCTAACACGTTCATATTAAAATCTTCGGGGCTACCATGAAAGTGTCCATCTGAAACAACGATAGATAAATGATAGATAATTTTTTTATTTGCATAGCTAAAGCACACATTACATAAAAAGAAAGAATACATACATCTCAACAAAAATATACAAAACAACGTAAACAACCGTAACATGACGGCAACAAAAATTGTGTGCGTGTGCCGCAGTGATACAAATATGGGTAATAGCTCTACGGATGGATCACCTCCTTTTATATAATATTGTATTTATCATAAACAAAAAAGAAATAGCTGAATGTGTCAATAACCTTACCTTATCTTTATGCAACTCGCTATAATAAAATTTAAAAACTTTGTACTTTATCTGTTAAGCCATGTGAAAGTGCCCTTAACATTGTAAAAGCAAATCGTAAACTACCATGTAGGCACATCACTAAACGTCGTCTGCGCCCCCTAGTGTACGTACGGTAAGTTAATGCCTTAGGTAATCTCTCCGTAGGAAATGACAGTCACAGGTGCGACTTCCCTTCGCCAACTGCTAATAGCTTTTAGACAGCACGCGAGTATAGTGATGGGAAAATGTCGATAGTTATGTTATGTTGTTTTTATCGATAGATGCGGAGTTTAAAGTGATATTATTATAATATTTTAGGATTTATAGAAGAAACTTTAAGTCGCGTCGTTTGAACGAGTACTTAAACCTGAATTTTATTTTTTATTTTTTTATTATTTAAGTATGAATGTATAATTCCTACTTAAGAATATTACAATCTAGCGATTGGCTAATTAGTAATTTAATTTTGACCTAAACTTATAAAACGTATTGTCTAAGAATATTGTCCATTGACTTATCTTAGTGTCTATTAATTGAAACACTTTGTTCATGTGTTAAATGTTATTGCACTATCACTAGTATGGTTTTCACTACACTACACTAACTCAAAGGGTTTAGTTCTTTTGAGCCTTCTCACTAGGTCTGTGTTATCGAGAAGCTGGGTTGCCTCAGGATTCACATGATGTCAAGTCTTTGTTCATGAGCTTCTGCACACTTTTGAACCACTTTATCTACGAACTCCATTTTAAGATTCAGATGGAGATTGTCATTTGTGAAGTACTAAGGTGCGCTTACAATGCCCCTAAGTACTTTATTTTGGAACCGTTGAATAATTTGTCTATTACTATGTTTGGTACAGCCCCAAAGCTGTGCGCCATACATCCACACTGGCATGAGGACTTGTTTGTATAATAATAGTTTATTGTGTGTTGACATGCTGGATTTTCTGCCGAGCAGCCAATACATGTCTCTATAGCGTATTTCTAGCTCTTGTCTTTTCTTCTTGACGTAAGCTTTCCAGCGTAGTTTCGCATCTAGGGTCATACCGAGATATTTGGCCGTATTAGAATACGGTATTGGTTGGCTATCTAAATACACTGGATGGTAGTGCGGGTTTTTGTTTGTAAAGTCAATGTGGACAGATTTTGATTCATTTAGTTTGATTCGCTATTTTTGAGCCCACTCATTAACTTTTGTTACAGCAACTTGGATTTTACTAACTGCCTCTTCATGTGAATTTCCGACAGACATTATAGCAGTGTCATCCGCAAAAGTGGCAATTGTATTATTTTCTAATTCTGGAAAATCACAGGTGTATAGTAAGTACAGAACCGGATCTAAAACACTACGTTGCGGTACTCCAGCTTTTATTTCCTTTAGATCAGAGAAAACATCTTCTTGCCTGATTCTAAACATTCTATTTGAGAGATATGACTCTAGTATAGTCGTAAACTGTTTTGGCAACATTGAATTGAGTTTGTATATTAAACCTTTATGCCAAACTTTATCGAAAGCCTGCGCAACGTCTAATAATATAGTCGAGCACACTTTCTTTTCTTCCAAAGATTTTTCTATAACGCTCGTTATCCTGTGGATTTGATCTATTGTAGAATGTTTTTCTCTAAAACCAAACTGATGATGTGGTATCAGATTTTTTTCTTCTAATATAGGCTTCAATCTTTTGAGAAGTAGTTTTTCAAATAATTTTGATATACTTATACCTGAATGCGTTTGCTATTTTTTTGTACAAATCTGTCTGAAAGTTATAAATGGACGGCTCTAAGGTTTAGTACAATTATTATTAACCGAATAAATAGTAATGTTAGACAAATTTTTCAGGTTGTTTTACAAGAATAACCCCCCCACCCCCCCCCCCCAACAGGTGTCTGCAATTTTTTATCGATATAATATAACCGATAGTCAGTACATCACTACTCAGTTACCGAGATGACATACAGTAATGGCAACTGCATCGCCATCTGGTGCTAGTGTAGCAGAATTAGCCAGCAAGCGGTCTTCTTCGCACTAAAATGTATGCCTCGCCTCATACTTTTAAAGCATACGATACGACACGACTCGGTTAAATTAAATTGAGAAGGTTTTTGTGCGTAGAATTTATGCGAAAGTAGTTTGATCCCATTAATATCATGAAGGCGAAAGTTTGGGAGTCAATTTTTGACTTCTTCACGCTCAAATGGTTGGGCTAATTTTTATGATATTTTGTATGTTGGTAGCTGATACCTTGGATTAACACATACATTTTCAACACGAAAAGGACGCGATTTCCGCGGGATTTCATCAAAAGTCTGATAGTCATACACATCAAAAAATAAAGTTTATTTTGCAATATAACTTAAAAATCGTATCTATCTATACGTATTATTACATATCCTGTAAAAGTCGTCAAGCATAAAGCTGCCTTATTGCTACATATGGGCCTTCAAATGTGGCCACGCAGCCATTATTAAATCTACGCGATTCTCAACTCTATTCCATAGCTGTTAAGATCTAAAAAATATTTTAAATTTCACTTAGGAGAGCACAGGTGCGTCACTTGGTTAGAGTATTAAAGTCTTTATTTATGTAGGTACTAGTTTTTATTTAAGAGATACCTTACTAGATAATAAAAAATTTGGACTGAGGCAACGGCCTCTTATAACAATCCTTATACGATTGTGTAAAGAAGATGTAGCCTTACATCATTTTATAACGCCGTCCCGCTTCAGTCAGTATTAAGAGAGGTAGGGCACAGCGGATAATCCGCTCAAATCGGAGCAGCCCGTCTGGGGAAGGACCTCCACCTTACAGAAGATCGTAGCCAAATAGCATTGGTCTCGGCCATGTTGTGTCCTACGGTGAGTAAGGTCTCCAGAGCTCCACTTGGGGGGGGGGTTGGGAGGGTTGGCAACGCGTGAGTGATACCCCCGGTATTGCTTACGTCTATAGGCTACGGTGACGGCTTACCATCAGGCCGACCGTATGCTTGTTTGCCACCTGTGTGGTATAAAAAAAAACAGTTTTGATATTGCTTTATGGGTTCATGGTAGGAGGAGATCATTGGAATGAGCTGGTAACCTATTATTGTAATAAAAAAAACACCTTGCTTTATGTAAACCGTCCCAATGTCCTCGATATAATAGTAGATTTAAAAACTGTTTAGTGATTATCTCGGTTCTGAAATACTTATGTTTTGGAAGTGGTTGGCAAACGAGCTTGCAGGTCCCACGATGGTAAGTGATCACCATCACCCATAGACCACACCAATATCAGGGGAATTTCTAACCTATTGAAGACTTTTAACAGGAGGAAAGGGAGAACTGCATTGACTAAGTCAGCGCAAAATCCGATAGTATCGATAGGTGCCGACCCTTCTGCGCGCGAGTCCGAGTTCTGCGTTCCGCGTTTACTGTAACCATGAAGGAGATCTGTAACCTATGTGGTGGTTGAATCACACCAAAAGCAGTCGGACCGCGACGGTCAAAGTACGATGGACGACAAAACTCGGAACTCTGACCACTAGACCGCGCATGTCGTGGGTTCGTCTTAATGTTCGTGTAGTCAATCACACCTTTGTTTCAAACAGGGTTTAAAACCGTGTAGTAGCGCAGACTAAAAGTCGGAGCATTTGCGCAAATAAAGTTGAATTTTTATATGAAAATAGACAGTTGGATAAATAAAAGAACAAAACTATTATTATCCACTTTCTGAGGCGGAGTCAAGTGGGCACCGTGCAGAATATCGCGGGGACTTATAAAGATGATCTCTTCAAATACTATGTTTAGGGTTGCCACACGAATAAAGTAAAATATTATTATTTCGCGCTCGGAGCTCCCAACCTCATAGTCAGTGACACAGACCTATTATGTTGTACTGTGAGTAAATTCTCTAGGACAGCACTTTTTGTCCTAAGTTATAGATTGTCATCAGTAGTTTATGATAAGTTTATTTTGGTTTATTACATCGTGCTTGTCGTAGTTGGTTTATTAACAGCTACACTATCGCATTAGGTGATAATAGGGATATAAAGAACTCGAGTCTTTTGAGTCCTAAATTTAGAGCTGGGCTTACCAATTGCACGACTCAACTCATTACAACAAGCCTCCAAGACTAGAGAACTTAGTCTTTAAGAGCCTTTTTACGCGGCGAGTCTAATCGCGCTCAAATTCTTTTCCGTTTGGAGTCTGTTTTTGAAAGCAGGCATGTTACTTTTGTGAAATATATTTGTAAACAAAAATAAACAATTAAAAATAGAATAAAAACATAAGTATATAATTATGTAAATATATATTTCCGATCACTTCAATTCTTAGCAAAACGAACTTTAAGTCATCAAGGTTTATGTACTCCGAGTTTGAAGAACACTCGAGTTCTGTTAAGACTCTAGCTCATTTTAAGACTCAAGCTCGTTTTAAGACTCGAGTTCCACTTTAGCACTCGAGTCTTCATGTAAGGACTCAAGCTCGGTTCAACTCTAAACTCCGAGTTTAGTTAGTTCATTTGGTCTTATAAAATTGAGCCGAGACCCAGAGAGACCCGATTGAGAGCTTATAAAGAGAGCCAATTCCCACCATTCTGTTACAAAGTCAAAGTCAAAAATACTTTATACTGTGGGCCCTCGCGGGCACTAAGAGCCAGAGCACACGGCGTATTTTAAACGCGCAGATGACGCGCGTATCATTATCAAATGCCGAGTTGCAATCATTTTATCGTGAGGTCTAACATACAAAGAGGTCAATGTAGCACGAAACGCGCGTCCTCTGCGCGTTTAAAATACGCCGCATGGCTGTGGCTCTTAGACACGTCACATTACCACTGGGGAAAAAATGTCGAAAGGTACCCAGTTACGGTCTTTTTAGTCATTCAATTATAAGAATATTTTTTATCAATGTTTTTAATACATAACAATTTCCAAATTAATACAATAATAAGTATGTTTCATCATCTTAGACACAAGAAGTCTTAATGCTAGACATAGGCGTCCCTCAAAAGCTTCTAGTATGCATGACCGGTTAGCAGCTGCCTGCATTCTTTCATTCTTACTCTGTCTAGACGGCCTTTCGGTACTCAATAGGTGACTATTAAACAGCGAGTAGGTATCCAATATAGACGTAATTTTTGTCATTTTCTTCGAAAATAATTTGTCCTCAAATCTCAGTTGTCAATTACTGCGCGCGCAACCAAAATAGAGGTTGATTTTTTTAAATACAATACGATAATACATATGTACAGTCAAGAGCAGGTCGACCTTTACATATCGGACTTTGTACCATTCTTAAGTTATATATCATAAGAGCCAAAATTGTACTGAAAGTGTAAAGCGCAACGTGCTCCTGACTGTACAAAATGTGTTGGTACATTTGGACAAAGCCAATGGACTTGAAGGCGTCTTTATTCAAAAGAGCTGAATACTCGCTGCTATCTATATCTATTCGGTACATATAATAAAACAGTAGACCCCGATATGTCTGTACATTGGACACATTTTGCAAAAATGGAGAGGGAACCGTTAGAGTAAGGCATCAAAGCAAAAAATTTTTTTTTTTTGTCTGTCTGTTTGAACGCGCACATCTTCTAAGTTACTGAACGGATTTTAATGCTGTTTTCACAGGAAGATAGAGCTCGGGATGGAGCAGAATATAGGCATTTGTTTTATTTAAATCGCGTATTTTTGTATTATTTAAATGGTCGGCCTGATGGTAAGCCGGCACCGTAGCCCATAGACGTAAGCAATACCGGGGGTATCACTCACGCGTTGCCAACCCTCCCAACCCCCCCAAGTGGAGCTCTGGAGACCTTACTCACCGTAGGAACACAACATGGCCGAGACCAATGCTATTTGGCTACGATCTTCTGTAAGGTGGAGGTCCTTCCCCAGACGGGCTGCTCCGATTTGAGCGGATTATCCGCTGTGCCCTATCTCTCTTAATTCATCATCTCAGTCACAAAAGGTCCACTGCTGGACATAGGCCTCCCCCAAACGCCTCCAATGTAATATAGTAGTTTGTATTTTTGTTAATAAAGCCTAAAGTGTCGATCTCTTTATTAAAATGAGTTCTGGAAAAAAAAACCAGGAAAAACCATAATTTATTAAATAGATTTGAATTGATTTTCCGTAATTTATTATGTCACTAGTGTAACCCTTGTAACTTCGTTTGCGTGTATCCCGCTTTCCCGTGAGAATTTATGTATGTATTATCAAATACTATAGAAGAGTAATACGCACAGCTTCGAAAAAATTCGGGCAAGACGCGACACTAGCGCCCCTACGGCATGAGGGCGGCATGAGGTGAACGATTTCAAAACTTTTGTATGCAAAATGTTATAGCGCCCCTAGCGGCATGAGGTGAACTGTGCGTTTTGTATGCAAAATGTTATAGCGCCCCTAGCGGCATGAGGTGAACGGAGGTTGCCAAGTCATTGTATGAGAAACGTCAAGAGCTGTGCGTATTACTCGTCTATAGTATTTGGTATTATACATAAACCTAACTCTTATTAACTCTTAATTCCATCAGAAATTCGTTACCCTAAGGTTGCCTTGAAAAGATTGCTTTTAGCAATAAGGCCGCCTTGTTGCACATATACAAGTCTATAAGCTTTCCGTATGTTGTATTATTTAAAGATGTATTGTATAATTATTGCAAATAAAGTATATTCTCTCTCTCTCTTATCTATTTAAAAAAAAAACGCATCAAATTCCGTTACGTATTTTTAAAGATCTAAGCGTACATAGAGACAGACAGAAAGGGGAAGCGACTTCATTTTATTAACCGACTTCAAAAAAGGAGGAGGTTCTATGTTTATAATTACAGAAAATAGTGGTCGGGTTCTACGTCCTACTTAGTCTTCACTTTTTCTTTTTATACCACTAAGGTTGCAAACAAGCATACGGCCCGCCTAATGGTATGCAGTCCCCGTAGCCTATTGACGCTTGGAATATCGAAATGTCTTCTAACTTCTTCACTTCGCTCAACTAGTACTATTATTTATTCTGTGACTCAACTCCGCAAGAGTGTAGAGTAGAGTTAGTATTAGATTTAAACTGTACTTAGTTTCTACTCTTCATAAAATTAATATTAAAACAGAAGGTCCATTAATGTCAATGACATACGCCACTTTGCTCAAACCATTAGCACCACTCAATTTAAACGAGCGACTTATAAATTATGTTCGTAACATTATGTACTAGGACCCACCCACCCTCTCAACTCCTCAGTTCAACCCCAGACGAGTGAGGGGATGCACGCTTATCCGCGGAAAAACCGCGGGAAAATAACGTTCGGTGATTTCGGATTGTGAAAAAACTTTTTTAAACTATCGTGTTGTGTTGTGTATACGGCCAGTATATTTATTTAAATGTTTTTTTTTTATTGACTGCCAGTATAACTTTTTTTATGTGTAGTTTTTCTTGACTGCCAGTTTTCTTACTTTTTAAATCAGTGTTGTTTTATAAAAATGGATATGACTTCTTGGAGTTTGTTTTTTATTTTTTCATCATGTTATATCGGTGAGTTTTAACAAATTTTATTAATTTTTAATATAAATAGCCTAATCGTAAAATTATTAAGTAATATTTTTTTTGAAGCTTTTGAAATGTATTTTGAAAGTTTTTATGTGACAAATAACTTATAACCGGAACTTATTCACAAGTGGTAAAATAGGCTCGTAAAATGATACATCTGATATACTTATTAAAAAATTACCTAGCATTCTAAACTTTAAAAAATATAGGAAAATATTATTCATTATTTTGTAAAAAAAAAAAATTGACGTAGAAAAAATGTTCTAACGAAATATTTTATTAGTATGGTGACCCTAAAAGGGTCTTGGGAAGAAATAAGAACGAGGAAATAGGACGAAATGCTTATGGCTTTTATCTCATCAAAATAATAAGCATCATCAAATGATGTCACTTCACTGTCGAAAGGTTCCGCATAATTTTATAAGTAACCGGGCCATTGATTAAAAGTGGTTATCTGCGGCTTATTACAATGGAAAAAATTGGTCTAAATAAATATCATATCCAACCCATCTAAATACAGGCTGAGAACATCATTGCTTACCTTACGTACATATAAAATTTTGGCATTAATTATAGGCATAACTTATAAGAGGTTGACAAACATAAGCTAGTTATAAGCATAAGTATAAGCATAAAAATGTTCAACATGCTGCCACAAAGTTTTATTGATTTGCCTCTGCATAAATTTAAGTCGACTATCAAAAGTTGCTTAATGAAAAAAGGTTATTATAAAGTAGAAGATGAAAATTTGTGGTCATAGTAATTTGCTCCTCTGTACCAAACAATACTTATTTTGCAATGTATTTATAACTTCAAACTACCTACTTTTAAATAATTATGTATATTGGCTTTCAAAAAAGGCTGTTTGTTGAGTTTCTTGCGGCACTTCTTCTCAACAGGCCATTCACGTCGAAGTGCTGGCAGGATAAAAAAATTTTTTGACGTGCGAAAGTATTTCCTGTAAATCTACTTGCAAAATAAATGATTTTATTTTTTATTTTTTTTATTTTTTTAACGACCATGCGGGTCACGTGATGTTAAGTGATCACCATCGCCCATGAAAACAGAGACATCTTTCAACACTTTCTTTTCCATCTAATTTCTGTCTGATTAAATTCGTTGTGAGTTGCGAGAATTATTGCAAACAGTTAAGAAATGAAAGTTTCATATCTCGGACATATTTACCGTAAAGACAAATATCAGATTTTGAGAAAAATACTGGAGGGAAAAATAGAGGGCCAAAGAAGTAGAGGAAGAAGGAAGCTAGCATGGAACAACATCAAAAGCTGGACAAACATTAGAGACGCTGCCAACCTAAGCAGGATGGCACAAGATGGAATTCCGAGAGATGGTCGCTGACGTCCGTCAACCTAAGCAGGATGGCACCTATCCTGATAGGAATTCCGAGAGATGGTTGCTGACGTCCGATGAGGACATGGCTCCCTAAGAAGAAGAAGCTTATAGTCAATCTGAGGTCGTTGTTGTTGATTTCATGGGTGTGGGAATGTGTGGTGGGCTTGCCCCGAGACACCAGGGAAGTCACTAAGCCGTTGCCGGCTTGAAGTGCGGAAAATAATAAAATAACTACGTCAATAAATTGAATGCCATCCAATAGTATTATGGGACCCCCGATTCGTATAAGTTACACGCATGGCCGACCTTTATGAGTACGTCAGCAACGATTGCGCTGTCATTCCGACGATAGAGCCGTTGGGAAATGGACGCTGACACACTGTCAGCTGCAAGTTATGAGCGGATGGAAATTGTAATACATAATAGATTGTATCGTATCGTATAACACATACAACAGATTCTGATATTCAATTTCACGAAGAGCGTTTGGCTAATGTTGTAGGCGTGTCGTATACATGCACATTGTTTATGTGTGCGTGATTTTACGTGTGTTTCCGATGTTACGCACACTATGATATTGTGCATGTGAATGTTACAACATTGATAGTCAAATGATCTTCATGAAATAATAATAAATATATAGGGACAATTCATACAGATTGAGCTAGCCCCAAAGTAAGTTCGAAACTTGTGTTATGGGATACTAATTCAACGATATTATATTTTATAACAAATACATATATAGGTAAACATCCAAGACCCGAGGCCAATATGAAAAAGTTCGTTTTTCATCATGACCCGACCGGGGATCGAACCCGGGACTTCCTGGGTGGCGGTCTGGCGTGGTAACCATTACGCCACGGAGGTATATAATCTATAGTAATTTTATTGTACTGTTCTGTAATATTTCGTTTGCCGTGGTAATTTTTCTTTCCGAAATGATAGTTTTACAGTAGATTAATTATCCAAATAATTTATTACTGTATGACGAGAGAAAGTGTCAATGAAGATGTACTCTCTAAATAAAGGTTTTGACTCTTTGAATACTTAAGGGTGTTTACATAAAGCAGCAGGTTTCCGTCATCGACAAATCCGTGCGTCAGTACCGATTTGCGCAAGGTTAATTTGCACAAAGTTTGTCGACACCGATAACCTGTTTCTTTATAAGTGATCGCATTAAGATACATAGAAAATAATACCGGTGTCGAACTGCACCGACTTGTCGGCGTCGGAAAACTGCTTCACTATGTAAGCACCCTAATATAAGTTGTGTTGAATATGTATTAAACTGATAGCTTTAATTCGCGAGACAACACACCACTTGTCTGATATAACTCAAGCATAATACGTACTTTATGAATATGCAAAAAATGCGCTGTCATTCTGACGATAGAGCCGTTGGGAAATCGGACGCTGACACTGTCAGAATCATGTTAGAAGCGGAAAGCGAACAAGACTACATTTATACACAAGTATGCGCGTTGGCGTAGCGTTTCTTGCTACATTGAGCTCTGTGTGTGTTAGATCTCACGATGAAACGATTGCAACTCCGTGATGAATAATCAAACACGAGGCGAATTAGCCCATTCTGGACAAACTCTAAGTTCATATTATTTCGGGTGATTCTTGCGTATTCGAAATTCAAAACGATTATACAGAGAGTAAGTAGCCGTTTGCTTGTATTCCTAGAACCCGTCATTTAAAGAAAGATAGAAAAATAAATATTTGGCAGAAAGACATTACATAAAAATACAAGTAAGAAAATCAAAATCAAAAATATTTTTATTCTGTGGCGGGCACTTAGACACGTCTTTTACAACATAATTATAACTATAAAAAGATAAGGATCTATAAACTACCACCACTTCGGAAACAAAGCAAAATGACCACTGGTAAAAGAAATAGCGAAAGAAACCCGTTTACGGCCTTTTTTGTCCTTCTACATTATTTTTTTTCTTTTATCTTTTTTTACAAAAATAAACAATATAGTCTACAATTCTACCAAAAAGGGAGTCCTTTTTTTTTTTTTTTTTTTTTTTTTTTTTTTTTGAATGGACTAATCAGTTCGGGTGTACTGACACCCTTTACTGAGACACCGGACTGTTGCGGGAGCGTAGGGCTCTCACCGCCAAAAATTTACAGTGTCTGCCTAGGGGCGCCCCAGAGGGGGGCTCGAACCTCGGCCTATGGCGACACTGGGGGAAGGCGAACGGATCGGAGAGAAGCGGCCGGGCACGTGCCGGTACCGCGAAAACCGAGTCCCTACAGGAGGGTGGCGCGACGCGCGGCCCCGCCGGCGGGGCCGATATGACGGACGTGTGTGTCTGCTTTGTGTCGCGGATTCTAATTGTTTGTACGCCTCGATGGCGACTGTAATGGCGTCGTCCGGGTCGTTGAGGACGTGCCGCGGACGACGTTTGGACCTAATGGTGTCAGCCGGAGCGGGATAATCCCCTGCGGCTTTCACCAATGGATTGGGGTGATGGTCGAGAGAGTCGAAAAATCTGACTGAGCATTGCTTTAGGTGGTGCGAGATGGTCGGCACACCTAAGTCAATGTGGAGGTTTTTGTTCCGAATGAACCAAAGCCCACCGATGGCTTTGCGCAAAAACCTATTCTGGATGGTTTGCAGCCTGTGGATATGGGAGGGCGCGGCGTGGGCGAAAACTGGATTCGCGTAAGTCATTATCGGCCTAATGCACGTTGTGTAAATTCTCACCTTATTTCTAAGAGAGAGTTTACTACGCCCATTGAGCAGATAATATAGTCGGCCTAGCGCGAAAGCGGCGCGGTTGCGGACAATCTTAATATGATCGCGGAAGGTGAGTCCCCTATCGAGTGTGACGCCTAGGTAGCGGACTTTCCTTTCCCAAGGGATCGGTTGTCCGAACATTTCGACTCTGGAGGAGGGATTTGGGGTGCTACCTCTAGCGAAGAGGATAGCGGCGCTTTTTTGAGGATTGACTTCGATGCGCCATTTCCTAAACCAGTCGCCAAGAGTATTGGCGGCAGTTTGGAGTGAGTCTATAATTGGGGGAATACTACGGGCTGAACAGTAGATGGCAGTATCGTCTGCGAAGAGAGCGGTATGGGTCGCTAGTGGACTGGGTTTAAATTCGGGGAAGTCGCTTGTGTAAAGCGTGTAAAGGAGAGGCGAGAGCACGGACCCTTGTGGTACTCCGGCTCTGATGGTGTGAGGGGGGGATAGTGCCCCATCCACCCTATAGCGGAAAGAGCGGTTCGACAAGTAGTCTTGAATGATGAGCACAAGACGATTTGGCGTATTGAGTTTGTAGAGCTTATAAATAAGCCCGTTGTGCCAAACTTTGTCGAACGCCTTTGCCACGTCAAAGAAGAGAGCGCCCGTTTTATGCGGGCGGGATCTGTTCGCTCTCCGGTCCAACACGTGTTCGACTATGCGATGCACTTGTTGGACACAAGAGTGTTTGGCTCTAAAACCAAACTGTGCGTTAGGTAAGAGATTGTTGGCAAGGGAAAAATCTTTGAGACGTGCGAGAACTATGCGCTCATAGATTTTTCCTATTGAACTAAGAAGACTGATAGGGCGATAGCTCGAGGGCTGATCCTTGGGCTTGCCGGGTTTTGGAATGCCGATGACGGTGGCTTCCTTCCAAGTTTGGGGGAAAATGCTATTTTTGAGGGCTGCGTTAAAGATAGCAGTCAGGAGTAGTATAAGATGGGCGGGAAAGAGCTTGATGACTCTGTTAGAAATCCCGTCAGGCCCCGGGGCCTTCCTATTATGTAGGTCTTTGATAAGGGACTCTACCTCATCAGGGGTTACCGGCTCTAACGGGGGGTCGGCATCTGTAAGTGGGCTCGCGAGTCTATTTGCTACCACAGTATCGACCTCGAGTAGGTGATCTGGATCAACGGGGAGTGTGCTAGGTGCACATTGTGCCTCAAGACTGGATGCTAAGCATTCAGCTTTTTCCTCGTCCTCGAAGGCGAGGGGGAGGGAGGGATCTGACTGTACTAACGGAGGGGTGGCAGCCACTGTATCTGCCTTAAGGGCTCTGGCAAGTTTCCAGAAGGCTTGGTGAGATGGGACCAGATTGGAGAGAGTCTCGTCCCACTGGTCGTTTCTAAGCTGTCTGATACGACGCTTAACCGCTGATTGAGCAGCGCGCATGCGGACGCGGTTAGGCTCAGTGGGAGCGGAGAAGTAGGCCCTTTGGGCTCGGTTTTTCTCTGTTAACAGAGCGCGCGCATCCGGCGGAAGTGTCCAGCGACGATGAGCGTTCACTAGGACACGCCGCGAGCAGTCGCTAACGACTTTCTGCACGTGCGCTGTTAACGAGTCAATAGCACCTACTGCATCGGGAATTGAGACAATTTCGTCTGGAATTGGATCTAACAAGGGGGACGAAATGGATTTGAGGCTTTCGCCTAACCTGACCCAGTCGGTCTTGATCATAGTGGGATCTGTGGCTGCCACATTGGGAATACTCACTCTGGGAGAGAGAGAAATGATGACAGGCCTATGGTCTGAGGTGAGTTCGGAGTGCACTTCTATTGAACTCAATCTAAGATTGATGTTCTTTAGGAGGGCTACGTCTAGGACGTCCGGACGATGATCAACATTGTCCGGGTAATGAGTAGGGGACATGGGTGCTACAATGTCGAAATTGAGACTCTCTGAGAGTCGCTCGAGCTGTCTACCACGTTGGTTTGTGGTTAGGCTACACCAGGCAGGGTGCTTGGCGTTTAGATCACCCGCTATGATAACAGACGGGCCAAGATCTAGAAGGTTTTGTATGTCACTATCGAGTAGTGATCTGGGGTTTGAGGAGTTGGAGTTAGTGGGAGCTAGATAAGCTGACACTAAAAATATGGATTGGTGACCTGTCATTCCTAATCTACAGACAGAGGCCTCAATGTGCACGAGATTGGGTGTATCCACAGGCGTGCAGTGTAATGTCGCTTTGTAGTAGATGAGAGTGCCACCGAGGGCAGAGACTGTGCGATCATTACGTATGATTTTATAATTCGCGATTTTGGGATCGCGAATTGATGGTTTAAGGAACGTCTCCTGGATGAGGAGGACGTCCAACTGATGGGTGTAGAGGAAGTCGGCTACCTCAGACCTCTGGGTGCGAAGCCCATTTGCGTTGAAGTAGCCGATTTTAAGGGAGGTCGGTTTGACTCTACTCGTATGGTGTAAGTCCATAATTATTTATTGAAATTTTTAAGGGCAACGAACACGTCTGTGAATTGACAGACGGCCATTAGGAGAGCGTTGGGACTGTTCGCGTGTTCATTGACCAACGCGGCCATGGCAAGAACCCTATCTATGTCTAGGACGGCTGCGAGCTTGTAGAGCCCTTCGGTCCCGTTGGAAGGTGGCAGCGATGCCTTTACTGGGGGGGGGTGGGGGTGTTGCGACTTCCACCGCCGCGGGTGCAGGCGTGCCTGAGGGGCTGGCCTGTGGGGGTGGGACCTTGTTGGTCTTGTAGCGCCACGAGGGCGACAGATTGAGTGGTGGCACCGGTGCCTTAGCTGTTGCCGGGGCGGCCTTGGCAGTTTGGGACTGAGGAGGAGCGAGGACTCTGGATGAGGAGGGAGTAGGCCTCCGGCTCTTTCCTTTGGGCGCTTTTGAGCACCCTCTGTAATTAGCCGGGTGCCCCACCTCCCCGCAATTTACGCAGCTCGGAGGTTCCAAGCATAGCGCGCGGTCTTTGGGGCGTGGACACTCCGGTGTTGAGTGGGCCCCGAGGCATTTGACACACCTGGGTGTGTTGTGGCAATTTCGGGCGGAGTGCCCGTACAATTGGCATCTGTGGCATTGACCCACAGTGCTTTTATGGTGAGGGGTCTCGACGACGACCCCGGACAGTCCGCAGACTTTATTGATATTAAAGATGGCTTTCGCCTCTTTAAGGTTAGTCCTGTCCAAAATGACAAGGACCATGTTGAAGGGGGCGGAAGGCCCACGGTGCATGCGGTGCACTTCGAGGATGGGCAGTTTTTGGGCGCGAAGGTCCTCGAGTACGTCATTGCACTCGAGTTCTTTCGGGATTCCGCGGATGACTGCGCGGAGGCGCCGGTCCTCCTCTAGACTCCACGTGTGGAATGTGATCGACATGGCGTCGAGAAGGCGGGTGAGGTTTCGGTAGTCCGTGATGGACTCCGTTTTTAGGCGGATACCCTCAGTTCGGGTCTCCGCAATGAAGAAGATGCCATTGGCATCACAACGGGCCTTGATGGCCATCCACCTATGGCGGTTCGTGATAACGACCGCCGGTGGGCGCTGGGAGCGCTTGGGAGGGGTGGGGAGAGAAGCTCCCTCGGCACCCTGTTCAGCCGCGGGGGGCGAAGCGGGCGAGTCGGAGAGAGGGGCGGCCGGTTTTGACTCGGCAGCTAATTTGGCGGCCTTTTTGGCAGCGCCCTTGTTGCGCCTTGTGCGCTTGCGGCCTGAGGCCACAATGAAATCGTCCGAGTCGGACGAGGGGGCGGAACTGGAATCTGAAGATTCCGGGATGATCTCCATCTCGTCATCGGAGATCGAGGAGGAGGGTGCGGTGGTGGAGGGCGCGGCGGCGGAAGTCGCTACGGCGGGGTGCACGGTGGCGGGGGGCGCGGAAACGGGGGACGCGACGGCGGGCGCAACGGTGGCGGAGGGCGCGGCGATGGAAGTCGCGGGGGCGGAGGGCTTGGTGGCCTGAGGGGCCGGGCGGGAGGTGGGCAGAGGGGCCGAGGGAGCTGCGGCCTGAGGGGCCGATGAGGCTGCGGCCTGAGGGGCCGATGGGGCTGCGGCCTGAGGGGCCGTGGGAAAGAAAATTGCCTTCAGGTGAAGGCCAATTGCGGGCACGAGGTCCGGATTTTCCCTAGCAAAGTTGACTAGGGGCGACAAGACCTCTTCGAGGGCGCGATTTTTCGGGTCGGTCGCCATGGCGACCGGCCTAGTAAGGGAACCTACAGCTAAAACGAAATTATCGCAGTTCGTCGCGTCACGTTCCGCAAGGAAGAGCTGCGAAGAAACCTTGCGGCAGTCGTGCCTAATTTGGGAGCGCTCGGGGGGAGAACCCGAGGTGTGTAGTCCTAGTCCCCCGCGCCGGGTGAGGCGAGGGGGGTGCTTCTAGGGTGTGCCCTAAGCTTGTATGCCTCTGACCAATCTTAATGTGTCAGAGGGTCCCTAACTGCTTAAGGTTCGGAGGGTAGCTTCGAGCCGGAGCTCTAGGCGCCCAAGCCGTTCCCTAAGGATAGGAAGGAGGAAGGGGTGGGCGGGAGGGGGCGATAGCTAGTGTCGGTCAGGGGAGCCCCCTAGGCCGGTGGTTCTAGCCCCGTCCGGGTAACTGCTTCACCCTGAAGGGGATCGGCGAGTGCCCGGGTCGCACTCCTGGCTGTGCAAAGTTGGCACCGTGAGGTATCACACAGCCAGACCACGAAACTGTGGTTTTATCGGCAAAAAACGCGCGAAAAACCGAAGAAACTCTAAAAATCGAGATAATGCCTCCTTGTCTTAAAAAAGGCAAGGAGACACGTGTGTCGGAGCGGCGGTAGCGTAGCGCGGCGGCGGGGGGCGTGCGTAGCACGCGGGAGCAGCGTAGCGCGGAGGCACCGGGCACCGGACGTGTGACTCGGACGGCGTCGCGAGCACGAATAAGGGAGTCCTTTTATGAGCCACAGATATTATAATATTCACAGTAGCTCAGTTATTGCTGCGGTAGAGGGAGCCACTACGCTGGTATTCTGCGGAAACTCGCCTCAGCTTGTCGCTTATACCACAACCGATAGCAAAACGAGTCAGTTATCCAGATAGCTGTTTCTGACTCTCAAAAAAATAGCGACCATAACAGTTAGACTTAAGTATACCCCTTTACCGTTTCTTTTGATGTTCACAGATATAACCAAATTCTTAGGGACCCATTTTTTTTCTCATAACGCACTCTTTGTATAGCGACCTTTTAGCGACCCTTTTTTGATATTTAGACTGGTAAGTAGGTTTTTGTTTGCTGGGAAGTAATGAAATTTTATATTAAACGTTTTTAGGGTTACGTAGGTACTTATGGTATGAACGATTGAGACAATGGATAAGATATACCTATTATGTATATTAATTATTATTATATAGAATTGTTCCTTCAGTAACAGAACTATTTGCCATAATTATCTACGAATTATTTAGATTGGCGATGAAGATTTTAGGTAAATTTTTTTTAATAGAGCCATAATCTTTTTTATTTTGGGCGGCGATTTTTATATTTTTAATTACAGATAAAGTTGAATATATGCATGTTCTTAATGTCACGTTGTTTTTTATTGATCACTAAGAATTGGAAAGGTACAGTCAGCCAATGAAGTGCAGTACGAAACGTAATCCGATACTTCGGCTGAATTATCGGACGGAAGAATTTTAAACGTGAAATACAAGGTATTTCATGGTTATAATTCAACGAACTACTAAAATAACCATAAAGTATACGGTATTCATGCATACAATTCAAGAAATTACTAAAATAACCATGAAAAAACCTTGTATTTCATAGCTAAAATTCTTGCGACACTTCGGCCGAAGTATCGGATTTACGGTTCGTGCCCTCCAGCTAGGTTACTCTGCATAGCAATCACGATTTTAATTTCAATTCTGTATAATTTCAAATGCAAAATTAACAGCAAATCCTAATACAATCCGATTTCATTTAGTTTTGTATATAGTTAGCGCTAGTTTAGCTATAAAGAGTACCTAATATTAACAATCCAATGGCGATCGTCCGGAAATATCTTCAAGAGTAAGGGGGCAGGTCCGTAAATGCGATTAAAATTTTCTAAATATTGCGTGAAGGGATTTACATTTATTTTTCAGTATTATTTTAATATACGCAATATATAGTTTATCTTTGTACTTTAATAAACGGACGGACGATAGACAAGGGATAGGAGCGTAAAAAATTATATATAGTTTTTTTTACCATGACGGGATTTGTTTGATAAGGAGTGACAAGGGCTCAACGAACTACGGGGCACGTTTAAAATGCAGGCTATAATGTAAATCTTTGGACCATGTCAAAGTGAACGTAATAAAAATGAAATATGACATGAAAATGTGGTTGTAGAGATATACTTTAACCCTTTTTGGCAAATGGACAAGATTTGGACCATTTGAAGTTTAATAAAGCAAAATCTTTTGATTTTTGTCATGAACTAGCCATCAGACTGCAATTAAATACTTTTTAGTCAACAAAGGAATTGACTGACCCGTCCCCCTGTTTATATGATTAAAGATTTCTAAATATTGCGTGAAGGGATTTACTTGAAAATTTGTAATTACATAATACAATATGAATACTATTGATAAATAAATTTTCAAGTAAATCTCTTCACGCAATATTTAGAAATCTTTAATCATATGTACAGGGGGGGGGGGGGGGGGGGCTACCATTTTTAATGAGCAAAGTTTCTTGCCATTTCTTATTACAAATCTGCCGTCTGAAATGGTGGTAGGAAAAAATTTTGATGATTCAAAATATACTGATAAAAATATATATATATATATTCAATATATGTATATTTTTCAAATCGAACCGGTACTTTTTGAGTTTATTCCTAAAAATACAAATATTTTCTCTTTTAGATATTTTCACTGTGCGTCAAAAATAAGTAGTACAGTTTTAGAGTTGCAATATCTTCTAAACTACAGAAGCTAGACCTTTGAAATAAAAAAAAGTTAAAAGACAATTTCATTTCATTTAATAAAAACTTCATGCATAATATCGTCTTTTAAAGATTGATTTTTATTTCAAAACTCTAACTTCTATGGTTTAAGAGTAATTGCAATTTTAAAACTGTACTACTTATTTTAGACGCACAGTGTATGAGTTTAGACGTGTCATTACCTTTATAATTAACTAGATTTTGCCCGCAGCTTGGGCCAAAAGCCATAATGTTTTCAATAACTCATTACTTGTTAACAAATAAACATCGCAATTCATCTCCGTTCATGTTGTCATTAATATCGAAACAATTTTCATACAAATAAATTAATTTGGCTGTTACATTGCAATGAAAATTCAGTTTCAATTGGAAATTATGGCGAAATTGATTTCGTACGAGTATTATACGCATCGTAGGATTCGAATTATCATGTTTTATTATATAACTATGTCTTTTTAACAAACTATTTTTAATCTATACATACATAATATAATAAAACAGTAGACCCCGATATGTCTGTACATTGGACATATTTGGCAAAAATGGAGAGGGAACAGTTGTAGTAAGGTAATAAAAGCAAAAAATTTTTTTTTTGGATTTTTTTCTGTCTGTCTGTTTGAACGCGCACATCTTCTAAGTTACTGAACGGATTTTAATGCTGTTTTCACAGGAAGATAGAGCTCGGGACGGAGCAGAATAAAGTTTGTTTGTATTGTTTCATTTAAATCGCATGTCAGGAAAAGGAGTTATCCTTATTTTAACATTTCACGCGGACGAAGTCGCGGGTCAGCTCCGTATTACAGCTCGTATTATATAAATTTTATTTACCATAAAAGTTAAACAATAGTTTACAAGCTTATATACAAGTATATATAAAATTCAAAGTCCTGACTGATTTAACTATATATCAACTCACAGCCCAAACCGCTAGGTCTAGAGATTCCTTTGGAATATAGGTTCCTTACGTCTAGGGGTGTACTAAGAAAGGATTTTTCAAAATTCCCACGGGAAAGCGAGAGTTTTACTAGTTTGGTATATAGATGCACTTTATATCATTACTGTCGTATTGATTTGACAGTCTTCATTTAATTGTCTAAGTCTAAAACCACAGAACTGGGAACTGAAAGTTTTACTCCCCAATAGAAATGCGGTTCGAAACAAAATGTATGCGAACCATGTATGTAAGATAGATAGATAGATAGAATATGCTTTATTTGCATTACACAGTAAAAAAAATACATTAAACACAATCTTAAAAACTATTCAATCACAATCTTATGAACTAAGTGTTTAAGCAACAATGCATTATTGCTAAAATGTAAGTCAAACGTCAAAGAACCACGCCCTCAAAAGTACCGAATCCTTTGATTGGCTGACTTGGCAGTGTATTTTTAAATATAAAACCAGTAATTTTCTGAAATAGCAGCATATCACCATCATCATTATCTGAGCCACTAGAAGGCCACTGCTGGGTAAAAACCACCGTAAATGTCTCCTGTATGATCGATTGGAAGCGGCCTGCATCTAACGGCTTCTTTCGTTCTTTCGTAGCTCATAGGATAGATAATTTTATCAATAGCTACCATTATTGTATGTACACTTTGAATAGGGAAGTGCATATGAAAGCTTACACACTGAATATTGCTCTCTGAAAATGGTAAATATTTTTAGAAAATTGATTTATATTTATTAGATTAATAATATTGAAAATCCCTGCTTCAGAGAGCACGTTTAGCTGGCGTCACTCGGTCCCGGCTGTTTCAATGGATGACAGTCATTAAAAGACAAGTAGGTGTCCTTAAGACGGCTTGGAAACACCGGCCTTTGGCAATCCTGATCGAAGCTGCATGGCAGAGTACTCACTAATCCCCTTCGATTGAAGGGAGACCCGTACCCCTCAGGGATGACTATGGGTTAATTAATAAGATGATTATGATTGAAAATATACTTGTCGAAATTTATTGCCCAGTTCATAATGTTAATTTCAGTGTAAGTTTTAATTACAAACCACTGTGATTTATGATTATGAAATCCAAGCCATCGTGCGAATTATATTAATTATTATATTGTAAAGTATTAAATTTAAAAGTAATCTATCATAATATAGACTTCTTTTAAATTTTACCAGGAATTTACGTTTGAAGAAAGCAATTACAGAGTTGTAATATCAATATTCGTATTTTCTCCCAAGATAAGGAGTTTCCATTAAATAACTCGGGGAAATAAACTAAGAAATACGGGCACTCGTTATTCTTAGCTCAGCGTTTATTATTCTGGACTGGTGGAGTATTGCAGATGTTAGCATTATTTTCAAAGATTTCCAACTGGGACTTGAACAGTTTGAAGTGGTTATTGTATTGGAATTTATTGCATTAGTAGTTAAAGTGAAGATATTGTTGTAATGATCGTTGGCACGTACTTGTTTATGGCCACTTGTTACACTGCACAGCTAGGTTTGGCTGGAGGAAATATTTCGAAGAAATCACCAGATTTTAAGACTGCGCAAACGTGTTGCCGGTTACCGACACCGAACACTTTTTGATTATCATCAGTATGCGATAAGTGGAAGCAACTGGACACAAGAAAATGTTTACGGATGATTTTATGCTGGTTCTATAAAAATCAAAAATTAATCGGAAGCTTGTATCTGACACGAGACACAAAATATGTCCACGTTTACGCCCCTGCTAAAACACCATAGCGCGACTGTCTCTCCACTGAAGCTGGTCGCGCGTTTCTTTTTCTTCTCACTTCTTCATCTTATGGTCCCGTCCATTAGTCCCGTCTTCTTGCGAGGGTAGGCGATCATAATGATTTATTCTGAGAAGCGCAAGATAACGAAACCCATCCAAACACTGGCTCGACGTTGCATAATTTGCGTGGTCGTTTTTAAAATGCGGCACACAGGAACACCTCATTTTATTATTGTATCTATAGAAAATGCCTGCAAAAGCCTAGATAAAAGATTTCATTACCATTTTATCTGTTATTGTTTGCCTTTAATTTAATTTTATTATTTTCTGTATTTTTGACGTCGTTTTACTTTTTTTTTAATAACACAAGCATACGGCAGGCCTGATGGTAAGCCGTCACCGTATGCCTATAGACGCTTGCAATACCGGGGGTATCACTCACGCGTTGCCAACCCTCCCAACCCCCCAAGTGGAGCCCTGGAGACCCTACTCCCCGTAAGAACACAACATGGCCGAGACCAATGCTACTTGGCTACGATCTTCTGTAAGGTGGAGGTCCTTCATCAGACGGGCTACTCCGATTTGAGCGGATTATCCGCTGTGCCACACCTCTCTTGAACTTAAATACTTATGAACTAACTTTTTATCTGATAAACATTCACAGTTGAGATTATAAAACAAATCTAATTTACAAGTAACTCATGTGAGTTTAATTACCATCCTACGGGTGTTGTAAAACAAATATAGGAACTTGGAGAAGCAGAAATGACATGTGCCACCAAACTCATGTAATTGGGCAAGTTTTAACGACGCCTCCGTCGATGCTTTCGAACTTTAAGCAAGTATTTGACGTTGATTTGAGACTGTCTCATATATATGAATGGCAATTGAGTTTGGTGGCGTCGTTTCAATTTTAGGGTTCCGTAGTGGCAAAATTGAAATAAAAAAATACTTTATTCTGTGGGCACTTTAGACAATTAATACAAACTAGTACCTGTGGCGTCGTCGTTTGTTGGACTCCAATCGAACACGCAAGTCAAACACCGTCGTCCCTAGTCAGTTTTTCAATGGGTTTCGTTATCTCGAGCTTCGGAGACGATGGATGACAGTTATTAAGCCAAGTCGGAGGTCTTCAGGCAGCCTGACTTGCCTCCGTCAATCCGCATTTGAGCAGCGTGGCAAAGTACAGAAGCTTAGAGAAGCAGAAATGACTTGTGCCACCAAACTACTAATTGTGCAAGTTTTAACGACGCCTCCGTCGATGCTTTCGGACTTTAAGCCAGTATTTCTTAAGTAGTAAGTCTCTTATACATATGACATGTATCAGACACATTCATGTGAAAGGCAATTTGAGTTTGGTGTGTGTGTGTCGCACTCTAAAAACGAACAACACAAGCAACGTCAAACAGTGTTTGCATGGGTGTCGTCGTTATGTCCAGTTTCTCCGTACTTCTTTAGGGCGCGTTCAGCCGTCTTTAAACATTCGGGTAAAAGTATATTCGTCGTTTTTGTACATCTCATTTCAATTTGTCACTTTTCATGTGTTTTGTTTACTCCTTGACGATTTTACTTTGTGACGAATCAACATGAACCTGCTTCACTAAAAAGCCGACACAGTTTAGAATCTTAGCCTAAAAAAAGATTAGGTCTGAAAATGTAAGCCGAGCCTGCGAGCGTCACTCAAAGATACAAAAACGGTTATCTAGGTTACATCTCTCGGAGCCCTATTGAGAGTGCTAACATGTTTCTATACCTAAACCTTTCACAAGACTCCTTTGAAATAAGGCTTGTAGTTTGGGATAGATTTACTACTCAGTGCTACAGTCTTACAGGGATTAATTAAAATGTGTTTTGTCACTGTCATTCTGATGGTGAATTAAATGAAGTGAGAAAGAGACAAAACATATTTTAGTTTAAGCCTCGAGTATCCGGTGTTATATTTATAAATCCTTACTTATAATTGTAAACGTGAAAGTTTGTATATGTGGATGTTTGTGACTCTTTCACGTTCAAAAACGTCACAGGAAGATAGAGCTTAACTTGGAGCAAAATATAGGATTTATTTCATTTAAATCGTATAATGTATCATACTAATTAATAAATGAGAAAGTGAATTTGTTTGTTTGTTATTCCTTCACGGCTTGACTAAGCAGCCGATCATTATAAAAATTTGTATGCATATGTCAGGGGTTTTCCAAGAAAACTTTGTATATTGAATAATAAACTGTTTGCATCATTTTTTAGAAGTCCAATAAAAACTGTTCGAGTACAAGTTTTTCAATTTAGATGATGAACCTTGGAGACTTACATGTAGGTGCAAAGTAAAAAAAGGCCAGACGTAATAAAAATTAAGTTTAAGAACTCAAAACTTTACTAGATATCACTGACTCTGATTTATCCGTCGACACTCTTCTAACCAGTAACCACAAATCCAAATCCGGGTTATTCACTGAGTGGCCCCACGACGAACTGGCCCAAAGGGGTCAGTTGCGGATTACTCTTTTTGTATTGGCCGACTGAACCAAATGGGGCCAGTCGCGTAGCAATTTTCGTGACGTGGCCGACTGACCCCATGGTGCTGCTCACGTTAGGTCTTTTATGACTTGGACGACAGGGGCCACGATTTTGTTTATCCAATTACACGCGGGCGAAGCCGTGGGCACAGCTAGTATAATAATAAACAAAGAAGTAAGTAAGTGGGTATTGTACATTGTCTGTTTTTTTTTGTTCCAGTTGCAGTATTATCGTCTTTACAAGAATATTCTAAAGTCGACTACAATGAAATGGGAAAGAGGTAAGTTATCATTTCAACTTCTTACGTTGAGGTCTCTGTGCGAAGTTGAGCGAATGTGTGGACGGGCTCGTCTTACTTCGTCTTCACATTTCCTTCGTAATCCAACTTCGTGTGTAACTTTACTTCATTTCGGTCACTCTTCGTCTTCAGTTTTCTTTTGTTTTTTAACGTCTCGTGCCGCGTGTGTAACTTCACTTCGGTCACTCTTCGTCTTCAGTTTTCTTTTGTTTTTTAACGTCTCGTGTGTAACTTCATTTCACTTCGGTCAATTTCACGAGAATATCGATCTAGATCTAGCATAAGCGCTCATGCAGACGAGACGGTTTCTCGCCGGGCTTAGCTCCGGCGAGAAACCGTCTCATCTGCATGAGTGCTAAGGATTACCATCCTTTTCCTATGAAATTAGAATACCTTTAAACCTTAGTATCTTCTTCATGCTTTGAACCACTGAACGAAATACGAGAAGAATTTCTAGTCCGGCCTTAGCTGTGACGTCACGAGGGGGTTTCATTAATTTTGTTTCACGGTATACTGGTTTTTATTTTTTAACAATTTTTCTTTAGGTACCTACTATTATTATTAGAAATGGTATTTTTATAACGGCAACATTTTACGTTACTTTCTGCGAATGTCAGATCTAAATGCCCAATATCACATTACTCCCTATTCCAACTTTCCTTATTGTGGGAAACACATTGATAGGCTGCGACGCGATAACTACTACCCGTCCACCTTAAGTTTGCACCCCACCCCATCGCACCTCAAGGCAGATCCGATATGCGTTATACGATAAGCAACTGCGAATCTGCCTTGAGGTGCGGTGGGGTCTGCGCGGCGGGAGGTAACGGCAAACTTGAGGCGGACGGGTAGTACGTTCTATCACAATTATTAAAATAAATCTGCCGTCTGAACTGGTGGTAGGAAAAAATTGTGACAATTCGGCAGAACTTACATTTTCTTAATAAAAATATTTTGACTTTTACTTTGTCTTATCAGGCTTGCTTGTTTGTTACCCTTTATAATATAAAAAGTCACGGGCATAGTTTACAATATTTTAGATGCAAACCCCAAAACTCTATTACGCAGCCCTGACCACTAATTCCAACAATCCCTTTGTAAGATAGTTGTTAAATAGTTAGTAAAATATGCTGTCTCGTGCTATTGAAACCATTTTAGTTAAGTTAATTTATATCTTAGGAATATGAATGTAAAAGTTGGTTTGTGACTGCTCATAATAAAATGCAACCTATTATAGAACCTTTTTAAATTTGGCCTATAAATTAGTTGCACTAAACCAGTCGCCACGACAGGGTCGCGCAGACGTAAAACGAAGTTCGAAACTCATGTGTGCATAAGGACAATCGATTTTCAATTGTTTTATAAACAGTGAGCCCAAATTTTGGCGCGTAGGTACTATTAATAAATATTTTCTTAATAGAGATATACAGGATGTTTGGTAGAGGATTGAACATGGGATAATGGCATGCTGAGCGAAAACAATTTGACCTAGGGCCCATAGTTTTTTTTAATGATTTTTATTTTTACCAAACTTTCTTCCTTCGTGAATTTAAAGTACTATAACTTTTTTTTTTATTGGATCAATCGTCCAGCTTTTGTCACAAATGGTTAATTTCATGTAGAAAGTACGAGAAAGACTACTTAGAAAAAAAGAAACTATACAAATTACATACCATTCGAAAGGGCATGAGCTAGAGCTCCGTGGCGTAATGGTTACCACGCCAGACCGCCACACAGGAGGTCCCGGGTTCGATCCCCGGTCGGGTCATGATGAAAAACGAACTTTTTCTGATTGGCCTCGGGTCTTGGATGTTTATCTATATATGTATTTGTAATAAAATATAATATCGTTGAGTTAGTATCCCATAACACAAGTTTCGAACTTACTTTGGGGCTAGCTCAATCTGTATGAATTGTCCCTATATATTTAAAATTTATTTAGAGCTGTTTTCCTAGAATTAGAACTGCAGTACCACTTATAGTTTTTTTTTACAGCAGTCCAAAGTTGAACGCTCGGCGTGTACTTTTCGTCTTTTTGATGTTTGAGGACTCATATCATTTTTTGTGGTAACACTAACCGACAAATATCAATTTAAAAGTAAGCTACATACAGTTAATATAAGAATAAAAAAAATAAACTGGCCGATTGATCCAATAAAAAAAAGTAATAGTACTTCAAATTCACGAAGGAAGAAAGTTTGGTGAAAATTTAAAAAAAATCATTAAAAAAAAACTATGGGCCCTAGGTCAATTTTTTTTCGCTCAGCATGTAGCAGACCATCTCACCTGTCTGCCATTATCCCATATTCAATCCTCTACCAAACACCCTGTATATAAAACAGATTAAATGTTGGTTCACACATATCAGTGAAGTCACAGTTCCGATACAGTACCGGCACAGTGCAAAAGTATATTCTTTCATACATTCTCTATGAACGTACTGCACTGTGTCGTCACTGACACTGACAAGACAAGGGGATACGTTCATAAAGAATGTATGAAGTAATATTTTGCACTGTGCCGGTACTGTATAGGAGCCTGTGGCTTTTGACGACCTCCGTGGCGTAATGGTTACCACGCCAGACCGCCACCCAGTAGATCCGGATTCGATCCCCGGTCGGGTCATGATGAAAAACGAACTTTTTCTGATTGGCCTCGGGTCTTGGATGTTTATCTATATATGTATTTGTTATAAAATATAATATCGTTGAGTTAGTATCCCATAACACAAGTTTCGAACTTACTTTGGGGCTAGCTCAATTTGTATGAATTGTCCCTATATATTTATTATTATTTATACCTATGTGTGAATTTAAGTACGTAGACAGTTTTGTGTTTTGTTCTTGAGTCTCGATGTTCTCTATGTATTATAAGTATATATTTACAATAAGATATCCGTTGTATGGTACCTATCTATCTATATCTATATATATAAAAGGAGAAGCTGACTGACTGACTGACATATCAACGCAGGGCCTAAACTATTAAGGGTTAGAAACTTGAAATTTTGCACAAGAGGTCCTTTTATAACGTAGGGGAGCACTAAGAAAGGATATTTCAAAATTCCCACGGGAAAGCGGGATATACGCAAACGAAGTTGCGAGGGATTTACTAGTATAACATAAGCAGGCTAGCTTTTGGCACGGTGGCACTGTGTATAGCTTGTGTAGAATTTATGTAATCTGAGACTAAACGTTAATTAGCCGAGTGTCTGAACACAACTTATTTACTCAGTTATCACTACTTAATTATATTTTTATCATATTTTTTTAAAAGTTTATCCACTTCAACAACAAAACTATAGGAAGGACAGGTTGCCCGGATCTAGTTATCGGATCCGATATTCAGTGACCCGCGTCGCTTATTTCTTATGATTACACATAGGAGACCCTTTGAAGCGATGGCTATGGTTCTGCGTCGATTCTGAAAGGAAATCAGTGAGATTTCACGATTTCACTCTCAGATGAAGCGTAGTCCATAGAAAGTCCACTGGGAAATGAGGAATATCATTTAAACACAGATATCCGTGAAATGAAAGAGATTTATATGACTTAGATAGAATATATACTTTCTTTGTATGTACCTACTAATATTATAAAGAGAAAAGATTTGTTTTTTTGTTTGTAACGAATATACACAAAAACCACTGGACCGATTTCAAAAATTCTTTCACCATTGGGAAGGTACGGTGGCCTCGAAGATAGGAGGACTATTTTAGAAAAAAATTGCTTGCACATCTTGTAAGCGGATTTTTTGTCAGCTCCGTTCTTTTCTTTGTTACCAAACAGGGTTTTCGTTTATTAGAGCCACATGTGTCCACTAAGATGTTGAATGTTGCAACCAAAAATCATCCTAATGATGGTCCTCTTATCCTCGAGGCGACTGTACGTTATCCCTGGGTGATATAAGCTATATTTAATTTTCAAATAATTAACTTTAAAAAAAAAAAACGACTTCAAATATTATTAAATTTAAATGGGACCACCCTTGAGGTATTACCTATAAGCCGAAAAAAGATTTGTTCAAATCGGTTCATAATTGGCGGAGTTATCGCGTAAATAACATAGAAAAAAAAAACATACGGGTCGAATTGAGGAGGTTCTCAATGCGACCCGTATGTTTTTTTTTCTATGTTATTTACGCGATAACTCCTTTTTTTGAAGTCGGTTGAAAAATTGAGATCCCTTCTTAAACCCGTGCTAAGTAGGCGAGGCGCTAGTTTGCAATAGACAGCGAATAAATACAGTAGATATACCATTAAAGTGACAAACAAGCATACGGCCGCCTGATGGTAAGCGGTCACCTCAGCCTATGGACGTTTGTAATACCAGGAGCATTACTAACGCGTTGGGGACCCTGTAAGAACCTCTTCACCCTCTTTGAACCTTATTGAAGTACCCCATGCTGTAAACGACAGGGAAAGCATTGGCAGGGTGACTAGTGTATTTGCTTGTTGCAAATAGCTAGCATATAATATGAACCTACTATAGTCTGTTTTTTAACAATCGAGTACTGAGTATGTCCCTCGCACTTTTCCGATATTGATGGAGTGAGATGGATAAACCGATAGCAACGCTCGCAAACGCAACCAACCAATAACAAAGATAACGTGGACCAACATGGATCAATAGCAAATAGTAACGCAGTAACATTTTTCGGTACTTACTCGTTTCTGGAAAAAAATTGACAATAGTATGTGTGGTTTTGGTGACATGTATACGGTTTTCATTTCAACCACCAGTTCAAATGTAGAGTGACTGTTGTCACATCTCTACTAAGACCCTCATTCCACTTGGGTCCATTTTTTGACCCCTCAATGGATCTTAGGCGACTATTTTTTCCACTTGAATCCATCAATGGATCATAGGCGACTTTTAAAATTCCACATGAATCCATTATTTGATATTATTTATAATTGATTCTAGAATTGTTTTGGTATGAGTTGTGGTTGGTTTTGGGATGTATTGGAGATGGTCCAATTCTATTTGAATATGAAAACTTGAGTTGTAATCTCTAATAAAGATAAGAACTTTCCTAGTTATAATAGTAGTACTCCCACATAAGTTACAAGATAATGCTAAAATATGTATTTTTGTTCTCAGGTCAACACAAATCGATACAGCGTCTAAGTGGCTTGGATATACGTACAATGGTAAGTTTAAATCCATAATCGTTATTTCTGATTTAAAAAAAATCTAACTACGGATACGAAATAAAGTATCGATCTAATTAAGTATAAACTTAGTATGAGTCGGTGTGAGAGAGATGTACGGCCGGTATAAGTCCGGCTGCGGACTTCTATTATTTTGGGAATTTAGGCGCGGACCCGTTCACTGTAACCTATGTGGTGGCTTAGAATCTTACATACCAAAAGCAGTCGGAGCTCGACCGCGACGGTCAAAGTACAACGGATGCAGAAGTCGAGACTCTGACCGCTGGACTTACACTTACAGTTTTTGCCTTGTGGTGCCCCAGAGAGGGCTTGCACCTCGGCCTATGGCGACACTGCCAAATACCGAGGTACCAAAAAAAAACAAATTTCGACGACGTCGGCGTGGTCGATAGGACTCTCTTGTGTGTGTAATATTTGTCGTCAATAAATCTATGAATAAAACTTAAATTAATTTTAATATTCACAAATGTAGTACATGTGTGCGTGTTCCATACTGTTCTAACCACTGTTGCTCGTTCAATACTCGCTCAAAGCTTTGTGGGTTTGCGAATTGTACAATTTGTTGAACAATACCAATGCATTTCTACAATGGAATTGGATCTACAGGCAATACACAGAAATATGTCACTAAACGTTTTGACGAAATATAATATAAATTTACCAGAAACCTTATTTTTCTTTTCGTGTTAATGACTCAAACCAAATTGTCACTACTGGCTAAAGGTTAGCCAGTAAAATGGCATTGTCCGTTGCCTTCCTCAAATCTGTTGAGGTACTGCCAGTTAGACAACCAAGATTATAAGAGATGGCCCGTCTGCGGCGCACCAGTGCACAAGTCATAGCCAATGTCGGATGATCTTCTATGAAGTCCCATTTCCTACCAGAAACATAATAGCATTTTAAAGTCCGTCATCTTACTGGCTCATATAATTTTGATATAGAAACCCTACGTATAAACCACAGAACAGTGAAACACGGAGTTTTACTCTCCAGTAGAAATGTGGTTTGCCACTAATTGTCTGCGAACCTTGTCTGTAAGTTAAACGTCACTTAAACGTCAAAGAACTACGCCCTGAAAGAACCGAATCCTTTGTTTGGCAGTGTATTTTTAAATATAAGTACAGGCATGCGAAGTTGGAGTGCCAGTTTTCAAATGAGAAGTTTTATTTAGCACATATAATAATAACCTGTTTTTCTTAACTTGATCAATGTAGTAGACAATCTTAGCGCGTCTTTTTATTCAATTATCCATGTGTAAAATCGATAAATCGCCAGAATAATAAGAGTGTTGTGTTCAATGCCATTTCTAACTATATTATTATTATTTGGGTGTGAATGATAATTTTAATTGTATATTTTCGTTACAAAGACGTGCTAAGATTGTTTACTATATTGATCAAGTTTAGAAAAACAGGGTTTATAGATTTGTCAATTTTATGACCAAAGAATTCACGTTCACCTCGCCATATGTATTAAATATACTTATTTGTTTCAGAATCGCAAATATTTAAAAGCCGCACTAAGAGGAGCTTACAAATGGTTATATCACAACATTTTAGTGAAACTAATGTAATGCCAGGAGTTGATGTAAGTATTTTATGTACATGTAAGCACATGTAGGTATAAATTATGAGCCGCTTGCACGTTCTTGTACATTCAAGAGCAATAATTGCATGCAATCTAGTGGGAGAAATAATTTGTCCTTCAAGAATTGTAAGCAACTGTGGTTTAGTTAGACGATGTACACAATAGGCAATGAACTGGCGTAGTCTAAATGGGCTTTACTCGTACTAAGAGGGAAGATATAAGGGATACCTACGTTAGGGCTGGTAAGACGCAATGTATTGTAGCCTAAGTAAAAAGTGTCTCGTGGTACATGGAACTGGTAGTCCTTGTCAAATGTCTCTATAAGCCTGTTCTCCCACGGCGCAATTCACAAGCGACTCGAGCATCATACTAAAACGCGTATCATACTAGTCGTGATCATACAAATTCGCCTATCTCGGCACACGACGCATCCACAGTCGATTCCGTAATCTATGTATATTTATATTCGATAAAGTATGTTCCTAAGAAACAAAATGACTCCGTAACAGACTGGGCCCGTACGTGACACAATAGCTTTTTTAAACAACCAAAAAGACCGCGATATTATTTTCTGGACACCAACATCATTTAGTCGCAAAGCCTATAACTGCTATAATTTTAAATTCAACCGACAATGACTTTTAGTACCTTCATAATACGACCTCATTTCATGAATCACAAATGAAATTAGACTCCGAAGGTATCTTCGTGATATTTAATCTTAACTTTTGTTGTGTGGATGGTAAGGTATACTTTTGGTTACAGATAAGCCTCCAGTGTACTATGAATGGTCCACACCCGGCCAGATTCGTTTGGGAAAGGGACGGTATCATTATTTCTCCTAACACCGATCCGAGGTAAATTTCAATGATTTTATACATATTGTTTCAACCCTCATACATTTTAGTACAGTTAACGGGTACAGTTTAATTGTTATTTGAATAAAGTTATATGAAATACTGTGTTCTATGGACTTCTCCGCGCGCCACGGCACTGAGGATTATTTCTCTATTTTGACTTATATTCCATATAGTAATGTCTCATAATATCACGTGCCATAAAATTTAAAACTCTAATTACAAATACTTTAAATTGGTTTGTTATAATTTAACACAAAAATTTGCCAGCAGAGAAAACTATAAATTTATAATTATGACATACTTTTTCACTTAGTCTTAGCACTAGCAACCCGGCTGACGGATCTATGTATACTACCTATTTAGGTCGGCAAGTGGAAAAACGACGACGACCTCCGTGGCGTAATGGTTACCACGCGAGACCGCCACCCAGGAGGTCCCGGGTTCGATCCCCGGTCGGGTCATGATGAAAAACGAACTTTTTCTGATTGGCCTCGGGTCTTGGATGTTTATCTATATATGTATTTGTTATAAAATATAATATCGTTGAGTTAGTATCCCATAACACAAGTTTCGAACTTACTTTGGGGCTAGCTCAATCTGTATGAGTTGTCCTATATATTTATTTATTTAAATTTAAAAACGTAAAGTCCTTTCAATATTTCCTACTAAATTTGACAGGCCCGGTGGTCGAGTGGCTAGCAATGGTCACTTTATCCTAAGGGCCGCGAGTTGGAATCCTGCACAAGGCAAACATTTGTGTGCATGATCATGTCTGTTTGCATTGGTCTGGGTGTTTTCTATGTATAATAAGTATTTATTTACAAAAAAAAAAGGATTTAAGTATTTATCAGCAATCAAGTACCCATAGTACAAGCTTAGTTGCTTAGTTTGGGACTAGATGACGCTGTGTGATTCGTCCAAGAATATTTATTTATTTATTAATTATTACTCTCCGTTTAATTTCTTTCTGATTAAATTCGTTGTGAGTTCCAAGACAGCTGTAGTTTCTCCTCCGGTACGTCAATAAGCTTCATTGCTTATTGTCTATCTGAGGTCGCCGTTGTTGATCCTGGCTACACAGGAGGCACAGTGGTGGGAATGTGTGGTGGGCTTGTCCCGAAGTGGAAAAACGGTTTCGGTACAAGAGGTTCAGTGAACACGGTGCTTAGTAAAATGTATATATAAAAGCTCCTGCAATTGTAACCCTATGCCACGGTGATAAGGTTAAAAATGACAAACGAAATATACAGTTTATAGGTTATCCATCTCCATAAAAGTTTAAGGGACAACAGATTTTAATTAAGATCGGTTTCGTTTTTTATTGTTTCATAAAACAATGTAACATTTTTTCTCAACAAAACCCGTTTTCACCAACGCCTCTTAGCGTTAGGAATAGCTTAACTGAAACAATTTTGTATGAATGACATTTGATATGACATAAGTCATATAAACATAAGAACAAAACACATATATACAAACTAGCGAAACTCGGGCATCGTTTGCGTGTATCCCGTTTTTCCATGGGACTTTCGGAAAATCCTTTCTTACCAGATGCTTACGTCACACAAAGAACACACACTCCAAGTTTCAGGTCTCTACGATCAGCGGTTTAGACTGCGTTGATCCGTCAGTAATTCATGTCAAAGCATTTTATATTTATAATATAACATTTTATATTATAACTTTATTCTCATACGCCTCATAGAGTAAGTAGAGGAACACTATTCTTTAAAATTTTCACTCGTTTTCTTTTATTTCTTTCTTTGAATTTAAGAGACGCGCTCTTGTTGGTCTAGCAGCCTTTATTTTTCTCTCTCCTGTGCCAGCTCCTTCACCTCTCTATAAGACACGACGCCTACCCGTTCCTTCACTTGATCCATGTACGCCCTTCTCGGCTTTCCCCTCCCTCTTCTACCCTCTATCTTTCCTTCTAAGATGTTTCTGATAAACTCATTGTGTCTTATAAGATGTACCTCTAGTTTACCTCTTCTAATTTCTATTTCTTTCATCAAAGTTCTCTTTTCTCCTACTCTCTGCAGCACTTCCTCGTTAGTTATCTTTTCTGTCCATTTTATTCTTTCCATTCTCCTTCAGCACCACATTTCAAATGCTTCTAATCTTTCTTTATAAATTATTACAACAGTTTTTCATAACGATATCAAATTAATTTAAAGTTTCAGTTATGATTATGGTAACTAATGTAACATTTCCAACTATTCATATAAAAAAATCTAATTAGTACTAATGAGGAAAAATAAACAATTTCTTAATGAATATTAACGTCCCATACGAGAATACAGATAGGGAATTATGAAAGTTTGTTGGATTTGAATAGAATGTTGAATATATGAAATGAGAGTTCATGTTAGACTGGGCGAGCTCATGAGCAACTTGAGATTTCACTACGAATAGTTAATGTAAAGTTTCTGTGACGTATCTTAATAAATTAAGACATTCATATTAAGTTAGAAAAATATGATGAAGCCAGGATATCTTTTCAAAGATATACATAAACATTTTGAAGTATACTTCACGATAAATCTCTTTTTTGTAATTTCTTTTTCATTGGTGATCAGACAAGCACAACTACCGGTTATGAATAAAGGTCATCTAAAGACAATGCTAGTTTAATAGTCCAATAGTGGACTTCTAGTGGCTGAGATGTAGCGACGGCATAATGTGACCTTCGAATAACGAATCAACGAAAATACTATAGACTATTAAACCTATTCAAATATTGGCTAGGGTAATCATTGCTTAATAAGCTGTTCATCTAGTATGACACAGTCATGCAGCTTGCGTCGAGACTCTCGATACACAAATAATATGAAGAGTTTAAAAATGTTTAGCAATTTCTAACTTTCTCTCGAGGTCATCGATGAATGCTTTAAATATTCAAGAGTTTTTATTTTTTAATTTTTTTATAGATACGCCATTGGTCAGACCATGTCACCAGAAGGTGGTGTTATCACCCAGCTAAACATTTCACATTCGAGAGTAGACGATGCTGGTCTTTTCTCATGTGTAGCTCACCATGGAGAGAATCTTATAGTACATAATGACAGACTAAATGTTTATGGACCACCTTATATTCGGACACTACCGCCTTTTAAAGTGCAAAGTGGTCAGAGTGTGACACTACGATGTCCATACTATGGATATCCTGTAAGGTAATTTATTTATCATTTATTCATCATCATCAGATCGACCCATCATCAAATCAAGCAAAACAAAATAACGGCCACAAATAGGTGTCTTAACGATAAAAAAAAGGTTTTGGTTGATTCTTTTGAATCAATTTCACTCACTAGAAACATTACAAACATTTACATCAACCTACTACACAAACTAAACGTTTACTATAACGTAGCATTGCAATGCTATAGTAAACGTTAAATAAAATTTGTGGTAGTATAGTAGATACGAAATTACGAGGTATAATATATTATGAGATCCCAATTGCCAGTCGACTTGCAAAAGCGTTACTAAAAATAGTTAACATTTTCAGAGAAATAACATGGGAGTATAAGGGAAAAGAAATTTCAGACATATCCACACAAGCCAATCGTTTCAAACGGTTCATTAAAAACACGGCACTGAGCATAGAAATATTTGGTAGAAAACCTAAATTAAGAGGTAAAAGGGAAGCAACAGTTAATGATGGCATTTTAAACATACCTAAAGTCACTAAAAGTGACAATGGAGCATCATATGCTTGTGTAGTTAAAAGTCCATCAGGAGAAATGGCTAAGAGATCATTTGAATTACATGTAGTAGAACCACCGCAATTAGAAGAGATACTACTAGCTTCAGATCTACAAGAAGGACAAATAGTACAAATACATTGTAATCTGAAGAGTGGGGATTCGCCTGTATATTACTCTTGGTTGAAGGATGGGAAAAAGATACCGACTCACTTGAAGGTAAGTATAACACGCAGTAACTATTTTGTAATCTGTAACACTCCTTCTTTCTATTGATTTAGTAAGTTGTACACCCTTACCTAGGAAAACCCTTACCAACCCTGATGTCGTTTCGTTTCGTTACATACTACAAGAACTAATGTATAACAAAAAAGTATAGTGAATAGTTTATACATTTTTCACCTTACGCCTAATAGTGGTGTGTGGTAAGAATATATGTGTTCGTGGGTACTCACAGGAAATGTCCAATGAAACAATATATTCGATATTGCACAAGCGGTTTATAGCACAAGAGAAAGTCTTACACAGTTTACACAAATATATAGAGAAGGAGAAAGATTAAATAGTTCTACTAAATAAGCAATAGCAACTGAATACACCATAACAACGTAAGCGCGTAGGCAGCCGAGCGACACAGTGTTATCGTGAGGGCGTCTCGAAACTGACTAGATGACGTGCCTCGGCAGCTCGCAACCGCGGCTCCTACGCAGCCGGCCGGGTCGCCGCCATGCTGCATTCCAATGTACGACACGGTTCCAATGCATGACGACATTATTAATATTATACGTCATTTAACTTCCCGTATGGATAATATTGTATTTGTGTAATTTGTAAATATAAAATTGATTAATTTAATGAATTTGACAAACAAATGTATATAATAATAAATACTTACGAATTAATATAAATATTGTGCTTGTGTAATAATAAATATGAAATATACGTGAATAGATATATTTATATAAATATAACTAGGTATATATGATATATGTAGTATACGTAAGTAGGCTACATCACTCCCCCTCGGAGACCGTCACTACGGTCGATAGTAATTAGGAAACCGGATTAAGCGACCTGACCGTGTTCTTTTCACGCAGTCTTCAGGTGCCGTGTTCTGTTGAGTTGGAACGGTTTCGTGATTAGTAACAGGACTAGGATTGGGGAAAGGAGTAGGATTTGGTGCGGGGTTAGGGTCTGCGAGTAGATAGGCCGGTATAAGTCGGTCTATAGTTACCGTGACGATTTTGCCCTTTACCTTAATTTTAAAAATTTTGTCGTTGCGGTCTACTACTTTGTAAGGACCAAAGTAGGGAGGTTGTAGGGCTCCTCTAACTGTGTCGTCTCTTAAAAATACGTGGCTAGACGCGGATAAATCTTTATGTACGAAGATTTTATCTTTATTATGCCGCGATGCAGGGCATGGTTTTAATTTTGCCGTAAAGTTGCGCATGCGAGTACTAAATTCCGATATGTCGGTAGGATAGTCGTTGGGGGTTTGGAAAAACTCTCCCGGAAGGCGCAAAGGTTCGCCGTATACCAACTCTGCGGATGATGCATTTAAGTCCTCCTTGTATGCGCTCCTGATTCCCAAGAGAACGAAAGGCAATGTGTCGACCCAATTGCAGTCGGCGTGGCACATTATGGCTGCCTTTAGTTGTCGGTGGAATCGCTCCACTAGACCGTTGCAGGCCGGGTGATACGCGGTAGTTCGGCGGTGTTTAAATCCAATCACTTTTCCCAGGTATCGGAAAAGTGCGGATTCAAATTGCCGACCACGATCAGTCACTATATCAGTAGGACATCCATATCTGGATATCCACGATATCAACGCCTTGCCAACAGCGTCTGCAGTCATCTCTGTCATTGGCATTACTTCCGGCCAGCGTGTGAAGCGATCCACCACTGTAAGACAGTATTTGTAACCTTGGGAAGAAGGAAGGGGACCTACGATGTCCACGTGTATAAAAGCGAATCGAGCGCGAGGTAAATCGAACGTGCCGAGAGGAGATGACACGTGGCGATGCACCTTGGCGCGTTGACAGGCCAAACATTTTCGTGACCACTCTCTGCAGTCTTTACGGACTCCCGGCCAGACAAATCTTTCGGCAACCAACCGGGCAGATGCGGCTGCTCCTGGGTGGCTAAGGCTATGAAGACTGTCAAAAAGTTGTTTTCGAAGCGTTTTGGTCACAAAAGGTCTAGGGTTTGGCGTGCTAACATCGCAGTAAATTTGTGTCTGCGTATTTGCCAGATTCATCTTTGTCAGGCGGAGTGACGTTTCTGCATTAAGAATCGCTTGCAGTTCATCGTCATCCGCTTGCAGTTCGGCAAGTTTGTCGAGGTCGATTGGCATCTGCAATTCCTCCACACGTGACAGCGTATCGGCTACGACATTATCTTTGCCTGCTATGTGCCTTATGTCAGTCGTGAATTGCGAGATGTAATCGAGATGACGGTATTGGCGAGGTGAACAGTTGGCTTTTCTCTCGTGAACAGCGAAACTGAGCGGCTTGTGATCCGTATACACCACAAAATGCCTAGCCTCAAGCATGTGTCGAAAGTATTTAACGCTTTCGTATATGGCCAAAAGTTCGCGATCATAAGGCGAATATTTTTGTTGCGAGGGGCTGAACTTTCTGGAAAAGAAAGCAAGTGGCTGCCATTCACCGTCTACAAATTGTTGAAGTACTGCGCCCATAGCCAAATCGGAAGCATCCGTTACTAGAGCTAGCTTGGATTGGCAGTTTGGATGTGCAAGTAAAGCTGCGTTTGCCAAGCTGTCTTTGCACTCATTAAATGCACGCAGTGTTTCACCATGGGACAGATCCACTGGTTGCGACGCTTTCTTAGCTCCCGCGAGGAGAGCATTCAAGGGGGCCTGAATTTTGGCGGCGTGAGGTAGGAACCTTCTGTAAAAATTAAGCATGCCTAGAAAACGTCGTAGTTCCTTGACTGTTCTGGGTGCGGGGAAGTCCTTGATGGCCTGAACCTTGGACTCTAGAGGTGTAGTGCCCGCTGCCGAGATTCGATAGCCTAAAAATGTTACCTCACTTGCTCCGAATACGCATTTTGCCGTATTGATGAGTATTCCGTAGTCCCTCATGCGGCTGAAAAGTTGTTCTAGGTGGGTTTCGTGTTCCGCTTCATTCCTAGAAAATACTAAAAGTCGTCCAGGTAGCAAAAACAAAAATCGAGGCCTCTGGTCATCTCATCCACAAACCGTTGAAACGTTTGGCCTGCATTCCTCAACCCGAACGTCATAAATGGGAATTCATACAGACCAAACGGTGTGGAGATAGCCGTTTTGGGAATGTCATCCTCGCAGACGGGGATCTGGTTGTAGGCTTTGACTAAGTCTATCGTTGAAAAGATTCTACAACCAGAAATTGAGTGGGCAAAATCGTGTATGTGTCTAATAGGGTAACGGTCGGGGACAGTGCGTGCGTTGAGCATGCGGTAGTCACCGCAGGGCCGCCAACCGTTATCTTTTTTAGGCGCAAGATGGAGAGGAGAAGCCCACGGGCTTTTGGAAGGACGTGCAGTACCGTTACTAAGCATGAGTTCGAATTCCTTCTTCGCGATATTTAATTTATCGGGTGCAAGTCTACGAGGGGTACATGAGATAGGAGGTCCGGGTGTTGTGCGTATAAAGTGAACAGTGTCATGCCTTGGAACCAATGGTGTGCCTGATGGGCGTGTGATAGTCGGAAATTTTGCTAAAACGTTGTGATACCGTGTGTCGCCCGTCGAAACCTTAACAGAAAATACATTATGTACCTTAGCAATGCTAGCATTTGAAAACAGAGTTGTTGTGTTATCTATAAGCCGTTGATTGCGACAATCTACAATTAAATTATAGTGGCTTAGAAAGTCAACACCTATAATTGGTTTAGTCACATCTGCTACAGTAAAACGCCAAGGAAAATTTCGTCTTAGGCCTAAATTTAAATTAAGTTCTTTGTAGCCGTATGTATCGATAACCGTTCCGTTCGCTGCACTAAGTTGGTATTCTGTCTTGGCTCGTCGTTCTGTGAGTGCTGATCGAGGGTAGACACAAAGATCGCTACCAGTGTCAATCAGGAATCGTGTGTTTGAAGAACCGTCGGTGACGAAGAGGCGACCTGAAGAGGCGGAGCAGTCGTCAGCCGCCATTAACGACTGCCTGCGGCGTTTCCCGTCTTGTCGAAATCACAGGGCTTGATGCACCGTAGGGCCTTGGAGCCATGTCTCGAATGGTACCAGCATAGGGGGTACTTCCTATAGTTGGAGTTGGATCGGCTTCTTTGACGAGTAGATGATTGATTCCGCTGTCGTGATCTGTTGCGTCCACGTGAGTTTTGCGCGCGTGTGAAGTTATCCAGCTTCATCGAGAGGTGTTCCACCATTTTCTTGAGCTCCGCGACCTCGCTGCTTGAAGTAGTCTGCGATGTACCAGACGACGTCGCTGCGACGCTATAGGGTGATGTCAACTCCTGGATCCTGTCTGCCAAATCCGAAAGCTGTTCCAGAGAATGTGTTGGTTGCGAAGCCAACACCGTTTGGATGTTCTGTGGAAGACGATTGCTCCATATTGACTTGATAAAGTTTTCGGGAACGGATGGTCCAGCTAGGTCCTGTAAATGCCGCAGGAATTGCGATGGCTTCCTATCCCCGAGTTCCTCATGCGTGAGGAGCTGTTTCACTCTTTTCTCATGGGAAGCGGAGAGACGCTTAATAAGCTCGGTTTTAATCTTCTTATAGCGCTTTCGAAGTGGAGGATTAAGAATAATGTCTTTCACTGCCTTAGCATGCTGAATATCCAAATTGCTTATGACGTTTGAAAACATGACGGAGTCATCAGTGATGTTAAAAGTTTCAAATTGGCCTTCCAAGAGAGCGAACCAAATCTCTGGATCATCGGGTGCAAATGGCACCTTTAAATTCATCTTCCGATTATCGGATGACGTCTCACGACATTCTCGTCCGTCATCAATGGAAACGTGCGGTTTTTGCACAGGTCGTTTTGTGACGTGTTTGTCGTCGTTGTCGTTGGGTGATATGGCGGTTTGCGCCGAGTCGTCACTATCGCTCATGGTGTGTTCTCGGGGTCACCAGTTATAGTGGTGTGTGGTAAGAATATATGTGTTCGTGGGTACTCACAGGAAATGTCCAATGAAACAATATATTCGATATTGCACAAGCGGTTTATAGCACAAGCGGTTTATAGCACAAGCAGTTTATAGCACAAGAGAAAGTCTTACACAGTTTACACAAATATATAGAGAAGGAGAAAGATTAAATAGTTCTACTAAATAAGCAATAGCAACTGAATACACCATAACAACGTAAGCGCGTAGGCAGCCGAGCGACACAGTGTTATCGTGAGGGCGTCTCGAAACTGACTAGATGACGTGCCTCGGCGGCTCGCAACCGCGGCTCCTACGCAGCCGGCCGGGTCGCCGCCATGCTGCATTCCAATGTACGACACGGTTCCAATGCATGACGACATTATTAATATTATACGTCATTTAACTTCCCGTATGGATAATATTGTATTTGTGTAATTTGTAAATATAAAATTGATTAATTTAATGAATTTGACAAACAAATGTATATAATAATAAATACTTACGAATTAATATAAATATTGTGCTTGTGTAATAATAAATATGAAATATACGTGAATCGATATATATATATAAATATAACTAGGTATATATGATATATGTAGTATACGTAAGTAGGCTACACGCCAAAGTGAATGTAGCCAAATGGCCAAGACAAATATTTTTATTAAAGTGTAGAGATTGTGAAGTTAGGCCTTGTAGAGGTGGGCGTGTAGAGTTAGAAGCTTGGCTCTACATGAGATCTGATAACTTTTTGACAGTGTGAGTCATACGGTCTCGTCTTGGCAACATTTTACATGAAAATGTTTTTGGTTGGTTGACTTTTTATCAAGGCTCATATACAAAATTAAGTTTTTTTGTTTTGAAGCGTCGTTAGGGTGTTTTTACGCGCTTCTCCACTACTCCGGCATCCGGTTTTATAAGTATGAATTTCTATATCGGACCGGCAATTACCGGACTGAGTGCCGGAGTAGTATCATATGTATGTAATCATTCCTACTTCCCTATGCTACAAACCACCTACATAATACATTCCCGAAGTCACATATAAATAATTGAATTAACAACATATTTGTTTGCAGTGAGTGAAATTTACTAAATTATACAAAATAGTCCTTACTTCCTATCTCCAGCATTAGGTCCCATTGCGAGCAATAAAACAATATCTAATATCGTATAAAACAATGTGTCTGTTCTGACAGCAATCATACTACGTCCCAAAGGTATTTGTGAAACGGAATATATCTTTGCTATTGTTACGAATCTCACCTGTACAATTCAGAATCAAATTCGAGAGAGGTATTTCTATAAGGCTTTACGGTAATCCTTTATTGGAAATTACAAATCTTCAAACGTCCAAGGAGTTACTGTATATTCTAGACGAGACATCTTAAGTTATATCCACTTATATCATCTTCGTAGAGAAGTTTTTGGTGGAGTTTGCTACCTGAGCTTGTAGGGTTTGGGAAAGATACTGATTTTTGACATAGATCGAATGTCATCAGACCTCCACAATCGAAAGAGAAAGGGCATATCCGCTCACGAGTTGAAGCGAGAGCCAGCTATCGCTGACCTCAACCATAATGATTTTATTATAGAGAACACAAAGATCCGACTTCTCTTTCGCCACCACCAGTTTGGACATTTATTTTCATTACCCCTATACTAGCTTAAATCTAATTAATCTAAAACATGGACCCTGAACAGGGTATTGCATTTAAGCCTAGCATGACATATTCAGTCCTATCAGACTCTGTCACAGCATAAATTTAAACCTCAACACGACTCCCCAAATGTCTCTGTATCTTTTCTACGAAAAAAATTAGCTTTACTTCTACTATACTACCAATACTTTTCGATATTCTAGTACCTCGTTCTTATGTTAATCCCTTATAATTTATCTTTGCAGATTGTTGAAAGGAGTTTGGAGGTGTTCAGTGTGCTCATAATTAAGAACGTCTCGCTGGATCACTGTGGGACTTACACGTGTGTGGCAGCAAATCACGTTGCCAAAGTGAACCGAACTGTAAATTTGTACATAAAAGGTATGTATTACAATGACGAAGAATCCTTGGTAATACATCAATGTGGAAGTTTCTGATTGATGTTTTTTAGGGTTCCGTACCTCAAACGTAAAAAAGGAAAGCTTATAAAATCACTGTTGTCTCTCTGTTTTTAAAAAGCTGAAACAAATTAATCGATTTTTTGACAGTTAGCTTATTAAATCCGGTAAAAATAGATATTTTCTTCGTTACAGATAACATTAAAAAGATGTCAAAAAAGGTTCTTATAGTGCCACGTTTTCATCTAATTGATGTAATAATTGTTTAATTACGTTCATTTTGTTCAACTTATGCAAATAAAAAGTAACTATTAAACACCCAAAACAAAAAAGAACAAAAACAATAACACAACATATTGATACCGCTAACTGTATCTGTTGGTATCCAATAAACCGATGCTTAACTTGGGACCAGACGAATACTATTTTCAAAACGAGGGTCTGCACGAATTACTTTTAAAATTCAGTGAAAAACCCTCTCTCTAATTTAAAAATTTACTTTAAATTGATTCAAATTAACAAGGCTCCTCCGTCAATGCTCTATAATTTTAATTAACAGGGACCTTTAGATTTAATTATAAAAGTAGTACGTGATAGGACTTTTTAAGGAAAAGGTTGAATACTTTGGTTTTTGTTTTCTTAGGAAATATTTTCATTTTATTGCATTCCCTTTTTTATAAAAGAAGGTTTATAAGCGCTAGCTTGAAAATCTCTTAGCTCGTGCTAAGGTTGTGGTGGCCATATTTTGTGGCAATAGCGACATCTGTGTTTTAAATTGAGAACTTTACCATATCATCTTTATTAATGAAAAAGAAAATAGAAAAGGAAGCTGTACTTCTTGATTTAACAGACAGTGGTAGTCTTGCCCCGTTAACTGACCTAACATGTGTCTACGACTGTCTAACACTTGTTTGGCTAAATAAATAAAAAATAGAAGAAAAGGGAATGAAATACATTGCTGCCTCACGCCGAGAAAAAATTGTCTTTCTTTGTTCTAAAATTTAATTGTGAAAAGAACTTTAGAACCTACCGTTTTTACTTGATGAAGTGAATTGCTAAGTTAATTTAAAAAAGTTATTTTTTAATTGAGTTTTTTCAAGCATTATTAATTTCGTGCCACTTTTTATCGTTTATGATGAAATATAAATAATGGTGGATAGTAGGTTAACTCATTTCTCCTTATAATGGTCGAATTAAATTGGATTGGAAATGGATTATTCGTCTTTCTGACGTCATATTCGCTCGAACTATCAGCTTTGAAAAAAATTCCGCTGAATTACCGAAAAATGAAAATAGAAAAGGAAACTGTTCTTCTTGTTTTTACGGTCAGTGGTAGTCTTACCCCGGCGCTGTAGTCTTACCTCGGTGTGATAGTCTTACCCCAACCTTACAATGTTGTTACCACTGCCATTTTAATAAATTGCCACATGTACAAAAATGTGTACGTATATTTAGATGCGAATACTATATTTAGAATTTCATTCATCATTTTTATTCATAACGTTATTTTGTTCGTAGTTGCCCCGAAGTGGAGTGAGGAACCTCATAATACTTCTTTGTTGCTCGGAAGAAGCGGTCATATATCATGTAGCGCTAGTGGATATCCGCAACCACAGACCCATTGGTTGAAGCGAGATGGTAAGTCCTTCAGGTTAGAAATGCCTAGATGCTACTAATATTATTAGTATTGTGGACATGCATATTTAATCTTTTATACCAAAAACTATGACTGCATTGTTTTTATTTTCTATTAAATATACTTTCATTAAGTATCCAGGGTGACTTTTCAAGGCGTTGCCATTTTTTTAAAGTAAGCTCTATAGAACATTATAAAAATATGACTTTAACGTAATTATATTTATTCGTAGTATTTTTTAAAAAACATTAACTTGAAATTACACTGGCGGTCCTTCCAATAAAGCCGAAAAGCCGGGCTTGCCCTACTAAAATACGCAATATCATATTTAAATATTTTTTTTGCTTTTTACGCCAATCGATTACTATACTATACTAGACGAGATACAGTTAGTCTTTTTTAAAAAAAACAATTTAATGTTGTACAGACTGTTTTATTAACTAGAAACAAGTCAAAGTTCGCTATCGTAAAACTCAAACAATTAATAATTTTATAAACCACAAATTAATATTAATTATTAATTAAAATAAACCAAAAGCGACAAAACCCGATAATGATATACATAATTAAATTTAACAATGTACAGAACAATGTTACAATGTAACGTACATACTGAAAGAATGACTCATCCATACTTATATTATAAATGTGAAAATAGTGTGTCTGTTTGTTTGTCCGTCTTTCACGGCAAAACGGAGCGATATTTGGTATGTAGGTAGCTGATACCTTGGATTAATACTTTCTTTTTATCCCGAAAAGTACGCGATTCCCGTAGGATTTGATCAAGTCTGATAGTTAATATCGCGTTACAAAGTAGGTGGCGCTACTGTGCATAAAATTGGTATAATAAAACGCGGGTAACACCGCAGGCAGCATCTAGTTTATTAATAAGAATAATGATTTTAGTTGTATCAGAAACCTGGAGACCTGTACTAGAAGTGGCTGGCGGTGGTGTCCTTAGCCTTTCCAATGGTTCACTGATTTTCGATTCTGTGGCTTTATCTGATGCTGGTCTATATACTTGTCACGTTGAGAACGGTGTTGGTGAAGCACTTAGCAAAACTATATGGATATCTGTTAACAGTAAGTATATAGAAAACCATTCTAATTCTGAAGAAGATACAACAATTTGCCTAGCGTATGCTGCGGATGGCAGCAGATCGTATTGGAGGCATTTGGAGCCTATGTCCAGCAGTGAACGTCTTGTGGCTGAGATGATGATGATGACGCTGCGGAAGGTTCTAGAAGATTCAAAGATTCAAATGTTTTAGTAGTATAAAATATAGGTATATACAGAATAGTATAAAAAATTCAATGAGTTAGAAGCAACTGGAATGGGCAGAGACTTTAATAAAAGGCACTACAAAAAACACACAATGGTAGAGGTAGATGGTACATCTAATGTTGAAAGTCCTCAAACAGTATCCTACATTGGATAATTATTTACAGAACCCGTTACCTTCGATGTAACATCAAGAAACTTAACTACGAAACTTGGTCAACACGTTACTATAGAATGTCAAGCCAAAGGTGATGATCCTATTAGGATAATGTGGACGAGGAATGGAAAACCAATCAATCCATTGACGCAAAGGTAAGAAAAGTGTATTTCATTTAAATGTAGGTTCCTTAAAATTCTTCCTAATGTTTTAAAAAGACGCCAGTGGGGCGGAGTGGAGTTGTACTTGTATTAGTCCCATTTGAAAAAAGCAAGTGCTAAGTTTCTTGACAGTTGTTGTCCGGTGTTAGAAAAAAAGTGATGATTCGAAATGGTTTGTAAGAGGCGTATTTGAATAAAAAATGTTTTAACTTTGATGGCGTGAAGTGATAGCCTTTTGTCTGCGTTATCCTGTCCTATCTCGATCCAGACTTTTCTACCAATTTGCGGCAATCTTTCATGAAATTCCAAATAATCATTTGACGACAGTTTATACTCTACGTACTGCCTTTATAATATAAAGATTACTTTGTATTAAAATTATTAGGTATTTCAAAAGAAAGTTTATATATATTATGTTAATGATTATATAAAAGTGGCCAGCGCAGACCCAAAAATAGAATTTCAGAGAACAGTAAAGTTGGAGAAGGTCTTTGTTGTTCAGTTGAACATAACGAGCTGACAAAATAGTAGATTAAAATAATAGATTTCACGGAATAACCTCGACAGTTTTCGCTAATTCACCAATTAATCACTCTTTGACTTTTCGCTAATTTGTCAAGTTTACTTCATAATTGGAAACCACTTGTACCATCCCAAAATCGAGTTGAAAGGTCGAGAATATTAAACGATATTAAAATGACGCCAACTCCAAATATAAATTTGATTAAATTTGAGAGGAAGGAATATTACAGTACAGTAATAACCTTTCAAGACAGATAAAGTTAATAAAAAGTCGATATTGGTGTTACGAATTTGATAGGAATATATCCAGTTATGATATTAATGAAATTACAGAATGAACATCAGTGGGTCGTTTTAGAATTTCTTTCGATATTTATCGTTTCACTGTATTTTGCGAACAAGTTTCGGTCTCGTATAGCGACAAAAACCGGGCAATTACGTGTCGGGCCACGCACAATGTAGGGTTCCGTATTGGCTACACATTTCTTGCTTGCAGATGAGTACAATGCCACATTCTATGACATTTGTACGTTTTCGTCAAAGAAATTTGACTTCATAAGATCGTCGGCTATTACTCGGTAACTAGTAGTGCCTGCTCAACCGTTATAGTTTTCCTTGTAGGTTCACTATATGGACTACTACCATGATTTTTTCAAATTTCTAAACACAAGACTTTCGGAGATAGAGGGGGGGGGGGGACCACCGTCAAAACGAAATTTGACTCGTTAAATGTAAATAATTCGCAAACGGACCATTGTATCGGAAAATGGTGTTCCCACACCCTCAATGTTTTAAGAGACCTATCTAACGATACCCCACAACATGGGGTCGGTGTGAAAAAAAAAATTCATTATACATGTAGGGGAGGCACCCCAAAAAATATATTTTTCAAAATTTTGTTCTACCACTTTGTTAGCATTGTTAATATGAGTATACATACCAAATTACAGCTTTCTAGCATCAAGCGTCTAGGCGCTAGACCGCGTACGGACAGACGGACAGACGGACATGACGAAACTATAAGGGTTCCTTGTAGTTTACTACGGAACCCTAAAAATGGTAACCTTCTTAGGAAGGGTAACTTTACAGATGGCATGTTTTTAAGTCGCGACGACGATAAGCTTTTTAGACAGAAACAGTTAATCTTTGCACACATTTATAAGTTAACTAGCTGTGTCCGCGGCTTCGCCCGCGTGGAATTGGCCTTGTGACTATAATAGTATAGACGGATTTAACAGTGTCCTATTACTACTGCTATAGTTTTTCCCCGAGACGTCAACACATTCCGGACACTCCATACAACGCGCGTGAAATAATTACTTATTTCTACTACATAGGCCAACGTCGTCTGTAAACGCGCACACGTATAGCGCTAAAAACGCGCTATATTTTTGGGTAGATTATGGTATTGTTATTCAAATTATAGAGATTCTGATTCTAAACCCAGCAGTGGATGAAAGATAGCTGATAAAAATAATACTAGTTTTGAAAGCTCTTCTTGCGTTCATACATCGATGCAAACGCAACAGTTTATTGCATAGCTGCAGTGTCATGAGCGTGGATTTGTGAATGCGGTGTGTTTAAAATTGGTTATATCATAAAGGGGGTGTTATATTTTTTATTTGTTATATTCAGGGTAAAAATATCAGAAGTGAAAACAGAAGAAGGTATGACAAGTACACTGGAATTACTACAAACAGAGACAAGTGATGGTGCCTTATATCAATGCAGGGCTGGAAATCCGTTCGGTGCTGATGTTTTTAGTGTACATCTTACTATTTTAGGTAAGTTTTTTTTTATATTTCCTTTGTATGAGGCCGTAGAGAATAGTTCTTATTCAGTCTCACTCATGTAATTATTTAGGTTCATTAGAGAATTCTGTATTGTAGGTATAAATAGTTGTTGTTGTGAATGGGCTCGTCATGCTGGCCGGGATTACGGTCGCATCGGGTCGGGAGTCGGTGTCCAAAGTTCACGTTCTTTCCAAAGATTTCATATTACTTACGTTTCCAAATCCGTTTATTTTTGTAAATAATCCTACATACACTGAATAGAAACTTTCTCTAGAGCATCGGTCTCGTAGGCTTGAATAAGATTTGTGAGGGCAAAACTTTTCTGTTTTCCATTTAAAATATTCATAACAAATCCCCCCACGAAATCTACATTGGGTATGAAACCATAAAAAAATATTTCCAAACTGAAATACCTTGCGGACTTGAGATGCCAGGGCAGGTGTATCCACACAAAGGGACACAAATTCTGATATATTATTCTACATTCAGCTTGTCACAGACACTGCCATTTTTTATCGCTTCGAGAGAAAATAAAAATTCTCTTTGCGCAACAAATTAGATACAGACGCGGACATAAATCATGATAGAACTTTCTCTGTTGAGTATATTTATGTTTAAAAAAAACATGAAAGGGAAAATATAATATACTTATTTCGACCAGTACGTTACGACTCATTTATAATAATAATATCCTCTATTCCAAACTTCACATAACACAGAATAACTTAAAACATAAGTTTTTATGTTAGGTAATGATTACCGATGGTCAGGATTTCGATAGAACATAATAACAGAAATTAAAAATTATTATAATTTGAGAGAGGACAAAGTAAAATTAAAAATATAAAGTTATGTGTGGGTAGAGATCGTTTTTCCACAATGATCTAATAATTATGTGAAAGAGGATAATAGAAATATTAAGAAGTGAAGAGGAACTCTTATCTATTTAGATTTATATCTGAGGATACAGCTCTTAATATACAAAACATTATATATTTTAAAATTTCGTAATTAATGTAACTGACATGTTTGTGAGATTTTGGTAGGATTACAGAGGACAATTTTATTTTGTAATTTCTCTATTAATTTACAATATATTTGTAATTCAAATGTTATATTTGCATAAAAATGTTTATAGCTATGTGGAACCCGTGGAACCCTTACCATTAGTTAGTATTGAAAACTTCCGCTAGCAACACGGCATAAATGTCTATAAAAAGTGACCGCTAGAAGCTCTGTTCATTTTTACAAACATTTTACGTCATCGCTAATGAGAGATACCAACTCATGGTAAGGGTTCCTGAACTCGGTAACGTTTCACTCGTCCTACGGGAATTCGCCTTTTGGACTAGAAACACCCATTTTACACGCGTGGATGATTAGTATGAGGAGTTGTTCACTCCTGTCTTCCTCAGGAAAGCAAACCAATCCATCTTTGTTACAATTTCAATTGGAGTGTTTCAGTTTTTCCTATTTTATCATATATTTAGTAATCTGCAGCAGTTTTAGAGATATAAGCAATATCTTTTGCAATTAAATATAACGTAAAAAGACAAAAATAAATTAATTAATTTTGTTATAGAACCACCGTCCCCACCATCTGATCTCTCAGTGGATTCAATAAAAAGCCGTACAGTTAAACTGTCGTGGAGGGATGTGGCAAGATCCTTAGCACAATACTACAGTCTTCAGATAACCGCCAGTCAAAGATTATCTTGGAGTTCTGCTAGAACAATTAATGTTACCAGGTATGATTTATTCGCTTTATCCAGATTTGCTGTGTTTCCAATCCACCTGCCGGTCGTTGACTTACCTTTACTGTTATCTATCGTCAGTAGGTGCTTAATGTGTCCTATGAAGTGACAAATAACAAAGAGGACAATTCTTAAATTACTGAAATTCTTAAATGGCCTGACATAATACTACAAATTGCCTTAGAACTCACAACGAATCTATTATTAATCAAACATTTAAGACGATGTAATAAGGCTGGAAATGACTCCTTCATAATATGAGTGACAGCAATTTGATACATAAAAAGAGCAAATGCCAAGCTTCACTGTCTATTGTTACTTTAATAATAATTTTGAACTAAAGTTGATAAAGTCTTCATAAATTGTAGGATTGAAGAAATTCGTCACACTCTGGATATAGAAGATTTGCAACCATCAACTGCTTACACAGCACGAGTGGCTGGTGGCAACCAGGCTGATCTTAGTCATTATTCATCACCAGTTCGATTTACTACTACTGAAGAAGGTAAGTTCATACTGCTCTGCTTCTTTTTCATTCATCTTTCTTTTTCTTTTCCTTTATACTTTGTCCTCCTATCAAATGTGTTTTGTTTGTCTGATTAGCAAATAAGTTTTTTAATTTCTACTCCCATTCCAAGCTTCTTAGATCTTTCTTCTTTTATTTTATCTAACTTCCACAAAGTGTTTTGATTATCTTCTTCTTCTTAAAAAAATCTATAATTTCCTATATTAATATGAAATTCTTAAAAACACCTAAATTGATATCTATCATAAGTTTCCACGTAACATATTACTCCTTCTATCATCATTATTGATCATGGGTTTTATCCCAAAATACGATTATGTAAATAGTAACTATAATTACAGTATATTTGACAGAAAGTAAGCAAATGATAAAATTATCACAACACAAAACACATGTTGTTATGCATAACAAATTTACAAACCCAACAAATACTTCACGTATTACAATAGAGGTATTTTCAATATAATATAATAAAGAACAAAACAAAATATTTACGTCCACTCAGGCCACTAAACCCAGGATTTGTATAAAAGCACAAATAACCCACTTTCTTTAGTAATGGAAAAGGGATTATCAGACCGCGTATTTGCATATCATGTTATACTTTGATTTATGTTTGTGGATAAGGCTGAAGATTTATTTATTTACCCTTTCAACCGTTGTGTTTTTAGGCTTTTTTAAATGTTTATTTGGTTGATACTTCTCATATTAGGCATAAGAAATATTAGTTGATTCAATTTAACAAATTATATTAAACTTAAAAATTTATAAGGTAATTCAAATCTAAACTTGTATTAAAAATTAAACAGAGTAGCTCACTGTGACAGGGTACCCAAATTGTTTGCAGCATTGCCTTGCTGAATAGCAAAGGAAATACGTTAAGTTATGACTATCCCTTAAATTTGGTACACTAACCTTTTGTATATTTTCTATAGCCCCATCATCATCACCGTTAGGAGTTCAGCTGGAACAGACAGAGACTCCAGGAGAACTTAGAGTGAAGTGGTTACCTCCGCCATCAGACGCTCATAATGGACTTATCATGGGTTATAGATTAAGAGCTGTTCCACAACTCAATGGGATTAAAGGTTCGTAATTCACCATCAACTGCATACGTATTAAATTGCCTACAATTTGAACACATCGCAGCTCTATCGACCTCAAAGGAGCCAAGTTATAGAACTTTAAAGGTGACCCATTTTAATTGCAACTTTTAGGTTTTACTTACGTATCCTCATCATCATCTCAGGCACAAGAAGTCTACTGCTGGACATAGGCTGCTGCTGGACTAGATTTGCAAAACTACTTTCCCTATGAAGAAAGGTCACTGAATATTCAGTAGTACATTTATTTAGCTTTTATTTGAGATCAAATGCATATTACTGCATGTCTCGCCGCTTGGGGAAACGGCGGCGGTCTGTCGAGTAACCTAAGGCCTATGGAGCGGCATACTGACAAAAAAATTTGACTTTAACTTACTGTCACCCACACAGCCTAATAAAATAAGATAGTAAGAACTGTGATACTTCCGCTGTCCTACTAGGAGTTGTCCAAAGACCCGTCTTTTGGCTATGGTTTAGTTAGCGACGCGCTCACAACGACTTAGAGTGCTGAATTAAATTACAGACAGTCTATTCTCCTAACAAAAATAGTTAAAATCTCGTGTCAATCTCAAGCGCTGACTCACTCAAACAAAATAGGAATTGAGCAGGATAGCACGTGAGTTTGAGACGAGATTGAAACTGTTTTTGTTACGAGACCAGATGATCTAGTAACTCGCAAACACAGCCTATCGACTATCATCATGATAGATGACGCATCATACTAACTCTAGTTAATAATATCTTTTTGATATATAGGTGTTGCTACTCGTTGCCCCGGCTTAACGACTGTCATCTCGATTGATGGGAGTCGTTATGCTCGATAGATAACAGCCGGAACCAACAGCCATACATTACACATTGGTATTGATATTATTATTATCGCTAATCCATTAATTACAGAAGCCGAAGAAACAAGTGACAAAGTAATGAAGACATCTTCATTATATTCAAAGCAAGAAACGATTATTACCGGTTTACTGAAAGGTGTTAGGTAAGAATGTTGAAATAATAGAATTTACGGTTACACCGCGAAAGTCCTGGTTATTTTTGATCTAAATTGATTTATAGTATTAGTTATTTCACGTTTGCCCGAAATTAGTACTTTACCAGATGGTAAGCAGTTCACCGTATGTGAGACACCGTAAACAATACTGTTTACTGTTTGTGTATTGTCAATATTTTACAATAAGATCGTCAAGCATTGTTTAAAGAAGTCTAACATTGCAAAGTTAATTCAAGCGTGCAGCTTTACTTTCATACATACTAAGGCAATCATAAAAAGTACCAATTTTTTAAGTCTGTTTACCACTTTAACTATTATATGCGTGAGCGTACGAAAATTAACACGCGCAGCATTAAAAACAGCAAAAGTTTCCAACAACTTTCTGTACAGATACGCCGTCTCGGTGGCGGCCTTCAACGGAGCGGGCATCGGCCCATTCTCCATTCCTTTGTTCCAAGACACCAGGGAAGGAGGTAAGTTTGCACCTATTTTTCAAGTTTCAAACTTTCCCGCCCTCGATTTCACGGTAGGTTAGTTTCGAAAACTTCGAGAGTTCGAGATCCTCACCACATTTTGTAATAAAAAGTTTTGGAAGCGTCAGTGATCGAGTCTTAATAACATTAGTCTGGTCTAAGTTCGATGTCTGTATTGACAGGGAAAAACCTTTTGAGTTTTACTATTATTGTTAGTCTAAACTATCTCACTGGGTCAAGAGGTTTCCCAATCCCATTCTATGAACTCTTAGTTTACTCTTTGTTTAATAGATATATTCTAAGTACGACTTTTTTCGGTCACATTTGAACGTGTTAATGTGTAGAAGCAGATCAAATTTAAAATAAAATATAAAATATAAATATAAATATAATAAATATAAAGGGACAATTCATACAGATTGAGCTAGCCCCAAAGTAAGTTCTAAACTTGTGTTATGGGATACTAACTCAACGATATTATATTTTATAACAAATACATACATAGATAAACATCCAAGACCCGAGGCCAATCAGAAAAAGTACGTTTTTCATCATGACCCGACCGGGGATCGAACCCGGGACCTCCTGGGTGGCGGTCTGGCGTGGTAACCATTACGCCACGGAGGTCGTCAAAAACATAATAAAGTGAATTTCTCAGTTGCGTGTTGTGTTACATTATCTAAATTAGACATCGATCTATATGTAAATTAGAACATTGAATTTCACTACAAATCTAATGGAATAGTTTATAAATTTAACACGCTATTAGGACTCCGTCCGAAGTACTGTAAAGTTCATTCTTACAGCAGAATTATTGTATATTCCAAACAAAAACATTACAATTTTCACTAAACATCTTGCTCGTTCGCTCTCCGCGAGTAGAATATGCAAAATTTTACTTGCTTATATTTTGTTAGTTGTAGACGAGCTACTTTACGATTTGTTTAATATGTAATTTTATTCACAAGTATAAAATACGAACAAACTGAAGATAGACCAGAATCTATGTATGTCTTGTTACTAGCTAATGCACTAAAACAAATCTAAATAATGCTATAAAGATTGCAAAATATAATTTAAATTCTAGAAAGACTGTAACTACATCACAGGCACATGAGGTGGCCAAATAAAAACAAATAACAATAAAGTATTAAATGAACTGTATTTCATATAAAAATATCTTTTCTTAACAAAATTAAAACAACTCTTACAACAATATAAGAGAATTATAAAAGAACAGAAATTAATAAAATAGTTAATAGACAATATAAAATGTTAAAAAAGGAAGGAAGCTGCCAGTCGGCAACGTTGTTTTTTTTTAATTAACACGATTTCTCTTTACAAAATAAGGTTACTGCAATTTGTCGTATAAAGTTGTGTGTCGTTGACGACAAAATCTACTCCGACTTGTCGCGTTTCGTCTCGTCTTTCGACTCCAAGGAGTTTTTCTCACATTTGCCCGCTGCGTGAATTTGTAAAATTCCGTCAACAAGTGTAACGCGTAAATTAGGAAAATTTTCACTTGTAACAAACAAACTTTGTATATAAAGCTTTATCGTCTTCATTAACGTTCTGAAAAGTTCCTTATTGTTGTTATAATTACTTTTTCACCTTATATACGTTTTGGTAAACTGCTTGTAACATTTTTTGTTTTGTATTTTAGTTCAAAAGTTTTATCATAATATTTTCTTCTTCTTTGTTCTGAGTAAACATCTATATAAAATTTGATTTTGTTTACTTTTTCGTTACCATCAATACCTACTTACCTACCTATTTTTGAATTAAACTGTCTTTTAAATTTTGTAGTGGTTTTAACTACGCAATTTTGTTTGCACTGCCATTAACCTATAGGTGTTTTTTTTTTCATTTATTACCACATAAACAATATAAAAAGCACTTATAACAATCTGCCAAACTGTGAGACTGTTTGTCGGCAGTCAGCCCTCGTGGAATATATTATATGGGAGGTTTAGTTGTGTAGTGTGTGAATATATGAGTGTGTGTGCGGTTAAATAAGTGTATAGTAATATTATGTCTGTGTGTGAGTGCTATGGCTGTAACAATCCTCTCTTTTAAAAATCTGCTTTTATTCTTTGACTACTTCATAAAGGGAATCTTATGGAAAATTTCAGCTTTCTAGGTACGTACCTACCTATATCATGTTTTTCGTTATAGTCAGTCAGTTGTGTTTTTTATTATTTCTCCTACAGATCGCAATGAGTACTGAGCTTTTTAAAGATTATGTAGCCGAACTTTTTCAATTTCAGAATTATAATTATTACCATTTTAGGATGCTTTTTCTGCGCTGATTGTTATTTGATACTAATTAATACAAAATATCTCTAACTCTCTTGAACTAATTTAAGAAAATAAATTTTAGTACGAATTTTCTTGCCAAGTCCTTAATACAAATGTACTTTCTGATCTAGCAGTTGGAAAAAAACGCTTCGAAAGAGTTTGTGACAGGCCAGTGTAAATAATAAAAGTTTATATTTGCATTTTCCTTGACTTTGCCTCCAATGTGGCCAACTCTTTAAATGTATGTCAAAAAATTTGAGAACTAAAATTCTTTCAGATGTGACTCAATCCTACCACACACACTAATGACTTTTTTATCTACATAGCACCAGAAGAGGGTCCATCATCAGTAGAATGTGGTGGTGTGACGTCAACTGCTCTACGCGTCAGTTGGCAACCAATACCACCGCACAAGCAAGCTGGCGCACTTATTGGGTACACTGTGGTTTATGCTGCTCAAGGTAAGTGTTGAACAACCAGTTAACAAATCGGTTACCACTTACAATCATCCATCACCATCCACCACCGTTACCATCCTCATTCCAACACTCAAAGTAAAGAAAGTAAAAGTGTTTGTTCTTTCTGAGAATAGTATAGATTATATACAAAACATAATGTCCCGTTTTCGAATATTAGCAGAGTTATAATAGGCATCGATATTACAATAATTAAATACGAAAAACCAATATTCTTGAAAAAAAATTTTTTTTACAACCGATATTGCTTAATTTTAGAAGAATTCATTTGCCAATTTTAAATTCTATGATTATTGTAACCTCAAATGTTTTTTTAATGTCTATCCTGTTTTCTAATGTTAATAAATCTCCATACTCTTTTGCAAATGTGCGTCTGTAGTTTGTATTAGTAACTAAATTACCAAAAAGTATAGGATTATTTTATAATTATCCAAACTTATCTTGTTAGTTTCTGCTTCAGATCCCGCAAATATTATAACATTTTAGTATCCATTAGCCAGCATTGTCGTCGCAGCTATTATGTAAATCGATGCAAGTTCAGATTTTGTACAATGGTCCATATTATCTCTGCTACGGTCACAAGTTTCGTAAGTTCCCAGAGCTTTTGTCGTCCGACCCGAAATTACTGTTTCAATTTTAGCGTAGCACACTACGGTATAATTTCAGCTTAGTTTTTATGTTGGTTTGAAATTGTATATTTTATTTATGCATTCAGGTCACCTGTGATCAGATCAATCTCTTGAGCCCTTGACGCTTTTGTCGTAGAAGTGCTCTTACTTCTTGAAGATTCCTAGATCATATTAGCAAGTGCCTAAGATATGGTAGATATTCTACTTCCTTTTGTATTGTGCCTATTTAGTGTCAACTGCGGGTTAGTTGGTGTCAGAGTTTTCTGGCTATCTGACAGTCACTGTATTTTCAACCGACTTCAAAAAAGGAGGTTCTCAATTCGACCCGTATGTTTTTTTTTCTATGTTTGTTACGCGATAACTCCGCCAATTATGAACCGATTTGAACAAATCTTTTTTCGGCTTATAGGTAATACCTCAAGGGTGGTCCCATTTAAATTTAATAATAAAAAAACATTTGAAGTCTGTTTTTTTTTTTTTAAAGTTAATTATGATTATTATAACGATTGTCATCTATCAACAGCAGTGACCGACCCTCCTCTATATCGTGGAGAAGCTAAAGACTTTAAAACCGTCTATGGATTTAATATCTGACCACGTTGCTTAGTTTTAGAATACGTTCAGTTTGACAAGCGCAACGACGACGCCATCTTACTAAAATCGTGTATATATTGATTTCTAATGTGTAATACCATTAAAGTCACATCCAAAATCAAATACTGCATTTGCATCCGAAAGCCGGATGACTGTATAATTGCCGAACTTTAGCTCACAGAAATACCAAAGCTACCTCAAATATTAATTTCCACCGAAATTTAGTTTAGTTTGCAGCAAACGCAGCCAATTATGTAGGTTCGCCCCAATAAAAGTACTTTAATTAGTGATTATGCTCTCAAATACACGTAATTGTTCAAAGCGCATCAGCCAATTAATATGCTTTGATCCATTGAGTTATGTATGTAGAATAAAATTATCAATGAGTGCACACAAAGAATTAAATTTAGTTACGAATAATGTTTAAATCCAAATTATTTATTGACAATAAATAGTGATCACAAAGTTGGACATAATCCAGACTAATGTTATAAATTCGAATGTGTATTTGTTTATCCTTCTTTCACGTCGAAAGTAACGAATGGAATGAAATGATTTTTTTTTGGGAATAGGTTAACGTCTGGAGAGTGTCCTTTTATCCCGGAAAAACATCTTATTGCTACGGCAAAAATAAAACTCGTGCAAAGCCCCGGCTTTGCATGAGGAAGGAATTAGTGAAAAAAAATCATATGGTAAAACTTATAAATGTGCAAACATTTGTAAACATACATTTTTTTGTTTAGCTATTAAGGTCCCACTGCTGGGCAAAAGCCTCCCCTTTACGCTTCCAAGCCCAATCCCCGCAAAAGGCAGTCAAGTCGTCCGACCATGGCATCCTTAGCTTACCCCTACACCTTTTACGTCTGTTGGGAGCCATGAAGTGACAACTCAAGCCCACCTTTCTGGTTTCATGCTGTGTACATGACCCGCCCAGTCCCACTTCCGTTTAGCGGATTTCTTTGCGACGTCCGTTATTTGAGTAATAGAGCTCAGTGTAAACAACCATTAAGGCGCTGTCCTACTGCTGCGCAGGAACACGTGGGCCACGTGGCACATTATTATTAGCCTCTCCGTGCACCGTGGTGGGTCACGCTACAGCTGTACGTAGTCATCTATATATATAAAATTCAAAGTCCTGACTGACTTAACTATATATCAACGCACAGCCCAAACCGGTGGGTCTAGAGATTCCAAATTTGGACTGTAGGTTCCTTACGACGTCTAGGGGTGTACTAAGAAAGGATTTTTCAAAATTCCTACGGGAAACCGAGATATACGCAAACGAAGTTGCGAGGGTATATCAACGCACAGCCCAAACCGCTGGGTCTAGAGATTCCAAATTTGGCATGTAGGTTCCTTACGACGTCTAGGGATGTATTAAAAAAGGATTTTTCAAAAATCCCACGGGAAAGCAAGATATACGCATACGAAGTTGCGAGGGGACGCACAGCCCAAACCGCTGGGTCTAGAGATGCCAAATTTGACATGTAGGATCCTGATCGGTCTGGAAGGAACCGCACCGTACCGGGCCGTACCGGACCGGATCGAACCGGACCGGACCGTTTTTTTTTTCTTCATCTATATATATAAAATTCAAAGTCCTGACTGACTTAACTATATATCAACGCACAGCCCAAACCGGTGGGTCTAGAGATTCCAAATTTGGACTGTAGGTTCCTTACGACGTCTAGGGGTGTACTAAGAAAGGATTTTTCAAAATTCCTACGGGAAACCGAGATATACGCAAACGAAGTTGCGAGGGTATATCAACGCACAGCCCAAACCGCTGGGTCTAGAGATTCCAAATTTGGCATGTAGGATCCTTATAAGGTCCAGACCGACCGGACCGGACCGGACCGGAACGGACCGGACCGGACCGGAACGGATCAGACCTGATCGGTCTGGAAGGAACCGCACCGTACCGGGCCGTGCCGGACCGGATCGAACCGGACCGGACCGGATTTTTTTTCATAGATAAAATTCAAAGTCCTGACTGACTGACTGACTTAACTATATATCAACGCACAGTCCAAACCGGTTGGTCTAGAGACTCCAAATTTGGACTGTAGGTTCCTTACGACGTCTAGGGGTGTACTAAGAAAGGATTTTTTAAAATTCCTACGGGAAACCGAGATATACGCAAACGAAGTTGCGAGAGTGTATCAACGCACAGCCAAAACCGCTGCGTCTAGAGATTCCAAATTTGGCACGTAGGTTCCTTACGACGTCTAGGGATGTACTAAGAACCGGACGGTACGATCGGACCGGATCTACCGGACCTGATCGGCCCGGATGAAACCCTACCGTACCGGGCCGTGCCGGACCGGAATTTGTTTCTGAAGAAAGATATGCTAATTGTTACTAGGCCACGCGGGCGAAGCCGCGGGCGGAAGCTAGTGGTTTTATATTCGTGTATAGCTTGTACTGCAGTGGAAACGTAGACCCACGTAGTCATCCACGCAGCTGTAATGTGCTTCGTGGCCCACGTGTTCGTGCGCAGCGTGCGCAGCAGTGGGACAGCGCCTTTATGTGTAGTAAAAGCTGAATAATTTTTAAATATTTATGTAATAAATTAATAATAACTTTGAATAAATCGGTGCTATTACAGGAAAAGTTTACAAATACAAATCCGAAACGGATTTATTTAGAGTATCGTGTTATGTTAATTAGCGTACATTTATTAGGAATTAATCGTATTTCCAATGAACGCTATTTGGAGCGTGATTGATGTAGTTATTTGCAAATTAGTTAGCGTTCAGCTCTATTTTCTGGTACCTACCGAATCTATACGGGATTGAGGTTACATTTTTTTATAACAATGGAGAAACAAGCTAGGCAGCACGTTTAGAAAATTTCGAGTATACATAGAAAGAGATACGATACGTAATCGATGGTATAATATATCGTTTGAATCTTAATTTGAATATAACCATCGATTCATCATATCAACCCATAATCATCCCACTGCTGGGATACGGGTCTCCCTTCAATCGAAGGTGATTAGAACGTACTCTGCTACGCTGCTCCAATGCGGACTGGCAGAGGCCGGTGTTTTCAAACCACCCTAAGACCACAGACTTAGCTTAACGACTGTCATTCATCGACAACAGCCGGGATCGACGGTTTAACGTGCCCTCCGAAGCACGGAGAAGCTCGAGATAACGAAACCCATCCAAACGCTGGCTGGGGTCGACGTCACTTAACTTGTGTGTTCATATTAGAGTGCGACACACAGCCGACGCCATCGAGCTCCTTAACCATCCAACTATAACCTCAGCCAACCGTAGTCATCATTACAAACTTCAAAATTCCGATACAAAGAACTTTCACTGATGTAGTTCAAATCATGTCTAGGTCACCAATGTGAAAACATCCACGACAACTCCATTTTGGATCCTTCCATGTCACAAATTTTATAACTAAGAAATCAGGGTCCCTATACCCCCATGACGCCGCTTAAAACAAAACAAGAACGGCTGAGTAAGGCAGACAGCGCAATACATGATGTAAGGCGACGGACGTCTCGTTTACACAATCGTTTAACGATAGTTATCCTTAAACGATTGTGTAAACGAGACGTCCGTCGCCTTACTTACTTATAAGTATAAAAGGTCGTGGTACGGACACAGTTCTCTCCTTCCTCTGTCATCCCTTTGATTTTGCTAACGTCATTATTCAATTTGTTAAACTTTGGCCAACAGGTCGACAATGGATCAACGCTACGTCTTTAGTGACTGAACTACGTCTCCAAGGCTTGTATAAGTTCACCAACTATTCCATCAAAGTGGCCGGTTTCTCCAACTACGGGCTTGGTCCATTCTCATTTCCTATAATTTGCGCCACGTTACAGGATGGTAAGTTGTTATCAAAGGTGAGCTTTCAAAGTTTAATAATTGGCACGAGCTTATTGTATAAAGTTTATGAATTACTTGTAACGGTTTGAAGTCATAAGATTTCGATATTCCAAATAAACTTGGCACGTGGAAATTGCGGCGCTAAAATTAATTTCAATCCATATTAAGGTATTGGAAAATACAATTTTAAAATAATGTAATCTAAAAAGTAATGTCGAAATTCAATATACATGGAGTTATTATAAATCCATAAAACAACTTTTTTTTCTTTCGTCGATTCAATACGTTTATTTACTCTTTTCATAAGCATGTGCTGTTACTTTTAGCATTTTTATTCGTTTTGGTATAGCCATGATGTGTGTATAAGTGTCCCTGGTCTTACAACTTGACCTATTACTAGTCACGTTTCTGTATTGTTTTAAGTATAAACATTCCAGATTCTATCTATCTGTTTTGTACACCAATAATTAAATTAGGGAAATAAACATTCCAAATTTTGAACACAACTAATAAAACTAATTTACAATTCATAGTGCCAGACGCGCCGGCCGAAATCAAATTGCTATCTCAATCATCGACCTCGCTACTAGTTAGCTGGAAGAAACCCACACAGCCTAATGGCCGTCTCCTTCATTATACAGTGTACTGCAAGCCTACGGCTAGGTAAGTTTTCTTTTGCTATAATTGAAAAAACTTTTGCCGGTTTCATTATTAAAGTTTATGCTCTCATTTTATTTTCTATTATATTAACTTCATCAACATTTTTATTTCAATTTAGCTTTTCAAACTTCATATATTTTGCTGTTTATATAATTCCATCAGCAATATGGCCGCCATGTTGCATTACACTAGTCTGTAAGATTTTGTTTAATATATTTTTCCTGTTTGTAAAATGCAAATAAAGCATGTTATGTCTATGCAAATTTATTTTTATTTAGCCATTTTCTACGTACAGAAGTACGTTACTACTACTAGACACTAGACAAAAACCTCTATTTTTTTTCTCCATCTCAATAATATTTTCCAAACAAAAGATACACAGGTTCTTTGATTACTAATGAATTTTAGATAAAAGAATTTTATTGAAAAATTCAGACATAACAACCCAAACGTTTAAAATGGAACATACACATACGATAAAATGATCCACAGATTTACATAAAGTCTATAGTGATTAAGTAACGGATAGAAACCAGTGTACACATGCTGTAAATAGTAACTCTTGTTTTAGCAACGATGGTCCTCAAACCGTTCGTGTAGATTCACAACAAACAAATGAAGCCTATGAAAGAACACAAATAATAGAGCTTAAAGGTTTAAATGATGGAAGACAATATGATGTATGGGTGACAGCCAACACTGTTATTGGAGAAGGGCCTGACAGCAAACATGTTACGAATACACCATCTCAAAAAGGTACGACAGACAATCCTATAGAATTAGATATTTATGTATTAAGTAAAGCTGTTATCAAGATTGTATTTGTATTTAAAATGATTAGCTATTTCTTATTACTAAATTAGCTATGCTGTGTCAATCCTGAATTTGATCTCTCCGGCAAAATGAATCTTAACATCCGTAGTAATAAACGTAGATAGATAGAGCAAGTGCATAAATATTTCGTTTATCATATTCATTAACTTTTCCTTTAATTTTTCTTCAATCTACGGTGACTTTTTGCCCATGAATGTATTTACCTCTAATTCAGGCTAAATGCTCGCATGTTATGACGTGACGATTGGGTGGATTTTCACACATATAATTATCTTCAGAGTGATGAAAATAGTCTTAGATTAAGTACTAAAGCCTGTCACAGTAATAAAAGTCAACAATGACCGCAAGACCTTATGATATGTGACAATGTTTTGTCGTTTTGACAATGTTTTTGTCATCAAATAGAGCTACCTCAAAAATCCTTTATTGATTGGGGGTAAGAACATAGAAGCGTTTTTGTTTACATCATCAATGTTTTTGTTTTCCATGCCCGATGGAAAACACGTACACAAAACAGTGTGCAGGGAGCGAGGGGCAGGGTAGCAGGCTGTCATATCATCCGCCATTTTTTTCGTGATTTTGACAACTCTCTCGCCTCGCTACACAATCGCTATGGACAGCGTGTGTAGAGAAACATGTTTTAAAAACAAAGTTTTGTGTATGTGTTTTTGTGAATGTTGACATGACGAACGTTCGCTGGGGACCCGGCTTAACAAAGTCTTTCTTTTTAACAGTGGTAGCAGGAGTAGCATCATTAGGAGGAGAAGTGACAGTGGCAGTGAGAAACTCATTGCTATTGGAATGTAAGAGTGTCGGATCACCTCCACCTAGAACAGTTTGGTATCACAACCAAAATATCATTACTCATCACCCAAGATTCACTAGAAATCGAGATGATAGCCTACTGATCAAAAGTAAGTTGAGACCTGTGGTTCTATTTTATAACAAACACTTTCTGAAATGCATTTTTAGCTCACATTTTAAAGTCATTGTCAAAATAAAGAAAAAAAAGAAATTGACACTTAATGTCGAATTTAAATTTAAATTCTTTTCAGAAACTGGCTGCAAATGAGCGAAATATTTTTAATTCTGCAGTATTCTTGTAGCCCTTCTATAAGATGACTTTGTTATCCTAACTTTTGATGGACAATTCCTATAAGAATTTTTTTTGTTAATAAAATTTTAGTGATGATATCACTTTTATAAATGGTTTTAGTGCTTGTACATTAAACTGACCCACTATTCTCGTAACAAAAACCGATTCTATTTCGATTCAAATTCAATCGCTGTCTCGCTCATACAAATAGTAATTGAACGGGACAGCGAGTGTGTTTGAATCGAAATAAAATCGGTTTTTGTTACGTGAATTGTAACACAAATGTAAATTGGTAACGCAGAAAACTGACACGTAAACTGCGATGCAATTTCGTACTAGAAGGCATCTCCTGACTACAGTTCGGGTGATCAAAACTAATCACAAATTCTTGTGTTGCGTCGTGCGATTAGTAGATTTTACGATGTGAAGCAGTTCCAAGTACAAACAACAAATTTATAAAACCGCGTAAAATAGAGAAGTCCAATATAATTGAATGTTCTAATTTGTACATTAAAATTTTAGGTATCGACCAATCTCTAAGTGGTAATTACACATGTTTAGCTAAAAACCTATATGGATCAGATTCAGTTGTGTATGCAGTAAGAGTATTGCCTCTACCCGATCCACCGTCATTACGAACTACGCCATACAAAGACTACATCGTGGTTGAATGGGACGAAATTAGAAATCATGGAAATGATACTCTTTCTTATAGCATAAGTAAGTGTGATGAAAATTATTATTTAACTCTTGTTGTTTAATTTCATAAAAATGATTTATGGAAGATTTAACAAATTAATGATAAATAACGGACTTTACTGATCTGATCAACTGTTAATTTTTGTATACATAGCAGTTAATCTATAAATGTTCCTTTAATATTACAAGAATAGTTTTCGAAATTCTAGAAAATCAGTCGTATACCACGTTACCCTGATACCATCTTTAAAGCGTTTTATGTGAGTCACAGACCAGTTTGACTTGAAATTTAAGATTATTCGTCATTTGCCCTCCAGTTTCAAACTACCTAAATAAATGGAGTTTGACCGGTTGCAAAACTATGATTATCGAATTTTAATTTTCATTCATAATATCGAATTAGACAATGACGTTTTAATTCAATTAACAGATTATAACTTAACATGGAGAGAGGGTGATGGTCCTTGGCAAGAGGCTTGGCCCGTAGCAAGAGAAACGAGACTCCCAGGTCTACAACAGCATACGCTAGCTGGTCTCAAATGTGGTACTAAATATTCTGTGAGGGTCACAGCTACAGACAATGTTGGCACTTCTGCTCCAGCTCATGCTGATATCACTACTTTGGGTGGAGGTATGTATTTGACATCTTCTCTTCTTGATCGTTCCTTCACTGCAGAGGATCGTGACTCTACACGATCTTGTCGAACAATTGCCGCCATCGGCTGTGCTTTAACGCCTGGTGTAGTGCGGTATCTAATTTATTTGGCAATTATTTAAAATTAAAAAATGTAGTACTCTTGACTTAAAAAACTGTAATCAATAACTAGGTAACTTGAAAATAGCCGATTATTTTGTACAGACATACAAAAGCCACAAAATTGGGACTCCTACATGTCAAATTTATAGCATGTCGCCCCCCTCCCATTTTTTGCATCGCGGGTTAAAAATAATGTTTTTTCAGCTCCTGTGTCACCGCCTTCTACGGAATGGTTATGGAGCAATGCTACTCATATCTACGTACAACTTAGTGGCTGGGATGATGGTGGTTGTGACGTCACAAAGTGGGACGTTGACTACAGACTACTAGGATCAAATGTTTGGCATAGAGCTGAGAATAGAGCGGTTAGTATGACTTAGGGCTTATTAAAAAGGATAATGAAGATGATAAAAATAATGATGATAATGACGGTATTATAATAATATTGTATGTGAAAATGATATGATATCAACTCTAAATATCAACTAGAAATAGTTTTTGAGAACGTTGAATATTGTCGAATTCCATTAAAAATATTTTCCGATAAAAAAAATGTATCTAAATAAAAAAAAGAATTTTCATTAATTGACTAAGTGTATACCTAAATAAAGAACAAAGAGAAATAAGAGTAGGATAGAGAATTAGTAACAACAGTGCGAGTGAAAGAAAGGGTAAAGTCACAAATTCGTGTTTCCTCCAAAAAATCTTCGAGGACAATACTTGAAGATCTCTTTGATGTAACAAACTGTTACTCACTACGCGTAAATAATTTTATTATCTTTTTTTATTCGATTTTCCTGTGCCAGTAACTCAATAGGATCCATCTCCAAATATTGAGGATTGACGGGCGTTTTAGGGTTGTTCATTTATATAATGGATCGTAAATATAAGAAGTTTCTTTTATATTTTCATGAGTATTAAAAGAAATGAGCTAATAGAACGATCATAGATCAGAGGACAAAGTGACTGATGTTGCTTGGTCATGTCATGGTGACGGTATGTTCCGATGAATCCTTGATTTCGGATTTGTTATTTTATGTTATACTAGTAAAATACTCGCATCTTCGTTGGCGTATAACTCGCTTTTCCGTGGGAATTTTGAAAAAACCCTTTCTTAGTACACTCCTAGACGTCGTAACATTCCAAATTTGGAATCTCTAGACCCAGCGGTTTAGGCTGTGCGTTGATATGTTAAATCAGTCAGCGAAACTCACGTCGTTTTCATGTATCCCGCTTTTCGGTGGGTATTTCGGAATATTCTTGTATGTTTTACATACAAACCTTCTTCTTGAATCACTCTATACTATTTCTGAAAACTGCATTGAAGTTCGTTAAGTAGTTTAAAAGTTCTGACCAAACAGACGGCCAGAAGCGACCAATTTTATACTAAGTAAAGATGACAGACGAGTAGCTATGCTCGGTATCGAATCAGAAATGAGGAGATCCGTAGCAGAACGAAAGTAACCGATATAGCTCAACGGATAAGCAAAATAAAGTGGCAGTGGTCAGAACCGATGGCCGCTATGGCAGGAAGGTTGGAATGGCGACCACGTACGCTTCGTTCCACACTATTTTATTTATAAACTAGCGAAACCCGCGCAACTTCGTTTGCGTGTATCCCGCTTTCCCGTGGGAATTTTGGAATGTATTATACTTAAAAACCTTCCTCTTGAATCACTCTATCTATTAAAAAAAACCGCATCATAATCCGTTGCGTAGTTTCAAAGATTTAAGCATACAAAGGGACATAGGGACAGAGAAAGCGACTTTGTTTTATACTATGTAGTGATTTTACGAAATATTATGTATTTTTAGCCCATGGATTTAAATCTTGGTTGGAGTTACATGGAAGGCCATTACCAAGCTCCACCATTAAGGTCCATACCTACGTCATATGCTGTCGGATCTCTCGCTCCAGCAAATTGGTACCAGTTAAGAGTGACTGCGACAAACGATGCCGGTGTTGCATCTACAGTTTACACTTACGCCACCAAGACCTTAGATGGAGGTAAGTTGTCCATTTTATATATAAACTAGCTGTGCTCGCGGCTTCGTTCGCGTGGTTGTAGAAAACACTATCGCGCTATGAATAATTTTCCCCGTTTTTGCAACATTTTTCACTGATGCTTCGCTTCTATTGGTCGCGTTGGAAATGTTATATAAATAAATAAATATTCTTGGAACGAATCACACAACGCCATCTAGTCCCAAACTAAGCAACTAAGCTTGTACTATGGGTACTAGATTGCTGATAAATATCTTTAATACTTTTTTTTTGTAAATAAATACTTATTATACATAGAAAACACCCAGACCAAGGCAAACAGACATGTTCATGCACACAAATGTTTGCCTTGCGCACAAATCGAACCCGCGGCCATTGGTAAATAAAGTGACCATTGCTAGCCACTCGACCACCGGGCCACTTAAAGCCTTCCTCGATAATTGAACTATCCAACATAAAAAGAATTTTTCGATTCGAACCAGTAGTTCCTGAGATTAGCACGTTCAAACAAACTCTTCAGCTTTATATATTAGTATAGATAGATAGATGACTAGAAGCCTACAAAGATGGAGTGCTGACATGCGCTCAGCACCTACCAACGTTTTTCACTACAAAATAGGTGAAGATGTGAACTGTAAAATAATTGGTTACTAATTTGAGGTTGAAGGTATATTTTAAAACAGTACAATGTGGGTACTATCCACAGCGATCTGCAGCGATCGACCAATAACACACACAGAAAACAGAAAATTAAAATAATACATTTAAAAAGTTGACAAATATGTGTGTGACAATCTTAAATAGACTCTATCACTAATGCATTAATTAAAATATCGATAGGCCTAATCGTTAGTATGCCTTTTAACGATAATAAAACTATAGTTTTTTTTTTAATTCATTACAAACATTTACAAAATTATTCAATGTAAAGTAATATCTAAACTATTAACAATTAATATGCCTTCAAACACTTGAGTTTGTCCCATAACGCCTAATATAATGAATGACCTTTTAGAAGATGAGCCCATCTTGTGACTTTAGCAATTTAGTCTCAAACATAGATCACTTAACCATTATAGATATTTACTAGCTGTGCCCGCGGCTTCGCCCGCGTGGAATTGGACTTGTGACTAATTAAGTAGTATAGACGTATTTAACAGTCTCCCATTACTGTAGTTTTCCCCGAGACGTCAGTGTTCTTCATTGCTCATTGTCTATTTGCTCGCCGCTGTTAATCTTGGCTACCTACTGTGTACGAATCCTGTTGTTTTATTATTTTAATAGCTGTTACCCGCAACTCCGTCCGCGTGGTCAAGCGAAAATGCCAATAATTTCGTTCCCGTGAGAATTTAAAAAAAATCCAACTTTATCCTTGTCTACTTTATAAAGGGAAGCTTAATACAAAATCTAGGAGTTCTAGGTTGAGCGCCCACGATAATACTTTACTATTTTTTCGTTCCCGTAGGAATAATAAAAAATCCGACTTTAATCCTTGTCAACATCATAAAGGGAACCTCTATGCAAAATTTAAGCTTTCTATGATGAGCGCCTGCGATAATACACTTACAGTCCTATTACTCCCTTTCCCGTGAGAATTCTATAAAACCCCATCTTTATCCTTGTCAACATCATAAAGGGAACCTCTATGCAAAATTTCAGCTTTCTATGATGAGCGCCTGCGATAATACACTTACAGTCCTATTACTCCCTTTCCCGTGGGAATTTCATAAAATCCCATCTTTATCCTTGTCAACATCTTAAAGGGAATCTCTATATAATATTTCTGCTTTCTAGGTTGTGCGCCCTCGATAATACACGTGTAGTCGCCTAGGTGGTAAGTCACCCCATTTCATCCCTCTAGGGGTTGGATTTTGAAAAATCCTGAAACACGTACTTACTCATTTACCGCCAGTAGTATTCCAAATTTAAATGGTCTAACTAATCTAGTTTCTTCATACTAACTTTGCGCCCCGTTCAACCCCCTAAGGGATGAATTTTGAAAAAAGTATTTTACTCATGTTTCATGCCTTTCAGTAAAGAACCTTCATGCTGAATTTTATTCAAATAAATTCAAAAAGTTTCATACTAACTTTGCACCTCCGTTTAACCCCCTAAGGGATGATTTTTGAGAAAAATATTATACTCGTGTTTCATGCCTTTCAATAAAGAACGCTCATGCTGAATTTCATTCGAATAACTTCAAAAACTGCAAAGTTTCATACTATCTTTGCACCCCCGTTTAACCCCCTAAGGGATGAATTTTGAAAAATATTTTACTCATGTTTCATGTTTTTCAGTAAAGAACCTTAATACTAAATTTCATTTGAATAACTTTAAAAACGGCAAAGTTTCATACTAACTTTGCGCCCCCGGTTAACCGCCTGAGGGATGAATTTTGAAAAAAATATTTTACTCATGTTTCATGTTTTTTAATAAAGAACGCTCATGCTGAATTTCATTCGAATACCTTCAAAAACTGCAAAGTTTCATACTATCTTTGCACCCCCGTTTAACCCCCTAAGGGATGAATTTTGAAAAAAATATTTTACTCATGTTTCATGTTATTCAGTAAAGAACCTTAATACTGAATTTCATTTGAGTAACTTTAAAAACGGCAAAGTTTCATACTAATTTTGCGCCCCCGTTTAACCCCATAGGGGATGTTTTTTGAGAAAAATATTTTACTCGTGTTTCATGCCTTTCAATAAAGAACCTTCATGCTGAATTTCATTCGAGTAATTATAAAAACGGCAAAGTTTCATACTATCTTTGCACCCCCGTTTAACCCCCTATGGGATGAATTTTGAAAAAAATATTTTACTCATGTTTCATGCTTGTCAGTAAAGAACCTTCATGCTGAATTTCATTTGAATAACTTCAAAAACGGCAAAGTTTCATACTTACTTTGCACCCCCGTTTTACCCCCTTAGGGGATGAATTTCCAAAAATCCTTTCTTAGTGAGCACCTACGCCCCAAAATGAACCCCCATGCAAAATTTGAGACTCTTGGCACTTGTAGTTTCGGAGATTTCGTGATGAATCAGTCAGTGATTTTCTCTTTTATATATACACTAGCTTCTGCCCGCGGCTTCGCCCGCGTGGCCTAGTAACAATTAGCATATTTTTCTTCAGAAACAAATTCCGGTCCTGCACAGCCCGGTACGGTACGGTTCCATCCGGTCCGGTCGGTCCGGTCAGTCCGGGCCGGTCCGGTCGGTCCGGTCCTGATATGGAACCTACATGCCAATTAGCATATTTTTCTACAGAAAAAAAAACCGGTCCGGTCTGGCACGGCCCGGTACGGTGCGGTTCCTTCCGGACCGATCAGGTCTGATCCGTTCCGGTCCGGTCCGGTCCTTATATGGACCCTACATGACAAATTTGGCATCTCTAGACCCAGCGGTTTGGGCTGTGCGTCTTCTCGCAACTACGTTTGCGCATATCTCGCTTTCCCGTGGGATTTTGAAAAATCCTTTCTTAGTCCATCCCTAGACGTCGTAAGGAACCTACATACCAAATTTGATATAGCCTCGCAACCTCGTTTGCGTATATCTCGGTTTCCCGTGGGAATTTCGAAAAATCCTTTCTTTGTACACCCCTAGACGTCGCCGTCGTAAGGAACCTACATTCCAAGTTTGGAATCTCTAGACCCACCGGTTTGGGCTGTGTGTTGATATACACACATCAAAAAAGTCTAAGCAACATATCGACGGTGATATGGCAATATCTCCTATCTGACATTTTTTGCGAAATCGAGTTTCTTATGCCACTGGACTTAAAATTCAATTTCGCACAGACTGAAAAGAACTCTCATCTCATTTTAATAAAAATGGCGCTAAAATTGAATCCTTGAAATACCTCCTAAATCAGTACATCGTCCATATTGCTGGTAATAACTTCTAACTTCATAGATGCAATAGCTCCAAGTTACATTTGCGTCAGGTTTGCTACAAATACCTCCTATCTGCAAGTAAACGTGTCTAACCTCGCCCGCTACTGCCGACCGACTGATAAAGAGAAAGAGAATGAGACGAAAGAGACGTTCTGTCCGAGTAGTTCCGACGATGGCCGTCAAAGCACGTGTCGCCCGCCGCCGGCCGTGCAGTGCCAGTGCACCGGCCGGTTTTTCGTCGGTTTTTGCAAAACACTGACTGTTTTTTTGTGTAGAACTAACAGTTTTAAATGTAAACAACTTATTTTTGTGATTTGTTTTAGAGAAATACTATTGTGGTAAGTATTAATGTTACATAAACTATAAAATATTGTATACACTAAGCGTAGATAGAAGTAATTGCTTTTTAATCTTTAGTTTTTCTTAAAACTTTTATCTTCTAACGTGAAGTTAGGAGTTATCTACAACTTTTGTTTTCGGAAGTTGAATTTGAATTAGTTAGATAGAAGTTATTATCTAATGAATCTACTTTTGATAATCACACTATTTGCTCATGTTTTCAGCTAAGATGTGAAAGATCACGTCAAATGTTCGGTGCGCTAAATCTGGACCTGGAAATAAATAAGTCTGGACCTAAAACACGTAAGAACATTTTGTTTATTATTAAAATTATTACAAGAGTCCTATATCTGTTGTTCGTCTTTCTCTCTCACATACGTCCAAAATTGGGGAAACGAATCATTTCGGTGTATGTACGTCCTTTTGTCCGTTGTTTGTCTGTCCGTCTGTCTGTCACAGCCACAGTCGTTTATTTCAGACACTATTTTACATAAAAAGTTGAAATTTGTTATACTTATAAGTAGGTAGGTAATTAAACATTTGAAAATAATAAGTATACATTTATATGTTTTAATAAGACAAAGTAACTAATTTTTTACACGTTTTAAAAATCACATTTCGATTTTAAAAAACAAAAATTCTAACGAAATGTTTAATTTCAGGCAAGCAGACAAAATGTACTGAAAAAAGCACTGGTTCCAGAAAAGGCGGACAAATACCACTAACATCAGCAGCCAAGCGCCCCCATGATAGAAAAGAGCTTAAAGCACCGATATCTTTGAAACGTAAAAAGAGCGAAATACCATTACCTGTATCCGAAGAATCTCCTATCCTATCTCAGAGGCAACAGGTTCTTGATCATGAAGTTACATACCAACGTCTTCATTGTCAACGAATTCCTATAAAATCTACTAAATACGATCACTTGCAACAATTAAAATCTGTGATACCTAAAGACTGCCACCATTTTTATGATAATTTGCCAAAATCATAAAAATGGTGACAGTCTTTAACCTAAGTTAAGGTATTTAAACATAAACTTTTCATATCATATTGGTGCTAATTCTGCTGTAGGTACATTTAACAACACTAAATTAATTTTTACAGGACTAGAAGTGTTGCTATCCTTGTCACTAATTGTAAACCAAGGACAACCTTTGGTCCTGTCAAAATTAATTAAGTTTAATTAAATGTACAACAGAATTAGCACCACTATTAGTTTCTAAAGATAACTCTAAAATTTTAAAGGGACGATCATGTTTCTCTGCAGGCGACTGTACCAAATTTTTGCCTCTTTAATAAAGATTATTTGATTATTAATATTGTCTTTGATTAAGGAATACCTTCTAACTTTATCTAAATGGATCATGTATGATTACGATTGTGAAGTAATAACTCCTAACTAACACTAACTCATTAACCGCTTGTCTAGACGTAAAATCCTTGCCAGAATCAAATTCAGTTTCAATTGAAGTAGCACGCACAGTACCAAACTTTTTCTTAAGAGTAGTAAATAAAAAATAAAACGTTTTTTTCGTCTCCTGTAAAATTTGGTTTTTGTCAGATAGGAGATAATGCCATATCACCGTCGATATACTGATTTGAATTTTAAAATGGTTTTTCAAATTAAAACGTTTATATTTTATTATTAAAGTAATAATTAGAGTACTAATTGATGTAAAAATAGCAACTGTTTTTTATTGTTTTTTTTTAAGAACATAAATTAACAATTTCATGCTTAAGCTGTATCGTACGTAGTACTAACCAATTAAACGTTATTAAAACAAAATGAAACGATATGAATAAAATCAATTGTTTATAAAAAAAAAAGGATGGTTTAATACAAAGTGTGGCCTCCTCTGTTGTTTAAAACTTGTCGGCACCGATTATTCATAGAATCAATGAGTTTATTTATGTTTTCCTGCGGCAATTGCTCCCAGTGGAATTTTAGCAAATCCATCAACTGTTGGGTTGTTGTCACTCCGTCCAAGTCCTCTAAAACACGTCTCTGGAGCATGTCCCAAGCGTGCTCGATGGGATTGAGGTCTGGCGATTGAGCAGGCCACGGCAGAACCCTGATGTTTTCCATTGCCAAGTACTCGCTGGTCCTCAAAGCTGTATGCGAACGGGCATTGTCATGCATCAACGTGAAGTCGGAGCCAAGGGTTTGTGCAAATGGACGGACATAAGGCCTAAGAACATCCTCAACGTAATTTGCAGCGTTCATGTTTCCATTTACAAAAACGAGCTCAGTTCGTCTATTCTTCATAATACCCGCCCAAACCATAACTGTTGAGCCGCTGTATGGATGAACTTCCTGGACGCATCTCAGCCTTTCAATATTTCCGGGGCGACGGTACACTCTGATCCTTCTTGTATCAGGCCTAAACCCGAATCGGGACTCATCGCAAAACAAAATTTTATCCCACTGCTCCTGCGTGCACGTTATGTGTTCCCTACACCATTCATTTCGACGAGCGCGATTCCCGTGACGTATAGGTGGGCACCTGATTGGCCGTCGTGCTCGTAGGCCGTACTCATGCAGTCGATTTCGCACGGTTTGGGGACTAACAACAACACCACTTGAGTTTTGTAGCCTTAAACCTATCTCTCGGGCGGTTAACATTGGCTGACGTCTTGCAGTCAGTTGTATGTATCGGTCTTGCCGAGTGGTTGTACTCCTTCCGCGGCCTGAGTGCTGCTCAGCAGGATCTCCTGTGTTATTGTAACGCTGCCAAAGACGGCAAATAACGCTTCTGTTGACACCGAAATTCCGAGATACCTGAGATTGATTTCTTCCCGCTTGCAACATCCCTACAGCTCTCTGCATTTCATCTGCGGTCAAATGACGCCGCTCCATGATGTAAAGAATGTCTTACAATTAAATTTTGTCAAAAACTCAATACCAATTATCGTTAAAATTATAAAATCAAGACTAAATGCCAAATTTCCATTAACAAAGAAAACACATTAAATTATAACAAATGCATTCGTGTTTAATTTTTATGAAAAAACAAAACAAAATCGAAAAATTTTTTTTTACAACCACCCAGTATGTCATTTAGAACAAAAAAGGTTATATATCCTACCTACTTGGTAAGAAAAAAATTAAGATTTGATTAATATAATTTGTTTAATATGTAACATGATGTATGTTGCTTAGACTTTTTTGATGTGTGTATGTATAGTTAAGTCAGTCAGGACTTTGAATTTAATATTTATATTTAAATATATATAATATATATAGTCCGGTCCGATCAGGTCCAGTCGGTCCGCTCCGGTCCGGTCGGTCCGGTCCTGATAAGGTACCTACATACCAATTAACATATATTTCTTTAGAAAAAAAAACCGGTCCGATCCGGTTCGGTCCGGTCCGGCACGGACTCGGTACGGTGTGGTTCCTTCCGGACCGATCAGGTCTGATCCGTTCCGGTCCGGTCCGGTCCGGTCGGTCCGGACCTTATAATGACCCTACATGCCAAATTTGGCATCTCTAGTCTAGACCCAACGGGTTTGGGCTGTGCGTCTTCTCGCAACTTCGTTTGCGTATATCTCGCTTTCCCGTGGGAATTTTGACAAATCCTTTCCTAGTACATCCCTAGACATCGTAAGGAATCTACATGCCAAATTTGGAATCTCTAGACCCAGCGGTTTGGGCTGTGCGTTGATATCCCCTTGCAACTTCGTTTGCGTATATCTCGGATTCCCGTGGGAATTTTGAAAAGAAACATACACTAAATGTTAAGTTGAGCAAATCGCCACATATTAGTGAAAACCGCATCCAAATCGGTTCAGCCGTTTCTGAGATTAGCGTGTGCAAACAAACATACAAACAGACGGACAAAAAAAAAACGGTCCGGTCCGATTCGGTCCGGTCCGGCACGGACTCGGTACGGTGCGGTTCCTTCCGGACCGATCAGGTCTGATCCGTTCGGGTCCGGTCCGGTCCGTTCCGATCCGGTCCGGTCCGGTCCGGTTCGGTCCGGTCGGTCCGGACCATATATGGACCCTACATGCCAAATTTGGCATCTCTAGACCCAACGGTTTGGTCTGTGCGTCCTCTTGCAACTTCGTTTGCGTATATCTCGCTTTCCCGTGGGAATTTTGAAAAATCCTTTCTTAGTACATCCCTAGACATCGTAAGGAATCTACGTGCCAAATTTGGAATCTCTAGACCCAGCGGTTTGGGCTGTGCGTTGATATCCCCTTGTTACTTCGTTTGCGTATATCTCGGATTCCCATGGGAATTTTGAAAAGAAACATACACTAAATGTTAAGTTGAGCAATTAGCCACATATTAGTGAAAACCGCATCCAAATCGGTTCAGCCGTTTCTGAGATTAGCGTGTACAAACATACATACAAACATACAAACATCCAAACATACAAACATACAAACAGACGAACAAAATTTTACGAAATTCTTGTTCTATTGCTTATTCTTCATCGCCCTAAACAATTTTTTTGGAAATATATTCAATGTACAGACAAACTTTTTTTACACTTTTATTATATTATAGATATAGATTTAAATATTAATCACGCAAGGATTTAACCTGTAGGAAGAGCTTTACGTCATCCGCGAAAAGTAAACATTTTGCTGTTTCTATAACATCCGGCAAGTCATTTATGAGTATGAGGAACTCTAAGGGCCCTAAATTTGAGCCTTGACTGACTCCGGAATGTGTATAATAAGACTCAGAATTATATCCGCCATACTGTACATACTGCCTGCGATTGCGCAAATAAGATGCAAAGAACCTAAGCAGCGTAGGAGTGAATCCGAAGGTCGCAAACTTCTTCAACAAGATTTCATTGTTGACAACGTCGAACGCTTTTCGGAAGTCGAAATAAATCGTGTCGACTTGGGATCCAGCATCCACGGCTCTACTGATGTACGACCAGAAAGACATTAAATTAGTGGTAGTAGAACGTCCCGAATAATCACACAACGCCATCTAGTCCCAAACTAAGCAACTAAGCTTGTACTATGGGTACTAGATTGCTGCTAAATATACTTAAATACTTTTTTTTGTAAATAAATACTTATTATACCTAGGAACACACAAACTAGGCACACAAAAGTTTACCTTGAGCAGGAATCGAACCTGCGGCCCTCAAGATAAAGTGACCCTTTCTAGCCACTCGACCACCAGGCCTGTCAATCATTATAAGTATTTACTCCAATAAGGAAATAAAAACGCGCGGTAACGCCTTCTATTTCAAAGGCTAATTCACTACCAACTATAGTAACTGCAGAAATTACATAAATCGGCATCGTCGACCATGCGGATTTCTTTCATTTTTGCGGTCACTCAAGTGACCAATGGATTTCTTTCATTTCTGCGGTCACTGTTGATTTCGAAGTTAATTTATAACTGAAAATACAATAACCGTATGTTCAGTTTTATATTATGGGATGTGTGGCAAACCGAACTCTTTATAAAAACCTCTTTTGTAAATAGCTAAGTTTCCTTTTTCTTTATGGTTTTTATATTCTATTTTACTGTCACTTCACTTCACTTTTTCACCTTCTTGCCATCAATTCATATTTTTCTTTATCATAAGTTTTCTTTATTCTTTCCTCTTTTCCTAATCTTTCCATCCTTAATAGGATGTCTATAGGCTAAGTTGTCTATGAATCTAAACAATAATCCCTTCACAACACTGCTCGAACTTAAATTAATGACATCACTTTGTCAGCTCCGATCTGACTTTGTCAGGCTTGTAATAGAGAAAGTTTTGATGGCGAATTATTAAAGATGGCAGCATTTTAATGACTACCATTATATTTGACTTGGAAGTAAGGCCTCTCTTGAATGAGGCTTCATTTCACACGTCAAGTTCGTCAGGAGAAATCATGAGTATCCACGAGAAATTTGAGTATCCAGAGAAATATCTTAGGCCGTTTGTCTTGTAGACGTTACTATATGCGTGTGTTCACCGCACGCCCACGACGGCGCTAGGCGACGGGCGTGCGGTGGACTGGACACCATAATAATATAGCAAATGTATGTTCGCTACTTCGGCGCCGTCATGACATTCTCGGTGACATGACGGCGACGGTCGCCACTATGTTAAAAATTCTAGATCAACGTTCGATACTATTACTCCTGCAATGTTATATTAATGTGTCTATAGGTATCTTTCCTGGCACATTTCCAAAATCGTAACTTCGGTCGGGTGCAAGTTTTCAATTCGCAAAAACATTACGCAAAAATCGGAATTTTCGGCCAACTTTCGGCAAATTTTTGTCAAAAGAAATCGGTTTTCATATCATTTGATAGTTGGGATTGCATAATTATAGCGAAAATGGAAACATTAACGACGGTACCAAGTCTACTGATAATGAATGTACAATGCAAGATAGAGCAATTTGTTAAAAACGTAAGATAAGTATTTCGCGGGCCGTGCGAGACGAACCACCTTGGTGACCCTTCCAACTTCCAATTGATTGGATATAGGGTTGGCAACTTTATCAATGAGTGCACTTTATACCGGCAGCGATCCTGTGTACTTGGTCGACTAATTAGCTTCACACGGTGCAATTCACACCTCATTAAGTTCTATTATAGGTAATCTTTTTTAGGTATTTTATATTGGGACCAACCTTGAATAAGTTTGGATACGTAATTGTTTTTTCTGTCATATTTTGTAAGAGATGTTAGTTGGAATCGGTTTCAAAATATCTTATAATAATAATAATAATAAATAAATACTCTTTATTGCACCAAAATATACATAAAAATTAAAAAAAACATTAACAAAAGTACAATAGGCGGCCTTATCGCTAGGCAATTTCTTCCAGGCAACCAGTTAGAAAAAACAAAAGATAAAGAATAGGTAGGTGGTGCAGCAGTACTCAGAACAGTTTTCTCAATCTGGGAGTGAGGATTGCGACTTCGGATCCCGCACAAGATATTTGTTTGACTGTTCGTCGTCTATTTTATCTTTTTATTTTCTTTATTAAAATTTGTCTGCTCTGCTTTCATTTACAAGTTTTGGTTTTAAAAAAGGTATTTCAATTGTGATAATTAAATATTTAAAACGAATGTCCGTTTTCACCAACATACTCCTAGAGTTCAAGTTAGGGAATACCTATGGTTAGCCTTTTTTAGTTTATATTCTGGAAAATGTATTACTACATGTCCCGCCACTTGGGGAAGCGACGGGGGTCTGTCGGGCTCACCTCTCTAGCCAATGAGGGATACCGACTAAAAACCTGACTGCCTGCCACCTTCTTCGCCTTCACGTGGCGGGGTCGCGGGCAGTGGTGATACTTCCACAACCCCACCGGCGCGGCGGCGGTTGTCCGTAGACCCATCCACCTATGGTAGGCCTAGTTGGTGAAAATGGACATAAGAAGTCTAAAACATTTCTATGTTATTGCTAATTGTCAGAAATCAGATAATGAAACCACGTTATTTCTGGCTATATATTTTAATTTATATTTATTAACTCGAAAAAGCCCAGGTACGAGTAGCATTAAAAAATATTACATTAACAAGTCAAAACTAGTGATTTTTAGAGAGAAAATTCCACATAACGCATATGAATGTAATTTGACGGCACTCAAAGGTGGGGCGCCAACCACAGACCCCAGAGAGCTTTATATATTCAACATGGTTAAGGTCAAACAGACACTGAAATTGTGCTATTTCAAAATTAATTTCGCTGAAATCTGTACTATTTTAATCTTGCTGGTTTTACTCGAAATATCGGGACAAGCCCACCACACATTCCCACCGCTGTGTCTCCTGTGTGGCCAGGATCAACAGCAACCTCAGATTGACAATACGCGATGAAGCTTATTTACGTCCCGTGGGAGAAACTACAGCTGTCTTGGAACTCACAACGGATTTAATCAGAAAGAAGATAGTCGGAGTTGAAAGTATTGAAAGGACTAAGGTTTTCGAAATAGTCAAAATATTGAGGAGTTCGATGGCCTCGTTGTTAGGACCCTACTTTCGACACCAGAGGGCACTGCTGATTTGATTCCCGTTCGGGGAAAACATTTATGGATAGCATTTGTGTTTGTATCGAGTCTGGGTGTTAATTTTCTATGTGTGATTTGTAGAGAATTTATTAATGTTTAATTAATCGAAAAAAATATAAAATGGCGTGCCTATAAGTTATTATAAGTCGTGAATCTCATTAACGTTTCACGTGCTTCAGATATTACATATCAAATATTCCTTCTCTAAAACTTAATGTTTTATATTGAATAATATATCGCTTGCCATTAAATTACTTTGAGACGAGTAAAGTTTAATACCCTTGCCTTGAAAATGTCACTTAGTAGATGTCGTATTTTGCATAAAAGTTACTAGTTTTATGGAAATTTAATTTACGTTACTTTATAACCTCTACATCGAATTTATTATGTTTCATAGTAATAAAACAAGGTATCTTTCTATCTACCTACATAACAACGCAGACATTGACGTTGTTCGAGTCAGCTAGTTAATAATAATAATCATCATCTCAACTACAAGAGAATTCTCTACTACGTGCTCCACTTCTGGACATAGGCCTCCCCCAGGCGTTTCCCGCGCCACCGGTTGGCAGCGGCCTGCATCCAGTGGTTTCCTGCGACTTTCCTTAGGTCGTCTGACCACCTTGTTGCCGGCCATCCTACTCTGTGTTGCATTCAAAGTTAGATTTTTTTTGTTTTATTGTTTTAGAGGAAATCGGACCACCATCAGAATTCTTCGATCTGAATATGTTGGTGATAGTATGCAGCTCGATACTTCTTGTCGTGTGTTTGTTGGCTTTCTTCTGTATACTGTTTAGAAGACATAGGTAAGTAGCTTCTTTAAGTTCATCATCATCATTGATCACCACTTTTCTATCAGATTTAATCTTTAAAGAAAAGCTAAACCTTTAAAATATTGTTTTCAGCAATAATAGCCGCCTTGTTTATGATATTTATAAATAAATTATTATGTATTACTTTGCAAAGTTTGTCAGATTCTTGTTTTGCTTACCCTGCCAGTTTCTTTCTTTTTAATTCGTTTCCCTAAGGTTACCTTGAAAAGATTGCTTTTAGCAATAAGGCGGCCTTTTTGCTAATACGCTAGTATGTAAGAGTTCAATGTAAAATTGCTTTGTGCTGTTGTATGTGTATTGCAAATAAAGTATATTCCATCTATTTATCTATCTTGTTGCCAATACACTAGTCTGTAGTTATCATATTTAATGATTGTGTTATCATGTTTCTCATAATAAAAACAGTTCTTTAAATACCTCGCTCATTTGTTTTGGATGAGAAAAGTTGCGTGTGAGATCACACTTAATACTGACAATAAGTTAAGAGAGTTAGCTCCCAAAAATTCAGTTTAGAATACTAACAATATTTTTCAACAGGCAAAGTTACTCGTCCCAATACCGTCATTCCATCGCAGAAGAAGTGAAATCACGTAATGAGAGCGTGGCATCTCACTCAGAACACAAAGAGAGATACGCTCACGCACCTAGAATATATACATCCCCTGTACATCCAAGAAAAACTAGTAAAAACGGTTAGTATAAAATTAAATTTCGATTTTTCTAGAATAGCGGCAATAAAATGACGGCAGCAAAAAGACGGCTGTCTGTACGGCGACATGACATGTTGAAAGTTCCACCGCCGTATTAATCCACCGTCTCGGTGAAATGGAATACGGGCGTGAGAGTGAGAGAGGAAATATGAATGATCGTAAAATATACCTTTGTTCCAGAAATGTTCGAGATTAGTCCATATGCTGAATTTGCGTTGGGCTTTCGTACATTCGACCATGTGGAGAATCAAGACTTACCCAGTCGTCTACCGAGTAGACCTAGGTTTGATACCGGTAAGTTTTATAATCAATTTTACATAAAATTATACAATGTAGAAGATAGATACTTTATTTTACAGGTTACTTGATCAATAGTGTTCTTAAAATTTGGAAACATGTCACACCGCGGACACTCCATACAACGCGCGTGAAATAGTGACCTATTTCTACTACATAGGCACTACATAGACACACGTATACACATTCGTTCACTAAGCGCACACCGCACACCTTTGCGACTGCACCCGCCTCGATACCCGCATCGAAGCCTCGGAGCCCGGGGCGGAGAGTGGCCATTCACAATACATACCTCGAGTTATTACATCTTATTCTATGATACTGTCTTAAATCACAAAAGTTTTAATTCGAATTACCCTTGACCTTCAAACGCCATTGGTAGCAGGGTATGCGTTTGACGCAGCGTCTTTAAGTACTGAGTTTGGAATTGGTTTTCAATTGAGTAGCCGGCAACGCACAACTGTCTGTGACCTTTCTTTCAAACTGAGTTAAAAACTGTAGCGCAGGATTTGATACCAATATTATAATCTATATATCTGGATCTAAATGGAAACAGGGGTATAAACTTATAACAAACTCCGATGAACACTTCAGTGGAGACTAGAGACCAGTACTTGCATTGTACCCTTGAGTCTTAAAACGTTAGGTGACACCCATCAAAACCGCTTACTTCGATAAAATTGACACTTTTAGTGCCCAATAAGGTCAGACTCACGATACTCTGAGACGACAATGTATTCAGAATGGCTTTTGAATTGTTTCAATTACTTTCCGCTCCGCTCCGTCCAATAAAAATGGCAGATGTTGAATTTTGCAAAATGTCTTTGATGGTTCCCAAGCGTGGATAATGTTCGAGTTATTAAAATGATTCTATTCTTTTTATTAATTCACTAACTGTTCACGTGACTCTGTCCGTGTGAAGTTTTGGATCTTTTTTTTTTGTATTTTTTTTATTCATTTAATACCATTTCTGATAGAGTTTTACTTTAATAATTTTATATCTCATTCACACAGATTCACGTAGGTTCAAAAATGATAATGGAAGATTTCACATCATATAACCTTTTAATCATCCCACTGCCTGCAGTGGTCAGGGTCTTCTTTTCGATTGAAGGAAGACCAGGGTTCCTTCCTTTCAATCGAAAAGAAGAAGGGGATTGGAGCGTACGAGCGTACTCTGTGACGCTGCTCCAAACTTCCAAAGCGGATTGACGGACGTCATTGGTTTTATGCCGCCTGAAGGCCACCGATTTGGCTTAACGACTTTCATCCATCTACAACAGTCGGGACCGAGCGACGGCTTAACGTCTCGCTCTAGAGAAATACTAGAATAAGAAACGGGTTTGCGTCGGTAATACCGGGCCTCCTATTACTTTCTCTATTAATACCTAGATTAATTTGTTACGTTTATAACCTATAAATAGAATTTTAATATTTCATCAGAAATATGGTTTAAATAACCTGAATAAATATTCTTTCTCGGAAAATATGCAGTGAAAAATATTTTGAAATTGATGTAAAATATATTTTTATTGAACGACTTCCACGAATTTTAATCATTGAACAAAATGGAAATTTCGAAATTATTATCCCGCAATTTTGTATACGGGTTTCCATTAGTACATTATACATTTTGATTAATTAAACACTTTAATCGATAATTAAATATTAAAGTTGTGTAAATTGCTACGTTATTTTTTTAATGGACATTTTATCGCTGACTTATTAGTAAGAACAAAAATGTGTTTAAATGTTTGAATGACGCTCGACGCACACGGAAAATGTGCGCACGAACCCAATGTAATGCAACAACCACTTGCCGCCTACGTTTACCGCTGCCGCTTGCCGCTAAGCCAAAAGTCATGTCCGTAATGCCTGCTCTGCTACACACGTTACGAAAAATCTTTACTATCAGACGGCACAGTTTAAACTGCATTCGTAGATCGGACAAACTTTTTCTATGCCACAAAGTTAGCAAACAAACACCTTACCTGACCTTACTCACCGTAGGAACATAACATGGCATATACCAATGCTATTTGGCTACGATCTTCTGTAAGGTGGAGGTCCTTCCCCAGACGGGCTGCTCCGATTTGAGCGGATTATCCGCTGTGCTGTCATAACATGTGTAGCAGCATAGCGGCAAGTCTATAATTTTAAATGTAAGAAATTCAAAATGAAAACAATCTTACGATCCCTTCATTTGTTTCAACTGTAACACAAGCCACTTGAAGATTTATTATCCAAACAAATTTAATTCGCAGCCCAAACAAAAATCTAAATAGATGCCACTTATTACTGATATTCGTCCTGTCATCGGCTGATAAGTCGCAAGTAGAAACCCTTTGAGCCAATTCTTCTAAATTATCGATAAAGTCATCTTAACATTACTACTAAACAAATACTTTTTATTCATAACACAAAATATTTAACAGTACTTTAATAATCTAACTACATACTAAACTACATTATATTAAAACTTAAAGTAGGTGCAAGCAAGTGGGCCACCTGATGGACATCAGTAACACCGGGGGCGCTACCAATACGTTGTCACCAAGGAGGTTGGAGGAAAGGAAGAAGGAAGGGAAGGGAAAGGAGGGGGAAAGAGGGTACTTAAAGCAAAACTAAAATAAAGTCCTTTTATGACATAAATGTGTGTGAGTTCCAAGTCAGCTGTAGTTATTCCTCCCGGGAGGTCAATAAGCGTCACTGCTTATTGTCAATCTGTGGACTTAATAGATTTATTATATACTAGCGTTAGATATATACACGTTTGTTACAGCGAGATAGATAGGCGAGACCATTCTTCCTATACACGCTATCGGCCTGCATCGGCTTGACGTCAGTCGTGTTAAAAACAAATCCCACTTATTTTTACAAAATTTATGGTTTTTAAGTGTAGTTTTGGTGTTAATTAGACGTGATTAAATATGGCTACCTGTGCAGTGGATGTAACTCAAACAAAAAGGAAAATCCACAAAATTATATATCTTGCTTGCACACATGAACATTACACACACACTAGTGTATTTCGTTTTTGGTCTCGCCTTAATCAAACCATTGCCGATCTATAGGTACGCTATACTAAATCTATGGTGGACTTCGTTGTTAATCCTGGCAGGAGACACAGCAGCGGTGGGAATTTGAGAACTTGCTGTATCTATTAACAATTCATGTCTGCGTTGCTGGCTTTGCAATGAATACAAATTGCCATAAATATTGTTTTGACACAGAAAAATTATAATTTGAAGTAGAACTTTGAATTTTTTCATAAAAACAACCAAAGCAAACAGTGTTATTTATAAACGTGTACATTTAGATTGGATCCGTTCTTTTTTAAAATAAATAATCTTAAACGTTTTGTTTATAATATCATATCAACGCATAATCATCTCAGAGATTGACACTAGATTTTAGCTATTTTTGTTACGAAAATAGATCCGTTTAAGTCGTGACCAAGCCGATAAGCCTAAACCAGCCCAAAGAAACAAGTCCCATTATACTATCCTACTAATATTATAAAGGCGAAAGTTATGTGTATGTTTGTTACTTCTTCACGCTGAAATTGCTGGGTCAATTTTGGTACGTAGGTAGCTGATACCTTGGGTACTTTTTATCCCGAAAAGTACGCGACTCCCGTAGGATTTCATCAAAAGTCTGATATAGATGGCGCTGATGTGCATAAATTAATACACGCAAACGAAGTTGCGCGGGTTTCACTAGTCATACTAAACATTAAATAATAAATAGATAAATAAATATAAAGGGACAATTCACACAGATTGAGCAAGCCCCAAAGTAAGTTCAAAACTTGTGTTATGGGATACTAACTCAACGATATTATATTTTATAACAAATACATATATGGATAAACATCCAAGACCCGAGGCCAATCAGAAAAGGTTCGTTTTTCATCATGACCCGACCGGGGATCGAACCCGGGACCTCCTGGGTGGCGGTATAGCGTGGTAACTATTACGCCACGGAGGTCGTCGAAATAAACTTTCTTGTTGACTCCTATAAAAAGGGAAACGTCAAGAGATTAGCGGAACCATGTCCGCAAGTTGCGAAGTAAGATAATTAATATCAATTTCCCAAGTTTTTATAACTTTATCTTTTTTAATTGGATAAGTTATATTGCTTTGTGAAAATATCCATCAAAGTTATCTACTTTTTCTTATTGTTATATTTTACTTTCTCGTTTTATTGTTGATGTTACGATTTTCCTTTTAGCTTATGTAGTTTGTCTTCCAAACACAATTTTTGTATCCATCTTTAATTTCAAAGTTGTTAATTTTCCCGGCTCTATATAAAGCCAGTGAAGTTTACCGAAGTAAAGTTACCTACTCGAACTTTGTTATTTTTTTATACAACCAGCCAGCGAAGTTAGACGAAGCAGAATAAAGATCCACTCTCGTTTTCGCACTCGAGATTAGAGATGTATTAGAACGAGGAGAATGAGAAGATGCTTTCAGTTAGGACAAGCGCGTTTGGTACCTACGATTGGACTATTCTTGGAAAGTCATAAAAAGCCCGCCAAATTGTTTTGTAAAAGGCATCCTCACAAGGAAACCTTGAAACATACTCATAGGAATCTTCATGTAATATGCGCATTTTAATCTAAGGAATTGTTATGATGGTAGGTAAGATAATGGATTCTTAAAGTCAAAACTCCTGCAAAGTCTAAAGATCAAGGTATACAACCAATGCGTCTTGCTTATACTGACTTATGGTGCTGAAAAACTGAAGTGACAGCACCACGCCGCGCCACCAAAGTATAGCGATGGAGAGAAATCGCTTATTCTCACATACGTCACGGTGGTGTCGTGAACATAAGCGCTAAATGTTTACGGCTTTAACAGCTTATCCTATCAGACAGGCAACATTAAAACAGATCATAACATTACATTTCAATATTCTTAGTACCAGTTCTCTAACTGGTTTATACACTTCCGGACACTTGAATCGAGCCACCCAGCAGTTTCGACTTTGATTACTGGTAACCTAACAAAAGTATATGATCAACGAAAAAGTTTTTATGCAATTTGGAAGCTGGTACACTTTACATTAATAAGGTATACTTAATTCCAAATTTAAATTTCAATAACTTGATAAAATTACAATTTTAAGTGAAACTTGTCCTGTATAACCTTTCTCAAAGACAAGACTCGGGTTGAATTTTTGCAAAAAAAAAAGGAATTATTGGAAAAAAAAAATATCCAGTAACTTGTATTGCCTCCGAGAGCGTTTATGATTGCAGTCATGTGATTTGGCATGGATTTAATCAACGTCATTATGAAGTGTTGTGGAATATTCTCCCATTCCTCCTTGATGGCAACTCTCAGCTCTTCCAAAGTTTGTGGTGCTGGTTGGTGAGCTCGAACACGCCTCTTTAATTCGTCCCATAGACGTTCGATGGGATTCATATCAGGGCTCCTTGCTGGCCATTCCATTGTCGTGATTCCAACATCATGAAGGTATGCCCTGACGATTCCTGCAGTGTGCGCTCTTGCATTATCATGCATAAAGACGAAGCCTTGGCCTACAAATCCAGCATATGGCATCACATGAGTCTCTAGGCAATGGTTAATGTATCGACGGGCATTTAGTGTTGGTAGACGTGGTCCTGTCACAACCTCTAGCCCAGTTTTACCATCGGCAGATATTCCTCCCCAGACTATCCACGAGCTCCCGCCATAACTCACTCTCTCTTCAATACAACACTGAACAAAGCGCTCTCCCCGCCTTCGGTAGACCTTCCTCCTTCCATCATTACCATAAAGCATAATCTTAGTCTCATCAGTAAAGAGTACCTTGCTCCATTGGCGTTGAGTCCAATGCAAATGTTCGCGTGCAAATTGTAAGCGCGCCATTCGGTGAGCTCTTGTCAGTTTCGGCCCGTTGGCTGGCTTATGTGGGCTCAGACCACGTTCTTTAAGTCTTCGTCTAATTGTTCGCGCGGAAACAGCCACTCCATGAAAGTGTCGAAGCTGTTCTTGGATCTGTACAGAGGTGAGGTGACGATTTCGTAAACTGGTTGTCGCGATAAATCGATCCTGTCTTCCTGAAGTTACCCGAAATCGCGGTCTTCCTGGACGGCGCACGTATCCACCAGTGTTGAGGTATCGATGGTATACCCTTTGCACAGCAGAACGGCTTAAAGCAAGCTGTGATGCTACATCGCGCTGACTTCGGCCCGACTGTAGAAGCGCCACAGTTTGCGCGGCTAGAAGAGGCGGTGTATCCATAATTTTAACGTTTAAATGGCTCAAATTAAAAAAACAACAATTTTACGATGTCTTAATTTCAAAACAATTACGGTGAATTCAAAATTATGGAGTTAAATAAAAAAATTATGTTAATTTAGATCAACTTTTCTTTTCAAAAGAATGCACTAATTTGGATTTTGTTTCGTTTTTCCATTTGATAAATTCAAAATTGGAACAACAGCACTTCAAAATCATTATGAATATACCAGCATCAAAACTGCATAAAAACTTTTTGATTAACTTAAGAATATTTTTATGTTCTATGTCATTACACATAAAAATGTAGGGTGGCTCGATTCATGTGTCCGGAAGTGTAGTGTCAAAATGTGAATCTTAATTATTGTCTCCCAAGTAAATACGGCTGGAAAATATGGTTGGGAAACTTGACTACACATTACAACGTGAATTGTTACGTCGCATCGGATGCAAAAAATAAGTGTGAATGTTGTTTTTAGGGTTCCGTACCTCAAAAGGAAACGGAACCCTTATGAGATCACTTTGTTGTCCGTCTGTCTGTCTGTCAAAACCCCTTTTTTCTGGAACGCATGGAGGTATCAAGCTGAAATTTATATCAAATACTCAGGTCTACCTGTCCCTAGGAGCTGTGAAAAAATCAAACTTCTAAGCCAACGCAATCAAAAGATACAGCCGTTTATGCCACATTTTCGACACTCGCAAACGAATCAAAACCTACAGGGTACTTCCCGTAAACTCAGAATCTTGCGAAAAAATTGCGAAAAGCAATTTTTGGTTACATCATAATAATAAAATATTTAAAAAAAAATCAAACTTACTACTCCTTTCCTTACTTAAATACCTACAGATTTGTACGGAACCTTTGGTGCGCGAGTACGACTCGCACTTGGCCGGTTTTATATTAAATCTATCTCAAGAGAGAAACAGGAGGGCTACTACGAAACGTTAATCCGATATTTCGCCCGAAGTACTTTATGGTTATTTTAGTAGTACATTGAATTATAATCATGAAATAACTTGTATTTCACTGTTAAAATTCTTCCGATACTTCGGCCGAAGTATCGGATTTACGTTTCGTAGTAGCCCTCCTGACTGATTGACTGACTCATCAACGCAGAGCTGAAACCGCTGATCATAGAGACCTGAAACGTTGAGAGTATTTTTGTATAACGTAGGCATCCTATAAGAAAGGATTTTCCAAAAATTTACACGGAAAATCGAAATACACGCCAACGAAGTTGCGCGGTTTCGCTAGTGCAAAATAAAACAATGTATTTCCACAATGAAACATCCATTTTACATCAAAGAAATCTTCCGAGACACTCAAGTGATTTTAACTAAGTTACCGCTCTTTTCACGGCCTCCCAAGCCCCATTTTGTCCATTTATCTTGGTCCAATTTAATAAAATTAATGACTTCCTTCTTCCATTTTAGTTTGGGATAAGTAACCGAGATTCGGCTTAATCTGTTAGCTTTTATATTGATTGGAACAATGGTTAATTGATTATTATTTGCTGTCACGACCGCAGCAGGGCCCGATTCTACTAAACAAATGCACCAATTGGCTCTCAATGGTGTCTCAATCGTGTCTCAATAGAATGTCGATAGTGTATCTGTGGAATAGTTTATGACATTTGTTATGGACTTAAACAATAACATAATGTCTAACTTATTGTCGACTTTCTATTGAGACACGATTGAGACACCATTGAAAGTCCATTGGTGCATTTGTTTAGTAGAATCGGGCCCCTGATCGCGCGGTTCCTTTGTTCTCGATGGCCCGGTGGTGCATTGGTAGTGATCCCATAGTCAGCGTCAGAGGACGGCTCGATTCCCGCTAGTGGCAAACGTTTATGTGACGGATGTGTTTATCTTGAGTTTAGGTGTTTTCTATGTGTTATAACCATCGAGTACTTAGCCCTTTTGAACAGAGACGCCTGATAGTAAGCCATCACCGTAGCCTATAGACGTAAGCAATACCGGAGGTTTCACTCACGCGTTGCCAACCCTCCCAACCCCTCCAAGTGGAGCTCTGGAGACCTTACTCACCGTAGGAACACAACATGGCCGAAACCAATGCTATTTGGCTACGATCTTCTGTAAGGTGGAGGTCCTTCCCCAGACGGGCTGCTCCGATTTGAGCGGATTATCCGCTGTGCCCTACCTCTCTTAATTTGATACATACTCGCTGGTTATACATGCATATAACATACTAGGTAGCGAAAGTCGCGTTGTCTGCGTGTATACCGCATTCCCGTGGCAATTTCAGAAAATCCTTATGAATAAAAACCTTCCTCTTGAATCACTCTATCAATTGCCGAAAACTGCATTAAAATCCAAAGTGTACAGACAGCGGAAGCGACTTCATTTTTCGCCAGAAACTTACGTATTTTCGTTTAAAAATTCGTTTAAAAAAATTAATGTTCTTTTATATAAAAATACTTGCACAAATGAAATTCAAAATGTATTATCTGTGGCTTGCTAATTAAATTTGCTTATGCATTACACGAAACAGTTTCAGCTCGACGGAAATAAACTGAATTTTTGCAAAATGCAACTTTTAAAGCTCCCCGAGTGTGTGATAAAGCTCGTTTCTGTGAACTTAACAGAATTGAGAGCTACGTGCCGAGTGTTTAAAACTAGGATAGAACTGTTATGCGATTATTATAATCCTTTGTTTAATGGTAGATCAATTTTTTTGTATATGCATCATCCATAAATGTGAAAGAATGTTAGTTTATCCTTCTTTCACGTCGAATTTAACGTACGGATAGACATGGATTTTTTTGGAGATATGCGAAGGTCTTCTCCAGACCTTCACATATATCCCGGTAAAACATCTGAATCCCACGGGAAAAATAAAAATTATTATTATTAAACAGATCCTCTGGAAGACGCGGGCAACTTCTTCACAAATATTACTTATTTAGATTAAACTGTGGCGCAATTATGCTTTCAAAGATGATGTCGTTTTGATGTCAATAATATGTAGATCCCCAGTTGACATGGTTTTTAAATGGCATTATGCTATAACAATTCAGTATCTCATTTTTGACATTTACGTGATACTGTTTTATGTCTAAAAGTGGAGTGTAATACGCGTTTAAGGTGATGTCATGTGATATCATTTTGATATCGCATAATCCGGAGAGCATTATACGAAATAGTCTGTAATGTCAATCTGTGACATCAAAACGACATCATAATTTGTAAGTATAATAGCACCACAGTGGGGCAATTCACGTAACAAGAACCGATTCTAGTTCGGTTCGACGACACTCGCTGTCTCACTCATACAAAATAGGAATTGAACGGGACAGCGAGTGTCGTTGAATCGAACTAGAATCGGTTCTTGTTGCGTGAATTACCCCACTGTTCTGTTTACAATTTCATACTATTAAAATATGATTAAATAACCTTTTCTTTACAGAAACCAGTTTTCAAAATCGCTCAGAGTCTGATGACAGCGATAGTACTTCAAAGGCCACGGTATCAGCAATGCCCCGGCGTAAGTTTCTTTTTAAATTACAGGGTTTTTTTACGCCATTTAATTTACCAGTGGCATCGAATGCTTAGACCTTTTGAATAGAGACGCCTTCAATTCCATTGGGTTTGTCCAAATGTGTTGGTATTTTGTTTGTATATTTAAATCGCTCACTATTTTAAAATTTCAACCTCTATTTTTGTTGCGCACGCAGTCATTGACAACTGAGATTTGAGGACAATAAATTATTATTATTATTTATATATACCACACAGGTGGCAAAGAAGCATACGTACGGCCTGATGGTAAGCCGTCACCGTAGCCTATAGACGCTTGCACTACCGGGGGTATCACTCACGTGTTGCCAACCCAACCCCTCCCAAGTGGAGCTCTGGAGACCTTACTCACCGTTGGAACACAACATGGCCGAGACCAATGCTATTTGGCTACGATCTTCAGTAAGGTGGAGGTCCTTCCCCAGACGGGCTGCTCCGATTTGAGCGGATTATCCGCTGTGCCCTACCTCTTTTAAACATCTACGATCTTCTGTAAGGTGGATTTTTGAAGAAAATAACTTACATTACGTCTCTATTAGATACATCATACATACTGGCTGACCAGTAGCCATTTTGCTTTTGTTTCCAAAGTGGTGGTTTTTTGTAGGGTAGATTAATTAAACATTATGTACTTTGACTAGGAAAAGTACCTGTGAAGGCCTCTCTGAATATAATTATTTGATTCTTGATTCTTATGTAGCGATCAGACATTGACTGTTTCACCTGATGGTATGCGATGACGTGGTCGAGGGTGTAGCTGGCTGACTCAATTGCCACTCATGCCTTAAACTGATCTGAATTATACCTATCGTAGATACCTGCTTTGGACACAACACAGAGTCCGTGTAGTGTCCAAAGCAGGTTTCTAGGATAGGACAGTGTTGTTTTGTAATAAATATTATTTCTTAAGCTGGGGCTACATTAGCGGGCTACAACGAATTTTGACTGTGAAAATCTGCTCACTGTATTCACGATTTCATAATTATTACGTATGTATAACATTGTATTAAAAAATGTACGCACCTATCACAAAAAAGCATAAAATCCACGCGCAATGTTGAAACTTTGTACACACAGTCTACCTCGTTTCGTTGGGTCTATCCAAATATTGAATTTCAATATTTTTACATTCCAAATAGCTTTTGTTATTATCAGAAATACGCGGGTCAACTAACAGTCAATTAAAAATAGTACTTAAAAAATTTACTGCGTGGTCCACGTAGAATTGTATAGAAAAACATTTATTTGTCGTTCAGCACAAATTATATTCAAGACGTAATGATTGCTATTGGTTGCAAACAAGTAGCAATTTTTTTACCGAGTTGCTACTCATATTGTTCCACGTGCATTGCTATTTACGTTGCAATTGCGAGCGTTGCTGTTGGTTTATACGATGATCCATCTCACTCTGTCAATGTCGAAAATGTGCGAGAGGTATAGGCCCGGTTTCCACCAAAGCTGAGAGGAGATTTCTACATTTTTATGTAGAACTAGCTATTACCCGCGGTTTCGCCCGCGTAAAATTAGCCTATGTTCGACTCTGTACACCTAACAATATGTATGCAAATTTTCATAATGATCGGCTACTCAGTCAAGTTGTGAAGGAATAACAAACAAACAAGCTCACTTTCTCATCTATATATATAAAAGAGAAAATCACTGACTGATTCATCACGAAATCTCCGAAACCACAAGTGCCAGGAGTCTCAAATTTTGCATGGGGGTTTCTTTTGGGGCGTAGGTGCTCACTAAGAAAGGATTTTTGGAAATTCATCCGATAAGGGGGTAAAACGGGGGTGCAAAGTTAGTATGAAACTTTGCCGTTTTTGAAGTTATTCGAATGAAATTCAGCATGAAGGTTCTTTACTGAAAAGCATGAAGCATGAGTAAAATTTTAAAAAAAAATTCATCCCTTAGGGGGTTAAACGGGGGTGCAAAGATAGTATGAAACTTTGCCGTTTTTTAAAGTTATTTGAATGAAATTCAGCATGAAGGTTCTTTATTGAAAGGCATGAAACACGAGTAAAATATTTTTCTCAAAAAACATCCCGTATGGGGTTAAACGGGGGCGCAAAGTTAGTATGAAACTTTGCCGTTTTTAAAGTTATTCAAATGAAATTCAGCATTAAGGCTCTTTACTGAGAAGCATGAAACATGAGTAAAATATTTTTTTCAAAATTCATCCCTTAGGGGGTAAAACGGGGGTGCAAAGTTAGTATGAAACTTTGCCGTTTTGAAGTTATTCGAATGAAATTCAGCATGAAGGTTCTTTAGGCGATACGAAGTTCGCCGGGTCAGCTAGTTTATAATATTAGTATGTTCTCGTGCCGCACGCGAGCAAGCGGGGCGCGGCCGATCGGAGATGACATGTGTGTACTTGTGTAGACGGCTGGCGCATCTCCTGCCCACTGTGCCCACACTTTGGTGGAAATCGAACCTTACTCAGTATTCGTTTGGTAATGAATCAGTGTTTTTTAATAAACTGAGTTCTTAGTACAAGATTTTTGGTCACATTCGAACGTGTTAATGTTTACAAGCCGACCAAAATGTAAAACTGTTTCATATTGTGAATTTATCAAACGCGTGTTACATATCCAACTTAGCCGGGTTACTGACTTCGAAACGTGAGTAAGTAAGCCGCATAATGTTGATATGTAGCACGCGTCTTATAAATTCGCAACATGAGAGTTCTTTTCTATTTGGTCGGTTTGTTTACGTCGACATGATCGAATGTGAACAAAAAAACTCGTACTAAGCACTCTGAAATATTCTTTTTCTTTCACAGGTCATTGCAGAACACCGCACCATAGATAACAACAGAAATACGTATAAAATAAAAGATGTATAAAGTTTTGTAAAAATAACATTAAATCATAGATCACTTAGGTTACATAGACTGTAAATTCTTGTTACGAATTGGAAGTTTACATTGCTTGCTTTGACAACCCGGTTGTGCATTGGTGACCTGAGGACATCAGACGACGCGAATTCGATTCCCGCTCAGGACAAACATTTTATGTATAAGTGATCAATGATTTAATAATTAATTTTCAATGTTAAAGCATATCATAATTGAGACATTTCTATTATATTTAAAAGTGTTAAATTTTCGGAAGATAAAATCATTTCTAATCTTAGATTTTAAGTTAACTCAAAGTGTTTAAGTAAAAGACTGATGTTTTGAAATAATAATTAAGGTGAATTTGCCAAATGTTTTGTCCGTTTACCAGTTCTGCGTGTATTACTGCCATACGTCTTTAAACATATAAATTAAAGGTGCGACTACATTTGTATCAATCTATAAATATATCGTGCGTATGTTTAGAGACAATTTACACTTGTGTAAAGAATCATCTTTACGAGCGAGACAATTGCGGCGATTATCGTCGTGCCACGTATTTCTATATACTCTCTATGAATGTGTCTCCACACGGCGATGTTATCGCGGCGACACGACGAGTGGACGTCGCGCGTAGTCGTGTCGCCGAGGTATCGTCGCTACTGGTGGCGCGCCTGATATCTGCCTTGTCAATTTTTGTTAGAAGACTAAAGATCTATATATTCACATTGAGTAGTGCGTGTGCGTAGCGCAAGTGACGAGTGATTAGTAGAAAACACTTGTGGGCAGCGCTCACTCGTCACATGCACTACTTACTCGCTTCCTAAAATTTGAAAGTCTGCTAAGTTAGAAGTTTATTGTCTTACACATACCAAAAAAAAAAGGATTTGGACATAGAAAAGGAAATTTTTGGAATTGTTGGTGAAAACGTACAAAAGCCCGTTAATGTAGTCGCACCTTTACAACTTGTAATATTTTGTTAAGTACAATAAAATGTCTAGTCTACTTCCGAATAAGCAAAATAGGAATTTAGTTTTTGTTTTTAGAATGTTTTAGTATATAATATCAAAACAGTAATAAATGTTTGAGGTATCAGTTTTGGTGTTTTCTTAATTTTTTTATAAATAAATATAAAATAATAAATATATAGGAACATATCACACAGATTGAGCTAGCCCCAAAGTTCGAGACTTGTGTTATGGGATACTAACTCAACGATACTATATTTATAACAAATACATATATAGATAAACATCCAAGACCCAGGCCAATCAGAAAAAGTTCGTTTTTCATCATGACCCGACCGGGGTTTGAACCCGGGACCTCCTGGGTAGCGGTCTGGCGTGGTAACCATTACGCCACGGAGGTCGTCAATGAGTCAATGGCGCTTACGTAGATGGCGCTGACAAGCATACAAAGTTGCGCGGGTTTCGCTTGTAGAAGATAATTAAAAAGCGTTAAGCAGGATAATACATTATAATTCTTATCCCACAAGTTTCTACGAACACGCTCTAGAAATGCTTGCTTCTCACATTAAATTTTCACTATGCAACATTTCAAGCGCTCACAGCCCCAATGGAATCCATTACGCTAACTCCCAGACGTATTAGATCGGATCGCGTTAACTTGGAGAATTTTAATGCTAACTTAATAACATGGTGGTATTTTAACTTGTTCAACTTGGTCGATTCTTGCATAATACCTCTATATATAAAAATATTGTTATCCAGGTTTTAAATAAATAACCACGTATTTCGTTGAGCAAGAATTCTTTGATAAACTAACGGTCAAAATTAATATCGGTGAACTCGATCTCGGATGTTTACGTACAAAAAATGTCACTTCAAAATGTCAATGTATTGAATTTTAATCTTAGATAGCAAAGTGTCTATCCGGATCGATTATTAATTTTAGCTGAATTATTAAATAAGCGAAAAAACAATGACAATGACTTTTATCGATCAACCCAAGATTAGACAAAATGGGAGAAAAAACAACGCACGCGCCAAAAGGACTCACAGTTTATGAAACAATTGAAAACCAATTGTCGTTATGCACTGAGTTATAAATCTACGCAACTCACTGTTGGCGACTAATATAGTATTTTCTTTTTATTAAACACAAGTGCCCAGAACACATAAAAGCCTATTAAAAATTATTTTAAAAAAAAGATCACCGAAAAAACAAATTGAAGATCTTCAAACTGGAGTACGAGTATTTATGAAATGGGATACGTACATTTTACGACACTAAGGCGCGTAGCACACACGAACAAGAGTCGAGTCAGCGTCGAGGCGCGGGCGCACAAGCGGAGCGTCGCATTTGGATTATAAATACAATCAAAATAGGTCAACGCGCACTGCCAGGGTCGCGGCGCAGTTGCGCCTTGACTCCGCCTCGTCTCCAGCGGCAGTGTGCTATGCGCCTAAGATACAATGTATGAAGCAAGCAGCGTAATACTAACCTCCATCAACCCAAGATCCATAGATCTGTGATCCGTTCCAATATACTTGACCTCTCCAGTAAAATTAAACGACTGAATTAATTTGTCATTTCCTATTGTGATAACATAATGTTCCGAACCTTTAGGTCAAAGTTCGGTTTTGCAAGCCACATTAGAGCCCACCACCACAGCAACACCGGGATGGACATGAGGAGTCGCCATCGCCGGATACGGCTTGGACGACACGACATGATGAACATAATTTTGATTTATCGCAATAAAGTGAATTGTTATCGATTCATGTTTATTTCATATCGATTTACGTAGCAGGACAACCTGGGGGAACAATTTATAGCTGTCTTGGAACTCACAACGAATAAAATAAAAAAATAAATTTGACGGAGTGTATTGTAAGAACTAAACCCTGTTTTTCTTAACTTGACCAATGTAGTAAACAATCTTAGCACGTCTTTTTAACGAAAATAGGCAATTAAAATTAACATTCACACCCAAATAATAATAATATGTTTAGTTGGAAATGGCATTTAACACAACACTCTATTATTCTATTTATCGATTTTACACATGGATAATTGAATAAAAAGACACGCTAAGATTGTTTACTACATTGGTCAAGTTAGGAAAAACAGGTTTTACGTGGTATGCTCACAGTCATAGTACAAAAAAGCATTTGGTAAATAAACAATACAATAAAAATATTGCACCGAAAAAATAACAATAAAAAGAGAACGCAATAGGTGGCCTTATCGGTATGCAATGTCTTCCGGGCAACCTTAGCGTATTGGGACAAGCCCACGGCACAATCCCACAGCTGTGTCTCCTGCATAGACAGACTCATCCTCAGATTGACAATAAGCAATGGAGCTTATTGACGTCCCGGTTAAGAAACTACAGCTGTTGAACTCACAATTAATTTAATCAGAATTTAGACGGAGTAGGAAGTGTCAAAAGGACCTCCTTGACAACTACGTGAGAGACGTCAAATTGAAACAAAAGGCATTAGACTTCATTAGAGCCTAGTAGAGAGACAAAAAAAAAACAATTGGAAAATAATTATTTAAAGTACGGAACACCAGAAGTTATTATAATAATCCATCAGGATTGGAAGTACTCTTGGGATGTACGGAGTGAAAATTTAATGTGATTAAAGGGTAACTTTAGCGGATATGTGGTGCAAGCGCTATGCCAGAGATATCAGAACGTACGTGCGTAGAAGAGCTATTTAAAATTGAAATTACCACTTTTTGTTAAGTTACTTTGCATGCCTAATCTGGATATATTTAAAACCTTGGCAGATCTTTGTTTTTAAATAAAAAATGCTAAAATTCATAGCATGACTGAATTTTCATTCATTTCTGTTACCCGGTGGTCATTTCGCTCTGTTTCTGAAATGGTTTTATTTAATCCTAGTGAAACCTGCGCAACTTCGTTTGCGTGTGTTTATTTATGCACAGCAGCGCCATCTGTATCAGACTTTTGACCAAATCCTACGGGAATCGCGTACTTTTCGGGATAATAAGTACCTTATGTTAATCCAAGGTATCAGCTACCTACATACCAAATATCATAAAAATTAGCCTAGCCGTTTGAGCGTGAAGAACGAACATACACACAAACTTTTGCCTTAATAATAATTAGTATGATTAAAGAAATATGCAACTAGAAAAGGTATTTGCGTGGGTCTAGTCTATAAACGATTTGACTTTGAGCAATATCGGCTTTCCAGTCTATGTGAAATTATTTATATCTTTGACGTTAGGTAGGAGTATGGCAATGGTTTAGCTGTTTGAGTTATTACAACGTTGGATTTCAAGAGTAAATCTCGTTAAAAGCTCGGTACTTGCATTCTCACACATCCAACTGTATTTACTTAGTAGACTCATATAAATTCCTTTTATATATAGTTCTTACTAATACAAAATGAAAGTTTTTTTTTTTTATACCACACAGGTGGCAAACAAGCATACGGTCGGCCTGATGGTAAGCCGTCACTGTAGCCTATAGACGTAAGCAATACCGGGGGTATCACTCACGCGTTGCCAACCTTCCCAACCCCCCTAAGTGGAGCTCTGGAGACCTTACTCACCGTAGGAACACAACATGGCCGAGACCAATGCTATTTGGCTACGATCTTCTGTAAGGTGGAGGTCCTTCCCCAGACGGGCTGCTCCGATTTGAGCGGATTATCCGCTGTGCCCTACCTCTCTTAATGTTGAAAGTTTGTATTTATGGATGTTTGTTAGTCTTCCAAGCAAAAACAGATTGATAGATTGACATAGTGAAACCACTCTAAAAAAGCACACAATAAAGCCATTAGTTTAGTTGTACGACTCATCTGTTCGATCGTCGGACAAGTGAGAATATTTTTAAAAGCTTTTATTTAACTTGACCTGTATGTATGTATGTATGTATGAATGTATGTATGTATGTATGTAAGGGTGGAATCTTGGAACGAAAATTTGAACCACTTCCCGTAGACCGATTGAGCTGAAATTTTGCTTAAAACTGTAGATCAGATGACAATACAATATTATGATAACAAAATTACGATACAGCCTTTTGTGTTCCGTTTTTCGTATAAAACAGTTCCGACCAAAAACCTATAGGGTACTTCCGGTTGTCCTAGAATCATGAAATTTGGCAAGAAGCAAGATGATGTAGTACAAGTACAGGAATAAATCTGAAAATCGTAAATTTGTAGTTACTTCTTCTTCTTTAAACAACCAATATAATGTGACCCTACCCTTGGTACATTTTACATTGGTACATGGCTCTTTTATACCGGTTATGAATTAAAATGTATTTTATCTATTACTAGCTTTTCCTCGCGGCTTCGCTCGCGTTAATTTTATGACATAGATCTCGTTTGACAACAAAACAACCCATAGCGCGACTTGTGGCGCCATCTGTTGGCCGATAGCATCCCATACAGCGCCCTTTATAGTAGAAAAAATATTTTCCCTTTGGATTGACATACTTTCACGGGTAAAAAGGTAGCCTATGTTGGGCTCTGTACCCCTGACATATACAAATTTTCATAATGATCAACTGATTAGTCAAGCCGTGAAGGAATAACAAACAAACAAACTCACTTTCTCATTTATAATATTAGTATGATAGTATGACTAGTATGAGGAGCTCGATGGCGTCGCTGTGTGTCACACTCTAATATGAACACACAAGTTAAGCGACGGTGACCCTAGCCAGCGTTTGGATGGGTTTCGTTATCTCGAGCTTCTTCGTGCTTCGGAGGGCACGTTAAGCCGTCGGTCCCGGCTGTTGTCGATAGATGACAGTCGTTAAGCCAAGTCGGTGGCCTTAGGGCGGTTTGAAAACACCGACCTCTGCCAATCCGCATTGGAGCAGCGTGGCAGAGTACGCTCTAATCACCTTCGATTGAAGGGAGACCTGAGACCAGCAGTGGGATGATTATGGGTTGATATGATGATGATGATGATGACTAGTATGATTATGGGAAGGAACCCTCATGCGCGAGTTCTACTTGCCCTTGGTCGGTATTTTATTTTTGATGGGTACATAAACCCGTTTAGTTTGTCGCAGGGTGACTGTAGTAAAATCAGGAAATTATATAGGTATTCAAATTGCTGGTGCTAGTTATCTATCTATATATATAAAAATGAAACCCGTTTTCCGTTGTCACGACATAACATGAAAACGGCTTGACCGATTTGGCTGATTTTTTTTTTAGAATATTCCTTGAAGTACGAGGATGGTTCTTACGGAGAGAAAAATTTAAAAATTCCCACGGGAAAGCGGGATACACGCAAACGAAATTGCGCGGGTTTCGCTAGTAACAAATAAATTCATTAGACAAGTACCGCCCCTCGACAATAGATGGCACTGCGAAACCTGTCCAGTGATAACTAAAAAGTAAAAAATAAATTAAAAGTAAAAAAATATATTTAAAAACAAGCTTTTATTTAATTGCGCTAAAAAGAATAAAATAAACTTTTCTTTTAAAATTTTAACTATCAACTTATAACGTCATTACACAATTTATATGACATAAAAGCTTGTCGCGAGATTTACCTGTTTAGGAAAACATAATTATCGAACTAACATTTATTCGTACTACGAGTAAATGTTAGTAATTAAATCTCGCGACAAGCTTTTATGTCATATAAATTGTGTAATGACGTTATAAGTTGATAGTTAAAATTTTAAAAGAAAAGTTTATTTTATTCTTTTTAGCGCAATTAAATAAAAGCTTGTTTTTAAATATATTTTTTTACTTTTAATTTATTTACTCATTTGTTCGACTTTTGTCGGATTTAGGTATTTTATCTAGAAACAAAATGGTCACGTGGAACTTCTTTTAGTCGCGTCGATCGACGTTTTTGCACGTTTTGACAGCATGGCATCGAAAAACAAGATAGAATCGATCAAAAATGCACCAATAGAGTGTCACTTGAATAGTTTTTGACATTTGGTATTCTCTTTAAGTCCGAGGTCATATCATTGACACACTCTCGAACTGCTATTGATCTTTTTGGTAGAATTTTTCATATAAAAGCGATTTAACTGAACTATTTCAATCGTCGACATTCCGATCATATTCCACTCTATAGTCAATACATTGAGATACTAGTTAACTTTTAGCAGAATACAAAATAATATGGCACTATGGAAATATAATGACAATAGGGTGGTGATGGTATTTTTTTATTTTTTTTTACGGGACAAGCCCACCACACATTCCCACCACTGTGCCTCCTGTGTAGCCAGGATCAACAACGGCGACCTCAGATAGACAATAAGCAACGACGACCTCCGTGGCGTAATGGTTACCACGCCAGACCGCCACCCAGGAGGTCCCGGGTTCGATCCCCGGTCGGGTCATGATGAAAAACGAACTTTTTCTGATTGGCCTCGGGTCTTGGATGTTTATCAATATATGTATTTGTTATAAAATATAATATCGTTGAGTTAGTATCCCATAATACAAGTTTCGAACTTACTTTGGGGCTAGCTCAATCTGTATGAATTGTCCCTATATATTTATTTATTTATTTATTTAATGAAGCTTATTGACGTCCCGGGGAAGAAAACTACAGCTGTCTTGGAACTCACAACGAATTTAATCAGAAAGAAGATAGTCGGAGTAGGAAGTGGTGATGGAATGGCAATAGTTGGTCGCCTGATTTAAAATAGCAAACTGACAGATTTAAATAAAATATTGGGCCCCTGGTCGCCGTCGCCGGCTGCGCCTACGTACAAGTAGCTAGTCTGGCCGAGCCCTTAAAACGGAGAATACCCAAAGAAAATTTATCCTTCCGGAACCTCTGAAATAGATGAATTGGAAGGCAACAAAATCCTTGGGGAATAAAATAGTAGTTTTAACAGAAATTTAGTAGATACCTCAAACTTATTTATTTAGCAAAGTTACTTGATTTAGGGGTCCCGCAGTCTGAGTTACGGTCCCGTGCCGTAGTTTAAAGTTTTCCAAGTAAAAACTGTAATGGTTCCGTTTAATTATAGGTTATATGATTTATCGTATTAGTTAATTCTTGGGGTGTAAGGTGGGTGTAAGTTAGTATGTTGGGTATGAAAATATTTTATAGTTAAGCCCTGTTTCATAACTTTTGGATAAGTTCTGGTTAACTTATCGTATAATGTATGTCGTCTACATTGTCATTATTCTTGTGAAGTAAAAATGCATCCATACTAATATTATAAATGGGAAAGTGTGTGTGTCTGTTTGTTTGTCAGTCTTTCACGGCAAAACGGAGCGACGAATTGACGTGATTTTTTTCAGTGGAGATAATTGAAGGAATGTAGATTGACATAGGCTACTTTTGTCTCTTTCTAATCGCCCACTTCCCTAAAATGGGGGGTGGAAGTTTGTAAAGAGCATTCCGCAATTTTCTTGGAAATCTGCCCCTAATCCCTTAAAAGAGGGGGTGAAATTTTATACGGGACTTTTCGCAGTTTTCAAGGTAAGAAGTAAGAGGAACCGTGTTACCTCGAATTTAACACAAACGAAGCCGCGGGCAAAAGCTAGTAATACTTTAAATTAAATGATGATATTGTTTCAAAGTATAATAAATATATAGGGACAATTTATACAGATTGAGCAAGCCCCAAAGTAAGTTCGAAACTTGTGTTATGGGATACTAATTCAACGATATTATATTTTATAACAAATACATATACAGATAAACATCCAAGACCCGAGGCCAATCAGAAAAAGTTCGTTTTTCATTATGACCCGACCGGGGATCGAACCCGGGACCTCCTGGGTGGCGGTCTGGCGTGGTAACTATTACGCCACGGAGGTCGTCAAGTATATATAGTAAGTGCATACAAATCAATTCTCATTATTCCGCTTTGATTTATGCAGTGTGCATGGAAGGCGCAATGCCGTAATAATATGCAGAGTTGATGAATGAAGATATAGCGAATACTGCAGACTAAATTATGCTACAAAGTTAAAACGGACATATTTGATTGAGCACCTTATATTCTATTAAAACTATATTTGATTTATGAGTAACCCAACAACATTAATGCTAATGTTTTCATCAAAAATTCCTATAATTTAAAAGTGTCTTAAAAGCTTTCTCTATGTCCAAATCTTTGTTTTTGGTACGTGTATGACAAATAAAATAATCGATAAAAATACGGTTTTCCTGAACCTTAAAACATGTAATTGTAATTTTTGAAACGTTAACCTCTTTGTATTATGTTGGCTCTACACTTTCATGACGTTGACCGAAGTCAAATGATGTGATCACGAAGTTAGAAGTCAAAGGTACAGGTAAAGTAGACGTCGAACCACACTCTCGTTTTCGCTCTTCGCAAGAGTATAGAACCGGCATTATAGTTTTAGAACAGACATCTCTGAAGTTTATTACTACATGGATTGCTACGAATGCTACGCAGATTTTACGAACCCCCACTATATTGCGCTACACGCTAAGAATATTTAAGTATCTTCTACGCTATGGACAATACAACCGCCTACAACGAGACTGATCCTACAACCAAATACTATAGAAGACTAATACCCACAGCTCTTGACGTTTCTCATACAATGACTTGGCAACCTCCGTTCACCTCATGCCGCTAGGGGCGCTATAACATTTTGCATACAAAACGCACAAAAGTTTTGAAATCGTTCACCTCATGCCGCCCTCATGCCGTAGGGGCGCTAGTGTCGCGTCTTGCCCGAATTCTTCCGAAGCTGTGGGTATTAGTCTTCTATAGTATTTGCTACAACTGCCCTCTACAATATATTCACTACGAATGCCTGCTACGCTGCGCTACGACAGCCTTGAATTCGATGGATGCTACGAACGCATTCTACGCTACGAACGTCTTGTACGCTACGAACACCTTCTGCGCTACGCCTGATAACTGACTGAGACAGCTATAAGAGTATCCATTGATGTGAATAAATATTTGTTAAAGCTTTTCGTATATAAATATGAAAGTATGTTTGTTGGTTATTCGTTCATATACACTATGAAGCCGATTTTTATGAAAATTTTATACGTATGTTACGAGTACAGATTGAAATTACCTTATTGTAACGGGATACCAATTTTGTTTTTTTGACATGGCGCTGCAATCGTACTATTAAATACAAACAATATGCCAACAGCTAGGTTACTCTGCATAGCAATCGCGATTTTAATTTCAATTCTGTATAATTTCAAATGCAAAATTAACAGCAAATCCTAAGTCGTACCCTTGAAATTTTATACTTTACTAACTATTTGGTTAGCATACAATCCGATTTAGTTTAGTATTTAGTAAGCCCTAGTCTAGCTGTAAAGAGTATCTAAAATTAACAATCCAATGGCGATCGGGCGGAATTGTCTTCAAGAGTAAGGGGGCTGATGTCGCTGATTTTTTTTAACTCGTTATAATTAAACTTTCCCAACTCAATCCTTTAAATCATGGGCAAAATGTACTCTTGTTACATTTAAAAATAAAAGTGTGTATGCTCTCCAACAACACTACACATTTCGCTCGAACGGACTCTATGTGACGTAGGTACTAACTATAGTATATTGAGTTTATGTGTAAATCGAGAACTTGCAACCGCATCTCTCGCGTAAATCTTGTCTGTGTTTGTATTCGTGCACATGTGCTGTAACGAACTGCTTGTAGACGGTACTATCGGAACTCACGTATTTTTCGAATGAATATCACATAATCTAAATGACGTCACGTTTTTTGTTGGAAACCGAATATAATTCAAAAATACTATTTGGATTCAACGACGCTTTCTAGTTTTAGCACCTGAGTAATCTTATTTATAATATCATAAAACAAGTTTCGTGTGATAATTTTTTTTTTAAATCAGTCGAATACCAATCTCTTGAAGGAGTAGATGGGGCGAGTGAATCGAGTGATAAAACAAATGTAGTATAATTTTGAATTATTACAGAGGTTAAACTTAACAAGTTTTTAAGGTAGGATTTAATTGATACGTCTATCATATAAGTGATTAACATTGTAATCTTTATGAGAAATAAATATCTTAAACCTTAAAATAGCTAGCCGGTCACCTGATGGTAACCAATCACGTTGCTCATGGACATCCACGACTGCAAGATTTTGTATGCGTTGCACCTATGAAGGAATAAAAAGGGAATGACAGTTGTTAGATATGTAACTAAACATCCATCTTTAGTGCGTGTCGTGTCTTTCGGACATGAGTAGGTGTGAGATCAATTAAACACGTTAGTTGGTTGCACACTGTTTATTGCGTCTTCATCACGGCCAACGGAGGCGAAGGCCCGCGGAGACACACACCTACACATGTCCGAAAGACACGACACGCACACAAGATGGACGTTTACTTACATATCTAACAACAGTGAAAAAGGGAAGCAGCAAGCCTAACTCCCTTCAGACTTCCGACTCGCTCGCTCATCGAACGAAGCAAAGAATAGAATAGAATAGAATATATTTATTTGCATAAAATATGGTTGATACAAGGATGTTGAAATAAATAGTTAAAAGTTTCACATATTTTGCCAACATATTTGGCGTGCAAAATGAACAATGTCATTTAGAATTACTACATAAATACAAAGCGACATATCACCGTTAATTCACATCGATATTCTGGGTTGTACTGCCCCGGTCGAGACAGACAATTTTCGAGTCACTACCACTTTATAAACATGGAAAAACATTTGAAATTAACAATACATCAAACATTTCAATTTCAATATTTATTACGTACCTACCACACAGTATGTAAGTTGTTACAGAATAATGATTTATAAGTAAACCCTATTTCTTTTAACTTGACCAATGTAGTAAACAATCTTACCATGTGCCCTTCTCGGGCATAGCAATTAGGAGAGAGGAAGGCGGTCTAGATAGATTTTTTAATTTTTAATTTTTGAAATACTATTTATGTATGTATGTCTTTATATTATTGTGTACCTGTGTCAAACATTTCTATAAATGATTTACAAATTGACGAGCGATACAAAAATAGAGTTGAAATTACGCGTTCGTTCCAAGTCACACGTATTTACGAAATGGCTTTCTTCCTAGAACTTTTTAATAATATTTTCGAAATATAATAAAGCTACAAATAATGCTGGCTGCATTTTATTGTAGACGTGTAGGGGGTGTAAACAGCCTCTTGGATTGGCTGCATGCCAGCCGCAGCATATGACATGAGTTAGATAAGGAATAATAAATGTGTTGGTAGTTTACGAGCATATCTGGAAAAATATTATTATAGATATGTTTTAATTTATTTTTATTCACTGACCGTTGGCAGGCAGCGGCTTTCCGTGATTTTCTTCGGTCTTATATGTTACTTTATGCGGTCAATTTTATTAGAACAAATGTTATTTGACGTTGTTTTGGAGCGCAGTTCGTAATACTGCGCTGCAAAAAGTTACCGTGTGACGACACACAAGCAGAATCAAGTCGACAGAATTGAAATTTAAATAAAAATTAAACTAAAACCAAATAAGTTTACCTTTCCTCTCCCTCCTCTTCATCCTCGCATTTCCAGAACGTTATAATCTAGCTTAAAATAAACCGAAAAAAAAATCGCGTGAAAACTTTCACATTTTTCCACATGATTTCCGGAATAAAAACTATCATATATCCTTTCTCCAATCTCCTAATATCCCCATATCATCGATTATAATGAGGTGACCGGTCGGCTTGTTTGTCTATTATAATAAAAATAAAATAAATGCCATATTCATCTCAATCCGTTCAGCCGTTTTAACGTGAAGACAGACAGAGTTATTTTCATTTATAATAATTAGTAAGAATTTATAAACCTTACGAATATCAATAGTAGTGGCTACATCACCGCAATATATTCTGCATGGGTGACCCTTTAGCATCATGGCATTGCAAGCTTATTAGCCAATGAAACTAATTTATCTGCTACTCAAATTTATTGATGTTGAGGAGTTATGCCCATGTTGTCCATGTTATAACTGAGATTGCCAACGTTTTATAACCTTTTTGTTTATGCCACAAAGGTGGCAAACAATCATACGGCCCGCCTGATAGTAGTTAAGACCGTAGCCTATAGACGCTTGCAATACCAGGGGTATCACTCACGCGTTGCCAACCCTCCCAACCCCTATAAGTAGAGCTCTGGAGACCTTACTCACTGTAGGAACACAACATAGCCGAGACCAATTCTATTTGGCTACGATCTTCTGTAAGGTGGAGGTCCTTTCCCAGATCCTCCTATTTGTGCGGATAATCCGCTGTGCCCTACCTCTCTTACCTTATATGAATAGTGAATGTAGTTCTTCTGGCAAATCGCCATTTTGTTTTATGATCACCAAGTTAAACGAACACACAATTTGAGCAACTATCAGCCAGTTTCTAAAACGCATTTTAATTACACATTAAGTCTCAAGCTATCTCTTTTTTTCTTACGTAGTTTGACAGTGACAGCTATGATTTAATGTATCATTAACTTAAAAAATGCGTTTCAGAAACAGGTTGTATGTATGACCCTATTATTCGGATGTATTTAAAAATCTCATACTAGCTAACAAAATCAATCGTCGTCCCCGACTGTTATCAATATGGCAGTCGTTACACAAAATCAGTGACCGACAGACGGCCGTCAGAGATTACAGTGTTTTAGGGCCTGACGGTCTGACGGAGCGATTCTTCAGTTTTCAGGCATTTGAGAAGGCACATTCGGTTTCAATTAATCTGTCTGCAGACGTAAACTTGACCGCAACCCGCTTGTAAATTAGGCATAGCAATTAAATTTAGATGGAACTTAACCGTCCTAGAAATTATCTAACTTGGTAATATTAAATTCGGAAGCTGCATGCTACAATCTGCTATTTCGTGAGCTAGGAGTCATTGCTACTTAGTTGTAATATTGAGCCATTTCAAAATCAATTTCTACGGCTCCGTTGTTTCATTTGCTACCCGCGGTGTTACCCGCGTTTAATGTGGTTAACAGCCAGCGCCATCTATATCAGATTTTTTACCAAATCCTACGGGAATCGCGTACATTTCGGGATAAAAAGTACCCTATGTGTTAATCCAAGATATTTGGCGGTGAGAGCCCTACGCTCCCGCAACAGTCCGGTGTCTCAGAAAAGGGTGTTAGTACACCCGAACTGAACTTATCAATTAATAATAAAAAATAAATAAAAATAAAAATAAAAACAAGATATTGGCTACCTACGTACCAAGTATCATAAATATTGTCCCAGCCATTTGAGCGTGATGATACAAACATACAGATAACTTTCGCCTTTATAATATTAGTTGGATTAACATAAAGTTCCTTTGTCAAAGTGAAAAGGAACGGAAGATTTATTATTTCACCAAAAATAAAATACACGAAATTCATTATAACAAACGGCTTGAAACTTTAGCCATATATCACATTGTTAAGTTGAACTTAGTACATAATTTATTGACGTCCTCAAGGATATCCCGTTCTAAGTTAATGTTCAGAATTAACATAATGTTGTAAGTTACATCTAAGATATTACTTAACTTGAAATTGTATGATGTTAGCCTACTTATGTAATAAGCTCTCTCTCATTGGAGAATATAATTTTGATTATCAAAGAACATTATTAAGCACTACACTAGACAAACCACTTCGTTTGAGTGTAATCCGTTTTACCGTGGCAATTTCTGAAAATCCTGACGTTTTATTTTTATTATCATATGAATACTATCATACTAAAGGAGAAAGTGAGTTTGTTTATTTGTTTGTTATTCCTTCACGGCTTGACTAAGTAGCCGATTATTATGAAAATTTGTATACATATTGTCAGGGGTACAGAGCCCAAAATAGGCTACTTTTTATCCCGTGAAAGTATACTATAGAGGGCCCTGTATGGGATAGGCTATCGGCCAACAGATGGCGCCACAAGTCGCGATATGGGTTGTTTTGTTGTCAAACCAGATATATGTCATAAAATTAACGCGAGCGAAGACGCGGGGAAATGCTAGTTGATAAATAAATTTTAAAGTAAAGGGAGGGGGGGGGGGGTCGGTCAGCTCATTCCTTTGTTGACTGTACCAGTGACCAGTTATTTTTTATGTATTTGTTTTGAACTAAATATGCATATTACAAGCTCATTAGAATCATCTTTTCTTATCCTACCTACTCCTATTTCAGCCTAGGTCCTAATATTCCGAATCCATTCTCACTTGGAGAGACATTATTTATTGACACCATTGATCACGGCTAATGAAGGAGGCTTTCTCGTCTTTGAATGAGAGCATTTTGACTCCGCAAAATGATTGCTACAAATTAGACTGATTTACTGATGTTAATTTGACAATGTCACTTTCCTTCCATTACGAACGTTAGTGGTAAGACACTGATTCTTTCTGTTGTCTCTGATCAAAGAAAATTGATCAAAATGTCACAAAAATCAAATTTCGACCAATTTCATTATATACTACTCTAGCGAACGCGCAACTTCGTTTGCGTGTATCTCGCTTTCCCATGGGAATTTCGGGAAATATGTCCTGAATAACTCTATCTATTACTATGATATTACTGAAGACCGTTGAGTAAAACACAACTACTCAACGAATTTCAGTAACCGAAAAATTGTTCAGATATTATTTTACAACTAAATAAGTAAGTTTAAAATAACATTTGATATTTATCTCATATTATAAGTTGTGCGTGTTTCGCGAGTAATTTAATAAAACTGTTAGTATTTATTTACTAACACGTACCATCTAAAAAAAACTTTAGTTTTTATTGTTAGTTTAGTTTAAATTTATTTTATAAAAGATTGTATCAATACGTAATTCATTGTATAATATATAATAAAATTCTATCTACCTATATATAAAATAAAAACTAAGAAAATAAATATTGGATGGTTCTCGAATCTCGTTCTTACAAATAGCATTGAAATTATGCCATCGTCGCCGGAGAAATGGAGTCAGCAAAAACGCTATTATCCCCCCCTTATCAGCGGCCACTGGATCTTAAATAATATTAATTTATCGTAACAAAGTACCTTCTTATCAACCATTGAAACGACATTGCCTTGATTACTTTTTTCTTTTTGCTACATTCGCTTTTTATACACCAAATGTTTTTGATTACTAATTTTTTGTAGTACATCGATGGCTTATTTATTATTATCGGTTCTTCTCACGCAATCTTGTTCTAAAAATAAAAATATATCATTTGAAAAGTGTGTAGATTAAATTTTTTTTTACAGCCCCGGTGGTCGAGTGCTAGCAATGGTCGCTTTATCCCAGGGGCCGCGGGTTCGAATCCTGCGCAAGGCAAATATTTGTTATGAAACCTTTTGTCCACTGTTTTAAACAGCTGTGTAGTAGGTTTTAGATGAAATGCTTTAGCATGCCAAGAGTTTCTTAATCCCAATACTGTTGAGAAGTAACACAAGGATCTCAAGATACCGATTTTAAAGTCATACCGAAGATACCGAGATGATTTTTCTCTCTATCCTCAGTATAAATACATATATAAGGACAATTCATACAGATTGAGTTAGCCCCAAAGTAAGTTCGAAACTTGTGTTATGGGATACTAACTCAACGATATTATATTTTATAACAAATACATATATAGATAAACATCCAAGATCCAAGGCCAATCAGAAAAAGTTAGTTTTTCATCATGACCCGACCGGGGATCGAACCCGGGACCTCCTGGGTGGCGGTCTGGCGTGGTAACCATTACACCATGGAGGATTGTAGGACGGGAGATTGTAGGTAACGCTATGAAGAGTAGTATTAAAGAAAACTGTACTTATATGCTACTTTATGACACATGACACTTCGGCCCATGGCAACAAGCAATTCAAGGCGTCAAAGTCTGAAAGAAAAGCGAGTAATAAAAACAAATATTATGTTAACTAAAATAAAAACGTAATACAAAATATCAATTATGATTTTCGTTTTCATTGCATGCCAAATATTATGTTCTTTGTGAGCCAGCAATGAGTATCGAATAATAAATTGGGTTGTTTTCCCCTAATTCGTCCGAAGGTTTCATGGTAAAAGGCTAAGCGGATTAACTTAATGCCTCTTACTGACTATTCCATTAAATGGGGAAACGGATCTTTTTACGAACTTATTAATGATCAGTTAGTGACGTCATCAACACGTCATGATTTATGACCGATCGGATGAGTAACAAGATATTCTATTGATTCAGGAGAGCTACTACGAAACGTAAATCCGATATTTCGGCCGAAGTATCGGAAGAATTTTAACCGTGAAATAATAAAGGTATTTCATGGTTATTTTAGTAATTCCTTGAATTCTATCCATGAAATACCTTGTACTTTATGGTTATTTTAGTAGTTCATTGAATTATAATCATGAAATAACTTGTATTTCACGGTTAAAATTCTTCCGATACTTCGGCCGAAGTATCGGATTTACGTTTCGTAGTAGCCCTCCAGTATACTGCCGTATTAAGCGGAAAAGTCAAACACGATACATCAGAAAAATAGATATATAGGATAGGTTTTATTTGCAAAACACAACAGTAGGACACCACAGTTGATTTTTATGCCGTTGAAAAGCTTAGAAAAATCCGCAAATAATGAACTTACCTAAATAGAAGCCGTCGCGTCCTAGTTTCGTTACTAAATGATTTAGTAGGTACTAGTGATTTTTTTATATACTTACCACTAAGGTGTCAAACAAGTAAACGGCTCGCCTGATGGTAAGCAGTCACCGTATAATAAGGCTTTTATGGAATGTAAAAATTCAAAGACCGACATTTGCGAACTCATGGGGGGGAAATAGTATCAAAAATCCTGTTGGTTAAATATTCAATGACTTACCGTTCTGTCAGTGAACAGTTCATAGGTCAAAAGTTCTTTGAGTGAAAAGTTATTGGTCAAAACATTTTGTTGGTTAAGCATTTACTGACGAAGTTTTGGTGGCGAAACGATGTGGGGAAAACATTATATGGATAAAAGGTTCATGAATCAAACAACTATTGGTAAACGATTTCAGAATCCATTTGTTCATCTCCCCGCGCTAAGTTATCGCTGATGGTGGAGTGGTACAGGCCAGGGTGCTCATGCAGTGGCACTCAGGCCTCTATCACCGCTCAGCCACTGCATGAGCACTCAGGCCTCTACCACTCCACACTGTGGACTTCTTGTGGTTGAGATAATAATGACACAAGAAGCTTGCCGCCGGTAGCCCCATTTTGACGCCGGGTTTAGCGGCGGCGTCATGGTCATGAGCCCTGACATTAAGTAATCTGTGCCCTGACTGTAAATCTTTGGCGAAATTCATATGCAGACAAGTTAAATTTAACAGACAAGCACTTATTTATAAATAAAGAACAGGCAAAGATTAACAGCGTGGCCACGAACTCGGTTTAACGCGGTGCGGTGAGCGGTAAGAACAATCGTGTTAAAAAATGATCAATGACGCAACAAGACACTGCACTTGGCGCAAAACAGTTTTTTGGAGCTGAGCCGATCGCCGCTAAATCCAAAAGTCGTCACTTGGTACTGGTTAAAACCTGTCATTCTCATTCTAAAAGAGAATTAAATAAAGTGTGAAAGTGACAGAAGAAAAAAATAAAACAACTATTATTACCCGCGAATTATAGACCCATATCTCTCGCCACTATAATAGCCAAGGTGTTGGACGGTTTGCTTGAGAGATCTTTAAGGAAACATCTTAAGCTGAATGACGCACAGTTCGGTTTTAGAGCGGGGCTTTCAACAGAAACAGCGATACTCTCCCTCAAGCATACCGTACAGTACTATACGACGAGGAATACGCCAGTATATACGTGCTATTTAGACCTCTCTAAGGCGTTTGATTTGGTGGTATATGATAAGTTGTGGGAAAAATTATCGATAGGAGACGGATTTGCCTGTTGAACTTGTGAGCTTGTTTCAATATTGGTATAGCAATCAGAGAAACTATGTTAGATGGGCAGGCTCACTATCGGAAGTGTACAGGTTGGAATGTGGGGTGAGGCAGGGGGGTCTCACGTCGCCCAGCCTTTTTAACCTGTACATGAATGGACTGATTGAAGAACTCAGCAGTGCCCAGGTTGGCTGTTCGGTACATGGAACTATTATTAATAACATTAGCTACGCTGACGACATGGTGCTTCTGAGTCCTTCAATTAGAGCCCTTCGGAAATTACTGGCCATTTGTGAGAGATACGCGTCGTCGCATGGCCTAAGGTATAATGGGAGCAAATCGAAGATTATGGTTTTTAAATCTGGTACGAAAACATATCAAGATGTGCCACCAGTTGTGCTTGATGGTAAGCCGTTAGAACAGGTTACGCAATTTAAATACCTTGGGCACTGCGTCGACGAGTCGCTCAAAGACTGTGCTGATTTAGAAAGGGAGCGTAGGGCGCTGTCTGTCAGATGCAATATGTTGGCCCGCAGGTTCGCTAAGTGTACGGATAAAGTAAAGATAACACTATTTAAGACATACTGCCAGTCTTTTTACTCTAGTGCCCTGTGGGTCAATTATACGCAGAGGGCATACAACGCCTTACGTATACAGTACAACAATGGCTTCAGGGCGCTGTTAGGACTGCCCAGGCACTGTAGTGCGTCGGATATGTTTACGAGGAGAAGCACTGATGGCTTTCAGGCTATTATGCGAAAGCGAATAGCTTCTCTGATGCATCGGATGCGTGGCAGCACTAACAGCGTTCTGAACACTGTTGCCACATGTGTCGACTGTCACATCATAAAGCAGTGGACTAAGTGTGTTGTACGTAGTTTAGATTAGGTAATAATGTTATAAATATGTGAATGTATGCTAACCCTAGTTTTTAAAGTCAATTTGTAATACTAACAAAATATGGATTATGGTCTGAAATAAATGAATATTATTATTATTATTACCATTATGCTAAAAGACAAATGGTTATAAATCGTATAAATAGGTATATAAGTGGTAAAAAGTAGTTGCTCTGTATATCCAGCATCACTGAATATAGCAAAAGCTTAAGAGGATTAACTTAATGGTTCTCTCGCAGGCTATTCTATTGATGAAACAAATCTTATCCCGTACATTACAGAATGAGGAAATGTTCTGTTAATGCAACCTTTCTTTTATTGGATTTCGCCCAATTAAGTAACTAATGCGAGAAACATTAGGGTATATTTTACTATACAGCCGTTTCTGAAACGCATTTTTAAAGTTAATCACACATTGAAATTATAATGACACATTTAATTCTGATCTTATGAAAACTGACTTTTAGTTAAACAGAGTTTATCCCTCGAACATTTCCAAAATTTATCCAAATAGAATGTTTTTTTAAAATGTCAAACAGTAGACAAACAAGCAAGCTCTTGATGGAAAGTGGTCACCGCCGACTATGGCCATCAGGAACACCAGTGGCGCTACCAATGCGTTGTCCACCAAGGAGGTTGGAGGAAAGGAAGGAGAAAGAGAAAGGAAAGAAGGAGGGAGAAAGAGGGGATAGGGAAGGAGTTGGGCTTCGAACTCTCACTCACCGAACAAAACGCATTGCTGCTTCACGTCGATATTCTGTGAGAGGGTGGTACTTCCCCGGTCGAGCTAGCCCATTTCATAATAATTGCTCTACTACTCCAAGATTAACCGGATTAGACCAATAGCAATGTAATAAATATCGTTACTCATTTGTTTAAAAAAAAATACTACAGTAAAAATATAATCCTCTCCATAAATATATATCCCACAAGCATTTATTAAGCCTACCTTACTTTGTGACCAGCCAGCCTAACATGCTTACACTCGAGATAGTTTCTCGCACGCGACAAAGCTTCTTCGCCAATAGCAATGCCTGTTTTGTCTACTGTAGACATAACCGAGATACGCTATTGGCAGAGCGGAGCCAGAAAATATTGTCGCGTTTGTCATGTTAGCCCGGCAGGTGGTGCTGTGTGAACTCTGTAGAATTTATTTCAACATTAACCATGACGCCGCCGCTAAACCCGGCGTCAAAATGGGGCTACCGGCGGCAAGCTTCTTGTGTCATTATTATCTCAACCACAAGAAGTCCACAGTGTGGAGTGGTACAGGCCAGGGTGCTCATGCAGTGGCACTCAGGCCTCTATCACCGCTCAGCCACTGCATGAGCACTCAGGCCTCTACCACTCCACACTGTGGACTTCTTGTGGTTGAGATAATAATGACACAAGAAGCTTGCCGCCGGTAGCCCCATTTTGACGCCGGGTTTAGCGGCGGCGTCATGGTCATGAGCCCTGACATTAAGTAATCTGTGCCCTGACTGTAAATCTTTGGCGAAATTCATATGCAGACAAGTTAAATTTAACAGACAAGCACTTATTTATAAATAAAGAACAGGCAAAGATTAACAGCGTGGCCACGAACTCGGTTTAACGCGGTGCGGTGAGCGGTAAGAACAATCGTGTTAAAAAATGATCAATGACGCAACAAGACACTGCACTTGGCGCAAAACAGTTTTTTGGAGCTGAGCCGATCGCCGCTAAATCCAAAAGTCGTCACTTGGTACTGGTTAAAACCTGTCATTCTCATTCTAAAAGAGAATTAAATAAAGTGTGAAAGTGACAGAAGAAAAAAATAAAACAACTATTATTACCCGCGAATTATAGACCCATATCTCTCGCCACTATAATAGCCAAGGTGTTGGACGGTTTGCTTGAGAGATCTTTAAGGAAACATCTTAAGCTGAATGACGCACAGTTCGGTTTTAGAGCGGGGCTTTCAACAGAAACAGCGATACTCTCCCTCAAGCATACCGTACAGTACTATACGACGAGGAATACGCCAGTATATACGTGCTATTTAGACCTCTCTAAGGCGTTTGATTTGGTGGTATATGATAAGTTGTGGGAAAAATTATCGATAGGAGACGGATTTGCCTGTTGAACTTGTGAGCTTGTTTCAATATTGGTATAGCAATCAGAGAAACTATGTTAGATGGGCAGGCTCACTATCGGAAGTGTACAGGTTGGAATGTGGGGTGAGGCAGGGGGGTCTCACGTCGCCCAGCCTTTTTAACCTGTACATGAATGGACTGATTGAAGAACTCAGCAGTGCCCAGGTTGGCTGTTCGGTACATGGAACTATTATTAATAACAATAGCTACGCTGACGACATGGTGCTTCTGAGTCCTTCAATTAGAGCCCTTCGGAAATTACTGGCCATTTGTGAGAGATACGCGTCGTCGCATGGCCTAAGGTATAATGGGAGCAAATCGAAGATTATGGTTTTTAAATCTGGTACGAAAACATATCAAGATGTGCCACCAGTTGTGCTTGATGGTAAGCCGTTAGAACAGGTTACGCAATTTAAATACCTTGGGCACTGCGTCGACGAGTCGCTCAAAGACTGTGCTGATTTAGAAAGGGAGCGTAGGGCGCTGTCTGTCAGATGCAATATGTTGGCCCGCAGGTTCGCTAAGTGTACGGATAAAGTAAAGATAACACTATTTAAGACATACTGCCAGTCTTTTTACTCTAGTGCCCTGTGGGTCAATTATACGCAGAGGGCATACAACGCCTTACGTATACAGTACAACAATGGCTTCAGGGCGCTGTTAGGACTGCCCAGGCACTGTAGTGCGTCGGATATGTTTACGAGGAGAAGCACTGATGGCTTTCAGGCTATTATGCGAAAGCGAATAGCTTCTCTGATGCATCGGATGCGTGGCAGCACTAACAGCGTTCTGAACACTGTTGCCACATGTGTCGACTGTCACATCATAAAGCAGTGGACTAAGTGTGTTGTACGTAGTTTAGATTAGGTAATAATGTTATAAATATGTGAATGTATGCTAACCCTAGTTTTTAAAGTCAATTTGTAATACTAACAAAATATGGATTATGGTCTGAAATAAATGAATATTATTATTATTATTACCATTATGCTAAAAGACAAATGGTTATAAATCGTATAAATAGGTATATAAGTGGTAAAAAGTAGTTGCTCTGTATATCCAGCATCACTGAATATAGCAAAAGCTTAAGAGGATTAACTTAATGGTTCTCTCGCAGGCTATTCTATTGATGAAACAAATCTTATCCCGTACATTACAGAATGAGGAAATGTTCTGTTAATGCAACCTTTCTTTTATTGGATTTCGCCCAATTAAGTAACTAATGCGAGAAACATTAGGGTATATTTTACTATACAGCCGTTTCTGAAACGCATTTTTAAAGTTAATCACACATTGAAATTATAATGACACATTTAATTCTGATCTTATGAAAACTGACTTTTAGTTAAACAGAGTTTATCCCTCGAACATTTCCAAAATTTATCCAAATATAATGTTTTTTTAAAATGTCAAACAGTAGACAAACAAGCAAGCTCTTGATGGAAAGTGGTCACCGCCGACTATGGCCATCAGGAACACCAGTGGCGCTACCAATGCGTTGTCCACCAAGGAGGTTGGAGGAAAGGAAGGAGAAAGAGAAAGGAAAGAAGGAGGGAGAAAGAGGGGATAGGGAAGGAGTTGGGCTTCGAACTCTCACTCACCGAACAAAACGCATTGCTGCTTCACGTCGATATTCTGTGAGAGGGTGGTACTTCCCCGGTCGAGCTAGCCCATTTCATAATAATTGCTCTACTACTCCAAGATTAACCGGATTAGACCAATAGCAATGTAATAAATATCGTTACTCATTTGTTTAAAAAAAAATACTACAGTAAAAATATAATCCTCTCCATAAATATATATCCCACAAGCATTTATTAAGCCTACCTTACTTTGTGACCAGCCAGCCTAACATGCTTACACTCGAGATAGTTTCTCGCACGCGACAAAGCTTCTTCGCCAATAGCAATGCCTGTTTTGTCTACTGTAGACATAACCGAGATACGCTATTGGCAGAGCGGAGCCAGAAAATATTGTCGCGTTTGTCATGTTAGCCCGGCAGGTGGTGCTGTGTGAACTCTGTAGAATTTATTTCAACATTATCTCAGCCACAAGAAGTCCACTGCTGGACCTAGGACTCCCCCAAACGCTTTCCAGTATGACCGGCTAGCTGCAACTTTGATCCAGCGGTCGCTTACGACTATCCGTAGGTCGTCCCACCACTTTTTACACCCAATTTATTTATTAATATAAATCCTTGTAGCTTAGAAACACCTGATCGTTAAATAATACATTTTTATTGCAACAAAACAGCAATAAAGCAAGCAGTAACTGAGGAATGAGAGTGAAAATATACTGGATGAATAAAAGCACTTCGATTTATTGTTGAAGTGGCTTGGGAGTAATGAAACTGAATAATGCATGTCGGTGAATATTGGCCGCCGGGGTAGGGCCCCCATCACTCACTAGACAGACGGATTTTCTATTACATTTATAGGTTACCTAGCCGTTGAGAAGATTTAATGACATTATACGCACAGAAGTCTGAAATTATACACTTTATTTTACAAAAATAGTAGTCAATTCTGTGATTTTTGTAAAATAAAAAGACTTCTGTGATTGATGATTTTACAAAAATAAATGTATTATTTGTGACTGTATGTTTTTGGTGTTTACGGAAGACGATTAAGATCAGTTGAAAATCTTTAAAGCTTTGTTCTTCTGATCGTAACGCACAACGCAGCGCTATGCTCACCTCACCTCACCGATCACATATTCATTTGAAAAACGCCTAGAAATGTATTTTGTTCCGTCGGTGCGGTAAGTGCGGTGAAGTGGGTAGCAGACACTATCAGATAGAAAAGGTATCATCAAGTCTTCTGTATATAAGGGACGCCACATACACTCGGGATTCCGAAACGGAATATCGAATCGTCAGAATGAGCCGCCGCACGACCGATGCGAATGGCGACTGGCGTTCCGTTCAAAATTAAAACGAATGTGTGACTCTATGGAAGAGATTTACAAAATCTATGGAAGAGTTGCGTTCGGAACGGACTCCGAATCGGTAAAACCGTTTCGAATCCTGAGTGTACGTGACAGGCTTGCAGCTTGTCGTTTTGACAGCTAAGATGTGAAATAAAGAAAAAGGTTTTGTCAAAAATCCCATTAATTCGCAAACTCCATTGTCACCCTACCTCGACCATAAGAGACTACCGTGTGATCACAACGATTAGATTTTCATGAAGCTTTGGTGTCGATGTGCTTTTTCCAGTATCCATGAATAATAATCCGTCGGGATATTGGCAATGTTGTACGCTCTGATGAAAGTGGTACACTAGATAATTCTTTATAAGGGAAACAGGGCGTTGAGGAAGTACCACCAGTACCCACCACTGTTAGATCTGAGAAGTACCCGTACTTGTTATGGGTAACTGGCTCGGCAACTCACGTATGCGCAGACCAACACACCTGCTCTCGCCCACGGCTCTCGCAATTCTGGTGCGCGTCCCGCCATACACCCCGTCCACACGCACCCAATTTTTGGGCCAATTTGATCTATTGTCCTGTTCTTAGTGATATCTAAAGAAAAGGACAGGTATACAAATTGACCAATTAGATTTGGCCGTGTGGAAGGGGTGTAAGATTCACGAGACAGTGTATGACATCTACAAACACTACAGTAGACAGTCAGGTTTTCAGTCGGTATGCCTCTCATTGGCTAAAGAGCAGACAGACCTTCGTCGCTTCCCCAAACGGCGGCGGCGGGAAATGCAGTCATGCATTTTTCTGACTAAACAAACAAAAACACCTCAAGGTAACCAAACGCCTCTGAAAATTATTTTACCAATAGAAGGCCACGTGGCTTTTGGCTTTCTATTTGTGAGTGTCACAGGCTGAACTAACGAGGCTAACGAACAAAGCAACGGGCGACAGTGATATAATCTTTACATTTTTATTGTCTTTTTTTTATGTCATACCGTAGACAAACAAGCAAGCGGGCCCCCTGATGGAAAGGGGTCACCGCCTATGGACATCAGTAACACCAGGGGCGCTACCAATGCGTTGTCCACCAAGGGGTTGGAGGAAAGGAAGGAGAAAGGCAAGGGAAAGGGAGGGGGAAAGACGGGATAGGGAAGGAGTTGGGCTTCCGGATCTCTCACTCACCGAACGAAACGCATTGCTGCTTCACGTCGATATTCTGTGAGAGGGTGGTACTTCCCCGGTCGAGCTAGCCCATTTCATAATAATTGCTCTACTACTCCAAAATCATAGTTTTTTTTTTTAAACATAGTTTTTACCAAAAACATTACATAGTATAAAACGAAGTCCCGCGGTCTGTCTGTTTGTCCCTATGTATGCTTAGATCTTTAAAACTACGCAACAGATTTTGATGCGGTTTTTTAAATAGATAAGAGTGATTCAAGAAGAAAGGTTTTTAAGTAGAATATATTCTAAAATTCCCACGGGAAAGAGGAAAGCGGGACATACGCAAACGAAGTTGCCCGGGTTTCGCTAATAAAATCATAAAATGTAAAGAGAAGTTCTAATCCTGCGTAAACCGGCTGTTAAGAAGCAACACAAAGCAATTAATATTAATTTAAATTTAAATTGTAATTATCTAAATTTATAATACTTACATTAATGTTTAATTCGCCATTTTAATTGCTCCTCGTAATTATGTAGCTGAACTTAATTCTAAATGGCTTCTCCCCTCTCCTCCCTTTAAGCAAGGAAGGCAGTGCCTTTATGTTAATAGGCTAGAATAAAAAAAAGGTTAAATTGTTTAATGTCGATTTTCTTTTCGTGTTTTTCGTGTGTTTAAAGGCGCTAGCCCACGGCTTTTTGTAGCGATGCTACTTTCGCGAGTTTGAATTGAAAATATTAAAACAACAGAAGCGCGTATTGGAAACAAAATGTCGTCATGGGTTAGCGCCCAAGCGATAGACATGGCGCGGCGTATTTCAAAACGCACAAACGACAAGACGCGTAGATGACGCGCTACGGCTCCTTTCATTCTGCAGCGTGTCGCCGGTCGCGACCGGTTGGGCCGGTCGGGGCGTGTCGAAAACACACCGCCGGTCGCAACCGGCCGCACGCGGCACTATGAAAGCCTCTATAAACCTTCATACAAATTGCGCCGGTCGCGTGAACATGCAACCGGCGACACGCTGCAAAATGAAAGGAGCCGTAGAGCCAGAGCACAAGGCGACATGGCGTGTTTTAAATGCGCAGAGGACGCGCGTTTCGTGTTACATTGAGCTCGTTGTATGTAGATGTCACGATGAAATGGTTGCAACTCTGCGATGGATAATGATACGCGCGTCATCTGCGTGTTTAAATTACGCCGTATACTGCTCTTTAGACTCGCTTCAAACGAGATTTAAACGCAACCCTGTCACTTTTAAAGACACGGGACGATCGTGAAACGCGCATTTACTACGCGTTTACGCGCAGATACAAGAAGGTACGACGCACGGCGTGAACAGCATGCCCCTCCTTCGCCCCTTTGTACGCGCGTATTTCGATATCCTCCCCATAGTCCCCATCCCCAGCGCTGAAAATGCGCGTTTCTTCTGCGCGTTAGAAATACGCCGTGTGTATTAATTATTTTAAATATTCAAATTTTTTGATAGAAGTTTGCAAACGAGCATGACAAATGCCCATTATGTTAGTTTATTAAAATGTCCTGTGTTCAAATCACAAATGAGGAGATCCGTAGTAGAAAAAAGTTTATTTACAACAACAATAACAACACTTGTACATTATAAACATACATTTTCTAATAAAAACATAGTTCTGAATCACGATTTGTAATCCGCTCATCCCCTTAAAGCAGGGCTTTCAGACGCTTACAAAATAAATCTCTCATAAAATGATTTTCTTCCAGTAGCAGGTGTTTATTAGATTTTCCTTTCAAATTCAAATTCGGTCACTTTGTATTATTGATTTAATGTTTATCTATACCAAAATTAATGTATTTTCAACCTTATGTCTTTTAGTAATAAAGTTCAGAAAGTCTTTTTTGAAAACTCGTACATTGTATAAAACGTAGTAGGTCATCTTTATACTCGTCTTCATTATAGGGATATTCCGTTTTAATATCCCATTATTTAAACTAAATCTACAACTGCTGGGCAAAGGCCTCTATCCATACCACCCTGCTATGAGTTCCTAGTATGTATAAATGGGAGGTTTGAACGTGAAAATCCATCACATTTTCTCCAATATACTGGTTGGTGGATGAGCAGTAGGCAATCTAAACTAGGCCCGTAGGTGGGCTAAACTAGGCCCGTGCTACATGCTGCCTTGTTGCACTATAAGGTATTCTAGCGTATTCTATCTACATTGAACACCTCATTAAAATAAATAAATAATAAATAAAAATTCTTGGGACGAATCACACAACGCCATCTAGTCCAAAACTAAGCAACTAAGCTTGTACTATGTATACTAGATTGCTGATAAATATACTTATATACTTTATTGTAAATAAATACTTATTATACATATAAAACACCCAGACCAATACAAACAGACCATGATAGATTTACGATAGATTACGTCGTAAGCGCGCAAACTCTCTTGGCTAAATTCAGAGTCTCATAAAAGAGATGGTGCAATACAAAGAAGTGAAAAGTTGTAAGTGCTTCTCGCTTATCCGTATGGCACCATCTCTTTTGTTAGACTCTGAAGTTAGCCAAGTGTAAAGGCCGTTTAAATGCCACATGAATGCAAAAATACTGTTTGTATGAAGATGTGTTACTGTAATCTACATTGTGATCTATGTTTTCTGTTTACGGTACTTTTTACTTTTAATTGCAAATTAAATTCGTCCTCCGTTCGAGTGGGGCGATCTACTGATTTCATTATGTTAACAAGATCAATGTTTATGTTGTTCTGAGTAAAAAATTATAATTTTCTTAATTTTTTAGCCAGAGTTTTTTATTAAAATTTTGTTAAAAATAAATATATTAATTAAACAAAGATTAAGTAAGATTAGTAATTAAATAAATAAAATAAATAAATAAATATATAGGGACAATTCATACAGATTGAGCTAGCCCCAAAGTAAGTTCGAAACTTGTGTTATGGGATACTAACTCTACGATATTATATTTTTATAACAAATACATATATAGATAAACATCCAAGACCCGAGGCCAATCAGAAAAAGTTCGTTTTTCATCATGACCCGACCGGGGATCGAACCCGGGACCTCCTGGGTGGCGGTCTGGCGTGGTAACCATTACGCCACGGAGGTCGTCGGTTATATAAATTTTAAGTGGTAGTTTGATTTTTTAGTTATTAAACGTTATGACGAAAACCCCTAGAAATCGATTTTTGCTAATCTATAAACATCAGTAATACCAGAGACTTACCAATGTGTTGCCCGCTACAAAAAAGGGAATAGGGCGAAAAAAGTTAAGGAAAAGAAGTTAGGCTTTCGGATATCTCACTCACCGAACAAATTAGCCTGCTGTTTTACACAGATATTTTGTGAGGGGGTGGTACTTCCCCGGTCGAGCGAGCCCATTTCATAAACTACCACTTCAAAAAATAATTTCATATCATTTTAAGCCACTTTACTTAATTAAAAAAATCATAATAAAAAAATCATACCACTTCGTGCTTCGGAGGGCTCGTTGAGCCTCGGTCGACAACAGTCGGGTTGTCGATAGGTATCAGTCGTCAAGTCAGTGCCTGTTAGGTGATTTGAAAACACTGACACCAGCCACTCGCAATTGACACTAATTGCGAGAAGCACACGAATAGAAGATAGACTGCAGAAAATAATACATCTAAAAAAATCTTCCTTTGTAACTGGTTAAGAAAGCGTAGTTGCCAAAGTGGAAGAGGAGAGCGGGGCTCTACCGCTCCAAATAATCATTTCAAGCCACTACAAAATGCAATGTTTATCCCGTGATCCAATGATCGCCCGAGCACACATTATTAACATGGGATGATCCAATTCTGGTGTTCATTACTGTGATTTAACAATTCCCATTGACGCAGACGCATTCAATAGCAGTTAGAATGGGTAATTGGTGTATCTGTCAGTCTTGATTTGTTACTTTATTGGGTGATTGTATGATAAAATGAAAACTATAAACGAAAAAAATGACAAATATTTTTTTAACACAGAAGAAGAAAATTTTGATCTCCCAGCCATATTGGATCTTTTAAAATCCTTTTGATAGAAAAATTTCACCCACCAGGGATGGGGGGATGGCAGGGGGTGATATTTTCTTTTAAAAAATATTTATAAAATGAGAATGGTAGTTTAAAAAAAACTTTAAAACAATCAAAAAAAATTTGCACTTACTTTCTTAAATGGTACAAATACAATAAAAAAAATTAAATGAAAAAAATTATTCGTAATAAAACTGTCAGTTTATTTTACGAATAAGCTGTTTGAGATGGAACAAGTAAAATATTTTATTGAGTCGGTGAGTCTAAATAAATTTAATTCGGTACTCTACAATATAAACTATTGTGATAAGTTCATCACAATACAAACTATTGATTTAAGTTAATTTAAATACATAAGTGAAACCAAATACACAGACAAATCCGTGAAAAAAGCATTGTTAAACAAAATAATAAGCAAAACCATAATGGGTATCAATTGTTTATTTTCAGAATTAAAATTTGATCCAAAACAAAGATCATTTTAGACAGCAATTAAGTAAGCTTTTCTTTTGAAAGAAAAAAAAAACAGGTAAATTCATTCCTGGCACGATAGCACTTAGGCGTCACTCGAGTTACTGAAAATGCATTCAACCCATTTTTTAATTTTTCAGACCTGCGCGGCGCGGCGGCGTTGTAATGTACGAAACATACAGAGGACAGATACGGGTTGAGCACTTGCACTGGTGTTGATATTCATTCAATCGTGTGCATTCATAGTGTGTTTCTCAACCATTTTTAGATTATATAGACAGGGATTTTTTTTGTTAGTGACTCAGGATATACAAGAAAAATACTAAATCTACTCAAAGTTAACTTTAATCGAAAACTCAATGTTAAAAATTTACAATATTATTTTAGTTAAATTGTTAGAAAACATTGATTTTGCTCTCACCGGTCACGTTGCGTGGGAAAATTTAAATTGTTCGCGGATTATATCTTGACTCCTGCGGATCACAGTTGGTCCGCAGAACATAAACTATAATAATAACCATAAACTAAACGAAATAAAACAGTGCCTACTCCACGCCCAATTCGTATTCGTCCTCTGTGTTAATCACACTTGACTTGACGCAAAAAATCGAGACATCTCTATAATACATACATATTTTTTTAAAGTCAACAAGTTCTGAAACTGGGTATCATTTGGGAATATGTTATAGATGTTGATTTAAACGAGCTATGCTTTGCGAATAACCCGTTGTATTTTGTACTGTCGAGTTTGCAACGTTCAACCTCAAAACCCCACGAGACTTTATGTTTCTATTGTTCTGAACATTTATTGTTTTGTTATGGAAAGTTTGTGTACTTAGAAGTTATATTAGTTAAGATGACTATTACGTTAATTAACTCGGTTTCTTTCACCATTTCTCTTACCAGTAGCCATTTTGCTGGTTTCTCAAATGCTGGTAGTTTTATAGAGTAGATTTATTTATACTAATAAATAAATAAGTATCATTTGTACACTTCAACAAGGAAAAGTGCCTGTGAGGGCTTAGTCCCTGAATAAATTTTTCTTTTAACTTTATCTTTACATTTATTATTACTAGCGGTGAATTGTTAAAACCCATTTTTAAAGTTAATGACACGTTACCTATTTTTATGGCTGTCACACAAAATACCGTGTAATTCTGGCAGATCGCGGCGCACCGCGTCACACCACACCACACAAAAAATAGAACTTTTGCTTCAACATGCACTAATTCAAACGACGCACTTTTAGGATGCCATCTGCACGGATAAGTAAATGTGCATAGTACTCTGTGATCATGTGCATTGAGTCAGTTAATATCTGCCAGGGACTTTTTGTGCGCTGCAGACTCGATCATGAAAATAATCGATATTATTAAACGCTGCAGTCTGTGCTGCAGAGTTTAGTAACATTGATTATTTTTGTTTTAAATTTTTTTTATTTTTATATTATTCAATTTTATTTTTAAATGACATTGTAATTAATTAATAATAATTTTCATGCCGATTGTGTAATATTTTTTATATCGTGTTTTCTGCAAATAAATATATTTCTATTTCTATTGCACAAAACACCATCTCGTAAACGTTACCGTTAGGTATACAGTGAATCCTATTTTTTGTCTAAACGATGATAAGGCACAGCGGATCATCCGCTCAAATCGGAGGAGCCCGTCTCGGGAAGGACCTCCACCTCGCAGAAGATCGTAGCCAAATAGCATTGGTCTCGGCCATGTTGTGTTCCTGCGGTGAGTAAGGTCTCCAGAGCTCCACTTGGGGTGGATTGGGAGGGTTGGCAACACGTGAGTGATATCCCCGGTATTGCAAGCGTCTATAGGCTACGGTGATGCTTACCACCAGGCGGGGCCCGTATGCTTGTTTGCCACCTTTGTAGGATAAAAAAACTTAAACTCATTCCTCACTCCAACTTCGAGGTCACGATCTTCAACCCTGTGGCAAACGACGAAAGAGTAGTTAACATAATTCTATCTCTTTCTAACGCGCCAATACAGTACCGAGCGCGTTGTCAATCACGCAAGTATCTCACTGCCGGAGTCTAATGACCGAATTCACTGAGTGCCGCTTCCATATTCATGCGCTCGCGGTACCGCATTAGGTAATTGATAGTGGGCAATAGTGGCCTAATGGGATGGCTGTGCTGACTACCCATGTACCGGAAAAAAAATGTTTTGGGCTACAGGATGCTTTCCATATGTTTGGCGGCAGCACGACGAAAAACTAGTCTTTATCATAAAATACTTTGCTGCGGTTTGTGGTGAGCATATGAACCTGTAGTTAGTTCATCAGGAACAAGAGGAGCTCGATGGCCTCGTTGTGCGTATCAAAGTAGAATGATCACTCAAGTTAAGGAACAACAACCCTAGTCAACACTTGGATGTGTTTAAAAAATCTTGAGCTACTTCGTTCTTCGGAGGGTACGTGAAGCTGTCGGTCCCGAGTGTCGTCGATAAGTATCGTAACTTAAAAACACTGACATCAGCTACCCGCAGTTTTTTTATACCACAAAGGTGGCAAACAAGCTTACCGTCCACCTGATGGTGAGTGGTCACCGTAGCCTATGGACGCTTGCAACACCGGGAGCATCACTCGCGCGTTGCCGACCCTGTAAAAATCTTTTTTGAAGAACCCCATATTGTAGTCTAAAGGAAAGACCTCGACGGGGATCTCTGGAGGAAGGAAACTCCTCCGAAACCGCGCAGTACGCGACCATTTTGGTTCTAGTGTGTGAGGTTGGATTCCACGCAGGTGACGAGCAGTTCGATGATAGAAAGTGGCCGTAGGCATCAAGTCAAACAAGTCCTCGGAACAAACCCCATTAAACAAGCTGTAGAACACAGTTCACACTAATTGCGGGAAGCCCACGAAAAAGGAAGATCACGAACAAGATAGACCATTCTAAACGATCTTCATAGGATTATGTATTGATTATCTCTAGTATCGACATTGAGCAGTGGAGTTTTTGTTTATGAGTCAAGTCAGACTCGTAGTAGACTCCTCGGACTCGGGAGTTTTTTTACAACACACTTTTTATTTCAGACTTCAAATTATCCATAGAGGGGTTAGTAACATCGAAATCTTAAAAACTATGTCAGTCGAATAAAATTAAAATATTGACTTGAAATTGTAACTCCGACCAATCCAACCCGTCCTATCCGTGTCTATTCTTCTATCATTCTATTCTTATCTTTCACACATAAATAAATAAGTACTAAACTTTCCTCAGAATTCAGCAAGTTGTCCGTATTCAGCAAGTTGTCCGTAGGTATGTAAAAAAATATGATGAAAATAATAGTCGTGGAAAAAGCTCACGAAAACTTTTAGAACAAGTTGAGAGGATGAGTGAAATGATACAGACACAATATAACTTTTATGAGGTTTGGTGTCACAAACTTTTCACATTTAAAGGACAATTTAACTTTCTTTTAGTTGAATAGGAGTTTTGCGGGTGTAATGTTCAATTGGCTTGACAACTGTCTGCATTCTTTGTATACACATTTCATTATTTAAGTCTATATCGACGGCATTTTTTCGATACACTACTTCGTCTAATTTTAATACTTTCTACTATCTATACATATAATAAAACAGTAGACCCCGATATGTCTGTACATTGGGCATATTTGGCAAAAATGGAGAGGGAACAGTTAGAGTAAGGTTATAAAAGCAAAAAAAAAATTTTTTTATTTTTTTGTCTGTCTGTCTGTTTGAACGCGCACATCTTCTAAGTTACTGAACGGATTTTAATGCTGTTTTCACAGGAAGATAGAGCTTGGGATGGAGCAGAATATAGGCTTTGTTTCATTTAAATCGCATGTCAGGAAAAGGAGTTATCCTTATTTTAACATTTCACGCGGACGAAGTCGCGGGTAACAGCTCGTGTCTAATATATTTCTCAATTTTCTTATACAATTCAATTTTATTCATTTATTTGCTTACCACATGGTTACAATAAAATCTTACAACTAGTTGACAGCATATAGCCTGGGGCCCGATTCTACTAACACAAATGCACCAATGGACTCAACACACACGATTGAGACACGATTGAGACACCATTGAGAGTCCATTGGTGCATTTGCGCTAGTTTAATCGGGCCCCTGTAAGAGCACTGCAAATTTTGGAGAAGTGTGTAGTTTTAAATGAAATTAATCTAATCTAAGTTAGTGATTGTATATAATAAAATGGGATATTACCATTAACATTCACTGTCGAAAAACTCTTTCAAGAAACATCTGCTATTTAGATGGATCGAAAGTTTTTTTTTTGTTTCTTATATTTTATATTGTTTGTTTTGTTCTTATATTGTGTCTATCTATTATCTTTTTTGCTTCAACAGAGGACTTCTTGTTGCTAAGATGATGATTAATAAATAAAAATAAATATATAGGGACAATTCATACAGATTGAGCTAGCCCCAAAGTAAGTTCGAAACTTGTGTTATGGGATACTAACTCAACGATATTATATTTTATAACAAATACATAAATAGATAAACATCCAAGACCCGAGGCCAATCAGAAAAAGTTCGTTTGTCATCATGACCCGACCGGGGATCGAACCCGGGACCACGCCAGACCGCCACCCAGGAGGATGGATAGCAGTCTGGCGTGGTAACCATTACGCCACGGAGGTCGTCAATGATGGTGATTTTAGATATGACAGTAACCCACTATTAATTAACGAGGCCTAAGAAGTTTCTCGAACATTCAGATTTGCTAATTCCGAGCCCGGACAGCCACAATACTTCATTGTTTGCCCCTACAATAATAATTGCTCATAGCTAGCGGGTATTTCGGGCTGGTTTGTGCCAATTTGCTTCCTATATTTTGCCCCTATTTTCACAAAAAAATCCAAATTCCAGTTAGTTTATCTGACGAATAGGTATTCGTGAGTGGATAAATCGATAATTAGTGTTTAAAATGTGTTAATTCGACTGAAAGCCATTTCATGAAACGCACTTTTAAAGTTAATGACATATTATTAAAGGCTGTCACTGTACTCTACCTCAAACGTGAGAAGAAAAACAGAAATAGCATGAGAGTTAAAGTTAAATCAAAATTAAAATGCGTTTTAGGAACTAACGGACCTTGTGGAATAAACTGACTATTTTTCTACTATGGGCTTGACAGTTAAGTCCAATAGACAAAATGAAATAATTCGGGATTTTGTTAAATATAGCCTATTTTTTGGGATCAAGTACGGTTTTTTTTTTATTACGTTTTGAATAGTTTCGATTGTTACTATTGGTATACAATGACCATACAATGATGAATGAGTTAGTAAGTACTCGTTTGTCGAAAAAAAACAGAGCATAGTTCTGAAACTGGTACTACATCATTATCAGTTACAATAGGAGCAAGTCACAGATGCCACAGAGGAACAAACCTACGGGCTTTCATTGCCTTCCTCTTCTTTCGAATGCAAGAACAATGGCGCTAAAACACTGCCTTGGATATTTTGCTTTTATTTATATAAAAATAATGAATGACGTCTTAGGAGTTCGTAATATTAAAATGTATTTCGGTTAAATGCGGTTTCTTTGTTATATATTTGTTTTAATGTTTCTCGTGGAGACATAAAACATAAACTCAAGTAGACACTGCAAGTTTTTCACTTCTTGCAAAAATAAACCTCCACCTTAACAAACAGCCACGAGCACGTGGCGCTGTGAGCGGGGCGGCGCGCGATTAAAACAAAATGTACTAACATTTTGAATGACGCTACGAGACGCCGCCGCGAACCGCCGCCCTCGGCGACAGCGCTAGCGTTTTTCTGGACACGCGCGGTGTGGTGGGCACAAAGTGAGAATAAAACGTGCTGTTTTTATGTCATTTTTATGACAGAGCTAGCGGGTCAGCTGATGGTAAGCATCACCGCTGCCCATGGACATCCATAACAATCTAGTATGCGTTGCCCATTTATGAAGGAATGAAGGACGAAGAAAACAGGATGGATATTACCCGGCTTCGACCCGATGCTCTGGCCGGAACTCAGTTAGGGGTGTGGAAATTTTTAATATTTTCTCAACCTCAATACGAATTGAAAATGATTTTCACAGTAATAAGTCCACTTCATATTCTATGATAGTTAAGCCTTCTTTAGCATAAGCAGTTTTCACTGAATTTCAAATAAATTATTATGTTTACATTACCACAATATTATTTTGATGTAACATAATCTCTATGTAAGTATTGTACTAATATTATGTATTAATGTTACAAATAATACCATTTAAATGTCTGCTTTTGAACAATTAAATCATTTACGGTACCAATCTTGATGGCATTAAGGGTTTATCAGCCTGAATATAACAGAAAGGGACAGATGTATATCCCTTTAGTAAGAAAACAAGGACGGCAAACTTAAAAGGAATTAACGGATTGTAATACGCTTATGTATTCCTGGTAGCTGCTTAAGTTTGCTCTGTTTAACAGGATTATTTTATATAGCGCCTGTAATATTTTAGAGGATAGACTGTACAGTGCAAAATCAATTGAAACTTGTTTAGGTCAGGTCATTCATATCACCAACCTCTCTGCAACGTATGACATGTTTTTCTTTGTTACTATTAATATGACTTACAGCCAGTTTTCCAAAAAATGATTTTTAATTAATTCCACAATTAAGTCTCAAGTTCTTCTTCTCTTTTGATAGATATAATTTAATGTGTAATTAACTTAAAAACTACATTTCAGAAACTGGCTGTTAAAGTGCTGAGTGGCCCAACAAAATGCTAAATAGAAAATTCAAAGTTATCTATATATATGTTGCAGTCAAAACTCTTAACCAGTCAAAAGTACTATTGACTAGCAAAATCAGGCAATAGTACTTTTGACTGAACAGGTTGGTCAAAAGTGGTTTTGACTGAAAATTATTGGTTATTAGTACTTTTGACTGCAAATTTGCGGTTAAAAGTACTTTTGACTGACGCTCTTCGTCAAAAGTAGTTTTATCTGCAATAAAGCATCAGTCAAAAGCACTATTAACTCGTTAGATGTAAATAAAAAAGATATAATTAGGTTTCCGAAGCAGTTTTCATTAAAAAAAAAGATAATTAAATACAACTGTAATAATTTAATAGCAAATCAAAAAGTAAATTAACGAAAAACAAACAACCGTTATTTCAAATACAATAAAGAAAAAGTATGACACTTGTCCTTAACGGAGATGTTCACTCCACGACGACCGACGGGCAAATGGACGAGCCAGCGCCACGCGCTCGCTTATAAAGGCGCGGTCGGCGTAAACAACATGGCTGCCGTTACTCCGCTAACACGGCCTCTCCTGACTGTGCCTCGTCCTCGGGCACCTGGTCCTCCTCGAGCACCTGGTTGGCTTGCTCGCCCACCAGGTCCACCACATTGTCAGACGAGGATTCACAATCATCGCCCTCAGAATCTACGGAAATATTAAGTGCATTAGTACTGAAACACTAAGACAATATTGGCCTGTCCTTTCATATAAATCTCATTCAAGGCCCTCATTCACAAAAAACATATCACATTTTCACACAGACACTTATACTGCCTATTTTCGCAGACGATAAGTGATTATACGTATGTGCCTATACTAAAATTCGCTTGCAAAACATCAGCGCAACATAATCATTCATTCATCTTCTATCATTACAACACTGCTGCAGTGTTCTAGCGTTTTAACAATCTAAGTAAGCCTATACGATCGTAATCCCCACACGTGTTTAGAGTAAAGCCAGGATGATGAGTTTCAGGCGTTACCCATGACACGTACCGGGCAGAGGCAGTATTACGCGTGCCCGCAACGTGTTTAGGACAAGAATGTCCATGACACGTTAACTGGACACAGAGGCAGTATTACGCTTGTCCATGCCGTGTTTAGGACGAGACGTCCATGACACGAGCCAGACGTGAGTCTTCCTCATCCAGGGCGCAACCCTCAGACGACCACACACTGACTATGCGTCGATCAGATAGGCAACGCAACGCCCATCACCGCCTCGTCAGCCATGCGAGTGCACACTCGCCTCACAGTTGCTAAAAACAGACTGAGGCATAAAAACTGCAGCATATAAATGAAAATAAATTGACTCACTTTCAAAGAAGGCTGCACAGCTTTCCGGGCACCACTCTCCTTTCCACAGCACCATGTATTGTGCTGCTGCCTGAGTAGTTTTCCCACGGGCACCGCTCAATAACTTGAGCTCGTAACGGTCGCTTGGCAACGATTTCGTGACCCTGTAGGGGCCTCTCATGCCAGGGTCAAGTTTTCCCGTAGACTGTGAATACTTTATGACGAATACTAGGTCATTTACTTTAAATGTTTTAGGTGATTGTCTATTGCGATTTACACGGGAATCCTGAGCCTTCTGATTTCCCCTGAGCAACTCATTTGCACGGCTTCTGCAAATTTCCCGCCAGGCCTCCCGATTTGAGTGTGTATTTTCGACTGCCACGTCACGGGCTAAAGCTCGAATGACTGGAGTCATGGCATCAATGCCAACTAGCAAATTTAAAGGGGAAAACTGGGTGGTCTTTTGTTTTGTAATGTTCAGAATTAATTGGATTTTACAAAGACCATCCGACCAAAAAGCATTTTTGCTACTTTCCAGGCGAATGAGATTTAAAACGGTGCGTATATAACGTTCAGCCTGACCATTAGCATTGTGCATCTCTGGTGTGATATAATGTATGTCACACCCCATATCTGACAGCCAACTAACAAAGCTGGACGCCGCAAACATGCGACCACGATCACATACTACGAGTTTAGGAACGCCAAACAGAGAAACGGCGTCATTGAAAACACGTTTCAGTTCGTCAGCGTCTTGGTGGCTCATAGGATAAAGGAGACAAAACTTTGTAAAGGAGTCTACCAAAACGAAGACGTATTTGAACCCATTAGAAACGGGTAAGGGGCCCAACGCATCGACATGAACTGTGCTGAAAGGGATACTAGGCTTTTCCCAAGACGTTATTGGCTGGTGAGGAGCCCTAGGTACGCGTTTTTTTGAAATACAAGTCAAACAGTGAGAAATGTATTTTTGGACAAATTGTTTAAGACCTGGGAACCAAAAATGTTTTCTTATCAAGTCTAATGTTTTATCTATCCCCACATGACCATGCTCATCGTGAAAGATGCGCAACAAGCTAAGACGGTGACCCTTGGGAATAAAACAAAGGAGCCGGGACTCCTCACCTACCGGCGAATAACGATAGTAAAGTATATTGTTCTGAGATACATAACGTTGTGTATCCAGATTACCCTCAGAAAGTTTCGTAATAAGGTCCTGCGTTTCACTATCCGCGGCCTGGGCAATCTGCGCCCAGTTCCGAGGTCTTTCTATTTGGTTTACTTGCGCCACTGGTGGATTTCTACTGAGATAGTCAGCATGAGCCATTGATGCTCCTTTTCTATACTCAATGGTGAAATTGAAATCTTGTAAGTAAATCCACCAGCGTGCAACGCGCGGAAGCAGATCCTTTTTACGCTCGGTGGCCTTCAGAGCATTGCAGTCCGTAATTATTTTAAATTGAACACCTATGAGGTAATGCCTGAAATGCTGGAGTGCTCTGACGACCGCCAACGTCTCTAACTCATACGAGTGGTATCTGCTTTCGGCGCCCTGTGTGACCTTACTAAAATAAGCTACCACTCTTTTGTTACCATCAGCGTGTGCTTGCATAAGTACTGCTCCATACCCAGCACTGCTGGCATCCGTATGGAGCTCGGTGGGCAAGCTAGCGTCAAAAATTGCAAGTACTGGCTCACTCGTCAAACTGTTTATGAGTTCACATCGAACTTGCTCCTGTTCTGATCCCCATTCAAATTTAATATCCTTCTTTGTAAGGCGTGAGATACTTGCAGTTTTTGTCGCATAATCCTGAATGTAACGCCGAAAATAACCTGCCAGTCCAAGCAATTGTCGGACCTGTTTGACATTGCTAGGCGGCGATGCATTTTTTAGAGCTTCTATCTTTCTAACGCTCGGTCTAACCTGACCATGACTTATGATTCGACCTAGGTATTCTATTTCGGAGGTGAGAAATGAACACTTACGAATGTTTATCGAAAATCCGGCTTCGGTGAGAGTTTCTAAGACGGATCGTAATAATTTAATTCCATCACCAATCGTCATGCTCATCAGAAGAACATCATCGATGTACACTAATACTTCACCACTATCGATAAACTTTCGCAGTGTTTTATTGATAATTCTTTGATATACTGTTGGAGAATTACACAAACCGAATGGCATCTTTAGGTATTCGTAATGAGACTCGGGCGTTACGAACCCAGTGAGGTGTACTGATCCCTCATCGATTGGAATCTGGTGGAAACCAGAGGCCATGTCCAGGCTGGTGAAGAATTTCGAGCCCCCAAGACGATCAATGTGGTCCTCAATCAAAGGAAGAGGATACCTATCCTTGAGAGTGATTCGGTTGAGTGCCCGAAAGTCCACACACATCCTGTCAGTGCCATCCTTCTTTTTGACCAGAATGATGGGACTGGCGTATTCGGATTCAGACTCCCTTATTATGCCTTTCTCCAACAAGTCTTTTGTTATCTCCCTAACTTTCAATTTTTCCAAATATGACAAACGATAAGGATGATAAGCTACTGGTACATCACTGGTTAAATTGATTTTCATTTTACCGGTTTTTACAGTGGTAGTGGCAGTGCCAGTAATTAAAAAATCAGAAAAATCTTTAACCACGCTCGTTAAGTAGTTCAAATCATCTCCTTTTAAGGGTGTGTTAATACCACTTAGCTTATCAACCTGTACCGTATTTACGCTAGAAGCCTTATTATCGCTACGCGTCAAGCATTGGCCATCTTTAGTTCGAATAAATGTTACTCCGTCCCTATTGAGTACGTCCGTACCGATAATCAGCGGCGTATTCATGTATGACGAGGGTACAATGACAAAGTCTACTTCCAATGAGATGTTCTTAAGTTCTACGGTAAGCGTGACGTATTCGCGTGCAGTTATCTCGCGAGAGCTTAAACCTTTTAACACACAATATGTAGGTTTCGGTGAACAAGAAAAATGTTTAATCACATCGGACGAAATTAACGAGACATTTATCGCGCCGCTATCTATAAGAACGTCTATCGGTATTCCTTGAATTACCGCCGTACCGATATCGTTACCTTTTGACTCATCCGTTTGTTCCTTACACAAATTAACACTTTTCTTATTGCTACTCTGTGCCGTAGAACGCGCTTTCGCAAAACAATCACTTTCCTTATGCCCCACTTTCTTACAATAAGAGCACGTAACCTTAGAAGGCAGAGGATCTGATTTTTGTCTTTTAGGACAGTTATTTCGGGTGTGCCCTGTTTGATTACAGTGGTAACACTTAATTTTGTTCGAGTAGTCGCCACGTCTTTTATAAGGGGCGCTATTAGAAGTGGAAGCACGGTTTTCTACTTTACCACGACTAGGTTTTTGATATATGGCTAGGAAAGAAACCAAGCTATCGGTTGTAAGATTGGCATTTGCAGCCGCCGCTCGAATATGTGCATCATTAATACCGCGTATTATAATTTGAACCATCAGATCCTCACTAATCCCTTTAACAATACGCAGGCGTAGCAAAGACCGTCGAGCGTATTCGGCATAAGTCGGAAACTGATCAGATGTCGTGTTCATAACCTCAAAAAGGATACCTGCACGGTCAATTTTGCGCGGACACAACGATTCAAAATCCTTTTTGAAGTTAGACCACGAACGGTCGTTAGTTGTCCACTCGTCAAGCCATGTTTTTGCGTCTCCTTTAAGACAAGTTGCTACTCGCGAAAGGCATTCTAAATCGTCCCAATTGTTTGACAACTGGGCGCGTTCCACCTCGCTACTCCAAACTTCAAAATCATGGGTTGACGGGTCGAAGTTAGACACATAGTATTGACGACTTTTGCCACGAGTCGCTGAAATGAGTGCTTCGGCGAGAGATTGTGCTGTTACACCAGCACTATCATCTCGAAGAGATGTGTCACGATCATCTCGGGGCAGTGGAGTTCTTGACGCACGCGCGGAACTTTCCTCAACAGCATTTAAACGAGAAATTATGGTATCCAAAGTATGCTTCACGGAAACATCCTTACTACGGCGCCGATGACGGCGTGATCGAGAGCGCGAATCACGACGGGATCGTCGTCGCGATTTGTGCCTCGACTTATTACGCGAAACTTCCACTGAACTGCTCCGCGAGCGAGATGATCGAGACATGTTAAAACACAAATATGATTGTTTGTTTTTCGCTTAGTTTAACTATTTACGTAGGCACAGAGCCTATCCCACTTCTGAAATTAGGTTTCCGAAGCAGTTTTCATTAAAAAAAAAGATAATTAAATACAACTGTAATAATTTAATAGCAAATCAAAAAGTAAATTAACGAAAAACAAACAACCGTTATTTCAAATACAATAAAGAAAAAGTATGACACTTGTCCTTAACGGAGATGTTCACTCCACGACGACCGACGGGCAAATGGACGAGCCAGCGCCACGCGCTCGCTTATAAAGGCGCGGTCGGCGTAAACAACATGGCTGCCGTTACTCCGCTAACAATATTTATTAAACGTTTATTACGAAAAATTAGGCATTACAATCCATAGAAAGAAAAAAACTATCGCTAAAATTCTTTGCAAAAAGCGTTCTTTCTTTTCGTAGTCACTCATTTTTGTTCTAAGGCAGCCCCCAGCGAAAGTTTTTTGAAAACATTCAACAAAAATACATACAGAAAACTTTGTTTTTAAAACATATTTCTCTACACACGCTGTCCATAGCGGCTCGCGGTCGCGTAGCTTGTGTATTGTGTAGCGAAGCGATAGAGTTCAAAATCACGACAAAAATGACGGATGATATGACAGTACCCAGCCCCTCGACACGCGGGGGGGTATTTTGTATACGTGTTTTCCATCGCGCATGGAAAACAAAAACATTATTGATGCAAACGAAAATATTGTTGATGCAAACAAAAATGTATTTGAAACAAAGTTTTGTATAGGTAGTCGATTTTGTTGAATGTTGACATGTTTTTGTTCATTGTGTAGGGCAAAACACGCGCTGTGAACCCGGCTTAATATCAGCACGTTCTCCACTAATAATGAGTACCTAATATAAAAGTTTATGTGCGTTTGTCGTTATTTTTATCGACCACCTTAACTTTTTAAGAGTTTTGACTGATACTCAAATAGTCAAAACCACTTTTGACGTAATCACTTAGTCAAAAATACTTTTAACCAGCTCCATTAGTCAAAAGTACTTTTAACTGTTATTTTAGTCAAAAGTATTATTGACTAAAGCATACGGTCAAAAGTACTTTTGACCGATTTTGCTAGTCAATAGTACTTTTGACTGGTTAAGAGTTTTGACTGCAACATATATAAAAATGAAACCCGTTTTCCGTTGTCACGACATAACATGAAAACGGCTTGACCGATTTGGCTGATTTATTTTTTGTAGTTTTCTAATACTCTGTACAAGGTTCTTACGGAAAAAAATTAGGGGTAGGGTAGGGGTAGGGTAGGGGTAGGGTAGGGATAGGGTAGGGGTAGGGTAGGGGTAGGGTAGGGGTAGGGGTAGGGTAGGGGTAGGGTAGGGTAGGGTAGGGATACACGCAAACGAAGTTGCGCGGGTTTCGCTAGTTACTAATATAAATTATTCTTTTTTTTATCAATCCAAGAAAAAAACTATTACAAATAAATTGACGGCAGCCATTTAAAAGGTTAAGAAACATTCAGTAACCTCAAAAGGTTTTATCTTAACGTTACTTATTCTACCCTCAACATTAATTCATTAAGTGCGACCTACCCGGTAAGATTCTAAGTGATTTTTCGTGTCGCACGATTAGATTAAGTAAATGGATTGGAATTTGTGAATATACCCATGATAATGTTAATTAGGAACGTCAACATTCCGCTAATTAAATACGTAGCTGAGGTTACAAAACAAGAGGTCTTTTATGATGGTTTTTTTAAAACTAATTCCAAAAATAAATAATGACAGACCGGAACGCGTATGCGAGTCGGACGAGGGTCGGATGCGAGTCGGATGCGGGTCGGACGTGGGTCGGATATGGGTCGGTCGCGGATCGGACGTGGGTCGGACGTGAGTCCGGCGTGGGTCGGGTGCGTGTCGGACTCGGATCGGGCTCAGGTTTGATTGTTTGATTACGGTCGGCTAAAGATCTTATCAGAAAGAGCTTTTCTTCACCGCCGAGTACCTAACTATGTAATTATTTACTTACATAAATCACCATCACACACTTACCAGAATTTGAACCAAGATCTTAGACTAATTACTTACCGCTGTACATTCATGGAACTCTTAGCAGAGAATAAATAATATTACTTCTCTTAGTTCAAATAAATAATATTAATAATTAAAATATTGACCATTATTTAATAGTAGGCAATGTTATTCCGCCCTTAGATGAGTCCCAAGATAGCGAAAATTGCGATCCCAAAATATGATTGTCCAGGTACCGTATAGCAAAGCGTACATTAGAACACATTGGTCTGTTATTTATAGGATGTGCCCTTAGGGTAGGTAAAGGCACTCAATTTATGGTATCTAATAGGCGTTTTGGGGTCTTCCTATATTATATTTAGTATATTTACCTATATTATAACAATAATTTTATTGCTATACAAGTAGAAATATTATATTGACAGATCCGCATGCCAGTCCGCCAGTCGGGTCATGATTTTAAAAAAAACTGATTGTCCTGGGTCTTTGATGTTTATCTATAATAGATAGAATATTCTTTATTTGCATCACACAAAATATGATAAAAAAAATTCAGTAGGTAAAAAAACAAGGCGGCCTTATTGCTAAAAAGCAATCTTTTCAAGGCAACCTTAAGGTAACCTTAAAGTAATAATATACTTATTAGTTATAAAATATAGTATCGTTGAGTTAGTATCCCATAACACAAGTCTAGAGCTTACTTTTTGGGGCTAGATCAATCAGTGTAGTTTGTCCCTATGTACCTATTTATTATTTTCATTTATATAAGGGCCACGCATTTTAAATGTCTTAAAAGACGATATATTTTTTGGTGGACACTTTTGATTAAAATTCACACTAGAAACATTACTGACACAGACACATTAATGGCGAAACTATAAGGGTTCCTTGTTGGATTACAACGGAACCCTAAAAAGTTAGTTCATCAAAATATATTTTTTGTTATTTCAAAATCCAGTATGTAACTACCAATACAATCACACGTAGTTGAATATCAAACATTCGCCATTCCAATAACGGATTGCTTGTTAGTGAGAATTGGTTAGTTTGTATCCTGTATTTTTAGCAAAGTTTATTTTAGTCCATTCCATATTATTAATATAAACAATATGCCATGGGCTTTCCATACCTTTATTTAATATTTAACATTATGCACCTATGAAGTTCTATAATTATTAACAGGCAACCACAGACAAAAAACTCAACGCTTCATAGACGGAAAGCCTTTTTTTTTTAACGGGGGGATATCCTCATGGACTGCGTGCCGGACTCTTACCGACTAAAACCACCCCGGTGTCTCCTCGCACGTGCGCGCGGGGCCGCGGGAATCCAGATTCTTCCGCAGCCCCACACTAGTGCTGGCCGGTTCTGTCCGGGCCTCGTCTCCTGTACGGGGTAGTGAGGTGTTGAACTGCCCCGTGCATCGCCTCAGAGGCGCGCGCCGATACCCGCGCGTGCCTGCGACTCGGGTCCATCAAATAGGGGGCGAGGACTTATAGACGGAAAGCCTAGTTTATGTATTTTTAAAGGTAATGACGTATTAAATATAGCTGTCACTGTCAATTGTCAAACTAAAGAAGAAAAAACCGGACAAGTGCGAGTCGAACTCGCGCACGAAGTGTTCCGTACTATTATCTTTATCTATACATAATTACAAAAAAAAACACGTTTGTTCTATGGAACATCTATTTTATTTTTTGTAGGTATTTTACGATATAGCGTCAACAGAAATACAACATCATGGTACATGAATCATGAGATACAGCCTGGTGACAGACAGACGGACAGCGTGGGCTTATATTTGGATTTTTTTTAATATCACAAAGGTGGCAAACAAGCTTACGGTCCGCCTGATGGTGAGCGGTCACCATAGCCTATGGACGCTTGCAACACCGGGAGTATCACTCGCGCGTTGCCGACCCTGTAAAAATCTTTTAATGTCCCTTTTGAAGAACCCCATGTTATAATTTCAAGGAAAGACCTCGGCAGGGATTTCGGTTTTGAACACTGAAAAGAGATAGAGCTTGATACTTAATATGGAATTGAAATAAAAATGCGTTTTCAAACTGTCAAAACCATACAAAAACGTCAAAACCATACAAAAACTGTCATCTGCCGGATCAAGTATCAGCAAGTGATGAAAAAGCCCCATAACGTAACCACTGTTCGGTTTATTCAGCGACTGCTAGCAAACGTTACTAGGAAACAAATGTATAAATATTTCAAAGCGCACCAACCAACTATATTTAAACCAACGATACCTGTAGTTATGTAAAAGCCGGTATTCCGTTAACATTTTAGTACACCAGACATACTTTTTTACCATTTCTTTTACAAGTGGCCATTTTTTTTACCAGTGGTATTTTGCTTTTGTTTCCGATATGGTGGTAGATATAAATCAATATTACTCGTTCGACAAGAAAAAGTGCCTGTCGTCAAATCATCCTCAAACATTTTTATCACGCACAAAAAAAATATTGTTTGGAAACGATCTGTAGATGGTGTTGTTTCAATTCGATTTACACAAATTTGCCTGTATTTTTCTTACAATATGTCGTATTTCGGCAAATGACGTCATGCGAAGAGTCGCGACTAGAGAGTCGAGTCGCGTGACTGCGTTTGAACCGCACCGTCCAAACGCGAGCATTTTTTTTATACCACCAAGTAGGCAAACAAGCATACGGCCCGCCTGATGGTAAGCTGATGCTTAGCGGTTTACGGTGATCCGTAGCGTAGCCTATAGACGCTTGCAATACCGAGGGTACCACTCACGCGTTGCTAACTAACACTAGATAGTAGTCCTCTGCGTTTCATAGTCACACAGTTTAAAAGCGCCGTGTTCTTGAACCGCGCGTCGTCGTCGGGCAGAGCTGCGAAAACGCAACATTACAACGAAACGCGCGATACTGGAACTCGTTTCACAACGGTCCGCAGACCCTTTATACTCGTAACAAAAACCGATTCTATTTCGATTTAAACTCACTCGCTGTTCCATTCAATTCCTATTTTGTATGAGACAAATATTGAATTTGTTTGAATCGAAATAGAATCGGTTTTTGGCAGATCAAGCGCGCGCTTTAAACGCGCTGATCGCGCGTCTCGTGTCCCTCTGAAATCATCATAGCGTTCCGTTTCATGCGTCGTCGCCACCGTTCTGAATTTGCGTCCTAAATCTCTATCGTCTATATATATTTTGTCATTAGACTCATAAAAAAAGCCATAAAAACTGCAGCAAATACTGTTTCAAACTGATGTTATAATCACAGTCCGCTCTGTACACAACTCCACGCTCCGTTAGCCAGAGTCGGTATGCAAATATTTCAAGCGTTGCAGCCTCAATCTGTGTTTGCACTGAACGTTCCCTTACGTAAGACCAGCATGATTTTAAATCTTTTTTTTATTTTATTTTCAATGCAATTACAAACCGTTGAAAATTTTTATACGGAGGTGCTCGATGGCGACGCTGTGTGTCGCACTCTTTAAGGAACAAATTAAGCAACGTATGCAATTACAAACCGTTGAATTGTTTTTTAACCCTACAAAGATAGTCTACGTTCGCGAGACGTTGACAGCGGCTAAATATTGCTATATCTTTTAACCTACAATACGCAGCGCGCTGTCTCAGACAACTCAGTCGTCGGCCGGAGCTAACGTGGGACATCTGTGTGTGTCACAGCGGTAAGTGGCCTTAGTACCTAGATATGGTGCTATGGCGTACGTCCACGGAACGTATGATTATCTTCTGTGGAACTTTTACAAGATTGTTTTTTTGTATTAAGAATGTGTTTAACATGATAAGAATTGTCCTTGTTTATGTGAAATACTGTTTAGCATTTATCATACTAATATTATAAATGAGAAAGTGAGTTTGTTTGTTTGTTTGTTATTCCTTCACGGCTAGACTAATCAGCTGAACATTATGAAAATTTGCATACATATTATCAGGAGTACGGAGCCCAACATAGGCTAGGTACTTTTTATACCGTGAAAGTATGTCATTCCAATGGGAAAATATTTTTTCTACTATAGAGGGCGCTGTATGGGATGGGTATTGGCCAACAGATGGCGCCACAAGTCGCGCTATGGGTTGTTTTGTTTTGACATAATATTGACGCGAGCGAAGCCGCGGGGAAAAGCTAGTATAATAAAAAGCTATAATAAAAAGTGTCAAACATTTCAAATTAAAGACTGATAGAATATAGAAAGTTCCTATTAGAAGTTAAGTTGATTTTTGTTTACTTTAGTGCGAGTTATGTTTGATGTTCTTTCTGTTAACTAAATATATATAATAACAAAATAATATGTTTTATTTCATTGCATAATACTTAAACTTATATGTAAGTAACTAAAAATTACATATATTTTACAATATATGTTTGTAACGAGGCATAATACGCATTACGTCTCTGGGACGTAAGATTAGCTTTAACGTCATCTCTCACATGATTATCTTTGTAGGGTTAAGGCGACGGAGAAGTTCGATGGCGTCGCTGTATGTCGCGACACGCAAGTTAAACAGCATTGATCCTGGTCAGTTTTTGGATAGGTTTCGTTATCTCGAGGTTCTCCGTGCTTCGGAAGGCTTGTTAAGCTGTCGGCCCCGGCTGTTGCTGATGGATGACAGTCGGTAAGCCAAGTAGGTCGGTGGCTCTCAGGCGGCTTGAATACACTGGCCTCTGCCAATCCGCAGATACGTATCCCTGCAGTGGGATGATTATGGGTTGATATGATGATAATGACAATAGTTACAAGACAATACGCTAAATTTAAATGTTTGACTCTACGAATACCTAAATGATATGTACATGCAGTCAGAATTGTGTGATTCGCAATTTCAACTATGAATATGGAGCACGTAAACTCAAATACCATTTGATTCAGCTCGTTCCATCACTGCAGTTTCTGGAATAATGCTAATTGAATAACTACTTTAGTCAAAATAACTTACACAAATTATACATACACATGAAATATATACGTATTTTTCGAAGCTTTGACCTTTTAATCAAAATATTGTTAAATAATTGCATTGACAATTCCTTCAATACTAATAGGATGCTTTTTCACCTCACAAGCTCGGAAAGAATCTGTTTGTCATTCGAAATTTGAGCGCATAAGCTGTGGCATAAGTGCATTTTGTGCCCTAGCGTTGAAAGAATTTTTAAAATCAGAACCTTTCTATTCTATAATTTTTTAAACCGCCAGTCCTCTGAAAATGCATTGATACTTATTTCATACCAGTGCGCCAACCTTATTTTTAGAATAATTGAACTGGCCAGCACGACACCGCATGAAAAAAAAACACATATCGAATATATTATTTGCGTTTTTCTTGCACCTAGCATTTTCCTCGCTGTAGTGAGGTGAAAAGTTGTGTGTTTCGCTCGGCAGCAAAGTTATTTTGCGTCTCGTACCTTTGAAACCCTCGCTACGCCCAGGATTCTATATTCAATCCTAGAATCCTTCGCTAGCTCAGGTTTCAATATAAGTACCTACTCGCGCCAAAAAACAACTTGCATAACAAATAACTATTGTAACCTGACTTATATTGAAACCTGAGCTAGCGAAGGATTCTAGGATTGAACCACGAGCGAAACGAGTGGTTCAAATATAGAATCCTGAGCGTAGCAAGAGTTTCAAAGGTACGAGACGCAGAATAACTTTGCTGCCGAAACACACAACTTTTCACCTCACTACAGCGAGGAAAATGCTGGTGCAAGAAAAACGCAAATAATATATTAGTGGTTTTTTTTTCATGCTGTGTCGTGCTGGCCAGTTTGATTATTCTCAATTCTCGCGCGGTTGGCGCACTGGCATGAAATAAGTATTAATGCATTTTCAGAGGACTGGCGGTATAATAAATTATAGAATAGAAAGGTTCGAATTTTAAAAATTCTTTCCACGCACAAAATGCACTTTTGCGCTCAGATTTCGAATGACAAACAGATTCTTTCCGAGCTTGTGAGGTGAAAATAACTATTTCAATAAAGTAGTAAGCACAAAAAATACGTATAACTCTGGTAGGAAGCTTCGCGCGATGTCGTGCCACGTCACACAAGTAAACAAGAAACAGAACGTCTGTTTCAACTAGCGCAGACGACAGATATTCAGCATTCCATCTGCACACACAAATAAATCTGCGACGAAGTTTTTGTCCGCCATTCTTGTGCGCCGCAGATTCGTTCGCACTATATAATACGTTTACATTTATTTATTTAATACGTTTAATATGAGTGTCATTTTCGGTGCCCGTATCAATATCACAAGCTCTGAATCGTTCTTTCCTTTCCCAGCGGTGAGATGTCAAAATTCCCTTGCAATTTTGGCATCTCACCGCGGATTCCGCTTTCGAGTTAACAAATGATACTTAGAGAATAGGTCTACAGTTTATATATCTTTGTACGAAAATATAGAAACTGAATACTTACTATAAAATTCATATAATACATACAAACAGCCCCTTAATCCCACAAAACAACATATGAAATTATTCATTGACACCCAAATCAGGTGGGGCTCATGTTTTATTCGGGTTTGTCTCGCCCCCGCGACAATTGGGTTGCCAATAAATTGGATATACAGTTACCTCGAACCTGGACTTCCGTTACACCGAAAAGAACGTATATGAAAATATTTTTGGTGATCAGTTCTTTTAACTAAATGTATTTTTTTGCACATAAAATCATTTTCTGATATTATAAGTGTGTAATTTTCTGATAGAATGACTTCATCCTAGGCCCGCCACCTCTTCTTTTTCTATGCTTCCCACAATTGGTCTGAACTGAGAATTTAAAACATTACCTTCAAATTTATACCTTTAAAATGTTTGTAAATGCTCTCGCGTTGCTAAGCAGACAAAATTATTTTATTCCTTCCCACTCCGTCTCATTATCTTTTTGATTAAATTCATTTGTACTTAGACATTTGTATTATTTCCCTCGGTACATTAATGAGATTCAAATAAAAAAATGGTACCACGAATTCCACAATGATAATTATCTACGAAAAGAGAGACTTAAGAGAGGTAGGGCACAGCGGATAATCCGCTCAAATCGGAGCAGCCCGTCTGGGAAAGGACCTCCAACCTTACAGAAGATCGTAGCCAAATAGCATTGGTCTCGGCCATGCTGTGTTCCTACGGTGACTAAGGTCTCTAGAGCTTCACTTGGGGGGGTTGGGAAGGTTGGAAACGGGTGAGTGATTCTGTCAAGGCTGAAAATGTTCTCACTTGTGTACACATTCTATTCGGTGTAAAAGCGTCCAGAGCTGTTTGACTTAAATAAAAAAACCCCAGGGAATCCCATTTAACATGCGCGTGTTGGGATTGACCTGAGACACATTTAATTACATTTTACACAAATGACACACGTAGGGTATTATGAGTCATAACATGGAATATGGACCGCGTTATTTTTTTTGTAGCAGTGTGATTAAGTCTACAAACAAACCAGTGACGGTCAGTGGCCTGTGTGTGGCAGACAATTTCTCAAAAAAAATCATACTTTTGGACGAATCACACAACGCCATCTAGTCCCAAAATGTGCAAAGGAGCTATGGATTACTAGATCGCATATTTATGGGATCCAGTACTCCGAGCCCGTATGTATTCTCGATTTCCCTCAACTTCTTCAAAGTGTAGAGCTAGTTTAATATTTTGTATGGAGTCGCTACACAAGTGGCGGTCACATTTTGGTTCATTAGGAACGTAAATTCATACAAAAATGGCAACCACTCTTGGCGGTGAGAGCCTTAGGGCTCGTTTGGACGATGCGAATGGCGCCCTACGATCTACGGTGGCTACGCGGCATGTACTGTACATGTACATATACTAGGTAGCCGATAAAGTATAATTTTCGCTATGAACGAAGGTATCCGCAAAAAAGCCGCACGATGACATTCGCATAGTCTGGACGAGCCCTTACTCCTTACGCTCCCGCAATTGCCCGGTGTCGTAGCAACCGTAGCAAAAGACCCAAATTTGACCACTTTGTCGATTCATAAAGAAAAAAGTGGCAATCACTCCAAGCAACAAAAAAAATTTCGAGAAATGAAGAATACTTAGTCAAATGTTATCATTTAAGTCTTTGCTTATTATTCACTAATCTCTACCTTGTTTGTCATCTTCTAAATAGAAAAACACCGCCCGCTTTTATATACAACCGCGTAACACCATTGAAAATATCATTGCCATAAAAAAGGATATAAAATTGCAAAATAAAGTGTTTGATCTCCAAAAAAGGTTGGGTAACAACACTCAGCAATTTCGGTATTAGATTTTTATTATATCTTTTACCTTTTATTTATGTTTTATATTCAAACGATTTTTATGTGATTTCAATATAATTAATCGTTTGAAATTGGTAATTATAATTGAAATACAAAGAAAAAATGTACGAATTTGATTTAGAAACTTTTTCTTACTATTGCAAGTGTTTTGGACCACAGGGATCCTGCCTTTTTAGTTTTTAATATTAGTTTTAGTTTTGATCTGATTTGATGTTAGTTTAGTTTAATTTTATTTTAGATTCCGTTTTTTTTTTATAAATCTTATTGTATTTATTTTTCTCTCTTGTTATTGCACTTGTAAATGCTGTGTCCACCAATATTAAAACTCTATGAATCAATTTCTATGAAGCCATCTTACCTTTTTATAATATAAATTGCAATAAATAATAAATAAATAAATATATATATATGGACAATTCATACATATTGAGCTAGCCTCAAAGTAAGTTCGAAACTTATGTTATGGGATACTAACTCAACGATATTATATTTTATAACAAATACATACATAGATAAACATCCAAGACCCGAGGCCAATCAGAAAAAGTTCGTTTTTCATCATGACCCGACCGGGAATCGAACCCGGGACCTCCTGGGTGGCGGTCTGGCGTGGTAACCATTACGCCATGGAGGTTTCGCAATGAATTAAAAGAACTTACAACCTACATCGATTTAAGATTTAAGTTGCACCGTGCCTCTATGTTATACTCTCTCGAGGATAACGGGCGTGAATATATGTAGTTTGGTCTACAAAACAACAAATAACATGAACATGCACTGAAAGTAGTGTAATCGTACTACACTGCAGTTTTAAGTGTGCGTATCAGACCGTTGAAGATTTATTGCAATGGCCGACTGCTACTCGCCCAAACCAGAATTACATCACTGGGTAACTATTTATTTTTAAATATACGTATTTGTATATATTTTATGTATACGGGAGGCACATAAAAAAGAAAGAAAGTTAAAATTCGCAATTTCATGGCCTATGCAGTTTTAAAAGGTGCCGACCCCACTGCTGCGCGCGGTTTAGCGGTCAGAGTTCCGAGTTCTGCCGTCCGTCATACTGTGTGACCGTCGCGTGTTGCGGTTCGACTGCTCACACCAAAGTGTGTAAAATTGCAAGCCACCACATAAGTTACAGTGAACGCGGAACGCAGAACTCGGACAGACTGCGCGCAGTGGGTTCGGCGCCTAAGAAAGTAATTTTACGACACACTACACATTTCTATATCTTGTCCTCTTGTATCATTTTTACAGTGTTTACCAAATGTCAGATCTTTGATGGATGTGTCCCAACGTCCCAATAATCGGATCTAGTGCCACAAAACAAGACAAAACTTCCCAAACCACTAAAACTAAACTCTATTCCTAAAGGAATACGATTCACTGAAACTGTAAGAGTAATTTTGTTCTTCTCAACTATTCGATGTCAAATGATAATGGATTGGGTGTCCCTGTCAGTCATTGTGTGAGATTTTGAGAAATCTTTCCGGATAAGTAATAGACCTCTAATGTACCAGGAGGGATTAGGGGATATTAGGTAATAGGTATTCTTACAATTTATATGCTATGACTTGTAATCAAAGTTTATGACGTAAAAGGAGGCAATTATCAGGTACTTTTTTATGGTGTACTGCAGGCAAACAATGTGAAGATTTTAAAATTAAGACTTCTTCTAGTTAGGTAGACGTTCTAAGAAAGATTGAAATAAACTGAACGCCATTTTTCCTGACGTGTGCAGTCATAAAACGAAGTTCGACTGTGAGCCAGAAGCTTTGGCGTTGATTATAGTAGTAAGTATTTAAAAATCAACAGCAGGGCTATACTTCGGCCGAAGTATCAGAAGAATTTTAACCGTAAAATACAAGTTATTTCATGATTATAATTCAATGAACTACTAAAATAACCATAAAGTACAAGGTATTTCATGGATAGAATTCAAGGAATTACTAAAATAACCATGAAATACCTTGTATTTCACGGTTAAAATTCTTCCGATACTTCGGCCGAAATATCGGATTAACGTTTCGTAGTAGCCCTCCAGAAGTCAAATAATAAATTAGACACAGTAATCAAGCCAATACAAAAACTCTAGTTTGTTATTGTGAGTTAAGAAGGGATTTTTGATATTTTTTTTTTGGTATAATATAACGAGTTAAGAGTTAAATATACATAATTGTGTAGCTATTTTTGCAATAAATTGTTTATACAGGGTGACTTTTCAAGGGGTTGCCATTTTTTGAGGAGGGACTAAGAATCAGGAACTTAATCGATTAGCGTAAAAAGCAAAATTGTTTTTTAAATATTATATTGCGTATTTTTGTAGTGCAAGCCCGGCTTTTCGGCTTTATTGGAAGGACCGCCACTGCAAGTTAATGTTTTCCAAAAAATACTACGAATAAATATAATTACGATATAGTCATATTTTTATATTGTTCTATAATCGAGCTTATTTTAAAAAAATGGCAATACCTTGAAAAGTCGCCCAGTATTACTACTAACGTTTGGGTTTTAAATGTTTTGTATTGTATTTTACGATTGAAATCTCGCTATGAAAATCAAACAGCAAATGTTTTACGCAAAAAGAGGTAAAACCAGAAACGTGCTGAGAATAAAACGTCAATTAAAAACTCATAACCCTTGCTATGTCTTCCATAATGATTCTGATTTTCGCGATTTGAATCCACTCGACTAGAGAAATTTATATGTGGTCTTTCTCGTTTTTTTTTTCGATAAATGACAGTCGTCAACCAAGATGATGGTCATGCTGTGTTCCTACGATGAATAAGGTCTCCAGAGCTCCACTTGGGGGGGGGTTGGGAGGGTTGGCAATGCGTGAGTGATACCCCCGGTATTGCAAGCGTCTATAGGTTACGGTGAAGCTTACCATCAGGCGGGCCGTATGCTTGTTTGCCACCTTAGTAGTATTTAAAAAAAGATGACCTTCGGGCGGCGTGAAAATACATCCAATCGGTATTGGAGCAGCGCGGCGGAGTACTCTCTTAACCCCTTCTTCTCTTCTTCTTCTTCTATTCCTCTTGAAAAGAGAACCGTTTTCTTGCAGTTGATTGATTATTGTTTGATATGGATTTTCCACTCTTAGTATTCCACACTACATGATAAATTTACCTTACATACCTAATACTAATGGTTTTCCAATCGTGTAATTACAGGTCATCGATACCTATTGGATTCGATACATCTGCTTCAACCTCCATTAAATTTATGATTCAAATTTCAATTCGCCTCCAGCAGTTTCAGATATTCTGACCGAAGTTAGGAATACTATATTTTTAACGAGCTACAAAATGTTTGAATGGAATATTGCAACTTCAGTTATTAAACTAGTATGTATTGGACTAGAAATCTGTAGATCATATATTAGATCTTAGTATACAGCCAGTTTCTGTACACATTTTTAATTTGAATTCCACGTTAAGTCTCATCTCAAGCTATCTCTTTTTTCCTTTTTTAGTTTGACAGTGGTGCTAATTCTGTTGTACATTTAACTAGACTAAACTAATTTTGACAGGACTAAAGGTGTTGGTGTCCTTCTTTGGTTTACATTTAATGACAAGGATAGCAACACTATCTAGTCCTGTCAAAATTAGTTTAGTCTAGTTAAATGTACAACAGAATTATACCAGTAACAGCTGTAATTTAATTCCAAAAATGCGTTTACAGAAACTGGCTGTTTGTCTATTTTTTTAACGAAGAAGTTTCGAAATGGTTGGTATTAGTCCAAGTTATGATTGCTATTGATGGTATTGCTTGCGTTGCCATTGGTCGATACCATAGATTTAGTATATACTTACTAGCGTACATATAGATCGGCTTTGGTTAGATTAAGCGAGACCAAAAACAAAAAACAGTTTGCATGGAATGTACATGTGTGCAAGCAAGATATATCATTTTGTGGATTTTCCTTTTTGTTTGAGTTACATCCAGGCACTGCACAGGTAACCATATTTTTAACCATTGGTAATCACGTCTAATTAACACCAAAACTTCACTTAAAAACCATAAATTTTGTAAAAATAAGTAGGATTTGTTTTTAACACGACTTACGTCAGGCCGATACAGTCCGATAGCGTGTTTAGGAAAATGGTCTCGCCTATCTATCTCGCTCTAACCAACGTGTATGCTATGATCTATCTCTTTTGCATTGCCAATCTTACGCTAGTATATAATAAATCTATGGTCGATACAATGATCCACCTCACTCTATCTATATCACATGGTGTGTTTATACATAGCTGTATATTTCCTGCGTTAGACTCGCCTCTTTAGTCGTTTAGGACTCTTATGACGCAATTCTCCTTTACCACAAAATAACGCTATGCTATGTATTATAAGATTTATATTTTGTTACTTCTATCCGCCACCTTCACACGTTCACGTCACTTCTGTATAAACCGCGCCTTATACCTTATTATTTTCCTGCAGATGTGGCTACCCTGAATAAATTCCTGTATAACAACCTCTTAAATATTGTATACCCTCATGGCTTCAACTTTGCAACATGTACTCAACAGTTTAAATAATTGTTACGCCTATCCTCGAATACAGAAATTTTAATTAAAACCCCAGAAACATGGCTTCCGTAAATCCAGCTCATCTTGCCAGCGTGTAGCACAGCTTAGTGTAAAATACATGACTGTGAGCTATTAATCCCCTCATTTCTGGGGTCGGATTAATTCGTCAGTCGGCGGGCAATCCATTACTGAGTGACGTGGACACGGATGATGCTATGCTAGATCATACAAACCAATGTATAATAAATTATTTGTGCCTTATGAATGAAAAAACAAACAAGACAATGCCAAAGACTGTCATCAGATAGCCTATTCTCGTCCAAAAACAGTTAAAATCTCATCTGAATCTCAAAGGCTATCTCACTCTCAATTTGAGAATAAATTTAAACTATTACTGTTACGAGATAGAACTTTCAAGATTTGCTATCGAAGAACAAATTTTCTGTCTCTTCTTCTCCTTCTTGTCGTAACGACAGTTTTAAATAGTTTTGGCCCATGTACGGAGACGCTGACGTCATATCTTTTTGCTTACTTGTTGACTTAACAAATTTTTAAGAATCATTCGATGACATGTGGAGAACGAATGTTACGGTAGAGATGACGAATGATAGGGCGAAGTGGAAAAGATTAATGCTGTACCGTCCCCACGTAAAGGCATTTGGGGTAGGAAGAAGAAGGTGCTAAATTAATAAATAATGTCCTAATTTCATACTTCAGAAATACTATAAAAAAACTTTCTTAATTAAATATTCTGGAAGATGACGCTTCCAGTACATCCAACCTACGTTACGACAGCTCCCAAAAGCAGGATCGTAATGTAAGGGCTTTCAAAGAAATCAGGGTTTCGAATCGGAGATATTAGATACATTAATGTTCTGTGCGGACGTCTGGATGTTACTTATCTGAATGAAACCTAAATAAATAAATTATATTAAGAGTATCAACAGACGTTGATTGCATCCCAAAATGTAGAACCTTCGCTTACTCTATGCCATTTTGTTTTTTTTTCACACAAGATGATTTTTAAAAAAAACTTATACGAATCACATGATTAAGTCTCCGGAGAAACGGAAAAAATTTATAGGGACTATTGGACGAACCACGCAACGCCATCTAGTCCCAAACTAAAAAAAACTTGTACTGTGTAGGTACTCGATTGCTAATAAATATACATAAATCCTTTTTTTTAAATAAATACTTATTCATAGAAAATATCCAGAGAAACACAAAAACACATAGTTCATGCACACAAATGTTTGCCTTACGCTCTGATTTTTCTACTGTGTCGCGACCTCTCGTAGAAACCAACACCCAGCATCCAAAACAATCCAAGTGCTTAGTACGAGTTTTTTTGTTCACATTCGATCATGTCGACGTAAACAAATCGACCAAATAGAGAAGAACTCTCATGTTGCGAATTTATAAGACGCGTGCTACATATCAACATTATGCGGCTTACTTGCTCACGTTTCGAAGTGAATAACCCGGCTAATTTGGATATGTAACACGCGTCTGATAAATTCACAATATGAAACAGTTTTACATTTTACTTAAAAACCATAAATTTTGTAAAAAATAAGTAGGATTTGTTTCTAACACGACTGACGTCAGGCCGATACAGTCCGATAGCGTGTTTAGGAAAATGGTCTCGCCTATCTATCTCGTTCTAACCAACGTGTATGCTATGATCTATCTCTTTTGCATTGCCAATCTTACGCTAGTATATAATAAATCTATGGTCGATACAATGATCCACCTCACTCTGTCTATATCACATGGTGTGTTTATACATAGCTGTATATTTCCTGCGTTAGACTCGCCTCTTTAGTCGTTTAGGACTCTTATGACGCAATTCTCCTTTACCACAAAATAACGCTATGCTATGTATTATAAGATTTATATTTTGTTACTTCTATCCGCCACCTTCACACGTTCACGTCACTTCTGTATAAACCGCGCCTTATACCTTCTTATTTTCCTGCAGATGTGGCTACCGTGAATAAATTCCTGTATAACAACCTCTTAAATATTGTATACCCTCATGGCTTCAACTTTGCAACATGTACTCAACAGTTTAAATAATTGTTACGCCTATCCTCGAATACAGAAATTTTAATTAAAACCCCAGAAACATGGCTTCCGTAAATCCAGCTCATCTTGCCAGCGTGTAGCACAGCTTAGTGTAAAATACATGACTGTGAGCTATTAATCCCCTCATTTCTGGGGTCGGATTAATTCGTCAGTCGGCGGGCAATCCATTACTGAGTGACGTGGACACGGATGATGCTATGCTAGATCATACAAACCAATGTGTAATAAATTATTTGTGCCTTATGAATGAAAAAACAAACAAGACAATGCCAAAGACTGTCATCAGATAGCCTATTCTCGTCCAAAAACAGTTAAAATCTCGTCTGAATCTCAAAGGCTATCTCACTCTCAGTTTGAGAATAAATTGAAACTATTACTGTTACGAGATAGAACTTTCAAGATTTGCTATCGAAGAACAAATTTTCTGTCTCTTCTTCTCCTTCTTGTCGTAACGACAACCTGTTTTAAATAGATTTGGCCCATGTACGGAGACGCTGACGTCATATCTTTTTGCTTACTTGATGACTTAACAAATTTTTAAGAATCATTCGATGACATGTGGAGAACGAATGTTACGGTAGAGATGACGAATGATAGGGCGAAGTGGCAAAGATTAATGCTGTACCGTCCCCACGTAAAGGCATTTGGGGTAGGAAGAAGAAGGTGCTAAATTAATAATTAATGTCCTAATATCATACTTCAGAAATACTATAAAAAATACTTTCTTGATTAAAATATTCTGGAAGATGACGCTTCCAGTACATCCAACCTACGTTACGACAGCTCCCAAAAGCAGGATCGTAATGTAAGGGCTTTCAAAGAAATCAGGGTTTCGAATCGGAGATATTAGATACATTAATGTTCTGTGCGGACGTCTGGATGTTACTTATCTGAATGAAACCTAAATAATAAATTATATTAAGAGTATCAACAGACGTTGATTGCATCCCAAAATGTAGAACCTTCGCTTACTCTATGCCATTTTGTTTTTTTTTCACACAAGATGATTTAAAAAAAACTTGTACGAATCACATGATTAAGTCTCCGGAGAAACGGAAAAAATTTATAGGTACTATTGGACGAACCACGCAACGCCATCTAGTCCCAAACTAAAAAAAACTTGTACTGTGTAGGTACTCGATTGCTAATAAATATACATAAATCCTTTTTTTTAAATAAATACTTATTCATAGAAAATATCCAGAGAAACACAAAAACACATAGTTCATGCACACAAATGTTTGCCTTACGCTCTGATTTTTCTACTGTGTCGCGACCTCTCGTAGAAACCAACACCCAGCATCCAAAACAATCCAAGTGCTTAGTACGAGTTTTTTTGTTCACATTCGATCATGTCGACGTAAACAAATCGACCAAATAGAGAAGAACTCTCATGTTGCGAATTTATAAGACGCGTGCTACATATCAACATTATGCGGCTTACTTGCTCACGTTTCGAAGTGAGTAACCCGGCTAATTTGGATATGTAACACGCGTCTGATAAATTCACAATATGAAACAGTTTTACATTTTGGTCGGTTTGTAAACGTTAACACGTTCGAATGTGACCAAAACAACTCGTACTAAGCACTCCGTAACAACTAATTACGTCTTACGTCCACAGGTCGGCATTGTGCGTATCGGAGCGGATTATTCTTACAACGCGTCCACAATATCAGCAGCGATCGGATTTGCCGATGGCGATGCTCGCTCGCTCCGCGTCGTCCGTCGTGCGTTCAATGTTCGGCATTCCGTATATCCTGATACTGTAGACGCGATGTAAAAAAACCGTTGCGTCTGATACGTACGATGCCGATCTGTGGACGCAAACCTTAATAAAATAAGTCTTAACTTCCATTCTCAATAACATCTGATTAATTAAGCTATGCTTCTATTAGCGTAAGTACCTATACATAAGCTATTTGGCGAATATCCAAATTATTCGTAGTACATAATGTATGGTAACATTTGCTAATATAATAATGGTCTTGTAGTCCATTAGTGAATACTATTCAAACACAGCTTTGATTGTGTTCATTCATGTTACATTACAAGCATTAATTTTGCCAATGTTCGTATGCAAGTTGTCTGTTTCAAAACTTGCATTTTGTTCGCATAATTAAGAGTGTTCGTGCCTCGGAGGATTATAGAGTTCCACTCGTTAGGGTATGAGTTTCTTCCCAGTCAACTCGGCTTGCGCGTTGACATGAATTTCAATCCAGTGCCGGCGACTCGTTCTATGTCATAAGAGGCAAAATTATACTACAAGTTGTAAGGCTCGACGTGCACCTGACTGTACGTTGACATGAATTTCATTCCAGTGCCGGCGACTCGCCTGATACGTCAACATGAATTTCAATCCAGTGCCAGCGACTCGCCTGGTGCGTCGACATAAATTTCATTCCAGTACCGGCGACACACATCGCGAGTCTGGTCTCGTTGAATTTGATAGTCTATATTATTAGGTTGGATAGGCCACTATTGGATCAGAAATTTTGACAGCTGTAATTGCACAATTATCGCGAAAACAATCAGTATTGTACGAGCTCAATAAAATAAAAATACGGCAAAATATGAATTAAACATTTCATATCATAAAAAAATCACAAACATTTGGGTACTAAAGTTACGTTTATTGTTACAATAATCTTTTAATAGAGCACTCGCTCAGATTACCTACCTACTTCAGACGACGATCCCTCATCTTGGAAATAGCAACAGGAAACGTTCGGGAATTGCAAATTCAGTCTTCACATCTTTTTCGTTTTTTCACATTCGTTCGACATCGGCGGCGCGCGGTGCATTCCCGTTGCCCGTTGTAGCATCATGTGCAATCATGTACTAAAAGTAGTCATGCATTTCAAATTCAAACAGACAAAAAATAGATGAGTTTATAGAGTTGAGTTTTATGAGTTTTAGAAATTGTACTAACTTTTAACAGCCTTTGTATTAATTCAAATACAAAGGTCACCCTAAAAAAAATCATTTCTTTCGTATAGTTTCAATTTTTTTTAAACAATGAATATCAAAAAAAAAAATTATAAAACCATTCGTGGCGACCGTGGCGTCACAACAGTGGTCGTGTTAAAATTATGTCAGGAGGTCCCGGGTTCGATCCCCGGTCGGGTCATGATGAATAACGAACTTTTTCTGATTGGCCTCGGGTCTTGGATGTTTGTCTATGTTGATGTGCTTAAGGTTGATTTTTCTTTGTAGGGATTTTGATTAAAACGAAATGTATTCACTATGAAATCTGTATTGCGACTGACTTTGATAGACAAATAACTTACAATTTATAACATGCCGCCCACCGAAAAGGTATCTAGAACTTCTACTTCTACCTTTTAATAGATTCAAAGTAAATATAACAATATTCATTCACATTAATAACAAACTGAAAATATAACATGCAAAACAATCAAGAATCAGGGTTCGTATCGATGGGCAAGGCACAGAGTTTGGTTATGGATCTTTTAGTTATACTATCTCCACTTTTTACACTGTAAACTCTGGTAGCCAGATCTGCTCCAGGATGCTTATCAGTAATACGTCCGAGGGACCATTTTCCAGGCGGTAGACCATCAATTTTGATTAGAACGATATCTCCTTTCTCAAAATCCTTAACCTTTCTTAACCATTTAGGTCTCTGCTGCAACCTGGACAGATACTCGGTTTGCCATCTAGCCCAGAAGTTGTTCACAAGCTTTTGGGTGTACTGCCAACGAGAGAGGTTGTGAATTTTTACATTTCCTAAGCTCGGTGATGGGACAAGAATAGGTGAGTCGCCGATAAGAAAATGCCCGGGTGTTAGGGGTGTAATATTATCAACATCATCGTCGATTATACTTAGAGGACGAGAGTTTAAACACGCTTCAATTTCACATAGTACTGTTGTCATCTCTTCGAATGTTAAATTCTTGGTCAAGATGCGTTTCATGTGGTACTTAATCGACTTAACACCAGCTTCCCACAGTCCTCCAAAATTAGGGCTATAAGCTGGTATAAAATGCCATTGCGTACCGTCTAGGGCAAGGGATTTAGACATACTTTTAAATTCTAGATTGGCTTCTTGCCAAGCTGTTAGTAAATCCTTATTTGCTCCCACAAAGTTTCTACCTTGATCACTCCAAAGGTGTGTACACCTGCCTCTTCTTGCGACAAATCGTTTAAAAGCACCAATAAATGCTTCTGAAGTGAGATCTCCTACCAATTCCAGATGAATGGCTTTGGTAGCAAAGCAAATGAAAATAGCGATGTATGATTTTGTAGTTTTACCTTCTCTGCCCTTTGACATCAGTATTTGAAGGGGGCCAGCAAAGTCTACTCCACTATGCAAAAATGGCCTAGATGGTGTAACTCGTTCTTTGGGTAAATCTCCCATTAATTGTGTTCTAGGCACAGCGCTCTGTCTGGCACATATCAAACACCTGTGTATGTATGATTTAACTAAAACCTTGCATCTAATTATCCAAAATTTAGCCTTTAGGTACGCCATGGTGAGTTGTATTCCGCCGTGTAATGTTCTTCGATGAGCGTCGGCGACAATCAACGCGGTAAGTTTGTTTTGACTGCTTAATATCATGGGATGTTTACTGTAATCATCTATATTTGCGTGCTGAAGGCGTCCGCCCACCCTGAGGATTTCATCTTCATCAAGGTAAGGATTTAATCTTTTTAACTGACTTCCCTTACTGACTGCACCCTTTCTTTTCGTGTCACTTAGTTCTCTTTCATACTCTTTACTTTGTACAATTTTAACACATATTTTTAATGCATGTTCTAATTCTTTAGTTGTTAAGGCTGAAGGACCAGTTTCTTCATTTGTAGTTTTTTTATAATTTAAAAATCTTTTACAATATGAAATAGCTTTTAGCAAGTCATTTAGAGTTTCAAAAGTATCAAATTGAACAACTAAGCTTTCCTTCTCTGTAGTCTTATTTTCTTTTGTTATTTTCAAATTAGTTTGAATTTTTATCCCTTTTAGTTCCAGAGTAGTTGGTATAATTTCAGGTTTATTAACAATAATTTCCCTTTCAGATAGCCATTTAGGACCTCTCCACCACACATCACAATTCTTCAATTCGTTCAACATCATGCCTCGAGAGGATATGTCTGCGGGATTGTCTTCTGACCTTATATGAAACCAATTCTCGGACGGAATCACATCTGTAATTTCAACCACCCTATTAGCTATGAATGGTTTCCATTTGTTGGGTTCACCAGAAAGCCATGCTATAACTATAAGTGAATCGGTCCACGCAAACATGTTTGATGTAGGCTGTCTCATGGCTTCTCCAACTTGTTTTAGCAGCTTTGATAGTAAATGTGCACCGCAAAGCTCTAGTCTTGGCAGGGATATGGTTTTTACTGGTGCCACACGTGTTCTTGATGCAACCAACTTTGTAATGATCTCGCCATTTGGACTATTTACTCTCACATATACTGCTGCAGCATAAGCATTCATCGATGCATCACTAAAACCGTGAATCTGAATTGTGCTCTGTGTCTGTATCCCTAACCAACGGTCAATCCTTATATTCTGTATGTTTTTGTAATCTTCTTTTAACTTAAGCCATTCTTCTCGTATTGATTCACTGACTTCATCATCCCAATCTACCTTTTGCGTCCATAATCTTTGTATAAGTATCTTGGCTGAAATAATACTGGGTGAAACCCATCCAAGAGGGTCAAACATTTTTTGTACGTCAGCTAAAATTGTTCTTTTAGTGGTGTGTGGTGAGTTCGTTCCTGATAAGTGATTTTTGTACTGAAGTTCGTCTTTGTTTAAATCCCACTCTAATCCCAATGCTTTAATTGTTCCATCCATGTCTATATTCACTTGAGCGTGAATCGATCTTTTTTCAGGTTGTATGCTTTGCATGAATTCTACGCTGTTGGATGCCCATTTGGTCAAGTTGAAACCTCCCTTCTCCAACATGTCACTAATTTTGCTTGCCAACAGGACGGCTCGTTGTACAGTATCTCCACCGGACATCAAATCATCCATGTAAAAGTCTTCTTTTATTACTTGTGCAGCTGGTAAGTAAGTATCTTCTGTATTATTTTTGTGTGTGTTTTCTGTTTCAGGTACCTCTTCATCATCAGCGATTTGATGCAATGTCTTCACCGCAAGGTATGGAGCCGCTGCAGTGCCAAACGTTACTCGAAGCAGACGATACACCTGTACATTTTGAGAAGGATCTGTTCGCCATAAAATTCTCTGATAATCTGCATCAGCCTTCTGGACGTATATTTGACGATACATTTTTTGGATATCCGCTATAAAACATACCCTTTTCATTCTCCATCTCATTACGATGTTTCTCAATTCATCTTGCAGCTGCCCACAAGTAATTCGTCGTTCAGTGAAACGCTTGCTGGTGAAGTCTCATCTTTACTAGATGCGTCAAAAACAATCCTGCAGGTTGTACTCTCACTTTCTTCTTTCACCACCGCATGATGTGGTAAGTATACGGATCTACAGTTCATTTCTTCCTCCGGAACTTCTTCCATGTGATTTAAACTTATGTACTCTTCTATTGCTTGTGTGTATTGTTCCTTCAGATTAGGTATACGTTTGAATCGCCTTTCCAATTGTAACAATCTTTTCATTGCAATCTCCTTTGTATTTCCATCGGGTGATTTAGGGTTATCTGTTTTGAATGGCAGTTTCACGATGTAACGGCCCTCTTCATTCCTTGTGTGTGTTTTCTTGTATATGTCTTCACAACGTAGTTCATCTCTAGTGAATTTTCTCTTTGGATCATTTTCTAGTTCCCATATTGAATTCAGCATATCCTTCACATCTACTGAATGATGCATAACAAGAAATGATTTCATTTCTATGTTTGTCGTAACTTCACCAAATATGATCCAACCCAAGGTTGTTTGTTGTGCACAAGGTGTTCCCGGCGGACCCTTAATTGTCCCTTGTTGTATTATGTGTGTGTATTCTTTAACACCTAGAAGCATGTCTATTGGGCCAGGCGTAAGATAACTCGAATCAGCCAGGTTGATTCCTTCTAGATGTTGCCAGTTGTTGTTGATAATGACTTGAGTAGGTATTTTCGCTGTCAGTTGTTTGGACATCACATAGGGTTGTACGGATAGATGAAAATTTGTGTCCCAACGTGAACCTATGTGTAGCTGTACCACGTGTTTAACGTCAGTTCTTGTAGAACCTACTCCCACAATTGTTCCTTTGACTGGTTGTTTTTTAAGTTTTAGCAGTTGAGTCGCGTGTTCACTTATAAAAGCAGCTTGCGAACCTTGATCGATCAGTGCTCTGAGAAGAAGAGTATGACCCTCCTGATTTGTCACTGGTACGATAGCTGTTGCTAGGAGAGCAATACTCTGCGTTGTTGTTAAATGTGAGGCTATCGTCGTGTTTACTTGGACTTCATCAGTATCTTCCACACAGGTATTTACAGGCGTTTCGTTCTGTGTGTCACTTATCTGAGATTGATCCGAATGCAGTAGCGAGTGGTGTCGGCGATGGCATATACGACAAGATACGGGAATTCTGCATTTTGTGACAGAGTGTCCCGGTATAAGGCAATTAAAACATAAGTTGTTATTTTTTACGAACTCTCGTCGTTCTTCAATGCTCATCTTCGAAAACAGCTTGCAGTGACACAATGTGTGACTATCCTTACACATGACACATGATCGATCAATAGAAGTTGACGGCGTTGTGGATGTTGCAATATGAAACGAACGTTCCTTGACAGTTTTTTCTCGAGCGGGGGAGGAATATGTCCACATCTGCAGTGTACGGTGTTTAGTTTCTAGAAATTGTTTAAGCTCAAGCCAAGTTGGCAACTCGTCTGGATTTACCTTATAAGAACTCTCTTCCCATTCTTTGTGCGAGTCTGGGTCCAATTTCTGCACTACCAGAAATATAATTACAGGATCCCAAGACTCGGTCGATATATTAACATTTTTCAGGCTGTGTAAACATTCACAAGTAATATCCAGCAAAGACCTTAATTGGTTTGGGTTTTGTGTACTCATTTTCCTGATATTAAACATTCTTTTTAAAATTGCATTAATTATAAGTTGTCTGATACCGTACCTGTTGTTTAAATCCTCCCACGCATGCACATAGTTTTGATTTGTCAATTGTATATTCTTTAACACAGACGCTGCTTCACCAGTAACACTGCTTTTTAAATAATGGAGTTTTTGAACTTCACTAAGGTTTGCATTGTTGTGTACCATTGATAAAAATAAATCTTTAAATGTATTCCACTCATCATAATTTCCACTAAAAGAAGGTAAATGGATTTTCGGTAATTGTACATAGCTGTTTTCTGATGGGGCACTTGGAGCAGGTGTTACGTTCGTTGCAATGAGCATATCTCGAAGATCCGCTTGTAATACAACATATAAATCTTCATGCAAATAATATTCCTCGTTAACAAAGTATGGTAAGATTGCCTTTTGTTCCTTTGGTATTATTTTCACAAGATCTTGATGCGCCTGTTTGAACGTAGTCCAATACTCGTCTAGCATTTTTATTCTCGCTTCTACATAGCCTCGAGTTAGTCTTGATTTAGGACATTTTTTAAGATTTATTTGCATCTTTTGCAAAACAGCAGCTGTGTCTTCTAACACGTTAAGTATTTCCCTTGTAGACATAATTAAATCTTTAGTGAATCTTCAATATTAAATAAATATAATTTTGTATTCAAACACATAAATCAATCTTCACCGATGTTTAATTTAGTTGCGTAAAATGCATAAATAATTATGCATAAAAACTGTTGCACTTCGATGCTCCTTATCTCTGGAATGCAGTTCTTTTGTTCTCGAACGGCCGGTTGGGTCGGCTTCGGCGCGCTGATAATCCGGTTCGATTGCGACCATATGTTGATGTGCTTAAGGTTGATTTTTCTTTGTAGGGATTTTGATTAAAACGAAATGTATTCACTATGAAATCTGTATTGCGACTGACTTTGATAGACAAATAACTTACAATTTATAACAGTCTATATATGTATTTGTTATAAAAATATAATATCATTGAGTTAGTATCCCATAACACAAGTTTCGAACTTACTTTGGGGCTAGCTCAATCTGTATGAATTGTCCAAAAAATAAAAAAAATAAAAATAAAAAAACCACCTGTTGGTTACAGACTTTGTTTAACGACTCCATCTATGTCAGTTGGGACCGCCAACTTATGGCAGTAGTTGGGCATGAAACGCATAGCTGCTTCACCCACGTACTTCTATCTATAGGATTAGTGGTACTTTCATGGTCGAGATGCCCATGTCATTAAAATCTCTACCACTTCAAAAAGCGAACATTTAGGTATAATGTTTTTCTCCGAAGTAATTTTCTTTTACGAATTTCAAAAGATCTTAACATATAATCAAATAGACAGTTTCCTAGTAATCCCTGGAAAAAATGTCTTGAAAAGTAAAAACAGTAAACAATTGGAAAGTAGGTCAATAGTTAGGGATGTCGACCGGTAGTAAAATAAATACAAGATTATAGGGCTATATTTCACTCGGACACCATGGCGGCGCAACCAGTTGCGCCACCGTGGTGTCGGTAAGCTACCAAACTAGACACCATACAGACACCAGAGTCGCCACACCACACTGAGACCGTATCAAAATGGATCTCGACGAAATAGCACTACTACTGCTGCTGTATGTACGTAGGAAGAGAAAGGGGCGTCACTGGCGACCGGACTGGCGGCCGAATGAGTGAGACACCACACAGCGCTATAGTAATTAGTGGAGGCGCCACCAGTAACATTCTGTGCACGCGTCGCAGCTGGTCGCGCCGCCAAATTGGATGCGCAACCAAACGGACACCAGGTGAGTAACTCTCTAATAGAGCTGTATACATTTTGTTGGTAGGGGCGACTGGTTGCGCCGCCATGGTGTCCCAGTGAAATATAGCCTTATAGTATAATACTTACACAAATAAATTATTACTGTACTGTAATCTTTGACGAGAGAAAGTATCTGCGAGAACCTACTCACTGAATAAATATTTTAAAATTTTTTTTGGACGTGAAATTAAAATCATATTACAAAAACATAGGTGATATAAGTTAAAGTCAGTTTGCACAGTCCCACCCATCTAGGCGGAGCAGGAGGCAGTGAGTCAGGTTTTTAGTCGGTATTCTCCTCAAGTTGACCTTAGGAGGGGGGAGCCCGACAGACCCCCATTATATTTTCCGCCATTTATTTTCATCGTGGTCATTTTGCTTTGTTTCCGAAATGCTGATAGTTTAGAGAGTAGATTAATAAATAATACATAATGAATTATATAATATGTAAAACGACAAGAATACGTGCCTGTGAATGCCTACTCTCTGTACGTAATATTTTCAGAATATAACAGATACTTCAAAAAAGAAATTTTCTTTAAAAAAAATTGGCAACCCTACCCTAGGGTCCTAACGGAGGAGAATTTGATTGACATCCAGGGACTTTTTGTCTATTCCTCATGCTTTATTCATGACTGCCTCTGAAACTTCAAGAAAAACATTGCTTAATTGGATGTTTTTCCCCTATAACATAGTCTCGAAGGCGATCGCAAGATGGCCGAATTATTCTTTAGACAACGCACACCTGTCGAGGATTCGCGACACGAATTCCAGCCGGGATCGACAGTAAACGATCCAACGCGATCCAAATGCGCGCGGTAGGATCTCGATCCAATGGAGTGTTTGATGTGGACGTGCCTCGCGCGAGGCTTGCCATTGGATCGAGATCGAGACTGGCACGCCCTGCGCATGTGGATCTTATAAACGTGTAGCTATTGAATGCTGATGATGAAACTTATTGAGTGAAAAACATCATTTAAAAAAAAGTTTATAAAACAAATAAAAATGTCGCCAGCCAGGAAAGGGAGACCGAGGCCTTTCCTTTGCCAGTGATTCTTTCCAACCGATATTTTTATCACAGTAGAAATCTCGCCCCAGTCCCTGACCCTACAATGCTAACATATTTTCAACATAAATGATGGATAACATAAAATTATGGTAATAGTAATGTATTCTAGTTTCCTCATGTGGGTTCTTTTGTTTCAGAAGGCCTCATTACAATATTATCTTGGCACTTACGATGTTATATGGGCTGCTAAAATAAGTAACTCACTTATATGGGGTCATATAGTCAAGATGAATATAGAATAATATACTATACTACTTGCTGGACGAAAACTGAATTATAGATGGACTTGTCAGGGTTCCGTGGTAACAAGGAACCATTGTAGTTTCGCCATGTCAGTACGTCTGTTCATTTTTATTTATTATCCATATTATTTACATTTAACGTGCCAATTATTGTTGTTGTGTGTTGTGTTTGGGAATTATGACCGGTTGAAAGCGGCCTGCATTCAGCGGATTCCTGCGACTTTCCTTAGGTCGTCTGACCATCTTATACGTAGTCGCCATTCCAGAACCTTCCTGCCCCACCAGCCATCATAACTTACAAAACATAAATTAAATTAAACAATTATTTTTAAAGTCTATTCCAAACTACTTTCCATTAGAACTTTAAGACAAAAAGGATTTAACTCACAAAACCGCCATCTTGGTTCATCCGGGGATCTCGAGTCTTTCAATTAATCTTGTTATTGTAAAAGAGTTTCACAAAGATTGAGACAAAGGCGAAATCTTTTAAACAGAGATATAATTATCTCTGCAGACCCTTTAGTGATAAAACGTGTCCAACCGAATCTCTGGAATATCATTATTGAAACTTTTCTTTTGGTATTTAAAACTTTTTTTTTTGACATTCTATTTCTTAAGGAAATAGCGGGGTAACCATGAAACGAAATTCCGAAAATACGCATTGACGTTTCTTTTTTTTGGACAGGACTACGTGTTTCGTTGTTTCGGGTGGACATTTTCATGGTTGCCCCGTAAGAGGGGAAGATTTATAAACTGTGTGCATTTTTTTTACAAAGAAAATACATCACTTTTAGTTATAATGAAAGCATTTGGTCTCTCTCTCTATGCGATGCTGAGTGCTCAGTGTAAGTTTTTGGTCACCGAACTTCTTAAAGTTTACAAGTCGACAAAATTGAAAAGAAGTTTCATATTTATTATGAACTAGCTTGCTTTTCCGGGACTTCGTCCGCGTGAAGTTCCGGTCCCGTTCCCGTGGGAACCACATTGAATTTCGGGAAAAGCTATATCCTATGTCACTCCCTGATAATGTAGCTTTCTACTGGTGAATGAATTTTTGTAATTGGTCCAGTAGTTTCGGAGATTATTCAATGCAAACAAACAAACAATCAAATCTTTCCTCTTTATAATATTAGTATAGATTTACCAGACGCCTGTTACACATCCAAATTAGCCGGGTTACTCGCGTCTTATAAAATTGCAACGTGAGAGGTCTTCTCAATTCGATCGGCTTGTTTTAGTTGACATGATCGAACGAACCAAAAACTCTACTAAACTCTAGTTTCTTATTTATAATTTACTGCACAATATCACCATTCGACCAAAATTGTCAAACCATCTGTAAAAGTAAATTATATCTTGAGATTCAAGCGTCTATCATCCTCATCTACCCAGTCAGAGTTCACAGTCGCGACAAGCCCACCACACATTCCCACCGCTCTGTGTCTACTATATAGCCAGGATCAACAACGGCGATCTCAGATTGACAATAAGCAATGAAGCTTATTGACGTCCCGGGGGAGAAACTACAGCTGTCTAGGAGCTCGCAAATTTCCTTTCGAATCCGAATCCGAATTCCGAATTTTAATCAGAAAGAAATTAAACGTAGTAGTAAGAATAAGACTTCATAGACGTGAATTTGTTATTTTCTGCCATTAAATATAATTTCCAAGTAACATTCCACAAATCGATAGAACCGCCCGCCATATTCCCGGAGACACAGCTAACTTGATTGGCACTAGCACGTAATTGTATTTTTCCGAAGTTTGCCTCGGCAAGGCGAAGTTTCCAATCTATCGAATAAACCTTCACCAAACCTCTTTACGGCACTCCCGCTTCTGTAAATCAATAAACTGAACCCACTTTCGGGAACTTTGTGAACTCTTCAACGCAACTAAGTGAGACCACTGTGACCATTGAGTCATCATATTTTTATCATCTTCATACTAATATTATAAATGAGAAAGTGAGTTTGTTTGTTTGATATTCCTTCACGGCTTGACTAATCAGCCGATCATTATGAAAATTTGTATATACAATTGTCAGGGCTACAGAGCCCAACATAGGCTACTTTACTTACTTACTTAGCGTTGCAAAATGTCGACGACTAATAATCTTTAATGCGTTGCTTATGAATGAAGTAATGAATAAGGAAAAATAGAAAAAGGAAACAAGTAAAAAGCTGCATGGGCTTCAAGCTTTCTCAGTCATCTCAATATTATGTGAGAGCCAGCAAATCTATAGTCACTACCAGTTCATAGTCGCTACCACTCAAAAACCGTGCCTATAAAGATCTTTTTTCAATGTCAAAGATAAAATATTTTTATTCAAATATGCCTAATATAAACTCATTCGAATAGTCACAATTGTTTCCTACTACCAGTTCAGACGGCAGATTTCATTCGTTTTCAAAGTTATGTTAGTTCATCGTAAGGGTGACAAATCTACATCGAGCTATGCTGCGCTGTACTGCGCTGTGCTATGTTTGGTCAACTCGCTCGTCTAATATTTTAATGAGGATACAAACAAACCATGCTGTGCTGCGCTGTGTGAGGCTACGCTCTGTTTAAAAACGCAATAGTCTCGAGGGAGGCGCGCTAGCTGAGCCGCGCTGTGCCGTACTGTGCTATGTTTTTTATGGAGCTTTGCCATGCTGCGCTGTGTCGCTGTGCTAGGTCTACTGTCACAATACAACTGTCTGTCAAAATTATGTCTATTAAAAAGAAAAACTCAACCACGAAGCGCTGTCAAAACTTGTTAAAAAAACGTAGCTTAAGAAACACAGCACAGCACAGCGCAGCATAGCAAAGCGCAGCACAGCTTGATGTTGATTGTTAAAAAAACGTAGCTTAAGAAACACAGCACAGCACAGCGCAGTACAGCGCAGCATAGATTTGTCACCCCAAGATAAAATATAGTTTGAAAATATACACAAGTTGAAAATTTCAGTGGCCCGACATAGGGCATGCATTTTATAGTACTTACTTTTCGTCGAGTTTTACTGTCGACACCTCGCGTAAAAGATATGGAGTTATAGCGGTATAATACCTGGAAGATGTTTACGTTACAGTTAGGTCATGAAATATCTTTTATCCTAATACATATATTATACTTTCATTTTATTTATTATGTATTTTTTATCTATCTACCAATAAAACAAAAAGTATTGTCTAAGTGATTGAAGATTCAGCCCAAACCTTGAGCCTAGAGACCTGAAAATACAGAGGTCCCTCTCATGACATATACAAAGGAATGAATCAGACATTTAAAGTGAGTAAAGATTTCTTGTCCAAATTCTAAAGAGAATTTCTGCGTAAAATTTCAACTCTGCAAATCAAAGATTTTACTCTGAGCTTTGATCAGTCAGTCAGCCACTCAGAACTTAGATGCGACTTCGATATTATGAGACTAGATGCCTTTTCGCTTAGCTAAAATTGACAAAATTAAGTTTCAATCTCAAGCGCCATTTTGCTCACCCATAATATGAAATGAAGGAGATATTCACACAAAATTTGATATGAAGGTGATTAAGTATGAAACGAGATTTAAACTATTTTTGTTACGTGAGTCCCGAGAATTGATCCTAATCTTGTAGTCTTCATAGACATCTCGTTACCAGTATCACGTACATAAGTTAGTAAATCGCAAGGGGATATAACAAAAGTTTTAAAGCTGATTTCTTCATTTGTGGTCTTAACTTCGACCCCTGTAGTGATAGCATTAGTGTCTGCAACTTTTTTGAGGGACAAGGGACAAAAACAAGTTCTGTTTATATATTTTTTGAAAGTTGAAATGCATAAACGAGAAATAAAAATATACAACAAAATTAAACTAATATTAAAAGTTAAACAGAGGTCGCCCTGGCAAACCAACATGCTGGCAACATTGCCTCGCTGAATAGCAATGAAAATACGTTGAGGGCGGTAACTCGATCCACCCTGTAAGTTGAAAGTCACTTTTTACCAGAAAAAATCTTCCTTTCTTATACTTCTCTCAATTAATGTCAACTGTGCCACTTAACAGTCGCTGACTTGAAATGACTCTAACACGATATAAGCATGTATTCGAAGGCCTGTATTGAGAAAAATTTAAAAGCAAATAAGTATCTTTCATTAAACCTACCACAAACAAGTCTAGTAAAAATAAGGAAGTAAGGAATTTCTATTAAAATATTAAAATTCTATTAAAATGCACTGGAATTTGATAAAGTCATCAAACGATTCCTCACAATCAATCCTTTTTACAATATTGATGAATACCTACTTCACCAAACTAAAGACAAGTACTCCTGGTTGCTTGTTTTGTTTTTTTTACACACAGCGCCATCTAGTCCCAAACTAAGCAACTGAGCTTGTACTATGAGTACTAGATTGCTGATAAATATACTTATGTTTACTGCGTACTTATGTATAAAGTGACCATTGCTAGCCACTTGACCACCAGGCCTGTGAAAATGTGTTGATATTAACAAAATACCAAAACATAATGCAGTAGCTTGAGCAACTGTTACCTGGGGGGAAGGTGCCGACAGCGCTATTACTATACCTATCCTGTAAATTTCTAATATATAATCCATCCTATTAATTTCTTAAGAATAATAAAATTTATTACTATATTTTGCCACACGCTGCTTTGTATTTGACGAGCTAAATGTCATTCTATGTACATAACTAAATAAATAATTTCAATATTTCAAAAACATTTAGCTTTAATAATTTTCTAAATACATTGTCTACTATCATAGTTAGCTTCGTAAGAGGTCATTGTCCCAGACACGGACGTATTTCTAGATAGATCAATAGCATCCCGAGCTAATATTAGCACTTTGTATCACAATGATAAAATTGTCGCTAGTTGGCAAGAAACATGATTGCATTGCAAATTGACTTCTTTCGCTTTATATTTAAATGCGAAATTACGATGCAAAGCTGTGGATACCTCTTGGAAGTAGTAGTTTTGTGTTTGTATTAATTTAATGCTTCATAAAGCAGAAAATGTTGTATTTTTATTTTATAACATAAGAGCGTAAAAGAGGCAGAAAGGTCTCAGAACTATCTAGAAAAGAAAAAGTAAATAATGTAGTTTTCGTAATTTCTATAGAAGAAGCAACAAAAGATAATATGCTCGTGTACCATTTTTACTAAAGAGTAATTAATATAAAACGGGCGTGGACTTTTTCGGTGTATTATATGACACTCACAAATGTGGCACTAAACTGGTAAAATAATTTTCAAAATAGGTTCATTAGATCCAAAAATTATCCCCTACAACTTCACAAACTTTGCCTCTTTATCATAACATCAACTCGGCCACATGAAGTCCACTGGTTAGACTGGTTATACTCCCAAACGTTTACAGCGCGACCGGTTGGCAGCGACCTGCATCCAGCGGCTTCCTGCGAATTTCCTTAGGTCGTCTGACCTAGTAGGCGGCCGTCCTGTGCTGCGCTTTCTAATATGCGGTCGCCATTCAAGAACCTAGTATCTAGACACAATAATACAGTTATTATTTGCAATATTTATTCCTATCTTCAGTTATCGAGAAAAATGGTTGCAAAATGGTTGAAAAAATGCAATCCAGATTGAGGGAAACAGTTCAGTGAGTAAAATCGACTTAAACTTATCTGCGAGCAAATTCATTTAATTAAGATCCCGAAGAACTTTGTAAGAGTTGGGGAGTCGGCGTAAACTAATCACCGTCCGTTATGGTTTTCCCTTTGGCTTTTGGGACAATGTGGTCGGCATGATAGGAATTTCTTATTGCCATTAATCAGTTTTGTGGTTTTATTTGGTCACATTTTACTTATCAATTGGTCATATTTTACAGGAGAAAATTTTATTAATCTTTTAAAAATGTAATTGTTTTTTTTTTAAAGATTACAAAATACTTGTGCCCTGTAAAATGTAACCAAATGATATGATGACGAATTTATTGTGTGCTTATACGTCGGCGTCGGCGGGCCGTATGCATGTTTGCCACCTTTGTGGTATCGTTTTTTTTTACTATAGATCTAAATTTTTAAAATGCATCATCAATTATCATCCCATAATCATCCTACTGCCAGGATACCGATCTCCATTCAATCGAAGGGGATTAGAGCGTACTCTGCCACGCTGCTTCAATGCGGATTGGCAGAGGCCAATATCTTCAAGAAGGCTACTGCTTAACTCGTGTGTTCATTTTAGAGTGCGACACACAGCGACACCTTTTTCTCATCGAAAGCATAAAATAAACGATTTTAAATCGAGGGCTATTCCAAAATATTAATGAGAGGCAGATTCTTCGAAAGACACAGTCTTTGTCAAGAAATCATTCCAGAAATATATTACCATAATTTTTAAATCCAATTTTGGGGCGGATATTAACAATTTTATATTAATTCTGCGAAGGAGGCACTCGTCAGAGGAAGTCACGCCTGGGTAATTATATTATGCCTCCACTGAAAAGCTAGATGTAATTTTAGTTACACGGAATTTTATACTGAAAAATAAAACTTACTATTTTTGTCTTCCTTGCATAATTATCTTTTTTAATTATACTGTTACAAGTACATGTATGATTAAAAAAGATAGTTATGCAGTTAAAAAACATATATTTATCAGAAATGTTTTTCTAGTATATGACTAACTATGTAGATGCTGCCCGCGGTGTTACCCGCGTTTAATTTTATGCACAGCCAGCGCCATCTATGTCAGACTTTTGATCAAATCCTACGGGAATCGCGTATTTTTTGGGATAAAAAGTACCCTATTTGTTAATCCAAGGTATCAGCTACCTACGTACTAAATATCATAAATATTGGCCCAGCCATTTGAGCGTGAAAAAGAAACAAATATACACATAACTTTCGCCTTTATAATATTAGTAGGAAAAAGTGGTGTTTACAACATTTTACTATGAAATATAAAAGTTATAGATTCTCTAAGTGACATTTTTGCCATTTTGGCTACCTGTGATAAACAGATTTAATTATTGCTTTACCGAGTGAAGTTTGTGAATTTGTTATATTTCTAAAAAAAAATAATTATTTTTCGTGGGAACTTTTGTCCATTTCTTGTTCAATTCTACCTACGTCACCAAAGGGCGGTTTTCATGAAAATTAGATTTTTGTTGTAATAATATGAAAATAGTACGAAAATTAGCCACCAAATCATAACACAAGTGGGCTCAAATAAAAATAAAAATAAATTTTTATTATACCTGAAGGTGTTTTTTACAAGGGTTGGGGGCTCTTTTGCTAATTTAATAGTAAACCTGTAGTAAAAAGTCCGCTCTTCACTGTAGTGAAATTTTATATAAACCATTACTCATGGTTACTTTGCTGTATACTTTATAAATTGAAACTTAATTGAGACCTGACCATGTGAATTTGTACACAGTTTATAGATTTAACCAAAATAAAACATAAAAGTGAATAAAATGACCAGATAGTTTCAATTCCACGATATAAAATTAGGATCGCATCACACGGCCCAGCGCAAAAACGTCACAAATCTAATTCGTGCCGGTTTTCAGTCCGTCCATCCGTGCGGGCATAAATCTGGTAAGACGGAAAACGGGCCCTAATAAATCTCTCAGTGGACACGGAATATTCATGAGGATCTACTGACGTTTGTATGTACTAGTTCTATTCCTAGGGTAACTGATTAATGGCGTACAATTTATCATTTTAATAGTCTCGCAAATGTTAGTATATAAAGTCATGATAGATTTGTTTAGGGTTTATAGACTAGCCTACCCTCGTTTTTCATACCTATCGTCCATTGTCGGAAGGCTGTAATATCAGTTCATACATTTTGATTGATGTACATAAAATCAGCGTTTACTGAGCTAAAAGTAGATTCGTTCTGTATTTCGTTCTCTATTGTGTTCAAGTAGTTTCTGATACGCATTTTAATTTTAATTCCACATTAAGTCTCTCTCACACTCTTATTATTCTTATTTAATTTGACAGTAACAGCTCAGTATAATGTAATCAGACATTAACTTTAAAAATACGTTTCAGAAACTGACTGTCAAACATTTAGTTTTTGACACTAACCGTCAAAAATTTTAATCGATTTTTACTTCGACTTTGAAAAATCGTGAAATGCGTTACCTATTTTAACTTGAGCTATAGTGCTACAAAGGTCTTTATGAACGTGGCCGAAATTGGAACTACAACTCCCGTTCATATTGTATGTCACTTTTTGACAGTTCGCCTTTGACAAAATGTATGAAAATATGCCACAGTAACGCCCTCTACAAACGTCACTCACGTTCATAAACATCTTTGTATATTTGTAGATTTATTTTTTAAAAAAATATCCACCATGAATTTTCGTTTTTCTCAACACAAATTAAAATACATCGAGGCTCCGCGTCCTTTTTCCACTATGCCCTGTATCCAGTCCGTAATAAACTTATTAAGGGAAAAAGCTGAATTCATTACAGAATGTTTTCGAGCTGTTTCAGTAATAAATTGTGATAAAAACTTTCATTAATCTATTATTATGTTCATCGTTCAAACGTTGTGATAGAAATGGCGAATGTTTGTATAGATGGATATGTGAATGTTTGTCAGTCTTTCACGCAAAAACCTAGCCGTTTTTGCTTTAAAAAGTAACATTTTGCTGTACCTAAGCGAATTGTCATAACGATTGTCATATAAAGACAACAGCTTACTGGTTCTACCGAAAGTAATAAAAAGTGGCAATCTTTTTAATACCATTTTGACAATTTATTTGACAGATAGACTAACTGGAACTTATAAGGAACCTGTAAAAAATTTAAACTATAAAATTAAAGTATCAATACATTAAATAGTTAATTTAAAATAAGTTTAAACAGCAAAAATGCAATCCACTCCCCGTACCATTTGAACTAGTATTAACATCGTTCAAAGCGAGTCAATAAATCACTGAAGCACAGCGAAGCAGATCGAAGCAATATACTGGAAAGCAATCGTAGAGGAAAAATACGTCATTCAGCAAACACTAATCCATTTAACACGCATACGTGCCTCTGAATTTATAACCGGTAACCGCGGCCCTATAAATCCCCCGCGCTCAACCCCAACCACGGATATAAAGAATTTTATTACACATAGATCTTAAAATCTGATTTTATTAACTACCTATAAGAGGTATCCTAATAATTAAGATTATATTCTTAACATAATTTTCTAAATATATTTTTATGTACACATCAAATCTTTTTTGGATAACAACCTAGTTTAATACTTTGTATCAGTTGCATTCTGTCTTTATGTGTGAACTTTAAGACCGGGTTATATGCAACAGTAAAAGCCCAAAATATGCATGCAAATATGCAATAAAAATAGCTAAAATATGCACGAAAATCCATAAAAAGGACCAAAATATGCAACATGAAATAATAAAAGAAGTCGTATTTTTCTTATGTTTTTTATCGTTTAATCGTTTGCTTGGCAACGCGTGAGTGATACTCGTACCCCCGATGCTTACCATCAGATTCAGAGGCGCCGTATGCTTGTTTGCCACCTTAGTGACTGAGAGGTGACTGGGCAGAATTTAAATTCGGGTGCGATGTTTTGACTTATTGTATCGGGCAAAATTTCACCTGCCCCGTTGATGAAGCTATCAATTTGGCACAAGGTTTCAAACCCTGGGTTATTTTCAGTATGTTTTCGAACTTTTCTTTGAGTTTAAGTGCGATCGAATGTCTGTGTGAGGCATCTGAACGATGAACGAGTTTGAGATAGTGCGTAAATATGCAAGAATTCATTTTTTTTGCTAAAATATGCAACTATGGCTGAATAGGAATCAGTTATCTAAATATGCAAATGCTTTGCATATAATCCGGTCTCCAGTGATAACAAATAAATAATTCGACTCCTCGACAATAGATGACGCTGTACGTTTAATGAATATTAAACTTTGGTTTTGTGTATAAAAAGCGTGTAAAAAAGTAATATGCAATGATTAATATTTGGTAACACGAGCGTAAGTGTTTCGTGAGCGTATACGTGTTTTTCTGAAATAGTTATCGTTCTGATAATATTATCGTTCATCCAAGATCTTCGTGGTTCGAGGTCGTGGATATCTATGAGCCGCAGTGAGTGCTTACTATAACCTTATAAGCTGGTCTTCTGACCAGCTAGCTCTTACGTGCTTCTCTGTAACAAAAAAATTTAACCTCTTCAAAATGCAAATAAAATCATATCCACCAACTTTAAATCCATGACAAAAAGTACGAATTTCCGAGTCTGTATATTCAGAGTACGTCACGTCACGGCACGCACGATAGCGTACGACACCGTTACGATAACGTTTACGTTCAACGTATAAAGGGTGCGAATATGAAGTTTTTTTTTTATGTAACCGTGGGAACCTTTTTCCTGCCTACAGTGATTTCAAGAAAAATTGTGCACGATATATTTAGTTTTTGATATCCTAATATTGTTCTATGGGACGACTCTATTGAATCATTTCAAAGCTTGAAATGAGTCAATAGAGTATTTTTTAAGCTCTAGCTTCAAAGCTTTAAGTAGTTCAATTTTATGTTTTACGTAATAAAAATTGTTTGTCAGATTCTTGACGTGCTTGTCCTGCTCGCTCGTTACCTTAAAAAGATTACCATTAGCAATAAGGCCGCCTTGTTGCTTATACACTAGTATGGAATATTGTAATGTAATATTTCTTCCTGCTGTTCTATGTGTATTGCAAATAAAGTCTATTCTTATCTATCTATCTTCCTACTTGAAAGAAAAAAAAATCTTCATCTATACTAATATTTTATAGAGGAAAGATTTGATTGTTTGTTGGTTTGTTTGTTTGTTTGTTTGCATTGAATAGGCTCCGAAAATGCTGGATCGATTTCAAAAATTCTTTCATTATCAGGAAGTGACATAGGCTACTTTCACCAGTAGAACTTCCACCAGCTACATTTTCAGGGATGGTTCCCAAGGGAACGGGTCCGGAACTTCACGCGGACGAAGTCTCGGGAAAAAAAGCTAGTCTATTTTAAAATATCATTGACGGCCCGGTGTTGGTGCGTTGATACTGTGTTAGTAGTGGTCTACTTTCGACACTAGATGATACGTGTTCGGTTCCTGCTTAGAGCAAAAACTTATACATTCATTCATTCATTCATTCATTCATTCATTCATTCATTCATTCATTCATTCATTTTATTTCAGTAAACAATATTATATACATTGTGTTGAAAATTACAAATTAAAAATTACAAATTAAAAATGACATATTCTACATTAAGAAAAAAATTCGTCTAAACTGTAGTAGCACCGCTTCAACAGAAATTCTTTCAACTTATCTTTAAATTCGTGTTTATATACAAGACCCTTTAATTCAGTTGGTAATGGCAGTTTGTGTTTGTCCTCGTGTTTGGCTATATATTTACAATCATATCCGTTGTGTAGTACCCATAACACAAGCAGGCCTAGCTTACTTTGAGACCAATTGGCGCTGTACATGTGAATTGTGTATTTATTTTTTTAATATCCTTTCGATAAACAATATGTATTCTCGGGACAAGTCCAGCACACATTTCCACCGCTGTGCCTCCTGTATAGACAGGATCAACAAAGACCTCAGATTGCCCCTACCGATTGACAGTAAGCAATGAGGCTTATTGATGACTCGGGAGAAACTGCTGTCTTGGAACTCACAACTTAATTAGAAAGAAAATAGACAAATCGATAAACAATATAGCTCATTTTGACATTAAATATCCTGTTCATTTTACAATGTACTTTGATCATCTGGTTTTATCTGTTCATATGTCGGTAAATTCGCAGACACGGTTCCAGTAGTGCATGCTTTTAGCGTTAAATAGAAGCTTTGACGGTGTCCATTAGATGCACGCTAGCGTCCCGTTAGTTCTGCTCACATTCTGCTGATAAACCTGGTTTAATACAGGATTTTGAGATTAAATTGCAATGAAATTTCCGAGTGGGTAGACAGGGGTATTCGTTTCCGCCTTTTTGCATCTCATGTACACATATTTGTTTGTATTATTCTAGTATTTAAGTATTCTGTATGCAATATATTGTATTCATTGCCGCAATCGTGAATTTCTACACTCACAATGGTTGACTGGTAGATAATGCAATTAACATTTAGTCTAACTATTGTATCAATACTTTGTGTGATCAATATAGTTAAATAAATAAAATATTGATATTGTTTTGTTAGATACACACCCCGGAAACTCCATAATTACCTATTTCTACTACATAGGCCAATGTCGTCTGTACACGCGCACACGTATACACATTCGCTCACTAAGCGCACACCTTTGCGACTGCACGCGCCTCGATACCCTCCTGTGGTAAGGTAACGTGATTCGGTGCGGGGCGGAGAGTGGCCATTCTACCTTGGGTTATTTCTTATTCTATGGTTAGAAGGTAGACGACTTACCTTTTGACATTGGAAATGTCTTTTCGTTCGCTTCAGTATAGGCTTCGATTTCACGAAAAAGTGCGATCCCCTTATATCTCGGAGAGTTGTGAAGATATAATATTCACAAAAGGCTCAAAAGACGCGTATTCACGAAAGCTGTAAGGTGCAAAAAGAATTATTTGAGAAAGTCAAAAACGAAAAAAGTTATGGCCGAAATTGTGAAAATAAATATCATTTCTTTCCGAATTTTTGATTTTGGCGCTCGATATTTTGGAAACGAAGAATGATATCAAAAATTTGAGAAAAACTCGTCTGGACAATTTAGTCAGCTATAATTTGAGCCTAAAACAAAGATAATCGGGTTAAGAGTTTGCCCTGTAGCTTAACCTTTTTGAACAAAGTCAAAAACGTTGTAACATAGTTTTATTTTGAAACCTTTTCCTTATCCCGACTTTATCGTCGCTCATCATCATCATCATATCAACTCATAATCATCCCATTGCTGGGATACGGGTCTCCCTTCAGTCGAAGGTGATTAGAGCGTACTCTGCCACGCTGCTCCAATGATGGATTGGCAGAGGCCGGTATTTTCAAACCGCCCTAAGGCCACCGACTTGGCCTATCGACTGTCATCCATCGATAACAGCCGGGACCGATGGCTTAACCCTTTATAGGACATAAGCATCTAGGGTAGATAAAAAAAACTATGTTTTTAGATTGTTTTTTTTTATGTTTTATGTAATGTAAACACGGTGGTAAAAATATTCTCTCTGCCCGTGTGGCTTGAGGTTCTGAGGTCTGCTGAGTACCAGATATATTGGGTAAAATTTCAAATCTTGCTGCCCGCCTAGAACGATCGCGTTGGGATGGGACGACGGAGGACGGAGGGATAGATGAAAAATGAACAGATGAACTGCTAGGTTCGACTTTCGAGAGGTATTATGCTGCTAGGTGGATCAGGTATCGGTGCCATAGGCCTGTCATTAGGCTCGTCATAGTTTTTTAGGATCGTTCAATACAGTATCAAAACCATCATCAGATACATCGGGAAGACAAAATATGTCTTCCAATTCGTTGACTATTTGTAAATCTATATACATATAATAAAACAGTAGACTCCGATATGTCTGAACATATTTCGCAAAAATGGAGAGGGAACAGTAAGAGAAAGGTAACAAAAGCAAAAAAATTTTTTTTTTGTCTGTCTGTTTGAACGCGCACATCTTCTAAATTACTGAATGGATTTTAATGCTGTTTTTACTTAAGGAAGATAGCGCTCGGCTTGGAGCAGAATATAGGTTTTGTCGCATTTAAATCGGATGTCAGGAAAATAAGTTATGGTCATTTAAAGGTCTCTACCCTGACTATGTAAGAAAAAAAATATTTCTCGCACTTACAAACTTGAGACTTGGTACACCATAACTACCGACAACATACTAAACCGGACCGAACCAAACCGGACCGAACCGAACCGAACCGGACCGAACCGAATCGAACCGGATGTCAGGAATAGAAGTTACCCTCATTTAAATTTTCAACAGCCTAAGAATTTTAAAATTGTCACTCACTGCAGAGTCGGAATCGTCCGATATCTCATAACGACCATTTTTAAATTCAGTAGCACTGTGTATGAAAGTTTTTTTTAACTTGAGTTAACCATTTAAAATTTTGTTCCTCTCAAATTCACTAGATGGCACAGTTAGATTCTGAATCGCACTATGAAAGTTTTTTAGTATAACTGAGCTGACGATTTCAATTTTAATATAATTTTAATTTTTCATACTTATTTTACATTAGGTATTTTGATTAGGTACGATGAAATTAAATAAAACACAGCGGCGAGCAAATAGACAATGAGCAATAAAGAACACTGATGTCTCGGGGAAAAACTATAGCAGTAGTAATAGGAGACTGTTAAATCCGTCTATACTATTATAGTCATAAGCCCAATTCCACACGGGCGAAGCCGCGGGCATAGCTAGTCGTTAAGTATTCTCTACTCCTACTCATTTGCCAGATAGTCTATAATAAGCAAAAAAGGAAATAGGATTAACGTGGTCCGAGAGTCTCTTCGCGAGTTTTTCAAAAGCACTAATATTCTCACGGTGGCATCTCAGTGCATTCTTGACAGCATCATGTTTGTTCGTAAAAACATTCATGACTATAACCAGGTGTGGATATTCATAATTTCAATACGCGTCACAGAAATAAATTAGCTGCTCCTAAATTCAGGCTTAGGAAAGCGGGCAAGTTATTTATGATTCAAAGTTTGCATTATGTATAATAAAATTCCAGAATATGTAAAAAAAAATTGCTTAATAATCGATTTAAATAAAATGTCAAAAATTCTTAACCAGTAAAGCGTACTATACTATCAACGAGTATCTAAATTAAAGGTCTCCCTGGCCCCCTTGCGAAGGTGAAATGCTAAAACTTGTCGTGAAAAGCCAGTCAATGTTCAATAAATTACCTAAATAAAAAATTGTGTTCAATATTGTAATACACGCGTCGTAGTGTTATCCAAATGGGGCTGTTTTTTATTTTATTTACATTTTAATATAATTTAGATTAAATAATTGGTGACAAGGATGTTAATGTGTACGGGCACGTCATACTCGCAAATTGTCCAAACTGGCGGTGGCGTTGTGGGTGGGTGTTGGTTACTGTTGTTCCCTTTAATATTGTTCATAATATTGTTGATGGTGAGCCCAGTAATGGGGGCTGGCAGGCTGACTCTCACGTCAACTCGAAAATACACGAGAACGGTTGCTGCCTTGAGGGCCTGGTCTGCTCCTATCTTTAACACCGATTTAGCATTTTATATTTTTGATTTAATTTTATGTTAAGACAAATTAATGGCACTATTTATTGACGTAATGTTGTATGTACCTAGTTTTAAATTTTGCCAAAAAAGGCCGTAACAGGTTTTCTTTCGCCATTTATTTTACCAGTGGTCATTTTGCTTTTCTTTCCGAAATAGTCGTAGTAGTATATAGAGTAGATTAATCCCACCAAAAACATTTTCATGTAAAATGTTGCCAAGACGAGACCATAATGACTCGCATAGTCAAAAAGTTATCAGATCTCATGTAGAGCCAAGCTTCTAACTCTACACGCCCTACCTCTACAAGGCTTAACTTCACAAACTCTACACTTGCAAGTGACGAAATCGGGGGTTTTAAGACATTAATAAAATCTAAAGTATAATAGTTACGACATTCAAACTATAAGTTTAATGATTGTACTGGTGTCATTATATCTTGAAATTTTTAACTATTTAGCATCATCCAAAACAAAGTTATGAGAGTTCAAAAAAACGACGAAACGTTTCGAGAAAAGGTAGGTAGTGCTCGTCTCGTGCGAGATTTATACAAATCGTTTATTACAACTGTATACTCTGACAAGAGAACGTGTTTGTGAAAGCTTATTCTCTAAATAAAAGTTTTGAATTTGAATTTGGTCACCCCACGGGCAAAGGGAATATTTTTACACCACAAAAAAAGAGTGTAAGAAAGGCCTCGAAAAACTTATTCCAAATGCAATATACATAAGACATTAAATTTAATAACAACTTATCTTTCGAAAGTCGCAAAATTTGAAGATGCATAAAGATTTAACAGCAGGTGTCGAAATTCAGTTGTTTTTAAAATTGTAACTGTCACAGATAAAAAAAATATTATGACGTCCGTTCTTAACTCCTAGATAAAAAAAAATAATATGAAATCCACAATTTGTTGCCATAGGAATAAATTCGATCACTAGTTTCGTTTTCCAAAAAATTATGGTGGGAAATATATTCCCGCTGCCTTATAAAGAAAGGGTCGTGCCCACGGGTCGTGCCCTCCGAAGCACGGAGAAGCTCAAGATAACAAAACCTATCCAGACGCTGGCTAGGGTCGATGTTGCTTAACTTGCGTGTTCATATTAGAGTGCGACACACCACACAGCGACGCCATCGAGCTCCTCCGACGCCATCGAGCTCCTCCGACGCCATCGAGCTCCTCGTCGCTCAGCGACAATATTTTTTCGAATTCCGTAGATTCATTTCCAATGTGCACGATAGTCGTGTGAAGCACGAAATCTGTGAATTTTTCTATTCCTCTGTTTTCTGTTAATGTGTATTGTGTGTGTGGATGTAAATAAAGAAACTTACGCCCATTTACACCAACGCCGCCTAGCGGTAGGAATAACCTTATGTCAAAAGTCATACAAATTGTTCCAGTTAGGTTATTTCTAACGCTAGGAGGCGTTGGTGCCCACGTTACAATTGAGATTCTACTATTTTTTAGATAGCGGCGACTGTACTAAATTTAATGTTTGTTTTTATACTGTACACTGTACAATTTTTATGGTCAACAAAGTTTAAACAAATAAATTCTCTTATATGAATATCGAAACGCCGCCATTCGCTAAGCCACTCACAACTGAATCACCGAAGGAAAAAAAAGGTTTGTATACAAAAAAAAAGGTTTCCAAATACAAAACAAACTTCGGAAAAGGTCCAAGTTCTCAATCTTCTTGAACTATTGGGACTAAGCACTTAAACTTCTAAGTGTTTCTGTGCAAATTTCTATATTAAAATTTGAAAGATGTCTTTTCAAAATTTTTATATTAAGTAATAAACAATTTGATCAAAAAGAAGTTTTTTTGGACACTCCGGTGGCGTGTAGTGACCCTGGGCACAGAATAATGAATTAGTACTACCCCTGGGTCTGATTCTCGTAACAAAAACCAATTCTATTTCGATTCAAACACACTTGCTGTCCCGTTGAATTCCTATTTTGTATGAGTGAGACAGCGATTGAATTTGAATCGAAATAAAATCGGGTTTTGTGAAGAAAATACCCTACCTACCTAGGGGACCTACCTTCGGCATCAGAGATACGTGCGGGTTGGATCCCCTCACGGGGTAAATATTTGTATTTTTCTCATTTAGTTGAATATTACACATAATGTTTAATATTAAGTTATATGCGCTAAACAATCCAATGCCGATCGAGCGGAATTATCGAGGATGGCTGCAGCACACATAGGCTGTTACGTGTCGTGTTCTTTTTCTGTACCTACCCATTGTGTTAAATTTTAATAGTGTGTTTTTTTTAATATTACTAAGGTGACAAACGAGCATACGGCCCGTCTGATGGTAAGCATGACCGTAGCCTATAGACGCTTGCAATACCGGGGGTATCACTTACGCGTTGCCAACCCTCCCAACCTCCCAAGTGGAGCTCCGGAGACCTACTCACCGGAGGAACACAACATGGCCGAGACCAATGCTATTTGGCTACGATCTTCTGTAAGGTGGAGGTCCTTCCCCAGACGAGCTGCTCTCCTCTCTAAAAAAAATGTCTTTGTAATAGTTATCCAAATTAAGTTCTATTCAATTATTTTCAAGAGTAAGGCCTCAAATATTATCGTTACTTTCAACTTTTCTATTATAAAAAAAATTTACACGCATGTACAATGTTAAGTATTTTGTAAAAACAAACAGTACGTCTATTATAACTTCAACAAAGTCACGTTAGAACTTTGTATGAAGCAGATAAGTTGGAAACTCATTTTAATAGCCGACCAGCTTATATAGATCCTTGATTTAAGATGGAAAATTACTTGCCTTAACTTTGTATTTATTAGATTTACAGCGTCAAGAGGAGCTCGATGTAGTCGCATTCTATTACGAACACGCAAGTCAAGCAACATCTACAATAGTCAGTGTTTGGATGGTCGTTATCTCGAGCCTCGGACGACACGTTAAACCATCGGACCCGGCTGTTTGTCGATGGACGACAGACATTAAGCTATTTAGATATAGCCGAGTCTAATGTTTTAGTCAGTGGGCAAGAACTTGTTTCACCTTACATAAACCCCGGGTTAATTTAAAAAAAGAGAAACAACCGAAAATAGATCTAAATTAAAACCAATCAGAATTCCATTCCGCTGTGAAAACAAAAAACACTAAATATTAAAACAACAATTAAAAAACAAGAGAACAATATGCTATTAGTAATAGAAAATCCATTAAATACCATCAGAGTGTTTTACAAAAAACAACGACCAAAAGGAAAACAATTATAGATATTTTTTCATTTACTTAAAAACCTGAACGTCGCGCGGAAAAATATGGCCAGGAAAAACACGTTTTGGTATATCTCGAACCGTCGTCGGTAGCCGACTGACAATTTTAATAAAACCTTTTTACTGGAAGTGTTTAGGTATATACTAAAAGACATTATTCCTAAATAAAAACTAGGCAAGTGCGTGTTGGACCACGCATTGTAGGGTTCCGTGTTTGCTACACTTTTATTTGCTTGCAGATAAATGGAATTTCATATTCCATGGCATTACGTTTTAATCAAAGAAATTTTATTTTAAGTTCCTCTGCTATTTACTCGGTAACTAATAGAGCCTACTGAACCGTGACAGCTTTCCTTATAAATTAATTATAATTATGATGGATCACTGTGTCTAACAAAAATTTCCACCTAAAATGTTAATAATTTGCGAAATGTTTTTCCCACATCATACCAAATGATAGCTTTCTAATATTAAGTGTTTTAGAGCTAGACCGCAGACAGACGGACAGACACAAATTCCGGGCTCATTACAAGCGTCTAATAAAAAAAACACATTAAGCGAACTGCAAAATTTATTAAATACCATCCATAGATAAAAGAAACCAAATAGATGGGCAAAGTGGGAGTGAGGTTTTTGGTCATAACATTGACGAATCTTTACATATATAAGTTTAAAAAAACATCTCATTTCGGTTTGAGGACGTGGTTCTTTGGCGTTTAACTTACAGACATAGTTCGCAAACCGCATTTCTACTGAAAGTAAAACTCCCAGTTCCCAGTTCTGTGGTATCATGTATGGCCAACATAACAATTGCTTCATTTACTTATCAATTCTTTGTCATACCAGTTATACGATCGTTCGTTAAAAAAACAATTTGAAAACTCCGAGAGGGGAATCGATGAAAACTTGCGACTTCAATTTCCCCGTCCAATCTTCTAGACGATTCTAGTGTCAGCGGAATTATTTTTGTAAAAAAAAATTACCCGAATGCACCATTGGTTAGTCAACTAGCTGAGTCCGCGAGAAAGTAACTATATTTCCTAAATATCGTCGTTATTCTTTATATTTCCCCACACGTTCGAATACGAGCGCGTTAAAATTTTGAATGGGAAATATCACTTTATATTTCCCATCCAAAATTCTATCACGCTCGCATTCGAACGTTAAGTGAAAAAACTTGTATAGTTCAACAAAGGAAAGGGGCTGTAAATAAGATCTAAGATGTCTAAATATATTACTATTGATAAATAAATAGGTAGATAGAATAAGCTTTATTTACAATACACACAGTGACACAGTATACAGTAAAAGTTACAAACTAGTGTATTTGCAAATAGGCGGCCTTATTACTCAAAGCAATGTTTTCAAGGCGACCTTAGGGTAACGAATTTCTATAAACAGCAGGACATATCAATATATCTTTAAATAAATAATTTCTAGTAAATCCCTTAACGCAATATTTCGCTTCTCTTTCCTTGCTTAACTGTACCAAAGATTTCATAATACTCACAGTTAACTGTACTAAGCACTCTGTTATTTAAATAAAACTCGGTCAAGTAAGGTTCTTCTTCATTGCAATTATTGAAATACTTGCAACAAGTACTATCATTAAAAGTCTCTTACAAATACAACCTAATCAGAAGTCTGGAGTACGTAAAGGACGTGCTCAGATTTAATTAAAAAATTGCAAATTACCCAGCGGTAAACGCGAGGACCGGGTTTTCAGGTACGTAAGTTCAGATCCTTGTTTTTCCAGTCTCAATCTGTTTAATGGCAGTGGGAATGAAATGCGGGCTGTGGGGTCTATTCTGAATGTCAATCGAGTTTTATCCGTTCGATAAGTTTGAGTTTTTCTCTGTCAATAATGTCTAGGCTTCGAGTCTATTACGAATTATTTTAACACACAAATATTGACGAATATTGATATTGAAAAATATTGACGACCTCCGTGGCGTAATGGTTACCACGCCAAACCGCCACCCAGGAGGTTCCAGGTTCGATCCCCGGTCTTGTCATGATGAAAAACGAACTTTTTCGGATTGGCCTCGGGTCTTGGCTGTTTATCTATATATGTATTTGTTATAAAATATAATATTGTTGAGTTAGTATCCCATAACACAAGTTTCGAACTTACTTTGGGGCTAGCTCAATATGTATGAATTGTCCCTATACATTTATTTATTATTTATTGAGGTTAAAATAATAAGCCACCTCCAACCACCAAGGAGGTTGGAGGAAAGGAAGGAGGAAGGGACGGGGCATGGAGGTGGAAAGAGAGGATAGGGATGGAGTAGGGCTTCCGGATCTCTCACTCACCGAACAAAACGCATTGCTGCTTCACGTCAATATTGTGTGAGAGGGTGGTACTTCCCCGTTCGAGGTAGCCCATTTAATTATAATTGCTCAACCAAATTTTTACATGAAAGAAGATTTCAATATTATTTAGAATGTCAACTGGTTAGCACTAAATAAATATTTTTCTTTTTCCAAATAAATCTTTAATACTGTTGGGTATTTTCCTGTACCTCATATCAAACATCACAAAACTAACAACCTTTATCTTACACTTGTCGTTATTTCTTGTATTTTTTGTTGCGTCGCGATTCAATAATAGCCCCCCTAGGGTTTTCCATTTGACGGCGCTAAATCGGCGCCCACGCTTACTTTAATGTATCGGTTGAAATAATATTTACGCTGCAAAAATATTTTGTGGAAGGGAAAAAATTGTTGGTACCGCATTTTTTTCTAAAAACTCTTCAGAAAATTTTCCATCGCGCTATTTTTAGGGTTCCATATAAAAAGTGGCTGACACAAAAATATGTAGAAATAGAAAGCTCTAAGATAAAAGTCTAGGTTGTTCTTTGTATTATAAGTTACTAGCTTTTCCCCGCGTAAATTTTATGACATAGATCTCGTTTGACAACAAAACAACCCACAGCGCGACTTGTGGCGCCATCTGTCGGCCGACACAGCGCCCTTAATAGTAGAAAAAATATTTTCCCATTGCAATGTCATACTTTCACGGGATAAAAAGTAGCCTATGTTGGGCTCTGTACCCCTAACAATATGTATGCAAATTTTCATAATGATCGGCTGCTTAGTCAAGCCGTGAAGGAATAACAAACAAACAAACTCACTATCTCATTTATAATATTAGTAAGGATTATATTTACAATAATTATATCCGTTGTCGGTTGTGTAACCCGTAATATACGCAGACTAGTAAAATAATCGCAACTCGTATATCTCGCTTTCCAGTGGAATTTTGAAAAATCCTTTCTTAGTACACCCCTAGACGTCGTAAGGAACCTACATTCCAAATTTGGAATCTCTAGACCCAGCTGTATGGGCTGTGCGTTGATATATAGTTAAGTCAGTCAGTCAGTTAGGACTTTGAATTTTATATTATAGATTGCGTAGCTTACTTTAAGACTAGGCAGCGCTGTATGAATTATGTCAGTAGTATTTATTTTATTTATTCTAAATAAAGAACAAAAATTTAAAAGAAATAAAACGCAACTACTATTTACAAATAAAAACCTGACCCAGAGACCTCGAAAACGGGAGCGTTCCCAGAAGGCTGGCAGAGTTACCCCGCTGTATTGCGAGGCTAATCCTTTGCGCGAAATACAGGCCAGCCTTCCGATCATAGGACGCATTGACCAAACGCTCAGAAATCTCCTTAAAGAGATAGTGAGCATGATGTATTCTAAATAATATGTTAATAATTAAAAAAAACCTTTATTTGCGAATCCGATTCACACTTGACATAAGCTTTATCGGTGTTAAGTATATGCATATACACTTAAATTTTTCACAAACGTTCATAGCAGAAACGCATTTTTAAAATATCTTTTTATTATAACATCGTATGCAATTATGAGATACTCAAACTGAAAATGTTTATTATGAGAGCATTCGAAACATAGGAGAATCAATCCAAAAATAGTAACAGGTCCGGTCCGGTGGTTGAGTGGCTAGCAATGGTCACTTTATCCCAAGGGCCGCGGGTTCGAACACTGCGCAAGGCAAACATTTGTGTGCTTGAACATGTCTGTTTGCCTTGGTCTGGATGTTTTCTATGTATAATAAGTATTTATTTACAAAAAAAAGTATTTAAGTATATTTATCAGCAATCTAGTAAGTACCCATAGTACAAGCTTAGTTGCTTAGTTTGGAACTAGATAGCGTTGTGTGATTCGTCCAAGAATATTTATTTATTTATTTATATCAACCTAGGTATAATCATTCCACAGGTCTCCCTTCGATTGAAGGAGATTAGAGCGTACTCTGCCACGCTGCTCCTATGCAGATTGGCGGAAACCAGTGATTTCAGGGCTTACAACTTGGCTTAATTGTCATCCGTCAACAACAGCCTGGACCGACGGCTTACCGTGCCTGTAACTGGAATGAGCAAAGAGCAGAGAGGGAAGCAAATGTTGTAGAAGGAGAGAAGTAACTTTTTTAAAATATAAAAGCGTCAGTCAAATTGTACAAACAAATTTTAAACTTAATTCTTTATGAAGTCTCAAGTTATCTCATTTTCTCTTAGTTCGACAGTAAAAGTCATAATCTAATGCGTCATTAACTTAAAAATGTATTAATTAACCCTACTAATTGAGAATCGAGTTACAAATTAAGAGAACTCTCCGATCGGACCAACGTCCTTTGTTTTGCATTAATCGATATCTACGAAGTGCTTCTAACTACTCCAATTTCAACAAATACAATATTATTTTATCGAAGATGGATGGTCGTGTTATTAAACTGAACGAATAACTCAAGTTATGCAACTTTACTTGTATTAAATGTATGTGGTTAATAAGTTTTTTTAGAGTAACATTTTTAATTTTATTTATTTAAATAGTAGCTGTTTTCTCTGACACATGAAATTAAATTAAATTGTGACGAAGTTCGTCACGTTAACCCGAGTTGGCACATTGGTATTAACAAAGATCACGTAAGGTTTAACAAAAACTTGTTTGTCACTTATCTCTTCATGTAATGTAACAGGTTTTTTTTTTAAATCATAAAATTTAAAAAAAACACGTTTTATTTCAAATTTTGCAGTTCATAGTGCAAGTAGAAAATTAAAAACTTACTTTATTAATAAAGGGTTAATACATATACCTGATTATATAGAAAACTCTCGAAACCAACTAAACAACATCAAATAAATGTTTGTCCTAACCGGGAATCGAACCCACACGCCTGTAGGCATTACACTGTATATATCTGCGTTTATATCGAAGTTTCATAATACCCACTAAGGGTACTATATCCACTATAACCCTCTAACTTACACACCATCACTATCCTAAGAAAATAATTCATCCAAAGTAAATTATTGTTAGTAAAATATTCACAAGTAACAAAGGGAATATTATCTTAAACAAAACGATCCATCGATCGGACATAGTATATTTTACAGTAAAACATCTTCCATGACATATGGCTTCGAGACGGTCCCTTGCTATGGGCCTCATGCGAAGGCTTTCTCCACGAGATCCAATCAAAAATGAGGAGATCTGTAGCAGTACGACGTAGCACACATCCACAGTGTTGTGTCCAAAATCAAACACTAAACGCGCTCACATCTGCAAGTTCTTGCGGAAATACTCGCCTCACTCTTGCAAGAAATATAAACTAAACTCATCTGTTAGAACTGTCGCGAGATTTAACGTTTAGACATGATATTTATTTATTACGCGACGAGTCTCTGCGGGTTGCAGAGACTCTCAAGCTGTTGTAAGCGTATTTGCGGGCAATTTCTTGCAGGTTCAGCGTTACACTAAAACAACCTACTGTTTTTCTATACTGTGCGTCGGATGCCTGTATCTACCAAGTATTTTGCCGAGTAAATCTTTTGTCCAACGAATTCAATGGGCTGTGAGTCAAATCATAATAAACGGATATTGCCTGGAGTTATAATGACTGGAAGGGACAATTGTATCCTCATTTTGATTGGATTATTATCTTAATAATATCCTAAAACCGTTATGGGATATTATATGCCATAACCCGAAAGTACGCAAAAGTTCGTATGTATGTTAGGAAAAAATGTGACGATTCGCAAGAACTTGTATTAAGGCCTATTTGAATTATAAATGACGAGTTTGAGATTATGGATGTCTGTCAAACGGCCGGCCAGATTAGCTTGAAATTTGGTAGACAGTTAGGAACGGAAACAACGGGATTTCTGGGAAAAAAAGGTTTTTTTTTTGTCATCTATATGCGGAAAGCCGGACAGAGCCCCGTCGCTATCCCAAGTGGCGGGGCATGCAGCATTGCATTTTCTTGAATTTAAAAAAAGGCTCGCGGCGGCTGTATCCGCAATGTTAATGTGAACGACTTCATATGAAATGCGATTTAGCTCGACTGAAAGTCAAACTGAATAGAGTTATCTTTTTCCATTGGATCGAGATTCTGCCGCACGTATTTGGGCCGCGTAGGATCGTATGGTGTGGCTCCGCCTAATAATCCTCTTTTGACATCTGGAATTAATAAAAAAGACACTTCCACAAATGCGTATAAACGTTAGTATACATTTATAAAACTTTACCTCAACGTTGATACACAAAAGAGACAAGTCTCCAGGACATTATCAAGAGCGTTGAGCGTCGGAAAATTGTTGTGGAAATACACCAATCGAAAACAATGGCTATCGACTTTGCAAGGATGCTTTAATAATGTAGAGAGTAACTTTTAATGACGAAGCTACAAGGCTTAAACGAATTTCTGCATTGTTATATATAATGAACTCTTGTTGAGAGAAATTTTAAATTAAAATTAAAATTATTTTTATTCAAATAGATCTAGTACAGTTTTTTTCAAGTCTTTTCTTACCCTATCACCAGTTCAAGCAACAGATTTTTGTATTAAGAAGAACTTGTCAACAACTTTATGAACAAAAAAGTACCACTTTTTATCATTGCCATAATGCCGATCCAGACTCTTGAGCCTAGAAAGATTATATTTTAAACATTATTTGTGATACGTCATTGTATTTTGTATCGATGAACGAGAGAAATGGAAGTCTAGTCTTTTTATATATATCGTTTTATTTCTCTCATTAAGGATTGGTATTACAGTACAGGTAAATCGGGACAAGCCCACCACACATTCCCACCACTGTGTCTCCTGTGTAGCCAGGATCAACAACGGCGACCTCAGATAGACAATAAGCAATGAAGCTTATTGACGTCTCGGGGAAGAAAACTACAGCTGTCTTGGAACTCACAACGAATTTAATCAGAAAGAAGATAGTCGGAGTAGCAAGTATTGAAAGGACTTTCCTCCTTAACAACTACGTGAGAAATAGCAATTTGAAGCAAAAGGCATTATATCCTAGAGAGATGGCAAATCAAGTGAGGCTCGATTGCCGAGCACCACGGTCTATTGTTACATTACTATTGGGACCTAATGCTATGAGCTGTTGTTTACTATTTTGATCCCAACAATTATGTATTGCAAAATCTTCTAAATGCCTGATAATTCTCTCTGCTTGCTACGAGATCAAAATAATAAACTACGCCCGAAGTGACATGTAAAGAATCCAATATGATTACGCGTTCGTCATGCCAAAGATCACAGTACAGGTAAATGTTAAGTACTTTTTATTTCCTTCTGCTTTCCTTCCCTTTCATATGACGATGATTCCTATGACGGCATAGGTAGCAGAAATGTGCAACCACGGTACGGTTGTGCTACGACGCTACAACTATGCAACCACGGTACGGGTGTACGCTACGACGCTACCACTGAGCTATCAAATTGACAACCCACCAGACTTCCAGTCGAAAAAAAAATATCCCTCATTCTCCTCTGCCATTAAAAAAAAATCAAATTAACTACAGTTTAAAAGAATCCATACTAATATTATAAAAGTGAAAGTGTGTTTGTTTGTTTTTTTGTCCTCCCTTCACGTCGAAAGTAATGAAAAAATTTATATGTTTTTTTTATTGGGGATAGTTTAAGGTCTGGAGAGTGACATAAGCTACTTTTTAACCCACGGGATATATATTCCCATGGGAAAAATTATTGAAATTTTCCCTTGACCAGCTAGTATATTATATAGTGAAATTTAAATGAACTACTATATACCAGACATACACAAAACACGAATATAACATCAGTCGTTTAACTTTACACAATACAAAGTGGGCGATTCCCAACAACCTTAAAACATGTTACAAACGTGATTCACCTTCAAAAGAATATCGTACAAACGAAAGACATGTCAGTATCGAATGTCCAACGTATACCGAACAAAGGAATATACTAAATGATAGAAAAAACCGGCCATGTGCGAGTGCATGAAGGGTTCCGGATGTTAACATAGTATAAAATAACGTCGCTTCCCACAGTCTGTCTGTTTGTCCCTATGTATACTTAAATCCTAAAAACTACGCAACGGATTTTGATACGGTTTTTTTAATAGATACAGTGATTCAAGAGAAAGGTTTGCAAACATTATACACTAGCTGTTACCCGCGGCTCCGGCCGCGTGGTCAAGGGAAAATGACAATAATTTTTCCCATGGGAATCTCTTAATCCCTTGGGATTGGAATCGGTTCTTGTTACGTGAATTGCCCCACTGGTAACAGACGGACAGCGGAGGCTCAGTAATAAGTGTTGGCAACCTTTGGTTACGGAACTCTAAAAATAACTACTCCCAATAGTATATTGACTTTTATACCATATAAAATACAGTTCATTTTCCAGCCACTTTTTCATATGATATATAGCAGTAAATAAAAAACCTCGACGTCGCGATAAAAATCCGCAACAAAGCCAAAAAGAACCGTTCGTATTCAATCATTCGTTCAACGATTTGGAATCTTATAGCATCGTGATAAGAACGAATGGTTTGCAGGCTATGTTAAGAAGATGTCCGATAAAGCAGGGGCTATTGAAATCGGAAAAGGGTCCAGGAAAGGTTGCCGTTTTCCTAACCGAAACACCATTTATTTTGATCTTAAGTGACATCACTTTGAAAAGTAAAAGACTTTTGCTTCGCGTAGAAGTCGGTCTAATAAAGAACTGTAGACATTCTAAAAGCAGAGAGAGAAAAAAATATTTACAACAGCATTTCTTTTTTATTTTTGTATTAAAAATGATGTAATATGAACATGAATAAAACGCGGATCGCCGCACCATTAAAAGTGAACATATATAAAACTAATGTACTAATAGTTTTTCTATAAATACAGTATTGACTGTTTTCCCAGTCGATATAACATACTTATAGAAGTGACGATTCAACCATATTACTACGCTACAACCACTGTGCTACGAAGCTACAACTTTGCTACCACGCTACGGCTATGCTACGTAGCTATGACTGCGTAACGATGCTACAACCGTGCTACCACGCTGCGGCTATTCTACAATTACATCTGTGTGACTATGCTACGGCCGTACTACTATTCTACATAATAACTGTGCTACTACGTTACGGCCATGCTACGACGACGCGACGCTACAACTATGCTACCACGATATGGTATTGTATGACGCCATAATAATACGATTTTGGATTCGACAAGGAATTCAATCGCAATGATATTATTAACTGACAGATTCAGTATGTAATATGACATTTGATATTTTTAGTTAAATAGTACTATGTAGTTCATGTAAGCATTGATAGTTAACAGACTAAAATAGCACGTACAGTCAGCCAATGAAAGAGGTTATCAAAGCCGTAAATATGATTCAAGTTATCAAAATATTGCGTGAAGGTAATACGAATTTTTATTCATCAATAGTATTCATATGTAACATATGTGTATGTTGACGACCTCCGTGGCGAAATGGTTACCACGCCGAACCGCCACCCAGGAGGTCCCGGGTTCGCATCCCAGTCGGGTCATGTTGAAAAACGAACTTTTTCTGATTAGCCTCGGGTCTTGGATGTTTATTTATATAATGTATTTGAAAAATATAATGTCGTTAAGTTAGTATCCCATAACACAAGTCTTGAACTTACTTTGGGGCTAGCTCAATCTGTGTGATTTGTCCCTATATATACATAATATATAATAAAAATAATAAAAAATTACAAAGTTTTATAATGATGTTTTACGTTTTCATTATTAGCAAAAAAATCTTTGTTCTTATTCCTTTTCCCCTGGTCACCTCTTTCAATAGTGGACTAAATAAATAAATATTCTTGAACAAATCACACAACGCCATCTAGTTCTAAACTAAGCAAAGCTTGTACTGTGGATACTAGATTGCTGATAAATACTTTTATTTTGTAGCTAAATACTTATCTACTCTGTGAAATCGACTGTAAACTAAAACTGTAAGAAGCGTATTGAAACTTTTATATAATAATAATAATAATAATAATAATAGTCGTTTATTTCAGGTATAACCCATAAAAATACCCATTTATATGAAACCACAGAAGTTCGAATGAGATACAAGTATCTTTTATCTCAAATCTTTTTCCTCTTTCGATTGAATGTCCAAGAGTAAAAAGAGCCTGTTTATTTTTTGTATAACAAATAAATAATCCATTTAAGCAATAAAACTTTTCTTTTAAAAGTTCCTTCATACTGTCCAGTCCAGCTTCCGCATTGACAAAATAGAAAGCTTCTTAATTTTCAGACAAATCGCCATGTACGATTGTTGATAATACGAACGAACGACAGTGTGATATGTAGATTATATGTACATACAGATTATGTGTCTTATATAGATTACGTAAACTCAATTCCTTTTTCTTTTCAAATTGGCCTAATTAATTACATACCATCGAGTACTTAAAGTATAGATAAGCAAACTATAGAGCACGCGCATCGCTCTTTGACCATTGTGCAAAGCGTAAGCAGATGTTCTATAGTGCTAATTTTTAGTTTGCTTCCATTTCGTCGTTTTTACAGCTCTGCACTGCACATTTCACCATGATTCCTTAAAATACGAATAAATAACATCGAGAGAAACAATCAGCGTGCGTGACTAATAGCTTCGTTCGTTGCTGGCTTCGTTGTTGCTGTTTTGAGTTCGTCTGTTTGTTCATACTTGTGCTTACCGTTCATACCTGCTCAAGCGCGCTCTATAGAGCTCTTAGAGTATAGATAAGCAAGCTATAGCTATAGCTTGCTTATCTATACTCTAAGATCGAGTACATATCCATTGTTAATATTCGGATGTTACAAACACTTTCGAATCGTATTTTCTACAAAAAACGACTATTTTAATTTACAAACACACAAACCAATTCTATTTTGTATGTTTTCCGTTTCAATGATAAAACCTCTTACTAGACTTTTCCATTACGTTATTATTTACTACTTAAACCCTTAAAGTGCTGCAATCAATTTAAGAGGATCGCTGAGACAGTACAGTGCCATCCAACCTTCATTTCATTTCATTTTATTTTTATTCACACTTCGTTGACTACGTAAATATACGAACATATAATTCGTGCTGCCCGTTCTAAATAAGTTTTCACGTTAATTTTCTCAAGAAAATTTGTCAGAAAATTATTTTGAAAATGAGAAGACTTATTTTAATTGTTATGTTGTAATTTATTTGGAACTGCTACTAGTTATTTTGACACAAGTTTCCTCATGCATTTTTCAATAGGTAGTACTAGTAATAAATTAGTAAACACTAATACTAGTAGTGAATAGTAAAGTAGTAAACTTACAATTTTTTTTATTTATATATTTTATCATATTATATTATAGATACAATATTATGTCCGATATGACCACCCGATCCGAAATCGATTCGAATCCGATCGGAATTCTATCCGATCCAAATTTGAGCCGAATACGATCAGAGTCCTATTTAAATCTAATCCGAGCAAAAGTTCCTCAGTGTCGTCCTAGGTCGAACGAGGTTACAAGCAGGCGGTCGCGTCCGCAATATATACCCGTGTATTACAACCTCGAAAGGGTTGAAATCTTCGTCGAAATGTGGCAATTCGGGCCCTTTGATTGATCCCGCCCTTGTTAATGACGTTTGGGATTTCGCGCTATTTATTTTTATCTGAAGGTCTTTACTTAGTGAAACTTTCACCACAATGTTATGACAGGAATGTATGCATAGTTATCTTGGGGATTTATAAATCCAAGTGGCTTAGTAAAGCATACCTGGGGACTGATTCTCGTAACAAAAACCGATTTTATTTCGATTCAAACACACTCGCTCTCCCGTTTAATGATTATTTTGTATGAGGGAGACAGTGATTGCATTTGAATAGAAATAAAAACGAGTTTTGTTACGAGAATAGGGAGTCTGGTCTAATAACACAGGTATCTTTTACTTAAAAGGAGACATCAGCCACTTTATTGTTACCACACTGAAAGTTACTGTAAAATAAGTATTTTATTTTATTTATTTTACTGTGGTCGAGTGGCTAACAATTTGGCCCGTTCGAACTAAAGACCCAATAGCGAACTTATCTCATGAGCCGCAGGTTCGGATACTTCGCAAGGCAAACATTTGTATGCATGAACATAAATGTTTGTCTTGGTGTGGTCTTGGTACATCCATGAACATGTATGATTATCATAGGTTCCTGCGTATATAATTTTTCCTTTTCGTTTTATTATCCAACGCGGAATTGCAAGCATTCAATCAATTTCATCATGAGGGTAACATACAAAGAGATCAATGCAGCACGAAATGAAACGCTAACGCGTGTACATATGTACAGGGTTTTATTAGTATTATATAACTTATACATATATAAAATGACAGTAAAATGACATACTTTAACGTAACAGAGCATTAAAAGGCAATCAGCATCAGTCGTAAAGTAAACGTGAGTTCCAAACAAAACCATTTCAAAGTTTTATTGAGGAAATCGTTCGAATTGAAACGTAAATTACAGAAGGCTTTCATTTAAATGACCTTTTAGGCGATTAACTGCGTTCTTTCATTAAGTTTTTGTGTAATATTAGCTATAATATAATATTTTTCGACAAAACGGTGTCCTATTAATCCTACTCCAATATATTTCTAATTAAATTCGTTGTGAATTCCAAGACAGCTGTAGTTACTCCCCGGGGCCTCAATAAGCTTCATTGCTAATCTGTAGTCACCGTTGTTAAAAATAAATAAATAAAATAAAGTAAAAAAAAAATTTATTAGGGTTTATGTGCTGTTATTGTTCATCAACGACTATAAAGGCCGACAAAGGCTCAAGTACTCCCACGATATCTATGTGATCACTTACCATAAATGACACGCATGCTCGTTTTCCAGCCTCTAACATAAAAAAGAAAAAAAAAAGATAGGTTGCTAGTCTATCATGCCAGACCGCGAATTCTTATCATGTCATATACTCGAATACTTCTACTCATTGGAAAACACCCTTAAGAACGATGCGATTAAAGAATAAGTGAAAAACTCCAGAACCTAATGGAAGGTTAAAAGCCTCGACGCTATTTTAAAACCAAAGAAATAATTGAATGAAATGGCCGCTTAAATAGACGACCATTCTTGTTGAGTAACTAAGTTATCTATATACTAAAATTAAAAAGAGATTTGATTGTTTTTTGGTTTGCATTGAATAGGCTCCGAAACTACTAGCTTATTTGTTTTTTTTAATCAGGGATCCTAACCCAGGCATTACTTATTCAATCTAATCCCCTTCAGTCGAGGGGGGACCCATATCCCTACAGTGGCATTATATGGGTTGATATTTGGTACTTAGTCTTTTGTTACAATTTTAGGGCACAGCGGATAATCCGCTCAAATCGGAGCAGCCTGTCTGCATGGGTGTGGACCTTACAAAAGATCGTAGCCTAATAGCATTGGTCTCGGCGATGTTGTGTTCTTACGGTGAGTAAGGTCTCCAGAGCCAGAGCTCCCCTGTAAGTGAGTCCCCTTATATTACGTACAGACAGCCGTAACCTATTCCATAGTAATTATTGTGGGCAGTAAACTCAGTCTTGAGTATTATTTGTGTTGGGAACTCATTGAATTTGCAATAGTTATCTTAGCGTTTTGGAGGACAGTTTAATATCTTCGAGTTCTGTTATTCTGTCTGGTAACTTTGGACGAGATATAACGGACGATTACGGCTTCCGCCTACACGATCAATTTCATTCATAAAATTTCGAAAAAAAAAAAATAGAAAGTAGTTTTAACACACTTAAAATTTATTGGAAAAGTGGTTTAAGTGTGGAATGGATTATGAATAAACTTGGAAACAAACTGTGAAAAGAAAACTTTGAATTATGAAACGTAATAAAGAAGAAGAAGATAAAACTTCGTACGAGCAAAGCCGTGGGCGTTAGTAACATAATATTATTCATTAAAAACCATACAAATGTGACAATAGGCGAGGCAATTTGCGAAGTTCAAAATATACCGAGACTCGTAAGACTGAAACGAGACTTCGTTAGAGACAGAGATGGAAAAGTTATGAAAATAAGCGGTGGGACAGAGACACAATGAGGGGTAAAAAAATATTTGATGTGATTCAGAAATTACATTTTTATGTTAATAACGTTTTAACTATTAATGTTAATAACGGTGTATGTACCTGGATCTGTATTTTATTTATTCTTATAAATGTACTCATACATTGTAACAAACGAGTGAAAGAAAAAAAAATTGCTAAATGACAAAAAAGGCCGTAACCGGGTTTCTTTTGCCATTTCTTTTACCGGCGGCCATTTCTCTTGTGTCCGAAATGGTGGTAGTATATAACGTTATTTTCTTTATACATATTTACAAATTGTAAATGACAAGAAAAAGTGCCTGTGAAGGTCTAATTTCTGAAATAAACGATTTCATTTCATTTCATTTCTAAATCTAATTCTGTCATTGTAAAATAAAATTAAGAAAAAAGAAAATTTGTCTTTTTTTAAACATTCTTTTAAACGACTTATATGTACTGTGTTACAAATAAACGTAGTAGATATAACGAGTATGTAAGTTATTCACTGTTATGTCACTGTCTTTCTTGATGAGAATTAAATGAAGTGTGAAAGTGACAAAACATTGTATAACTTAGTGTGAACTTAGTATAGGTACTCCTACATTTATTTGTAACACAGTCAATATTTAATGACGACCTCCGTGGCGTAATGGTTACCACGCCAGACCGCCACCCAGGAGGTCCCGGGTTCGATCCCCGGTCGGGTCATGATGAAAAACGAACTTTTTCTGATTGGCCTCGGGTCTTGGATGTTTATCTATATATGTATTTGTTATAAATCCCCCCAGAGAACAACAACACATAGGTTACTTTTTATGCTATAAATTACGCGATTCCCGTAGGATTCGGTCAAAATTCTGATATAGATGGCGCTGCTGTGTATAAATACATGCAAACAATGTTGCATGGGTTTGGCTAGTACTTAACCCTTTCAGAACTGGCGTGCACAATTGTAGACATAAGATATAATTTAAAAAATAAATATTAAACTCTCAAGCTTTCCGATTGAAAACGGTTGTATTCATTTGTCAACTTATAAAACTACTCAATTTAGTACTACTAACGCCATCTTTTAGCATATTCTAGCCATTTTCGACAAGTTGCCACCAGTGCTCGTGCGTGATTTGAACTGTACAGGTGAGCTCTTTATTTTATTTCAAAAAAATATTAATTCGTGCAAGAAATCATCTGGAAAAATTATAATTGGATATCTAATATTATTGGGGTCATGTGTAACGTAATATTTGTGTTTTTTTTATCACCTTATATTGGTAATCTCGATTTTTATATTTGTGCTCAATTGTTCCCATCAGGACTCATCTGAGTTTTTTCCCATTGTTAACAGTTTTTTACGAAAATATGTTTTGTTTATATTTTTAACGTTTTGCTAATTATATTACTAAGATAAATATATAAAATTAATTATGATATTGTTTAGTTATATTTTCAGATGCAAAAACACCAATATGTTCTCACCGGAGGCGTTACAAGCATTAGATGAAGGAAATCTTTCTGACTAGTTGTTATCATCTGATGACGAAGATTATATTATGATTATATATAGATAATTACTTATTATGGAGATTCAATTCGTCCAGCACCCTTAGCTGCTAGAGTTGGTGCAGATGTCATTCACCAAAACCAAAGGGAGTTATTTCCACCTGAATCTGATAACAATGAAGGACCTAGCGAATTGTATGACGGCGTCCCTGATCAGGACCCAAAAAATTCAGTCAACTCCCGTGATATGTCGGAGATTTAACCAGAAATACCTTCCACAACTGAAGATATTTTACAGGACCTCACACCAAAACAGAGGATTGCATGTAGACACAGAGAATTGGTAAATACTATATCATCACGTTGCGTTTTATAGGGCCAGATATGTATCCTATAGATATCCTATAGATAGGGCTTTAACTATCGGATCTAGAGATATTGGTGGAAGCCAACCTGATGATATAGTATTTACCAATTCTCTGTGTCTTCATGCAAGCCTTTGTTTTGGTGTGAGGTCCTGTAAAATATCTTCAGTTGTGGAAGGTATTTCTGGTTGAGTCTCCGACATATCACGGGAGTTGACTGAATTTTCTGGTTCCTGATCGGGGACGCCGTCATACAATTTGCTAGGTCCTTCATTGTTATCAGATTCAGGTGAAAATAACTCCCTTTGGTTGGTGAATGACATCTGCGCCAACTCTAGCAGCTAAGGGTGCTGGACAAATTGAATTTCCATAATAATTATCTTCATCATCAGATGATAACAACATGTCATATCGCCAAAAGAGGTTGACCAAGTAGCAGTAGTAGCTCAACGATGCAAATTATCCCAAGAAGGCCAGGAGAGATTCGCCCTGCAGCTGAAATAACTCGTGACGGGCATTTCCCTACACATGACGATGGAACTGGGACTAGGTGTAAAATGGTGGGATGCAAGGCAAAATCTCATGTCAAATACATAGTGCAAAGTTCATTTATAATTTTGTAATAAAAATGTTTCTAAATTAATATTATTTCATTTCATAACAACTTTGCATACCTTATTCTTATTACTATGTAGGACGGGAGTCCACATTTGTGCACATTAAGAAAAACTAGATTTTCCCGAAAAGTTTAAGGCTAAAAATTTTTTATGTATTTTTTTAATAGTCTCCTTATTATACTTTAGACACATGGAATTTACCAAATCCATCGGATGAAAAAAAATAATTCAGGTCTGAAAGGGTTAATATTTCCACTCGGTGTATTTCAATCCCATACCAGCTAGAGAGTTCCGCTGAAGCGCGAAATAGGGCGAGCGACTTGTTAACTTACTCCGTACTTTAACAAAAGCGACGAGTTGAAACTTAGCCGACGTGCGAAGCGGGGAGAAGCGCTAAGAAGCTAAAAGACTCAATTATAATACAGGATGATTCATCAGAACCTATTGAAATATTGCAAGATAATTTTGAAAAGTAACAATACAGTTGAAACTCGTTATCGAAGGAAAAGAAATAAATACTCGAATAATAAATTTAAAATTTTGCCATTTATACGTATAAAAGTGTAAAAAAAAGTAAGTCTGTATAATACCACCAATATTATAAAGGCGAATTGTGAGAATGTGTGTTACTTCTTCACGCTCAAATGGCTGGGCCAATTTTTATGATACATATTTAATTTTGGTATGTAGGAAGCTGTTACCTTAGATTAACACATAGGGTACTTTTTATCCCGAAAAGTATGCTATTCCAGTTCAAAAATTTAATGAAAGCTTTTAAAATCAAAAGACACAAAAATACACTTAGGGACTAAATTACAGAAAGATGTCTTGCTCCAAATAAAATTATCTCCAAAAATGTTTATTACAATAATTATCTATGACGAACGCGGAATGGCGTCAGTCAAATTAAAAACCACGAAATACCGAAATACTTAAATAATGATAAGAAATATGAAAGAAGTATGACTTCTTCGCTTTTGTCGAAACACTAGCCTGAGAATACTTGAGATTGATCGACGATGGCTTTTACCCAGCAGTGCATAATAAAAATACATAAACCGGATCTTTAATTTGTCCAATAATAATTGGATGGCCTTTTCCTGTTGGAAAATAATTACCACTGATATCGAGTTTTACCATGTCTAGTGGTGGAGTGGACTACAAGTTTGCCGCTATTGTACGCTAGTACTATTTATTATCAGTATAATAAATAAATAGCAATATAAAAAAATAGCACAGTTGCTATTGCGGAAGGCATCGACCGGGGTCTCCTTGAAGACTGTTAATACAAAGTCAAACATTATTATTCAATGTCGGTCACATATTTTTATTCAAACTGGCATATTACAAACTCTTTCGAATCGTGATTTTTTTCCAACCATCTTTTCACCAATTCATTATTTATTTACAAAAAAGATATAATTATACCATTTTATTTAACAGAGTTCTGTTAAAATTGCATTGTTATTATAACTAGGCATCGTCTGGTGCCGCAACGTAGCTTTTTACCTGATGGAACTGTGCACTGAGTACATACGTTTGTATTTTACGAGCGTTCGCGAATTTTTATAAAATACTAATTGATTGTAATTGCTATTCTACGAAATACTTCCTTGTTGTTCATTTAGATTTTTAGACTATAGGTTGATAATTTAAATTCAAATAAGTATAAGCAATTTGAATTTTTACACACTTCTTCACTTCATATATTTTTCATAATTTGAGTTATGTTTTTAGGCCACTATAAAGTAAACCAGTGCAAAGCTACTAGTATTTTATATGATCGTGACCTAACTAAAATAGTCTTAATGCCTATTGCTATAGAGTTAAGTGAAAATCAAATACAAATTCTAAATAATATAATGTGCGTTTTATGTCTCCACAAAAAAGTAACTTGTTTATTCCTGTCAAGATTAACATCATTGACATGAGATAACTCACAACATTATGAATAAAATGTACGCCACATCCGACAAAATAATATTTATTTACTTACGGAAAGGCAACAACACTCATGTCGAAACATAAATTACAAATAGCGTAATGTAACTGGAGTTTTAAATAGCAATATGGTTTTAACCATGGACCTAGAAAAAAGGCGGACGGAATCTTGCTAAGAAAGAATTGAAGCATCATAATGGCGGCGGCGTAACTATGTGAAAAGTGTGAAATGGCTGACCGGCATGCACACATTCACACCATGTAAGCCGGCCGGTTCGTACGTATACGCGAGGTGATTTACTATGGGTTCTTCACTTTTTAGTTTCAGTGATGGTGTCCGCCTTTTTTTCTAGGTCCATGGTTTTAACTGTCTTGTTACTATTCCTTTAAATTATATTAGTACAATCTACTCTCACAGACTCTGTTCGCGGTCTAGCGCCGAGACGCTTAATAGAAAGCTGTAAATTGGCATGCTTACACATGCCTTATTGCGCCTTTACAGGAGCCTCCCCGACATGTTAGTTTGGGATGAATTTTTTTTTGCTGGCATAGTATGTTAGATAGTACTCTTAAAAACATTTTGGTGTCGGAAGATAATATCTAAGCATATTTTTTTAAATAAAAATCCTATTTTGAATTATTTTCACTCATATAAATTTTTGTTTCGTTATTTTTTTACGGTCAAAATCTTTGGCTGTAAACGTCCGTGTTATATTGTCAGTATGTTTACAATCCTAACCTACTTATTTACTGTATAATAGTTTGAGTTTCATTCTCCGCTCGCAAGATGAACTTCGAAGACTAATAAGTATTGCTTTTGGTCCCCGATATTCGAGGATAAACTGTTATCCAACGAAATAATTAAAAGAGAATGGTTCTGCTCAGATATTACAGTAATATCACGTAGTATATCGAATTCGATTAGGGTAAATATTATTTTATGAGAAAAATTAATATAATTAAACTCATTGATTTAAAAGGTACGGATGCGCTCTTATAGACCAGAATGATCTTCTGCAGAACGAACACCGCATTATTTCTGCAAAAAAAACTATCTATCGCCGTCCTTCACGTGAAAAGCGTTATATAGTGCATCTCTTTCGCTCTCACGACACGAATGTAATCGGTCCTAAAATCTGTGTTTTAGGACCAATCACGTGGAGACAGTGTAGCGCGCTGACCGGCCAGTCCTTACTCTAGTAACATAATAAGTCAATGATTTAACTATAATAAACTAGTGAAACCCGCGCAATTTCGTTTGCGTGTTCCCATGGGAATTTCAGAATATACTTGTATGTATTATACATATCAAGGTTTCTCTTGAATCACTGTATATATAGCTAAATACTGCATTAAAATCCGTTGAATATTTTAAAGGATCTACATCAAAAAAAATACCATTATTAAAGATTAAACAAGATTTTGCTTCGCCTTAAATTTGAATTCATTTAAGAAAAGCAAATCAAAGCGTGATTTGCATGCATGCATTACAAACAATGTATGTGCATGCCAACAGATGGCGCTGACCAGATTGAACATTGCATGCAACGCCAACTGCAGTGCAGTAGAAAAAAAAAGCTAAAATATTTTCATAATGATTGACTGTGTAGTCAAGGCGTGAAGGAGCAAACGAATAAAACTCACTTTCACATTTTACAATATTAGTATTCAAAATTACAATATTTCTTGCAAAGTAATTCATTTAATAAAGTCATTATTATTTTAAAACTCCCAAGCGTATTATATTATACAGTTTTATAAACAACATAAAATGTTATTATAGCAAATATGAATGCTATAATAAACATTTTACTTTATTTATTACGGACGTAAGAGCACCAGGAGGTACATTTTAATCCGTGCTGTCAAACCACACTGGTGCGCTAGAGCGACCATTTATACGAAATTTTGCGGAATTTTGCTATTACTTTTTATTATTTATATATCTACTAGCTGTACCCGCGGCTTCGCCCACGTGGATACTGCCTTCCCGTGGGAATTCTATAAATTGCCATCTTTATCCTTGTCAACATCATAAAGGGAACCCATAAACAAAATTCCAACTTTCTAGGTTGTGCGCCTGCGATAATACAGTTACAGTCCTATTACTCCCTTTCCCGTGGGAATTCTATAAATTGCCCTCTTATCCTTGTCAACATCATTAAGGGAACCTTTATACAAAATTCCAGCTTTCTAGGTTGAGCGCCTGCGATAATACACTTACAGTCCCATTACCCCCTTTCCCGTGGGAATTCTATAAATTGCCTTCTTTTTCTTTGTCAACATCATAAAGGGAACCTCTATACAAATTCCAGCTTTTTAGGTTGTGCGCCTGCGATAATACACTTATAGTCCTATTACTCCCTTTCCCGTGGGAATTCTATAAAACCCCATCTTTATTCTTGTCAAAAGAACCTCTATACAAAATTCCAGCTTTCTAGGTTGAGCGTTATACATATTCTTTGGGTAACTTGAACCGTTTATGCAGCGCACGCAACGGAAGCCCTAATAATTTTTCCCGTTTTTGCAACATTTTTCACTGATGCTTTGTTCCTTTTGGTTGCAGCGTAATGTTATATAGCCTAAAGCCTTCCTCGATAAATGGACTATCCAACACAAAATTCAATTCGAACCAGTAGTTCCTGAGATTAGCGCGTTAAAACAAACAAACAAACAAATTCTTCAGCTTTATATATTAGTATATGAATTTTTAAACAGCGCCACCTGGCGTAATAGATTTAAAGTGCTTTAATTTTCGCGCGATATTTATAATTTGATGAAAACGTAACCATAGCGCGATATAACTTTTGAATAGCGCCATCTAGCGTAGAATAGAAAGAACTTGAATAAATTTCGGCAAGCGCGTAAATTTTTTGCTATAACTTCTAAAGTATCTATTTAAATTATATAGTGTAAAGATTATAATAATGTACATGAAATGCTTAAGGTAACTAACGTAGTTAACTGGATAAGGGTTAATACTGTATACGTCGAAATCGGATTCCAATGTTCGCATTATTACTCGGAAATCGCTTTTTATTTTATAGTAAGTTATCAGTAAACGATCAATATATGCTATCGCGGACTTTTTTGGAGACCTAAATAAGAGGAATATCCTATAATTTTTGTTTTGTTATTTCTCAAGGGGTTTAGCCAGCGTTTTCGTCGACAGCTCCTAAGCGGGTTGATTTTTTCCGACACTCCCAACAATAATCTTTATATTTCAGCCAATTTACACAAAATCCTGACAAATTTCCTCATGAACCAGGCTATCTGTTGGTGAAAACCGCAAGAAAATCCGTTGGGTAGTTTTTGTGTTTATCGCGAACAGACAGACAGGCAGACAGACGCGCGGGAGGACTTTGTTTTATAATATGTAAGGATTCAGACTCCAGGCCCACTTTGTTAGTAACAATATTAACCTTAAATCTAGTCTTAGTAATGAATTTATAATGATATTTTTAATATTACAATGGTGACAATTAACATTAAATTTTAGTAACCAAACATCTATTTATATTTAATCTCTTACTAAACTACTAGTGCTGCCATCTATTGGTTGATAAGTGTAATCTAGTTAGTTAATGTCAATGTTTTTTTAACATGCCCGGTTTTTATCTTCAAGTTGTGGCTTCTGCATTCTTCATCATGCATGTGTCATGTAATATAATAATATATCATTCAAAGCAGCATATTCATGCTGTCTCGACTCAGTATATGATCTCTGAGTCATGACGCCCCGATTATAGATGATAGTGAAATTTCTTCAGAAAAGGCGGATTTTGAAGTCAACATGATAATGACGTTTTAATGATCACAACTTCAATTACTCCGACTCTTAGTTGTGGTTGTCATCTTGGAGGACTGGTCTACTCGCTTTATTTTACATATTCGACATATTTAGGATTTGACCATAGCGCTATTTGTATCGACTTCCCGCGTTTAGTGCTTGATTTCTGTATGTACCTGGATATGTATTTTATTTATTCATAAAAATGTACTCATACATTGTAACAAACGAGTGAAAGAAAAAAAAACTGCTAAATGACAAAAAAGGCCGTAACCGGGTTTCTTTCGCCATTTCTTTTAGTTTATTTTCTTTGTCTATATATATAAAAGAGAAAATCACTGACTGATTCATCACGAAATCTCCGAAACTACAAGTACCAGGAGTCTCAAATTTTGCATGGGGGTTCCTTTTGGGGCGTAGGTACTCGCTAAGAAAGGATTTTTGGAAATTCATCCCCTAAGGGGGTAAAACGGGGGTGCAAAGTTAGTATGAAACTTTGCCGTTTTTGAAGTTATTCGAATGAAATTCAGCATGAAGGTTCTTTACTGAAAAGCATGAAGCATGAGTAAAATATTTTTTCAAAATTCATCCCTTAGGGGGTTAAACGGGGGTGCAAAGATAGTATGAAACTTTGCCGTTTTTGAAGTTATTCGAATGAAATTCAGCATGAAGGTTCTTTATTGAAAGGCATAAAACACGAACAAAATATTTTTCTCATAAATCATCCCTTAGGGGGTTAAACGGGGGTGCAAAGTTAGTATGAAACTTTGCCTTTTTTGAAGTTATTCGAATGAAATTCAGCATGGCGGTAAATGAGTAAGTACATGTTTCAGGATTTATCAAAATTCAACCCCTAGAGGGATGAAATGGCTACCTAGGCGACTACACGTGTTTTATGGGGTGCGCTCAACCTAGAACGCTGAGATTTTATATAGAGGTTTCTTTTATGATGTAGACAAGGATGAAGATGGGATTTTTTTAATTCCCACGGGAACGGGACAAATTGGACTGCACGTGTGTTATTGTAGGCGCTTAACCTAGAACACTAAGATTTTGTATTGAGGTTCCCTTTTTAAAGTACAGAAGGACAAAGACGGGATTTTTAATCAGGATAATAAATCAGGATCAGGAATAATAAATAAGACTACATGTGTATTATCGGGGGCGCTCAACCTAGAAAGCTGAGATTTTGTATTGAGGATCTCAAGGATAAAGATGGGATTTTATGAAATTCCCACGGGAAAGGGAGTAATAGGACTGTAAATGTATTATCACAGGCGCTCAACCTAGAAAGCTGAATTTTTTTGTAAAAATTCCCTTTATGATGTTGACAAAGATAAAGTTGTATTTTTTTTAATTCCCATGGAAAAGAGAAAAATATGACTGCACGTGTATTATCGTGGGCGCTCAACCTAGAACGCCTAGATTTTGTATTAATCTTTCCTTTATAAAGTAGACAAGGATAATAAAGACGGGTTTTTTTTAAATTCCCACAGGATTCGGAATAATAAGACTACACGTGTATTATCGGGAGCGCTCAACCTAGAAAGCTGTTTTTTTATAGAGATTCCCTTTATGATGTTGACAAAGATAAAGTTGTTTTTTTTTAAATTCCCACGGGAACGAACTTATTGCCATTTTCCCTTGACCACGCGGGCGGAGCCGCGGTTAACAGCTAGTACATTATATACAAATTGTAAATGACAAGAAAAAGTGCCTGTGAAGGTCTAATTTCTGAAATAAACGATTTCATTTCATTTCATTACTATTTGCTTCTCATTACACTATCAATACTATGAATCAAACGCTGAAACACACAGAAATAAAATTTCCAATCACGAGCTCAAGTTGACGCCAAAACCCTGACAAATGCCCGATTATCGAAGTTCCGATCCCACCCAAGACAAACATTTAAGTGCATGAATATGACTGTCTTTGCCTGTGTGTTTTTGATGTAAATTTCCATTAGCTATTTAAGACGCATAGACTTGATTACATTGCTTAATTAGGGACTAGAGTACGTTATGTAATTCTTTTTAGAATAATTACAGTACTACAAGAAATTGCTAAGAAACAAGGCCAGCTATTGTACGCATTTAAATTACATTTTATTTGTGCAATAAAAAGTCTACTGCATAATTAAAACAGTTTATTTATACTAGTGCGCTAAAGTGACAGTGTAGACGAAATTTTGCGGAATAATTTAATTAATTCCACACAAGTCACAAAACGTAACTTGATCCCAAAGTAAGTAGGTCCTGCATGTGTAATGGGTATCAGCAACGGATAATTGTAAATGTACCACCACGTGAGTAAAAATTACACTGAGCTAATGACCATTTTGGATGGCTGCAGCACACATAGGTATACGTGTAGTATTCTTTTGAACCAAAATAGTATCCAGTGTGTTGAATACTGTTATTTTAATAGTGCAAATGGGAAAACTTACTTTGTTGCCTGTACTTTTTTTGTTCATGAATTAAAAACGTACGAATAAAGAACTCGAGCTTCCTATATGGTGAACTTTATCTGCTGAATAAAGCTTTAATTGCTTTTAATTATACCCACATCACATTGTTTAGACAGTGCTAATTTAATTACCAAAGAAAGTTTAGTTTTATATAAATAATATATTATTTAATCACACAGTTAACTTAAATTGACTGAATTACGAGTGAAGTCTTATGTTATCTTTTTTTTTTTTAGTTTGATAGTGAGAGCCATGTGTCGTTAACTTTAAAATGTTTTAAAAGAAGGCTACAGTTCGAGTTTCTTGCGGCACTTCTTCTCAACAGGCCATTCACGTCTGAAAATAAAAATATATTGACGTGTAAATTTACTTGCAAAATAAATGATTTTATTTAATTTTTTTATGGTTTTTTTCATCGTTAGTAAGCTAGTTTACATCGGGACATAATAATATGAAAATATTTTTGATAATTAAATTTTATTATTATTACAATATAGATAATATTTGTTAAACCAAGACAGTGACCAAAAGGTGGCCTCAAAACACATCAGCTAACCCTACCTATTGAGACAAGCACACGAAATAAAAGTATTTTGCAAAAAGTATAAAGTGCTATAATATTCCTTTTCTAGTCCCAAAATGTACGTCGAAATGGTAACCCCAGTCGTTTGCTTAAATGGAGAGCTCGGTTTAATTGGTGACCCTAATACAGGTACTGTTCCAATGAATATTGCCTGAAGAGACAGCTGTGTGACCCCCTGATTCATATTAAAATAATACAGCGTTTAGTAATCAGTAAATAACAGACATTAAAGCGAGCTACATACAGAGGACGGGTGTGCGTCGGGTGCACGACAGGCGCGGGGGCGGGGCTATTCCATCCCGCATCTTTAACGCAGCATTTAGTTGACATCAAGACCATGATAAACATGAACATGAACCGTCGTCATTATAATATGAACCAAAGACGCATGAGGCCTTGCCCTGGATTCCTAGCCTTTGTAGCGCCCGTGAGCAATCATTACCTTCTGTCTGACCCGTACTAATCTACTGGCTCATCAATTTATTAATCTCATAAATATACGCCTAGATTTCTCCGCCCGTGTGCACTGCACATACAGGGAGAGCGTGGAAGTGCGGCCCCTGCCTGGCCGCCGCGCCGCGCAGTATTTCATACTAATCTGTGCAAGGCTTATTCAGACTAGCAACTTTGAGTCGCGGCGATCATGATTTTTTGCGATTCTATCGTATAAAAAATGCTGATGCATGATTCGGTGCAGCTGTCAAAAGTGGAAACCTACAATTACCGAAAATCACAGACGAAACCGACATTTTAACATTAAGCATGAAGCAGTTCAAGAGTTTTCAAATCCAAACATTGTCTGATCGTTGCTCAACCTACGTTCAATATTAAACTGAAATTCAAAGCTCTATTAACAAAGATATTGTAACCAAGTTTGTTAACGAAGTTACCCGAGCTTTGACTTGATTTGACTGTTCTGACGATCATAATCGAGAAGGGTACTGAGTGTAGATTGTTAACTTCCTAACGTTATCTATTTGTACAGGTAAAGTCACGTTTTGTTACCTTAGCGACTTTAGATCAAATGATTTAGATTAAATATGCCTAAATCACAAAAGCAAACAGAAACAACTGAAAATATAATAATTAGTATTTAACCCTCTAGCACCGCGTCGAGTCGCGTCTCACCATACAAAAAAAACCTTTGCTTCGATACGCGTTTAAGCAGACGCATTGTCTGCCATGCCATCTCCACGTATAAGTAGATGTGAGTGTGCGTTGAGTCTATGAAAAATCTGCGACGCACTTTTAGCGTCATGCAGATTTTATTGGGTCACAGTTTGGACAGTTGTAGCCAGACCGCTGCAGTTTTGTAGTACTACACTACTACACAGTTGCGAGAGCGGTAGTCGTCTGCGTTTTCCATTAACATAAAGGTAGAATATCAAAATCAGTACGTATGTAAACCCTGTTTCTTTTAACTTGACTAATGTAGTAAACAATCTTAGCGTGTCTTTTTATTCAAATATCCATGTGTAAAATCGATAAATCGCCAGAATAATAAGAGTGTTGTGTGTGATAATTTGGGTGTGAATGATAATTTTAATTGCCTATTTTCGTTAAAAAGACATGCTAAGATTGTTTACTACATTGGTCAAGCTAAAAGAAAAAGGGTTTAGTTACAACATTACAAAAAAAATGTCTGATTGCGGAAAGGCCCGCAAGATAACAGTGAGCAGCAGTCCTCGCTCCGATTTTGTGTGATCTATGTCCGCACTCTAACTGGTTTTTTTCAATAAAACCCTTACCAATCCCTATCTACAGTATGTTACGTTTGGTCCCAAATAAGATGGATATCTGACTGAAACCAAGCGATAAATTACAAGCAGACTAAACTAAATTCAGAGCAGTGACATGCAATCTTAATTGGTACGATGCTACTCCAATTTACAACTATTCGGCTCTGAGTGTATTGGCCAATGAAATTCGAGCCCTAATTACTATGTACAAACAGTCCAATTTCGTCTGGTAACAATAAACTTTCAGGATGTAAGGTTAAGGTTTTAGTGGCGGAAAATTGGAATGATATAATTATGAATAAATAAATATTCACGATACCTAGTAACCCAATCATCCAACTCTGCCACGAGGACACTACTTTTCACCCCAAAACGTGCCTCTGGGCACTGGGCGTTGTACCAATGGGAACTAAAATTTAATGACAATTATCTGGTTGTGCCATAGTTGTGCCAACAGGATTTTTTTCCGAATTGTTCCTGTTGGACCAACTAGTAGTGTCAACAGGAATACTTTTAGTTGTGCCAAAATTAGTTGTGCGTACGTAGCAGTTGGTCCAACAGGAAGCGGTGCTTTTTTAAGTTTTAATTTATTTTGTTTTATTTTAATGTTTAATGTCATGAATCGACAACAACCGGGGTCGATGGCTTAAGGCTTCCCAACAATCCTCCGAAGCACGATCAATTAAATATTTCAAAACGGTAGATTATCTGATGCATTATTCGTGCTTGCTCTTCAGCACTGTCTATTGTGAGATTAATTGCCGTTTTATCGACCCCTAGCGTAGATTTTCCTTACTCATACAAATTTGTTCCAAGATTAATGAAAGGAAGATTAATTAAAAAATAAGGTTAATAAACCAACACTAGGAGTCTTTGGTGAAACGGGCAAAAGACATTGTTTTTTTATTTATTTTACTAACTTATGTAACTTTTTCGGATGGCCTCTAATGACGACAGAACATAAGCCTAATCCGCTCCGATTCTCGCTACCTCTCATCAATAAACCACCAACATTTTCCCGACAATTTAATTCTGCCTCATGCTAATAGGTTTCGGTTCGCGCCAGAAAGCAATTTCACAAGACGTTTCGGTTACTGACGATATTGCTAACAGCGATGGACTGCTATATAGCTTCAACCAATCAATAGCTGCAACTTATTAACAAGTATTCCGAAGGAGGAGCCTAGTTCCCTGTAGCACAGGTCCCAATGGGACCTATTTCAGGAACTAATCTCTTCACAAAGCCATAATTATATCAAAAGTTATTATACCATGCATGGATACTAACATGGTATGTACATAGTACATATACTGTACTACATAGTACATACCATGTTAGTTATATATTTTTATGTGAAGAGAAAATTAACTTTTTTTTTATTGTACTTAGACGGAGATAGACAGATCACCATGTTTTACATATAGGTACATCCAAAAAATATACAAGATTTTGTTCTATAATTTTGTTAGTATGTATAAAACCAAATTACATTCTAGTATTGAGCGTCACTGACGCTAGATTGTGGACAGACGGACAGACTGATACGTTGAAACTATAAGGCATTCTTGTTTACTACCTTTAAAAATTTGATACTAGAAAAACAATTGATCAAACCAAATTGAAAAACAAAAAATTACGTGTGAGATATTTATTAATAATAATTGTATTTACAGAATATATTACAAAATGTATTTGCTATAAAATATTTACAAAATGTTGAGATTAATACTTGAAGTGATGATGAAATGTTCGAAAATTTTATACATTTTTATGAAAAGTATGGCACAAATAATTTATACAGCAAAGGCAAATCAAAAGAGCTATTAAGTTCGACTTTGACTCTTGACATGAATGATGTTGATGAATGTGATGAATATGTATTTACAAATTTACACATAAGACGAATATTGAATTTTAAAAACAATTCAAAATTAAGTGTATCCTAAAATCTATAATTAAGTCCAGCTCTTACTCCGTAGTCCTGGATAGGTCCACTACGAGTGTATGTACCACCGACATTCCAGTCGCCATTTTTACCAATGGGAAACCTGGCACCCGCTGCTGCGTCAAACTGAAAGAAAAATTATTCAAAATTAACTATCTTTGAAGGGCACATCGGATAATCCGAAACTTTAAGAGACAGCGGATAATCCGCTCAAATCGGAGCAGCCCGTCTGGGGAAGGACCTCCACCTTACAGAAGATCGTAGCCATATAGCATTGGTCTCGGTCATGTTGTGTTCCTACGGTAAGTAAGGTCTCCAGAGCTCCAGTTTTTACAGGGTAGGCAACGCGCGTGATACCCCCGGTTCCTTCAGAGTATGACATAGGACTATTTAAGAAGTACATTACATTACAGGTCTCATCAGAGGTGGGCAACGCATTGCTGTTGCGTTGCCCCTGGTGTTGCTGATGTCCATAGGCTCCGGCGACCAGTTTCCATCAGCTGGCCGGATAATTTGTTTGCCATATAACATTTTTTTTAAAAAACTTACTGTTGTAGGTCCGTGCATTTGGCGACTGACATCAACAGTTGAGAATGCTCTATCATTCTTCCAATCCAGACGACCACCAAGATGGTTTGAATTACCATAAGGGCTCAGAACTCTGGTACCATACGCAGTTGCGTCTAACTTCCCACGATTGTCATTGAATAAGGTTTGTTGATAACCTGCTTTGCCCTGAAAATAATAAGAACATTAAAATCTTAACTTCTTAAAATTAAAAAGTGAGTATTTGGTTGGATGTTACTTCTTCCTTTTGGCTTGACTATACAACCGATCACTATGTACAAAGAAGGACATAGGCCATTTTTATCCCATGGAATTATCTCATTACAACAGGAAATCCATAGATATATAGAAGGAAATAAAAAAAAACATATTGTTCTACTGGAGATAGCGCTGCAACCGCCATCGACAGTAGAAAAATATCAATAACTAGCTGCCCGGTCCGACTTCGCCCGGGTACTGTTTCGTTTTTTTTTCAATCTTTCTGAGAGATTTTCTTAATATTTTTTTCCGTAAGAACCTTGTACAGAGTACTAGAAAACTACAAAAAAAAAAACAGCCAAATCGGTCAAGCCGTTTTCATGTTATGTCGTGACAACGGAAAACGGGTTTCATTTTTATATATATAGATTATGTCAACATATTATGTCGGCCAACAGATGGCGCTACAAATCGCACTATTGTCTGTGCTATGTTTTAGTTTCCTCAAATTAATTCGAACACACGAAATCTATAAAAAATAGTATACTTACAAATAAAGCATCTCCTCTGGAACCAAGAGTACCGAATGCTTTGCCATTATCTCCCACTCTTCCGGCTAATGATACGTCACCACTTTTCGGGTCTACTGAAAGCTGCCTACGGTGCCTCTCGTGAGGTTGATTGTAAAATTCTGGATAGCTGAAAAAAAATTATGCTTCAATTAATTCTGTGTTCCAATTTAACTTTCGTTAAGTAATATTTTTCGGCACATGTAATGAAAATATTATAAAAATACTGGCCAGTTTCTGAGACGCGTTTTTAAAGTTAACGACACATTATATTATAGCTGTCACTGTCAAACAAAGAAGAAAAAAGATATAGCTTGGCTTGAGACTATAAATGATTAACTGAGGGCCCGGCCATACTTAGTTTAACGGCCTGTACACTAAAAGAGATGGTGCCATACGAATAAGCGAGAAGCACTTACAACTTCTCACTTCTTAGTATTGCACCATCTCTTTTGTTGGACTCTGAATTTAGCCAAGTCTCTTTGAATTTAGTTTTACTTTTAGTCGCGGCGATTGGCTTGTTTGTCACTTTTAACATTGGAAAACAAACTCACTCAAAAACGCCGATTTTCGCAACTAAAAGTAGCTATTATATTAGTAGTTTGGCCTCACTTTACGAACGATTTACGTAAATATAATTTACCTGTTATGCATTTGTGGTTGCATGTACTCTTGGGCTGCAACCGCTACCACGAGAAAAGCCAATGCGCAAAATGACTTCATTGTCTAAAAAATAATCAAAATACTGGTTAGATTAGAGGTTCGTTACTTGTGTGTTCATATTCCATTTGAAATGCAATGACGCCATCGAGCTACTCAAAAAACAAATCACTTTTTTATTCATTTATCTCAAAATACCTTTTCAGAGAGGTGGCATAGCGTATAATCCGCTCAAATCGGAGCAGCCCGTCTTGAGCTCCACTTGGGGAGGGTTGGGAGAGTTGGCAACGCGTGAGTGATACCCCGGTATTGCAAGCGTCTACGGTGATGCTTACCATCAGGCGGGCCGTATGCTTGTTTGCCAACTTTGTGATGTAAAAAAAAAACCGTTTTGGTGGTCAACCATATTTATATTTAGCATTTTTGGCGGGATAATCCTCATCATTGTGAAATCGGACTCTCAAAGTTAGCTCTCCCTTTAATCGAAGTGATTTATAGCATACTCCGCCACGCTGCTTTAGTACATATTAGATAATTATCTAAAAATATCCTACATGTAAAACATATTTATAATAGGTTGAAACGAAAAGGACCTTTTAAAATGAACAAAGTTTTTTACGACTAAATATTTTACAGTTTTTGAAAAAAGTTGAATTATAAACTTACCAAATTTTTCTTTTGTTTACACGTATGTACTTCTTGGTAGAACAGCACTGAATGATACTATCCCAATCCAGCATCCATTATTTATACTAACTCAAAAACGTCAGGGAATTACTTTTCTCAGATAAAATGAGGGTGTAAGTTATTCCCCGCAACAAAGATACGTTTGCTAGTTAGATATGGCACATTACATACATACATTAACTTGACTCTTATTATCAAAGTAAATACGGTTTAAAATATTAATTAAAATATGTTTTGAAAGAGGAAAAAGTTTTTATTTGAATTTGTTGAATTGAAAAATTATATTTAAAAAGGCATTAAGTACTAACTTTTTTGCTTTATGAATAGTTTTTGAACAGGAAATATTTGTGAGTTATTTCGTTTTTTGTTGTGTTTGTAGTGCATTGTTTTTTTGTAAACAATTCTAGCTGTTACTGACACTTCGGTTGTGTGGCATTTTCAAGAGAGGTAGGGCACCACAGCGGATAATCCGCTCAAATCGGAGCAGCCCGTCTGCATGGGGAAGGATCCAGAAGATCGTAGCCAAATAGCATTGGTCTCGGCCATGTTGTGTTCCTACGGTGAGTAAGGTCTCAGGAGCTTCACTTGGGGGGGGGGGGGGGGGGGGGGGTTGGGAGGGTTGGCAACGCGTGAGTGATACCCCCGGTATTGCAAGCGTCTATAGGCTACGGTGATGCTTACCATCAGGCGGGCCGTATGCTTGTTTGCCAACATTGTGGTATATAAAAATGGCCATATTTACGTCAAGATGACGAAAAATAAAAAATTATTGACGTTCAAAAGTATTTCCTGTAAATCTACTTGCTAAATAAATTACTTTATTATTTAGATTCTGCCAAAGATAATTATTTAATTAAATTTTTTTTTGAAGTGAAAACTTCTTTAGCGGCGCTTGGAACTTTTTATTTTTATCCCATGGTATAAAAAGTAGCGTACATCCTTCTATGAAGAAATGAAAAAGGATCATCGTTATTCCACGGCGATATTCTGTGAGATGGTGGTCCTCTTCCAGTTCATAATAGTAGCTAAGGCTCTAGTTAAAGTTCGGTTTTGCAAGCCACATTTAGAACCCACACGTACGAACCACGGACACGTAGGAGTCTCCGCCGCCGGATACGGCTTGGACGACATGATGATGATAAGGCTCTACCACTTAAAAACTGGTTTTACAATCAACCAATGAAAAAGGTGACCAGGGTACTGAGACGAAGTTTTTATGCTAATAATGTAAGCATCAAAATGAAACATTGTTATCACATAGTACAATTATTAATCATACTATCATACTTCATCCTATCCTTCCTAAATATCATAAATGAGAAAATGAGTTTGTTTATTTGTTTGTTTGTTATTCCTTCACGGCTTGACTAATCAGCCGATCATTACGAAAATTTGTTTTATATATTGTCAGGGGTACAGAGCCCAACATAGGCTACTTTTTATCCCGTGAAAGTGTGTCATTCGAATGGGAAAATATTTTTTCTACTATAGAGGTCGCTGTATGGGATGCTATTGGCCAACAGATGGCGCTACAAGTCGCGCTATGGGTGGTTTTGTTGTCAAACGAGATCTATGTCATAAAATTAACCACAATTGAAGCCGCAGGGAACAGCTAGTACTATTGGTAAATAAAGAATCGAGTAAATCACTTCACGCAATAAATATAAAATTTTAATCATATTTACGACCTTGTTAACCTCTTTCATTGGCGAACTGTGCTCATACAATACAGAGGTAAATACATAACAGTGGTCTAATGAACTGTTTGCCCCTGATGTTGCTTAACTTACGTTATTTCATTATCATTGAGTCATAAGACGTTTATCTCTACGCAATTATATTGTGTGCTAAAAATAAATTAAAACACTTGTAGACTGTCGTTTGAACCACGTATTTCATACTAATTGTATAGATATTAGGAGTTTGTAATATTCATAATTAAGTATTTGCATTTGATTACTGCTTCTAAATACTATCTTCTGTCGAAAAAAATGAATGTAAAGCATCTTCTAATATATAACGTGGATTTAGTGGAAGATTATTTTAATTATGAGGCTGAGGACTATAAATTCTTTCTCTACACTCGTACTTATTTTGCAATGTACTCAATAACTTTTAAATATTTAAAAAAATAATTTAGGACGATATTTATTCTGTTGTACGGCAGGGACGGTACAAAAAAAAACAAGTGTTCCATCTGATGGTTACTTAGAAACATCAGTAAGTGCGAACACAAATATTACAGTGCCCTAAAAAGACACGATGGGTACGAAAAATATGTTTCAGACGACGGGCTACAATAATATCAACATAGATAACCTTAGACTATTTTAATTTCTTATCAAATCACAGGGGAATAACTATGTACTAAGAAGATATTTGTACTATAGAAAGTACCGATGATGATTTTCTTTGTATATAAACTGGATTCGGAATGTATCAGTTTACTAATTTCACTTCAACAAAAAGCAATTAATCTTTAAATAAGGTAAATAAATTATTTTTATATGAAGTAGCGGAGGGACTTATTCCCGTAGGAATTTTTCAAAGTTCTTCTTTAGGGCGTAGCTCATTATATATTTCTCTACTCCTACTACGTAAGTAGTATACTGTGTGAATATTCTAAAATCTGTAAAGAATTTTACTATCATCTGATAGCAAAATTCTAGTTATACCTCCTAGGAGGTATAATTAAATTAAAATCAAAGACAAATGTTTTTATTCAAATAGGCCTATTTTTACAAGCTCTTTCGAATCGTCATATTTTATGCCTAAGGGACATATTACACTATCATTTATCTTGGATCATAGGTCTATGAGTCAATGATATTGGCTAATGTAACATAGACAAATGATTCATTTTCTCCTTGATCATAGATTTTTGACATTTGCTGACAGATTGGATCCAATACAGTCATAGAAACAGGTGTTGCCAGTTTTTTATTTTTTTTCACTAAGTATCTAAAAACAAATATAAAAAAAGAGTTTTTAATTTCTTGTTCGTTAATATGTTTCAAATAATGTAATGAAGTTCTTTTTCTAATTATAAACTTGCATATTCTTGCTGAAATAACAAAAAACAAGCCATACCTACTAAAAATGACGATGTCTTTTGGCAAATCGAATTCTCTGAGATCTGGTAACCGTGACGTCAAAACCTGTCATCAATCTATCGATCTAGTCGACGTTGACTATTTTGAATTGAATATGACGTAAAATAGGATCAAAGAACTTTGATAGTGTAATACACAGATATGACTCAAATAGTCAATTATATTGGATCAAATATATGATCATTTAATTGATCAGAGATAAATGATAGTGTAATATGCCCCTAAATCAATAATTTTATATAAATAATAAATTCTTGGACGTATCACACAACGCCATCTAGTCCCAAACTAAGCAACTAAGCTTGTGCTATGGGTACTAGATTGCTGATAAATATACTTAAATACTTTTTTTGTAAATAAATACTTATTATACATAGTAAACACCCAGACCAAGACAAACAGGCATGTTCATGCACACAAATGTTTACCTTGAGCAGGAATCGAACCGGCGGCCCTCGAGATAAAGTGACCATTTCCATTCTTTTTTCTACTTTACATAGGATCATTGTCTTGTTCTTTGTTTCTTACTTGCCTTACACTGGGTACAACACCACAGAGGATATTAGATCAGGATTTATCAATCTACTTATAATTCTTTGCAGTCAAAATGCAGTCCGTATACGTGTTTGCTTGCGTGTTGATAGCTGTTGCTGCTCAAGGGTATATCAATGATCAACTCATACAAGAGTACGAGTAAGTATTGTATTGTTAAAACTGGTTATAACCACAACGAATTTGATAGACCGGTGCGGTGGTAGTGACCTTCGGCGCCAGAGGGCGCGGAAGTCAAATATTTTTATTCAAATATGTCGTATACAAGCTCTTTCGAATCATTAAATTTTTAACCTAACACCATTTGAGCTTAGAATAACTGGCAAGAAACTTAGCACTTGCTCTTTTATTTGATGGCATTTGTGGCAGTTTAGTTTAATTAGAATAATATTAATGATGTTTTAATTATCTTCTGTAGGTATCCAGCATGGTACATCAACCAAGAACCCAAACAGCGGTATCGCAGAGACCTCGACATGGATGAAAAAACCGGTGATCTTACAATGAGCCATAGGACTTCTCCCGATGGCAAAGTATTTGGTACTCTCGGCTCCAGGGACACTGGACTCTTTGTAAGTTAATTAATGGGCTATTTTTATTAACCACAGGTTAAGTACGAAGATGTGACAGGACCAAAATTGTGTCCTATTCAAATCAAAGGAAGTTAACCGAAAATATTTTTAAAAATTTTCACATCTGAGACCTGAAGAACTTTAGGATACATTTCTCGCTTTTAAAAATAAAACAACAGAACTATATTTGGGCTTATTTTTTATTAGCTATTAGCATCCATTAGTCAGCTGCAAACATAGATGTAGTCTACATTCATGGCTGCAAAAGATTGGAAAGGACCGAAAATACATCTATTTACGAAAGCAAAAGAAATCACCCGAAAAAATAATTCAAATTTTCACACCTGAAACCTCAAACTTTGAGACTGAAACTATTACACCAAGTAAATTATTTTCAGGGGAAAGCTGGTTACCAACATAACATCTTCAATGACAACCGTGGCAAGCTTGACGCAACAGCTTACGGATCTCGTGTGATCGGCCCATACGGTGACTCCAGCCACTTAGGTGGCCGCTTGGACTGGAAGAACGAGCACGCTGGTGCTTCTCTGGACGTCAGCAGACAAATCATTGGAACCTTCACTAATGAAACCTCATTTAATTTATTTTATTATTTATTTAATTACTCATTATCAATCGGTGGTCAAGTATTGTTTTGTTGTAATAAAAAGTTTCCTAAGATCTGAAATGTGAGACTCCATGCTAGCAGAGTTGACCGAAGTCAAGAGAAGTTCGGTACAAAATAAGCAAAAGCAAAGACGAAGTAGGACGAAGAACCTGTTCATACTCTAGTTTACGCGAGAGTGTCGCTAACCGCTCGCATAAATCTATCTATCCATCGAATAAACCGAACCGAATGATATCAGGTGATCTTGATAATGATTCGTGAGTCATCATCGTGACCCTCGAACATCCAGATCATCAAAATCTGTTGTAATAGGTCATTATGAACAAATGAGAAGGCCTATGCACAGCAATAGCTGAGCGAAGACCTTTTTGGTAGAATTTTAGTCTAAGTATATTGTTAATTATTATTTCTTGTATTTGTTGTAATGTCTTTCTGCTAAATAAACATTTTTTCTTTCTTTCTTCCAATGAACAGAAATAGAGGTAAATAATGATAACTTTGTTGACTTTGTTAACAGATCGAAGCAGCTGCCGGTGGCAGATGGCCCATTGGCAAGAACGGTGACGTCAGTGTGGATGGAACATACAATCGTTTTGGACCCATTTCGGATTACGGTGCAAGAGTTGGACTGAATTACCGCTGGTGATTTTACCAGTAGTTTTATAAAGATACTAGTCATTATAGATAATATTCTGAAATAATTTTATTTGTAAATTAATATTTCATTTTTATTAAAAAGATCACCCATAAAAATATTTCATACTATTTCGTATTGTTGGAAAGAAGATAAGAAAGATTTTGACCAGTAATAGTGGAACAGCTTACGCCAGGTGTGGGGAAACATTATGAACGAGATTGTATTTAAAAATAAATATCTAATGATGAATTTGGGCAGTAGACACCACAGAAAAGAGGTGATCCAAAACAAACCCAGGCTCCGGCGCAAAAATTTTGTAGATCCAGATTCCAGATTTTAGAGGATGTATTATAAATACTATTCTAAACTATGACTATCTGTCTGTCACTGGCTAACACCTTTTTTCTCATAAAGTATTTACCTAACACTTCTTCCATTTTGTAATTTTTGTCACTTTTATTTTCTCTTTTATTAACCCCCGACGCAAAAAGAGGGGTGTTATAAGTTTGACGTGTGTATCTGTGTATTTGTGTATCTGTCTGTGGCATCGTAGCAACCAAACGGATGGTCCGATTTTGATGCAGTTTTTTTTGTTTGAAAGGTGACCGGTGCGGGCGTGTTCTTAGCTATGATTCATAAAAATCTGTTCAGCCGTTTGAAGATCACCAGCTCTTTTCTATTTGATGAAGGGAAATGAGCAACTTCCACTGGTTAGATCGATTTGAAATTTGGTATACTGTTACTGTCATGATATTGCAAGAATATGGTAAACTTGATCTGATGCTGCAGCATCATCTGGAACCTGCAGTATACTCAACTCTTGGTCAAATTACAGCAAATGTTTCGTGTTTGGGCTCATTGGAATGGTCTCATTTAATAGTTCATTTATCGGTATAATTCACTAACTGGGCTTGCGGCTTCGCTCGTCATACTTAATGTTTATTGCTATCGCGCTGCATATTTATCCCCGAGCCAAAAAGAGGGGTGTTATAAGTTTGGCGTGCGTATCTGTGTACTTTGGTGCTAGTTGGTAACCAGGGTCTGATGATGGAGTTGGAAGGTGGCCATAGGAACATTTTACTTTTTAGCGGTAGTCGGGGGTTTTTTAAATTTTAAATTTAAGTTTTTTATTTAAGTTTCTAACATAACTAGTGTTTAAATCATTTCTAGTATTGTTTAGCATGTTGTATTTACCTGTTATTGTTTTTACACTAAACTTGTTACTTAAGTTATAATTTAAATTAGAATTTTTTTTTGTTACATAAGTCATCGGTGTAAAAATGTTGGTGAATCTTATAAATAAATAATTGGAAGGATTATCCTTCTATGCAGCTTTACACCATCTACCTTTATTTCAGTCATTTTTATTTTAATGTAGCTCGTAAGTTAAAGAATATTTCTTGCTAGCCCTGTCCACGCTATAAAAAAAAAAACGTTACCGATATGTTGCCTTGAAAAGATTAGATTAGGCTACTTTCAGCAATAATAGCCACCACGTTGCCAATGCCAATGCACTAGTCAGTCTGTAAGTTATTCATGTTTAATGTATTATCTTTAAAAAATAACAAATCGCATTGGTCAAAGATTAATAATAGCCAAATAGCATTGGTCTCGGCCATGTCGTGTTCCTACGATGAGTAAGGTCTCCAGAGCTCCACTTGGGAGGATTGGGAGGGTTTGTAACGCGTGATACCGCCGGTATTGCAAGCGTCTATAGGCTACGAAGACGGTTTACCATCAGGCCGATTGTATGCTTGTTTGCCATTTTTGTTGTATGAAAAAAATAAAATAAAAACTTTCATAACACACTTCTGTGTAATTTACCTAATACTTACATCATTTTTTTTATACATATATGGTATATTACTTTCTTACACAAGACCCTTAACTCCCATAATCGGTAACAGGTCTTACAGTAATAAGTAAAAGATTTTATTAGGATGGAAAAATAATTTATTTATATGTTATATTTACAATTTTTAAGGGTAAACGTTAACAGCCGTCGATGATCTTATATTAATTTATACATTCTATGTACAATCATCTTAACAATAATGGAATTAAAATTATTCTGAAGGTCGCTTACATTAGCATTCTCTTATATTACAATTTAGCCTAATCTTTCAAACAAATTTTCATATTATAATAATTTATATTAACATAATTTCCTGTCAATTTATCTGATAGATATGCTAACTTAAACTTATCAAAAACATGTAAAACCGATCCTAAGTATTTACAGATATTATTCGCCTCAAAATTTTTGTCTTGGCTTTTTTTTTAGCTTGTACTTTGAGTATCTTTCGTTCTAACATGGCACAAGATTTTTATTGAAATTCAACGATTGTGATTCAAATTAACTTGTCATACTTTATCGTGGTAGTGATTGGTGATCGATTGACGTATTTTCACATCGATTTATTTTTTAAATCGGTCGATTGTTTGAAGGTACTATATTTGGCCTTAAATGCCAAATATAGTAGAATGGAATTGTACACATGATAGCATGGGCTATACAATGGAAAATCAAAAACGATAGTTATATCTAGCTCTGGCACCATAATCCTGAATGGGACCAATACGAGTGTAAGTGCCATCTACACTGAAGTCTCCGTTCTTCCCGATGGGCCATCTTCCACCGGCAGCTGCATCGTACTGTCAAAGAGAAATTAATAATGGTAAGCTCGTCTCACATTCGTTCAATAGCGCGCACTAAAAGTGACGGTAAATGGCAACTCATCCAAGGAAGTTTAGACTCATCAGTCTTGCCTATAAACACATACCTAGCTCCTTTTGTTTTCTCTCTTACTCAATACTTACAGTGGTAGGTCCATGAATCTGCTTGCTGACATCCAAAGATGCGCCAGCGTTATCATTCTTCCAGTCCAAACGACCACCTAAGACACTTGCGTCGCCTGTAGCTCCCAAAACTCTGGTACCGTACGCTGTAGCGTCCAGTTTGCCGCGGTTATCATCGAAAATGTTATGTTGGTATCCACCTTTGCCCTGAAACATATTAATATATTGGTCTTGTATATGGTTTGTCTTCTTGATTTCGTGTGTGGATTAGTTGGTGTTAGTAGTTTCAATTATTGTGAGTCCTGATAGTCAGACGGTGTCAAAAATGGATAGGGCAACATAGACGTAACCACTTCAATTCAGAGGGACAGGCAATGAATCTGGGAGGGCAGGAAGTACGCTGATCAGAACCCTGTTTATCAGAACTTCTGGCTGGCTACGACCCTGAAAGATGCTTTCTGGTATAAAATGTCTTTGAAAATCTACAGTTGCTTTATGCTTAGTAGAGAATTTGGTCTCGGTAAATACTGTTGTAAATACAATGGCAATCGTAACGTAAGCCAAGGCATCAAGTCAAGAGACAGTCAGGTTGCCTAAAAACACTGTCTAACATAGTTTTTTTAAATGTTCTGTATAATTAGGGTAGCAACTTACAAACAAAGCATCATCAGTTGATCCTATAGTTCCGAATACTCGTCCGTCAGGTGAAGTCTTCTGATCCAAAGTGACGTCACCAGTTTTAGGGTCCAAAGTTATGTCCCTACGATACCTTTGTTGGGGTACCGTGTAAAATTCTGGATATCTGTGAGAAAGAGAGATAGAGCATAAGAAAAAGAGCCTATTGGGTACAAAAATTTAGCAAATTCATGTTTTTTATATCACACGAAGGATAGGCAGCAAACCATGAAATGGGAGCGAAATATATAATTCATTCCTACTTTATATGTAAAGGAGGCACTTCCAAAAAAAATCTTTTTCAAGATTTTGCTCTACCACTTTGTACCTATAGGTAATATGACTGTGGAAACATTCCGAATTACTGCTTTCTAATATAGAATGTCTTGGTACCGCGGACAGACGGACAGACAAGGTGAAACTATAAGGGTTCCTTATTGGTTTACACGGAACAGTAAAAACGATGTTACCTTATGTATTCGATGTCAGGCTGTACATATTCTTGGGCTGCTACAGCGACCAAAACGCACGCGAAAACATACATGGACTGCATTGTGTCTGAAAAAAAGATAATTAAAATTATGTTATTTCATTTAGGCATCATTTAATAGTACCATTTTAAAAAACAAGTTCTAAGTTTCTAGCCAGTTCTTCTTAGTACAAATCTGTAGTCTGAACTGGTGGTAGGGAAAAAATGTGACGATTTGAAACAGCATACGTATTTATTGTATACTTCGGTGGAATAAAAAATTTAGTATTGAGTTTGTGAATAAAAAAATAATAATGTTAATGACTCATACACGTCAACAGAACGATTTAAAAAACTAATCACCACAAAAAAAATTGGCGATATGACCGCCTATATTATATAATTGCTTAATTTAATCTGTCTCTAGAAATAACAGCCCACCTGCCCACTTCATACAAAAATTCGTTACCCTAAGGTTGCCTTGAAAAGATTGCTTTGAGCAATAAGGCCGCCTTGTTGCATATACACTAGTTTGTAACTTTTACTGTTTACTGTATTACTTGATTGTGTGTTGCAAATAAAGGTTATTCTATCTATATATTTAATAGATACATAGATACCAAATGATGTTGACAGCGGATATTATTATATTGTAAATGTATACTAAAATTTAATAGTACATGTACAATGTTTGCCCCGTATGGGGTTCGAACCCGCGTTCTTTGGTGCCGAGGGTAGAGTCACTACCAACGCACCACACCGGATTGTTTATATTCGGTTTAAGACATTATTTATATATTAATTTCAGTAATGTTTGTACCTATCCTTACTAATATTATAAATGAGAAAGTGAGTTTGTTTTTCCTTCACGGCTTGACTAAGCAGCTGATCATTATGAAAATTTGAAGGTAGTGAGGTGCCCCCGGTCACACAAGCAGAGCTCAGGGCGGCGATCAGTCGCATGTCGGCGAAAAACGCTGCTCCAGGACCGGATGGCATTCCGAGCCGAGCGTATGCTCGCCCTGACGGAGGAAGCTCTCGAACCGCATATGCGGGGGCTGCTCAACGCATGTATGGTCCAGCGTCGCTTTCCATCGCGGTGGAAATCGGGAAAATTAGTACTGCTCCATAAAGACGGACGTCCGGCGGATTCGCCGTCGGCCTACCGCCCTATCGTTCTGCTGGACGATGCGGGTAAACTATTGGAGCGGGTGGTAGCTGCTCGCATCGTCCAGCACCTGGCAGGGGTGGGCCCGGACCTGAGTCCGGAGCAGTACGGATTCCGCCGCGGTCGGTCGACAATGGACGCCATCATGCGGCTGAGGGGCCTGGCAGATGAGGCCACCTCTCGGGGAGAGGTCATGTTGGCGGTGTCTCTTGACATCTCCAATGCTTTCAACACCCTCCCCTGGGGATGCATCAGGGTGGCACTCGCGCATCATGGGGTGCCTCACTACCTAAGGAGTCTAGTCGCGCACTACCTCCGCGACCGCGAGGTGGTCTTCCCCGGCCGTGAGGGCTGGGGCCGAAAAGAAGTGTTGTGCGGTGTTCCACAGGGTTCGGTGCTTGGGCCGCTCCTGTGGAACATTGGTTATGACTGGGTCTTGCGCGGCGCGTACTTGCGGGGGGTTAGCGTTATTTGCTACGCCGATGACACACTCGTTACCGCCCGCGGCAGGACCCACATGGATACGACACGGCTTGCCATGGCCGGGGTGGCCCAAGTGTTATGCAGAATTCAGCGGTTGGGCCTGGAGGTGGCCTTGCACAAAACTGAGGCCGTGTGTTTTCATAGGCCTTGGAATAAACCACCTCCAGGAGCGCACTTGGTCGTCGGAGGTGTCACTATTACCGTCGAGTCGACGATGAAGTATCTAGGAATCGTCCTCGACGGCCGGTGGTCTTATAGAGAACACTTCCGGCGGCTGGTGCCGCGCCTAATGGGAGCCGCCGGTGCCTTAAGCGGCCTGCTCCCAAATGTCGGTGGACCGGGCCTTGTCTGCCGCCGCCTATATATGGGAGTGGTGCGGTCGATGGCCCTGTACGGCGCGCCCGTATGGGCTGACGCCCTGACTCCCTACAATAAAGCCTTGCTGCGACGCCCGCAGCGGGCGATGGCAGTCAGGGTGGTGAGGGGGTACCGCACCATCTCATGTGAGGCGGCATGTGTCCTTGCAGGCAGTCCGCCATGGGAGCTGGATGCAGTAGTGCTGGCGGCTTTTTACAGGCGCACCGCTGAGGCCCGCGCGGGGGATAACTCGTTTCCGGACGGGGTTTTACGTTGGAAGGAGAATGCCCAAAGGTCCCTCGTCCGGGAATGGGCACTCCGATTGGAGGCACCGACGGCAGGGCAGCGCACTATTGGCGCGATCCAACCAGTGCTCCAGAATTGGTTAGGGAGGCGCCACGGTGCGCTGTCATACCACGTTGTGCAGGTTCTGTCCGGACATGGCTGTTTTGGCAGATTCCTGCACAAGGTGGCCAGGCGGGAACAGACGGCGGAGTGCCACGAGTGCGGCTCCGCCGAGGACACGGCTCAGCACACGCTGGAGGAGTGCCCAGCGTGGGCTGAGACTCGCGCTGCACTTGTGGCGGAAGTGGGTCCCGACCTTTCGCTCCCAGCTGTCATTAAATCGATGGTCGAGAGCGAAAGGTCGTGGGAAGCGGTGGTCTCCTTCTGCGGCGAAGTCATGACGCAGAAGGAGGCCGCGGAGCGGGTGAGGGAAAGAGATCCTGCCGCCCCCCCCGCTTCGCCGTAAAAGACCGGGCGGAAGGCGCTTGGCACACGCCCGGCGTCTGCCACCCTAACGGAGGCTTCCGGGCGACGGTTAGGGGAAACCGTCGCCCATTGGAACGGAAGTCCCCGAGTGGAGCAACGTGCCTATTCGCGCACGCTGCTGTAGAGCCGTGCCCAAATAAGATGGGTCCACGGACACCCGCCGGCGGGGTTGCGGAAGTATCACCAGTGCCCGCGACCCCGCCACGTGAAGGCGGAGAAGGTGGCAGACAGTCAGGTTTTTAGTCGGTATCCCTCATTGGCAGAGAGGCGAGCCCGACAGACCCCCGTCGCTTCCCCCAAGTGGCGGGACATGCAGTAATGCATTTTCCTGACTTTAAACAAAAAAAAAAAAAAAAGGGGTACAGAGCTCAACATAGGCTTTTTATCTCGTGAAAGTATGTCGTTCCAATGGGAAACATTTTTGACTATAGAGGGCGCTGTATCGGCCAACAGATGGCGCCACAAGTCGCGCTATGGCCTATGGGATGTTTTGTTGTCAAATGAGATCTACGAAGCCGCGGGGAAAAGCTAGTTCATAATAAATAAACCGCATTCGTGAATTTCTGCACTTCCCAATGGTTGACTGGTAGAGAATACAATTTAGCATTAGGTGGTCAATAAAGTTAATTTTATAAATATTATTATATAATATAATAATATAATGAGTTCGGCTCAATACCGGCTTTAATTCTGAGTAAAGTTAAACTTTGATAATAATATAATATTATTTTATAATCCTTACCTTTTTTTTCTTATTTCGTTTCACACGCTTCAAGTACAATCGACTGAATGATGCCTACATGATCCAGATCTCAATATTTATACACCTAAAATATTCATAGCTTACGTGGTCATCGGGACTTCCTTTTTCTCAAACATAACTGCAGGACCGAGTTATTCCCCAACAGTTCATTGATTGCACGTTTATTAAAAATAGGCCATAAAGACAGCGAGCGGGCGATATCACTATGATAAAAACAATTTTATTAGCGTTGTAATACTTGTAACACAGAAATATAAATTAGATATCTAAGACACGATGTGTTTAACCGAAACATCTTGGAAATAGAAGGTAGAAAATGAACGGAAAAGAGCTTACATTGATCAAGTGAAAGAAAAAGCGACGGCGACGTCGTGTGACCATGGAATGGAAAAGTAAGGAAGTAGGAAACAGTATGATATTATTAGGGTTATGACTCTCTCGCTCTTTGTACGCAATACACTGGCGTATCATATCTATTTTACGTCAATATTCTGTGAGAGGTGGGCTCGTATACTCGTAGTCATATTTATTGACCAGGTGCCAGGTGTGACTTCCCCCCCCCCCCCCCCCCCCCCCCCCCCCATCCCATTTGATAGTAGTAACACAGTAATTTACAATACATATAGCTAAAATAAAATAAGCACTTAGATTCAAGACTCTTAAACGCTCATATAGTGCAAATCGCTCGCTGTATGGCCTGCACAATTTGTTTTTTTTATACCGGTTATCATCAGCGTGAAATTACAAATTTTATTTATCATTGAAACACTTATTTTCAACCTTATGTACTATATACTAAATATCAAGATAACTGAATAAAATAAAGTTGTAAAAGTTGTAAATATTCAATAGGAATGTATTTTTCTTATGTGTAGACTTATTTTGCACTTTATACTCTTAATAATATGGATGAGAATTGTGTTTCAATTGTCCTAACTCTTTGTTGCAGGACAGTCCCGATACCAAACAAATGGGTTTGAAAAATCTTTTTATTTTTACTGAGAAATTTATTTACCTTAAACGCAGTCAAGGTTGAGAGATGTTTTTTAATGATAAGTAAGTACACATACTTTATCTTTTCAACCGACTTCAAAAAAAGAACAAATCTTTTTTCGGCTTATAGGTAATACCTCAAGGGTGGTCCCATGAAGGTTTTTCTTTTTTTAAAGTTAATTATTATTCTTTACATAGTATATAATTAAGTCGGTTCCGCTGGCTGTGAGTTTAGATCTTTTTAAACACGTAACGGATTTCAATGCAGTTTAGGTAGTTCAAAAGTCGCCTCTCTAGAAATAGATTAGTCTCGCATCTCACTCTCTTTTGAACTTAGAAAGACAGAGAGGAAAAGATTAATTTCAAGGTCACCTTTTTACTTAATGTTTTGAACGGATAAAGGAGGTGAACCAATTTTCTTACCAAAAAACCCCACAATAAGCGGGGCAACCAAGATGGGAAATTTCGAAAATACGGACGTTTCGTTGAATTCTAACTAGTTTTGAACCTTATTTTAGAATAAGATAAGGTTCAAAACTAGTTAGAATAGTGTATGTATACTAATGTCTTTTTTGACAGGACTACGTGTTTCGTTGTTTCGCATGGACACTTTCATGGTAGCCCCGAAGATTTTCTTGGATCACCTCTTTTGTGTATAGCTAATCAATACTTCATACTAATATTATAAATGAGAAAGTGAGTTTGTTTGTTTGTTATTCCTTCCTTGACTAATTAGCCAATCATTATGAAAATTTGTATATATATTGTCAGGGGTAGGATAGCTACATACTACTACTACATACTACCCAACATAATCTACTTTATTTTTTTTACTATAGAGGGCGTTGTATGGGATGGGCTATCGGCCAACAGATGGCGCCACAAGTCGCGCTATGGGTTGTTTTGTTGTCAAACTAGATCTATGTCATAAAATTAAGCGCGAGCGAAGCCGCGGGGATAAGCTAGTTATTTATAAAGAGAAAAATAAGGTTTATGAACACGAATTGAAAATCATACAAAATTACTATCATTCCTTTATTTTCACCATACTAAAGCCATCTTAAAACTAATATTCACAAAGTCATGTAATAAAACAGTTTTATATTAGTCTTTGTATAAAATACCATGAAAGGCAGGGGGGGGGGGGGGGTTAAACATTTTTAAAAATACAGTTGGTAGTCAAAATTTTAAAATACTTAAAAATAACCTTTTTTTTTTAATATAACCAGATTTAATTGAACATTTAAATATATTTAAATAGCATTATCCATAATTGAATTAAATTAAAAGCGTTCGCTGCTTTTTTACCTGCGCAGTTTTTTTTTGGCTTGGTCTGAAGAACGCGAAAGTGAATTGTGTTAAGCCAATACGCGGTCCCATGAGAATTCTGAAAGAGGGATACACCAGCAAACTATATGCGTCAGTTATAGTGTTTTTATCGCGTTCCCATGGGAATTCCAATGAATGTACCAGCTAACTCAACTGCGTGTTTTCAATCGACCTTAATGGCCACTGACACACGACTGTCATCAATCGATAATAATAGAATCCTAAGTGGCGAGGCTTATAAGAACAGTTGTGTATTATTAAATGTTCAATTAAAATGGTATTTGTATATTCCGTTCCATTTTACTTGGCACAAAATCTCCAAAACAACTGATTTTAAATATAAATCGATATAAAATAAACATGAATTATATCGGGACAAGCCCACCACACATTCCCACCACTGTGTCTCCTGTGTAGCCAGGATCAACAACGGCGACCTCAGATAGACAATAAGCAATGAAGCTTATTGACGTCCCGGGGAAGAAAACTACAGCTGTCTTGGAACTCACAACGAATTTAATCAGAAAGATGATAGTCGGAGTAGGAAGTATTGAAAGGACTTCCCTCCTTAACAACTACGCGAGAAACAGCAATTTGAAGCAAAAGGCATTATACCCTAGAGAGCTGGCAAATCAAGTGAATTATATATCACATTATCGCGCTAAAACACACAAAATTAAGATATGACGTACTAGTTTAAACGTCGTGATTGTAGTTCACTGGAAATCTTATGCCAAGTAGTAAAATGAAATATGAAAAAATATTCTAAACAATTTGAAATCCAAAATACGACATAGACAATACAAATGAAAACGTAAAATAAAGATATTTATAATTAACATAATTAAATCGTTTTATAAATATTGCTTCGTTTATCAAAGTTTAAAATTATGTACAAACTTATATAGTAAAATGGAAGTAAGCTAACTTCACTTTATACAAAACTTGTGGAGTAAAATATGACATAATTAAGGGTGCTAAGAAAATGCAGTAAAGCTAGGTACAGACTGCTGTAGCGTAACATGAAAGGAGCATTTCAGTGTGGACGCAGCGCTGTGTTTTCTTTGTATTTTCGTCCTTCATCGATCGCGGCGAGCACGAGTTGAATGCTCGGTTCGTGCGCACAGTGCGTCCACACTATAGAATGTTACAGTACATGTTACGTTACAACAGTCTGTACTCACCATAAGAAAATGCAGTAAATTTAAAATGTAACTGCGCGGGCCATGTTTCCCGAATGCACTCAGACCGATGAACACACGCTACTATTAAACAGTTTCCATCTGATGGACAGGCAAACTGGCGAAATTCTGTAGCAACTGGGTGCGTATGCGTAGTATGAGTTTTTGTCCGCGTTCGATCATATCAACGTCAACAAACCGACCAAATAGAGAAGAACTCTCATGTTGCTAATTTATAAGACGCGTGTTACATAAAATTATGTGGCTTACTTGCTCACGTTTCGAAGTGAGTAACCCGGCTAATTTGGATATGTAACACCCGTCTAGTAAATTCACAATATGAATTTTTCATAATTTGGTCGGCTTGTAAACGTTAACACGTTCGAATGTGACCAAAAAAGTCGTACTAAATGGAAAAATAAAATGGAAGGAAGAAAGAGAGATGAAGCAGATATGTATAGTTGGAGAAGAGAACCTTTACCCAGCATAATGGCTATTAAAAAAAAACTAATCAGCTATGGACTGAAAGATTTTCTGAAGAAAAAGTACTGCGGAGAGTAAGTGAAAAGAGAACTTTGAAAGAAATAGACAGAAGGGTGAAACTGGTAGAACATCTTATAAGACATGACAACTTTATCAGAAACATATTAGAAGGAAAGACAAGTAAAGGATAAAGGATAGATAGATAGTAGAGGGAGGGAAGAAAGACTTTGTCAGAACCGGTTTGAAGGAATGATAAAGATAAGAAATGATAGATAGGCAGAAGAGCTAAAAGAGCTTACATGGATCATGTGAAGGAAAAAGCAGGCGTCGTGTGTTATACAGGGTTACTTTTGGACCCCCCGCCAAAAATAGACATGATTTAAGAAAAGTAATATTAAAATATTGGTGAAAAAAAAGTTTTAAAATCAGTTTCAAAGTTAAAATCCACATTTTACAGTCACTTTTTAAATCTTACATTTCTAGGAACGTTCGGTCACCCTAGCGCCAGTCAACGACGGCGCATTCTCATTAGTTGAAAGGATGACATCAGCTACGCATGCGCGTAGTGCCATGCTGTGAGACGGCCGCATACGCGGTAAACAAAAGAGTGACCATAATTTTAATTTGTGTTCGTAAAATTTTGAAAAAAATAAATCGATAAAATAATTTATTTTTATTTCATAAATTCATTGAACTGCTGCTATAGAATCACCTAAAAAAATTGGCGGGGGGTCCAAAAGTATTCCTGTATAGAGGTGAAAGAGCTGGCACAAAACAGAAGATGATCGTAGTGGAAGAACAACCTACAGACTATGCAGACGAAATTTTACACGTTTTATGTCATTTGAAACGTTTTTTTTTATGTTATAGTTTTAATCTTCTGGCAACCTTTCTTATCCATATGGTATTACTGGATAGACAGTAAATTCTGTATTTTGTTTTATTTAATGTGTTCTGAATTAGAGAAAAATAGGATTGTTACGATTTCAGCACATTTCTAATGCAATAAAACTAAATGACAAAAATATCTGTCAAATTTTTACAGTTTCTATTGACAGACATTTTCAATCAAGCTAAAAACACATTTTAAATTAGACTAAAAATTGTATCATAATGACTTTCATATAACTATATTGTAAAAACACACTCAATCTCAGCACAAATCGAAAATAATTACTTACTTAATTATTTATATTTCATTTTCCTCATCTGAAATTGCAGATTTTTTTAAATATTTTCTGTCATTGTAATTGTATCTTGTCAATACCATTTTAAAAGAGAAAATGCCAAGTTTCCTGCCAGTTCTTCTTAGCACAAATCTGCCGTCGGAACTGGTGGTAGGATAAAAATTGTGACCATTCGAGAGAGCTTATATTAGGCCTATTTGAATAAAAATATTTTGAATTTGAATAGAACTAAATTACAGTGCTGTCAGAAATATCTGTCAAAATTTGACAAATTTATTGACAAAAACAAATAAATCATTTCCATTATTATCTATTATTTTCAATTTTATACTATTCAATTAAAATCCACAATTAAACCTATTTTTTGCGTAGCATAGTTATTTAAATAAAAATCACTCAATTTATTACCTTAAAACTTAAATCGTACTTAACATAAAGTTTATCTAAATTTGTACTATATAGGTTTTTTTATATAAACACATGATTAACTAAAGTATACAAAATTACACAAGACTTCACTACAAAAACCATTCATTTAAAAGGTAAGGATGCTCTTAAGAACGAACACCGCATTATTTCTGCCATACAAAAAAAAACTATCGCCATTACGTTGCGTTCTTGCATCTCCGTCCTTCACGTGATAAGCGTTATATAGTGCATCTCTTTCGCTCTCACGACACGAATGTAATCGGTCCTAAAATCTGTGTTTTAGGACCAATCACGTGGAGACAGTGTAGCGCGCTGACCGGCCAGTCCTTACGCTAGTAATATGTATAATAAGTCAATGACAAAAACTTATTTTATGGAAAAAATCGTTAGGTTGAAATTACCTTGACAATTTGAAAGATCTTTTTCTGTTTAGACAGCCAGAATACAGTATATTCAATAAATGACAGAATATTGACAATACGACATTTTACACAAGTTTCACTATAATACATTTTTTTGTTGCAAAAGAGTTAGAAATGGAAATTTCGTATAAAGTTGAATTAGGTATATTAGGTATATAATTATAATAATGCTGTTTTTACAATATTCATTATTAATCATTTGTATTTCTAAATATTATTTTATTCTTTGTGTTTGATGTGTATAATAAAAACACAATATCTGTAGCTAAAAAAGCAAAGTGCTCAACAAACAAACACACAAAAAATCACACTACTTACTTCCAACTGATTTTTACAATACTTTCTTATAAACTTATAAAAAATTACAGATATAATATGACATGAAAATCCTATGCTTCTTTTTGAATTATCATTTATATCAATACATGGAATTTGCAAAAGTCCCTTAGTACTTAATTTAAATGGACTTTCAAGAATTGAAAGGGACTTGGACACTTTTGCAAATTTCTGTATTCTTCTTACAAAATTCTAAACTTCCTTAACCTAAAATATTCTTTACCTAATCTAAAATCACACGTTTTTATTTACACGCTGTATACAAAAAAAACTGCCTCTTCTTTATTAGGCTATGTTTTCAGGCTATTACCATGATCTGTGCTAAAAAACGATTCTAGAAAAAAATAACAAATTTAAAAAAAAATATGAACCCTAATTTTCATTTTACCCAAAAAAAATCTAAATTTCTACATACATAATAGAAAGCGTTTTGTACTGAGCGAAATAAGAAAAAAAGTTTCACTATATATTCCATTCCACTATCCTTGGCACATAAGCTCCAAATAATTGTCCGAGATATAAAATAAACATGAATCGATTACAAATCACTTTATTGCGATAAGACTAACATTACTACAATAAGGTATGACAAGCTAATTCAAACACAATCGTTGAATTTCACTAGAAATCTTGTGCCAAGTATAATGAAACGGAATATAGACGGCATTGTTAAAAACATATCATACTTTTATTTTTTCGTTTAAAAAAATTTTTTTTTTTCTTAGACATAAACGCTACTTTTGGTACAAATCGCTATCCTACCTGTACTAGTATATTCAGATGCCAAGCGCTGAATGCGAGTTTTCATCGCGTTTTACATTCCATTGCCGAGTAACTATCATGCAATGTTTAGATCTAACATACCATAAGCTCAATGTATCAAAAAATGCGACACTAACGCGCGTTCATGTGTACAGGGTGAGGTTACATTACAGTTGAAAATTGGGTCTTAAAAACTTCGATCACAAACAAAAAAATTGAAACACAATTAGCTATCAAAACGATATATCAAAAAAGTTCTCTATTAGTAAGATTAGTTTTATGAATTCAGTCGTTAGTTTAGTACAAAATGACAGACATTTTGTACTGTGTTTGACAAAAATCATTGACATACAATCGGGCCATATTGGAAACTGAATTTTTATATGGGATTGTGTTTCCATATAGTTTTTATCTGTGATTGAAAATATCACTATTGAACTATATCGAATAAAGTTTTATTTTTCATACAGTAATTACATAATTTATCTCACTTAGCGCCATGTGTATCGTTTTCGATACAAATTTGTATCGTTTTCTAGTTTTTTTTTTATCGAAGCTTAAAAATTAAGAGTGCGAGGTTTTAAAGCGGTCTTCCTTAGGTACTGATGAGCTAAAACAGTTAGATCGAATTGATCTTGAGTTTTGCCGCAAGCATACGTCTCCCATTGCGGATCCTCCTGAAAATAAGAATAAACTTGAAGAAATATGTAAATTTATTACGTAAAGACTACTGACAATCTGAAACCCAGGTTATATAAGGTCTTTCTTGTATTTTGAATATAATATCGTTGAGATAGTATTCCATAACACAAGTTTCGAACTTGCTTTGGGGCTAGCTCAATCTGTGTGAATTGTCCCTATATATTTATTTATTTTTAGTAGTGGCTAGGCTCTACCACTCTTAATAACATCCACTTCGATTAATGATATTAAAAAGATTATTCAATTTTAACATGGCAACACTATTCTGTCATTTAAAGGGTTGCCATCTTTGATTTAAAAAAATGCTAAATAATACCAACCGTAAAGAAATTGACCATAGTGGCTGTATTATCTGCTTCTTGCTCCTGTGGTTCTTGATCAAATTTTATTGACCTAACAGCAGATTTCTTGACAACCATAGGCTCACCAGACATACGGCGTATCTATAAAAGAAATTTTCGTTTGTACATTCGCCCCAATTTTCACCCCTTGGAAAAATTCATAGAGGAACTTTTAAAATTATTCGACCCATTTCACAACAATTTCATCAGCTTTTGTCAGGCGGCGTAGTTCTAGATAAAACTGTTTTTATACACTCGCCGCCTTTTAAAAAATGATGACATTTGAAATTATTTGTCCCACTTTTCAAAATAATAAGAGAATTTTGTCAAGCGGCGTAACTTAGTTTTGGTTTTGTCATTTTTACCTCAATTTTGAATTGAAACTTGAAATTGTTACTTTAGACCCACATTTTGGGGGTGAGGGGGGGGGGGCTCACCCCCAAATTTGGCAAAACATATTGAACAGTGATTGTAAGCTATGAGGTCTAAGTTCTTGTTGTTCTCTGTGTGTATTGTGTAGTGTGTTGGTCTTCTAAATAATTTTACATGGTACAATCAACAAATGAAAGAGGTATCCAGGGCCTTATTTTATGATTCAAGTTTTCTAAATACTGTATACAAGGATATAATAATAAAATATTTATCAATAGTATTCATATTGTACTATGTATTCATAAAGTTTCATGATGCTTAGCATAAAATCTTTGTTCTTAGTTTTTTACCCTAGATGACTTTTTCATTTGTTGACTATATTAACATACTGGTGCTAATTCTGTTGTACATTTAACTAGACTAAACTTATTTTGACAGGACTAAAAGTGTTGCTATCCTTGTCACTGCATAATTGTAAACCAAGGAAGGACAACAACACCTTTGGTCCTGTCAAAATTAGTTTAGTCCTGAGACATAGATTAAAGCCTCATTATTCACATACGGGTTGAAATGTGTAGTGTTAAAATAATAGATTTATTATAACTTACTAGCGTAAGAAGATTGGCAATGCAAAAGAGATAGATCATAGCATACGCGTTTGTTAGAGCGAGATAGATAGACGAGACCATTTTTCCTATACACGCTATGGGCTTGTATCGCCCAAACTTTAGTCATGTTAAAACAAATCCCACTTATTTTTACAAAATTTATGGTTTTTAAGTGTAGTTTTGGTGTTAATTCGACGTGATTAAATAACATAGGTAACCACCTGTGCAGTGCCTGGAAGTAACTCAAACTAAAAGGAAAATCCACAAAATTATATAATCTTGCTTGCACACATGTACATTCCACGCACACTATTGTATTTTGTTTTTGGTCTCGCCTTAATCAAACAAAGCCGATCTATAGGTACGCTAGTATATACTAAATCTATGATTAAAATAATCTCGTCTTGCATGAACAGGGTATTAAGACAATGGTCGTTTTTCCACTCCGACATGACAAGGACGCTAGAAATAATGCTACATATTTTCGTACATTTCTGTACGCGTGATTGTCCATGACGTCTTTCGTGTCAGTCGTACCTATAAGTAGAAAAACGACCAATGTTGCAAGGTGTAAAAATAAATAGACAGAAATACTGTAGAACATACATTTATTGAAATAAAAAATGACATTGGATTTCATTTGGACTGTGGATTGGACTTACAATATTGACAGATACACTAAACTAATAAAAAAAAATAGAGAAAACACAATTCGTTAATACAAAATGTTGCCATAATAATACAAAGAAAAAAAAACTACCACTACAGAATAAATTAAAACATTTTTAACATAAATAGTAACAAAAAAAAACACTTTTAACAAGATAAATAAATAGGTTTTTATAAAATAAAAGAAAAATATGTAGATTCAACACTGGCCTGTCAATATTGTGATGGGATGGGATATTGGCGGGAACGGAAACGAAAAAAAGCGGGATATTTGGGATAATAATGTCATTTTATTTCAATCAAAGTATCCTTAAGTATAGCTGCCGATATTAAAATTGTTATAACTTTTAACAAAATGAAATAAATAGGTATACACAACCATAGTGACAGACATTTTTTTCTATATAAAAAGTTACTGCCGGTTAATCTAAGTATACAAATGTTAATTTTTAGGCAAATTACAAAGCAAAATATTAAAACTTTCTAAATAAATACAGGATGGGGAAAGGTGTACTAAGCATTGGGATATATTAGTAACCTATATTTACAAGCTTTTATTTAAGCTATGTACGTTCAAATCAAGACTTTTATAGTGCTTTTTAAATCGATTGAGATAATTATAAATCTGCTATTGGTGAATTCATTTTTAGGTCAGGTATTCCGTCCGACCTCTTTATAGTATGAAAACGATAGCGTAAGTGCGCCGTGCAATCGTCCTTTTTTTTTATAATTTTCCGAGTTTTTTTATAGATCTTAGTGATCTTACAATTTTGTGGTCATGTTTTCCGATCTATTTATAGTCTATGCAAACGTTGGCGAAAGTGCGCCGTGAAATCGTCCTATTTTCGTGATTTTCCGAGTTTTTTTTATAATTCTGCTCTTGGTTGTTCAATTTTGAGGCCAGATTTTCCGACCTATTTATAGCATCAAAACGTTAGCGTAAGTGCGCCGTGAAATGGTCCTACTTTCATAATTTTCCGAGTTTTTTTATAAATCTTAGTGATCTTACAATTTTGTGGTCATGTTTTCCGACCTATTTATAGTCTGTGCAAACGTTGGCGAAAGTGCGCCGTGAAATCGTTCTATTTTCGTGATTTTCCGAGTTTTTTAAATAATTCTGCTCTTGGCGATCTTTTCAAATTTGAGGTCAGGTTTTCCTACCTATTTATAGTATGAAAACGTTAGCGTTAGTGCGCCGGGAAATTATTTTAATTAAAAAATATTGTTTTAAGATACAATTCCAAGATAGACTGCAGACGACATACAAGTTTCTATGTATCTCTATAAAAGTGATTCCAAGCGCAGCGACATTGCCGCCTGCAGCATTTTCATTGTCACCTCCAGTCTGCAGTGTGCGGTCTTGAAAATTGAAACTTTAACCAAATTTAATGTTAGACACATAATTTGGTGCTTAACAGAACCTAATTAATCTAAGTATTAATTTTCATTTTTCCCTTTCCATGAAGCCTAAAATACTGTGTATACCAACAATTACTTGTTTTTTATTTTTGTTACCAACAAATTAAAAAAAACCTATTCTAAAATATTAATACTTGAAAAATTCTTACTCAAAAGTTGTACTTTAATACTAGTAACACTAAAAAAATTTGGTGCATGGTAAACTTGAGGTATTTTTGCATAGTAACTAAACTAAATTATTTTTTTTATAACAGAACCACACTATTCGGAACTATATTGTAACACTATGATAAGTGCAAGAGGTTTAGATCATCTTGGCGACCTTTGGTCTAAAAAAAAACATTTAGAAACGATATTTTTCATTTCTTATTATATTTTTTTCTGACAAGGCAACGTGCGTGCTCACTAACGCCGCATACAGAAAATTGATTTATTTTGTAAAAAAAAATATTTACAGCCAGTTTTGAAACGCATTTTTAATTTTGAACGCATTCAAATAAAGCTGTTGTCACTTTCAAAGTAACGACATAATGTGGAATTAAAATTGATCATTCAGATTTTCTTGCTTCAGTTCGTCACAATCCTTTTTTCGTCACAACACTTTTTAGTCACAATTCGTCAAAACATATTCCGTGTTACAACTCGTTACCAATATAGTTCAGTATAGTGTGATCTTATAACCTAACACTTTTACCAATATATTAAAAATTCACAACGATAATTCATTTGATGAAAAATTCATCTTTGGTTCTTACTACCTATACTTAGTCGTTATACGTAAAATTAGTTTGGTGCAATGAAAGTTAAAAACGACGGACTAACCCGCCTACCTATCTAATAATATTTTAACGATATTAAATATTTACAACCTAAATTAACAATTTTGTTTAACATTTCATTTTAGTTTTAAGATATTATTTTTAAGATTTTTATATAGCGGGATTAAATTGTTACTTTATTAACGTGCAAAATCAACAAAATTATTCTTCTCTCAAAGTTTTTGCTCCATAGTTATCAGCTAATCTAGGAATAAAAACAGATAAAATCCAGTCTGATTCTCAAGCGAATCTCGCTCGTTGTTCACGCCGCGTCTTCCCTTCCAAGAAGGATTGGAACCTCTGCGGTCCGCGCCGCGCGCCTCTATGAAGGGAAGGCGCATTTATTTATAACTAGCTTTACCCCGCTGCTTTGCTCGCGGTTATATTTATGACATAGATCTTGTTTGACAACAAAAGAACCCTTAGCGCGACTTGTGGCGCCATCTGTTGGCCTCAATTGCGTATTGCAGCGGCACCTATGGTAAATTTTTTTTCCCCAATGCAATGATATACTTTCACGGGATAAAAAGTAGCCTATGTTGGGCTCTGTACTCTGACAATATGTATACAAATTTTCATAATGACCTGCTTAGTCAAGCTGTGAAGGAATAACAAACAAACAAACTCACTTCTCATTTATAATATTAGTATGATAACAAATGAAGACTTTTTTCTACTTCTGTCATCTCTCTCTCGTAAAATAATCGTATACTACGCATTAAATTTTGCATCCTTTACGTTATTTTTAAAAAGATTTTTTTTTCTTCTTCACCCTGTACTCTACCAATTCGCCGCTACACTCGTGTTGAATTTTGTATGAGTAAGATAACACTTGAAATTGAGACTAGATGAACTGTTTTTGTTACGAGAATAGACTTTTTCGTATAATAAGACTTCTTTATCAGATGCTTCGCTACTTTATTTTCGCGTCATTGCGATTTGTATTTATAAAAACCGTTTTAATATAATAAACGTTGAAAAAGTGACCAAGGCTTATACCGTTCTACAGCCCGCATTTCATAGTGATTTTATTGTAACTTTAAGTAATTTAAAAAACGTATACTTTCCCCTATTAATTCACAGTCAATAGATTCTGCAACCGTGCCCCTAAAGCCTATTCGCCATTGGACTGATCGTCGACAGGACGATTCAATATAATCATTCATAATTATTAGTGAACATATAATAATCGCTTGGAAACAACTCTTCGCCCTGCCCCGAATCTTTATTCTCAATCCACCACTGATTCTCCTTATCAACATATTCATTTTTATTTAAAATTTTATTGGTCAAAATCTCGTCTATACGCGACGTAGACGGCTTCTGATTGGTCACTTTATAAATATGATCTGCTAGCGCATTGGCTAATACCTCTTTAGGTGCTATAAGGTTGTTCTCGCATGCTAATTCATTGGAACTTGTTATAGTTCTTAGACGATCCGCGTTTAACCTTGCGAAACTTCTAGGCGATTCTATATTCGTTATATTTCGGAATACGTTAGGGTTTTGTTCGTATATTTCTTGGTATACATATTCGTTAGGGGGTAAGGTGTTATGTGAGGGATTAGTAGGGATTGAGGACCTGTGTTGTACCTTTGTTTTTTCGGTGATCACCGCTTCAATGTCTATATCATCGTATTTGCTTGTGTCCGGTGTGTTTTCAGTACTCATTAAACTATGTAGGCTTGTTGATTCTTCTAATATTGAATTCTTGACTATGGTTGACGGGGAGAACATGACTGAAGTGTCACCAGCTAAGGTTTTGCTCTGTAACAAGTGAAATTAATATTTTTAAAATAGACTTATACATTTTTATAATTAGTTTTAGTTCTGCCGTGTTTGCGTGTCAAACTGAATCAATATTATTATTTTTTTAATGTTATTCAAGTTAAAAAGTTTACGAATCCCACACTTATGCGTCTTTTCAAGGAACTCGATGACGTCATTGGGTATCGCCGAAGTGAAACAACCACCTAAGCTACCCAACTGTTGACGATGGATGACAGTCGTTAAGCCAAGTCGGTGGGCTTCAAGCGGCTTGAAAACACTGGCCTTTGCCAAACCGCATTAGAGCAACGTGGCAGTAGGATGATTATGGTTTGATATGAAGATCAGAATTCATATAGACAAGAATTATAAATATAAAAATTTGATCATACCGGTGTCTCCATAATAAACACATCTGGCACCAAGGTCTGGTGTCCGGAGTGTGAATGCGGTGTACTTGTAGTAGCACCCCAGCTATGTGCCAAAGCTTTTCTCGCTTTCTTGTGTCCAGTGCCTGGCACATTCTCCTTGCCATGCTGAGAAGTTTCTGAACAACGACGTTTTAGACTTCCTATGCCCGAATCGTTGATCTGTAAATTATAGGTGAGGAAATTAGAACTATACAAATAGGTAATATTTATAATATTTATATTTTATTGGGAGGTTACATGGGTTGTAGGAAATCATGAATGCGGTTTATTTGATTATTTCAACAAAAAAGTCCGTATTACTAGTTTCAGCCCTATGGTTGACTGATAGAGAATGCTATTAAACATTAAGCAAAATATCTTTGAAGTATTTTAAAGAGTTAGGAAAAAAAAAAAAAAGATTGAACATTTTATTATTTGTTACAGATTGGAGGCCTACGACAGAAACTTTGAAAACATTATTAGTGGACATTAGTAGCTCGGGGCCACAGATGGAGTTACCTAATGTAACGTTACCAAATTCAGGGACAATTATTTGTAACTGATTTTGTTCCTAATTTAATTATTTATACTTTTACAAGTTATTTTTATTATCAGAGGTGTTGAATTTACTAATAAGTATTACAAGGAAGCTATTTTCAATAAGTATATTTATAGAAATTATGAATTAAACAATTTTTTATAAATCATATTTTTATTTTATTTACAATACCTTCCATAAAATTACCTTCCCCCATTATACAAACTTATGTGAACCTATTTCTTCACACCCAAAAGCCATACACTGACCCGTTCTTCATTAAAATTAAAAAATCGTAAAAATTTATCTTTTTTGTATGAAGTTTGACAGCTTCCTTGTACATAAACTGTTGGCGCCCTCTACAATGAACTATTTGACAGTTTTCTTCCCCATTCTTTATTTTTAAAATCTACAAATAAATATTTTGCATTTATTTAAAGATTAAACAATATCTTAAAGTAAAATATATTTTTTAAAGTGATGGGTACGGTCTTTTCTTGACAACGCAATGTTAGCGCCTCTTATAGCATTTCCATTTTGTTATTTAATATTTGACAGTTTAATTACAGCTCAATTAGTGATGTGCCGTTACTGATTCTATTACCTAAAAATAATTGATTTTATGAAGAAGTTTTATCAATTTGACACATTGATAAGTATTTTATTTTCCCTCAACATTTTTGTGTTACAGAAATACACAAGTGTTTAAATAAATTAAACCATTTTTATATACATATTTTAGTTTTTTATTTTTTATATTTCGCCTTAATTACTTATTTTAATAATAATTATGTGTACAATGTCATAACAAGTAGTAAAATTATTATATTTAATATACACATAAATAATTGAAAAATGTATTTGATATATAGTCGATTGTGGTTAAAACATGTTCCTTCACTTCAAAAACGTCTATGAAGTGTTGAGTTTTTTGTCTGTGGTTGCCTGTTAGTAATTATAGAACGTCATGGGTGTAATGTCAAATATTAAATAAGATTTGGAATGCCTAAAGTGGAAGTGGATGTATCCACTACCAAACAGGCAAGAGGATTACCTGTAGGTAATCCTCTTGCCTGTTTGGCTGCTGTATAACATTAAAAAAACAGTAAATATACTAACCGGAACATTAGCAGCATCTTGGTCAGCTGTTGACGACAACATAGAATCGTTGAGCTGCACAGTGGTATCGGAGTTCTCTTCTCTTTTGATCATTTCTGTAATGTCTTCCACTAAGCAGTTGGGGCTGGACGGTTCATACTTCAATCCTGACTTCTTGCCTAATTCCGCCATAGCTATCTTGAATGGTGTTGGTGTTCTGGAAATTTAATAACAATAATAAATAAAATAAATTCTACACAATTCATCAAGAGGAAAAAATTATTCGTTGGTTCACACAGGGTGAATTCATAACATAAAATGTATTGTGTTCCACATGGGCAAATTTTGATTTTCGTCAAAAATATTTAATTTAAATGTAAGTTTATGTATTATAATGTCTTTTCAACATATTCTGTCAGCAGTAAATCGCCTCCACAAATATTGCAACTGTACAAATCAATACATTGTATAAGTGACTCACTTGGGAGTGTTATTCCTTAGATAAGAGTTAACAGGCGTCAAGTTGGCTGGCGTTGGCGTGTGCAGTAATGGACTTGCATTCCATTCCTGTAATAAGTAATTTACAAATTAGCTATTTTCATTAATAAAATGTCTGTCGAACTTTTCTTTTCAAACTTCCTATCAAATTTTTCCCTGGTATCTACCTACACAGCATGAAGAACTCGATGGTGTCGCACTCTAAAACGAAATGTGGTACGCTACAAATTGTATATCAAAGTCAAATATTTTTATCCAAATAGGCATATTACAAGCTCTTTCGAATCGTCATTTTTTTCGACCATCATTTCAGACAGCAGATTTGTACTAAAGAAGAACTGGCAAGAAACTTAGCACATAATATGCCTGGTAGTTAAACGTCAAAGAACCGAATCCTTTATTTTATTTTGTTTATTATGGTACATCAACAGATTACAAACTTAAACATTTAATTATATGTATTATACAAACATTATCATGGCCAGTCTATAATCCAATTAAAGTTGTACACATCTTATGCTATAATATTAATTTATGCACGTCGTAATAGTGCTGTTTTAATTAACAAAGAAAGTGACGAAAAACGAATAGGAACTGATTGGCAGTGTATCCTACTAATATTATTTAGGCGAAAGTTCGTGTGCTCGTTTGTTACTTCTTCACGCTCAAATGGCTGGGTAAATTTTTATATTTGGTACTTAGGTAGCAGATACCTTGGATTAACACATAGGATACTTTTTATCGCGATTTCTGTAGAATTTGGTCAAGTCTGATATAGATGGCGCTGCTGTGCATAAAATTAAACACTGGTAGCACAGCGGGCAGCAACAAGTTTTTAAATATAAGCGCAGAAACGAGAAGTCAAAGTGAGTTTTAATTTTTTTTAATATTATTATATGTATAGATTCGCCAATGGCTTATTTTATCTGTGCGTGGACCTTAGCCAGTGTTTGGATGCAGCTGTAATGACTGCATGCCATCAAGTCGCCGTATACTTATTCTTCAGTTTGGTACCTTAGCAGTATAAAAAATCTTACCTTAGAATGTCGTAGAGGCGTCGAGTCGAACTGCTGGAATGTTAAAGCGGCAGGAGAGTTCAGGAACTGTGATGGACTGAACGGTAGAGCTTTTATTGGAGTCACTCCCGACTCTCTGGACTCTAACATTTTTGTTACAGAGTCTGACCATACCTGGAACATTTATAAATACTTATTTATTATTTTTAAAAAGATTTACAGAACTAATCAGTGCATGAAGTAGCAAACAATGACAAGTAATGCATTTTTAAAGTTAATGAAACATTAAATTATGTCATCGTTAAACTAAAGAAAAAAGAAATAGCTTGTGACTTAATGCGCAATTAAAATTGAAATGCGTGTCAGAAACTGACTGTTATAAGCAAGCGCCAACAACGCGACTCCCAGCTTATAAAACAATTGAAAATCGATTTCGTTGTGCACTAAGTGTCAGTCAGATTTTGTTGTGCACTAAGTGTCAGTCAGATTTTGTTGTGCACTAAGAGTCAGTCAGATTTCGTTGTGCACTGAATGTCAATCAGATTTCGTTGTGCACTAAGCGTCAGTCAGATTTCGTTGTGCACTAGTCAGTCAGATTTCGTTGTGCACTAAATGTCAGTCAGATTTCGTTGTGCACTAAGCGTCAGTCAGATTTCGTTGTGCACTAAGTGTCAGTTTCGAACTTCGTTAAACGTCAGCGCGAGTCAGCCTTGTTGGCGACTATTACTTATTTCAATTTCCACGCAAAGTCGCATTAATATTAAAGAAGTCGATACAATACTTTAACTCACATTGACGCTGTTCTGTTTCTTCGCCTTCCGCCTCAATATCGGTGGCGGGCTACTGGGCATTGGTTCTAACATTTTCTTTCTTGGCGAAGTATAGACTGATGGAACCACAATCTCCTTACTCGTCACTGGTTGGATTGCGTATGTTACTGAAAAATAATAATAAATATATTTATTATTTATTCATTGCAAATACATATATACAACACAAATATACACATGAACCTTTTCAGGCACAGCAATGGAAAAGAGAGAGGCAGATTTCCAAATATACAGTTTACAGTGTTATAGGCTTTCGTATGAAGTAATTTTTTGATGAGGATTCTAAATTTTCCTATGAGCTATGTAGTACTAGTGTAAATGTTAGGTTTTTCAAATTATTTTTATAGCGCGATTCGTAGCGACGACGGGGCAACTCGGGGCAAGTCTCCCAGTGTGATTTATATTTTTTTTAATTAATTTATTATAATACAAAGTACTGCAAAAACTACATCCTGTCTTGACCTGACTGATTTGACTTGCGCAGTAGATGATGAACTAAAATGGTATAGAAGTCGTCTACTGCGCAAGTCAAATCACGTACTCGTCAGGTCTCTTCCCACGTGACGCGGATTGTCGTACAATGTCTTTTTTTTTTTTTAATATAAACAGAATTTGAAATATATAAAATTTACATCATTATCTTTTTTTAAATTTGCTTTATTTTTTAGTATAATTCAAGAGGTTTATTCAGATAGTAGGCACTTACAGGCACTTTCTGAAGAACTGAATCAAACGCAAATATTTTGGAAAGCACACAAAAAGAAGACTTACCGGTATCAGGATTATTGTTTTCTACTGATGTTTGATTCGTGACGTAGTTCCTGAGCGGTGAATTCGTTGGCAAGGAATCGAGTGTAACGAATCTGTAAAAAAAAAAATACAATAAGCATTTTATTACAGCATAACTTTGTTGGTGTGACTAATAAACATAAATAAAATAAAATAATTACATAGCATAAAATGAAGTTATTTTTTTTAACTTTTCAACTTTAAATTTTAATTGATTAATCCTTAAGAGTGATTCAGGTGGAAGGTTTACATATATAATTTGACGACCTCCGTGGCGTAATGGTTACCACGCCAGACCTTCGACCGACCCAGGAGGTCCCGGGTTCGAATTCCGGTCGGATCATGATGAAAAATTAACTTTTTCGGATTGGCCTCGGGTCTTCGATTATTGTTCTATTTTATTATCTATATATGTATTGGATATAAAATATAGTATCGTTGAGTTAGTATCTCATAACACAAATTTCGAACTCACTTTGGGGCTATCTCAATTTGTGTATAAAAAAAAATACATACAAGGAAAGCGAGATACACGCAAACCAAGTTGCGTGGGTTTCGCTAGTTGAATATTTTTTTATACCACTAAGGTGGCAAACAAGCTTACGGCCCGCCTGATGGTAAGCGGTCACCGTAGCCTATGGACGCTTGCAACACCGAATTATATAATTTACTTGATTTAAGGCCCAAGAGACCAAGCATACTTACTTCAAAGGCGAAGAGTCTATAAGCTCGACGTTAGCAGCGACCAGCCCCGTCTTATCTGGTGATTTCACTCTCACAGCCTTCTGTACTGTGTTTATTTGGTCCTTCAACAGTTGCCGAAGATGCATCGTCTGTTTTGTGGGTTGATTTTGACTCGAACTGCTCTGCATTGACTCGTTCATGCCGTCTACCCATGCCTGGAGGAATAATTGTCTAATTAATCATTATGAAAATTTGTATACATATTGTCAGGGGTACAGAGCCCAACATAGGCTACTTTTTATCCCGTGAAAGTAAGTCATTCCTATGGGAAAATATTTTTTATACTATAGAGGGCGCTGTATAGGATGCTATCGGCCAACAGATGGCGCCACAAGTCGCGCTATGGGTTGTTTTGTTGTTAAACGAGATCTACGCGAGCGAAGCCGCGGGGAAAAGCTAGTAAATTATAATTATTAAAATATTTTATTTAATTATAGGGTCATCAACATAAGTACAGCAATATGTAACACAGGATATCTAAATTATATAAAAATTATTACTAGAGAAACCCGCGCAACTTCGTTTGCGTGTATTTATTAATGCACAGCAGCGCCATCTATATCAGATTTTTCGCGTACTTTTCGGGGTAAATGTAAAAAGTATCCTATAATGTAATCCAAGGTATCAGCTTCCTATATACTAAATATAATAAAAATTGCCCTAGCCATTTGAGCGTGAAGAAGCAACAAACATACATACAACTTTCGCCTTTATAATATTAATAGTAGGATTTTCACAAACACACAAACATTGATAGACAAAATAAACAAATTGCACAAACACCAAATTAGTTTAGAAAATAGAGTTAATTTAGGTCATAAAATTAAGTTATAGTGCATTGCAAATAAAAATAAAATATAAGGAAAAGTAGAATGTACGCTCTAATGAGGGTTTATAAAATTTACGCCACTAGTTGGCGCCACTTTGGCAAGAGGTCCCATCCAGAGACATGGTACAGTCAAGAGCACGTCAACCTTTACATATCGGACTTTGTACTCTTCTTAAGTTCTATGTCATAAGAGCCAAAACTGTACTGCAAATGTAAAGCTTAACGTGCAATTGACTGTACCTTATAACTACCATGTCTTCTTCTTCTTATTTAATTAATGGCGTTTCTGTCGTGTCTTAACGACACATAGACAATTTCGCCAATGTCGAGTATTTCAAATGAACACTTTTTAACAAAAAAGTACACTTTAAAAAGGCAACGTGATACGGTGACGATCCGAGGTCGCCTTCTTGACGACCTTCGTTGACAAGGCGGCGATCTCGAATCAAACTACCATGTCTCTGGTCCCATCCCAATAATCCGCGCTGTCAAAAGCGTCAACATCAAAAAAATCTGACACGAATTTATAGGCGCTATGACACTTGACAGGTTTCTGAACCTGACATCTCAGTGCTGCCGCCTAGTGGGTGTCATTTCAGAAAACCCTCATTGCCTTCGATTGAAGGGTGACACGTAATCCTGCAGTGGGATGATTGAACCATAGATTTATTATATACTAGTTAGACTGGTAATGCAAAAGAGATAGATCATAGCATACCCGTTTGAGCGAGATAGATAGGCGAGACCATTCTTCCTATACACGCTATCGGCCTGTGTCGGCCCGACGTCAGTCGTGTTAAAACAAATCCCAGTTATTTTTACAAAATTCATGGTTTTTAAGTGTAGTTTAGGTGTTAATTAGACGTGATTAAATATGGTTACCTGTGCAGTGCCTGGATGTAACTCAAACAAAAAGGAAAATCCACAAAATGATATATCTTGCTTGCACTTACATTACACGCAGACTAGTGTATTTTGTTTTTGGTCTCGCCTTAAGCCATGGTCGATCTATAGGTACGCTAGTATATACTAAATCTATGGGTTGAACTATGTTATAAACAAAAACAAAGCAAAACTAACATCATTATACACAGCTTGTACTTTCTCTTGAGGGTCACTATAAGCTGGACTATCATACGCTGGTAAACGTGGATTTACCCTGACTTGCTTCCTTCTGACAGTCTCGAAGTTTTCTAGAAGATCCGGCTCATATTTCCTCCTCATTGTCGAGTTCCAATGGTTCTTTATAGCGTTGTCCGTCCTGGAAAATTAATTTGTGTTTAAATAAAAATTAGAAAAAGAAACTATAATAATAAATGTTACTTGGCTCATACATAACCCGTAGCTTTCATTAGTGCCTAGGAGCAACACACCGAGATAAACAACATAATATCAAAAATACAGAGAAATAAAAAAGTTAAAAAAATATTAATAATAATAATATGCATGATTCACGATTGGCATTAAGGTCCATTTAGACGACGACAGTTGCTTGTACGTTCAAGAGCAATAATTGCATGCAATCTAGTGGGAGCAATAATTGTCCTTCAAGAATTGTAAGCAACTGTTGTTTAGACGATGCATGTCAACTTAGCAATAGACATGCATTGTCTAAACGACATCTAACATATTGTATGCAACCGGCAATAAACTGGCGTCGTCGTTTAAATGAGCCTAAGGTGCTGTCCCACAGCTGCGCACGAAGAGGCTACGCACGTGTGTTAAGCTTTGCTTTGCAAGAGGATGTACGTGATTGTTTCCACTGCAACCCACGAACACGTTAACTATCAAGTGACGTCATTGATACACGCGTGGCTTGCTCAACATAGCTCAACGCTGTCAACGCCATGCACGCGGTGAATGCGGTACACAGCTTGTTCCACAAAGCGTGCACATCGCTGCGCACGCTGTGGAAACGTAGACCCACGTAGTCATCCACGCAGCTGTAATGTGCCACGTGGCCCACGTGTTCGCGCACAGCGTGCGCAGCAGTGGGACCGCGCCTTTAAGGATGGAGATATTAGGAAAAAGAGGAAGGGATGAAGAAAATTATTTATTAGAAAAATATGGTTCGATGGCGAGAAGGTGAAAAGTGAAGTGAAGTGACGTAAAATAGAATATAAAAACCATAAAGATAAAGGAAACATAATAACTATTTACAAAGAGGTTCTTGTTTAAAAAGAGTTCGGTTTGCCAGAAAGCCTTTATGCAGAAGCAAGCGGCACTGCACACTTAAAATATTATCACCAAAGTACACGGGATATAATATTCGTATTTGTCGGTTTCCACTATGTGTGGTGAACTTCTCTTGAAGGCTTCGGAGAAAGTTCAGTTCAATACCAGCTTTCTTATTTAAATATGTAATAAGAAAACAAAAATTTAATATTATTTTCTATTTTTCCTTCCACAATCCACATTATCTACTTGCACTAATCTATACTTATTTTATAAAGAAGTAAAGTTTGTGTGTTTGTTAAATTGTAAGGGGTAATCTCGGGATCTACTGAACAGATTTTAAAAATTCTTTCACCAATAGAAAGCCACATTATTGCTGAGTGTCATAGGTTATATAAAAAACCGAAAAATAAAAAGGCTTTTAATAAAAAGGTTTTGCAAAGTGAATCGGAGAAAAAAACGGTCGAATGAAAGCGTTTCTTACGTACGCTGCTTTCTTTCGGACAGAGTTACTTTCGAATTTTGTATTAGCATGCAAATACAAACTATACCTACGTATAACCCTCCTTTTGGCAATTAGAAATTAAAACATAACACTCTGGACTAAAAAAGGATTATTAACATTATGCCCAACGAAGTGGGCACGGGTCAGCTAGTAGCATTATAAATAGATTATTACCTTCCCGGCAGAAGCTTGGCTATCTTTGCCCACTGGTTTCCTAATTGTTGGTGAGCCTGATATATGACGCGATCTTCGTGTTCCGTCCATGCCGTTTTCTTTATTGACGGATTTAGATGGTTGTGCCAACGTTCTCTGAAAATAACAAAATTATCTATATGAAAATATGTCTAAAAATAATATTATTCTGTTGTGTCAAAATAACGTACATATTGTCTTATTAGAATTATCTTCCAATCCATTCTTCTCTGTACTACCACCCCAGGAGGACCTGTCTCCCCCCCCCCCTTAATTGTTCATAACAAATATTTATCATGTGGGGGAATCGACCCACCTTACATCACCGGAAATAGGATCACCACAACCTCGATGGTCACGACCATGAAGAAATTACTAAGAGGAGTCTCTACAATGCGCCGTTCGTATGAACGACCTTGTCGCTGACGTGTTTAACCTGTCTAAACACCCTTCCGCACCTGTGCCGCACCCCCGCACAGCCCGACAATGCGTGACGTCAATGCCCAATTGAACGTGTTGGACTGGCTTAGGGCAACTCCTCTTAGTTTCTTCATGGAACAGACTATGACTTACCTGCATTGTTTTCCTATCCTCCCTTTCAAATGCCGGGCGATCAGCGTCCATTTTTTTGGTCCATATTTCGCTACCAGCTCAACGACTTTCTCGTCTTCCTGAAAACAACAAATAAAATCATTTAATATTAAATAAAATGTGTGTTAATCACTTACATTTAAGGAGAATGTAAATAAAATACGTAATGTTTCAATTTTGTTTATAAATGTTAATTAACATTACGTGACATTAATACTTTTCTAATATTTGTACGTTTTTACTAACATTAAACGTTGGTTGTTTGTTTTTGTTCTTACTTGTTTTGTTTTTGTTTATTTTGTTTTTATAATTATGAGTTTTTGTAAATTCATATTATTATGTATCTCTGGCTATTTTTTTATTTATTTGTTTATAAACGCTTGACTACGAAATAAATAAATAATAATTAGCACCTAAACATTTTTTTAAACAAATTGGAAGCTACTATAATTCTATAAACATATACCTCGATAAGTAATACCAGCAAGAAATATAATACACACCTTTGCGAAAAGTGATTATTTCTTTTTGTACAATTTTCTTATTGTCGGTCTGCGTGCCTATAATTACGTTTGAACGTTTGCACCAATTTTGGACATAATTTGATTGTTAAGGTTTGATTCTTTTCATTGAATTGATTCAGTCACGCTATTATCTACTTCTTTGATTGTAAGACTCTTTAATTAATTCGTGTATATACTAACAACTTGACAGACCGGTGATTCGTTGGCGATACCACATGAGTAAATAAAACCACGGAACAGAGGCTTAACTTCTAAGGCGAGTTCAAAATTTATACCTATTCTGGTAGGGTTGGCACTGTAGAATAAAATGAAATAAACGAAAAGACCAGTTTTTTTACAAGTTATTTATTAGTTTTCTTACAAATTACATATTCAACATTTATTTTTTTATTTTTATTTTTTATAATTTGTTATTTCTTTTGATTGAGTGGTAAATCCTAAATCTAATATAGAGCAGCGACATTGTATGAAGTGAAGTCTCTGTTCCGTGGTTTTATTTAAACTCATGTGGCGATACCTTGTAAGAGAGACAGCGCAATACGTGATGTAAGGCGCAGGTGACTCTTTGTGAAATGTGTAGAATTTACTTATTTATAATTTACTGTACAGTCAAGAGCAGGTCGACCTTTACATATCGGACTTTGCACCATTCTTAAGTTCTATGTCATAGGAGCCAAAATTGTACTGCAAGTGTAAAGCTCGACGTGCACTTGACTGTACAATAGGTATGTGAAAGTGATTCGGAAACATGAGTTATTCAAAATAATTACTTTTATAAACATCGCAAATTAAAACTATACTGTGCGCACGTGTATCGTAAATAACTATTACAATTCAATCTGCCAAAAATGCCGCCAAAGCCATATTACTCATCTCATCAGTCGTAAAGCCACACAGCTGATTGGAGCGGTTTGTAGATTTCATATTTTTTTTGCCAACAAAACCCGTTTACCTTGTTAACTAACGAATTTTCGCACGCCAAATCAGATGTTCGATTTTTTGCACCGCGCCTTTTTATTCATTGATATGGATTACCGGGGCCTCTTTTAAGGATTAGTTTTGTTCGAAAGAGGACCAATATATCGCATTGTTATTCTGTTGTTCATTTAACTAGACTAAACTAATTTTGACAGGACCAATGGTGTTGTTGTCCTTCCTTGGTTTACAATTAATGACAAGGATAGCAAAACTTCTAGTCCTGTCAAAATTAGTTTAGTCTAGTTAAATGTACAACAGAATTAGCTTAGCACCATTGTTTTCTTCACTAAATAGATTAACATTTACTAAGGTGTAATTAAACTAATTAATTATTAAATCATTTTTGTCAGTTGTTTGTGGAGAAGAAATAAATAAACGTTTATTATTATTATATTTGGAAAAACAAAACTAATCATCCTAACTAATATTATAAATGAGAAAGTGAGTTTGTTTGTTATTCGTTCACGGTTTGACTAAGCAGTCGATCATTATGAAAATTTGTATACATATTGTCAGGGGTACAGAGCCCAACATAGGCATTTTAAACTGTTTCATAGTAATTATAAGCAAATTAAAAATAATTATAAACAAGTAAATCAAAAAATTGATGACATCATTCTGTATAACACCATCCAAGTTATAGTGCTATTATGGTACAGTATTGAACATCATTTAATCTGGTGATTTGTACGATACTGATTGCTAAGATTAATTGATGGAATGACTTGAGAGTAAATTAGTTCAATGGTTTATGAACAAAAAACTATTTAGAAGGTCATTGTAATTTTTTAATGAACGAACGATTTGTTGTTTTCATATTATTTTTTTAAAAGGACGATTTTTTCTTTATTTTTAAGAAATAAAATATTAAAAAGTTTGCCTTTATGACGTGCAAATTAGACACGATAACATGAGGATGCAAATAATAATAATTAAAAAAACTTTGTTACAACAGAAAAAAAAAGGAGACAAAAATGGACGGAAAGATTTCTTCATTACTGTAAGTTATTATTACCCTTATCTGTACAATCCTACTAATATTATAAAGGCGAAAGTTATGTGTATGTTTGTTACTTCTTCACGCTCTAATGGCTGGGCCAATATTTATGGTATTTGGTATGTAGGTAGCTGATACCATGGGTTAACACATAGTATTTACTTTATTTCCTGAAAAGTGCGCGATTTTCGTAGGATTTCATCAAAAGTCTGATATAGATGGCGCTGCTGTGCATAAATAAATACACGCAAACGAAGTAGCGCGGCTTTCACTAGTAGTTTATAAGTACAAATGGTACTTTTGACAGCCCGGTGGTGGTGGTGCATTAGTAACTACCTTTCGGCACCAGAGGTCGTGTCAGTTCGATCCCCGAATAGGGCAAGCATGTGATAGTATTTTTATTCGTCTGAAGTCTGGCTGGATGTTTCCGCAAAACATACTAATATTATAAATGAGAAAGTGAGTTTGTTTGTTATTCCTTCACGGCTTGACTAAGCAGATCATTATGAAAATTGGTATCCATATTGTCAGGGGTACAGAGCCCAACATTGGCTAATTGTTACGCGGACGAAGCCGCGGGTAACAGCTAGTCATTTATAAATAAATAAATAAATAAATATATAGGGACAATTCATACAGATTGAGCTAGCCCCAAAGTAAGTTCGAAACTTGTGTTATGGGATACTAACTCAACGATATTATATTTTATAACAAATACATATATAGATAAACATCCAAGACCCGAGGCCAATCGGAAAAAGTTCGTTTTTCATCATGACCCGACCGGGGATCGAACCCGGGACCTCCTGGGTGGCGGTCTGGCGTGGTAACCATTACGCCACGGAGGTCGTCAATCGTCAATTTATAATTGTATCTAGAGTAGTTACTCTTTATACTTGTAATTTATAATTGTCTCTAGAGTAGTTATAAAAACGTTTATTTTATTCAGAGTCTTTAAAGGCAACAAACGTTTTCAATTTTAAAATCTAGCCTGATGTAAAAAATACAATAACCGGAACAAGAAGCAAAAAAGTAAAGGGCAAGTATCAAAAGTAATTAATAAATATGGTTATAAAACATTATTGTATTAGAATCGCTCTAAATTTTATTTTTACTATATAATAACCCGGATTGAATCTGTAATAATACAATGATATTATATAACCTTGGTTAGGACAAGTACCAAAACTTGTCGTGACCACTCCCTTTATTTTTGAGCCACACAGTGCCTCATATAATTTGTAACACAAAAATTCATAAATATAGAGCATGGTGGCCACAAAAACGGCAATACTCGGTTACAATACACGGTTACAATTCTTTTAGTGAAATAATCTACATTTTTGATGTTGTATTATCAGGCCCTGTGGTCGAGTGGCCGCGGGATCGAATCCTACGCATAGCAAACATTTGTGTACATGAAATATCCTATTTTTCTTAGTCTGGAAGTATTATGTATAATAATTTATTAAATTCCAAAAAAAAAAGGTATATTTATCAATCTTGGGGGCGTTGGGAGGGTTGGCAACGCGTGAGTGATACCCCCGGTATTGCAAGCGTCTATATGCTACGGTGACGGCTTACCATCAGCCCGGCCGTATGCTTGTTTGCCACCTTTGTGGTATTAAAAAAAATCTATCCTAGTACCAGTACTACCCATGCCATGGTACAAGTTTTGCTTAGTTTAGGACAAAATTTCCTTGTTATTCGTCCAAAAATATTTCTTGTGCACCCCTGTGCTCCATCCAGAATTCCAGAATGCTCTTTTTATTATATTCTTAATCATAGAGGGGTAAAAAATTGTCACAAATATAATGAGAAGAATAATCGGAGTAGTAAGAATAATCGCAACATAGGCACAAACACAATATAGGCTTGTCTATGGGTCTCATACTGGGAGTACTGGGACCACTGTTTAGTCGGAATGAGGTCACCTTGTCTGACCAAAAAAATATTACTATGAGCAGATGTATGTACATAATCGATCATAGAAACACGTGCGGAAAAACATACAAAAAATGTTTGACCGAGTCAAGGTCGGTATAGATATGCTACGTTCTAGACTTATCTTTAGGACCTAAATTGACTATGAAGCGGCATTGATGACTATTAGACTTTTGTCCAAATCCTACGGGATTCGCGTACTTTTCGGAATAAAAAGTATCCTATGTGTTAATTTATTTATTCATTGATTGAATATACACAGTATTAAGGTTAATCCAAGGTGTGGGCTACCTACATATGTATATTTATTTATTTTAAAATTGTGTACTATTCACACAATACAAACTTCTTCCGATTCCATCCCTAACTTGATAAAGGAAATACATAGTAAGACTTGTTTTGTAGTTCCCTTTTTCAAAGGAACTACGGAGACTTCAGGGAATAAAGAAATACCACCTAATACCACAATTTGCTTTTAATATGCGTATCAAACAACATATGGGCGTATAGGTAACGGGGGAAGGACCTCCACCTTACAGAAGATCGTAGCCAAATAGCATTGGTCTCGGCCATGTTGTATTCCTACGGTGAGTATGGTCTCCGCTTGGTGGGGTTGGGAGGGTTTGCAACCAACGCGTGAGTGATAGACCCGGTATTGCAAGCGTCTATAGGCTATGAATAATTGCAAGCGTCTATAGGATACGATTTTTTTTTTTTAAATGTCATACAGTAGACAAACAAGCAAGCGGGCCACCTGATGGAAAGCGGTCACCGCCGCCTATGGACATCAGTAACATCAGGGGCGCTACCAATGCGTTGTCCACCAAGGAAAGGAAGTTGGAGGAAAGGAAGGAGGAAGGGAAGGGAAAGAAGGAGGGGGAAAGAGGGGATAGGGAAGGATTTGGACTTCCGGATCTCGCACTCACCGAACGAAACGCATTGCTGCTTCACGTCGATATTCTGTGAGAGGGTGGTACTTCCCCGGTCGAGCCGGCCCATTTCGTAATAATTGCTCTACCACTCCAAAAACGGTGATGCCAATTTTGTGGTATAAAAAATATATATAAAAATATATACCTGTATATTTTTAAAACATTATACTTATGATATACGACGAGCTTAATGATGTCGCTGTATCACACTCTAAAACGAACACGCAAGTTAAGCAACGATAATACGAGCTAGTGTTCGCATGGGTCATTATCTCGAGATTTCTGCGTCCTTCGGAGGTTTTTTTTAGTAAAATGACATCACATTTAGACTTAAGACGCGCCTAGGCCACATTCCTTGTTACTGTGAGAAAAGAAACAAGTCGTAAATTATTATTTGGAAACTTCTACGAATAAGTATGGTTTGGAAATGACTTTTTTCTATTTATAATTTATTAGGAACTCGTGTCTAGATTATTATAATTACTATATTTAGACAAAAAAAATATTACTAAAACTAACTTCGTTTTAACTTCGTTTGCATATTCGATAACTTTTATACAAAAACTTAACAACAAAAAAACTGTGACATAATTATATTCTCCTAATATAATTTTATTTTTTTACTACAAAGGTAAAAAAAAAGATATGAAGAGCGTATGGCCGGCCTGATGGTAAGCCGTCACCGTAGCCTATAGACGCTTGCAATACCGTTGGTATCACTCCTAACCCTCCCAACCCCCCCAAGTGGAGCTCTGGATACCTTACTCACCGTGGGAACCCAACATGGCCGAGACCAATGCTATTTGGCTACGATCTTCTGTAAGGTGTCCTACCCCAGACGAGCTGCTCCGATTTGAGCGGATAGGGCACAAAATTAACTATTAAAGAGTATCTCTTAAAAAAGCGTGGTAGAGTACGCTCTAATCCCCTTCGATCAAAAAACCCGTATCCCTGCAGTGGGATGATTATTGGTTCGTTTGACACATGATTGTATGGACCAATTCTATGAAAGGAAATGATGAATCAGAGGTCAGTTACCCACGCGTGCAAACGCATAAGATTCTTGCATAATTTATACTGATTAGTTCCTGAACAGCAAAACAATGGTCTAAATCTACCACGTCAAACTGCAAGCAGAGAATGCAAATTTTATGCTCACTACACTCTCGGCAAGTTGAACGAAGTTAGGTAAGAAGAGCCGAAGCTAGAGCCAGTCCGGACTCTCGATTTCGCTCAACTACACGAGAGTCTAGAGCTCGCATTATCTTTATCTATACTAATATTATATAGAGAAAAGATAAAAAAAAATGTCGTGCAAAAGTTTTTTCTGTAGGTAAATCTACGTGCAAAATGAATTATTTTATTTATTAGAATTTTTGTTTTGTTACGAATAAACTCAAAAGCTACTGGACCTATTTCAAATATTCTTTCACCGTTCGGAAGTACTACATTACCCCCGGGCACACCCCGGACACTCCATACAACGCACGTGAAATAATATACCTATTTCTACTACATAGGCCAATGTCGTCTGTACACGCGTATGCGCACACGTATACACATTCGTTCACTAAGCGCACACCTTTGCGACTGCACCCGCATCGATACCCGCCTGGAGTAAGGTAACGCGATTCGGTGCGGGGCGGAGAGTGGCCATTCTACTCGGGTTATTACTCATTCTATGCCCCGGGTAAAATAGGCTATGTTATATATTCAAAAAAAATATAGGGAACCTTATTAAAAAAAACCCCGTGCGAAGCTGGGACGGGGCGCAAGTATAACATAATTTGGGACGCTAAGCTAATGCAGTAATGGACTGAGCGGGACATTCATCACTAATGCATCCAAAACCCGTGCAAAGCTGGGACGTTGCTCTAGTTATAAATAGCAGACTAACCTCCTTGGTCCATGGACCTTTGACTAGTTCAGGATTGAGGACTTTGGTCCACCTCTGCTGGCATTGCACGTCGGACCTGTCCCTGTACTGGGCCGCGATCACCTCCCAGTTCTCGTTGTACATCTTCACGTACACTTTTAACCTTTTGTCCTGGAAGAAAATAGATTAAAATTAGAATATGTTTTATTATCACTTTCAGACTATTACAAGGCGACTTTATTGATGAACGCAATTTTCTTTTAAGAAAATACATTCTTGGGATATGATATGACAAGTTGTTGTAGGAAAAGTCTGGATGATTAAATACTACATTTATGATAATATATTATAATGAAAACTATTCCACATTGTCATCCCTTCGAGTAGTGGCTCCACTAAAAATCACTGCTGACAATAAATGGAGACCATTTCATCTTCAACAATTGCCAAGATTTGTAACCATATTCAATTTTGTTACATAGTATAAAATTTATTGTTGGAAAATAATATATCATTTTCTATTCTATAGAGGTATTGTTCTAGCAACGTGCATATCCATCACATACCTCCATCTTCGTCCATCGCCCCCTGTTAATATTCTTCCTCGACCCAATGCTTTGGGTTGCAACCGGCACATCCTCGTAGGCCGCAGCCGAGTCCTCGGAATACTCGCTCGTCTCAGAATCATAGCCGCTGCGTCTGTAAAGAATTACATTATTATTATTTGAATTTCTGTACTCGCAAAGACGATGCCATTAGGCGTCATCAGGGTTCTGTCATCATAACATTGGGTAACATTCATCAATTTTTGCTACTTAATAACTTTTTGTTATCCGATGTTGCCCACTAACACTTGGAAACGTTGCTCCACAAATATTAACTGCGGTGTGATGTGTGATAGTCTTGTATAGTAAAATATCATGTTATTTTTAGTATCCGATTGTGTGGGATGACGTCACAAGCGTGAAGAGCGCGTGGTAGATGTACAAAGGAAGCCTATTACTATAAGATAACTATTTAATTTTTTAAGATAGGTAGGTATCGAAAAAAATATTTCACTGTTTATCTCAATTTTAGGAGACGAGCACATTGTTCTAGAGTAAATACAACATACGGTTTGCTACATAAATATTATTCTGACAGACACAGTCAATTAAGCATTAACAAACTACTATTGGCATGGTGGAAGGAAAAAGACCAAGAGGACGCAGCCCTAGACGATGGACGGACCAGCTAGGTTACTCTGCATAGCAATCGCGATTTTAATTTCAATCCTGAATAATTTCAAATGCAAAATTAACAGCAAATCCTTATTCGTATCCTTGAAATTTTATACTTTACTAACTATTTGGTTGGTAAGCCCGGATGAGTTAAAGGAGCTCACCCCTAAGCAAATCCTGCGGTTCATCACAGCTGCAGGGTTTAGCGGTGAGCTCTAACAAATCATGTGGCGATCACAATAGACCAGTCTTGGTCGCAGTGCTACTTAAGCCGCACAAAACATGATAAAAAAAAATAAAAAAATAAAAAAATAAAAACTATTTGGTTAGCATACAATCCGATTTCATTTAGTTTAGTTTTTTTTTTTTTTTTTTTTATACCACACAGGTGGCAAACAAGCATACGGTCGGCCTGATGGTAAGCCGTCACCGTAGCCTATAGACGTAAGCAATACCGGGGGTATCACTCACGCGTTGCCAACCCTCCCAACCCCCCCAAGTGGAGCTCTGGAGACCTTACTCACCGTAGGAACACAACATGGCCGAGACCAATGCTATTTGGCTACGATCTTCTGTAAGGTGGAGGTCTGTAAAGAGTACCTAAAAGTAACAATCCAATGGCGATCGAGCGGAATTATCGTCAAGAGTAAGGGGGCAGGTAGCTGAAACCCTGGAAATGCCGATGAGCAACAGCTCTCCATCTGGCACAAGATCGAAACAGATGGACTGTGACGGAAGTTACGTCGGAGTCACGATGCTCAACATTGAGGGACCGACTATGGAAGAGGGAACACTATTAGTAAACGATTATAAACACCGACAAAAAGTATATATGTACATTTACATTTCTTTAAACACTTAAAAATTCCCATTGAAGCAAAGGTTAAAAACTTAACATCTGCCAAGGAATTTATGGGAAAAGGGTAAACACAGTTTCTTATCTATTTAGAAAGGTTAGAAATTAATTGTTTAGTATGATAAGATGTTCACCCGTTGACTTTTTATTTACCGCACATCATACTATCTTACTAATATTATAAACAAGAAAGTGAGTTTGTTTGTTTGTTATTCCTAGGGTAAACACAGTTTTTTATCTATTTAGAAAGGTTAGAAATTAATTGTTTAGTATGATAAGATGTTCACCCGTTGACTTTTTATTTACCGCACATCATACTATCTTACTAATATTATAAACAAGAAAGTGAGTTTGTTTGTTTGTTATTCCTTCACGGCTTGACTAATCAGACAATCATTATGAAAATTTGTATACATATTGTCAGGGGTACGGAGCCCAACATAAGTTATAATATACTTTATATTCCGTGAAAGGATGTCACTCCAATGGGAAAATATTTTTTCTACTATAGAGGGCGCTGTATGGGATGGGCTATCGGACAACAGATGGCGCCACAAGTCGGCTATGGGTTGTTTTGTTGAAGCCGCGGGAAAAAGCTAGTGTAACATAATTAGGTATTATATTTTATAAATAAATAAGTTTTTTTTTTCATACATTACATTGTAGTCAAAAACAAAAAACCAGTTTCAAAAGCAGTTTTTGTAAATGAAAATATTTAAAGTTAGTCGAATCATATCAAAAAATATCACATGTTTTAACAAAAGACAACTAATGTTACTAGTTGACAATCTAGTTTTCTAGAAGAGATATTTTTCAAATTTTGTATAAGTTTAAAAAAATCATACAAGACTTAACTTTTTTTTTATTTACAGTTTGCATAAAGAACCCATTTATTTTTTCAAAGAAAAGTTCAATATACTAAAATCGACAAAAAACTATTAAAATATTAAGAATTTCATAAACTATCTACTTATTTCTTCTTCTAAAATATTCAATGTGTGGTCTGGATTTTTTTTTAAACTCAAAATTCCCAGTCACGTTTTAAAAATAGGATTGGCACAAAAAATATGCAAATGCTTTGTGCTTACTTGGAATCCTATTTATTCTCCTTAGATTACGTAATATAGCGAAACTCGTGTAAAACACACATTTTTTTCACACACGACACAATCTAACACTCTTTGATAGCGGCCACCTACCTACAATGCCAAAGAAAACAGCATGCCTATTATTGTAGCTAAAATTGGCTGCAGGGATACGGGTCTCCCTTCATTCGAAGGGGATTAGAGCGTACTCTGCCACGCTGCTCCAATGCGTATTGGCAATGGCCAGTGTTTACAAGCCGCCGTCATGTATTTATCGACTGTCATTCATCGACAACAGTCATGGGCCGTACAACAGGGCCGTATGCTTAACGTGCCCTCCGAAGACTTATTCTCTTAAAATTGTCAAAATCAAATTTTAATCTTGCCATCGCCATCTCGCTCATACGTAAACAATAAGTAATCTTGCCATCGCCATCTCGCTCATACGTAAACAGTAAGGTTGAAACTATTTGTTTTTAATTACGAGAATAGTCCCCAAATTCAATTCAGAAATTTGAACAATCCCACTGTAGTGAGCACATTTATTTTAAGTGCTGTATCTATGAATGCAATGGTACAAAAAGTTGGCGCCAAACCTAATCTCCTATTCTGTGAAACACAACACAATTCTAAGTAAAGGACCAGTACTTTTTTGTTCATTTTAAACAAAGACTTCAAACTTTAAGATTAAGGTATACAAAATCATTATAACAGTCTAATACCAGTTTTAACAACGCCTCCTAGCGTTAGGTTTAACCTAACTGGAACAATTTGTATTTGTATGACATTTGGTGACATAAGGCTATTTCTACCGCTAGGAGGCGCTGGTGAGAACTGGCATAAATCTAAAAAGCAATCCCGTCCTTTATACTATAGTTACAATTTGCTTAACGTACAATCCGATTTCGTTTGAACGCCCTTCCCGCGTCATTGTTTTCCGATTCGTACAATTTAGGGATTTTCAAGGCAAGACTGAATAGGCATTTTTTAAGTTTGCGTGTACCACCCTAGATCTGATCTCTGCTTAACACCAGACAAGATTGTGGTTAAACGCACTTAAATCTTTAATCTAAAAAATAAACAGTTTATTATTTAACTTTGTCATGAGCCTAATAACAATCCAATGCCGATCGCGCTATTATCTTCAAGAGTAAGGCCCCAGTAGTCAAGTAATAAAACAAGTTTCGTGTAAATTGTAAATATGTAGGTGTGGAAAAATATATACAGGTTTAAGAATAATTCTCGATTTTCGATTAGGTAAGTATGAAAATAAAAATAGCGTAGACAATTTATGCGTAGCCCCACATCAGCTGATAGCAAAACATGTTTAATGTCCCATTCAACTTGTCTGTGAAGACGACCTTTCTGTAGAAGTCTGTTTATAATCTCAATCAGGGCTTATTCTCCTAATTATTTGAACATTGATCATGATCAAGGATTTCATCATCATTATGGTGATGTTGAAAATGATGATTATTTCATACCATACTCAACCATAAAAAAATCTGAAATAAAAGTATTTATAAGTAACCTACAGCCTATTGCTTTGGTCGATCTATTTATAGTAAGTAACCCAATGATGAGAGGTTGCCTTAATGTGTAATTAATTAACTTCAAATATTATTGTGTAATTTAAGAAAAAAAGATATCACCACGAAAAAGAAGTTCCTGATAACTTTCCGGTTAACTTATCTGTTAAATATAAACAGTAAATTCGTCTAAGAAGTTGTTGGAATGTGGAACCACTTCAAAATAAATCTTTCTCGTTCATTATCGCTAGCGTTGATGAATAGTTTTTTATTTAAACTTTAAGTATAAAGGGAATAACATTGTACTAATTCCTTATTCCTTTGTTTGATTCTCTCGCGCTCACACACCTCTCCTAAGAGTATTGATCACAATAAAGTAAATAGTTATTTGATGATCAAATTAATTCTTTTATTCATAACCACTGCCCAATAGAAGTAACCCGTTTATCAAGATACTGAACCATATGCACTCACTCATATAACATCACGCCAAATTAAGCGAAGTGAAGTCCAACGATGAACTTATTCACATCCATCATTTACAACCAACACATTCTCCACATAATAATAATAGTAACACAAATTATAATAATGCACACGGTAATATCAAAACAGACGCCGCAAAGTTCCCGCCAAAATGCTCCTAAGATACATGTCTACGCAGAAACACCTCACGCGCAACGATTTCGAAGCCACACTGCGGCAATGAAAAATTTTAGCCCTTGGTCCTACACACACAAATATACATACGAACACACCTACACGAGGCGTACGCGCAAGACGTAAGTAATAAGGGTGAAGGGATCAACAAAAAGCCAGGGAGGGACGGCAAGAAAGGGATAGAAAACAACAATGGAATAAAGAGAGACAAGGATGCAGAATCAGGTACAGAAATCATACCCTGCAGTGGGAACGTGTGACGCAACACAAGCGAAGGAAAGCAGGTGTAAGCTAGTATAGAAAAAGAACAAAGAAAATCGATTTTTATATTTTTTTTATTGGATAGGTCAGCCAATAGTAGTAATCACTACTTTGGAAATGTCGGGAAAGGAATAATATTAACATGAACGAACTCAAATTGAGATAGAGTTTCATCTTGTTTCACTTGCGCGGTTTTTAAATAAAACCTGTCGTAAACTGTAGAATCATGCAACAACTGTCAAAATATAAAAACAAACACAAAATTGGCGAACTAAAACTTATTGGTAAAATAAACAAAATATGTAATACTATGAAATGTCAAAATATGCAATCGATACAATCGATAATGCAATATCTTAAAATAAACATTAAACATTCACTTCGACTATGAACTAGAACTTCCAAGAATCTGAAATGCTTATAAAAAAAACTTAACAAAAACTGCAAAACCAAATGTGTACGGGGCAACGGGAAATCGTTTTTGCAATCTTGAACACAAATGTTTAAATCAGCTGACATAACCAAAGGTGTGCCAAAAAACTGGATTAAAACTCCAGTATGCTAATATTAAAATGATATGTCATATCACTTCCTGTCTGAGGCACAATGATAAGAGGTTTTTTCATATGAATGCAAGTTTAAGGGCATTGCCAGATACCATTGAATCTAATCACACATTTTGATAAGAAAAACTTTTCACACCGTTAGATTGACCGATTTCAATATCCTGAAAGTTTCTGAAGATTTGGAAAGACGTAAGTACAAAAGAAAGCCTTTCTAGTAAGTACCAATTTGAATTTTATATCAAAAACAAAGAAAAATAATCTATCTATATTAACGGTCATATTTTTAGTGATTGGTCCTTTCACCCCAAAACTAGTATGTATCTGTAAACTCGTAATACAAAATAAGTCAAATCAAACAAAATAAAGTAAGAAATTACTTTTTTCAAATACTAGAAGATATAAGGAAAATAATTGCTACACTGATTCAAAAAATATGTTAGCCACATGAAGCAGTGTCATAAACCTATCATTTATAATAGGTGTCTTTTTCATTAAAGTAAGGAAGTCGACGAGACGATTTCCACCTGCCTTTTGATGTGGTGACTGATTATATCCAGAACGGAAGCAAAGGTTGAAATTACAGAGCGTATCAAGAAATCTTAGATAAGGTAGTAAGCAGGTATGACGATTTGTTTTGCCTTGTACAGTCAAGAGCAGGTCGATCTTTACATATCGGACCAAAATTGTACTGAAACTATAAAAAGCTCGACATGCTCCTGCCTGACCGTACAAATTTGACCAATATATGGAATTATCGATAAAAATATGAAAAAAGAAAATCAAAAAGAATTCATTAAGAACAAACCCATCGAGTACGTATCCGTATACTCGATGAACAGAACACAGGAAGAGGTATAAAAGGTTTAAGTATTACACCTACTACTGCAGAAATTGGTACACCTTGATACTTTTATACCGTCAATAGACGTAGGTGTCTCGCAATGTAACTAGTCGGATCTCAATCAGAATGTGCAGTGGAGACAGATGATCAGTTTTGTCTACATAACGTTTGTCATACTTGTGTGCAAAATGTAGGTACAATTATTATTACACAGCCGTATGAAAGCGCCTGCTTCCCGTTTGGCTCAACAAATGCTAATTATTAACTAACTAACTTAACTAGCTAACTTAATAAAGAAAATATAAAAGAAGGCAGACATTTTGAGACGTAGTATTTTTATAAAGATATTTGAATGATATAAAATCCAACCCAATCATTCTATGGCCTAAGCAATTAACTGCAATGGCTTGTGTTCATAAAGTGGGGTCAAAACCAGACAAACGATGTTTTCCTAACAAAGAACAAGAAATGTAGCAAAAAATGTCGTCGAGGGGTTCCCTAAGGAAATGTCCTGTTAACTCACGCATCGCCCGTGCTTCCTGTCTTTTAGCCCCTCACATTGGCATGACCCGTTTATTAGTACTCATGTTTTCTTTTCTAAGAACGACATATAAATATAACTCCTAAACTTTCTAAAAATAAGTGTTAATTTCTATTCAAAATACTAAGATGAACCGTGACCGTGAACTTACGGTGACACTTCCGTACATCACACATTTACCCGTTAATTCTGAAAATCTAGTGAACCGAGATCCGAGAGTAAAGTTTGTGCTTTAGTTTGTAGTCACACTATCCCCCAAACCAAAGATATTGAGTTTTATCACCGCACAAATCATTTACGTAGTGAAGAACTTTAATAATTAACAAGTTCCTTGAACTGTGTTGTCAATGTATAAATACAGAAGAATACAGTAGTAAAAAGTAATATTGGTATCCACTGCTTGGTGGTACTCAATCAAAATTCAAGATATGAGACAGATGGAGGGATCTGTCTACAAACAAAACACGCATGTAGAACGAAACGAACGACCGAATCTAATACTAAAGAAACAAAACTTCCATCTTGATCAGATTACATGGTGATCTAATGGAATGTAATCTAACAAAGCTGGAATAATACTCAAATAAACAGGATAAAGTCACAATCACAAGGCTGATTCAATACCTAACATATGTATTATTTCTAATGGAATATACATGTGTATTGGCGCCGAACGTCTAGACCGTGACGACAGAGCATATCGATGTTTTGACAGAATTCAATAATTAGTTATATCCAAAAATAACATAATAAATATTTTATGTAATCTAGAAAAAATCTTTTATAGGTATTTAACTATTATAACAAAAACTACGTGAAGCAACCGAACTTAAAACTTTGAGATCGAAAGTGAAAATATAGTGAGAAAAATCGCACGTTGAAAATTCGAATATTTAAAAAACTTATTCAGTGAATAGGTCTTTCTTTACAGGAGGACATACAATGATCTCCTTCATTCAAAAAGGCCTTTTATATCATTTCAAGAATTTCGAAAAAGTGTGACGTGACATAATACTAACTCAGATTTTGTTTTACCCCTAAGTTATTAACGTTTTGTGAAATTCAAAAGAGCTTGTAATAGGCTGTAAGATGAAGAAAATAAAAAAATCGGAACATATAAACGCCTCGTTTTGAATGTGTTGATTACTTTTGCAGCGTTTATTGTTCCATTCTGCGATATTAAATTGTACAGCTAAGCTTAAACGTGTACCCATAAAATACCCGTACATGTTATTAAACTCGCCATTGCAAATTCTCAGTAATTGTTATTGTAAGCTATGGTTTTAATCTAAATACTTATATCAAATGAAACTATTACGGACACCATAGATGGAGTCAAGTTAACAGCGAAAGCAACGATAAAAGCAACTCTTGTTACTTGAAATTAAATGCCTTTGCAGTAATTGGAAGTTGTAAATATTCTCATGGCATAGGATATAACATTTGTGATGTAATTAACTTTACTTTTGGTATGTTAATCTGGATTTCACTAGGTATAATTTCCCCTTATTTCCCCTGATTGCCTTTATATGGCTTAATTTAAAATTTTACCGTAAATGATGTAACCAAATTGGAGCAATTGTTATTATAATTAAGTCAAAGTATTTGCTAAGCCTAATTAAAGCGCGAGACAATGAACAATGAATAAGATTAGTATTTCTGACTAACGTCCTGATGATCCACATCCAAACTACTGTGTATACTTACATACAAATTTTTTGCCACTAGATGGTCTAAATGATTAAAAGACAACAGAAAAATTTCATCTTCCGAAATCTAAGTGCTAAATATCGACAATTAAGGGTTGAGCATTGACTATGACATACTTAAGGGGCTGATATTAATAATTTTACGAAATTTTGTTATCTTTGTTTTGTACATAACGAAATGGCCTATATGCGAATATGACACCGGAATCTGTGTGAGAAAGCACGAAAAAGTCATGTGGTCGATGTGGTGGCCTTGCGTAATACGACACCATCCGATCAAGTGGAACTGATTGTTTGCATCCTACAGTTCACTGGGATGAACATTACAGTATTGTTTTACATTACAGAGTTGCTAAGTTATTAATAGTTAAAGAAAATGGTTGGAGATGACAGATAGAATTTAGAAATAGAGAAAACTAACATGAGAAATCTATCGAAACAAACCGCCACCAACAATAATAACTTAAGTGCCTGTTCATAGGTTTCTGATAAGTTCCAGTATGCCTATTTATCAGACAATTTGTCAAAACTGAAAATTTTTGTGTATCAGGAAAAACAGGAAATTAGGTATTTAAAGACATACTAGTTATTGTGTTACAGACAAATACAGGGTCGCCTGGATTAATGTATTCACACTAAGCAAACATAATACATACAATCTTCCTAATGTTTTGGAAATGGTGAACAATTTATCTACGGCTTTGATAAATTATTATAGAAAAGGATATCAAAAGAAACAGGTTCATATCCCTTTTGAACATAGACAAATAGACATTAATCCGTAAGGACGAGTCACGTGAGATCCTACAATAGAATCGCCTTAGAATGAAGGGGATAAATGCGAATAACCAAGAGTGGTTGTCTATTGCAAAGTCTATTCATTAGTTGGTGTTTCTCACGCAATAACTTTCGCAGGGTCCAGTCATGTGCAATTTTAAAATTAGCATACTAAGGGCCGGTTTCATAGCTTCAGAGTAAGTACTAGTTACTATTTCTGTCAGATAAATTGTCAATTTTATCATGAATCTTATAAATACGACCCACCTACTTGTACTTCTTCCTAATCCCATTTCTTAATTCAGTAGGATTGGTGAGATCTCTACCTAAGAATAATATGCCCCTACAAAGATTTGATCCATGGACCGGTCTGTAATAAATGTCGATTCCATAGAGAAAACGCCTCTTTTACCCTAGTACTTGTACATTCAAAGCAAATCCAGAATAAGAACAATATCCAAATTTTGTAGTTGTATCTTGACCAAATAGATATTGTCATAAGTGTCATAACAAAGCTGTGAATTTTATGAGCAATATTTAATAATATAAAAAATCCATAACTTCTGATTCAGAGTTAATGCGTGTATTTTTTTTATTTTGAAATGCGTAAAGGGACCGACCATATGCCGCTACGGGTGACACATACAAGACACATGTGAATTTTTTGCTTGTTAGCAAACTCTGTAAAGCGTGTGTTTACTTCGTCTCAATTTTATTTATCTGCAAATTGATAACAACTAAAAGCATACCGCCTTTATCCGACTCTTTATCAAATACATAGGTTTCATTAAACGCTAAAGTATCCCATTTAATTTATAGACATGTTTAGACATGAACACAGGCATACAGCTGCTTTGAATTGATTATCACATCAACCCTAGCGTGTCTTGCAAAAAATTGTACATCTAGAATTGGTCATTGCAAAGCTAGTGGACTCAAAGGTGAGTAGATAGTAAAAAAAAAACTATTGTTAAGGTACAAAGGTCCAGTAGGGGTGTTCACCTGGCCATTTCCCCTATTTCTTCCAAGATTAATGTCTCAAGACCCAAGTACAATGACTCGCCCCCGCGCACATGGCCTGACATTTCTACCCTATGTTTTTTATACTTCCTCCCTTATTATATCGCCATACAATTACAAGGGAGCACGCGCTGCAAGCGTGTTTAGAGAAAGCGCTAATGAACCATTTATTATATTTCTTAGTACGTGTTTCATATTAAATTTTATTTTTAGGAAATATGTTGATCCAGGTGTAATTTTTAATAAAAAAATAATATCGCTCATGCGACTACTTCAGAGCACTTTTTAATATTTAATCCAAGCATGAAGTAAGTTTTTTGACTTTGAAAGGCAGACTGCGTCTTTAATCTTTCTTATCATAGAAGAAAACTCAATTCTTTCATAAAATATTTGCTGGTTTTAATGAGAAGAATTTTTGAGACAAAACATTGAACTGGTCTTTAAAATTTTATGAAATTCGATCACTTTATCGTGATTAGACGATATCGAAACATTCCACAAAGTAGTTCAATCCATTTCCAATGCAACTAAAAAAAACAAGGCGCTCCAGAGTCCTGGCTTGTAGCTATTATAGAGCACAATGCCTTGGGCTATTTTTAAAGGAACTAACATAAAACGTGACCATACTTCATACCCAGTTTATGCGAAACAGATTGAGATCGAGGGGCCTCTTGCAAGGAAGATTGTGTTTATTGTATGAGGTCATTGTTCCAAGCGCCAGGGACTAAATTGCTAGGTTATCTCACAGTTGTAGTACAATATTGTTCTAATTTAAGAATTTCAATCACAATATCGCCTATTTTCCCAGGCTTATTTACGTTAGGATTGTAATAAACATTCATAGCAGTCAGTCACTATTCCTTTTTTAAGTTTAGCACTACCTAAATTGCTAGGTTGTCATCTCACTGTAATACGATACAATATTTATCCAATTTAACAATTCCAACCTCAGTATCGTATATTTTCCCAGACTTATTTACGTTAGTGTAATTTACAAACTTAGCAGTCTCTATTCCTTTTTTGGGTTTACCTAAATGAGAATAGTTAGCACTTTTCAAATGGTAGATCAACTAGTGTTTCTGATAACTGAGTTTTCTTCGAAAGCACTTTAGAACTCAATACATTACCCAAATATAAGGTAATGGGCAACATGCTTAATTCTTTAACACTACCCAATTACATAAATAAATGTTACTATGTTAATTCAGAAAATTGTGAAACGATTAGAAATATGCAAGTATTTTTAGTGAAAGTGAAAGTGTAGAAAATTTGAATCTCTTTCGACTCCTGCCTGTTAAATGTGCACTATATTCTTGATAAGTTTCAGATTATAATTTAGATTATTAAGTGTTTTTTACAGATATTTCGATGTCAACGACCGTGATGGGAATTCGCATTCCCAAAGAATGCGGTCCCGGACAATCGAGTTCCGTAATGTCTCGATTGCAGACTGTATTCAGTGATCGAATGCGAGCAGGTGATGTGCCATCTGGCCTTAACCACGTGTCAAGGAACGGCAAATTTACGACTCCCGATTAGCAATTATGGGGAATATGATTTCGGTACGGTAGCTTGAACGGTATATTTTTTAATGGCAGCTAATGTGTTAATATTTACCTTTTTCTTTGGTGGTCTTGTTATAAAACTTGTAAAATTTATGTTATCTATGTTGTCAATCTGAAAAAAACCATTCATCATTTCACCATTGCCAATTTTACCAATTTAGATTCAAAATCGATTTTGTGCATTTTTCATCAAAATCACTTCATGCATAAGAACGTTGAATAGAATGAAACATTACAGGAAAACGGTAAAGTAAATATTATCTTTACCACCAGTTTTGTTTACCTCAGGAAATGCATTATTATAATGTTCGGGACGATAAGGATCGGAGCATTATTGACAGGGTTATTTCGGATTCGCCCTGCTGTTCGAGGAATACGAAGGCATTGGGTACTTGTCAGGCCGTAGTAGATTTTAGAGTTGCGCTGACCGCACTATGACCGTCATCGATGACAGCAAAATGTATGGATCGTCCGCGCTGCTAAACCAGGCATACGGTCTGACAAGTACCGAATATGACAAAGCCCGTGGTCTAACGAATTTTACATCAACCTTAAGATTTGAAGACACTAACATTATAAAATATTCAGACCAGTCACCTCACCTTGTAGACAAGAAATTATCATAACACATGCCCGAATTAATGACCAAAATACAGTAGAGGGACTTAATCAAATGTACTGCTATCGATTTATCGTGTTGCGCGTGCGTCTGCCATCTGCGCCCCCCACGCACAATGGCGCGTTGATTGCTCCGCAGCTGCGCACTGCCAGGGGATGTGCAGCACCAATAACAGAACGCTATTCGACCCCGCGCAGTGTGGCCATCCAAAGAGATATAAATGTAAATAGATACCGCAAATGTAAACGCGTTTCAAAGTCAAGGGCAAAAAGTGAAAAGTGAAACGACGACTTAACCCAAACTGCTGGATTTGTGGCCAACATTACTTTTTGTAGTTTTTTACTCCGATGTGTTTTCATCAAAATTAATTAATTAATAAACCCTTAATCACCCCGCGCTGGCCCTCACAGCGTAGGGGAGCGTCCCCAAGGTGGCGGATAGGGGAATGGTCGGTAGTACAGCCTAGCTACACTAACCGGCTAAGTCCGATGGACTCGCTGACCAACGACGGGTGTGGTCCTCCAGCATTTTGGGGGTTGTGCGGCGGGTTGACACCTCGCCCACGTAAAACCAATGTTGCTGGTGAAGCGTATCCCGTTAGCGCTTCACTAGCTTGCACAACATCGTCAAGGAAAAAAAAAAACCCTTAATCATCGTACTGCAGGGATACGGGTCTCTCTTCAATTCATATTAGAGCGTATAACGCTGCTCGAATGCGGATTGGCAGAGTTTTCAAGCCGCCCGAAGGCCACCGACGTTGCTTAACTACTGTCATCCATCGGCAACTCCGACGTGTACCGGGTGACAATTTGTAAAAAATACTTATAAGATGTAAATACTTAGCATTAATGAAAAAGTGACAAGTGACAGACTTGTTGCGGACTCTATTTAGATTGATGTCTCTCCACCCAAATATAATTACTACAGGGACGGATCATCCCTATCCCGTAATCATTTTAGGCTATTGTAATTTTGGGTGGATAATTTTGATATTTGAAGATAACAAAACTGCATTAGACTCTGAGGACCGGTGCCAGCAGATTCTTGTTTGAAACCATCACTGGGAAATAGGAATGGAACTGCAATTTTGAATGTTATTTTTTTCTAGCATGACCATCTTTGTGATAACACTAATCACCCTATATATAGCAAATAAATAATTCGAATTTAGTGTTTATTTTATATTTTCTGTTCTTAGAGAAAAAAATAACTATCCCAAAGATACTTAAGGTTGCATAGCTTGTTGGACTATGTTGTAAACCAGTAGGTTACATACAGGCTTTATATTATGGAAGTAAATAAAATAATAAATTATTTTCTTCTTTTTTAGAGTTCCGTACCCAAAGGGTGCCAACAGGACCCTATTACCAAGCCGTCCGCTGTACATCCGTCTGTTACCAAGCTATATCTTTATTTTAAAAATTTATTTGTTTTAATCATCTATTCTCGTCTTTCTACTATACTGCTTTTTATATCAGCTTAAACCTACATTTCTTTATTATTTTGGTTTGTGATTTCAAACTATCTACTTCAAATCGTCTACTTTTTCTACTCTTTTTTACACCACTTATTTGCCGTCCGCAAGTATCTCATCACATTTTTATTGCATTTCCAAGAAACAGGACATCACAGGCGTTGCCATTACGTTTTTTACTGATGTCACATCTGTCAGACATCTAGGCATACCGTCATTATGTGAGGTCTCGCATAATGTAGTGAGTATACAATATAAATTAGGTCCACTTTCATGGACAAAAAATGTATAGATCTTCATTCTTGTACAAAAGACCTCCCCTTAAAAACAAAGTGCAAATGACCCATTTAAAGGGCAACGCACTACAGCAATGATATTGAGACTTAACAATAGACTTTCCCCTTAAAAATAAAACACACATTGTAGAACGGAAACAGGTACGGGTTACTCAGAATTCTCAGAATGTTTGCCTTAAATATTTTCAAGTTGGATATTAAACATCGAGATGTTTCAATGAACAATGTTGATTTTAAAACGGTAATCTTGACAAGGACTTTAAGAAACACAAGGATTATTACGGACTTCTTCATAGCGAGACATATTAATGATACTGAAGAAGAAAAGACACTAATTACTGCTGAATCTTTAATTAAAGATAATATAGTAAATGCGAAAGTAGTATTAGTTCTAAATAGATAGAATATTCTTTATTTTCATTACACAACAAAGTAATATATTAAACATAAATTAATTATAAAAGAAACTACCAATAAGTATATAAAATATAATGTTAATAACTTAGAGACTAGTGCATTGGCAACAAGGCGGTCATTATTGCTGAAAGCAATCTTTTCGAGACAACCTTAGGCTATTATTATCTTTTAATACTTAAAACCGCTGAACCTATTTAGACCCAAAGAGGATATACGATAGTTTTATCGCCGACAATAGGGATAGTATAAAATACAAATATCAACTAATAAGTACAGGTAAACAATAAAAGGATGAGGCTAGCACAGGATTGAGTAAAATGGCGTGAGAAAAATTTGACCTATATCTACCATGTGGATATCATGAGCTGAAAACAAATAAAATCTAGAAAATATATTATTTGTATCTCCAAAGCACAATGAAATAAACAGTTTAAGTTGACTGTGTTGTAGAAATGGGTGATATAAACAATAAAAAATATAATGTATACCAAAACAATGATTCTGGTACCGTAATTAACATACATGACACAACCATGACAATAACTAAACACAAAGAAGGAAGTAATCCCTATATAAATGTTTTAAAAATTTTAGATGTCCACACGACCCACTAACATGGGGTCATGGGAACCGCAGAATTAAAAAGACACCGTCATCTGGTGAATCGCTTACAAATTTTTGACAGAATCAAAAGCAAAGAGGACATGCACCCAAACTTACCCCTCCCGAAAATGCAGGACCCCAGTTTTTTGTATCGTGGGAATGTTCTATGTTACCTGTAGGGTGTGCCACCACCCTTACATTAATTATAAGTGCAATATATTACAATCAGTATTTTGATTCCATTCACGCGTGATTGGGTAATTCCATTCGGGTCTATATATCAAATTTCTTTCTGCTTTAATTGCATAGAAAATCTTCATAACATTTGGGTATTGCATCAGAATCATTATTATTAAATTTCTTATCTACTAGATTATGAGTATTAGACTACGCCATATTTTAATAAAAGCAGTGACAGCTCAATAGATAACTAAATCGTTCAAGAAATGATGTTCAAATACATGTAACCAATCTAAGGTAATCTGTAGTCTGATGGTATTCGTGTATATACATCAGCCAATGAAAGAGATAAACCAGGCCGTAAATATGATTCAACTTTCCTAAATATTGCGGGAAGGAATTTACTCGAATTTTTATTATCTTCCAAATTCCTAATCTGAATAGCAAAATCAGAGAGTTCTGTTTTGATGTCTATTGTCTTCTACTTCATAATAAAAAATGTAGTATTCCCGTATTCTATATTCCCGTGACTCTCATCCTTAGCACTTATTTATTCGAGCATGACATGACTCACGTGCAATATGGGCGTCACGGTTGTTAATACTTAAACGATTACGTTTAAAGTAATTAATTTAAACATTTAGTCCAATTGCATTACTGTGGGAACCTGTATGGTCTAGTAACTTGACCACTCCAGACATACCATTTGCATATTCAATTTCAATATGAACGACACGGACTTAAATCTTTATCACTCTCCACAATCGCATTTCTACAAAGATTCCGGTGCCAATTGAAATCTTTGAAAAAGGGAACTGGATTATAGAATCTTTCGCCATTTATTTTAACAGTGGCCATTTTGCTTTTGTTTCCGAAATGCTGATAATTAGAGTAGATATACAAATCAATAGATTAGATTAGATACTTCAATTAGAGAATGTGCCTGTGAGGGCCAAATAGGCTCTGAATAAAAGCTTTAATCTTTATCAATTTGTAAAAACACTTATTCCTATCACTAAAACCTTTAGTGTGATGTCAAACAGGTAGGTTCGATTTCGACTGAAAGTTCTGTTTCAGTCAAAACCAAAAAACATGATGCGCTTAGTTTCCATACAGAAGGAGCGCGTTATCGTTTCAGATTTATATCTGTAAATGAACAAGAACATATGCCGTAGGGCGGTATAAACAACGAAAGGACATCAAAAGAAAAGTTAGTTGATTAGCTGTTTTGTCATTAATGAGTACAGGTTTAACCAGCTGGATTAAAGGGAATATAACTAATCGAGTTTATTAATTAAATGGGACTTGTGAAACTCGCGTAATTATTAAGGTTTATTTCAGCTTTGACTTTGAAACATGAATTTAGACTTTAATCTTGCTAATGAACGCTGATCATCTCTAAGGTTACCTACACCAGGCCAGTTTAGATTTCTCACGTAGCGTGGTGGTAAAATAGACCTCGTCAATATTACATAAAAAATAATGGAATAGCGAATAACATTTTCACTTCTCATGCTCAGAAAATGCTTATTTGCGCAGGATATAGGCTGCACAAAATCGAATTTTATGCACAAGGGCAAAAACGTATCTACTCATAAATGTATCTTAAGGCAAAGAAAATGAGCCATACAGCCAAACACAATAAAAAGTTCAGAGATAGAATTTGTTATTTTATAATATTTACTTTAATTTATTTGCCTTATGTGTTTTTTAAGTCTTAAAAGATATTAAAATTTAAATTGAAGTACGGTAGATTATTTAATTAATTTAAGAAAATTATTTTATTACAAAATTAATTTAATATGTAGTAGGCTTTATAGGTCTGCAGCCCAAGCCCAATGTCGTAAGATTAAAAAAAAAGCGGCGGGAAACAGGTCTTGTTTTTTCGTGCGTTTATTAATTTATTTCCTCGCAATCGAAGTGAAAAGCAGAGTTTATTACTCGTCCACAAAACCATTTTTATCCTCGACATTACTATCAGCCCGAGCCGAAGTCTCGGATAGAAATGATTCGTTTTGTGCACTTGTTGTAAAATCTACTATTTCAACCATTTACTAGTGTGGCACAAAATAAAGAAGATAACAATGTAAGAAGATTTGCATAGAATGTAAGAAAAAGTTAAAATGATTTTGAACCGAAAACTGATGAGGTATAACAAGACAATAAAACTATCTAAAAATTAAATATGTACATTGGTTTTTGTGATGTTAAAACTTACAAAAGGGATGATATTAAAATTCTAATACAGACTATTAACCAGAAGTTCCGTAAAATCGATTTGTAATTCGTTCGCCATATGTCCATCGGAAACATCGATAACAATTCAAGAACCCTCATACACGATAATGAAACCCAACATAAAGAAGTTAAAAACAGTAAAATTTTCTAAAACATGTGGGCCCTCTACACCCCTGAGGTATAACTAAAATTGTAAGTACGTTTGCCCGCATAACAGTTCAAAGGTGTGTTTTTTATACAGTTTTATTGCTATGGATGTGGTCACTTCTTTATGTGTAGCATTTATAATACCTACTTTTAAGTTAGAATTTACTCATATCGTAGGATTAGAGCAAATTCTAACTAGCCGAGCAAATTCTAGCTCACCGAATGGTTATGATCTAATACTACGATCAACAAATTCCGTACCTTTGTGTCCAAATCTTTTTTGGGAACAAATTTTTACATTGAGCGATTGCACTGGGTGTAATTGTGACGATTCAAAAGAGCTTATATTAGGCCTATTTGAATAAAAATATTTTGAATTTGAATTTGCAGACAACTTTGTCTAATTTACAATAACTATTTGACAGAGACGATCTTAGTTCAGCGATTTGATTTCGGTATCTTTTGAGAAAAGTTTTTGAAAATCTTAATTTCCAGCCTTTATGGCATCAATATTATATTCCGTTCCACTCTTCGACACCATTTTCGCTTGGATTTCCAATGAAATTCAATGATAGTGTTTGTCATACATTAGGTAACAAATTGTCGTGTACTTTATCGTAATAAAGCGATTTGTGGTCAATTCATGTTTCTGTCATTTTAAATCAGACGATTGTTTGGAAATGTGTCAAGTATAGTAGAATGGAATATACCTACGTCCTACCTATTTTGTTAACCGTTTCCAAATCGTCAATTCCTATTTTTTCCCTGTTCTGCTTCAAAAAACATGGGAGGTCAAGCCACAATGTTAAGAAAAAGAAGTGTTGTCATTATTTGTCATTGATTTATTCTTTGTATCCACATCTCCACACTCGACTACAATGATAAATATTGATAAGTATGATTCATGAACACCCAGAACATTGTTATTTGTTTTATTTTTATTACACGTGGAGTTTTTAATGTATATTTCCATAAATCATGTTTTATATATCAATGGTTTAAATTTAACCCAAGTAATCATATTAATATCTTTAAATAAAAACCGGGCAAGTACGTGTCGGGCCACGTATACAATGTAGGGTTCCGTATTGGCTACTCATTTCTTGCTTGCAGATGAGTACAATGCCACATTCTATGACATTTGTACGTTTTCGTCAAAGAAATTTGACGTCGGCTATTACTCGGTAACTAAGTAGTGCCTATACCGTTATAGTTTTCCTTGTAGATTCACTATATGGACTACTACCATGATTTTTTTCAAATTTCTAAACACAAGACTTTCGGAGATAGATGGGGGGGACCACCGTGCAAAACGGAAATTGACACGTTAAATGTAAATAATTCGCAAATGGACCATTATTTTGGAAAATGGTATTTCCACACCCTCAATGTTTTTAAGAGACCTATCTAACGATAACCCAAAACATGGGGTCGGTGCGAAAAAAAAAATACATTTCCACTTTACCTATACCCCAAAAAAAATATTTTTCAAAATTTAGTTCTAGCACTTTGTTACCATTGTTAATATGAGTGTACATACCAAATTACAGCTTTCTAGCATTAAGCGTCTAGGCGCTATACCGCGGACGGACAGACGGACATGGCCAAACTATAAGGGTTCCTTGTAGTTTACTACGGAACCCTAAAAAAGCAGTCTAGTATAAATTAACAAAATTTTGTTTTTGTTTTGTATTTTTTTTTTATATGTCTAAATGATCCACGCTGCTTCTGATCTTAGAATTGTCACCAATGACCATATTACGTCAATGAACAGCTTGAGTTTTACAAAATTTCACGAAGAAGTTTTGAACATAGGACATAGAAGATCCAACACTCACGTCAATTTTTTTACTAATTTTCTCGTCCTTGTACGGTCATAGGTATAACTAGTTTGGGGTACACACCTTGAAGGGAAAGAGGAAAAAACGTCAAGTGAAATACCTCCGGCCAGAACGTCAACATATTGGAATCCTGACGCATGGGGATAGCAAAAACCTCATTTGAATTTATACCATCTTCAGTGCATATGTAATTTGAGGGAACAGCCGGCTGGCAGCACGCGCCGTCGCAGCTTTCGATACGAAACTCCTACGCATCGCATCCATCTTTTGTTAATTTCGATGTGTGCATTGTGATCTAAATCTTGCGGAATGTATTTTGTTGATTTGGTATTTATTATTGAAAAGGTGTCATCTATTCCTGATATCTTTTTATTTGGATTTATCCCTGCAGTGTTATCATCATCTACCTTTTTACCATTCCGTTCATGTTCTATTTTATTTAACTAATATGTATTTCGTTAGTTGAACTGGGACCTCTCTCCCTAAAATGCAAGTAGCAAAAAATTACGTTTTCCGAAATTTGTTTGAGATTTAATCTTTTTATTTGGCAGCAGATGGAGAAGGAATAGGCAATAAAATATCAATGATCTAACAAAATCAAGCCCCAATTCGCAAAAATCTTAAAGAACTTTGATGAACTTTGACACGTATACAAGACCGACCTATGTTATGTATTCAAAATGAAAAAAAAAAACACGTCAACCATTGCGAATCTGTCTCGAGACAACAATAGAAATAGGCTCGTACAGACTTTTGTTCGGCAAGGCTCCCCCAATTTCTTGGGACCCCTTGTAAATGTATACAATATTACTTCTACCGGGCGTCAAAAACCAGCTGGTCTATTGAGCGTCTTTTTTTCAATGGATGACAAAAAATCTTTACTCGTACCACGTGGTCGGAAATTCGACTGCTTTTATAGATAACTACGATAAATATTATTATCTGAGCACTTTCATACCTTGGCACATTATATTTAAATATACTATTACTATTTAAATAGACATGGCTGATCATATAAAATGCTTTGTCCTAACTGACTGATGGTTCAACGTATGTACAGCCTAAACCGTTGATCGTAGAGACCTAAAACTTTGAGGGTGTTCTTTGTATGACGTAGGCATCCGATAAGAAAGGATTTTCCAAAATTTGCATGGGACAGCGGAATACAAGCAAACGAAGCTTGCGACGTTGAGCGGGTTTCGCTAGTGTTATCTTCCCGTGAATCCGCAGTTACTTTTTGTAGAGCAACGTTTCAAAGTGTTAGTGGGCAACATCCGATAACAAAAAGTTATTGAAAATTCGGAAAAGTTGAAGAATTTTATCGTCTTGCATTCTGTTGCCCCACAAAAAGTAACTGCGGTGTAGATGCACGGATACAATGTAATAGCGTATAGGTAACTGAACTTATTGACGTGTGATAGAGTAAAAAATATCAATGAAATGTCAACATTATACCGTAAAAGTTCAATGCAATGTTTAATATACCCAGGAAGGGTGTTATTAAAGACTATGACTGTATACATTAGGAGCAGTTGTTTCACTCGTGTGAAAGTTGTGTCCAGGACGCTCGCGCTCCCTAATTGCATTGGTATTCATAGAAAAGTCATGTTAGATAAGGATGCGACGATTTATCGACAGTTATAATCGATATACTTGAGAAACTATCGTAAATAGAATGACATAAGGAAAAGGAAGGCAATAAGGGAGAGTAGTGGAATAAAAAGAGAGATCAAAATAAAATAGACAATTATAATGAAGAATAAAGTATACGTAAAGAGCAAGTAAACTAGGTGGATCTAAGTCTATTAATGAAATAGATTTGAGGTTAATCACGGAACGATTATGTACCGAAGTTAGTAACGATTGGTTTTTTTTTTTTTTTTTTTTTTTTTTTTTTATGAATTATATATAACGCAAGTTATGATTCTATTAATAGTAGTTGATAGATTAGGAGACGGAAAATACGCTTGCCTAGTTAACTTATAAAAAGGATATTTTATCCCTTATGAGCCTATGTCCTTATGAGCAGGTGAGAACAGCACAGACTGTACATTAAAATAATTTTATGCTATTAAACTCAGAATAAACATTCTATGATTCTTTGCCGGCATCGAAAAAAATAATAATATGACAGTTCCGGTAATTCCTGTCCTTATTAGGTATATCAAAGGTAATTCTATCGATATAACTTTGCCCAACACTGGCTAGCACCTTGCCTACCATCTGCCGATGCACGTGAAATAATTAAGGCATTGAGGGTACCACCCTCCACAGTCGTGGTCGTTTACCCCCAGTAAGGAGGGGTTGGATGGTCAATGTACCCTTGTATTGTTCGTATTACATTCTCTCACGGTGACAATGGTATTCTGTTATCTTATGATTGGGATTTTAAGTACTTCTTTAGGGTCTTGTAATGTGAAATGCGATGATTTGTTTGGATTTATTAGAGATCTTTACTGAGTTCTCAAAATTATAATTATTAGCAGTACCTAATAATTTCATCGAATTTTTAATATTTTTTCGACTTACTGTGGTTATTATTATTATTAATTATCAGAAAACAAGTATCGGAAGCCAAGACTCACTTTGGGTCCCTGAGCCAGCTGAGGAAGTAAGTAAGAAAACAAGTTCCATAGATTAATTACATTAAAATTCATAAGATTAATGTTTACCTGTCGTAAAGACTATGTAGGTACGAATAACATTAGATACATTACACGAAAGAATAGCCATAACAGCTTTAGAGCAAACAAATGAATAACATAGCCGAATCGTTCCCATCGAAATGATTTAATCATCCCGTTTAACAACGTTCAATCATGCGACACTCCTAGACATTATCCTTGAACAAACAACTCTGAATCATCGTTTTATTTTTATATCAAACCCGTTTAGGAAATAATTTTTAGTAGTTAAGCTGATCAATGGAGTCAAAAAGAGGGACAAGTACAAGTAAAACTTTTGAAGATCTTTTTCCAGTAGAAGCCTCTTTTTTTCTTCTTTCAAAATAAAATATATAGGGACAATTCATACAGATTGAGCTAGCCCCAAAGTAAGTTCGAAACTTGGGTCATATTTTTATAACAAATACATATATAATATAGATAAACATCTAGAGGCCAATCAGAAAAAGTTCGTTTTTCATCATGACCCGACCGGGGATCGAACCCGGGACCTCCTGGGTGGAGGTCTGGCGTGGTAACCATTACGCCACGGTGGTCGTCAACAGTGTCATTAACTTCAATCATCATATCATGTCAACCCATAATAATCCCACGGTTGAGATACGGGTCTCCCTTCAATCGAAGGGGATTAGAGCATACTCTGCTACGCTGCTCCAATGCGGATTAGCAGAGATCGGTGTTTTTAAACCGCCCTAGGCCCTAAGGCCACCGACTTGGCTTAACGACAGTCATACATCGACAACGGCCGGGACCGACGGTTTAACGTGCCCTTCGAAGCACGGAATAATATAGTACATTAACTTCAATAGTTTTGAGAAATTCACCGTTAATCTGTCCAATTTCTTTAATCGGTTAATCTAGCATTACACTTTCGCTAATTTGAGCGAAAACGAGGAAAAAGCTACTACACATGGCGTTCTTAAAGCTAGGCCAGTACCAGTGTTAGACAACATTTACTTATTCATGTGTTATCGTCAATCCATTCCATTATAATCATAATCTTTTTAAATCATGAACCATTTAAATCCCTCTTAATGATATTCACTACCATTCATCATTTAGATATTACTGTGGAGATCCAAGGCCGGGAGGCTCACATAGGAATTTTTTGAATGAATCCTCTCATACTTCATTCAAGTTGCGCGGCTAGTTACTTGTTGCGGATGCCAGACCGCCTACTCATATTATAGAGGCAGTTTTATAGTCAGTAAAAAACTTTAAGGTCCGAATAGACCTGCTCTGTAATAGCACGCTGGTAAGCATACTTACGTACTTAATCATAATCTTTTTAAATCAACAACCATTTAAATCCCTCTTAATGATAGTCACTACCATTCATCATTTAGATATTACTGTGGAGATCCAAGGCCGGGAGGCTCACATAGGAATTTTTTGAATGAATCCTCTCATACTTCATTCAAGTTGCGCGGCTAGTTACTTGTTGCGGATGCCAGACCGCCTACTCATATTATAGAGGCAGTTTTATAGTCAGTAAAAACTATAAGGTACGAATAGACCTGCTCTGTACTACTATCATGCTCTGCAGCTGTTCACATTTGCCATCAATAAGTATGTATGCGAATATTAATCATAAGCCTTCATATTTGTTAGCAAAGGGCATGCTAGCAAATACTATAGAAACTCTACCGAGTTAATACGCACAGCTTCGGAAGAATTCGGGCAAGACGCGCGACACTAGCGCTACTATAGAAATAGGGCGGCATGAGGTGAACGATTTCAAAACTTTTGTGCGTTTTGTATGCAAGATGTTAACGCGACACTAGCGCCCCTAGCGGCATGAGGTGAACAGGAGGTTGCCAAGTCATTGTATGAGAAACGTCAAGAGCTGTGCGTATTATATTTCTATAGTATTTGATGCTAGTTTTAAGCAAATCTGTTCAGACGTGCTCAAAGCACGCCCTCTTCCACACGCGCTATACAGGTAGTGTGCTCGGTAATCGAACAGCCTTCGATTTTCGAGCACGCTCGAAATCAGCATGCCTATCACTAGAAATTAATGGATACTACTAAGTAGCATTTGCTCATTAATAGCTTGCTTTCGTGCTATTACAGAGCAGGTCTATCTGTAGCTTTACTGTGAGAAGGCACGTACGATAGACAGACAATAAATGTATTGAAAACCACATGTAATTTTAGTAACGAGAAATACTCCATTTTAAATGGAACCGCAGAAAATTATGTTCCACTTCAATAAGGAGAACGCAATTGTCTACTTGGGTTGTATAACGATACTAGACCGCGGTTTTAGCCGCCATATCCTATAACTGGACTGACATGTTTTATACGTAAAAACCTTTCTTTTGAATCTTAACTGCTGCAACTGCATTAAAATTCGAGTAATTTCTATCGAATAGTTTCATTTTTTTTTCTCAACAGATTTGAAGAATTCTTGTATGCTAAGAAAAAACTGGGCCTTTCCCAATACTTTCCACCAAATGCGACTCTCCATTGCATCCATCCGCCTCCAACCGCTTAACTAAAATCACTTCTCATTGACACAGTCACCAAAATTTTCTTAGGGATTTTGAATATATTTTTGAAAGAAAAATTTCGCCTCCCCTCCCCAGTTGGAATTCGAACCCGCGTCCTCTCGATATCCAGCCGAGTGCTCTTACCCACAGGGCTACCAGGAAGGTTAGTAATGGTCGTGAAATTTTTCATTTCTTTAAACTACAGTTTTCTTTGGGATGACTGACCTCAAAACGTCCTTTGCGTAATGGTTAACACTACGCTAGTAAGTATATACTAAATCTATGGTTACCACCATGCCGGACCTCCACCCAGGAGGTTCCGGGTCCCGGTTGGGTCATAAAGTCATAATAAAAAACGAACTTTTTCTGATTAGCCTGGGTCTTGCTTGGATGGATCTACATTATGTATTTGTTATAAAATATAGTATCGTTGAGTTAGTATCCCATAACACAAGTCTCTAACTTACTTTGCAAGCTTTGGAGGTAGCTCAATCTGTGTGATTTGTCCCTATTTATTTATTTATCCTTCAAAACCTAATTGGGAATCAGATCCTCCCGATAAGGTTAATTCACAAACAGATTACTGGATCCTGACGGGTCCTCATTGTACGTGAGACCTTGAAATACGTTCCAAGGTCTCGAAGAGCACGCAGGATAATCCGCAGAGTTGAAGGTTGGATGACGTATTATTTAAATTTTTATAATACCTAAACTATTCGACTATTTCTTTATGTATATTCCGTCCGTTCCAATTGGTACAGAGTTCCCGTGAAATTCAACGTCTGTTTTTGAACTAGCTCGTAAGTTGTCTTTTTGTAGTAACATAATGTTGTGTTTAATCGCAATATTAATCACATATATAGACAATTGTTTTTAGATTTTGTGCCAATTATATTTATTAGAACGGAGTAATACCTCTTCTTGTATTCTTCTTCTTCGTTACACACGCAAACGTCTTAAATGATTGTATAATCCACCGCAGCTGCGTTTAATGTAAAGCCAAGACTCATCTCATCTATCTATCAATCAACCCATAATCATTCCACTGCAAGGACACGGATCTCCCTTCAATCGAAGGAGATTAGACCGTACTCTGCCACACTGCTCCAATGCGGATTCGCAGTCAGTATTTTCAAGCCGGCTGAATTCCACGACTTGGATTCACGACTGTCATCCATCGACGGCTTAACGTGCTCTCCGATGGGACATTTAATTTTGATTTAAAAATCGGCACGTCCCGCCAAAATCGGGACTTCTGGCAACGCTGTCTCCGAAGCACGTTCAAGCGAAGTCTATGAGCTGGTTCAGACACGGCGGATTCCGCGCGGATGCAAACCGCGCGGTTACAAACGCAAGTGTTCAGACAGGCGCGGGTGGTATTTGCGAAGTGTAGAGTGACAGTCCAATCATGGAAGTCGAGGAAGCAATGGTATACTTATTGCTCCGTACAAAAAAAAAGAAAGAAGAAACGGCAGTTAGGCATCCAATATTACGTGATTGGCTCACCCATGGTCAGTTTCAGACTTTGTATCCAAAATTAAGAACTTTTGAACCAAAATTATTCAATTATTTGAGAATGTCGATTAATAATTTTATTTATTAGAATAGTCTGGACATTAGATGTCCCACAAAGCAGGTCTTTTCCACCTCATCGATGAATAGTTCGGTGTCAAAGCGATCCATTGTCACTGTCCGATACGCGCGGTTTCCGTGGAGCAAATGAACGCGCTCTAGCTACGTCAAGTAAATAGATCCGAGCGGCGACCGCGCGGATTCATTTTCCAGCGGTAGCCGCGCGGATTGTGCCGAAATAAACGAATGATAGGCGCTAATGTAAATAAGATCCGCGCGGTCTAAGACCGCGCGGTTTGCATCCGCGCGGAATCCGCCGTGTCTGAACCAGCTCAACAATACAACAATTAAAATTTTGTGAAATGACATTTTACTATTTTACTGAGCATTTCAGTAAAAAGACGTAATAAACAAGAATATTTGACATCCGCCGGGATTTCGTGGTATCCCTAGGGATTTCACGAAATCCCTAATATTCTCATTTCCGTATAGGTATTAAATTACTTCTACTATTGTTATTTACGTAAAGTTATATGTTTTAGTAAAGTTAAATATCAATATATTTTCTACTCGTGTTCTGAATCGGAAGTCGAAACCCTACGGGAGGCCCGTTTTTAAGTTCATAAAACTTGCCGGTTTTTATTGCTCTTTTTATCAGTGACGTCATCCAGACCACCACATCGACCTTATTTTAAGTATAGTATGTAAGTAGGTACATGATTATAACAATACCTACTAGTAGATGTACCTAATACAAAAAAAATACTGGTGCCTGATAAGTACCGGTTAGCTTGTCTGTCAGAAAAATTTACGAAAAATCATACAAAACCTATAAATCTAAAATTGTATTTGACAAGAGGATATCTGATTAAAAAGTAAATACATTGTACACAATTCACACAGAGCCTGGTCCAAGGGAAGCACAAGGTAATTTTGTCCCCCATGTCAAAAAATTTCCCACGGGGAAAAAAGGAAAGTGACATAGGAAACTTTTTATCGCACGGAATAAGAATTTTCCCATGAGGAAAAAATACACAAGTCAATGGCAGGCAAAAAAAATTTGCCATTATAAAATTTTCGCTTTTAATTTTGTAGGTAGATAGGTACAGTCAGAAGCAAGTTGAGCTTTACACTTGCAGTACAATTTTGGCTCTTATGACATAGAACTTAAGAATGGTACAAAGTCCGATGTGTAAAGGTCGACCTGCTCTTAACTGTACAATCAGCTGCATTATGCATCTATTATTTAATTATGTTATGGAATTGACATTAGTAACCTACTGTTTTACTTTTGTTAACTGAATATTGTAACTAGGTAATTATTTTGTGTAATTCTAGTGTCATAAATTATCTTGATCTAAGTATTTTATAATATTTATATGTAGGTAGGTAGGTATTTTGATTTAATTAAATTAAAACACACATTTTTATCAAATCATTACAAATGTGGTCAGACTCTTGCTTGAGTCAGAGATTCCCCTTAGTTAGGGGCAGATTCTACCAATATTTATTATCTATGTAACCCATTAAGGATGGAACTGGCAGGCAATGAAAACAAGTTGATGAAAAAAAAAACAAAAGACATGCACGAAGATACCTGGCCAGTAAATAAAAAACAAAACTCACTTTCTTCGACGACCAGAGTTGGAATTCTCATTTTGAAAGTTGAAGGAGTCGCCAAAAATCCGATATTGCAAGTCTTCCCCGTCATCAATTTGATATTGCATCTCTCACAACAAAATTATGGTTCGCGATAACGATGACGAAACAAAACACCCTTGTATTTATTTAGTTTTAGAATCATTATGCATTGCACTATTTATGTTACCAACATAATAAATAACCAATTTATTCCCGCCAATAAAACAATAGACAATTTTTTTCTTTATATATTTTTTTTATTTTTACGGCAGCGATCGCGAAGGAATCTCGGCCGTAACGCGCGCGGAGCCGGACTGACTGAACGAACGAAACGTGCCCGAGCGGGGGAAGCGAGTTCCCTCCCCAATCGTGTGTTATAATGGTTGTGGAATTCCATAGTTAATAGTTCATTTTATTGCAGGGATAATAATCCTGGGATATTCATGCAGGTGTTTTATTTATCAATTTACATATTAGACATAAATCTCTATAAACGAAATTTTAAATATTATGTAGGTAAGTACAGTCAAGAGTAGGTCGACCTTTACATATTGGACTTTGTACCATTCTTAAGCTCTATGTCATAAGAGCCAAAATTGTACTGCACTGCAAGTGTAAAGCTCGACGTGCACAAGACTGTACAACCGAAGGAAACTAATCATAGTTACTCTACAGTGCTCTACCTACGTAATCCTACTAATATTTTAAAGGCGAAAGTTATGTGTATGTTTGTAACTTCTTTACGCTCAAATAGCTGGGCCAATATTTATGATATACCTAATTTGGTATGTAGGTAGCTGATACCTGGGATTAACACATAGGGTACTTTTATCCCGAAAAGTACGCGATTCTCGTAGGATCAAGGCTGATATACATGGCGCTGCTGTGCATAAATATATACACGCAAACGCGGTTGTGCGGGTTTCACTAGTATTTCATAATTATATCTGCTTACTTAAATATAACTTACTACATATACATGTTAGTAATCCACGTGTTCTGAGCCTCAAAATATAATACACTAAGATCAGGGGTCGTACGAATGACATCAGACACCGAAACGGAATGTTTGTCCGCCGGACAGACCACTTCCATGTTGATAACGCAGTTAAAAATGCAGTCATTCAATTAAAAACGATATCAAATGTTTGTTTGAACTTTTGCACATTTGGCACGACTGATTCTGCGGTGGGTCCGATAAAGTTTTCATTGACATAGAAGCATAGAACGAAACATAGTACTTTAAATAATAATGTGATATAACATGAAAATGAGAACATTATAGTAAAAGATTTAGTCGCACAGTCGGCCAATGAAAGAGGAGAGCACGGCGCCGTAAATATGATTCATGTTCTGAATATTCCATGGAGGGATTTATAGAATATTCTTATTATACAATATTGGCGGACTTAATGCCTAAATACATTCTCTACCAGTTTTAGTTAGCAATAGTATTAATATGCTTACATTATTAGCATGAATGTTCTAAAAAAATTTAATCTAGCTATACAGGACTTCGTACCGTTCTTTCTGTTCAGTCCTCGTCATAGAACCGTTGTTTCCCTATTTACAACAACCCGTCCATATTACAAAATATACTCAATATTGAGATATTTGTCTGCTAATGTCCATAGCTTAAAGACTTCTGTGCATCGAAATAATATTACTACGTATAGAACGGACACCGCGAACAAAATTTTTGTCCCCATACGTTGAGGCCAATAGACATCAACTCGTTTAGAAACTTGCCGACGCTCATCGTGATTGGTCCTCGGATTTATGTCAAAAAAAAATTTGGAAAATGCCGTCATGTTCAATAAAAACTTGTAAAAACCGTTCAACAGTAAGGAAGAAAGATAGCGGCATGACTTATCATCTTTAAGTATACAAAAAATTAAGTAAAACCAACCAAAACAATTTTTTTTCATTATTTTCTATTGCATCATAATTGCATCCGCCATTTCTATGTGAAAATCATAGATTATCAAAAAGTAATCGTACAGATGGGATACGTAGGTACTAAGCGTAGGTCAATTTTATAATATAATTTAGGTACTTATTTCTGAAAATTTTTTTGCTTTTTTTTTAACTGACTTCAAAAAAGGAGGAGGTTCTATGTTTCATTGTTTTTTTTTTGGAGGTCCGCCGATTACTCCTTCAATTTTGGACCGATTTTCATAATTCTTTTTTTAAAATAATATGTAATTTAAATATTGATTTTTTAAACTATATTTCCAAAATATTTTTATATAGTAAGTAAAAAATACGTAAATGTGGATAAAGTTACTAAGTAAAAAAAATAGTTTCTAGAAAACAAAAAGATGGAAAACGAAACAGCATTTTAAATTTCGACCAACCATTTTCGAACAAATGAAATTCGGGCAAACAAGTTTCGGAGTAAAGGTTACCATTCAACAAGAGGAGTTGTCTTGTCTGGCAGGCGACCGTCTCCTAGTATTTGAATATATTACAAAATACTTCAATATATAAATAGCTTCGTTTTGATTTAATCTCAGTTTATTTTTGACTAATATTAAGTTAAGAACAAAAATGTAATGTAGCTTCCTACCTATAAAGCTAATATTATACCTATTTTCTATTAAATTTATTCTATTAAATAAAATAAAATATTGTAATAAAATAAAATAATCAGTTAGATGTCCAATAGGCAGAATATAAACAAAGTGTCGCCCCTGCGTAGTAATGTCATACTCTATGAATCGGTTGGGGGCGGGGCCAGGGAGGGGCGCGCCCCGCACGGTCGAACGCGGCGCCAAAATTTGAAGGCGCTGTCATTTCTATACGTAGTAATATTATTTCGATGCTTCTGTGTAAAAAAATTACGAGACCATATCCTAAACAAAATCACGTCGGCTATTTTTAAAGCATAAAATTTTCTAGAAGCCTAGTCTGTTCTCCCTTCAAACTAGTTCAAACTAGGAATTTTCCTCAAATTTTTTCGTGGTCCTACTATTCTGTTCTACATAGTAGGACCACGTGGGAGAACTGTCCCACGATGTCCTACTATTTATAAAATTTTATGATTATTTCGCAATGTTTTTAAAATGGATTAGGAATCTTATTTCAAACAAAAATAAATAAATATCCTATGCGTGCTAATAAAGCAAAATAAAATAAGAATACTCACTCTTGTTTGACGATAACATAATCTTCTTCTGCTTCTGTAGAAAGCTTCGCCCGCAAAGCCTTCAGTTTTTCTATCTGAATTTGCATGAATGACTTGGTCTCATCCTCTTCCATACTATCCATCCTAAAAATATTATTAAAGTTTAATTCCAATACTTAACAGACTCAAAAAGATTTCGCAAAAAATCGCAAGGCACCGCCTTGGATTACATATATATCGATGCCTTGGATAGATAAAAGTGGAAAGAAAGGAGGCCAACCTGCAGTACCTATATAACAAGCCAATAATTTAAGGACTAGCAAAAAAAGGTCCAAAATGACCGATTGTAAGATTGGGCCCTTTCCCATGTAGAACACGATGAGCTATTAAAAAAAAATATATTATGGACGGTCAAATCTTCCACAGAAGAAAATATGTAAACCATTAAAAAAAGATAGAAATAAGTATAAGATTTACAAAGAGCTTCATTGATAACTAATAAAAACGCAATATCAAACCAATTAGATCAAAATAATAATCCAAGAGCACCAAACGTCAAAATTCCAATACCGATCGATCGGGATAATTTAAAAGTAAGCCTGCAGCAACGTTACTTTGATCTGGATTCAACATTAGTCATACAGAATAATAATTACATGAATATTACATCCAAAATCAAACTGGAAATACGAGATAAAGGTATATAGATTGTGCCTAAATAATATTGGAAAAACCAATTCTTAGAATAAGTAAATTCAGTTAACATCAACCTGTTCAACACCCACATTATATGCTTACGCCAATAATGTTAAAGGTGGTAGCCTGTTTGCAGCTTAGTCAAATAAAAATAATAATGGCTACTAACTCCACTTGATATTCATCCATCAGCTCTACCAATCCGCATTGGAGTAGCATGGTGGAGTACGCTTTAACCTTCTTCGATTGAAAAGCGACCCGTATGACTGGCAGTGGGATGATTATGGGTTGATATGATGATATTGCATCATTTGGTTCTATTTTTACATGTGATGTGAAATTCAAAATGTATACATCCAATATACATTTTTGAATACAGTAATTTTTTGCAAGTTTACGCTATTGTTTTCGTTTCCTCATTAAGGTTTAACAAAAGTAGAGATTAAATATTCGATGCGTTTCACACGCAATCTGCCTTATGTTTAAATTCCAGGCGAAATGTAACTCAATTACCTACTCGATGCTCATAAGCGAAAACATCGCCAGATTATTGGGCTCACTTAAATTCCTTTTGGCGCAACAAATTTTTTTAGATGATTATTTTAGCCATCATGAAACGAAATTCCGAAAATTCGGACTGACGTTTTGTTGAATTCGAACCAGTTTTGAACTTTATTCTAACTAGTAATGTCTTTTTTGACAGGACTGCGGTTGTTTCGGATTGACACAACATGGTTTCATGGTAGCTTCCCGATTTGGACCTCCAAATCTCGTTTTTTTGGAAGTACCAATAACCAGTCGTGCTTTGGAAGACTTCCAGAATTCGTACCTATAATGTGAGCAGTGTATGTAACCAAGCGGATAAGAAGGTAATTAACGGACTGCTCCCTACAAATACTGGTATGGATAATCTTTAGCGTTTTCGGATTTGTGTATACTAGCGGACGTCCAGGCAATCCCATTTCCGGTGTCATTTTCGGGATAAAAATTTATTTTCTGTTAATAAAACAATCTTCTCAAATCCTTAGGCTTATGTAGCAAAGCCCTCCATGAACTAAGAAATGGGATAACTGTATGTGACGATATTATAAGGAAGACACTTGATTGATGCATGTAAAAATCGTCTTCTACCGAGCCAAACAGTTTGGTCTAATCATCATTCAATTGAAAGTTCAATTATCACCATCAGGACGACCTAAAGAAAGACGTAGGAAGCCGCTGAATGCAGGTCGCTGCCAATTGGTCATACTGGATGCGTTGCGTTGCGGACATAGGACATCCTTTATGGATAGGTTACTTCAGCCGCTCGCACTGTGTAACCTATCCTTAAGGATATCAGTTGAAGTGACAGTAGACAGCTACTGTGCCTGTGTACTCGCATGACAGTAGCTCGACTCGCCTCGCTCAGTCACACCATGCAAACTGCTGGCGTCGCAGTAGATAGCTACAAAACAAAAGAAACAAAAAACACTGTACCCGGCGTGGGTCCGAGCGTACGAGCTACTGTCATTTCGCAAAATCGTGCGAGTTGACGGCCAAGTAGCGTGCAAGCCGATGCTTGTGGCGTGGTGGGGGAAGGCGAGTGGCGAGTAAAAACATAAATGTAGTAACGCGGACGCGAGCAACTGACCCACTCGCACTGCTCGCACATGACAGTTACTCGTATGATGCGGTCACACGGTGCGAGTATCTGCACCTCAGTAACTGACTAGGTCAGCTCGCATGCCAACTCGCACTGTGTAACTATGAATTCCTATCGCCTAGCAAGGCGAGTCGCCGCCGCCGTCACTGGAATGAAATTCATGTCGACTCGCTAGGCGAATTGATGGCTCTCGTGGCACTGAACGGTTTTAATTAGTGTCCATTATTGGTATCGGGAAAATGTTGTTTTCGTTGCTTTTATTGACATTCGGAACATTTTGTGCTTTTTATTTCCCGGAAATAGTCAAGATTTTGTTTATCAACAATGTAAACTTTAAAGGAATGGTAGTTTTTTTTTCTCGTTCATCATCAGTGTTGGAATAGCAATATTGTTATTAATAACCAATTCACACACGTTTTTTTTTCTATTATAGATTTTGACACTCTTATTTGCAGAGTTGAAACGGATAATCATCGGGTAGTAGAGCCTACCAAAGTCAAGTCGTAAATAGAGAATAAGTAGGTAGGTACCTACTAGGTACTTATTTCCGGCGGGGTTGCGTATCATATCACCAGTGCTCGCAACCCCGCCACTGTGAAGGTGGAGAAGGTGGCAGAAAGACGGGTTTTTAGTCGGCCGCTGCCCGACAGACCCCCGTCGTCGGTTCCCCAAGTGGCGGGACATGCAGTAATGCATTTTCCTGATTTTAAACAAAAAAAAAGATAAAAACTTAGGTACTAAGTATTTAATCATCAAAAAATTAGGTATTATGTAACCTAACGACCAACTAGGTAACATTGCCTAAACGGTAAAACCTATACATCACTATTTTACAGCGCAAACCGCGAAAGAACTCTAACAAATCAAGCGGAGTTCTGCTGACCTCATTACAAACGATAACGCGAGATTAGTTAAAAATAACCTCTCCAGAGATCGAAAAACAGGTAGATAGTCATAGATAGTACTAAAATGCATTAATTCATATATTATTATAGAGGCAATGACTGAATCATTTTACAACAGGTTTAGATCATTATTGCATAATCAAACGGTCGTCCGCCAATTCGACATTGAACTTACTAGTAAGTACGTATTGCATGTATCTTGGAACGGAATACAAACAATGATGATGAATATACACCTATTTTGCTACGAATGACTATTTTACGCGACTTCGTTTGTTTTCCTATTACCATAATGCCAAAAATAAATAAAAATCGTTTAAATATAGAATCCGTTATTATTCGAAGATCCAAATTCGAAGTAAATACGTTGGTCAACGGTGTCTAATCTGAAAGGGATTCGGAATCTAACAAACAATCAACTCCACTTGTCATTTAAAAATACACTACCTACAAATAAAATAAATCTGAGAAATAAATTACTTACATTAATAAAAGAATAAACCATGATAGATGTTACGGAAAAAGGAAAGTGAGATTGTGGTTATATTAGTAATGACGACATTATTGATCGTCCACATACCTTGAGCTCTCATTACTCTCCATATATTTGCCGTCTTGTAAAAATAAAGGTAAAAATTAAAACCGTAAACAATAGATACACTGTATCGATTAATATATTACTTTGGATTGCACATTAATTTAGTAAAATAAATAAAAACTTTTCAAGTCATAACCACAATACGTTAATATTCGTTACAATCAAAACGCGATGTCAACTGTCTCTGTCACCTGAACGGAAAATTGCGCGTGTGGAAATGAGATAGACAATAGGTACCGTAAATAGAAAACGCTCCTATCAATGGACGGAAACGCCATCTTGGACAGAAAATATTTGTTTATGGTCAACAATGTTGCCAGGATAAATCATTTGATATTAGTGAGAAATATTTTTTCAAAATAAGGTAGACCAATTTTTATATATATTTTTTTGTAAATTAGATAGATACCTATCTCATAGGACAATGTTATATCGTTTAGAAATCTACTCTCCCTTATTATTATTAAAATTAAATTATGTATTACATAGTTTACATAGTTTAAGATATTAAAGAGCCATTACGAACTCAAATTCAAATTCAAAATATTTTTATTTAAATAGGCCTAATATAAGCTCTTTCGAATCGTCACAATTTTTTTCTACCACCAGTCCAGTCAGACGGCAGATTTGTGCTAAGAAGAAACTGGCAAGAAACTTTGCACTGTCACAGATATTATAATACTTAAAAAATAACCTAATGAGGTTAAAAACTGCCTTTTGCTCACTTCAGATGTCGCTTTGTTGACTGTTCCAAACATTTGACAGCTAGCTGTCATTTTCCATACTATTTTTGTAAACATCATATTTGTTTTCTAAATAATTCCGAAATATGACTCATTGTGCAGCTATCGATTGTAAAAATGTTCCAATCTATTTATTTTCCAAAGAAATAAAACGAAGAAAACTGTGGGAAAAGGCTCTTCGAAGGAAAAATTGGAAATCCAGTAAATGGTCGAGGTTATGTGCTGCCCAATTTAGATCTGAAGATTATAATATTAAAAGTAATTAACAGACAATGAAAATTTATACCGAACATTAAAGAAAAGTGCTGTGCCCTCTATATTAAATCAAATCTGTTAACCTACTAGCACAAGAACGCTCAGATCGATTGCTAAAAAGAAGTTGCATGAAACGGTGTATTGAAACGTCTCGTGGTGATCCAATTCCAAGACCTAACCGGATCCAAACTCAAAATGAATGTGATGCTAATGAGACTTCTTTTACTGATCCTCCTGGGTCTAGCGGGGTCCAAACTCAAAATAACTTCAAAAACATGTTTTGTGTCATATATGCTGTAATTTTAGAGTGTATTATATAATACTCATAGGTATAAGAAAATAAAACTATATAATAGGTATTAATTTTGTTTTATTACACTGTCATAATCAAAAATCATAATTTTTATACAGATATTTGTTAAAATTAGTGGTTTAAAAATAGGTTTAACAAAAACTTTACAAAGGTAATACTCATAAGTATAAGAAAATATTTCCAAGTAATCATGGTCCATTTCAATAGCATATGGATTGGCAGGTTTGATTACTTGGAAATAAGCCATTTTACTACTAGTAGTACAGGAGAAACTGCTAGGATTTTGACATATCCTTCATAATTGTCCATTATATTTTCCTGGTAAAACGGGATTGCATCGGGGAATTATAGAATACTTTATTCGGTTTTTTAAATGTCATCAATTGTTCTGTGCACATTTTGTACAAAATTATAGTTTTAGTAGGCACTATATCTTCTATGCCATGGAGAACTGTAAAAACATGCTTACAGTGTGCTTCTACTCCTTTTCCAGTTGCACATTCGCAGTGACTCCACTATCATGCCACTATTATCCATTTTTAACAGAATGATATTTAAAGAAGCTTCTTCATTTGGGCTTTGCATTGCGCATGGAAATAAATTTAACTTTCCTCAAAGGCAACTCTCACGGTTATTAAGCTTCTCTTTCATACAGTAGTATCTCCCGTTCAATGTTGCTTGAAATCTGAAACAACATGTATGTCATTAAATGTCTAATTCTATCTGAAACATTAAAATAACAAGGAACAATAAGGAAATCATGAATGTATGGTTTGTTACCTGTCTGCAAACTCTTGAATGTGTAGTTTATAGAGTGGTGGAAGATTATTGCTGGAATTAATATCTCTGAACTTATCCATGGTAGAAATTTCAGGAATATCATCCTCAAGTTCGTCTTCAACTTCGATGAGGTAATTTCCATCGTACGCCTCCAGTCTACAAAAAGAAATTGAAATAAATAAAAAGAACACAGCAAAACCTACAATTCACAATAATGCCTGTAAATTATTTACCTTTCGATTTATAAGGCTTTTTTGCTAGTGGTCTTGGCTTTCCGTTTCCGCAGTTCCTCCTTCAATCGTAATTACACTCCAGGTCGCTTACATTTCTATGATTTTTAGCAATTACTCTCACATCAAACTTAAACAATGAACCAATATGGCGGGTCTTGGAACAGTCAACAGTGACGCCACCTACGATGAGCTTTGAGTTTTTAACCTCATTACATTACGTGAAAAAAATAATTCTTTTTACTAAAAGAAGGAGAGCAAGATTTTCATACTTCTATGAGTCAAGTCGCTTTAAGGGGCAGAGAAATGAAATGAAATCTTTTTTTTTCTGGTATCTAATCCTAGTTTTTTTTTTAAATTAGGCATAATTTTATTTATTGAGTCAGAATTTTTTTCTTTATATCTTTTTTTTTAGCTTTTTCCACAGAAGTTTTTAGGCAACTAGCCGTTCATATTTTGAAATTGATTTTTTGAAAGAAAAATTTCACGCCCCAGGTGCGATTCGAACCCACGATCCCTCGATATCCGGCCGAGTGCAATCCTTCTTTTTCGTTTAATTTAACTTTCTTTTTTTTTATAAAAATAAGTCATTGCAAAAGTGATCGCTGCCACCACAAGTTCGTCGTCCGCCATGTTTACTAAACCGGCATAGACTGGCACGTTCGCCAAGCGTGTGGATACCGCGTTTGTGGCTGCGTACACACCGGCCCAGCGAACGCCATCGAATGGGTTTCGTTGGTCCTGTCTGGACGGTTTAACTAACGCCAACGATCGTTCGCTAGCGTGTGCCGGCGATCCCCCCCCTTGAAGGCTGGATTAGGACCTAAACCAGTTATCAAGGGGGAAAAACGCTCGGATCGACGCTTCCCGGTGACTGACCCAACAGTAAGGCCATATATATTTATTATCATTATCTATATATGGCGCAGGTTGAGGGCCGCGAGAGGCGCCCGCAGCGGCCCGCCTGTGGGCACGCTGCGGACGCAGTTCGCGGAGCTCAGCCGACGCAACTTTTCCTTTATGTTAAATATTTATTTATCCTTATATATTTATTTAGATTTTAATATTTTAAAATTAGAAGCACGGGCAGTCACGGGGAAGTTAGTCGATCCAAACTCTTTATATGTTTTATGTCTTGTGCCGCTCGGAGGAGGACAATGGAGAACATTGTCTTCACCCGAGCGGAAGTAAATTCCTAGTTTGTAATTGTGTTGTCCAATTTGATGCCTCCTTATGGAAACAACAAGTACCCGGGGATAGTCATCCCCGGAGTTTAGACCCGGGCAAGGAGTTTTACTCGAGGCTCGCACGCGCCGTATGGCGCATGACACCAGAGTCAGAGAGCCGGCGATCCGAAGCGTGGCGGTAACATCAAAGGAATCAAACCATTTGATCGAACTCAATGTGGACGCTCACGTAAACGGTCACGAAGCCAACGAACGAAAGCTCAGTTGAAGCGAAAGAGTATAGCAAGCGTGCAGATGTCTAATATAATAAATAAAATGTAAAAATATGTGGTTATCCACCATCTCCGTTTTGGTTTAATTTTTCTTGTCCTTGTTAACTCGCTATAGAATATAAAACTAGCAATTATAATTACTTCGTCGTCGTTCATGATCAAATAGCGAATGCGAGCCGGAATCAGGTACCAACGAGTGATTGCTCGAACACCAAATATATTTGGACGTACTTTCGAAGGCCAGCGAGCGTGCGGCAGCCAACGCGAAATATCCTTCGATGACGTTCGTAGGACCGGTGTGTACGCAGCTTTCGGTGATTGTGATCGGTGTTTGTGGCGAACAGCAAGCGTGTGGAGGCCCCATATGGCTAGCAATACATGCATTTTTTTTGTACTTTTTCCTGTGTGTAATGGAAATAAAGAGTATTCTATCCTCAGAATAATAACTAAATTCTATCTATCTATCTATCTATCATTACACAGCATTTGGAAATTGCACTAATTTAAAAAATATGTTCGAAAAATCATATTTTTTTATAAATTAAGCAATTAATCTTAAAAACAAATAGAATAGGCACCTAAAAAGTACATTTGGTAATTCAAGAACCTGGCAAGAATGAGGCTGCAAAAAAAAAAAAACTTGATTGTCTATTCTATGACAGAATGTCAAATTGACATTGTCATTAAACAAGTGTTTGTGCGTGTTTTCGCGGGAAGTTTTCTTTCGTTTTCCATGTCAAAATTGTTAATAAAAATAAAGTAATAAATTCTATCCATTTTTCACTTAGATTTACTGAATAATGAAATTCCGAGCTGTGATGGTTGATGCTGGGCCGATGAGAGAGTTTACAAGTACTAAAAACAGTCATTAAAATGCTTGTTGACTTTTTGTGCAACTTTTTCATGAATTTTCTTCTTTCTTCTAAAATTTACAGATATTGTAACAACGATATCGAAGCTATCAAAAGAGTGTGTACTAAGAATAGCAAACGATCAGCTTTACTTCATTGTGAGTGACGAAAACAGTGGACCGGCTCCACCTATATTGTGGTGTGAAATACCTCGTGCAATGTTTTTTTCTGAATATCAAATGGTCGGATTGGATGATGAGCATCAGGATATATACTTGGGAGTCAGTTCAGGTAATTGGGTTAAAGCATTCACTCATTCGAATCGTCACGATTTTTTCCTATCACCAAGAAATTTATTTCTACAAACTTACAAGTACCTAGTTCATTTACAATGAGATATTAGAAAATTTATTACATCGACGCTATTCTTCCTCTGGAACATACAGTTGTAGTATGTTTGTTAAGTATTCTTTTGTTGTATAATTATCAGTGTTGATATACTCAAACTCTTCCTTCTTGCCGCTAAAATGACTCAGTCCAAGGGTTGTATTGTGGGTCAGAAGATATGAATCTATGGCTGTTTTTGTTTAGGATTACTAATGTGACTACTAACAAATGAGTTATTTCATAAACCTTATCTTTGTGTAGGATTGGCCTTTTCACTATTTTTAAAATAATAATATTTTTTTGAAATGAAATGATAAATTTTTGAATACGTTAATATAATCATTCAGAAATATGTGACAAATCAATTTAATATTGTTTTCTAATGTATTTTCAGCTAATTTAGCAAGATCTCTGACTACATTGAAATCTGCTAAATCACTTAAAATCAAATTAACAAAAAAGCAGTGTCCCTGTCTCACATTGGATATAGAATCGGTGAGAATTATAAAAAGTAATATTACAAAACAGCTGGTAGTGTTTAAACTTTATTTTCTTTTGAATACTTACCTTACGTTTGTTTGTTTCTTTCTTCGTTTGTGTACGTACATTGAACGTTGTCATAGCTAATGTCTTGTGTCTTATATACTGTTCTGAATAAATGTTTAGTTTTCTTCGCCAGTTAGATATTACGTAGTGAAAGAAAAGTTCACAAACTTGATTTATTGTAACACATAATGACGGTACCTACTTATTAATACTTATGCAAATACCCAACTTTTTTATGAATGCTATTATTTTAAGGGATTCTTCTGATGGTACTCTAATTCTACACTAGGGAAGTTGAATGTATTGAAGTTAGGCACTCGGAAGACAAACTCGAACCTTTTTTTTTCTTTTGAACAATCACTTTACCACCTACCATCAGTTCTGACAAAGGAAAAGTGAAGTCTAAGTAAAATGGAGAGACTGTCCACTCTCATTTCCACTGTTCATTCTCATTCCACGGTCGACTCCATACACAGTACCATAATAAAATCAAGACGACAGTACCATAATAAAAACAAGATGTTATGGTTACCACGCCAGACCGCCACCCAGGAGGTCCTGGGTTCGAATCCCGGTCGGGTCATGATGAAAAACTAACTTTTTCTGATTGGCCTCGGGTCTTGGATGTTTATCTATTAGTCTTTAGTATCCCATAACACAAGTTTCGAACTTACTTTGGGGCTAGCTCAATCTATGTGATTTAAGTTCCGAACTTACTTTAGGGCTAGCTCAATCTGTGTGATTTGACCCTATATATTTAATATAAAAAAATTATACAATCCTACTTCTTACTAATATTATAGGCGAAAGTTGTGTGTATGTTTGTCTTCACGCTCAAAGTACTGGGCCAATTTTTATGATATTTGGTATATAGGTAGCTGATACCTTGGATTAATACATAGGGTACTTTTTTTCCCGAAAACTATGCGATTCCCTTAAGATTTCTTCAAAATTCTGATATAGATGGCGCTGCTGTGCATTAATTAATACACGCAAACGAAGTTGCGCAGTTTCACTAGTATGTGATAAGGCGAAAATTAATATAAAATTTAAAATTTCCACAGCCATCAATAACATCCCAGCAAACAAGACAAGTGACACATGATATACCAGTAGTTGTTATACCAAGGAAGATGTGGTCTGATTTCCACGAGCCCAAGGTTCCTGATCCTGATGTGAGATTTTTATATTTTACCGTTTGTTATCTGCAGACCGCTTCCACGGGAGTAGACTTCATGCAGTTATTGTTATCTCATGAAAAAAAAACTCTCATGATCGTGCGATTTGACACCATTGGATTTCACGTATTTTTTTTGGCGTCAACTCGCACAAAAGGGATATGTACTCGATGACTCGCACAAGAATACAGACTCGATGACTCGCACTACGAAAATCTGAGTCGTCGAAAACGTCAAAGATTTTACGACGTCACTGTAAAATAAATCAAAATGTTATAATAATTTAATTTAAATATTTTTTATCTGGCAGTACGTTGTGGGTGAATGGGAGTTGACAACATTTTTTTTTTGTAAAAACAAGGTGTCAAGTCGCACGATCGAACGACGAACACAAGTTGCACGATTATTTAAATTTTAAAAATCGTTTTTTTTTTGTAAAATCAAGGTGTCAAGTCGCACAATCTTCCCAGACAACGAATGAACTCGCTTCTCGTAGCTGGAGATGACAATTTTATCTGTGACTTTGCTAACTTTAATATATTTTTTCCTAAATATGTTGAAGTTCTGTATTTCCACCAAAGCGGAGAGGAGAGATGTCAAATTTTTCTATAGTTCTATATAAAACTTGTTACTTACTTGAAAAAAACGGGCGCCGCCGAGCGGAGTTGTATAGAAAAATTTGACATCTCCTCTCCTCTCCGCTTTGGTGGAAACCGGGCCTAACACCTGGAGAGTCGCTTAGGAGCGCGTCGCGTAATGATTTCTTTATTTTTATATTCATAGTCATACTATGGTTCTATAGTTGTTAAATAGAAATTCAAAAGTGCCTATAAGAAGACTTATCAGAATAAACATTTTTATTCTATTTTATTTCACTTATTAAATAAAATATTGCAATTAGCTTTACAGAAAATACTTTTCCATGTCAAAATTTTTTTTAGCCTAGCATTTAGCTGAATGCCTGAATAGCCTGTTAAACACACAAATCATTTTCTAGGTATCAATAGAACTTCCAGCATTGAAGCAGCTTCGTACAACAATAGATCGAATGAAGACCATGGCAGCCGAAGTTATGATATGGGCGTCAGCCGAAGGCAGACTGACTTTACAAATTAAGACTGATATGGCTAAGGTGTCTACCAGGTTCAAAGATTTGCGAGTGGAAGGATTTGGAGGTGAGATTATTTTTTTATTATTATTATTAACTAGCTTTTCCCTGCGGCTTCGCACGTGGTTAACTTTATGACATAGATTTCGTCTTACAACAAAACAACCCATAGCGCGACTTGTGGCGCCATCTGTTGGCCGACTTCGCACTTGCAGCAGCGCCATCTATAGTAGAAAAAATAATTTCCCATTGGAATATTGACATACTTTCACGGGATAAAAAGTAGCCTATGTTGGGCTCTGTACCTCTGACAATATGTATACAAATTTTCATAAATGATCGTCTGATTAGCCGTGAAGGAATATTAAACAAACTCACTTTCTTATTTATAATATTTGCAGGTCCAATAGAACATTCAGATTCAGAAACAGAGACACAAATGAATGAAGATATGTCACGAGTGTGTTACTGTCGTGTAGATGCAAAAAAACTATCAATGTTCCTTAGCGCAGACCAAATATCACATAACAGAACTGTTTGTAGTGTTATACATAAGAAATTAGTGATATTGTGCTTACAGACCGAAGAGAATGTGAAGCTACAGTGTTTTATTACAGGGATTGTGTATTAATTAAGAAAAAAGAATAAAATATTATAGTAAACTAGTGAAACCCGCGCAACTTCGTTTGCGTGTATTTATTTATGCACAGCAGCGCCATCTATAGCAGATTTCCCAAATCCTACGGCAATCGCGTACTTTTTGGGATAAAAAGTACCCTATGTTAATCCAAGGTATCAGCTACCTACGTACCAAATATAAAAATTGGCCCAGCAATTTGAGCGTGAAGTAACAAACATACACACAACTTTCGGCTTTATAAATATTAGTAGAATTTCTATTGAGAGTTTGTTGATAGACAATCAAATTTGGTCCACCATATTCGAACATGTAGAGCACGGTGCGCCGCACTTATTTATTTTCTAAATTCTTGAATACAACATACTTCTAAATGCAACAAACTATTACAGGTAAATACGACATGCGCAAACTATTACAGGTAAACACGACATGCGACACTTACGACGCAGGGATATGGTGCGGTCGGAATTGTTTCTATCATCGATTAGCATTTTTATTTGTTCGGTTATTATATTACCCTCTTTACTAATAAAATTAGTATTACGAGTATATAGTTATTCACTGTTGTCTTTCTTGATGAGAATTAAATGAAGTGTGAAAGTGACAAAATACACGCATTACACGTTTATTAGTAAAGGGGTATAATTTTAATGACAAACATTTTCAACACATCATCTTTATTATTATGAAACAAATTATAACTGATTTTAATGTCTTCTTTTAATTATAAATCAAAGTATGAAAATACTGAGTACACATCAGATAATGTTTAAATATTGGGATCACCGCTGGAAGCAGACCAGTTCCGGTCTGGATACGTTCCGGAGAGGACTATGTCTATGGACTTCTTGCGGCTGATGATTATGATTGAATGTAAAATCCATTCTGATACGATCCATACATTAGTACAGATATATTTCACGAAGAGCGTTCGGTTATAAATGTAAGGCGTGGACATGGTTTTAGTGCGTGATCGATTTTGCGAGCGTTTCCGAGGTTACGCGCACTAAAACAGTGCATGTGTACGTTACAACATTCATAGGCGAAAGCTCTTCGTGAAATGGAACATCTGTATCTGACTATACGGCCTTGTCTGTTAAATCCGACTTGTTTAGAAGGCAATAATTAAATTAATTGTATGTCAACTGGAACGATCTTTCGTTATCTCTCCTTAGCGTGTCATGAGTTGTTTTTAGTTGATCCAACTTTGTTGATATTTGCGCTATAGAGTTGTCCACCCACTGCATTGATGACATGTGTGCGTTCAGTATACGGCCGATTTGAACAATCTGAAAAAAAATTAAAATTATACATTTATTTGTTGACTTGAAAAAGTCATTGAATATTACTGTTTTAGAAATGTCCTTCTCCTCTCGTGGACCAGCAAAAATGGACCAACGAATTGATTTCCGAATTACCTAACTCCAAATGTAAGGTACATTCCACGAGTGAAAATCGCCGTGTGGACACATTCTAATACAATATATAGAATTAGGTGGCACGAGGATATTATCGTCGCGATTATCTCACTCGTGGAGTTGATCCCTAAAGGTGCTGCTTCACGCCGAGCATTCGCGTGTAATGTAACATTTTAGATTCGACTTTGAGCTTTGCATTACAATACTACCCTGACTGACAAGCGTTCGCCTCCCTCACTGCTGTAATGCTCGAATCTGAGCGTTACATTACACGCGGCTCCCGGTGAAGGAGCACCTTAAGGTTCAACGCTATACTACTACTTAGGTTCTTTGTTGGTTATACGAATATTCGCGGATGAACTCGTAAAAATTTAATTGAAATTGAATTCGGAGGTCCTCAAAATGTAGAACTGTCCCAGTCATGGGCCACCAAAAATGTATAAATATTCGTTTTTTTTAAATATTAAACAAGCATACGGCCCGCCTGATGGTAAGCATCACCGTAGCCTATAGACGCTTGCAATATTGGTATCACTAACGCGCTAGTAAAGATTACTTACGGGATCATTACTATCCTGACTTCTGTTTGTCTCGTTCAAATGTTCTATAACCTCCTTCAAATCTTCGGACATTTGCCGCAGTTGGGAGTCTAAGTTTTCTGCCAACGAATACCTGAATATAAAATAATGAATAATAGTTTATTTGACATAGACACAAGTTTACATTTCATACAATATTGTTCACGACCTCCGTGACGTAATGGTTACCATGCCAGACCGCTACCCAGGACGTCCCGGGTTCGAATCCCGGTCGGGTCATGATGAAAAACGTATTTATTTATTTTATCTTATGCCTATATTAAAAAGGCCTCCACTCAGCATAAGGTGTTGAGAAAAAACTGTCTATTATGCTAGAGACACCTAGGCTATTACGACCTATTTCTGGTGGGACACATTCCGTCTTGGCGCAATTTGTTAAAACTGCTTCCAACTCTTTTATCTCAGTAGGTCAACTTTCGAGAGGATTGTACTAAGTTGAACTTATTAGTTCAACGATTGAATTGACCAATTGAACTAGAGAGAACTGGGCAATATTACGATATTGTATTGTGATGAAATAATGATGTAAGAGTGGGGTGCGATGCGGCTGCCGGAAAGCAGGAATTGCCTGCTCCAGTCTCTGTTGTGTATGCTGCGGCTTATGCACTAATGGAGCCCCCATCGAAGACACCGTTGAAAACGATGATGATGATATTTTAGGTTTAGAGAACAATTGGGTATACTTAAATGATTATAAAAAAATATATAAATAAGAATAATACATACATGTGTTCTCTCTCCGGATCCCGCATCCTATCCGAAGCATCTTCTAGAAGTTGTTTCTCAAGAGGCGTCAATAAATCTTCCAACTCCTTCTGCTGTGCTAATACAAAATCTAGCTCGTGTTCTAAACTCTGCTGCTCATTTTTAACAGTTTGTACTGCATCATTTAGTTCTACTATCTGTAAATTCAAAATGTAATTAAATTATTTAATTCAATATCTTAAAATAAAAAAGTAGATTATTTCTGTTTTTTTTTTTATTTAAAAAAATGAAATAAAAACATGGAAGTGGCCTTTTGCTGTTTCCGAAATGGAGGTAGTAGTAGCTTATTTATTTATTATTGATACCTTCTCTCCGTTAGATATAAGAAGACTGTCCCAAGCGTTGATCTGTGTGGCCTGGTTTATAAAAGTACGTTCCTGTTCCTCTAACTCGATCGTCCATTTGTTTATATTCTCTTCGAGCTGCGCGAAGGTTATTGACGTTATCTGAGCGGGAGGAACCGCTGCTGTTGTGCTGGAAAGTGAAATTAAATAATTTATTCAAAGAAATTAATCTTTAAATTTTTCGTCACTTCTAGTGAAATAGACATTCTATAAGCTGTTATTAGTTTTTCTTCTTTTTAGGAATCATCATCATCATATCAACCTATAATCATCCCACTGCAGGGATACGGGTCTACCTTCAATCGAAGGGGACTAGAGCGTACTCTGCCACGCTGCTTCAATACGGATTGGCAGAGGCCAGTGTTTTCAAGCCGCCGACTTGCCTTAACAACTGCCATCCAACAACAGTCGTTACCGACGGCTTAACGTGCCCTTCGAAGCACGGAGAAGCTCGAGATAACTAAACCCATCCAAACACTGGCTAGGGTCGACGTCACTTAACTTGCGTGTTCGTTATAGAGTGCGACGCCATCAGAGAAATAATTATTCTTTTTCTCGACACTTTAATAAATTAGACATTAGTATTTGTTTTTTCTTCTTTTTAGTATTATTTAATTAAAAAGCGAATAATACATACGTGGTAACTGCTGTTAGTGCAGGCATAGTGGTGGCTACCGTTTTTCCCAACGCTGTGATACCAGAGGGCGCACTTGTTGATGCTGAGTAAAAAAAAGTTTAAAAAGATATATAAAAAATTACTTTTTTAACGATTTTAATAGATATGCATTGTTTGTTTACAAATTTTGTAATACACAATTTTTTGTCAAAGTTACATTTTAGTAAATTTTGACAGATCTTTTTTGGCAGATAACTTTTTATTTTTTAATTGGCAATCCAATCTTTAGTTTAATGACTTTTAAGCGCAAAACACACTGAAGACAGAAGTGGATGGGATTTCCTTTTTAAATAGGAAAGGACTAAAGATTCAGAACTCGTTTTAGTCGCAGTTGCGAGCATGCGAGTTCCGTCAAAATAAGCCCAGTCCATAAATACGGACTTGAAAGAAATCGAGTCGTTCCGCAGCGCGTTACTTGTGATGTGGTTCATATAAATATAAGGGATATAACTGCTATAATGTAATACAAATAGGCTGCAAATTATGCATTAGATATTTACCTGCAATAGACGCTGCCGCCGTGGTTGCAGTTTTAGTTCCAAAACTCAAACCACCACTCGTTGCCCCGAAACTAAGTCCAGCTGCTGGTTGAGAAGTAGCCGTTGATGTTCCAAAACTCAAGCCAGTAGTGGTTTGAGCTGTTGTTGTTGTTCCAAAACTCAATCCAGTTGTTGGTAAGCTAGTAGCGGCAGTTGTTCCAAAACTTATTCCAGCGGGCTGGCTTGTTGCTGCTTGAGTTGTTCCAAAACTCAAACCAGCTGTTGGCTGACTTGTTGCTGCTGTTCCAAAACTCAAACCGGCCGTTGGTAGAGCTGTAGAAGCAGGTGTAGTTCCAAAACTTAAGCCAGTCGGTTGGCTTGTCGCTGCAGGTGTCCCAAAACTCAAACCACTGGGTTGACTAGCAGCAGTTGTTGTTCCAAAACTCAAACCGGTTGTAGGTTGAGCAGTTGTCACACCAAAACTAGCAGTTGTGGCTTGAGCTGTAGTAACTGCACCAAAACTTAAACCAGGCTGACTTGTGGTTGGAGCACCAAAAGCAGCGGGTTGAGTTGTAGCTGGGGTTGAAGTAGTCCCAAAACTCAATCCAGTAGTTGGGGATTGGAATGGTGATGTACCAAAACTGGGTGTAGTAGTTGTTTGGGCACCAAAACCCATTCCTGGGGACCCAAAACTTGGTGGTTGGGTTGTTGGTGTAAAGGTTGTAGCTGGTTGCGTGGTTGCAGGTTGGCTTGCGGGTTGCTGACCACCCAGAGCGAAACCTTGAGTTGTGGCACCGAATGTAGGGGCTGAAATAAAAATATATTAGATAAAATTAAGGTGGTAACTTCTGCACGGCCCGCGAAATTCAAATTTTCTTAATTTTTTTGCAAATTGCAGCTCAATTTTTCATTGCACATTCATAAGAATGCAATTCTCGAATATAAATATAATATATCTAATGAATACTAATCATATAAGTTATAAATACTAGCGCTTCTCTTTGTGTTTGTGACAAATGCACTTTTTCTCCTATAAACTTACATTTGTCACAAATAATTTAACGATAAATTCGTCAGAAATGTAATTATATACTATGCAAAGATTTTTACGTGCACTCGTAGTAGTAGCAGCCGCTCCAAACGCCGGTGCAGCAGCTCCACCGAAACTAAAGGCCGACGGCTTGCCGCCGAAGGCCGTTGTCTGGCCAAAGGCCGGCGTCGCTGCGCCGAAGGCCGGAGCCGCTGTTGTTGTCGCTAAGAAACTGGCTTGAGCTTGTGGCGCCGCGGCTTGGGTTGTTGTTTGCTGCTGAAATTATTGAAATAAAATGAAAATCTTCATTCAGAGAGTAGATTCTCACAGGCACGTACTATTGTCGAGTTAGTATCCCATAACACAAGTTTCGAATTTACTTTGGGGCTAGCTCAATCTGTATGAATTGTCCCTATATTTTATTATTTTATTTATTTTGTGAACCACACTATGAAGCTTCACGAAGAAAATTCACACTATTATTTTTTAGAGTTCTTTTTTTCGGTAAAAACCACATTAAATTTATAATTATTGGTTACATAATAGATAGATGGAAAAATCGTTTATTTTTAAAATTCAGTATACACATTATAAAAAATAAAAAATACAATTCTAATATAAATTAATAATTGTATGTGTGTTGTAGTAAAACAAAGGGTTTAGCCTCAGTGTGCACATTTTTGTATACGAGACAAAAACACTGAATCAAATCATAATTTATTTGTATTTGTTGGTCCAGCAGGAAATGGTGGTAAATTTTTTTACATGAGGTGTTAGTGATGTACTTTGGTGAATATTTTCAGCCTGCAAGCAGACGTGCAAATATTAGTGAGTATTTTTGTCACAGTGTTCAATAAATTCCAATGCTATAAAAACAATTTCTCAATCACTCAAATTTTTCAGCCGCCATTACTTTTATTTCAAGTTTTTAGATTTCCATGGGAACAGTAAAAATTGTATATAATGAACAGAGGATAGATAAGACAGAATAGATACTTACAGCTTGTTGTGGTGCAGCCGAGAATCCGGAAGTAGGTGTTTGAAAATTAAACCCAGAAGAGGCAGTAGGAGTCCCTTTCCCGAACGAAAACGACCCGGAGCCGAAAGACACGTTGCCTGCAGCTAAAATAATAAAATAAAAAGTTTTATCAGTCAGTTTCTAAAATGCATTTTAATTTTACACATCCCCTTTACTAATAAACGTAGTATAACGGGTTAGTTATACAATGTTTTGTCACTTTCATACTTCATTTAATTCTTCTCAAGAAAGACAAAACAGTGTATAACTATATACCCGTTATACAATGTTTATTAGTAAGGCGGAAAATCTCAAGCTATCGTTATATTTTTTAGTTTGACAGCAATTATTTGATGTGTTATCTTCAAAAATGCGTTTCATAAACGGGCTATATGTCTCTCTCCGTTGCATGTGGCTTTTAATAAGCGGAGATTGGAGTTTTATATACATAATGAGAAAATACTTTCCATTAAGGTGATCCGTTTCGGTCCGCGCGGGAAATTCAAATTTTTTGGTGTTTTTTACAAATTTCATCTCAATCATTGATAGAATTTTCATGAAAATTGATTTGACGACAACAAATACAATATATCTACTGAATAATTATCATATAAATTATAAATATTGGCTCTTCTCATTATGAATGTGCATAATACATTTTTATTGGGAAAAAGATGCATCGTGGACATTCATAATAGTTAATATTTATATTTTATTTGATAATTATTCAGTAGATATATTGTGTTTGCTGTCGTCAAATCAATTTTCACGAAAGTTCTATCAATGATTGAGATACAATTTGTGAAAAACACCAAAAAATTTGAATTTCCCGCGCGGACCGAAACGGATCACCTTAATTAATCATCTTTACATAGTATAAAATGAAGTCGCTATCTGTCCATATGTATGTTTAGATCTTTAATACTACGCAACGGATTTTAATGCGTTATTTTAAAATAGTTAAGCGCGTATTACACTACACGATATTCAGAGTCCAACAAAAGAGATGGTGCAATACGAATAAGCGAGAAGCAGTTACAACTTCTCACTTCTTAGTATTGCACCATCTCATTGGTTAGACTCTGAATATCGTGTAATACGCGCTATACAGTGATTCAAAAGGAATGTTTTTAAGTACATTTCAAAATTCCCGTACGAAGTTGCGCGGGTTACGCTAGTTATAGATAAACATAAATTAATCACCTTTTGTCGTTTGTGCCTGCTGCTGCTGTTGTGGTTGGGCTGCGCCGAACGAGAGATTTGGGGATGCATTCTGCAAGAAAATATTGTACAAAATACACAGTGTCAAATGTTCCAAAAGTAAGTTAGGCTTAAACCTGCTCGTGACGAATATATTATTATTAATATACACTTATAAATACCATAGAAAATGCGCAAACTCAAATCAAACAGAAAACAGCCGTACCATCACTTATGTAATGATTGTTTTTATGGTTGGTATGGTTTTTTAAAAGAAATTTGTAATTTTTCAGCACTATTCCACCTTCCAGGCTCCAAGTAGCTCAGTTGGAAGAGCACTCAGCCGGATTTTAAGAGTATGTGGGGTGAAAAACTTTCAAAAATATTTTTAAAATAAAAATGCCATCACATGTTACTACCTGCACAATCCGGCTGTGAATATTTAATAGGATTATTATCTACAAAAAAACAATCTACATACTTGTGCCACTGGTTGTCCAAATCCTGGACTACCGACAGTTTGATTGGGCGGTGAAGCAAAACCACCAAAATTTATCGGTTTGCTTGCACCAAATGCTGATGCAGTGGTCGTTGTCGGGGTAGAAACTGAAATAAATACAATAAACATTGAGTTATTATGAGTTAGAAAAATGTATTGATTTACTGTGTTACAAATAAAAGTAGTATAAGTTATACAATGTTTCGTCACTTTCACACTTCATTTAATTCTCGTCAAGAAAGACAATGACACAACAGTGAATAACTTTCGTTATACTACGTTTATTTGTAACACAGTTAGTGTTAACATAGGTTTGAAACTAATGGACAAAGTTAGAAGTATAGATATCAGGCGGAAAACGAAATTAACAGACCTACTGTCACGTATTGATCAGCTTAAATGGAAATGGACTGGGCATATGCTCCGATGCAAAAAAGACAAGTGGAGCAAGCGGGTGACAATTTGGTACCCAAGGGATGGCACCAGGAGCCGAGGACGTAAAACAAGAAGGTGGGAAGATGACCTGAAAATGACCTTGGGTCCCTGTTGGACTAGAGTAGCAGCAGACAGAACACAATGGAAAGAGTTGGAGGAGGCCTTTGCCGTAAGGCATACCGAATTAAGAGACATTTTGTGAAAAAGTGTAGTTTTAAGAGTTTTTAGTTAAAATGTATTGTAAGTATTTCGGAAAATAAAGGCTTTATTTATTTATTTTAGTGTTAACATTTAATGGAATCTGCTGGCTCAGGGAACCAAAGTGAGTCTTCGCCAACGCGTGAGTGATACCCCCCAAAGGTATTACAAGCGTCTATAGGCTACGGTGATGCTTGACATCAGGCGGGTCGTGAATTTTCATATCTTTTTGAGTGAGGTTTTTAATAAGTGAGATTTGTTTATTTTCACAATCTTATCTCAAAGAAAACATAATCATTTTTGTAATTTGTATTTATCTAATTGGGAATATATATTTTTAAATGAAATTAATTCAACTAACCTCTTTTCTTTCCATTAAACATACGTCCATTCATTTTAAATATTATTATTAATTAATCATAAACAATCACAATTATTATTAACTTAAATCAATTTTGCACTTGGAATAAAGAAATGAGTATTAAAATTAAGTAATACTTAGTAAATACGCCGCATTAAAATATTTGACATTATTTTTATTTTCGTAATACCCACTTAATGTTTTATATTTCTTTTGTACACTGAAGTTAGGCACGTTAGAACGCTTTTATTAAGTTATGTTCTCACTTTGTGCCTGACTTCAGTTCACTTCGGACAACTTGCGACGAGAGTGTACGTGTACAGCCTATCATAAAATTTGCTCCAACACTGCTTTATTTGATAGATAGATAGATAGATAGAATATGCTTTATTTGCAAATCACAAAAACAGGACACAGGAATACATAGATAACTTACAGACTAGTGAAACTGCAACAAGGCGGCCTTATTGCTAACAGCAATCTTTTCAAGGCAACTTTGACTTATTTTTTTTATACCACAAAGTTGACAAACAAGCATACGGCCCGCCTGATGGTAAGCATCACCGTAGCCTATAGAATAGACGCTTGCAATACGGGGTATCACTCACGCGTTGCCAACCCTCCCAACCCCGAAATGGAGCTCTGGAGGCCTTCCGTCACCGTAGGAACACAACATGGCCGAAATCAATGCTATTTGGCTACGATCTTCTGTAAGGTGAAATTTGAATTGACTTTTTTGTATATTTATGAGGAGCTCGATGGTGTCGCTCTGTGTCGCACTCTAAACGAACACGCAAGTTAAGCAACGTCGACCCTAGCTTGTCTTTGGATGCGTTTTGTTATCTGGAGCACCTCAGGGCACGTCAAGTCGACGGTTCCGGCTGTTCTTGATAGATGACAGTGAATCTAAGTCGGTGATTTTCAAGTGGCTTGAAAGCATTGATCTGCCAGTCTGCATTGAAGCAGAGTATGCTTTAATCCCCTTCGATTGAAGGAATACCCAGTCCATGCAGTGGGATGATTATGGGTTGATATGTGTATATCTATTTGTCCAGAGGAGTATGTAATTAAATATTAGAAGAAAAGTAATTGTTATACTCACATAAAGATGGTGCTGCTCCCGCAGGTGTAGGTGTTGTCTTAGAGCCAAATGCAAAACTCCCGAAAGCAGGGGCAGCGCTTGTTGTCGTTGATGAGAAGTTAAACGCTGGTTTGTTTTCTGTAAATACAAACATTATTATTAATTTACGATAGACCAAAACCACTGTACTGCAACCTAGGTATACACAAGGCGGATGGAACAAATGAGATACAACTATGTGGACTGATAGAGAGGAACAATCTAGTCTACTGTTACCATGCATGGATCAATCAACTTTTGCAAGAACGGGGAAACATGAGGAAGCGCAGACAGTCACATGCATCAGGTTTTTTTTTTAAACATACTTAATGTGCCAAAGTCTGAACTTTACATACAATTACTACTTATCAACTTTTCTTTTGATGAAATACTAAGTGACTGTTTTGAGTGATGCAAAGAAATTGCAAGGAGGGGTATGGAGTTGTTTGTCGAATGAAATTCCCTATAGTGAAACATGGCCTCACAAAAATAGAAAAAAAAAATTTTGCTTTTTGGTCAGTAGTTTGTAAAAAGTACATAGGACACAGAAGGCCAACACGAAGATAAAATACAAGATACAATGTGTTAGGCACACCTGTATTTGTTCCTCCAAACATTGACTTGTTATCACCAGTTCCAAACGTAAAACCTGCCATCAAAAATAAAAGAGATAGCTTGTTTAATTCTACTAATATATACTTTCGAGTTGTATGGCTAGCTCAACCGGGGAAGTACCACCTTTTCACAGAATATCGGTGTAACTACACTTTCTTATCTATTTGCTTCTTTGTAGCAGACAATGCATTGGTAGCATGCTGGTATTACTGATAAACATTCATAAGCAGTGGCACCATGAGGTGGCCTTGCTTGTTTGACTTTGGTATATAATCTCTGCCCCTAAGGAGACTTTCTAACTAGTTTTTGAAGATTAGTATTCTAATTACTTAGAAAATTGTTGAGGCTGCATTTTATTTAATAAAATTAAAAATGATTGTTAATATTAGATGATTTACTTAGCTATCGAACGCCTATAACGGTAGAACTAGCTAGAATATAACCTTTTTGTAAACACCTTATTATACCCAAGTTCTTTGAAATAGTGATTGATTTCTCGGCTTCTGATGGTAACAGAACCTAAATCAGAAATGTTAGTGTACATACAATAAAAAGTGTACATCCTAGCTAGGTAAACCCTAACTGATATGAGCATGGCAAACACAAATAGCAAAGACATCTAATGGGACTCTTGGTCTGTTCCAAATATTTACAACAAAATATTGTTGATAAAAAAATTAGGTTATAATACTCAAGTAGTTTACAAAATTATTACTTTTACTGCCATAATTAGTTAATTTAACGTAACAGGGTCTTTTCTCACAATATTATATATAATTATTGAGTGTTAAACAAACGAAATAGCGAAAAATACCTGTAGACGCGGTGTTAGTCCCAAAAGTCCCGCCTTGCGTGGTTGTGGGTGATGTGAAAAAACTCATGATGTCCGATTTCCAATAAACACAAGGAAGAAAACACTAATGAAAAAATAATATAACGTATTTCTGTAATAAAATTACAATGTTAGTTAAAAATGGATTAACAGTTGCGCCAAAACAACAAACAAATCCGCCATTACAAATGTGTCGTGACAGTGACAGGCGTGACAGCTAGCCGACAGTACTTTTTAAAAATTATGACTAGCCTGGATATAAATCCTTTAAGCGAAGGCATATTTTATTATGGCAACAAATGGTTCTCTAAGTTTACTTCAGTTCTAAACAATTTTTCTCCTAAACACTACTGTCACAGTAAGCGACAGCAGTAAACGGGTTTCGCTAACCCGCGCAACTTCGTTTGCGTATATACCGCTTTCCCATGGGAACTTAAAAATTTTTCTCTCCGCAAGAACCATCCCAGTAGGTACTTCAAGGAATATTCTTAAAAAGAATTAGCGAAATCGGGTTAGCTGTTCTCGAGATTTGCGCTTAGCAACACATTTAATGATTCATTTTTATATTATAGACTAGCTGTTACCCGCTGCTCCGCCCGCGTGGTCAAGGGAAAATGTCAATAATTTTTCCCGTGGCAATCTCTTTATCCCGTGGAAAAAAAGTAGACTATGTCACTCTCCAGCCTTTAAACTATCCCCAATAAAAAAATCATATCAATCCGTTCATTACTTTCGACGTGAAGGGAGGACAAACAAACAAACACACTTTCACATTTATAATACCTATGGACTGGTGACTGGACTGGACCTTCTGGGTTAAAATACCGATCAGTGAGTGATCAGTGATCAGTTTTCAATCGATCATACTGGAAACGTTTGGGAGAGGCCTATTTTAAACATTGAGTTTTACATGACTGAGATAATGATGATGATTTTGGCGGACTTAAAGGTGCTGCCAGACAATAGAACTTGATCCGGGTTGAATGTCATTGTATGCCTCACATACCACCTAGTCCTCTACCGGATAATTCGATGATTATGCAGGTTTTAATTAAGAAAAGGCTTACATGCATAATAATTTACTGTAAAATATTTCTTTGATAAAAGCGTGCTCTGTTCATACGTAACGTTTGCTCCATAAAACCGGTTTAAACAGCCAAAATGTAGGTCTGGCAATCCGCCAGGGCCCGGTGATAGTAGCAAATCATGCCCAGTGCCTATTCTATGTAAACGACGTGTAAACACGGCAGATTGTAAAGAACGAGATCAAAGATTTATGGAGGTTTTGATGTTATTATTTTCATTTCGATAATTCGAACTTGTAAGAAGATAAGAATTCACCAGGAATATACTGTAATTAGAAATATACTATAGGTAAGTATTGTAATTTTAGGACAAACGGAAGAAACGGAACTTAAAGAGGATTACTTTGTTGTCCGACTTACTGCACAGTTGCAAACAAGTCAGCAAGAGATAGATATTATTTAAAAGCAATTTTGTAAATTGTAATTTTTGCCCCTTCAGTCTAAGGTTGCCGATACTACACTGGGCGTCAAAAATAAGTAGTACAGTTTTAAAATTGCAATATCTCCTAAACTGCAGAAGCTAGACCTTTGAAATAAAAAAAAGATAAAAGACAATTTAATTTCATTTAATAAAAACTTCATGCATAATATCATTTTTTAAAGATTGACTGAAAAAAAACTTATTAAATAAAAACACTATTTTTTTAAACTGTTGGCTTGTACTTTTGTTTTTTATTGTTTTCTTTATTGCTGATAAATCAATTGCAATTCAAAAGCAAATGTGTCTTCAGCGAGTAAACTTTACTAATCATGCCTCTTTCACCAGAAGAATGTGCAAGAATCATAACTTTTCTCGAAGTAGGCATCAGTATGCGTCGTACTGCAAGAACGGTGGGTGTAACTCTAAGAACGATCCAGCAAGTAAAGCGAAGATACGAAGAGACTGGAAACCATCTAAGGAGACCAAGTAATGGCAGACCCAGGTGCACTAGTACCCGAGAAGACCGCTTAATTGTCTCTACTGTGTTAAGAAATCGTCACCTTAATGCAGTTGAGGTCCAGCAACAGCTTCTTCAGACCCAAAGAGACTACGTTAGTGAGAGTACAGTGAGGAGAAGACTTGCTGAAGCCAACCTGAAGTCGTACAGGCCAGCAAATGGCCCCAAACTTGAGACAGGGCATCGAGTAGTAAGACTACGCTACGCGCGTCAACACGTACAATGGGGCGAAGAAGAATGGACAAGAGATTTGTTCACAGATGAGTCTCGGTTTTCTTTATTCACTTCCGATGGAAGGCGGAGAGTATACAGGCGACCTGGTGAGCGATACATTCAAGGTTGCATCTCGGAAAGAGTTCAATACGGCGGGGGCTCTGTACACGTATGGGCTGGCAGCTCTTCAGAGGGTCGCACAGAGCTAGTGGTCATAGAAAATGGCACTCTGACTGGTGAAAGATATGCATTAGAGATCCTTAACGAGTATGCAGGGCCATATTTAGCAAATATGGGTGATGGAGCTATACTAATGCATGATAACGCCCGGCCACACATCGCTCATCTCGTACAAGAGTACATTCAGGAGGTTGGCATCAGCTTGATGGCTTGGCCATCAAGAAGCCCAGATCTTAACCCGATTGAACACGCCTGGGATGAGCTTGGGAGGCTAGTCAGAAGACGCAGACCACCCCCCGCCACCCTCAGGGCTCTAAAACAGGCCCTGATAGAAGAATGGGTGAATATTCCCCAACATCGCCTCCGAAACTTAGTGTTCAGCATGCCAAACCGGCTCCAAGCTGTCATCAGAGCCCGAGGCGGCAACACAAGTTACTAAAGTGGGAACAAGGCCCAAAACGTAAAAATTAAGTTCTTGATAGTTCCTTCAAAATGGTTAGCTTTTTAGTTTTTTCCTAATTTTCAGTGTAAAACTTTACTAATGCTAAATAAAGTATTATTTTTAGAAAACTTTGTTAAATTTGCTATAAAATGACTTTTATTTCAAAACTCTAACTTCTATAGTTTAAGAGTAATTGCAATTTTAAAACTGTACTACTTATTTTTGACGCCCAGTGTAGTATTAAACTATTTGCGGGGAAGTAGCCCTAAATAACGGTCCGAAAGGTTATGGGTTACTCTCTGAATGCCACTTTTTATACCATACGTTATAAAAATATGCACACAAACATAAAGTTAAAATTCCGGGTCCATATTGGCTCTAATTTTTATGAAGAATGATCAAAGATGTGAAATGGTTTGAGAAATATTTTCGGACTTCGAAAGAAAGATTTTCGGCGAAAGTTTGTTAGTTCTTCACGCTCAAATGGCTGGGCCAAATTTTATGATATTTGGTATGTAGGTAGCTTAACCTTGGATTGATACATAGGGACCCGAAAAGTACGCGATTAACGTAGCATTTGGTGAAAATTTTTATATAAATGGCGCTGATGTGCATAACATTAAACGCGGGTAATATCGCGGGCAGCAGCTACTACTTCATAATATTGATTTTTATTTAAAAAAAATGAAATTGTTTGGAGCTTGTACCCATGCTTGTGCCTATATGGAGTGGAATATATACCTACGTACATTATTAGTGATTCGTGTTAACAGTCAAGTATTATTAAAGTACGTTGTTATTAAAAAGACACATTACATTACACGGTTAACTACAAAAATAACAACGAGAATTGTGTGTTAAATAAATAATTGAATGTTATATGTAATGGGCTTTCGCGCTGGCGGGTTAACCGCAGGTAATTCGCCAAAATGTAGTTGAGCGGTTGATTTCGCAATAAATTGCCTTATTATTAATAGTTAGTCAAGTAGTTTTGATCAATATTGTTTAAAATAAGGCAATCTAAATTAGAAACCTTAGTTTTTTTTATAGCAAAGAATATAATGATATTCCGTTCAAATATACTTGGCACCCACCACATTTCCAATGAAATTTCACGATTCGTGTGTAAGTAATTTAAAATTCGATTCATGTCTATTTCACATCATAGCAAATATTAAATTAGACAAATTGTTTTTAGATTTTGCCAAGTATATTGGAACGGAATATAGGTTAGGTATATCTCTGCCTCCTAGTCAGGAAATTGTAGTTGTAATCGTAACTTGGTTACCTAGTGCTCGGCAATCGAGCCTCACTTGATTTGCCATATTACTTTACTCTTTGTTTGCCATCTTTCTAAGGTATAATTCCTTTTGCTTCAAATTGCTGTCTCTCACGTAGTTGTTAAGGTGATCCGATTCGGTCCGCGGGGGAAATTCAAATTTTTTGGGGTTTTTTACAAATTGCATCTCAATCATTGATAGAATTTTCGTGAAAATTGATTTGACGACAGCAAATACAATATATCTACTGAATAATTATCAAATAAATTATAAATATTAGCTGTTCTTATTATGAATGTCCACGATGCATCTTTTTCCCAATAAACATGCATTATGCACATTCATAATGAGAAGAGCCAATATTTATAATTTATATGATAATTATTCAATAGATATATTGTATTTGTTGTCGTCAAATAAATTTTCATGAAAATTCTATCAATGATTGAGATGCAATTTGTAAAAAACCCCAAAAAATTTGAATTTCCCGCGCGGACCGAATCGAATCACCTTAAGGAAGTCTGTTTAAATTCGTTCATCATTCATTTAGAGATGACCATTCAATACTTCCTACTTCGTCTAAATTCTTTCTGATTAAAATTCGCTGTGAGTTCCAATGGTTCCAAGACAGCTGTAGTTTCTCCCCGGGACGTCAATAAGCTTCATTGCTTATTGTTTATCTGAGGTCGCCGTTGTTGATCCTGGCTACATAGGAGACACATCGGTGGGAATGTGTGGTGGTGTTGTCTCGAACTTGGTTACCTACGTCTAGAAATAAAATAGTAATAAAAAATTTATGAACGATTTAATAAACTTCTATGACAAATAAATAGACAAAATTAAACTTTAAGGGCCATTCTTAAATTACGTCACACTTTAAGAGACGGATGAACAAAGTATGACGCTTGCTATTTGATATAGGTACACATATTCGGTTCGGAATTCAGCACAGCCGGGCAATAATACTGAATATTATAATGAACAATAATTCTGAAAAAAAGTCGATCGGCGTTTCCGTACTACCCTATGGATACAAGAAGATTTGGTTTCAACTGTGGAAGTCTCTGAAGTTGCCTGCTTTTCTTATTCCCTTTCAGAGTTGAAAAGGATAGTACAGCTGAATAACAAGCAGTAATTGCTTCGGCCGAATAGAACGTGTCCGTCCGAATGTGACAAAAAAATGTGACATAATTTACGAAAGGCCCTCTATTTTGTCACAAAATTAAATTATCGAAATTCAAACAACATTATATCTTGGAACGAAAGGTACTGGGTTAGCATCAGGGCTGAGAAGTAGTCTGACGTTCACATTGGCGCGTCTCCATCTATTCCACATGACATAGTGATCCTTCCATAATAAGTAAACAGTAACTGAGTATCCACACAACACAATAGCCATAAAGAAATCCATTGCTGTCTCTGTTATGCGGTGTGAGATTCCTATAGAGAAATAAACTATTTGAAAATTATTGTTAAGATTTGGCAACCCCAATTGAAGTGTCAGAATCAGTCAGAATGTAGTACTACTAGCTGTCTTCCCGCCGTTTTCACATTACTTTTGTGTTGTTTATTTCCAGTTGCTCCCGCCACCGGTGGCAAATGGGAAGTCCTTACCCCCACTTGGGAATTTTATTCCTATCTGCCACCGGTGGTAGATCTCGCGAGGGCAACTGGGAATAAACGGTTTGTGTGTAGTTGGGAAATATAAAGTAACCGATATGAATATTAGACTATTAAGTATTTTATATTATGTTGTATGCTTATGTGAAGGTGCAGATGTATTTCCAAAGGAGTTCAGCACAGCCAGCCAGCATAAATATGTTATAACTTTAGTACCTACTTTATCGCTCTTGTATATAATTTTAATTTACTAAAGACTTTTGAGTGAATATGTCAACAATTTTGAAGTGACGAGGAACAAAAATGATAACATATCTAGTCGCTCTGGGCCCGGATCTATTGAATTATTAAATTTAAATAAAATTATTAGCAACTTCACAACTAGCCATCAATTTTAATTGTGACGATTCGAAAGAGTACGTTTTACGGCGTTTTTCCACTACTCCGGCATCCGATTTTTATCGGTCCGGTAATTGCCGGTCCGATGTAGAAATTCATACTTTAGTATACGCGCTTCTCCACTACTCCGGCATCCGGTTTTATGTCTAAAGTATGAATTTCTACATCGGACCGGCAATTACCGGACCGATAAAAATCGGATGCCGGTGTAGTGGAAAAACGCCCTTAGATTAATTTAATAAAAATATTAGACTTTAAACTTTAGAGAAACTTTCTGAGAAGAGCTCTAGTTCGTAAAATAATGTCGCAACCCCATGAGGGCTTATTAAAACGTTTTCTTCCCAAAAGTAAATTTTATCTACCCCAGTAATAAAATTTCATCACGTTCATTACAATTACAAAACTTCAAGCGCTTTAATACGACTTGAGATGAAAGAGTTTTGCTCGTAAACAAGCAAACACAATACAAAACTCCATTCCCTACTTTCTTCAAGGATTTAACAAAATTACGCAAAAGCCACATTCAATTAAAATTTAAAACTGGCTGGAAAATATGTGTTGCCAGTAAAAAAAAACTCCACAAAGTATCCATAGAAATTTTTCTAAATATTTTTTTATGCATTGGCCAGTTTGGCAACCGCCTGGCACATCCATATACATTTTTTTCTTTCACTAGACAAAATCCATAGATAATGAAGATAGCCTGTTCTTTTTTAATTTAACAAAAGAAGTTCATTCTGGCAACCACCTTTTAAAAAAATAATAAAATAAATATAAAAATAAAACACACCTTCCTCTTTCCTAGGACCCTCAAGCTTACCAAATTTGTTGCCCTCGATTACAAAGTACTGTGTGCCAACGATGCATACCGCCAAAAGTCCAGCTGTTACTGTGGATAGGAGCCAGAATATCAAGCAGTCCGACTGAAATCAAAGCACATTATTACTTACATATTAAAGTTAAATTTTCTTTAGGCGTGCTATGTATGTATAATTAGTTCTCTACGGTGTATTTTTTTAAATAGTTTTTTCTAATGACATAAATAATAATAAGAATATAACCAGCCAGTTTGTGGAACGCATTTGACACATCAAATTATGGCTGTCACTGTCAAACTATAGAAAAAAAGTGATGGCTTGAGATTGAGATGATTATGACACATCTAATGTGGAATCAAAATGCATTTCAAAACTGGTTGTAAGTAAGGTGGGTCTACACTAGACGAGCCGAGCACGAGCGGAGCACGAGCCGAGCCAAAATTCGTGTAGTGTGGACCGACTTACGAGCCTTGAACCACACTTGTCACCGCGAGCAGAGCGGCTCGGCTTGCGCTCAGCTTGTGCTCGGCTCGTCTAGCGTAGACCCACCTTTGTTCTTTCCAAGCATGTGGTCCATCTTATGGTCCTTATTAAAGGCACTTTTACTTGGCAATGCTTCACTCCAACACGCCAAAAAATTCTGATAAAATTTAATCTAAAATCTCACATGGATTGTGTCATAATTATGTTACATGGCATGTGATCAAAATTTGTCCCGTGAATGAATACCATTGCGGATCAACAACTAGTAACTAAACTAACCTAGATTTTAACTTTGTTTAGTTATTGCGACTATAGGCAGAGGTGATTTTAAAAGTCTTAGATCAGGTGAATCGCTACATTATTCTTTGTCCCCCTCTAACATCCAGCTTCTTAACAAATTAGATATTTACTTAATCGCATTAGACAAAGACTGGTTCAAAATGATGATTGTCATCAGATTAGTCTTTTCGGAAGTACATAAAGCAATTCTGAGTTTCCAGATGATTTACCGCCAGTTTCTTAAGCGCATTTTTATAGTTATTTAAATTATAGTTGTCACTGTCAAACTAAAGAAGAAAAAAAGGGACAGCCTGAGAGTTAATGTGAAATTAAAATGCGTTTCAATAACTGTCTGTTAAATCAAAGTAGCGACGTCTGAATCAATTAGATATTTTACTTAATTATTTGATTAATCTATCTAAAAGATAACACGACTTATAAATAGATCTAATAAGTGAGCATCGACGCGTGAATGTTGCTAGTTCAATATCTGTCAAGAAAAGGACAGAAATCCAATATGTGCGTGTCACGCCGTCAACTCGCGTCAGCCATCTTTGAAGGGTGACTGACAGCGCCGCCTTGCGGTCAACGTTACTCAGTGAAATATTATTACAGTTGAGAAGCGCTGCCATTTTGTCTATGGACGGTCATTTATTTTGGGCACAGATAAAATATTGCTTTGCACCACAGATTATAGAAATTAAAATACAACGATGTTGATGTTTGAGTTAGTAAAGCAATACACCAGAAAACCAGCGTCGTGGTACTTGTGCTTGTGCCACAGCATTTATGGTGAGTGGAGTGGAAACCGATTTGAAGACACTTGATTAGATTTAAGTAATTTTAAATAGTATATTTTTAACGAAATATTTGTTTGCAACATTGAGGGCCAGTCTCTACACTTAATAAATAACTTATCTGCCAGAGAAATTAAGAAAGAAAAAAATAAAATTTCTGACAGTTATTGGACGTAAAAAAACACTTTATTAACGGGGCTTGAACGCACAATACAATAATGTGTTCAAAATGCGATAGTTTAAATACAGTTTTTGTACGATTTTGGCAGTTTTTATCGGACAAATACATAAATAAAGAAACCCTAAATATTAAAAGAACGAAGTTCGCAATACTAAAAAAGATATACGGCGTGTAACTACAAAAAGTTTCCGCCATAATTGGAAGAAATCCGAGCAAGTGCGTGACACCGGAGAAACAAATCTTGTTATGAACAAATTATTACATGGGACCGTGTTGTAGGATAAAGTTTCTTCGTCAATCTTTTGTCTTTTAATCAAAAGGAAAATTTTGAGAATCACGGGTCCTAACGAAAAATAAAAGGAATTAATGCTCGCTTTCACCAACAATTCCTATAATTTAAAGTCTAACAGCTTTTTCTATGTCCAAATCCTTCGTTTTTGGTACGTGTTTGACATATAAAATTATTGATTTTTGAAGTGAAAACTTCTTTAGCGGTGCTTGGCACTTTTTTAGATGGGTAAAAAATGTTAAACTTGCGTCAGAGCCTGATCGAAAAAGCGTAAGATTCCCTAACTATTCCAAAATATTCAAAAATGCACAACGTTGATGTTTAAGTTTTTATTCTGCCGGCACTCCCGGTCCTTTTTTTATATTTTTAATGTGTATTTATTTGTATGTTTATGCCTCTGTTATGCTATCTATACTTACTATACTTTCTGTTAGAGGAGGACATTATAATCTAGCGGGTCACCTGATTAAGCATTTGCAGCTTTTCATAACTCTATGGCCTAACCTAAGGCGTAACTAAAAGTCAGAAGCCACAGAAAATTATACGGCATGCAGATTTTTTGTGCGCTGCAGACTAGATCGCACAAAATGTGTGTCTTAATCCTACCTATTATAAGAGTTGATGTTAAGTACCCTGAGTGATTAGTACGAGATTTTTAATCACATTCGAACGTGTGAATGTTTACAAGTCGACCGAATTGAAAAAGTTTCATATTGTGAATTTACTAGACAGGTGGTACATATCCAAAGTAGCCGGGTTACTCACTTCGAAAGGTCAGCAAGTAAGCCACATAGTTTTGATATGATACGTCTTATAAATTCGTAACATAAGAGTACTTCTCTATTTGGTCGGTTTGTTACTTCGAAATGATACTGCTATGCGAACAAAAACAAAAAACTCGTAATAGGCACTCAGATCTAATTGATTCAGGTGTTGCCTACGTAAAAAAATATATTACCTCATGTACTTCCGAACAGTCCAAGCTATCTACTGTCGTTTGTTATTCGGCTCTGTGAGCTGATGCAACCACCAGTACCAGTAAAGTAGCAACAGTATTAAAAATAGTCTCTCCAAGGCAACCTTAAGGTAATAAATAAATATAAATAAATTCTACACAATTCAAACAGCGCTAATTAGTCCCAATTAGTCCTAAAGTAATCTAGACTTACCCTGCTTGTGTTATGGGTACCAGACAGCGGATAATAATAATAATCTTTTTATTTACGACAACAAAGGTCCATGTTTGTTAGTTACTTACAAGAGATGCTTAAAAAACTATGTTAGTCGACAAATATACGTATCTAGTGTTAGTAGCTAGTAATATATTATTTGAAATATTATTAGAAATGTACTTGAAATACATAGAAAGACCCATAATTCGAGAACAAACACAAATGCATGTTTTAGAAAAATGGACAATTATCTGAAAAAAAAAAGTATAAAAGCAATTATTTATTTAAATGAATGTGTAATTTTAAGAGTGTTATAATAGAATTTACGAAATGGACCTTTTTTGCCTGATATTATAATAAACATCAGAATTGTTCAAGTGAAACCACGTATATATAATATTGTAGTTTATATACATGAAAAATACCAATAGATAGATCCTTGGATAGATCAGTAAAAAAGGGGGCGTCATGAAACTCAATAAGGGCATGTCACGTCATATCATGTCGCGAAGTTTAAACAGGCGTAACACGTAATCATAAAAATAGGCTTTCGGGAAATTGACAAGAGATGCTGTGACAAGTTACTTCAAGAATTAGTATAGATTGACTTATGCTCAAAACACTTCTCGGATTCTACTGTGAACTTTATAAAAATCGTCATGCAGGTATATTGCGTTCCATTATAATTGTCACAACAGCTCCAAACTATCAACTGATTTAATTTTAAACCAACCAGCTGCTTCCCGCGGTGTTATCCGCGTTTAATTTTATCACAGCAGCGCCATCTATATCAGATTTTTGACTAAATCCTACAGGAACCGCGTACTTTTCGCGATAAAACGTACCCTATGTGTTAATCCAAAATATCAGCTACCTACATACCAAATATCGTAAAAATTGGTCCAGCCATTTGAGCGTAAAGGAGTAACAAACATACACACCAACTTTCGGCTTTAGCCTAGTGTGAAAGTTTATTTCAAACAAATAATAAATGAAAATGTAAATTTGGAATTAACAAAACTCAATCTTTGAAACATGAAATAATAGTAAGAACACAGTTAACCCTAGCCCTACTTCTAGGTACTTCTACTAACAACTTACTGTAAAATGTTAAAATTAAATGTTAAATCAGAAATAAATTATTATTATTTATAATATTAGTAGGATATGAAATGAATGAATGAAAAAAATGCGATAAAACACAACATTATGTTACCACAAAAAGGTATGACAAGCCAATTCAAACACCATCGTTGAATTTCACTGAAAAACTTATATCAAGTATATTGGAACGGAGTATACTTTTATTTTCGTAATAGTAAATAAATAAAATAAAATAAACGTTTATTTTTCTTCACAAAGGACAATGGTAGACTAAATATACTTAGTTCTAAACCCTGTTTCTTTTGACTTGACCAATGTAGTAAACAATCTTAGCGTGTCTTTTTATTCAAATATCCATGTGTAAAATCGATAAATCGCCAGAATAATAAGAGTGTTCTGTTAAATGCCATTTCTAACTATATTATTATTATTTGGGTGTGAATGATAATTTTAATTGCCTATTTTCGTTAAAAAGACGTGCTAAGATTGTTTACTACATTGGTCAAGTCAAAAGAAACAGGGTTTAGGTTACATACAACCAATGTGCAGGCTATATTTAAACATATAATAAAATAGTGTGTTAATCTGTTAACTCGTGTATGTAGTATTTTTGCCAAAGTTTTTCGTAATTCCTATAGGAACATATTCTATTTTGCGCGGGTAGAACCACGGAAGTTCTTAGCTTATAACATTGTATGTATACCAAGACTATGCTAATGGATGTCGGGCTTGGCTTAATTAAGTCAACATTATTGATTTAGCGTCACTAACGACGTAATCTGCGCCTTGTCAGCTCACTACATTATGTGGACCCTGTATGTAGGCAATTAAACCTCAAAGTACAGTCGCTGTAAAATGTTTACCATCAAAAACTATGAATAAAGTGTACTCTGTCAAAAATGAGTTTGGAGAAAATGAGGGCTTCTTTCACATCTATGGTCACCGCATATTTTGCACGCAATTATTTTGAAACTTTTGATATTGATAATAGAGATCGCCAAGTGTCGCCAATTTACAGCAAACTAGTGTTGTCATTAAAAAGAACCACCTCAAACTCTTTATTGCCAAGCTGTAATGTATAACAAGCTGCTGCCCTCTGTGCTACCCGCGTTTAATTTTATGCACAGCAGCGCCATCTATATCGAATCGCGTACTTTTTGGGATAAAAGTACCCTATGTGTTAATCCAAGGTATCATTTACTTGCATTTGCATACCATAATATAAAAATTGGCCCGGCCATTTGAGCCTGAAGAGGTAACAAGCATACACACAAACTTTCACCTTTATAATATTAGTAGAATATCCACAAAATCTTCTCCCGAAAAACGAAATTGACATACGAGTATAAAAGATAATTTTAGTTTTATTATGAAATTTTATGCAACAAAGTTGGAAAACAAGCATACGGCCCGCCTGATGGTAAGCATCACCGTGGCAGGCGGTTGCAATATCGGAGCGGGTGAGGGAAGTGGATCCATCCGCCCCCCCGCTCCGCCGGAAAAGACCGGGCGGCAGGCGTTTGGCCTATGCCCGGCGACTGCCACCCTAATGGGGGCTTCCGGGCGGCGGTTTGGGGAAACCGCCGCCCATTGGAACGGAAGTCCCCGAGTGTTGCGGCGCGCCTAGTCCTGTGCGCGCCGCCAACCGTGCCGTAGCCCAACAAGTGGGTCTTCGGACAACCGCCGGCGGGGTCACGGAAGTATCTTAGTTCCCGTGGCCCCGCCCATCTAGGCGGGTGAGGTCGGGCAGTCAGTCAGGTTTTTAGTCGGTATACCCAAGTGGCATTTGGGGGAGCCCGACAGACCCCCGTCGCTTCCCCAGCGGCGGGACATGCAGTAATGCATTTTCCTGACTATAAACAAAAAAAAAAAAAAAGGCGGTTGCAATATCGGGGGTATCACATACGCGTTGCCAACCCTCCCAACCCCCCCAAGTGGAGCTCTGGAGACCTTACTACCGTAGGAACACAACATGGCCGAGACCAATGCTATTTGGCTACGATCTTCTGTAAGGTGGAGTCGTTCCCCAGACGGGCTGCTCCGATTTGAGCGGATTATCCGCTGTGCTACTTACCTCTCTTAGTTCATTAAATGAAATATTTAATATAAATTTTATTTATGGAACAGGAAAGCAGCGTGTCAAACGTCTAAGTATGTATAAGTAGACTAGACGACCTCCGTGGCGTAATGGTTACCACGCCAGACCGCCACCCAGGAGGTCCCGGGTTCGATCCCCGGTCGGGTCATGATGAAAAACGAACTTTTTCTGATTGGCCTCGGGTCTTGGATGTTTATCTATATATATATTTGTTATAAAATATAATATCGTTGAGTTAGTATCCCATAACACAAGTTTCGAACTTACTTTGGGGCTAGCTCAATCTGTATGAATTGTCCCTATATATATTTATAAGTACATTTTTATAAATGAAAACTACGTAAACACATTATTTAAGTAGACTTCTTCCCGATCAACAACAGAATCATATATCATTTAACATGTAAACAAACTGTAACTACCCTTAAATCTACAATTTATATGTAGTGTAATGCGTCCAAAGTGACATGGGAACAGCAATAAACAAACTTTTACGACAAGAACGGCCTTTTAAACGCCAACATGGCGATTGTATATCGAAAAAAAATAGTGGAAAAAAAAGTTGAAGTGGCCAAAAATGCGAAGACAGATCGCTGAACGGAGGACGCGCAAATGGCCCGTGCATGTGGGGGCGGCGTTTACTGCGTTTAACTAACGCTGCGGTTAATAAACGCTATGGCTAAAAAACGCCTGCGTTTAATAAAGGCCCGAGTGTTTATTAAATATTATTATTATTGAAGTGGATACAAAGGTACAGTATTTGTTATAAAATATAGTATCGTTGAGTTAGTATTCCATAACACAAGTTTCGAACTTACTTTGGGGCTAGCTCAATCTGTGTAAAAAATTAAACTTTACAGTACAATACGTATAGTTTAGATCAATAAAAACTCGCGTAAATTCCCCTTCAGGCAATATTACAAAACGTAAATCATAATAAACGGTTTTTCACATTGGCTGCCTGTACCTACCTAGCCACGCACGTATGAATTCGTGCAAATAGATTCGCATCAAATTAAGCCCATACACTTTATTGTCATATAAATTCGTGAATATCTGCACTTCTTAAAGGTTGGGTTATGCTTTAGCGTTAAGTCAGCCCTTCGTACCCTATTGTAGGGTCAATAAAGTTTAAATAAATAAATAAAATAAAAAAAACATCAAAGCGTTTTAAAATATCAATGTACGTAACCCTATACTATACCTACATGCAGTTGGCGACTAAAATGTTGCAAAATGGTGGCTCACCTGCAAATGGCTCCTATTCCGCGGGTTGCCGAACCATAGTCGCAGGGCTTGTAGTACCGTGTACCTCGGCGTACGTATCGCCGGATAACTGGTGAAATAGTAACATTTTAGAGCACTTTTATAAGACTTTTAATTTTCAAATGGCTTTCAAAATAGTTGAATTTGTCAACTCGTTTACAAAATAAAATGTTTGTTTTTTTGAGGTTTTTGGATTAATACTAATTTCTTTATACTGATAAGTTAATAACTGTAAAACTTGGTTTACAACAATAATCCGAGATTTAAAACGGTGTTGACAAGAAAAATTGGTATGAAACTACAGTCTACACTATTTTAAATCTCCACATCAAACCAATAGTTTAAGCCGTGTAATACAGCCTTTATTCTGACACCCTAGAAAGCATTAATTATAATTTTATTTTGACATAAATAAAACAATTCCCCCAGAATTCCAAACAAATTATGATTCTCGTAGCAATTCGTAGCAAGATAGGGGCTACGGGCTACGAGATACAAGCTACGGCTACGCAGTCGCGAATTCTATGAAAGACCCATTTGTAATATTCGTAGAAACTATTCTCATACATTCTTAAGATATTATGAGGCATTGATCAACTATCTTTGTTAGTGGTATTCTATTTAAAAATATTTTTAATATCTTATAAGGCTAAATCCGTGCTACATTTTTTTGTGATCAATTGAGTAGTTAAACGACTCTGCCCTTTGAACCGTACATAGTATCATAACCGGAATAAGGCAAAAAAAAAAAAAAGAATTTATATGAAAGAATTCCCATTGAAATGGTCCGTCAACAACCTGTGCACGTATCATGAACTAACAAAATAATAATCTTAATAAATTCCGATTTTTATAGTAAATAAATAAAAAGTGCCAAAAGAAAGCGAACTAGTTTTTTTACTTTTTCTAACAGCATATTTAGATTTTTACTTTTTTCAATCTTTGTAATACATTTTGTTTTATGTCTCGTAATTTATTTACACCTTTATAAGCCTTTGTCAATTAACTCCGTGTAGCCGTTCATACTAAATTTTTACAGTGAGTCGAAGTCGTGCGTGTTTTGCGGTCGCTATGATCGGAATGCTAATGACAAATTGTTTCTCTACTGTTACTGTCAGCAATAATGAAAATATTTTTGGATATCTACTTGTGTAGTTGGTCTATGACATCATAAATACAAACTCTGTGGCAGAATGTGTTGCATGCACCGTTTAAGTTGAAATGTTTCTTTCGTTAAATGCTTTGAAGTGAAATTTACAAATTATATCATTTTGTTAAATAAAAGTTCGTTGTCTATGGCGTCGTTGAATACGTCAACTGAACTTGCAAGTTAAGCAACAACGGTTCCAGCTAGTAGTTGGATGGGTGTAATAATATTGAACTTCTGCGTGGTTATAAAAATATTTTGCATGCAGATTGTGACCAAATACAGCAACAATATTGTACTCTTTTACAAACCTTGTAATTTACCCTATTTTGCAAATAAATCTTTTCTCTCACCATTATTTGTTACCTATCAGTAACTAAGTTTATAATACTGATCGGTTATAATGATAAAAGTACTTGGAATCGGGCAGAACTAGATTTTGCCTCAGGCGTTCGAGTTCCAACAGAAAACGGTGGAACTAAATTGGATTAATCGAAGTGGAAATCAAACTTCATTCTATTTAACTTTATTTATACAGGAATCCCGTGCAACTACGTTTGCTTATATCACTTTCCCGTAGGAATTTCGAAAAATCAATTTTGATTAGATGCTTTCTATGGAGCGGTCGAGGAAACGAGACGAATAATTAGTATGGAAAATTTTCAACTCTACCCTATACGACTTAATCCTCTAGTTTGAATAACAAGTTAATTGTTTTGTGGCCATGCCGGAATACTATTATTACTTTCAAAACTACTATTGTTTCATCTATTTAAAAAAGTGACTTCAATCAGCAAAAAATCTTGTTACTTTAGTAGCTGTCTTTGTATATCACAATTGCAGGAGACTTCTGAGTGAACATTTTGAATGAAATTATAGTGACAAGGTACGAAAATGACAACATTTTTATGCACTACAAAACATACCTGAAACCACATAATTCACAATGATTCCTGCCGACTTGGTTCAACCACCTCTCCAAGCAACTAAGGTGGACATTGGCAAGAGATCCCTTGCAGTTGCATGGTGAAATTAATCTGGAAACAAAATATAATTAAACTAGCGGACCGCCTCGGCTTCGCACTAGTTTTACTAATAAATATAAATAAATAAATATTAAGGGACAATTCACACAGATTGAGCTGGCCCCAAAGTAAGTTCGAAACTTGTGTTATGGGATACTAACTCAACGATATTATATTTTATAACAAATACATATATAGATAAACATCCAAGACCCGAGGCCAATCAGAAAAAGTTCGTTTTTCATCATGACCCGACCGGGGATCGAACCCGGGACCTCCTGGGTGGCGGTCTGGCGTGGTAACCATTACGCCACGGAGGTCTTCACTAAGAATCCATATTTAAAAAATATATAATATAGCCTATGTTACCCAGGGGTAATGTAAGGTAAGGCAAGTACATACATACACCGACAGGTGAAAGATTTTTTGAAATCGGTCACGTAGTTTCGAGTTGATACGTTACAAACAAATGTAAAAATCTTTACTCTTTGTAATATTTGTAAAAGTAAAAAGTACACATTTCAATATTTGCCGTAAAAAATATTGAAAGGTTCAAAACGATCATTCACATTCGCCTTTACAGGCACTTAACATTCTAGTTAGAGTAAATCTATACCATAGATTTATTATAACTTACTAGCGTAAGAAGATTGGCAATGCTAAAGAGATAGATTATAGCATACGCGTTTGTTAGAGCGAGATAGATAGACGAGACCATTTTTCCTATAGACGCTATGGGCTTGTATCGCCCTAACGTCAGTCATGTTAAAACAAATCCCACTTATTTTTACAAAATTTATGGTTTTTAAGTGTAGTTTTGGTGTTAATGTGACGTGATTAAATATGGTTACCTGTGCAGTGCCTGGATGTAACTCAAACTAAAAGGAAACTCAAATTAAGTATTTACGAAATTAGCAAGGCCTTTTTAAATATTTTAATTGAATTTTTGTTGAAAATTTCACAAAATCAAAATTTGTTTTCTAAAATTTTTGCTTTTATTTCCGTATGGTTAAAAAATAACACGATTTTGTACTGTGCATTACAGACCAATATCATAACTCTCCAAATATGGCAAAAAAAAAATCGAATTAGAAGGTTTTTTTAAATAAAATTTTGAATGAATGATTGAGGTAATTATTCAAAAATATTTTATATTTTAAAATTTCTTGAAAATGGTTCACTTTTGCATTACACTATTTGCGTCAATAATGTTGTAAATAATCTCCCCCATCACTCCATATGACATTCCGGTCTAATTTCTAATATACATTGAGTCTGTATACATTGAGTCTTTTGCCTATATTACCCATTATACCTTCATTTTGTTATTTGAGATTGTAAGTAAACTATTAGATCTCACAGACTTCGTTTTGAGTTCAAATAAAAGCTAAATAAATGTACTACAGAATATTTAGTGACCTTTCTTCATAGGGCAAATAGTTTTGCAAATATTTTGCGAAATACGTAAGTAAAACCTAAAAATTGCGGTTTTCGAGATTAATGGGATTAATTATAGATGAGATTATTTATATGTACCTATATCTATTACGAGTACTTTATTGTTATACTTCTCCATAATCCATAGGTATTAATACACGAGTAAAGATACATTATTTGTATTTATTTCCAAACGAGACATGAAGAATGCCGAAAAACATTTTTAATTACATAATAACAATACTTATGTTCTACATAGAAATAGGTCTGTAGCTAAAATCACATGAACTTCGAGTCTACTATTAAATAGTGAAGTCTTATCATAAAAGTATCAAAATCATTTGTCTTCGCCGGTGCACGCTCATGTTCGTGGCTCAGTAGTTTCGTAAAATAACACGCTTCGATTTTGAGTTGCGTTGATTTGGGTGCGCGCTGCGACCAGGGAGCGAAGCATCAGTGAAAAATGTTGCAAAAACGGGGAAAATTATTCATATCGCGATAGTGTTATCGACAACCACGCGAACGAAGTCGCGGGCACAGCTAGTACAATAATAAAATGATTTGTGTAAATTAATCTACTCTATAATATATGTACTACCATTTCGGAAACAAAAGCAAAATTACCACTCGCACTCAAGGTGATTTGAATGAGATTTTTTCATTGGGTTTCCGAAATATCTTTCTCTTTCTAAAATCTCTTTTTTTTATATCACTCATAACCCAAGTTAAGCAATCCTTGAAGCTGCTTATATCATGAGTATCAGATAAGGGATACCTACTCTTAAAAAGTGTAGAAAATACACTCGTCACAAACACAAAACAAATCAAAACTTTCACAACTTTCTACGTGTATTTTTGTTATTTTGTTTTTCTGAATAAATTGCGTAGCGCCAAGGCCGCCTTTTGTTCCGTTAAGTGCCAGTAGAGCTTTATCTACACTAATATTATAAAGAGGAAAGATTTGTTGGTATATTTGTTTGTAACGAATAAACTCAAAATCTACTGGAAGGCTAATACTACGAAACGTAAACCCGATACTTCGGCCATTCATGGTTATTTTAGTAGTTCATTGAGTTCTATCCATGAATTACCTTGTACTTTAGGGTTATTTTAGTAGTTCGTTGAGTTCTATCCATGAATTACCTTGTACTTTAGGGTTATTTTAGTAGTTCGTTTAGTTCTATCTATAAATTACCTTGTACTTTAGGATTATTTTAGTAGTTCGTTGAGTTCTATCTATGAATTACCTTGTACTTTAGGGTTATTTTAGTAGTTCGTTGAGTTCTCTCCATGAATTACCTTGTACTTTAGGGTTATTTTAGAAGTTCGTTGAATTCTATCCATGAATTACTTTGTACTTTAGGATTATTTTTGTAGTTCGTTGAGTTCTATCCATGAATTACCTTGTACTTTAGGGTTATTTTAGTAGTTCGTTTAGTTCTATCTATGAATTACCTTGTACTTTAGGGTTTTTTTAGTAGTTCGTTGAGTTCTATCTATGAATTACCTTGTACTTTAGGGTTATTTTAGTAATTCGTTGAGTTTTATCCATGAATTACCTTGTACTTTAGGGTTATTTTTAGTAATTCGTTGAGTTCTATCCATGAATTACTTTGTACTTTAGGATTATTTTAGTAGTTTGTTGAATTTGAGCATGAAATACAAGGTATAATGGTGAAATTCAATACAAGGTATTATCAAAGTATCGAATTTACGTTTCGTAGTGGTCTTCCAGGACCGATTTGAAAAATTCTTTCACTATTGGGAATTTACACTATTCGCGGGTGACATAGGCCATAGGCCATAGGACATAGGACATAATCTATACTCTATACTAATATTAAAAAGAGGAAAGATTTGATTGTTTGTTTGTTGGTTTGTTTGTTTGAATTGAATAGGCTGCGAAACTACTGGACCGATTTCAAAAATTCTTTCACCAGTAGAAAGCTACATTATCAGGGAGTGACATAGGCTATAGCTTTTTCCGAAATTCAATGTGGTTCCCAAGGGGAACGGGTCCGGACGCGGACGAAGTCGCGGGCAAATAGCTAGCATATTATGTTTTAAAAACTAGGGATCCTTGCAAATACTCGTGGGGACGGAGCGCTATTATGTACAATACATACACTTGAACCAAAATTACAATTAACATTGTTTTATCTGTTTATTATGGCTAATCTTCGAAAAATGTGGATTGATTTTGACGGGATCTCCACTGGCAGATTTCTGATATTATATTGAGTCGTTTAGTATACTTTAGAAATTCCCATATTCATTATACAAAAGTTATTAACTAACATGTTTTTAGGGCTACGTATAATCTTCGAAAAATATGGATTGATTTTGACTGTTTTTTCACTATTTCTGAAATAGACTAAGCGACTCCATATAACATTAGCTATTTGATGTTATACGAGCATGTCGCAGCGCAGTCTATTTGAGAAGTTCCCATGGGAACCGTAAAAGCAGGAATTTGCGCGACAAAGGTGCTAACTCTGTTGTACATTTAACTAAACTAATTTTGACGGGACTAGAAGTGTTGCTATCCTTGTCACTAATTGTAAACCAAGGAAGGATAACAACACCTTTAGTCCTGTCAAAATTAGTTTAGTTAAATGTAAAACAGAATTAGCACCAATGAGTGAGTTCTTTATAAGTTACAGTAGAGTCATAATATTACTGGAAGATCAAGTTACCGCGCTAGGAAGATTTAGAATATGATAAAATAAAGACTGTTAAATTATGATTTTTAGTGATCGTAAAATAAAGGTAGGAATCCACTATATTTAGTTTTTTGGTTCCACTAGGCACAAGGTTTATAAGAGTGAAATTGAATGAAGTTTGAATTAGATTGTTACACATTAGTATGGTAACGTAAATTATGAGTTTCATAACAATAGTGATTTGCGATTGATTCATGCTCATTTTATATATTTTTATTTGAAAGAGTTGTTTCTAGCTTTTGTGCCAAGTATAATAGAATCGAATTTAAACGCGTCCGGTGTGATCTAAGCTTAATATTACTAATATTAAAGAATGCGAAACGGTGCTGTCAAAATGAATGGTCCGTTTTATCTTTGTGATTGGTTTGGTCGGTGTCCTCATTTTTAGATGGTTCATTATTTCTTTTAAAATTTGCAAAATTACATATATTCTATTATACTACACATGCCACAAAGGGTTCAAACAATCGTCTGATTTAAATAAAAATCGCATTATTGCGACAAGGCATACAACACTATGTAACCACAATAAGGTAAGGTAATGACAAGCTAATTCAAAAACGATCGTTGAATTGCAGGAAATCTTGTGCCAAATATATTATTACTAGCTGACCCGGCAAACTATGTTTTGCCTTAGAGGCACTACCCTACCCTACCCCTATCCTACCCTACCCTACCACTACCCTACCGCTACCCCTACCCTACCCCGTGGGAATCCCTAATTTTACTCTCGATAAGATCCATCCTCGTACTTCAAGGAATATAAAAAAAAAGAATTAGCGAAATCGGTCCAGCCGTTCTCGAGATTTGCGCTTAGCAACACATTTTTATATTATAGATAGATTGAAACGGAATATAGTCAGTCTGCAACATGGAGGTAATATACATGGAGTGCACATACTATACATATATCATAATTAGTTATACAAATATCGTGCTTTTACGAAACGCATAGGTGAAATAATGTTTATCTCTGTTTAACAAAGGGTCATCTCTCGTATGACAAAAGGGGATGACTAACTTATTGACATCTCTATTTCTGGCAACATCGAAATATTCTTTGCGAGTTTTGACATGTGGCACCTGACGCCATTTTTGTAACAACTATCACGACTGTGGTGATTGGGTGAAACACTCAAGCTGTCAGTTCAAACTGTCAGTGTGCTGTCAGTTCAGCTCTAACATCGGCCTGTGATTGGTCGGCTAGAAGCCATATTTGTGACAATAGTTTAGGTATGACCATTTTTGTTGTAGGTATGCTGTATCCTCTCTTTCTTTAATCTTTGGTCTGCAAGGACATTTACAAAATGAGAAAACTTATTTTAGGAGTGATAGCAGCACTTATGAAATATTTATAAACAGTATGAAATCCATTTGTACGTAAGTTTTTTTCATAACAAATAAATAGAAAATAAAATAAACTCTTCCATTTGCAGAATACACAATTTAACTGACTTTCAAACTAATAATGCAAAGATAAAACTGGTAACACAGTTTTGTAAATGAAACTAACTTACTAATGGAATGATCTATCAGGCAAGAAGATTTTGCAATATATATTATTGGAATCAAAATAGTAAACAACAGCTCATAGCATTAGGTCCCAATAGTAATGTAACAATAGACCGTGGTGCTCGGCAATCGAGCCTCACTTGATTTGCCATCTCTCTAGGGTATAATGCCTTTTGCTACAAATTTCTGTCTCTCACGTAGTTGTTATAGAGGGAATTCCTTTCAATACTTCCTACTCCGACTATCTTCTTTCTAATTAAATTCGTTGTGTGTTAAGAGAGCTGTAGTTTCTACACCGTGACGTGAATAAGCTTCATCGCTTATTGTCAATCTGTGGTCGCCGTTGTTGATCCTGCCTACACACGAGACATATCGGTGGGAATGTGTGGTGGGCTTGTCCCGATGTTTTTTTAAATAATACAATGACAAAACTGGTAACATTGTTTTGTAAATGTAGGTAACTTTACTAACTTACTAATGGCATGATGTCAAAAGTCAGTACGTAGTGAGGACAAATTAAATATTAAATGAGACAATTCATAAAAATAAAAAAAACAATAGATTATAGGTAAGATCGACCGAATAAACGTAAAAAATAATTAATTCTTATAGCGCCACCTGCCCCCCTTACTCATGAAGATAATTCCTAACGATCGCCATTGGATTGCTAATTTTAGGTACTCTTTACAGCTAAACTAGCGCTAACTAAATACTAAACTAAATGAAATCGGATTGTATGCTAACCAAATAGTTAGTAAAGTATAAAATTTCCATGGTGCGAATTAGGATTTGCTGTTAATTTTGCATATTAAATTATACAGAATTGAGATTAAAATCGTGATTGCTATGCAGAGTAACCTAGCTGGTCCTAAAGTAAGCAAGGCTTAATCTATTATATATTTATATTATTGTAAATATATACTTATATACATAGAAAACACCGTCTCGAGATCAAACATAATTGCCGTCACATAAATGTTTGCTCCGAGCGGGAATCGGGAACCCGCGCCGTCTGGTGTCGACGGTTCACTACTAACGCACCATGTCAATACTAAATACGTATTCATTAAACCGCTATCATAACCTAAATCAAATCTACTTTCATTCGTTTCTAAAAGCGAAATACAATAGCCGACCATTTTGTAACTAAAACAATACGTTTTAAACTTTTCGAACAACGGAAAATGCGTCATTACTACCATAAACAAAGTGAAAGCGGATATGACATTTTACTATACAAACATTTCAGATAAAATCTCTCGCTATTTTCCGGCCAGTGAATAAACATTCAAAACTATGTCCAAACTTTCTAACCTTTCCCGTCCTCGTGTCATACATATTCTGCAAACATTCGAACCGATGCTTGAGAGCGAATCTCTTTGCGCTAAACCAAAGTCTGATCGCTCCGACAAACTTCCTGAAGTTTTCTTTTTATTACTATCTGTAACTTTGGATAGTTTAGACTCGACTGGAGCTGTGTTAGTTACAATCACTTCGTTTGTTATATTTGTTACTGGGATATTTTCAGTTTGAACGTTGCAACTAGTATTGGGGATCTCTTGGATCTCAGTGTTGATCGGCTGTGTGCTTATAGCTGGTACTTCACCGACTATGACGTCAGTTGGCGCTGGTGTATCTTTATTCAGTTTGAAACAAGACGCCATGAATTTCTTTAAATCTAAAAGCGTAGCAGAGTTCTCTTTATTTACTTCACATTTGTCATCAATTGGAATTTTGTGTTCGGTTAAATTGATAGTTTTGTTTGCCTGATTTGGATTACCGAAACTTAATGATTTTAAAGCCTCAGCTAGATCTTTGTGCGTTATGAGCTGCCTGATGTTATGTTCGGATTTTGATAGGCCTGGTGTTGTTTGGAAGTGTGATTTTAGATTTAAAACTGCTCCCGGTAAATGTACGGATCCTGAGGGCCCTGCATCATCCTGTGAGTTTATTTCATTAACTCTTTCAGTTACTTCATTCCGATTTGGTGTTGTTTCTTCCCCATCTATTCCTCTTGGTTTTGTATTGTCATCCATTAAAAAATCTATAGCATTTCACTTAATTAGAATAATATTTCTAATAGTGTTAAATTAGAATGATGCAGTTTTGACAAATGGTTGTGACTTTTCGTTTGACGGATGTCGTCTGTTGATTAGAAAAACCTCTTTTAGTTTTTTTAAGATATTAAAAACTACTTCTATAAAAATAAAAATAAAATTTGGATCTTGATAGTCGTAGTTTGGATTCCATAGAGTGCGGCTTCGATTCCCGCTCGGGTCAGACGTGCGGTAATATATATTTTAACAATAATATATCCATTGTCTGGTTTCCATAACACAAGAAGATTAAGTCTAGCTTACTTCAGGACCAGCCAGTCTAACATGCATACAGTGGAGATAGTTTCAACGCAGGCGACAAAACTTCTTCGCCAATAGTTTTGTCTACTTTAAACATAACCGAGATTCGCTATTGGCAGAGCGGAGCGAGTAAAATTTTGTCGCGTTTGTCATGTTAGCCCGGCAGGTGGCGCTTTGTGAATTGTTTTTTTTTTCTTATCTGTACCAGTAGTTCCTGATAGCTCATTCAACTATTACAAACAAACTATTAAGTTTTATAGATGAAAATCACAAAATTAACTATTAAATACAAGTGTCTCGTTAACAAAAGTACCAGGCAAACAGAAACTAGGTGTGGTAAGGTAATTAAATCGTTACCAACTTGCCTTTAATCAAATACGAAGTAATTAATACCTAAGTTATTAAGTTTGCAATGTAAATACGTTACTTAAATATTTTCACGCTAACATAGTTTTCGCTGTTGCAAACTTATTAAGTGCTTAAGATTATTTATTATGGTCTTCTCTAAATTTAATAGCTGCGCACTTGTTGATGTAGCAGACTCCGTTTTCATCTATCTTTTCACGAGACTATAAGTGGCGTCTTTATAGAGAGGTGAAAGACCTGTCAAAAAGGCTGGCCTTTTTTTTCACTTGATAAGAGGCCTTCTCGACTTTTCCCGTCCTTTTATACCTACTTCATTTTAAGATATTTCTGATTAACTAATCTTATTTATTAAATTCTCGTAATACATGGTTGGTATTAGTGTTTATATAATTTAAAAATTGGTTTTAAATAATTCTTGTTAGTATATGCTGAATGCCTCCACTTTGGTGCTATCTAGAATAAGTTTCCTTAAGTTTTTTAGATTTAAAGTTTAATAGGTATATAATTTAGTTTAATATATAATTTACCAATATAATATTATCTTTTTTTCAATGAATATCCATTTTTATATTCTTTCTTTGAAGTTTTCATACTAATATAATTAATTTGTATTCACACGCAGAACGACGCGTTCGACGCTCCGAATATCATCTAGGTTTAATAAGTGCTTGTTTGCCGTCTTATAAAAATAAATCAAAGGCGGTTCGTAGCTTGCCTAAATTACTGGAGTGACGTAATATAGTACTAATTAATTACATCAATTAGTGCGTAAATAGCTTTTTAATCATACTGCGTAGGCGTGAGGTTTCGTTAGTAAATGGAAATTACAGATCAGAATGCTATCGTGTCACTGCACGAGACATTTGACGACGACGCCTAATTTCTTTGTGATTAAATTCGTTGTGACTTCCAAGACAGCTGTACTTTCTCTCCCAAGTCAATAAGGTTCATTGCTTGTCAATCTGAGGTCGCCGTTGTTGATCTTGGCTATACAGGAGACACAGCAATGGGAATGGAGGGCTTGTCCCGATAAACGAGACTTTTGACGACATAATTTCAGCGAACGACATGTTACGGCCTATTTTGTCATTCAATACTGTAGTCAATCTAGCGTCTAAATATGAAACATTGTGGTCTATGGCAAAATGGTAAATGTTGTGACAAAGGTTCAGACTTCAGACATAGTAAATAGTATACGGGTTTATTTAGGAGATGGAAAATTTTAATAAAAGCAAATTAATTACGTATGTCAATTAACAAATTGTTTTATGTTTAAAATAATTTTAATGTTTTTTTGTTTGAAAATATACATTTTATTTTTTTAGGACTTGTTAATGGGACTATTGGGAAACAAAAGAAGATGATGATACGAGATGGACAGAAGTATTGGTACATAGTCACAGCCCGGACACTCCATACAACGCGCGTGAAATAATCACCTATTACTACTACATAGGCCAATGTCGACATTCGTTCACTAAACGCACACCTTTGCGACTGAGGGCTCCTCGAGGGGCTCCCGGGGTGCGGTAACTAGGTCCGGTGCGGGGCGGAGAGTGGCCATTCTACCTTGGGTTATTACTTATTCTATGACGTAGTACAAGTAGTTATTCTGTGGTATTGGTAGAATAGAAAGCATCCAAACCAAGACAAATATTTATTCCATTCCGGTGAGTAAGGTCTCCAGAGCTCCACTTGGGAGGGTTGGCAACGCGTGAGTGATACCCCCGTATATTGAAACATATTAAAACATGGTCATGCACACTTTTTGAGCAAGATTCGAACCAGCGGCCCTTGGTATAATTAAATAATAACGTTAATTATATTCTTACGGCCGACGGTTTTTGGATAACGGTATTACGCAACGATAAATACCCGTTTTCTGGTTAAAACATATTTCATAAAATTCCAGTAATTATTACGGTGGCACTCGCCTAGCCTTTTATGAGCAAGCGAAATATTTTAATTAGGTTGTCCGAACTCCCGACTAAACCGATGTGTGAGGTTGGGATGGCCTTATTCGAGATGGCTTGCACCTTTCAGCCTTATTTTAAGCCAACATTTTAGCTAGTATTCTTTTCCGCCATAGCATCGTTCATGGGAATAGCCCGGATAGGCGGTGATCGAGTGGCTAGTACTGGCTTTTTATCTTAAGGACGTGGGTTTGAATCCCGAACAAGGCAAACATGTTAGTGCATAAATATGTCTGTTTGTCGTGGTCTGGATGTTTTCTATGTATCATTTTGTATGTATTTATGTGTGTCCTCTCTGGCACCGAACATGATGCAAAATACCTGAGTAACCCGCGCGGTATTACCTCCACCGACAGACAGGACAGTGACGGCGAATGTCGCTGTTTGTAATTTATGATCAGCTCGCGATCAGTGTGACTATTAGGCTTCAAAATGAGAAATAAAGATCTTTGAACCGAAATGGATTTCCGTGACAAGCGGGGTGACGGCGACAGCGGGGTGGGTGCGGCGCGGCGATGTACGCTGTAGTATCGCTGCCATCCAGTTCACTTCAATAAGGTAGCTTTGCGTTAGGTTAGGTTAGGTTGCAACGCGCCTACCCTCTGTCACTGTCGCCACTTGCCACATACATCCAGTTTAAAGCCTTAAACCAGCCTCACAGTTTTGCAGTAATGCATAACCCGGTCCAGTTCGGTCACAGCCCGGCGCACTTTGATGGCGCAGAGGTGAGTGCGGTGTGCACTAATTTGTAATTACAGACTGCCGCCTACAACCTTGTCGTCCCACAGAGGAACTTTACCGTTAATTGGTGTAATCATCTACACATAACATAATATTTTTGAAGAATAAGCATATTAACGTTGGCCCCTACCATTTGATCTATTCTGGTGCACATCAGTGGGGAACAACGCTATTGAAATCCGCCTGTGACATCAACTGCTTTAAACAAAAGCCGTGCGAATCTTACATAAGGGTGTTTACTTTTTACATAGAGCAGCAGGTTTCCTGCACCGACAAATCCGTGCGGGTCGGTTAACTTGAATAAATTTAGCACATCACTACATAGTATAAAACAAAGTCGCTTTTTCTGTCCCTATGACCCTTTGTATGCTTAAATCTTTAAAACTACGCAACGGATTTTGATGCGGTTTTTTTTAATTGATAGAGTGATTCAAGGGGAAGGTTTTAAAGTATCATACATTCCAAAATTCCCACGGGAAAGCGGGATACACGTAAACGAAGTTGCGCGGGTTTCGCTAGTTTCTTTATAAGTGTAAGTTTCATCTGAAAACCATCCAAAAACCGTCCGAAACATTTGAAAACTTTCAGAAAACTTTTGAAACCCTTAATAATAAATAAATAAATATAGGGACAATTCATACAGATTGAGCTAGCCCCAAAGTAAGTTCGAAACTTGTGTTATGGGATACTAACTTAACGATATTATATTTTATAACAAATACATATATAAATACGTATTGTAAAGCGAGTGATATTGTTTGGAAAAGATTCTACTAATTTACATCCCTTAATAAGTTACTGGCGACCATGTAGGATGGCCGCCCGCAAAGTGGCCAGAATGACCTACGGAAACTCGCAGGAGACTGCTGGATGCAGACCAGTGTCAGCCGGTCATACTGGAAGCGTTTGGAGAAGGCCTATGTCCAGCAGTCGATGTAGGCCTCCCTCTAGCTCCTTGTGGCTGAGATGATGATGGTGAATGGCGTAGTTAATCTGAAAATTCAATTAGATGTTTTTTATAATGGTCTTTTTCTCGCTAATTCTGTTATTTCAAATCAATTTAAACGATATACTCTATATGCATAGCTTGATGCTGCTCCGGATATGATCTGTGTACGTTGATTGTAAAAATAGATAACATTTTTTTATAATAAACTACCCAATTTCGAATACCTAAACGTTTCAGTCTAAAACTTTTTTAATTTAGGTGACAAAGCGAGGCAATTTATTTACAAAGTGAATGCTAATACCCTATGGATTGAGTCGGTTTTTACCGAAACACAGTTTTCAATTGGCCCCAACATTTAGGAACAAATTGTTTTATGTTAACGTTCTCTCATACTGTTAATCTAACTTGAACTTTATAGATAAATATGCCTTATTTGCATTACACAATCAGGAAAAGAAATACATCAAACACAATCTTACATCACACAATCTTTATTTTAGGAATTCAATGCTTAACATATTTTGGGACAACTAAAGGCAGAGTTACATTGTTAAAGGGTTGAGCACATTGCATGTAGCGCAGCACAGCGCGTTGCAGCGTATGGCGTTGTAATCTATGTAATATTATGAGAAAGGACACACCAAATGCACGACGCGCGACGCGTAGCTGCGCAGCGCTGTGCAGTATCGTGCGTTTAGTGTGTCCTTTCTCATAATAGTGCTCAGCCCTTAAGTGTGGTGTGTATATAGCGACAGAAAAATCTATCTTACGCGACATAACACACCACACCACACTTCTTTAATGTCTTCTTCCTCATATACCGGCGATAGTTTTTCCAGAGGTTCAGTAACAATTTGGTGTACATGGTCGACCTGGTTTTGTTTGTATTTTGAAAATGGCATCAGTGGAACATCTGGTATTAAAATTGCCATTACTCCAGTAAATTGAACTTCTGGGAAATAAATACCAGTTTTCCCATCATTGGACTACACAAACATTACTGAGAATAGTTACACCAAATTCTATTATTCAAGTAAAATAAAAAATAAACACACGTAAGGAACTTTGTCGTTTTTAAATTCATCGCAGTTGGAAAAATAGCATTCTCCGGACATTATCATTCAGGGGGAGGCGAAACAATAAAATTTTACGGACACACATTTCACGGGTGCGTGCCACTCGACTAAATTAAGTGGATACTATTGTAACTTTATAAAACACGGGACCGTTCCCGAATTCGACCTTTCACGAATATCAATATAAATAAATATTGTAAAATCTGTGATTGATGGCGTTGTTGATATGATACGATTTCACGATCAGCGTTGGGGGAACGATTATGAGGAAAGGAGAAAAAGAGAAGATTTCCTAAAGACCTGAAATTTGGAGCGTGTGCTCTTTGTATGAGGTAGGCATCCGATAAAAAAGGATTTTCCGAAATTGCCACTTTATAGCGGGATAATATCCAATTCAAAAATGAAGTTGTGCGGGTTTCGCCAAAAAAGTTTATCATTATATAAGAAATGTCAAAACGATTATCAAGAGCCTGTCAGTTTATCTGAAGATCTATGCAGAAGTATTTTATCACTTTCAGCTCTAAAAAACACTGAAAACAGCAAAAATTCAAATTTTAATATAAAATATAAAGAAAAATTCATGAAAGCCATACCAATAGAATTACCTATGCTCAGCGCCACTAAAATGTCTAGAATTGTCGATACCCCCGGGATGCCGTTTGATAGATAAAAACGTTAGAATTGCCGACATGCAGCACGCGAATTGGATCCCTTTACAGGATACCCTGCTTGGCTGGATGACCGCGACGTGTAACTTGTTACACGAAGTGTGTACCCAATAACTGCTATTTTATTTTCTTCATGCGAAAGTTAATGAATATGGTTTACGGTTTGGGTTTACGGTACGTATCATAGTTCCTGTGACCCCGCCCATCTAGGCTGATAAGGTGGCAGTGAGACAGTGGTTTTAGTCGGTATACCCAAGTGGTCTAAAGGGGGAGCCCGACATACCCCCGCCACTTTATTCGCCTTCGTGCGATGATTAGTTGATATGATGATGACCTTACTACTCTTAATAGAATATTATTTTCAGTTTTCCAGTGTTTTGCGTAATTCGTGAGCCTCATAGCAATTTAGGTAGCAAATTGGAATGTGGCCAAGCTAACAAGCGTGCTCGGTACCTAATGTGTGTCCGGTCAATTGTCTTCAAGAGTTAGTAATTGGCTGCAAGGGAAATTGCACTTTATGTAATACATGATAAAGATAAAATTACATTTCATTGTACATTCAAACATTGCCAATATAGGCTTTTGAAGTAACAATTTGAAGTCTGTTGATTTATTTTTTAATACACTTACAGCCAGTTTCTGAGAAGCATTTTTAAAGTGTATAATACAGTAAATTACAGCTGTTACACTATATGGACACTTGCAATCCGGGGGTATCACTCGCGCGTTGCCGACCCTGTAGAAAATGGAGCTCTGGAGACCTTACTCGCCGTAGGAACACAACACAGTCGAGACCAATGCTATTTGGCTACGATCTTCTGTAAGGTGGAGGTCCTTCCCCAGACGGGCTGCTCCAATTTGAGCGGATTATCAGCTGTGCCCTACCTCTCTTAAACAGACTTCTCTACGCGGGATGCAGACGAAAAGAAGAATATTTTCAAGAAGATTTCAATCGTAAAATACCTAATATTCAATCATAACTTTATGTCTTTATAATACATACCCACCAGTTAAAAATTCTATAAGTACAAAATCCTTAGTATCACCCGACAGCAGTCGACTATAAAATTCTCTACGTCAAGAACTACAGAAATAAACTTTATCAAGAAGCTTTTAAGTTCAATTTCCAAAGAAATATAAATGTCAAGACATTTTACAGTTAAATACGGAAATCAGTACAATATTAGAGATTTCAGGTTCCTTTACACAATCTGAAGATTTTTCTAGCTTTAAATTTTAGTTTTCAGATTTTAATGTCACATAAATTTCTTAGGTTTTAAAGAAAATGTTCACATATTGTCTTAAGTACTATACGGTACAGTGAGCAACACGTTGAACTTTACACTTGCAGTGCAATTTTGGCTCTTATGACATAGAACTTAAGAATGGTACAAGTCCGATATGTAAAGGTCGACTGTACAATGTTGGGTTTTAGGTTTCGGGTTTTACACTAAAATCTATAGAACCTATGATCTAGACGACTTTCGTGGCGTAATGGTTACCATGCCGGACCGCCACCCAGGAGGTCCCAGGTTCGAATCCCGGTCGGGTCATGATGAAGAACGAACTTGTACTGATTGGTCGAACCGTCAGGCATTGTATAATCTATAGAACCGATGACCGAGACGACGTCCGTGGCGTAATGGTTACCACGCAGGACTGCCACCCAGGAGGTCCCGAGTTCGAATCCCGGTCGGGTCATGATGGAAAATGAATTTCTGATTTGTCGAAACGTCAGGCAATATCAAGGTATGATCGCGTTAAATTGTGGTTTATAATAAAACTAGCTTTTTTGCCCGCGACATCGTCCGCGTGAAGTTCCGGACCCGTTCCCGTGGGAACCACATTGAATTTCGGAAAAAACTATAGCCTATGTCACTGGTTGATAATGTTGCTTTCTACTGGTGATAGAATTTTTGATATCGGTCCAGTAGTTTCAGAGCCTATTCAATGCAAACAAACATACAAAACTCTTTATAATATTAGTATAGATAAATAAATAAAAGTCTTTTATTTCCTTACTAATTAATTACAAATTTGTTAATACACTATTTGTAAAAATTTTTAACTTGTAAAAAGAAGGTCCAAAGACCGGAACCGAAAAAAAAACCAGTATTATCTTTACTAATATTATAAAGTGGAAAGATTTGATTGTTTGTTGGGTTGTTTGTTTGTTTGCATTGAATAGGCTCCGAAACTACTGGTCAAAAATTCTTTCACCAATAGAAAGCTACATTATCAGGGAGTGACATAGGCTATAGCTTTTCCCGAAATTAATGTGGTTCCCACGGGAACGGGTCCGGAACTTCACGCGTCCATAACCGTAAGGCGTAAAGTCCATAAGCGGGATACACGAAAAAGAAGTTGCACGACTTTCGCTAGTAGTATCCATGGACGATATAGTATCCAATCAATATTGTATATTCATGATTACTTTATATAAATAATTCATAATATTTACTTCTATTTATTATAATGAGAATGAACCCCATATTTCTCCGTAACCTTTACATCAAAGGCGAAATTACTGTCGAATCGACAATCCATTTATGCAAAACGATGACATGACTTTACGTATGATACTAATGGCCTCACAGTATAGTGTAAACAGTAAGGTTTAAAAGCATCACGCGTTTAGTACCTACCTAATTTCTGTAAATACCTGGAACTAATAAAAAAAAAAGTGTGGCACTCGAGGACTGCCGCGGTAAAGTCGCGGGCTCGAACTCACTCGTGGGCGCGGCCAAAAAAGCACGCTGTCTTATCTAGTCATCGTGTCTAAAAGAGATAGAATCAGTTATGTATGACCAGTTAGCAGCTAGTCTACACGTTTACGTCTAGTCGCACGCACACAAACACCGTGCCGAAGTCTGCCGAACTGAAACGACGTTAGACGATACGATGCACGGCTTTCAACGCCGCGCGGATAGGGGTGTTAGGTTTTATTTTCGTTACGGAATTTCTTGATAAAAGCTATGCAATAGCTTAAAAAATATTTAATTTAAAAATATGCAATGTATTGTTATATGACAAAAAAGGCCCTAACTGGTTTTCTTTCGCCATTTCTTTTACCAGTGGTTATTTTGCTTTTCTTTTCGAAATGTTAGTAGTTTATAAAGTAGATTAATTACACAAATAATTAATTACTGTAATGTAATCTTTGACAAGAGAAAGTGCCTGTGAGTACCTACTTTCTGAATAAATAGGTACTTTGAATTTTTAATTTTTGAAAGCCATCGGTTGTTTGTATTTTAAACGTGCAGAGGACGCGCGTTTCGTGTTACATTGTGCTCTATTCGTGTGACCACACGATGAAAGGATTGCAACTCCGCCTTCGATATTGAAACGCGCATCTTCGCGGTTAAAATACGCTATGTGCTGTGGTTATAATGGGAACGCAGCGTGCTTAATCCCTGCCATCAAGGCAGCTTTTTCACAGAGATATTCCTGTAACCATTGAAAAAGAGGTTGTTAAAAAAATCTGAACCGATTCAGGTTGTTTGAAATACGTGTAATGTAATTGTATTATTAAATAATCAGAGGTACGTTTCGAATATCATTACTGCTAATTCATTTAACATGACGTAAAGGCTAGCTTACATCGTCAATGTTCTCGCATAAATATTTATTAGGGTCTTTGAAGAGGATACGTTGTCCTCTAGAAGGACCACTTTTTGATAATATAATAATAACGTCGTTATAAGATTTGGTTACTGATACTGGGGTATACTTTGCGGTCCTACGCGCTTAATCCAGACTGCTTTCCAGGACAAAAACTATCAGATATAGCCGTGAGAGAACGTGATTATTATTATTTGTTGCTGTGGGCTTTAAAATACTGCTTCGACCATTGCTGATCTAAGTAGTGCCCTTTATTTAAATTTCCCTATCCAGACCGGTTGCCTCTAGGAACTTCCAAATGTGCTGGGCAGAGCTGTTGTATCTCCTCTGGAAGCAAAATATGCTGTTCTGTGTATAATTATAATATTTATATATGTTAACGTGAAACTCGACAATCGAATTTAACAACTCCTTAATTGGTTGAAAGTACCACCCTCTCACAGAATATTGGTGTTTAAGTTATCTGAAAGCCCAACTCCTTACCAAATGACGACCTCCGTGGCGTAATGGTTACCACGCCAGACCGCCATGCCACCCAGGAGGTCCCGGGTTCGATCCCCGGTCGGGTCATGATGAAAAACGAACTTTTTCTGATTGGCCTCGGGTCTTGGATGTTTATCTATATATGCATTTGTTATAAAATATAATATCGTTGAGTTAGTATCCCATAACACAAGTTTCCAACTTACTTTGGGGCTAGCTCAATCTGTATGAATTGTCCCTATATATATTTTATTTATAAACCCCTTTTAACAAACAACTCATTGATAGCACGCCTGATACTATGTTATTGATGTTTATGGGCACGGAAACTATTCTCCACCAAGTTGCTTGTTTGCATGCCGTGTATAAAAACAGATATTTATACATTTACACGTGAAAACTCATACTTAAATAGTTATTTTTATTCATATAGGTTTTTACAAGCTCTTTGGAATCGTCACAATTTTTTCCCACTGCCAGAAGAAATGGATAGAAACTTAGCATTCGCTGTTTTAAAAATAATGGTAAAAATAATTATATTGCTATTTAGTTTTTTTATTGTAATTATTGAAAATAAGACCACATTTTTGCTTTCAGCTTCTAAAAACCTCGCTAATTATTGATTAAAATTAACTTAAAGTAACGTCGATGTCAAAAATTCCATCATAACGTAATATTCATAAATCATGATATAAATATTAATGTCATGTCTGTAATGACGAGTCATTAACATACACATTCCAGTCATGTAGCGGCCAATCCCTAGCACGTGACTCCGACGGAGTAAAACGTTGGGACGAGTGGCATAAAACCTTTATGATTAAAAGCGTTTTTATACATGACATTGAGATGTAATCCTGTCAAACTTACGGTTTAAACATTGGTTCGGAAACTTGGTTTAAAACAGTGTAGACAAGACAAGAGTTTTCATATCAATGACACTTCAAACGCTTTGTAGCAGTGGTACAATAAAATTATGCTTACAAATGAAGATGTCATTTTGATGTCAACTTGACATTACAGACTATTTTTCTATTATTATTTATTTTCTTGACGACCTCCGTGGCGTCGACGCCGGACCGCCACCCAGGAGGTCCCGGGTTCGATTCCCGGTCGGGTCATGATGTAAAACGAAGAAGAAGAAGAAGAAGAACACAAGTTTCGAACTTACTTTGGGGCTAGCTCAATCTGTGTGATTTGTCCCTAAATATTTATTAATTATAAGTGTACTTATGTGATTTTCTAACGACAAGTGTGACAAAGAACAAACCCTCCAAGTTTCGGGTGCATTGATCAGTCATACAGGACAAAGCATTTAATATGTATAAGCTACAAAAAACATACTTGAAAATATTTTTTAACATTTTTCATCAGTACTCTGTCAGTTGTTATGTAAATTATATTCAGTTTACGTCACATGATGGATCTAGAGACCCAAATAGAATAGTAGCATCATTGTATTTTTGTTGTAAGTTTCATGTCAATTTAAACGCAAAAGGGGACGGTTTTCGTCGTATATGTGATCGGAAAACTGCTACAGTGAAGCCAATTCGGTGATTCAGTTTTATGTTCCCCTGGTGACTGTACTGTTGGAAGATAAAGTGTTTTTGGAAGTTTTGAAAAGCTGTTTTTATTTATAGGAGTAATGCCGCGATGTCGATGCATCCTGGCCTATACATATTTTTTTTTTAATTTCCAAATATTAGCACGTTCGAACATCTCGCGAAAAAAGTCGGTCTTAGTTGACTGAAAGAGTCCTATAGGATTTCAAATATAGTCGACTATGAATGCGAGATGACTTTGTTTTATACTTTTTTAATTAGCGGTTTACATCCCACTGGTGAACTAACTTCAGTTTGATTAATCCTTTTCATTTCCATGTAAGAGCTTCGTTCTCATAAAAAAATATTAGTAGGTATATTTCACATAAAATGAGTACAAAAAAAAAACTATTAATTAAAAAATATTTCAAGTTATGGTGCTCATAGCGATGGTGTTCGTAGAGTCTGGTATACTAAAGAGACACCACTCTTTACTTTACTTTCAAAGCTGCTCACACTTTCTCTTATCATCATCTCTCCAGTTCCCGTATGGGTGGTGGTTCACCTGCTTAAGTACATCTGAGTGGACCACGGACATTCTCCTTTTATATATAATACAGATACTATTACTCCCTTTCCCGTGGGAATTTGGTAAAATCTTTATCCTTGTCGACATAATAAAGGGAACCTCTATACAAAATTTCAGCTTTCTAGGTTGAGCACCTGCGATAAAACACTTACAGTCCTATTAGTCCCTTTCCCGTGGGAATTTAAAAAAATCCTTTTTTACCTACGCCCCAAAAGAAACCCCCATGCAAAATTTGAGACTCCTGGCACTTGTAGTTTCGGAGATTTCGTGATGAATCAGTCAGTGATTTTCTCTTTTATATATTAAGATTCTCGTTGCTAAAACTTTGCCTGCGACTGTACAAAGAGCGGGTTCACTACGCGCAACTGTGAATTCGTATCGTAGTGTACGTGTGTACGTGACTTTATTCGGGGACACACTGCTTATGTATAATAATGTATACAAAATAAAATAGAACATCTTTCAGACAGTCAAGGGTTAATAAACTTGTATTTTTAAACAATGTGAAAGTTTAACAGTGTTAGTAAGTACTTTCATCAACTTGCTAATACTTGCTAATTTAACGGCCATCTTAAGATCGGCCAATGTTTATATCTTTATCTATTGCTAAAATTGGTATTGGGCAATGTTAGCAAGTACTTTCAAGTTTTCAACGTATACAATACAGACTTGTTAATATTTACTAATTCGAGACAGCCATAGGATCGTCAAAGGTTCATTTTATGTTCATATGTAAATAAAATGAGTATTGGACAATTGTAAATAAATTATTAATCAGTTTTTGCCTATGGTTTTTACTTATTATATAATTTTGATGTCCTAAAATAGTTTCCACAGAAGTAATTTGTGTATCCTACAATATTATATTTCAATAGAAATCACAGTTGTATTGGACAATGTTAGCAAGTACTTTCAATGTATAAATCCTTGCTAATTCGAGACGAATAAAAGGACAAAAATATGTATAGTTAATTTCGTTGATACCTCAGCTTACTAAAGTTACCTTATCTTTTTTATCTATACATATATACAAATTTTTGTAATTGCACAATAATTGCAAAAGCAACTGGTTGTTTTACAAATGGTAAAAATCATGTGCCTCTATTTTTATTTCAATCCTTCAAAGTTTACGATTGTGTTTCAATATTTTTATACTTGTGAAGTACCATTATGTTCTTTTACGATTCATTGTAACCTAGAAACACTCTAGGGATTAACACTAAACCTAGACCGGTATGTTGAGTCGAGTTAGATACCTACAGCTTCTACCAAGTGTTTTTTTTATTGGTGTATTCACAGGAATTCATTTGGCAGGAACTTTGTACGTTTCCATACAGTTCGACCATGTATTTTGAGGTGCTAGTACATTTATGAAATGGGCTTGTTTAACTGGGGAATTATCACCCTCTCATAGAATATTCTCTGGTATATCTGTGTTTTGTTGTGAGAGGCGGTAATCACTCACCATCCGGTGACCCGCATGCATGCTCGTTCTATGCAAACAATTACCACACCTATTCTGACAGCGTCGTACTAATATTATAAATGAGAAAGTGAGTTTGTTTGTTTGTTATTCCTTCACGGCTTGACTAAGCAGCCAATCATTATGAAAATTCGCATACATATTGTTATGGGTACAGAGCCCAACATAGGCTACCAACATACTTTTTATCCCGTGAAAGTATGTCGTTCCAATGGGAAAATAATTTTTCTACTATAGAGGGCGCTGTATAGGCCAACAGATGGCGCCACAAGTCGCGCTATGGGTTGTTTTGTTGTCAAACGAGGTGTATACAGTCATAAAATTAACGCGAGCGAAGCCGCGGGGAAAAGCTAGTATAGAATGGATCAATTGCATCCTATAGTTGGACGACCTCCGTGGCGTAATGGTTACCACGCCAGACCGCCACCCAGGAGGTCCCGGGTTCGATCCCCGGTCGGGTCATGATGAAAAACGAACTTTTTCTGATTGGCCTCAGGTCTTGGATGTTTATCTATAATATGTATTTGTTATAAAATATATTATCGTTGAGTTAGTATCCCATAACACAAGTTTCGAACTTACTTTGGGGCTAGCTCAATCTGTATGAATTGTCCCTATATATTTATTATTTATTTATTTATAGCAAAATAAAATAATTCTTTTTGAATAACAATTTTTTTTTTAGTTGTCTGTGTTTAAATCTAGGTTACATTTAAACTGGCTAGAGAGGTGAGCCACAGACCCCCGTCGCTTCCCCAAGTGGCGGGACATGCAGTAATGCATTTTCCTGACTTTAAACAAGAAAAAAGAAAAGGTTACATTTAAACTCAAAGTAACAACTCACAAGGTAGTTTTGTAAGAAAACGTTTTTACTAGATTTCCCCCTTTCACCATTTTGATCACCATGTTTTCTTTTTTTCATGATCTAGTTAGATCATCATCATCATCATCAACCTGTATCTATCCACTACTGGAGATAGGCATTTCCCAATGCTTTCCACCAAATGCGATCCTCCGTCTTTCGCATTCATCCGCCTCCAGCCGCTTTTTTGAGGTCGTCTGTCCATCTTGATTTTTATCCATTTGATCTAGGTGTGAGTAATATAAAATCTCTCTCTGTGTAATCCATACTAATATTTCCATACTAATATTATAAATGGGAAAGTGTGTGTGTCTGTTTGTTTGTCCGTCTTTCACGGCAAAGCGGAGCGACGAATTGACGTGATTTTTATAGTGGAGATAGTTGAAGGGATGGAGAGTGACATAGGCTACTTTTTGTCTCTTTCTAACGCCCCCACTTCCCTAAAATGGGGGGTAGAACTTTGTATGGAGCATTCCGCAATTTTCAAGGTAGAAAGCTAAAAATTGGTATTCGGACTATTTGTGACTAACAAAAAAATCGTGCATCATTTTTTTTTTGGAAATCTGCCCCCCAACCCCTTGAAAGAGGGAGTTTTTAAGGTAGGAAGCAAGGGCGGCATGTTACCCCGAATTGAACGCGAGCGAAGCCGCGGGCAAAATCTAGTTTACAGTATTTTCTTATGTATGATGCAAAGTTAATTCATTACATTTTATGAAGCTGTACAGTAAAGTGCATTAAGTATGCAGAGCGTACTTTGAAACCGAAAGATTACATTTGCCAGTTTTACAAGAACTACGTGGTTCAAAGCCAGGATTTTGGCATTAAGTATACTGGATTATAACACGTTAAGTGCAGTTTTAACTCCTGAATTTTATAGACATATCAATAAAAATTTAATGTTGCATTATTTTTTTTGTAGAAAAAGTTATGGGTTAAGACTAGTTACGCCCATAAAATCTTGTAAAATATATAAAAATGTCGGAGCATTACTGAGTGCTACAAAATAGAATTTTCATATTTTTAATCCTAAAGTCTACATTAAAGTCTACTTTAAATAATTGAAATCGACATTTCACAAAAAGAACCTCATTAATTCTAAAATAAATAGGGTATTCCGTTAGTTACATGAGTAATGAGGTTTTAAAATAACTAATGTGGAATTTAAAACAGCTGCTTCAGACAACGCGATCCCCGCATAGATTTTCGTATTACGCGATATGCATGCGGTGGGGGGTGTTAAGAACATTATATAGTCCTTATTTATTTTACATATAACAGAACATGATTTTAATTTGTAAAATGTATATTGAAGGCATTATAATTATACAAAATACTTTTGGATTTCATTGAATGCTGAAGTTAAAAGAGTTATTAACATAAGAGAAGAAATAAACATAAGAACATCATAAAAAAGATTAAAAGAAAATGTTACTGGTCAGTAAAAGGTTACAGAGTAAACACATTATGAAAAGTGACGAATTTACGTACAATAATGACGACCTCATACGAAGAATTTAGTATTTTTATGTAAGACTTTCAAAGTATTTAAACGTAAATTAATTTAAAAAAATACATTTTGATTACGTCTATTATTCAATGAAATTTTGTTGAAACTTGATTAGTTTTTTTTTTTTAATACCACAATGGTGGCAAACAAGCATACGACCGGCCTGATGGTAACCGTCACCTTAGCCTATAGACGCTTGCAATACCGGGGGTATAACCCCACCAATTCTTACTTCGTTTGGAGGGGTCAGATTTCTCTGCATATACTTGTCCAGAAATTTCGCGTCGATTTGACGGCGAATGTGCATTTGTAGTCAAGCGATATGCCGATTTTATTCTTTCATAAAAATATAGCATTTTCAAACGTGTACTATGTGTACGTGTACCTAGTACTATGACCTGTACGTTAGTACATTACAAATGACCGCGAAGCTACTGGATTCCCAGTCACGTATAACATTCGGACGGAACCATTACACCGCCTTATGTGCACGCCTCACAAGATTGGATTGCACCCGCCATTTTCAACTTAATGTATAACAATATTTTTTATAAATTATAAATAAATTATTCTATTGTTTATTATTTACAGTCTACCAATGAAAGAGGTGAGCAGGGTAGAGCAGGCACAAAGATTTTTACACCTTTATCTATCCATATAATAAAACAGTAGACCCCGATATGTCTGTACTTTGATCATATTTGGCAAAAATGGAGAGGGAACAGTTAGAGGTACCTACTAAAAGCGACAATTTTTTTTTGTCTGTCTATTTGAACACGCACATCTTCTAAATTACTGAACGGATTTTAATGCTGTTTCCACAGGAATATAGAGCTCGGCTTGGAACAGAATATAGGCTTTGTTTCATTTAAATCGCATGTCAGGAAAAGGACGCAGACGAAGTCGAGAGTAACAGCTCGTTATAAATAAATAAAAAATATGCAATTGACACAGCCTTTAGCCTTTACACCACAATCCTCACGCTTACATGCTCTAGTTGTTGCGAAGCGATGGTTACTATTAAGCGATTAGATTAATCGATAGTAATTATGATGTATCGATATTGGCCACAAATGATTAATTAGAACTAGATATTGTAGTTACGAGGATTAATTGTATTACTTAACTATTATGATTTAAATGTGTATTTGGTTTAGAAAACATATTACCAGGTATAGGTTTATTAAACATATTTTAAGAGAGGTAGGGCACAGCGGATAATCCGCTCAAATCGGAGCAGCCCGTCTGGGGAAGGACCTCCACCTTACAAAAGATCGTAGCCAAATAGCATTGGTCTTGGCCATGTTGTGTTCCTACGGTGAGTTAAGGTCTCCAGACCTCCACTTGGGGGGGTTGGGAGGGTTAGCAACGCGTGAGTGATACCCCCGGTATTGCTTACGTCTATAGGCTACAGTGACGGCTTACCATCAGGCCGACCGTATGCTTGTTTGCCACCTGTGTGGTATAAAAAAAAAATACCAAAAAAATCAATGCAAATAAAATATTCACTTGTTTCTGTAACTGACGTAGCCTAAAATTCGGGAAAAAGAACAGTCAGCAGTAAAGAAATTTCATTCATTTTTTCTTCCGTCCTACGGAGGGCAGTAATGGACTTTCCATTTCCATACATTTTTTCTTATCTACGGAGGAAAGTAATGGATTTCCCATACATGTTTTCTTCCCGGATATTCTGGAGAAGAATTCGCGTACTTTCTCGCTACTTTTGAAGGAAAAAATATAAAAAAAATATCATAGGTGTGGTATAACATATCATAAATGCCACTTCTAGCCTGTTTGATTCTATGGTCATGGTCGTAATAGACTCGAGGAAGAAATTGCGAGTTTCCTTGAAAAATGTTTCCCTTCTTTTGTATCGACCAAACAGTATCGACTTGTCTTGTATCGATTAAAGCTTTCGACGCGATTAGGGTCCCGTATGAAATGGTTTCAATATTTTTTAATGTTGTTTTGTACTTACCTACCTGTCAAGGTAAAAACAATGATCTCTAGGTGCACACTACAAGAATCTTGGAAAGTGATCTAGTTTAGACCTTTATTTACATAGGCTGCTGACATCAGACCGACTGCATCGCAGTGACCGCGCGCGGTCGACATATTTAACTGCATGCAGTTGTACGTTCGACTTCGTGCAGTCATGATATCCACTGTAGCCGAGTGCGCGAAGTTGAAGGCACGACTTCACGTAGTTGATATTGACTTCACTCGACTGCAGCCGACCGCGTGCAGCAGTATCATGACTGCACGAAGTCGAGCGTACAACTGCATGCAGTTAAATATATCGAGCGTGCGGTCGCTGCGATGCAGTCCGTCTGATGTCAGCCTTAGACTATTTTATGCCAAGTACAAATTTCTGTAACGTAACATGTAATTGTAACAGAATTACCATAGTGTGGACGCTTTGCGCGTAGGAACCGCGGACACTACGCGCACGAACCGAGCATTCAAATCTTGCTCGCCGCGATCGATGGAGGAAGAACGAATTGGTGGACGCTGTTCGTGCGTCGCGTCGGTTACGTACTGTCGACGCACGAACCTTTGAATTCTGTTACATTACATGCCATGTCACGCAAGTCTGTACCTGGCATTAGAAGTATGATAAATATTATGACTACAATAAGAGAAAACCCTTTTTTATTTGATGTATGTATGTAGGGTACGTATATTTATTTAGGCGGATATCCTGTAGTATTATCAACATGAAATACCCTAAATTCTTTTTATCATCTGATAAACGGATTCAGCTCTGTCCTAGGTGTAGATGTATTGGACTATTTTTGATTGTAGCAACACCTATAAATCCTAAACATTCGCTATCTACCTTCGCATTATGCAAAAACACTTTGAGATTCGGAATATCCTACGCAACAGCCACTACTCCTGAGCTATAAAAACAAAAGTACGGACAAAGATTTAGGATTTATACAGAATATTTTGTTATAAATAGTTACTGTGAGATGTTCTGCTTTGAATATTTTCCATTGCAAATATGTTAAGATGATTTAGGATAAAAGGTTACAAACAGAACTCTTTTGATAAACGTTATATTTCTATAATAATTCATATTATCTATGTTTTATACGTCTGTTTTATTGTTACTTCACTTTTCACCTTTACATAATCTCACATAGTACAGTTTTCATAAAATATAAGTTTCTACATTTCCTCAAACTTTTCTAACCACTCCATCCTTATTAGTTATGTTCCATCCATTTTATCAGCATCAGAGCTGAAAATTTTAAAATGAAAACAATAGAATTATAGGTCGGTATCGGGTGTCTTTCTGTATTTCGACAAATTATTACTTCGAATGAGCCTAAATTTCGAAACGCTTTACTTCGATAGAACATAAATATATTTCAGAATTTTGACAATTAATTTGAAATTCAGAAATATAATGTATCACTTATGAAGAGAAATGTGGAAATTACAGCGACATTTAGCAAATAAAAGAGACTAGAAAAAAAGCTAAAAGCACTATAAGTCTCAATTTTGGATCCTTGATTGAGTTCGAGGATATCCCATCCGAAAACTGGCTTAAAGACAATTATGCTTAACTTGCGTGTTCATTCATTATAACAACAACGCTATGGAACTCGTTACATTAGTAAAACATGGGATATTATGGTAATATTTTAATTCGGAATTATGCAGGATCACGAATATTGCTGATATGAATCTACAACGTCTCACAATCTATACATAAAAATTAAATTTAATATGTCTGTTTGTAATTTTAAACAAAAAACAATTTAAAATAAATGCCATCGAGTACGTTCCGTTTTGAAATAAAATGCATACCGAAGTCAAGTGACACTAATGACAACATGTTTTTTATACATACCACGTTCATATATTGCTATTTATGAACGTGGCCGAAATTGAAACTACAAGGCATTGTCCTAATAGGACGCGTGTTCATAAGCGTGCGCCCAAGCGTCGCGCGATTGTCAGTTAGGACACCTACTCGAGTTCAATATGTTTGATCGCGAGTTCGTACGAGTCAAATTCGCGCGAACCAACGATGATCGCGCATTCGCGTCCTATTAGGACAATGCCTAACTCCCGTTCATATTGTATGTCACCTTTCGACAGCACGCCTTTGACAAAATGTATGAAAATATGCCAGAGTAACGTCCTCGCACAACCTGTTACTCACGTTCATAAATATCCTTATACATCTGTACTATAGAATTGACACAAGGGAAGAAGAAGATGAGAAAAGCAGATTTTAGCAATTTGACCAACTCCACAAGCGAGAGAATCGCGACAAGACCGCGACGACGTGTAGTCGACAGCGACGAATTCTATGAAACGTGTTGTTTACCTAAAACTGTCGACGCACGACCAGCGACCAATTCGTATCGTCGGGAACCATCTGATCAGTCGCATTCAGTCGCAGCGCAGTATATGATATTTCAAAACATCATAAGAGCAAGATATTCTCAAAATAGCACATTCATTAAAACGAATTTTAATTGAACTTTTACTTGTAGATATAGAATATATAAAGGCTACTTTTATAAAATATTTTTAGGAAAAGTAGCATACCGCGCAAAGCTACGTGCGTTTGCTAGTAGTGAAAAATATTCGCGTTTAATTAAATTCGACAAAATATATCTTCGAACTATTGAATTTAATACGTTTAAAGTATGTTTTTCATTGTGTAAGGCGAACATAATAATGTTCGTGATTCCTTTGCAAATACTGACCTTATACTGTACTAGTAGAATACTCGCAACTTCGTTTGCGTATATCTCGCTTTCCCGTGGGAATTTTGAATAATCGTTTCTTAGTACACCCCTAGACGTCGTAAGGAACCTACATTCCAAATTTGGAATCTCTAGACCCAGCGGTTTGGGCTGTGCGTTGATATATAGTAAGTCAGTCAATCATGACTTTTATATATATGTCGCATACGGTCATGAGTATGGACATGAACACTAAGCAAAACGAGGGTGCGCCATCTAGCGGCGTGTTGAGAAAACATTGCTTTTGGCGCGCTCCGGCAGAGTCGTGATACGGAAGGCGGGCTCGACTGAACACTTCGTTATCGGGCGCCACCGAGAGTAGTACTCGTAGTCACGGAACTGTCGCGTTTTACCTAGTGTCTATTTTGTATTGACATATTAAGAAACTGTACCTAATAAAATGTGTGTTGTAACAAAGATTTGAAAAAGAGACCTAGACTGAGGTTTTTCTTGCGGCATTTCTTTTCCATCAGTGGTCATTCCGAAGTGCTAGTAAATTGAATAAACATTCTTTAAGTAAAACTAAAACTGTTGTTTCTCTCATATCACGACTACCCTCGTTACGCCCTTGTGATGTTGAATTGCACATCGAATAACCGCTAGGCTATCCGATATCAGAAGTGAGATGTAAGTCGTGGTATTGAGAGTTTAACAGATCTCAGTCTGGTCTCACTAATGTAAAACGTGACAAATTAACGTGACAAATCAAGAAAGTACGTGTTCGATGTACGACGGACAGTCTACTGTCGTCGACTACGAGTGGTGGAGTTTTGCGGACTACCGGCATTTAGTACCGCAAAGAGTATCGTATGGTGGGTATTTAACCTACAAACGTATCAAAATTCTAATATGGTGTAATTTCAGGTGTATGACCGACGATGTGTGACGGGTAGCTGAGGCTGAGACGCGACGCGCACCAGGCGGTAGCAGTACTGGCGGTGCAGCGGCGGCGGCGGCGTGGTGGCGGCGTGCCCCGAGTCGCAGTACAATTGAGGCAGAGACGTGCCACGACACGAGTAAACACGGGTGTGTGTGCCCGTGGTGGACTGGTGGAGTGTACCCTCCGATATTATAAAAAAAAAAAGGACAATGGAACGAGACGAGAATCAGCGGGTCAGCGGTGTGCGGACTCTGAAGTGGACCAGGTCTGCTCGTGTTGGTGGTGAGCTGGCGAGGCAGATGTGACCACCTGCGCGGCATAGTGCGGACAGCAGTGATCGCGCTTGCTGTCGAGGTTACTGCTCTTCGCGGGACCACCGGCGCAGTCGAGGTGTCCGGGATATCTTCAGGAGAGTATTGTTTGATGATACTGGAGTGACTACTGAGCAATAATGTTGTTTAGAATTTTAAAAGTTCTGTTTTCATGTAAATTGAGAGACATTTTAAATGAAATGTTGAGAAATAATTGCTCAATGGTTTCGATGGTGGAGTATAATTTAAAGTATACTTAGTTCGAATTGTGCTCAAAAAGTAATGTACCAGTTTAAGTTAACGTACCATTTTATAATGTTGAGTAGAGTAAGTAATCTATGTAGCGAGAGACCAGTGGGTCTGTGAGATACCACACAGAGTTGTTGGTCAATGTTGAGTTGGCAATGGTGATTTTGCCGGTCGGCTGGTGTTGCCGTGGAGATAGAGAACTTACTCAACTAGTTATTTTTCAAGTAATTAAACACCGTCTGTTGTAACTGTGATGGTACATGATTCTCTCTGGTTGACCTTATAACTCTCATAATACTTCATATTAAAATTTCAGTTTTATTTGAAGTTATAATTTGAAATTATAATGTGGCTAGGTAGAGCCATAATTGAGTAGAGTCATATTTGAGATAGAGCAATTTGAGATAGAGCAATTTGAGACAGAGCTATTTTAGATAGAGCAATTTGAGACAGAGCTGTTTGAGACAGAGCTATTTGAGATAGAGCCATTTGAGACAGAGGTATTTGAGACAGAGCCATTTGAGATAGATCTATTTGAGATAGAGCCATTTGAGTAGAGCCATTCAAAGTAGAGCCATTCAGGATAGAGCCATAGAGCCATTCGAGGTAGAGCTGTACGAAGTAGAGCTATACAAGGTAGAGCTGTACGAGGTAGAGTCAGTTGAAATAGAGTTATTGATAAAACGAAGGCGAAACTTTAAGGTTTCTATTCTCGAAATGGAGACAAATGAAAGTGAGTAATGAGAAAAGTTTAGTTGATTTAATTACGAGTTACTGTATTGAAATGTAATGTAATGACTGGACGTTTTGTGTCCGATGTATCCGATGGACTGGAGGTTGTATGTTCGATGGACTGAACATAGTGTGTGACTCGATGCCTATGGATAGGATTGAGTGTGTGTGTTGGAACAACACTGTTGGTATGAGGAGTGATGCAATGCAGTGTTGACTGTATTGTACAATGTTAAACTAATAAGTTTCTTTGAGTAAAGTTTTCTCATTACTACAAACGATCCCTTTGTTGTTAAGGCCAAGAGAAGAGTAGACATGTAGAGTATTGGCAAAATACATAAAGACTAAGTACCAATTTCTTTGTCGTGACGTGAGTAATGACGAAATGTTTGTTGTGTACCCAGTACTCAACAGCAAGGGACCGCGTGAAGGTCACAGGGATGATCTGGTGGTTGGTCACAGGGATGATCAGCTGTAACCACAGGGATGGTTATGGCACCTTGCTTTTGACGAACGTTTATTATGTTAATTCGGTTGTTATTGATTTTATTTTCATTATTGGTACTAAGCTCTTCATGGTTAGGTACTTGATTTGTTAAGCTAAGTGTGTTACTTAGAAGTAAATTGGACTTTATATTGAAACTTTTGATTTGAGTTAGAGAGAAAGTCCTTAGAATAGAAGTAAATTAGACTTGATATTGAAACTTGGATTTGATATTGAAACTTTGGATTTGAGTTAGAGAGCAAGTCCTATGTGTGGTCAGGAGTGACCGAACGTTGTGATACTGTGTGAGTATTGATTGTTTCAGTTACACGCGAGGACTCGTGTCTCGCAGGATGGCCGTGTCGCATACGGTCATGAGTATGGACATGAACACTAAGCAAAACGAGGGTGCGCCATCTAGCGGCGTGTTGAGAAAACATTGCTTTTGGCGCGCTCCGGCAGAGTCGTGATACGGAAGGCGGGCTCGACTGAACACTTCGTTATCGGGCGCCACCGAGAGTAGTACTCGTAGTCACGGAACTGTCGCGTTTTACCTAGTGTCTATTTTGTATTGACATATTAAGAAACTGTACCTAATAAAATGTGTGTTGTAACAAAGATTTGAAAAAGAGACCTAGACTGAGGTTTTTCTTGCGGCATTTCTTTTCCATCAGTGGTCATTCCGAAGTGCTAGTAAATTGAATAAACATTCTTTAAGTAAAACTAAAACTGTTGTTTCTCTCATATCACGACTACCCTCGTTACGCCCTTGTGATGTTGAATTGCACATCGAATAACCGCTAGGCTATCCGATATATATATAAATATATATATAATATTATTGTATAGATTTTGAACGCTGTTAAACAAGAAGGATCCAGTCATGCTTGACTGGTAATGATCTTGCCTTGGACCCGGGTTCGATTTCTGCTCGGGGAAAACATTTATGTGAATTGACTTTTTTATTTCTTATGATATTTTTTTTTAATTAAATTTGGAGGGGCTTACTTACTTACTTATAAGATAGTAAAGTAAAAACTTACGTAAAAAATTTCAAAATTTTGAGTTAGGAGTGTTCATTTTAGAAATCGATCTTGTCTATTGGTCTGTCTTTTGCTTCCATTCTACGTAAATACATCCATTTATATACAGAACCATCGTTCGAACCTACCTCTCGTGCCATCATTTTTACGTCGCCATTCCGGTACCGTGGAAAACTTTGATGTCTTTTAACATTGATTTTTTTTGTTACGAAACCAAGTCAGTTTTTCGTGATATTCTGTTATTGGTGGTTCTTTGATTTTTAAACGCGGTATTAATTTGTGATACTTTTTGTATAAAGTTACTAAAAGTGTATTAGTAATTTGTGTAGTAATTTGTTTTGACAAAGTTTTTCATACAATTGCATTCAAGATATGTCGTGGATGTCCATGGATCGTTTGACCTTTACTATCATAAAAAAGCTAATAGTGAAAAATTAAATTTCGTTTTTTTTTAACATTTCATTAAGTATTTGTTATTGTAAATGTAATCCGATTTGTATTTCTAATTTATTACTTTCTCGGCAAAGGGAAATCCCGAACCTCGAGAATCTGGTACAATAAATTATTTATCTACAGAAGTGTTTATCTAACCTGAGATAGGTCTGATTTTCCCTCAGGGTTAACGCCTGAAATATTCCTAGTGGGAGAAAGGGTTAACGCTGGAAGATGAATAAACACTAATTTAGTGTGAAAAGGTAAGTTTTTTTTAATTACTATGATTTAATTTATTTTTTAAATAGCTATGATACAAGGACAGGTCCGGGTCGAGTGCAATAGTCACTTAAATCCCAAGGGCCGCGGGTTCGAATCCTGCGCAAGGCAAACATTTGTGTGCATGGACATGTCTGTTTACCTCGGTCTGGGTGTTTTCTAAGTATAATAAGTTATTTATTTACAAAAAAAGTAAAAAAGTATTTAGGTATATTTATCAGCAATCTTGTACCCATAGTACAAGCTTAGTTGCTTAGTTTGGGACTAGATGGCGTTGTGTGATTCGTCCAAGAATACATTTGACTATTTTGAAGAAAAAAAAATGTAATTACTATTAAGATTTTTTAGTTATTCATTTATTTTACGTGTTATCAAATAATAATTTTTCTTTTTTTCTTCATTCATTATATTTAATACTAGCAAACTTTCGTTTGTGCATATGCCGCTTTCTTGTGGGAATTCCAGAATGTATACTTATTAAACCTTTCTGAATCACTCTATCTATTAAAACCGCATCTAAATCCGTTACGTATTTTTAAGATTAAATTTTAAGCATACATAGGGGCAGACAGACAGACTTCATTTTATACTAATGTAAAGATAAAATACATGGATTCGAGATCGCCGCCTTGTCAACGAAGGTCGTCAAGATGGCGGCCTCGGATCCTCACCGTACCACGTTGCCCTTTTAAAGTGTACTTTTTTGTTAAAAGGTGTTCATTTAAAATACTCGACATTGGCGAAATTGTCTGTGTCGTTAAGACACGACTGAAACGCCATTAATTAAGAAAGAAAAAGAAGAAGATAAACTACGCGGTTTCAGAGGAGTTTCCTCCCGCGAACGCTGAGGCTGTGGAATGAGATCCCCGCCGAGGTCTTTCCTTTAGACTATAATATGGGGTTCTTCAAAAGGGGCATTAAAAGATGTTTACAGGGTCGGCAACGCGCGAGTGGTACTCCCGGTGTTGCAAGCGTCCATAGGCTGCGGTGACCGCTCACCATCAGGCGGACCGTAAGCTTGTTTGCCACCTGTGTGGTATAAAAAAAAAAACATGTAAAATCTTTTATCACGTTTTCAGTCTTCCGTATATCCACGCTTTAAGTGGAATCAGAACAGGAACAGGTGTGTATCTTCTGATTAAATAAAGCCCGGAATCGCTCGCCTACTCCTAACAAGTGTATTTACTCAATGTGAAAACACCTTCCTTGAGTTTATTTTCGGCGATTTAAGTACCTCCTTCGTTATTTCTACTTACTTCGTTTTGTTTGCATTCTCTTATCCTTCATGTTTGTAACACGGTGAATTTGATTCTGATAGATTTCTGAAACATGTTTCTTATATCCAACATGCAAACAAGCAAGATGAGTATTTTAGTTTGGTATGCTGGAACGTCGAAACTACAAGAGTACAATTTTTAATTTCTTAATATTACTCTTACGAGCATGGATCGTAGTATAAAGGTGCTTACCGGGAGCATTCGCGTGTAATGTAACATTAGAGATTCGACTTTGAGCACTACATTACAATATTACCTCCCTGACTGACGAGCGTTCGCGTATTAGTGAGGGAACGCACGAGCAACTTTGTCTCTACGACTTAAGACCTATCCGAAGAATTCTTATACTTGGTCCTAGGTGCCGGCACTGTTGTGTGCGGATAGGCCTTAAGTCGTAGAGACAAAGTTGCTCGTGCGTTTCCTCACTTATACATAATACGCGAACGTTCGTCAATTCAAATCTATACTAAATGTAATGTGTGTCTTAAAAAAGCGCATTGATCAAGATATTACACATTGTAATAAGGTGCGCATTGTAATGCTCGGTTCTCCTCCTTCACTGATGTAAACTCGAATCTGTAATGTTACATTACACGCGAATGCTCCCGGTGAAGGAGCACCTTTAGGTATACGTGTGATAGACAAGATGCGGAACGTTAAGCTGCGCGTCTTTAGGGCGACACGGACTGAAACAGTCAGAATGAACTGCTTCAAATTGCGACTGCATAGTGAACTAAAGTAGTCTTCACTCATACACCCATATACGAAACCGTTCGAGCAGTTGCAACTGCTTCGGGCGGTCGGTCATAGTTGTTGATTATGACTGCAAGAGCGGTCCGTGTGTAAGAGCTACTCGAGCAGGCAATGTAGGCCGCGTTTTGGCGATGCGAACATTTTCGCGGTTATAACTCGTCCTTACGCAAATTCAATATGTACTCAATACTAAATACTCAATATTTATTGCAACCATAAAGATACATAGGATGGCATGACAAATACAAGAACATTTTATGGACCCTGTTTTTTAAACATTAGATTAGAGGAGGACGCACAAAATCAATATTAGAGTCCCCTGTTTTTTACAATTTGGTAAAAAGTACGTTAAAAAATACAAAATCAAATTTTGTTATGTAAATACATTAGCACTACTTTTGAATAAGTTACCCTTAGATGTAGGCCTTACGTAGGCGCAAAAAACTGCCAAATTTAAGTGGAAGTGGGCGGGACATGTTTGCCGTGATAGTCCGCTAATATTACATCAAATATCACAACATTATATATCACATCGTAAGAGCCATAAATCAATTTGTATGATCGCTTTGGTATTAATTAACTGTTAATTTATGCTCAAATAAATCATTCTTTGGGACCGTAGGCATACTAACTACGTAACCATGGTTGGAATTAGGATGCGAAGGATTTGAATTGTGGAAAATCTATAAGAAATTGTAACAAATGTTTGTTTAAAGCTAGTTGTATCTAAAATACTACCCCATTCCTAGCACATCTGAAGACCATTCCCAACACATCCCAACACATCCCAAAACTATTTCCGTATTTCGTAACTATTTCCGTCACCCAGGAGTTCCCGGGTTCGAATCCCGGTCGGGTCATGATGAAAAACGAATTTCTGATTGGCCTCGGGTCTTGGATGTTTATCTATATATGTATTTGTTTTAAAATATAGTATCGTTGTGTTAGTATCCCATAACACTAGTTTCCAACTTACTTTGGGGCTAGCTCAATCTGTGGAATTGTCCCTTTATATTTATTTAACACATCCATCGAAAACATTTTATTTTTGCATTTTTATGTTTTTTCGGTGTGGTAACAATTTTTCATTGAAGTTGTCCATTAAAAAAAATACACTTTAAAAATCATAAATGACATTGTCACTATTTGATTGACTATTGTTGTCATTTTGTGTTTATTGTGTACAAAATAAAATTATTTAGTGTAAAAAGCGTTTTTTTTAATGAATATTTTTGATAATTATGAACTATAATATAAACTAAAATAATTGGTTAGTACCTACTTCTTTATCTGCGGTGAAAATGTAGTTATTAAAAAGTTCTGATCATCGACCTGCCCAGGCCCAGACTCTTGGATCTGGAGATCTGAAATATTAAACACGATAGTTCCCTTCAGGACGTGGTCCTGGGATAATACGAGGTTATTTTAAATTACTAGATATCGTGATATCATACTTCTTACTTTACTAATATTATAAATTAGAAAGTAAGTTTCTTCGTTTGTTTATTTGTTTGTTTGTTATTCCTTCACGGCTTGACTAAGCGGCTGATCATTATGAAAATTTTTATACATATTGTCAGAGGTACAGAGCCCAACATAGGCAACTTTTTATTCCGTGAAAGTATGACTGTCATTCCAATGGGAAAATATTTTTTCTACTATAGAGGGCGCTGTGTGGGATGGGTTATCGGCCAACAGATGACGGCACAAGTCGCGCTATGGGTTATTTTGTTGTCAAACGAGATGTGTCTACGTCATTAAATTAACCGCGACCGAAGCCGCGGGGAATAGTTAAGCTATCGTGATAAAGGTACATAAACCAAGTGGATAAACGCATTTATGATTTTCTGCACTTCGCTATGGTTGACTGATAGAGAATGCAGTACGCCTAATTGTATTGTGATCAATTAAGTTAAATAAATAAATAAATGGCGCGCAAGCAAGTCTTTGATAATTGATTTTACAAATTAAAAAGAAAAGTAATTATTTTTTCAGTAACCAATCAAAATGGCGAAGAGTGCTGAGGCTGAGGTGGAAAGGATGAAAATCTTGGAGGCGAGGATCAAAGCGCCATCTATATGGGGTCGGGTACCAGGCGGTATCAGGTTCGAAGATCTGCAGGACACGAGGTATGAAGACGCCGTGAGGTTACTGAAAAAGCACTATTTGCCAGAAGAGGTGAGCTTTTAATATGATATTTTAGTTACGTAACATAAAATTATAATTAGGCAGAGAGAAAAAGTGAGATGATGAGACCAAATAGCTGCAAACGCAAGTAAAGCAATGAGAAATAAAGCCAGTAGGTATTTAGATGGTTTTAAAAAAATCCAAATTTTTAAATTCTTTGGAACGGTAACGTCTGATGTTGAGAGATGACATCCATTAAGTAAACCGGCAGTAATGCAGCGTGGCGGAGTATTCTCTAAAACTAAGATGATCTAACCTACACTTGTAAGTCAGAGATTTGACATGACTCAAAGATGCCAAAATTTACATCTATACACAGTTGTCATTAAAAGAATATTAATTGATTAAATTATTAGTTGTGTTAAAGAGGATAGTTTTATGCAGCATTCTCAATTAGATCTTGTTAAGAAATTTCAAATGAAACGAACAAATCACACCCAGCTCTAATTAAATGCTGGAGGAAAAAGATGAATCGCCTCCCTTGAAATCTTAATTTAGTTAATTAAGATATTGAAAAAGTAAAGGAAAGTTGCAAAAAATAACACGATTAAGAATAGTATAGAACATAGACATAAATTTGTATAGAAGTAGCAATATTTCACGTATTATCACAATAAACATGATATTCAAGACAATGTCGTGTCGAAACGCCATCTATTGAAAAATTATTATTGGATGAATTACGTAACGCAATCTAGTCGTAAACAAACAAAGCTTTTGCTATGGGTGCTATAAAATTTGTTATTTTAAATGAGTGACATTAACGCACAGCCTAAACCGTATAGAACTCAAATTTGGTGACCTCAAGAAAACCCTTTCTGTATGACGTATGCATATAAGAAAGGATTTTTCGTCGGAAAGCGCGATACACGCGAACGAAGTGGGTTTCACTAGTATACCTATACTGATCTACAAATCTTAAATTCGTTTACTTATTCTACTTAACTGCTTCTTAAAAAGAAATTTGAACATTCTCTGATAAAAACCACTTCCAAAAGTAAATCTATATTAATACAACCCTCGCCAATTCCCTTCCATCTTACTTAATTTGATTAAAATTCTTGGAACTCTCAAAAGACCGTTTATTTTTTTATACAAATCTATTAATTATATTTTTTTTCTAAACAGCTTATTATAAGTCGACACAGAAACATGTTTAATATAATAAATTTAGAAATTATTATGGCTAATGCGTTAATATTATTATGGTTATGTATAACATCTTTTGGTGGTTTTAATATAAACAAATTTGAGTTGAGGCGTTGTCAAAAAGTCAATTACCATTTATTTTTCTAGCTTTTATTTAACTTGCACTTGTATGATCTATTCACAAATGACATTTACTACAAAAAGATGAGATAACAATTATAGTTTGCTTTACACTACGTAATGGAAAGCGGATTGTAATTACTGTGCGTGATGGAACAGTAATGAATGTTTCGTAAATGAAATAAATTGAAAATTTGACAGTTAAAATGTGTATCGTGGTAAAATTTTCATACAAAATTCTTGGTAGTATTTACATAATTTTGTGTTTAACCACTAAACTGTTTGCAGCAAAGAGATGTGGTGATATTTATTCAACTTGTCTTAAGACACACTATTCTCTATGTACTTACTATCGTTTTCGGTGAAATCAGCAGACCAGGAGGGCTACTACGAAACGTTAATCCGATATTTCGGCCGAAGTATCGGAAGAATTTTAACCGTGAAATACAAGGTATTTCATGGTTATTTTAGTAACTCCTTGAATTTTATCCATGAAATAACTTGTACTTTATGGTTATTTTAGTAGTTCATTTAATTATAATCATGAAATAACTTGTATTTCACGGTTAAAATTCTTCCGATACTTCGGCCGAAGTATCGGATTTACGTTTCGTAGTAGCCCTGCAGGTCTTCTAGGTTACTCTTCAATAACCTTACGATTTTAATTAATTTCAATTTAAAATGAATGGTAAATCCTAATTAGAACTCTTGAAACTATAAGTACTTATTTATTTACCGTACAATCCGATTCATTAGTCATTCTGTTTAGTTTAGTATTTAGTTAGAACTATTACTTAGAACAAAACAAAAACGTAACAATCCAATTGAGCGGAATTATTTCGACGCCAGTTTATTGCTTGTTGCATACAATAATGTTATAGCAATAATTGACATGCATCGTCTAAACGACAGTTGCTTACAATTCCTGAAGGACAAGGTAGGATTGATGAAAAACGAACTTTTTCTGATTGGCCTCGGGTCTTGGATGTTTATCTATATATGTATTTGTTATAAAAATATAATATCGTTGAGTTAGTATCCCATAACACAAGTTTCGAACTTACTTTGGGGCTACCTCAATCTGTATGAATTGTCCCTATATATTTATTTTTATTTATTCATTGATCCCACTAGATTGCATGCAATTATATTGCTCTTGAATGTACAAGAAACTGGGGTCTAAATGAGCCTTAAGGTCTCTGGTTGGACCAACGTTTGCAACGTTTGAATATCCCCTTGACGGGTTAATTTCAATATGTTTTTTTAATCAGATTACATACAGATCAGTGAAAATTACAGAGGATCAAGAAGGGACTGATGAGTTTGTACACAATGCTAGAATATGGATGAAAGACAAAATGTCAATAGCTGCCGTGAAGGAAGGGACCGACAAGCTAGTTGGAGTTGTAATCATGAGGTTACAAGAGAAACGTTAGTATATAATTCTATCTACTATACAGAAGCCGTCATGGGGTATTTAGAGCGTATACTTGCTTTAGGAATTATTTAGTCAAACTAAGTAATATAAATATAGAAAACTAGCTTTTTTGCCCGCGACTTCGTCCGCGTGAAGTTCCGGACCCGTTCCCGTGGGAACCACATTGAATTTCGGAAACAGCTATAGCGTATGTCACTCCCTGATAATGTAGCTTTCTACTGGTGAAAGAATTTTTGAAATCGGTCCAGTAGTTTCGGAGCCTATTCAATGCAAACAAACAATCAAATCTTTCCTGTTTATAATATTAGTATAGATAAGATGCACTCGGGACTTACACCGTGCGCCGTGTCTAAAACCAGGACTAAGGCCCCTTTGTTTGATCAGTAGTAAGTTTACTAATGGTTAAAATTCGTTGAAAAAACTAACTATTTGTTAAAAATTGCTACGAATTTTATCCATTAGTATACTTAACTACTGATCAAACAATGGGCCCTAAGTATAGGCAACAGATTGACAATAAGCAGTAGTAAATTTAACAGAATCACCCATATATAGAAATTTTTGGATAATATTCGATAAATACTCAAATCTAATCGGACATCAACGATCGAATTCCGCCATCCAATGACGCCCGAACATAAGCGAGTAAGTGGAAAAATGTTTCAATTTTTATTTCCGTATGTCAACTTGAAAACTTCCTACATATGAGTACTATCACTAACATCATAAGCTAAGCTCTTAGATTATTTCTTCTAACTCCTCTACTTGCCGGCTTATCAGCCACTTCCTGAGACGCATTTAAATTTTAATTCCTCATTAAGTCTCAAGCTATCTTCTTCTTGTCTTCTTTACTTTGACAGTGACAGCTATAATTTAATGTGTTATTAAATTTTAAAAATGCGTTTCAGAAACTGGCTGTATGTATAGTAGAAAAAAAACGTCTCTCTTGTATTCTCATGAACCAACTAAGTTTATTGTCCCATTCTGACTTTATGTACTTTATCTAAATCTTTGTGTTTGATAATGAATTGACATCGTCTTTGTCAGCGGTTGCATTTGATAATTTTGGGGTATTAATCACGTTATTGGAGTTCTGCTTAAGCCATTTTTGATCAAAATAAAAGCAACAGTATGTATCCGTTCAACAATCCATGCTGTTGGTGAATCTCATTCCTAGACTGTCTACAAAATAGTAAAATTTGGCTAAAATAAAAATAGATAGTTAAATCATTTTATTCATATCTCTAATGCACTATGCAAATAATGGGGGCCGGAATGTAACACAAGGTATCCTAGTACACGTTCCGATCCCTCACAATATTGTTAAACCACTGTATTATGCCATACCTATTATTCATGTTCGTGCTTTTTTAAAAGTACCTATTGTGTGGGAATAATAAATGGATTTTGATTTGATTTGATTTAAATGCTAGCGTTAAGAATAACCTAACTGGAACTTTGTATGACATTTGATGACATAAGCATATTCCTACAAGAGGTGTTGGCGAAAATGGACATGAGACACACATAAGTAAACAAAGTTGTTAATAGCAAAATTGCAGTAGAAATTTAGTGTGTGCCGCAGTGATACAAAGGGACAGCTGACCCCTTATTCTCGAAACAAAACCCGATTCTATTTCGATTCAAATTCAATCTCTGTCTCACTCATTTAAAATAGGAATTCAACGGGACAGCGAGTGTGTTTGAATCGAAATAGAATCGGTTTTTGTTACGAGAATCAGCCCCTGCTCAGTGAATTTGCACGGCGAGCAAATCACTGATTTTACCGCCTTTCAACATTTTAAGAATTCATTTCCTTTCCCTTGTCTTTGGTTGCTCGTAATTTCCACTAAAATGATAATATATTTTGTCAGATAACATACAGATCCGTGAAAATAGCCGAGGACCAAGATGGAAAGGATGAATTTATCCATAACGTAAGAATATGGATGAAAGATAAAATGTCCATAGCAGTTGTTAAAGACAAGACTGATAAATTAATTGGATGCATGATCATGAGAATACAAGAGAAACGTTAGTAAATTTTTAATGTACGTAACATCAAACCAGAAATTTTTGTAATATTTCTAGCCTCGTTTACCAGTTAAGTAAACGAGGCTAGAAATGCCCGAGTACTTTATTCGGTAGTTAGCAAATGGTATAAAATTCATTAGGTTTTAGCATTTGTATTAAACTATAAATTTTTGAATAGGGAAACAAAGTTAGAAAGCTTCATTCGGTAAATAGCATATTAATGGTAAAAAATAAACAAGTTTCGAACTTACCTCAATCTGTGTGATATATATATTTAATGGTATATAATTTCTTAGGTTTTTGATTAACTTTATTATTTCTATGTTTCTCGCAATTCATGTCAACTGCTTGTAATAAAATGTTCTCATGCCAGCTGATGGTGCTGACTTAGTTAACCGACTATAATCTATCGTCAAGTCTCGAGTTCGAAATTTTTAAATGCATCCAAATATTAGATCTGTATGTCGTTGCTTAACTTGCGTGTTCGTCGTTTGTGTGTGCTTCCTACAATTAATAAATTAAAAAATAGAACAACAGTAGACTATTCTATACCATTTTATTCCAAAGATACAAAAATTGATACGAGTATTCCCAGAAAATGGTGACAAGAGAACGTGTTTGTGAAAACCTATTCTCTAAATAAAAGTTTTGAATTTAGGAACACAACATGGCCGAGACCAATGCTATTTGGCTACGATCTTTTTTGGAGGTCCGTCCCGAGACGGGCTGCTCTGATTTGAGCGGATTATCCGTTGTGCCCTACCTCTCTTTATACATTGATAGAGTTCAAAATTAAATAAAGAAGTATTTATTGCATAGATATTAAAAAAATATATTTAAATTTTTAGACAGAATTAGGCTGTAATATTAAATTAAACCTGTTGAAAGCATTTTCATTACAATACTTAAACAAGGGAAAAAATGTTGATTATCATCTGCCGAAAACTGGGTCAATATCTAACAAAGAAACTGGCAAGGTACGGAACAGCCAATAATTTCCTTCAAATTCCCTCGTTATCAGATGGCGTATATAATTATAATTTTGTATATAAAAAAACGGGAAGGTTCACCTTACGTTTTGTCTGTTCGTTCCTCCCCTATCGAAGCCATCAACGTCCCCTAATACAGACCTATCCCGGCCGACTACTTGGAATCCAATTTACGTACAAGAATTTTGGCGCAAATGTTAGAGGCAGCGGAACGTTTTTTTTTAATCTTTTCTTATTAGCTTAGCTTAGCTTAAACTGTCCCACTGTAGAACAAAGGCCGCCTACCACCATTCCAAGAGTTCCTTTTATTCATGGATATGAAGGAGGGATTTTTAGAGAGGTAGGCCACAGCGGATAATCCACTCAAATCGGAGCAGCCCGTCTGAGGAAGGACCTCCACCTTACAGAAGATCGTAGCCAAATGGCATTGGTCTCGGCCATGTTGTGTTCCTACGGTGAGTAAGGTCTCCAGAGCTCCACTTGGGGGGGTTGGGGTTGGGTATTGCAAGCGTCTATAGGCTACGGTGATGCTTACCATCAGGCGGACCGTATGCTTGTTCGCCAACTTTGTGGCATAAAAAAATGGTATGTGACAATCTACCATGCATTTTCTGCTTATAGACTAAAAATACCTAAATATTTGTAACTAGCGAAACCTGCGTTTGTACGCATGATCCCGCATTGCCGTGATTATTTCGAAAAATTCTCGTATGTATTATACATAAAAATATTCTATTGAATCACTCTGTCTATTTCTAGAAAACTGCATTAAAATCCGTTGAGTAGTTAAAACACAGAGTACCCCCAATAAAGTCCGCAATGACCATTTATTGTTTGAAAATGACATCGCCACAAGTGCGGGGTGCGGGGTGAACGAACCGAACAGTGTTCTGATTGGGCAGGTCAAGGACACGTCATGTCGTAAATCAAATTTGTGCAATTTGATTGGTGGGCGTGTCATCAATATTAGTAGTTGTACTGCATAAGCTTGGCAGAAGCACGCAGAAGCGAGGGCCCTGATATGTGGTCTCTATTGGGGGTGCTCTGTGAGTTAAAAAGATCAAAGTGAATATACATCGGAAGCGACTTCATTTTATTATACTATGTAAAGATTAACAAACAAATAAATAAATATTCTTGGACAAATCACACAACGCCATCTAGTTCCCAACTAAGCAAAGCTTGTACTATGGATACTAGATTGTTGATAAATATACATAAATACTTTTTTTTTGTCAATAAATACTTATTATAACATAGAAAACAACCAGACGAAGACAAACAGACATGTTAATGCACACAAACTGTTTGCTGCCATTGCGACAAAGTGGCCATTGGTAGCCACTTGACCACCGAGCTTGTCAAATATACCGTAAAACAGGTAGTTATACACTAGTGTATTGCAATAGTATTAATTATTGAAAACTATACAATTAAGAGTTCACATCTATCTACAATGGCCCAAGTTTACACTAAAGAAAAAATCTCTGTTGTGTTATTTCATAATGTCATTTTGAACAATGAAACAATTTCTCATCATTGTTAAACTAACACGTAATAGTTATGTAGTAACTATTAAGTAATCTGCGGTAATGGAAAGTACTAAAAACACTAAATACTAACTGATTATAACTCTAGTACATCAAACAAATGAAAGAGGTAACTTGAGTAAAGAACTAAGAACCAAGATATTTGCTTGAAACCCGCGCAACTTCGTATGCGTGTATTTATTTATGCATAGCAGCGCCATCTACATCAGACTTTTGATCAAATCCTACGGGAATGCGTACTTTTTGAGATAAAAAGTACCCTGTGTGTTAATCTAAGGTATCAGCTACCTTCATACCAAATATCATAAATATTGGCCTAGCAGTTGAAGCGAGAAGTAACAAACATACACATAACTTTCACCTTTAATTAGTAGGATTTTATTTCATTTCAAACTTCCGTAAAATTGGCATCAACGGTATAATAATATTTTCATGAACCAGTTGAATTTGATAGGACTGGGACAATCGCAAACAAACAACCTGATGGAAACGAAGTCAGTGAGGGATATGACTGTAAAAATACTGACACTATGTAACCCGCAGTTGACACCATTGCGATCAGCACACGAAAAGGAGCTCGTCTCAGATTCTTCACAATCAACATCTCAACCACAGAAGTATATTGATGGGATAGGCCCCCCAAATGTCTCTTGACAGGTTGACAGCGGCTTCCTACGACTATTAACTCTTCTCAGATTAAATAATTAACATAGTCTACTAATTCTACCTCTCCGCCTCACAAATTGAACCAAACTCCAAATCCTAAAGCTGAATCGGAATTCTTTTTACGGATGCAGTAAAAATTTAGGCTCAAAGCATTCAAGGAATCTGCCCTCTAATGTTACGGCCGACGATACAGGCGAATCGGGTTTTATTCGAATCGATAAGCAAATAGAATCGAATAGTGACTCGCCGGGCGCTTTGTCAACCCTTGATGGTTTTGTTTTTATTGTGAGATAATCGTATCAATTTTATTCCGTTTCTAAGCTATTCTGTTTGGATGAATCGATTTTATTGCCAAAGTAATTACGTATTAATTGATTTTTGTTCATCAGTCAAATGTTGAAAATGAAGCCGCCGTATCTTCTAACTTCTTAGATGAACTCGTGTTAAACAAGTACGAGCAAGCCCACCATACATTCCCACCGTTGTGTCTCCTGTAGGGTTTTCAGGTTGCCGTTGTCGATCCTGGGTAGTCCCAATAACAATTGATAAACAGATTGACAATAAGCAATGAAGCTTATTGACGTCCCGGGGGAGAAACTACAACTGTCTTTGAACTCACAACGAATTTAATCAGAAAGAACTCAGACGGAGTAGGAAGTATTTATCTATCAGTCATTGTCTGTTGAAAATGGAGCCGTATCTCCTTAGATGACTTACATGAACTTGCGTTGACGTGGCGGTCCTGCTACTATTGCAATAGTTACGGTATGAGCAATGAGCATTCCGTTTTGTTTTTTTTTTTGCTAAGAATCTGTTTTGGAGTTCACGACTGAATATGGAAAGAAAGAAAGAAAGAAAAAGTATTTATTTGGAACACTTAAGTATATAAAAAAACAATATAACTTAAAATTACATACTTATAAACTAATTGTGTCCCAAATGGGTATGGTTTTTGTGTCCCAATATGGCTGTAGGTCTTGTGTACGTATGCACGCCTGTTCGATGCAGTGTTGTAAGTGCGAGACCTATTTTGTCAGGTAAACGTCTCTCGTCCGCGAAGACGTTAATACAACAAAAATTACCTAACATTTTACCATATTACATTATTCAATTGACTTTTGCTTTCAAAATAATCGAATAAAGTAAAGCATTGATATCGTTTATTTAATAAGTCACGTATATCTCGTACGTGATCGAATATTATACAATTACTCTATATTCCATCCAAATTGATGGGAGGTTGTTGAGTCAATAATGAAATACATTTGTAGTCAGAAAGAAAGAAAAGTACTTAGTATGTTTTTGCATTCATAATATATTCATAGAAGTATATTATAAAGGCGCTATTATGAAATTGGCTGGGTCGATAGACCTTTCAAGAATATCAGATAGTATTTTTAAACTCTGACGTGAAAATATTGGTGTCTGTGTTTTGTAGATGACTTTTATGTTTGATAGATAATTTAATCAATCTATTCCTCTGAAAATATTTAGTTGAAATTTTTGGTTATTCTTAAGTGTCGATGTGTCAGAGGTGTCTGCAGGTGCAGGTCAGACAGTAAGAGAGGTAGGGCACAGCTGATAATCCGTTCAAATAAGAGCAGCCCGTCTGGAGAAGGACCTCTACCTTACAGAAGATCGTAGCCAAATAGCATTACTCTCGGCCATGTTGTGTTCCTACGGTGAGTAAGGTCTCCAGAGCTCCACTTTGGTTGGGAGGGTTGGCAACGCATGAGTGATACCCCCGGTATTGCAAGCGTAAATAGGCTACGGTGACGGCTTACCATCAGGCCGACCGTATGCTTGTTTGCCACCTTTGTGGTATATAAAAGCTCCCGCTGATTACTGCCTCTATATATCTAGAACTATATTTTGTTTTTGTAAATATTAACACGGGTATTAGTTATTGTTACCAACTCTGAGTGGATCAAGTTGTAGTTTTAAATAAATAAATTTATTATTATTAAATCCAATCTTTCATGTTTACAGAAGCCTACTCCCGCACCTTCAGTCGTGTGAAACTGACCCACAACCCAACCTACACCACGGTGATGACATTCAACAATACCATAGAGAAACCAGTCGATCTGTATCAGAAATTGGGCGTGAGGAAGTACTTTAAAATTTACGTATTGGCTTTGAAAAGCAGATACCGACATAGAGGTTGGTTGTAGCCTTAAACATTGTCATCATCATGTTAGCCACAAGTGCCAAGTGACCAGTGACCAGTGACAAGTGACAAGTAATAAATAAAAATATTGTGTCACTAACTTTGAAAAAACTTGAATTTTCACGTGCAAACCTCTCCTTCATATCCATGAATATTAGGAACGTACGGAAAGGGTGTAGTGGGATTTAGCCCAGCAATTTGACAGCTTAGCCTTATATTAAAACTTTAAAAATGCGTTTCAAAAAGTGGCTGAAGATCTATTCATCATCACAATCAACCCATAATCATCCCACTGCAGGGATACGGGGCTCCCTTCAATCGAAGGTGATTAGAGTGTACTCTGCCACGCTGCTCCAATGCGGATTGGCAAAGGCCGGTGTTTTCAAACCGCCCTAAGGCCACCGACTTGGATTTATGACTGTCACCTATAGACAACAGCTGGGACCGACGGCTTAACGTGCCCTCCGAAGCACGGAGAAGCTCGAGATAACGAAACCCATCCAAACGCTGGCTAGGGTCGACGTCGCTTAACTTGTGTGATCATATTAGAGCGCGACACACAGCGACGCTATCGAGCTCCTCATCTTATATTCGTCGTTATATACTATTTCAGGTATAGCCAAAGAAATGCTAAAAGCAGCAATCAACTTATCATCGGCTGCCTGTGTGCCAGCAATAGCTGGTATTTTCAATACATCTCGTACACATGTGATAGCTGAGGAGTTGGGATTTGAGAAATATAACGAAATCTATTATATCAGATATTTGATTGATGAACAGGTATGTAATCATAATGATTCAAACATCGGCAACGCGCAAGTGATACCCCCGGTATTGCAAGCCGGTATCGGTGACCGCTTACAAAAAAACAAAAAAGCCGTCGCCGGCCAGCACAGAGCGGCTTCCTTGGCCGGTGATATACGTCCCAACAAACTGGCTATTTAAATTTTCCCCGAGCAAAGCAGAAGCAATCAGCTAGTGTACAATATAAAGTCTCCAACGACATTATATAAATCTACACGGCTTGAATAATTCAGAAGCCCATTCAACCGATAACAGTATTTGAGAAACTATCTGAAAAACTTGAACACGTCTCTGAAACAGATGTGTCTAAAGCCTAGACATTTGTCTAAAATCTAGGTATTATGCGATTGAATAAATTTGCCATATAACTTTATCAACTCGTGTTTATATCACCAGAATACGTTTTATACTTTAATCGGAGGGATCTTGATTTTGTAGTAAATTAAATAAAATACAATGCGAATACCGAGAATTCTTATATTTCTTCTATAAACTTCACAATGACCAAATAATAAACTAAAACCATAGTGACAACTAAAATTTTCTTAATGAACCTAATACTTTGATACTCCACCGCAGATCGGCTGTGAACTCTTTTTATTAAGGACCTATTAGTCATTGCATTTGAATTGGAAATCCGCATAATATTTTGTGTGTATTGATACACACAAAATATTATGCGGATTTCCAATGACTGTTTGATTTAGACGTTTTGCATATTAGAAATAAGTCACATGTACAAAATAGACATTTGTTTACCTCTTTCCATCTGTTACCATCAAGATACGAAATGTCAAGATAGATGGAAACTCTCCTCAAGTTTTGCAAATGTAGGTGTGAAATTGTCATAATGAGAATAATGTGAAAGTTACCGGCACATGTTTCTCATATGCGGAGAACACAAAAACATTTTTTACAAGAGCAAACTCTTGTAAAAAATAACTTTGTAGTAAAATTTACAATGTATTTTCAGATAGTATTTTGGGATACCGGTCTTGGTAACTACGGTGCAGCGCTTATGGCACTACGTATACCCAATGTGGAGGAAGCTGAAGAAATGAAACCCCAAGCGTCATCTAGATTCGCAATACAGTCTACAGAAAATGAGGAGGAGGAAAATAAATAAAATGATTTTAAAATCTGATTGATATATTATTTTTATCTCTCCTTTCAAAAGACGAGACTCTTTCAAAACTTTGGATAGAAAGATCCTTCTCCACATTGTATGACAAAAAAAAGTATTCTCTTCCAGTGACAGCTAGGTCACGTGATTACGTCATCGGCTGTGGTGCGGTTATAATTGGGTTGAATATAGGTTGATATGTCACAATGATCGTGACGTAGTCTTGGGCCATCGACAGAAGAGAATACCAGGCCCAGTATGTTATTGTACCATGCTTTTCCTTTTCAAACTTCAAACTTTGGTAAGTGACCCTACTTTCAGCACCAGAAGGCGCGGTTTCGATCATATCGCCCGGGGAAAACTTTTATGTGATGGCATTTGTGTGGGTGCATTCCAGTAGTACCCCATACCTGCAGTTCTATAGAACTGTTGGGATATTCACCATGCTATTCACCCATCAGTAATATATATAGTACACTAAACAACTAAACACTAGGGTAGTAATGGGGTGCACCCATTTGTGTTTGTCTCCAGTCTGGGAGATATCTACGTAATTTAAAGTATTATTTACAAGAATATATCCTGCTATCTGGTACCCATACCACAAGCAGGTTTCTGTTCTTTTACTACTGTTTGTTCCATAATTCTAAATAAGCTTAACACAAAGCGTAAGAAAAAACAGTAGATAGATTTTTGATCGCTCTCATTCTTAGAGCAAGATTAGACGCTTATTCTGGCATCAGTCTCGATTGATGTGACTGATGTCAGAATTTAATGTATTTAAATTTTTATCAATCTGGACCATCAGTCTGTCAGTCTGTGGGTTAGACGATCATTCTCCCGTCATTCTGACCAGACTGATGGACTGAACTGACGCCAGACTAACCGTGTAACCTATGTATTATGGTGCATGATATCTTAAATAAATTCCATATAGACAGAGTCGAGGGCAGATGTCGGTATTATATAATTTGAAATAAAATTATGAAGATGGGGGTTTTGACAACTGGCGTCAAAATTTTACGATATGCCCGTAAAACAGCTAATCGTCGCACACCGTCAAATTGAGGCAATTTCATTCGTTCTATCTGCAGCAGTAAAATCTACAGGTGAGTTGAGAGCATTGGCACGGAATTGCTTCATTTACATTGTGCGAGAGAGCTGGGCGATTGTTTGCAGACTTGAATTATTCCAGCGCAGCGTAGTGCTTCGTTGATGACCTAGACTATTTTGGAGACGGTTTCGTTGGACAGGGTTATTATTTGTTTTGGATAAAATTTAAGATAGTTAATAACGCGTGAGTGATACCCCCGATATTGCAAGCGTCTATAGGCTACGGTGATGCTTACCATTAGGCGGGCCGTATGCTTGTTTGCCAACTTTGTGGTTTTAAAAAAATACTCATGGATGTAAGGTACTCAAGGAAGAGGGCTGGCGAGAATTTGTAATAGTAAAGATGTGATGGTTCAATGCATTTTAAATTTGTAACAGGTTTTTATATAATTTTTAAAATACGCTTGATCTTTATCTAGTTAATAAACAACAAAAAAATCAAAATTAACATGAACATTGTTTAGGAATAAAAAAAAATGTTGCCAACATCCAAAAAAATGAAATTCTTGCCAATAACCGTCCGGTTTTTGTTTGGGAACTTTTTTAATGAAGTTTAGCTAAAATTTCATCGGAAAAATAACTTATTTAATCTAACTTTGTCGAAACGTCTAGATAAGTATCTCATCTCATTAAAATCAGATCGGTAGGGGTGGCCGAAATCAAGAGTTGCTTTCAATTTTGCATACAGCGTGAATAAATTTATTGGGGTTCAATTTTTGTAAAATCTATTAAGGAGTGCCTATTTTGAAGCAAAGTTTAGTTTAAAAACAAATTGATATGGTCTTGAAACTGAATGATTAAATAAAAAAATTAAAAAATAAGTAAATTTTGAGGACGCTATAAATAATTCATTTTTTATTTATTTCTTTGTGTAGTGACAAACTTTAACAAATTACAAGATAATCATAAACCAGGAATGGTTTAACTTTAGACATGGTGTGATAACAAGCTTGATTTGATGCAATACAAGAAACTTAGTTCTAAAAAAAATATTATTGTCATCATACTAATATAATACAGAAAGTAGCACTATTAAACCAATAAGTGAAAGCGAAGTAATGGATACAATAAAGGGATTGAAACTAGAAAAGAGTCCTGGATCAGATAACATGACAAATGAAACACTAATATATGCACACTCAATTCTAACAAAACCACTAGCTGAACTTTTTAATATGATACTTCAAACCTCAGAAACTCCCTCCCAATGGTCAGAGGCAAATATTATATTATTATATAAAAAGGGCGATCCAAAAGATATTGGCAACTATAGGCCAATCAGCTTATTACCATGTATCTACAAACTTTTCTCTACTATCATAAATAAAAGAATAAGTACTGTATTAGATGCAAAACAACCCGTAGAGCAAGCAGGCTTCAGAAAAGGTTTCTCCACAGTTGACCATATTCATACACTCGAATTAATTATAGAGAAGTACCAAGAACAACAGAGGCCATTATATATTACATTCATTGACTATCAGAAAGCCTTTGATTCCGTAACACACAAAAGTATATGGGAAAGTCTGAAAGAACAAGAAGTGGCAGAAGAGTACATAAAAATCATTCAAAGTATATACCATAATAATACAGGTAGAATAAAGCTCGAATCGTTAGGCCCAGCTTTTGATATACAAAAGGGAGTAAGACAGGGAGATCCACTTTCCCCAATATTATTCATAACCGTCCTTGAAACGATTATTAATAAGCTTGACTGGAGCAAAACAGGACTCTACGTAAGAGGCGCATACCTAAGCCACCTGAGGTTCGCAGATGATTTGGCGCTACTGTCAGAGACAGCCTGTGAGATGCAACGAATGGTAGAATCTCTACATTATGCTAGTGCTAAGGTGGGGTTGGAAATGAATTTATCGAAAACTAAAGTGATGTCAAATAAATGGAAAATACCTATAACTGTTAATGAAAAGCCTTTGGAATATGTGGAAGAATATATTTACCTAGGAAAGAGAATAAGCTTTGACAAAAACAGTAACAATTATTAGAAATAGAAAGAAGAGTACAAATAACGTGGAATAAATACTGGAGCCATAAAGAAATCTTTAAAAGCAAAATGCCAATAGCTATCAAAACAAAACTTATGAATACGCATCTCTTACCAAGTCTGACTTATGGATGCCAAACGTGGAAATTCTCTACAAAGGCTATAAGAAAAATTAATACCTGCCAAAGAGGCTTAGAGCGTAGCATGCTCAATATAAAAAAACTGGACAAGATACGTCACACAAAGATTAGAGCAATAACAAAAGTGACTAACGCCTTGAGTTATGCACAAAAGCTCAAATGGAAGTGGGCAGGTCATATCGCGAGATTGACAGACCGGAGATGGACCGAGCAAGTGACCTGGTGGAAAGGACCACCAGGCAAGCGAAGCAAAGGAAGACCTTTGGCACGCTGGGAGGATGACATCATACAAATAGCTGGCACAAACTGGAGTTTGGTGGCACAAGATAGAGACAAGTGGGCATCTTTGGAGGAGGCCTTTACCCAAACCGGGGTTCTTGCAACTACTAACTAACTACTAACAGAACTAAACTAAGCAAATTAACTAACAAAATAATCATTAAACTAATTTTAAAAATGTTTTGATATACATATACTTTGTAATTACTTGCAAGAAATAAAAGGCTTTTTATTTTATTTTATTTTATTTATTTATATATTTATTTATTTACTAATATTATTCATATTAATATTATTCATACTAATATTATTCAACTAATATTATAAATGAGAAAGTGAGTTTGTTTGTTTGTTTGTTATTCCTTCACGGCTTGACTAATCAGCCAATCATTATGAAAATTTGTATATTGGTATATAATATTGTAAGGGGTACAGAGCCCAACATAGGCCACTTTTTACCCCGTGACAGTGAAAGTATGTCATTCCAATGGGAAAATAATTTTCTACTATAGAGGGCGCTGTATGGGATGCTATCGGCCAACAGATGGCGCCACAAGTCGTGCTATGAGTTGTTTTGTTGTCAAACGAGATCTATATATGTCATAAAATTAAAAAAACGCAAGTGTAAAAATATTTTCTATTGGTTATCGTACAGATAAGTCAGAATTTCTCTAAAATAAGTCAGATGAAGGGTCTTGAAGTGTAAGCCAGGGAATCAATATATCCAGCCACAGTGATTTTTCAACAGGTACCAAAACTTACGTCGACTTGGCCGTGATCCAAGTTAAGTTTATCTTGATTTATATTAAAGTGACAGAACAATAGATATCTATACAAAACTGGTATATGTACGGTTCGCTTAGATCTTTTAAACTACTCAACGGATTCTAATGCAGTTCAGAAATTACCTAGAGTGATTAAAGAGAAAGGTTTTAATGAATGATCTAACATACAAGGATTTCCCGAATTTACCACTGAAAAGCGGGATACATGTAAACGACCCGATTCTATTTCGATTCAAATTCAATCGCTGTCTCACTCATACAAAATAGGAATTTCACGGGACAACGAGTGTGCATGAATCGAAATAGAATCGGTTTTTGTTACGAGAATCAGCCCCCTTGCTCACGTGTTTCCTTTTTCTTATGAATTCGGGTTTTTCAAACGGAGCGAGAAAAAGTATTTCAGGCTGACAAGGTAAGACTGATCGGTGACTGCATGTGCTCCAATGTCTGCGGTGCCGATGGGTCTGACTTCTAGACTCTGGCTCAATTTTAGGTGGGGTGGCCCCCTGCTCACGTGTTTCCTTTTTCGTATGAATTCGGGTTTTTCAAACGGAGCGAGAAAAAGTTTTTCAGGCTGACAAGGTGAGACTGATCGGTGACTGCATGTGCTCCAATGTCTGCGGTGCCGATGGGTCTGACTTCTAGACTCTGGCTCAATTTTAGGTGGGGTGGCCCCCTGCTCACGTGTTTCCTTTTTCGTATGAATTCGGGTTTTTCAAACGGAGCGAGAAAAAGTTTTTCAGGCTGACAAGGTGAGACTGATCGGTGACTGCATGTGCTCCAATGTCTGCGGTGCCGATGGGTCTGACTTCTAGACTCTGGCTCAATTTTAGGTGGGGTGGCCCCCTGCTCACGTGTTTCCTTTTTCGTATGAATTCGGGTTTTTCAAACGGAGCGAGAAAAAGTTTTTCAGGCTGACAAGGTGAGACTGATCGGTGACTGCATGTGCTCCAATGTCTGCGGTGCCGATGGGTCTGACTTCTAGACTCTGGTTCAATTTTAGGTGGGGTGGCCCCCTGCTCACGTGTTTCCTTTTTCGTATGAATTCGGGTTTTTCAAACGGAGCGAGAAAAAGTTTTTCAGGCTGACAAGGTGAGACTGATCGGTGACTGCATGTGCTCCAATGTCTGCGGTGCCGATGGGTCTGACTTCTAGACTCTGGCTCAATTTTAGGTGGGGTGGCCCCCTGCTCACGTGTTTCCTTTTTCGTATGAATTCGGGTTTTTCAAACGGAGCGAGAAAAAGTTTTTCAGGCTGACATGGTGAGACTGATCGGTGACTGTGCTCCCGTCTGCGGTGCCGATGGGTCTGACTTCTAGACTCTGGCTCAATTTTAGGTGAGGTGGAGTCAATTTGTTTGGTTAAATAGAAAAAACGAAATTGCGCAGGTTCCGTTAGTATTAAGTAAATTTCACCGTCGCCGATTGAAAACAGTTCGGCGCTCCCAGCTATTCCCATCCGCCTCCTGCAAGGGAGACAGTAGGGCCCATACATGAAGTGTCGTGGAAGTTAAGGTTCCGCTGTACCCATGACACTTCCACTCTGGCAATGAAGGAGCACCGCGGGGTTTAGTGGGTGCGAGTCCCACACAGGCCCCCCGTCCCCCGGCGAAGGGTATTGTGCATAAGGCATTCCCCGCGTAAAAAAAAAAGTATCAAGTAAATTTAAACGAACATCATGCTGTATATTATGTGTGTTTCTGTAGAGGAGGCATCGCTGTGTGTCGCATTTAAATATGAACAAGCAAGTTAAGTGATGTCGAGCCTAGCCAGCGTTTGAATGGTTTCGTTATCTCGAGCTTTTCCGTGCCTTTCACGTCGGTCTCGGCTGTTGTCGATATTTGACAGGCTGTGGCCTTCGTTTGGCTTAAAAACACCGGCCTCTGCCAATCCGCATTGGAGCAGCGTGGCAGAGTACGCTCTAATCATCTTCGATTCAAGGGAGACCCGTATTCATGCAGTGTGATGATTTTAAAAATTTTAAAAGAACTTTAAAATAAAATCATGCTGTACCTGTATTGGAAAATGCTACCATCTACCGAAAATAACTAGGTGACGTCAGTCAAAACAAAATTAAATTCAAGGTTTAAAATTCAATCGGCATGAACCTAAAATGACAAAAGGAAATTATTTGCAAAATTCAACTTTGACGTTATTAGAATTAGGGCTTTTCTTAATTAATACAAATACACTGAAAGAGAAATACGGTTTGTTAAAATAAAATATCCAATTGGAGCATAGACATAAATACACATAGATACTCCATACACCATTATATAAATAAAATAAAAATACATTTTACAAATAATATTTTTTTTTAAATTCTACCATCACTTTTACGTTGGCCTATTGAGAAGAAGTTCCGCAAGAAACTCAACAGATAGCCTTTTTTGAAAGCTGAAATAACATAAAAGTCTGTATCAATAAATTTCATTCTAATGTCTGTAATCTATTTCAACACTAATCATAGTTTACAAAAAATAATTAGATCTGGTGGTAAAGAAACATTGTGACGATTCGAAAGAACTTAAAATAGGCCTATTTGAATAAAAATATTTAGAATTTGAATTGAATTTAGAATTTAGAGAGTAGGTGTTTTGTTTACAGAAACTTTCTTCGTCAATGTGTTCGTACAGTAATAAATTATTTGCTTAATTAATTTACTACCATTTCGGAAACTAAAACAAATCCTTCTCTTTATGACAGGGCAAGAGCATTGTTAATCTTCTTAATCTTCCTTTAATAATCGCGTTTCTGTGGTGTCTTAACGACACATAGACAATTTCGCCAATGTCGAGTATTTTAAATGAACACTTTTTAACCAAAAAGCACACTTTAAAAAGGCAACGTGGTACAGTGACGATCCGAGGTCGCCATCTTGACGACCTTCGTTGACAAGGCGGCGATCTCGAATCCAAGAGCATTTTTATTATTTCGATCTCACTTTGCACTTGAATTGATTTTGATTGATTTTTTTACAGGGTCGGCAACGCGAGAGTGATACCGCCGCCGGTGTTGCAAGCGTATATAGGCTAATTGACCATACCAGGCTAGCTTCCATTGCCATCTTAGTGGTATAAAAAAATACTGTAAAAGATTAATACATTCTATTAACTATCCGTCGCACTGCTGGTTTTCACAATTTCAATTTGGATGTATGTAATATTATTCTAACATCAGTGGAGAGAAGATAAAATAAATAGTGTCAAGAAAGGAAAATTTGCGTTATCTATTAAGATTTATATCTGTGAATTTGAGACTACATTATTATAAAGGCTGACGTCCATCAAAATGATCTTTTTCTGTTAAAGTGAGACAGATGCACTCAGATTTGTACGAGTAAAAGAGACGGTTAGCTATTTTAAAGTTAAATCATAAACAATCCATTTCAATATTATTAATTAGCTTTCCAACGGGGTTTTGGGATCTCGTATTCCAGAAGTTGATATGGTATTTTTTTTTTCTTTAACTATGTATAAAACAATAGAATTTATTTGTTTTAAAAGTGGTTACATACACGCATAGTACAGCATCAGAGAATCCTTTTTTTTTTTTTTTGTTTATAGTCAGGAAAATGCATTACTGCATGTCCCGCCGCTGGGGAAGCGACGGGGGTCTGTCGGGCTCCCCCTTTGCCACTTGGGTATACCGACTAAAAACCTGACTGACTGCCACCTCATCCGCCTAGATGGGCGGGGCCACGGGAACTAAGATACATCCGTGACCCCGCCGGCGGTTGTCCGAAGACCCACTCGTTGGGCTACGGCACGGTTGGCGGCGCGCACAAGACTAGGCGCGCCGCAACACTCGGGGACTTCCGTTCCAATGGGCGGCGGTTTCCCCAACCGCCGCCCGGAAGCCCCCGTTAGTGCTCTGGGAGCCGGCGGCACCGGCGGCGGGGACGCGGGCTTGCGCACCTTGCGCAGCTCCGCCATCTCTTTGCGGAGCTCTGCCAGCTCTTTCTCCAGGCGGTGGACCTTCGCCTCCAGCCTCTGATTTTCCTCTGAAGAGGACCTCTTCCCCAGCTCCTGGGTCGCCTGCCGGATCCCGGCGACCGCGAGCTTGAGGGACTTTTGAAAGGTCCCCTTCAGGTTCGAGGACTTGGCCCCAACCTCTGTTATGGTCAGGAGGTTTTCTTCCACCGCCTGCCCCAGCTCCGCCCGTGTCAGCGACTCCTCGCCGACGTCAATTGCCCTGACTTCTGCGCCAGCAGCCTGCCCTGCCGCCTTTTCTGCGGCCCTGGCGGATTTTTCACGCGCACGCAACGCCTGTGCGGCCACCTCCTTCTCCATTTCCAAATGCAGGGCCTCCCTATCCGCCGCTGCTTTGGCTTCGCGTGCCTGCCTCAGCCCCACGTACTCCCCGGTAGTGGGGGGGCGGCCGCGTCCCCTCTTCGGCTCCTTCGGCTGGGCCGACGGCGTAGCGGCACTCGCCTCGCTGGCCGTCGACTCTGAGCCAGAGCCCTCCTCCTCAGCCGCAATTTTCCGCTTTTTAAAGCGGAAGGTCTGAGACCGCTGCTCCGATACGGACCGGACCGACCGCATGCTCGCGGTCGAATCCGAGTCTGAGCAGGCCGACCGAGCTGCCTCTCCACTCTTCGCCTTTTTGGACTCCGAGCTCCCACCGTACGTTTTCGCGCTTTCGTGACGCGTCAGACATTCGACGGGATTCAGGAACCTAGGCACCTCTTCACCCTTCCTAGTTTCGCCTTCTTTTATTCTTCCCTCTTCTCCTTCCACTATCTTCTCCACCTCTTCATCTAGTATTTCAAATTTATTTTTATGTATTTCCATAGCTAAACCCACGAGTAGGGCCGATCTACACTCCTCTGCGGGGTGACGCCCATTCCCGATCAGAGGGGCACTGATACGCCCGTACGGTTGCCAGTTCCGGCGGGGTTGGACCGCTAGTGACCAGACTCCGACTGGCCACGCATCCCCTTGGCGCGGTCCGAACCTTGGGATTCGGGTGATTTTTTATAGAGGTTTTCTTCCTCGCGGCCCGGGCGGCTAAGCCAAGGCCCCCGGCCCCATGGGAGGAATCGTCCCACGGGGTTACGGTCTGCGCTCGCCGGCTGGTTAGGCCGGCGCTCCGCCCGCATCCGGGCTCCACTCGGCCGTCCCCTTCCGCGACTGCGGCAAGGAGACGGCGTCCGCGTCTTCAACGAGCTCAAAAGTGAGCGCGGAGAGCGGACCACGTGTCGGGAGTTCAGCCGCCGGCAAGGACGCGCCGGCGTTGCCCGGGGTGGACCACGTGGAGCTATCCCGACAACACCACCCCAGCATCAGAGAATCCTGACCCGTCACGAAGTAACTAATGCAGGTGATTTTGAAGGGAATTCAGAAAAATTTCGTCGAATAGTAGACGTTATTTAAAACGTAAATTTTTGCCTAAAGTCAAATAAAAATTAACAATTGTCACTTTGGTGAGTGTCTGTATGATTCGAGATCGCCGCCTTGTCAACAAAGGTCGTCAAGATGGCGACCTCGAATCCTCACTGTACCACGTTGCCCTTTTAAAGTGTACTTTTTTTTGTTAAAAAGTGTTCATTTAAAATACTCGACATTGGCGAAATTGTCTATGTGTCACACAGACATGACAGAAACGCCACTAATTAAAAAAAAAAAAAAAAAGATAAGAAAGAGAAAAGAAAAGATGTGCCTGTATCGAGGCAAAAATGAAATATAGTTTATCTAGAAACTAGGTTTATAGTTGTTACAAATATATTCACTCAATAGTCTTCAGCAATAAAAACAACAAAATATTATAATAACAGTGACAGGGTATTAATATGACAAAACTAGTAAAACCATCGCAACTTCGTTTGCGTATATCTCGCTTTCCCGTGGGTATTTTGAATAATCCTTTCTTAGTACACACCTAGACGTGGTAAGGAGCCTACATTCCAAATTTGGAATCTCTGGACCCAGCGGTTTGGGCTGTGCGTTGATATATAGTTAAGTCCGTCAGTCAGGACTTTGAATTTTATATATATAGATATTTATGCCGACGACTGTACGTAAAGGACAGTTGTTATTTTCATTGTATATTTAATTTGATATTATCCAATATAACACATTTTTAACGATGCCGTATCAATTTGCAATCGTAGATTCGCGTTGGAAATGAATTTCTCAATTTATGCAAATTAATCGAGTTTCGTTTCGCTCGTAAATGTCCATCATTATTAGGGAAAATGATTTCATTCGATCTCTCATTTCTTGATTATGCTTATTTATAGTACACACTAGCTGTTACCCGCGGCTCCGCCCGCGTGGTCCAGGGAAAATGTCAATAATTTTTCCCATGGGAATCTCTTTATCCCGTGGGAAAAAAAGTAGCCTGTCACTCTCCAGACTTTAAACTATCCCCAATAAAAAAATCATATCTATCCGTTCATTACTTTCGATGTGAAGGGAGGACAAACAAACAAACAAACACACATTCACATATATAATATGAATATATATAAAGAGATAGATCCTGCGGTTTGGCCTGAGGTGATGTATCAGTGTGTCAGTCTGTGACTGACTTAACTATATATTAACGCACAGCCCAAACCGCTGGGTCTAGAGATTCCAAATTTGGAATGCAGGTTCCTTACGACGTCTAGAGGTGTAATAAGAAAGGATTTTTCAAAATTCCCACGGGAAAGCGACATATACGCAAACGTAGTTGTGAGGGTGGGTATATCAACGCACAGCCTAAACTGCTCCATAGAACAAATGGGACCTACCGCCCCCCCCAAGTGGAGCTCTGGAGACCTTACTCACCGTAGGAACACAACATGGCCGAGACCAATGCTATTTGGTTACGATCTTCTGTAAGGTGGGGGGGGACCTTCCCCAAACGGGCTGCTCCGATTTGAGCGGATTATTCGCTGTGCCCTACCTCTCTTAAAATCTATTATTGTGTCAGTATTTTAAGAAATATGTACCATGGGAGGGGGGGGGGGGGGACTGTCTTGAAATACAGGTTTTACCTAGTTTACGCATCAGTCTCTCAGAAATAAAAACTAATGTACCTACAATGTATTCTTTAGTCTTATTTGTTTTTGTGTTTTAATCATTGTGATTTTACCCAATAAATGATATTCACTAAATAAAATTTCAAAATTACTAAATTGTATCTCGCTTCAGTTCACGTCACACGAAATTACCTTTAGCAAAAGTCAAATAAACAAAGTGATGAGGCAACAAAGCCTTGTTTATCTCCCTTCCACAAAAAGAGCAAATTGATTCGGTGTCGCGATTGTAACAAACAAACACATAAAAGCGTTTACACTTTTATTGCACCCCGTTCGTCCTCTTTACGTTTGTTATAACTTTTATCTGGATTATAGAGGGCTGAACCGGATCAAACTGGATTAAACCAGATTTTTTACCTGGCGTCATATGAATTACATAGTTTATTATTTTATTTGTCTGATTCTCTGATTGTTTTTCATTTGTTTATGCTAATAAATCATATTGAAGTGTCTCTTTGTGATATTTACGTAACATTTTTGGAGAAAACATAACGAAACTGTTTAGAACAATTACGGCGGTCAGATACACTCGGAATTCAAATCTGATTCGAAATTCCGAAACGGAATTCCGAGTGTATGGGGCCGCCCTTTACTGCGTTCGATGTCCCGAATCGGAAATTCGAATTGGAATACCGAATCGGAATTCCGAGTGTATGTAGCCGCCGTTATAACCTTCGGTGTGGGCGCAGCTTTAGTTTGATTTGAGTAGTATACATATTCGATGGTCAAAACCTTCAAAACACAAATTTGAATAGTGCCAAATACTACTATTAAATCGTACAACTGTTTATTTTCGTACGAAATGTAAAGCAATAGCTAATCAACGTAACAGTGCGCTGTTATCTCATCATGCACCGGTGCACATGTGGAAATCAACTGAAACTAATGTCGATGCTCAAAATAATACTAAACTAACTCTATACCAAATGCATTTATGATATGCATAATGTCAAGTAATCGAGCCACAATATTATTTCTACTACCGTAGTTAAACTAAGCCGCCATCTCCATTCGCGTCTTTGGGCGTTTAGCACCACGTACGATTCGAACCTCGGTGCGAATTGCCCAAGTTTTGATTTGAATGGATCCTTTCATAAGTAGTAAGAGCGGTGTGAATTGACCAAAATATATTTCAAGGGCCATCGATTAGTCCCCATGAACGAGCGATTATTCCGTCAGCATATTGTTGCCACTCGCAACGGAATCGTCGCGTGTTCGTTGCGCTACGTTGTGCAATTGTTTGAACAACGATCTGTCAAAGCCTGCTTTTGACAGGGCGCTTGTCGCGCACTCGCTACGTGAGCACTACGTTACGACCGCGCACGTTACGTTACGGCGTCGTCGGCCTCTCCGCGATACATGACGTTTCCCTCATCCTCCTCCAATGGTCACATCATCGCCGTATTTCTAAGAGTTTTTTTCACAATTTACACAGCGCCACCTGGTACCAAGGCAAGCTAAACATAACCTAATTGTGTTATGGATAACGAACATCGGATATGTTTTCATACTTTCATACTAATATTATAAATGAGAAAGTGAGTTTGTTTGTTTGTTATTCCTTCACGGCTTTACTAAGCAGCCGATCATTATGAAAATTTGTATGCATATTGTCAGAGGTACTTTTTATCCCGTAAAAGTATGTCATTACAACGGAATTTTTTTTTTCTACAATAGAGGGCGCTGTATGATGGACTAACAGATGGCGCCACAAGTCGCTCTATAAATTGTTTTGTTGTCAAACGAGATCTATGTCATAAAATTAACCGCGAGCGAAGCCGTTGGGAAAAGCTAGTTGTAAATAAATACTTAAAATACACAGAAAACCCCAGATACAAGAACAAAAAAAAATGCCACGCCCGCTGGAGCCGAAGGTATCACCACCAATGCACCACCGAGCTATCCACAAGTCTCCAGGTATACAAAGTAGAATAAATTATAATTATCATTAAAAAAAAAACATAAAAAAAGAAGTTCAAGAGACTGGAACACCAATTCCCAAGAGCGGTTTGACATTATGAAAATGACGGCATTTTGATAACAGACGGAGGGTACAATAATTATTTTGTGTACCGCAGAACAATGCACCTGTATCGCACACAGATATAAATCAGTAGAAATATAGCTTTAATCTGTGAGCCAAATATTAAAGTTTGTTTTCGTATTAGTTCTTTGACATAATTTGCGCCACTTACTTGTTCTAAGTAAGTCTGGGAGAAATTGCTGTAGCGCCTTTTGTATTTACCATCTTTATGTACAACTATCATTTTATGGTTGCTTTGGTGCACTCGACCGGATTTCGAAAGGACGTGGTTTCGAATCCCATCTGGGGCGCGAAGGTGAAATTTTTCTTTTAAAAATAAGAATGGTAGTTGAACCAAAAACTGCATTAAAACAAAAAAAAAATGTTCTGGAAGTTGGAGATAGATGGAGAAGAGAGAGAATGGAGACTTATTTCGTCCATTTAGAAGAAGCGAACTAAGTTATCCACGCGGATAGAGTCGCGGGCAAAGCTAGCCTGTAATAATTTAACATTTTCATTTTTAAAATCAACAGTCTGGAATTTAATCGACGTCGGCTATTTTGATCTTCGCTCTGATTGGTCCGTTCGATTGTGAATTCACCCGTCAAATAAATAAATAAAATAATTTATTTTGCAAGAAGATTTACAGGAAATACTTTAGCATGTCAATTTTTTTTATCCTACCAGCACTTCGACGTGAATGGGCTGTTGAGAAGAAACAAAGCCGCAAGAAACCAACAAATAGCCTTTTTTGAAAGCCAATATACATATTATTTAAAAGTAGTTTAAAGTTTTTTATACATTGCATAATATATGTTTGGTACAGAGAAGCGAATTACTGTGACCACAAATTTTTATCTTTAAAATAATCTTCTACTTTTAAGAGTTGTGGAATTATTTTTACAAGCAGTTAACAAAGAAAATTCTCTACGAGGTCGAATCACGAATGAGGAAATTTGTAGTAGAACCAAAATAACCGACATAGCCAAACGGATCAACAAGCTGAAGTGGCAGTTGGCAGGGCATAGCGCGCAGAACCGATATGGCCGGTGGGGCAAGAGGGTTCTGGAATAGCGATCGCGTACCGGAAAACGCAGCGTAGGTAAGCCTACAAGGTGGTCAGACGATCTAAGGAAAGTCGCAGGAAGCCGCTGCCACTGGAAAAGTTCGCACTGGAAATGTTTGGGGCCTATATCCAACAGTGAACTTCTTGTGGCTGAGATGATGATGATGATGAAACAAAGTAAATTCGCGACATTTATCAATATTTTATGTCTACGATACGTAGTGGCATTATAATTCCTGATACGATTTGTATGGTTGAGTGCATATGGCCCCGGATGATAGTGGGGCTCGACTGTGAAATTCAGTCACGAACAATAACACGGTTATTGACAATTTTCACCGTGGTCAATATTCAAATAGTCATATGATTATTCAATAGAAAGTCGACTCGCGCCTCGACGACATGTACGAATCCATTTTATAATAGCTGCCTAATCTATCTACTAATAGACGGAATGTTACAGAATAGTTGCTGTGAAATGTGTTTTTGTATGCAGAAAGTTACGTTTGGTCTGTAAGTGCCGATCTGGAGACTGTTCCCAACTTACTTACTTTTATATTATGTTATCTAACTGGACAAATTATGTAATTCTCACATATTTCTCATGTAAGTGACTGTATGGTTTTTTATGGGAAAATAAATATTATTTAACCTTAAGTACATAAGGCGCTATATAAAGAACAGTCGCTTTGCAGTCTGTGAAACTGAACTCTTTTGTAATTCTTTACTTTTTACTAGCAGCAGCCCGCGGTGTTCCGACGTGCATAAAATTAAACGCGGGTTTAATTTTATGCACAGCAGCACCATCTACATCAGATTTTTGACCAAATCGTAAGGGAATCGCGTACTTTTTTAAGAGAGGTAGGGCACAGCGGATAATCCGCTCAAATCGGAGCAGCCTGTCTGCGGAAGGACCTCCACCTTACAGAAGATCGTAGCCAAATAGCATTGGTCTCGGCCATGTTGCGTACCTACGGTGAGTAAGGTCTCCAGAGCTCCACTTGGGGGGGTTGGGATGGTTGGCAACGCGTGAGTGATACCCCCGGTATTGCAAGCGTCTAAAGGCTGATGATGCTTACCATCAGGCGGGCCGTATGCTTGTTTGCTAACTTTGTGGTATAAAAAAAAACTTTTCGGAATAAAAAGTACCCTGTGTTAATCCAAAGTATCAGCTACCTACATGCCAAATATTATAAAAATTGGTCAGGCCACTGCCACGCTGCGCTGAAGTTTCGGACCCGTTCCCGTGGGAACCACATTGAATTTCGGGAAAAGCTATGTCACTCCCTGATAATGTAGCTTTGTACTGGAGAGAGAATTTTTGAAATCGGTCCAGTAGTTTCGGAGCCTATTCAATTCAAACAAACAAACCAACAATCAAATCTTTCTCCTTTATCACATCATAGATAACATCAATGCCAATTACGTAAAATCATACAAATAAAGATAATACAATCAAAGTTAAATACGATACTAAACGGTATGTTAGTCTTGGAGTTTTGTGGAACAAACAAAAATAAAAGGTTTAGTTTGTAAGTCATTTCGCAAATAAGGTACCTTAAGGAAAAGTTTGATGACTGGAGGCCGGGAGCAAAACTTTTGTTTGCTAACCCAAGTGGAACAGTTTTATATGTATATGAAACAAATTTGTTACCATTTAACCTTAATACCGTATAAAGTTCGTTTGTCAGTGTGTGCACGTTTGTTTTATACGATTTACCTACGACGACCTTCGTGGCGTAATGGTTACCACGCCAGACCGCCACCCAGGAGGTCCCGGGTTCGATCCCCGGTCGGGTCATGATGAAAAACGAACTTTTTCTGATTGGCCTCGGGTCTTGGATGTTTATCTATATATGTATTTGTTATAAAATATAATATCGTTGAGTTAGTATCCCATAACACAAGTTTCGAACTTACTTTGGGGCTAGCTCAATCTGTATGAATTGTCCCTATATATTTATTTATTTATTTATTAAACCTATATTTATATACATCATCATATCAACCCATAATCATCCCACTGCAGGGATACGGATCTCCCTTCAATCGATCGAAGCTGATTAGAGCGTACTCTGCCACGCCGCTTCAATGCGGATTGGCAGAGGCCGGTGTTTTCAAACCGCCCTAAGGCCACCGACTTGACTTAACGACTGTCATCTATCGACAACAGCCGCGACCGACGGCTTAACGTGCCCTCCGAAGCACGGTGAAGCTCGAGATAACGAAACCCATCCAAACACTGGCTAGGGTCGACGTCGCTTAACTTGCGTGTGCATATTAGAGTGCGACACACAGCGACGCTATCGAGCTCCTCATATCTATATACCTCTTGTGGGAAATAAGCGTACAGCTGCCTGATGGTAAGCACGCCAAAGTCTATAGACGATTTTGTTGAGTGGTAGAGCCTGTATGATCTGGTAGTAGCTCGTAAATGGGCTGGCTGGACTGAGACAGTACTACACTCTCACGGAATATCGACGTCAAATAGCCGAGATATGCCGCTATCTGTTCGATGCGGAAGAAATCTGGAAGACTAGAACCAGCTTTGTATCCTTCCCCCTTCTCTCTTCTTCATTCCTTTATAGGTGGACAACGCACCCAAATTGCTTACCATCAGGATATCCTACCTGGTAGGTTCACAAAAAAATTATTATCATAAAAATCTATTTATATAAAAATAAATTGCTTTTCGTTAGTCACGCTAAAACTCGAGAACGACTGAACCGATTTGGCTAATTTTAGACTTGAAATATTCGTGGAAGTCCAGGGAAGGTTTAAAAGGTGAGTAGGGTAGGGTAGGGTAGGGTAGTGCGTCTAAGGCGGAACAAAGTTTGCCGGGTCAGCAAAATTTTTATTTGTTTGTATAAATGTACACTTTTAAAGAAATAACTAAACAAAACAAATTCAAAGCCAGTATTTTCTGGGTTCAAAGTAAAATGGCATCTGTTATATGAGGGGTTGTTAGTGGCATTCAGAGAGCACAATAAAAAGCTAGCCATAAAGTTAATTTGATGGCGCCTTGACACTTCTTTCGGGCGTTTATTTTTTTTACGATTTCATAGTAATTAATTACGACCTTCTGTTTTTACGAGTGTTTAAGGACGTGCAACGTTGTACAAATGTCCATATTTTATCATGCTGTACATAAAAAGTTCACGCGTTTTCTTAATGGAATAGCCTTATAGTCTATGGATCATTGATTTATAATCTGTGCAAATTCATGCGTTCGTCGTTCATGGTTTTTCTGAATGTCGTACTCGACGTCGCATTTTAAAGTAAATAAAAAATAAAAAAATTATAAAAAAAAAAATTCTTGAACGAATCTTACAACGCAATCTAGGCCCCAACTAAGCTTGTACTATGGGTACTAGATTGCTGATAAATATATAAAAATACTGTTAAGTTTAACAAGTTAACCAACGTCGACCCTGTACAGTGTTTGGATGGGTTCCGGTATTTCGAGTCACTCCGTGCTTGGAAAGGCACGTTAAACCGTCGATACCGGCTGTTGTCGATAAATGACAGTCGTTAAGGAAAGTCAGTAGTCTTCAGGCGGCTTGAAAACACATGCATGGCCTCTGTCAATCCACATTGGAGCAGCGTGGCAGAGTACGAAAAAAACAAGACAGAATACAAGTAACTAGTATGAATAAGCTCTGAAAACAAACACTTTGATGCTAAAAATAAACTAACTTTTTTATGCAAAAGTTATTTTCATCTTAAAATCACTTGTGGTTAGGGTCAGTCAATTCCTTTGTTGACTGTACAATAGGGCATAAAACCGCATGCCTAGATCCCTTTTAGGCTAACTAATTTTCAATACGCAATTTATTTTTAAGTCTTATGCGACATTTCAAATTTATATTTATAGGTATACATTTTTTTATACCACAAAGTTGGCAAACAAGCATACGGCCCGCCTGATGGTAAGCATCACCGTAGCCTATAGACGCTTGAAGTACCGGGGGTATCACTCACGCGTTGCCAACCCTCCCAACCCCCCAAGTGGAGACCTTCATCACCGTAGGAACACAACATGGCCGAGACCAATGCTATTTGGCTACGATCTTCTGTAAGGTCTTTTTTGGTTCTGGTTGAGGTCTTTCCCCAGACGGGCTGCTACGATTTGAGCGGATTATCCGCTGTGCCCTACCTCTCTAAAACAATCTATCACTTTTAACATAGAGTCGAGCCCTGTTTCATGTTTTGTAATGTTTCAATCCAGACGAAATTTAATATATGGCTCATAGATTTTTTATAGGCACTTATTAACTAGTAGAGCCTACTTCACCTAACATAAGTATGATTTTTTTGGAGCCTGGCTACTAATTCTAAAGTGGTTCATAAATGGGCTGGCTCGACCTGGGCAGTACCAACTTCTCACAGAATATCGACGTAAAGTAGCGGGACTTATTATGAAATTAGGATTAATTCATATTTTGCTTAATATTTTGTCTACCCTAACTACAAATTCTTATTCCTACAAATATAATAATAATAATAATAATAAATAAATCTTTATTTCCTCTCACAGCTATTACTGTGTAATTATTTACTGTTTTGTTCATTATCTTTTGTTACCGAAATTATTGTTTACTTAATGTGTTGAAATGTGTTTGTGTCATGTGAATTGTATTTTGTCATTATGCGTGTGTTTCTTGTAGTGGTAGAGCAATTATTATGAAATGAGCTAGCTCGACTGGGGAAGTACCACCCTCTTACAGAATATCGACGTGAAGTAGCAATGCGTTTCGTTCAGTGAGTGAGAGATCCGGAAGCTTAACTCCTTCCCTATCCCCTCTTTCCCCCTCCTTCTTTCCCTTCCCTTCCTCCTCCCTTTCCTCCAACCTCCTTGGTGGACAACGCATTGGTAGCGTCCCTGGTGTTACGGATGTCCATAGGCGGCGGTGACCGCTTTCCATCAGGTGGCCCGCTTGCTTGTTTGTCTACTATTTGATATGAATAATAATAATAATAATAATGTGATTGCATGCAAGTGTCTCAGTGAGTGGATTTGTAATTATTTTGAGCAATTTATAAATATTCTTTAAAAATAAAAATGCGGTTCTGCAAATAAAATACTCTTCACATTTGTCTTATACGCTAAAATGCTTTAAATTTTTAATATCCTTTTTTAAAATTATCTTTGTGTGTCAAATTATGGGTGATTCTTGGAAATGCGATTATTCGGTTGATTCCACTGGCTAGTTTTTTTTTTCAAATTATAATGAAACCTGGTACTACACGTAAAAATAGGCTAAACCTGAAGTATAAATTTCGAATAGGCACTCATTTTGAACCTATAAATTCCAAGATATTAGACATTAAAAAAATCATGACCAGGGGAATCAATTAATAGTTACAGGGGAATCAAAAATCAATAACTCTGTACTTTTTTTAAAGAAATTGTAAGTTTTTACATATCAAAAATTACAAAATTAATTCTCAGTTATACATATCTAAATAAAATTAACAAATGTGAACATGTATTCTTCAATTTTCAGATATTATTATCTACTTTTGTAAACAATCACATAAATATCTAATAATCTATTGGTGTCGTAATCACATTCGTGTTCCTTGAGAGCACCCCATTTGTACAATATTATTGTCATATTCCTGCAATAAAAAAAGGAATATTAGGAAAATTGCGAAATTTTAGAAATGTTTTACAAAAATAAAGTTTAAAAAATGTTACTTATTTTTTTTATTTATTATAGCTTAAGAACAACAAGGCGCCAGGCGAGGACGGAATCACAGCAGAGCTTCTGATAACGGGTGGTACACCGGTGCTTAAAGTCCTGCAGAAGCTCTTTAATTCCGTGTTGGTCGAGGGCAAAACGCTTGAGGTGTGGAACAGAAGCTTGCTGGTTCTGTTCTTTAAAAAGGGCGATAAAACCATCTTAAAGAATTATACCACATCCATACGCTGCGGCAGATTGTACAGAAGACCGAAGAGTACAATCTGCTATTATGCTTAGCGTTTGTGGACTATGAGAAAGCCTTCGATTCGATCGAGACATGGGCCGTGCTACAGTCTCTCCAGCTATGCCGCATAGACTGCAGGTATATCGAACCTTTGACGTACTTATACAAAAACGCCATCATGTCAGTCCAAGTACAGGAACAGAACACGAAAACAATCTCATTACACAGAGGCGTGAGACAGGGAGATGTCATATCTCTGAAACTGTTCACGACCGCTCTGGAAGATGCCTTCAACTTTTGGACGAGAAAGGATGCGGCATCAACGTTAACGGCGAGTATATCACTCACCTTCGATTTGCCGATGACATCGTGGACGCTGGAGGACCTCAGCACCATGCTCGAAGGCCTCAATTGAGTTTCCCAACAGGTGGGTCAAAAAATGATCATGTCGAATATCCATGTCGCACCCGCCCCGGTCTCAGTTGGGAGCTCGATCCTCGAAGTTGTTGACGAGTACGTATACCTTGGACAAACCATCCAATTAGGTAGGTCCATCTTCGAGAAAGAGGTCAATCGACGGATCCGACTTGGCTGGGCAGCTTTCGGGAAATTACGGCATATCTTCTCGTCCAAAATTCCTCAGTGCTTGAAACGAAGAACCTTCGAGCAATGTGTGTTGCCAGTGATGACCTATGGATCGTAAACGTGGTCGCTCACTATGAGCCTCATAAGAAGGCTATGGGTCACTCAGCGAGCCATGGAAAGAGCTATGCTCGGGGAGATCGAATCAGAAATGAGGAGATCCGTAGCAGAACCAAAATAACTGACATAGCCACTGACATAGCCAAACACTGAAGTGACAGTGGGTAGATCACATAGCGCGCAGAACCGAAGGCCGATGGGGCAAAAGGGTTCTGGAATGGCGACCACGTACCGGCAAGCGCAGCGTAGGACACCCGCCTACAAGGTGGTCAGACGACCTAAGGAAAGTCGCAGGAAGCCGCTGGATGCAGGCCGCTGCCAGCAGGTCGCACTGGAGACGTTTGGGGAGGCCTAGTTGACTTCTTGTGGCTGAGATGATGATGATGAAATAATTTTTCAGTCAAAAACTTTATCACATTTTGATTTCACTGACCTTAGAAACAGAGTAATCAATGTCAGGGAATCAAAAAATGTAGCAAAATTATCGATTGTCGCTAAATGACTGTATCTAGTACAATGACCTTTACACCCTAGGTAGTCATTAGAGTGGCGATAGTGCATAATTTTTTTTAGTCGTCTAATAAAATTAATTGATGGTAAAATTGAGGTCAAAGTAATCAACGATGTACCAAACCAAACCCAGTGGAATCAGATACTTACCTTTATATTTCTGGAATGCAGCAAGCAGCCGCGCATCTCTTCCCTCGACACTCAAAACATGACTGACGGTTAACGCTCGGGGGGTACACATTGCTTCCAAATTGTGTCACTAAGGACGTACGTACATTTTAGTGATGTACCAGTGGAATCACTGCTAAGGCCCGGACAACATTTAAAAAATTCATATAATTAAATGTACTATAAATACGTGGTTCATCTATTTTATTTATTAATTCTTATCAATTTGGGATCTAATATAAAATATTGAAATATCTATGAACTGAATGGAAAAAATGATATGGATGATATTGTGTACAAATTTGGAGTACGGACACGCCAGTGGAATCAATTTTTAACACTTCAGATATTTTTTTTACTCACTTTGTTTTATATTTTTCTTAATTATCGTAGTGACTCAGTTAGATTACAGTTTAAATTTTAATAAAAAAATACTTCATACGCTTATTTCAATTATACGTACACTTTTTACTTCCGGACAACGAAAATCCAGGTTTTCAAGAAACACCCTTATGTTTCGCACTTCAAGTATCTTATCACGTAGCATTACGTGACGTCTACAATTTACAAATTGGAGTTAACTTTTGAAATACCACGTGACTTCACTTTTCTAGAACATTCGGATACTTTGAAGGGTAAAAAGAAAAAGAAAAATAAGTTAAAAACCCAGTCAAATGCGATTCGGACTCGCATAAAAAGGAGTATCATCGATCAATAAATCGTGATAGCCAGTTTTGGAAACGCATTATAATTCCACTGAAAACTATAACGGTTAAGTAGGCTCTACCTCTATTAGATACCCACATGAAGATATCCACATGAAGTCTTAAGCTAACTCTTTCTTTTTTCTTTACACCCCTTCCACACAGCCCACTAACTACCTACTACTTGGCTAATTTGTATACCTGTCCTTTTCTTTAGATATTACTAAGAATAGGACAAAAGATCAAATTGGCCCAAAAATTGGGTGCGTGTGGACGGGGTGCTAATTTGAGAGTGACAGCTTTATATAATATTATGAAACTTTAAAAATGTCTTTCAAAACTGGTTGTAAAGGTATTACGTTTGAGAATTTGAAAAATTAAATTAAAAAAAAAACAATTTATTTTATTTCACATTATTCCATGACAGTACCTTTAAGAAATATTATTTTATAATTTTGTCGGCTAATACTTTGTCACTAGTAGAGCCTACTTAACCGTGATTGTTTTCCTTGTAGGTTCACTTTAAATCTACACAACACTTTCGGAAATAAAATAAATAAACATAAAAAAAGATTCAAAATTTTTATTTTGAAGAAAGGTTTTTATAAACGCGTTCTCTTGTCAGAGAGTACAAACCACAGATATCACAATACAAGAGATATGGTTTGTGGGCGGGGCACATGACGCCATTTTCTGCACAAATGTGCAGGAACTTGATTGTTCTAAGTCATTCACAAAACAACGCTTTCGCGAACACACGTCCGTGAATGTCAACAAAAATGCCGGCTTGTGCTTTAATTACGTGCAAAAATCGCAGTGATACGGTAAATTCAAGTAATAGTGGTGTTACTTATCATAGGTAAGTCATTTATTTAATATTTTTCTATGTAAATGACAAATTAACGAAATATTTTTGAGGCATAGAAATCATTAAACAATATACGGCATAGTCGATACTTCCGTTAAAAATATTGTCCATTGCTTGTTTTGGATACGCGTTTTTCAATGTTTTGCGGTATGCACGTACAATGGAATGCAAACGTAACGATAATTACAATGTTGTGAAAATATCGTGGTACCGCCGCTTGTAGCTTCCGCGATCTGTCAAAGTGATAATGGCCGTCGCACAAGCCATGTAGTGCTGCCAAAAGTAGAATATTTTAGTATCGATAATTTTGTATTTCTAATTTTTGAAAGTATAATAATTTGAAACTTTTACTACAGTGCATTCCTTGTACAGGGTGTCCTAGTCCCATAAGTATTGGATCAAACTCAAGGGGAAAGTAGCTCACCTAAAAACTCATTTGATTAGTTTAAAAAAAATCGCTTGTTATTATGTACTAATTTTTTTAAAGTTCTTTCTTTTAATTGGTTGTATAAAAATTACTATTTTCCAAAAATAAAATAAATAAAAACTAAAAACTTTGGTAATTTTTTTTTCTTTTTTAATTATTTAAAATTAAATAGGTATTATAGTTCATAGTTGTATGTAGTCCGTAATAAATTGTTATTGTAAAATATCGAGAGGTAGTTATCGATAATGCTTGTCGCCCTTTTTCATTAGGTGCCCGTCACTATAATACACTTCTTACATCTGTGTTCGTAATCGAACTGCAAATCACGGGCTTACGATTTGTGTGACTGTGACTGTCGGAGATTATTCTATGAATGTGTTAAAATGTAACTGTGTGTGTAAGTGGCGACATCGGTTCCGGTACAAAAACTGTCTTATTACATTTCTCTTCTTTCTGTGTTCTGAGGTACAAACAATAATAAACGATTTGTGTAATTAATTTACTCTATAAACTACTATCATTTCGGAAACAAAAGCAATATGACCTAAAATCTTATTAGTTAACTTATGTAAAAGTTATACATACAGCAAACATTACGTAGGTAATCGTGTCTAAAATTGCTACCCGGAAAATCGTCTTAGTTCAACTATAATATCAACCTTCGGGTAAAATAGTCTGGCCCTAGAAAAGCATTCATACGTAACGATGTGCCCTTGACCCCTTATTGGGGGCCTTTTATAACTCTATTGTGCCCACTTTTCCCTGTGGTTAATTTTAATGACAATAAAACTAGGTTACAAAAGAAATTTCTGTATATAGTTACTTTTTGTTGAAAATCTTATTATGGCTCGTTAATTTGACAAAATCGGTTGCATTCGTTACTCGTTTTCGGCCATTAATGAATATGAACAGCTTTTCATATTCTATATCTAGGATTAACAACGGCCACCTCAGATTGACAATAAACAATGAAACTTATTGACGTCCCGGGGGAGAAACTACAGCTGTCTTGGAACTCACACCGAATTTAATCAAAAAGAATTTAGACGGAGTACAAAATATTAATTATAGCTGTCCGACAGCTACTTGCAAATAAAATTACATTTCAAATTATTAGAGATTAATTGCATGACAGCGACAGTTAAGTACTGCGATTCTGACGCGCGACTACCGCGAGAAATTGCAAATGTAAAACGACTGACACATACAGATTTCTGTAACGTAACATGTTAATGTAACAGAATTCCACCTTGCGCGAACAGTGCACACTACGCGCACGAACCGAGCATTCAACTCGTGCTCGCCACGATCGATGGAGGAAGAAAACACAGCGCTGCGTCCACACTATGAAGTGCTCCTTTCATGTTACATTAGGTTATAGCAGTCTGTACCTAGCATTAGATATCGACTCTCGTCATATCGATAGGTACATAATTATATTATACGGTTATCGAAAAAAGCGTTGTAAATATGATATATTACTAAAAGGAAACTCAGTTATTATCCCATAAATTATATTTATATTACGCGTTACGCCATTTAACAACATCCCGCTTGTATTTTAATGTATATTTTCCTGAGGTGTTTGGGGAGGCCCTATTTTTTCCTTCAGTATCGACGGGGAAGTAAAAAAGTGATTTTAAATCGTATTATGTGATTGTAATGTTTTGTTTATTTTTACTTAAATTGTAATAGGGGCTATTAATCATGTGATGTTTATTAGACCCTCCTCTTCCCTATGGTGAGTTGTTGTACTGCCCCCCATCCAAGATCACGTGTATATTTTGTACTGATCATCATCATCATGTCCATTGGACATAGATTTTTTTTTTAAGTCAGGAAAATATCATTGTTTACAGCTTGTGATAATAAAATTGGTGATTTTTTCGGATGCGCTTTCCTTATAGCGTACAGCTCATTGTTAGCACCTCTGACCTTACTGAAGTTCATAGGCGGCAGCAATAGCTTTCCATCAGGTTTCTTGCTTGTTTGCACCAGTTGGTTCGATATCCATCAGGCTGTACACTAGGTGATATATGAAATTGCATTCAAACAATACATATTCAATTGTAACCTTATCTCAGTAGTCTCTGTGCAGTACATCTGTTAGTTATTTATTACAAACGGAAGTCAAACATACATGAATGTGAAATATGGACATAAATCTAAACTGCCTTGCTATCATGTATTGCTCAACAAGTTATAGCTTAAGCATTCTGGTCTTGGTGAACACAAACTCGACGCTCAGCCCGATAGTGGATAATGAATTGACCAATCATAGAGCTCGAAATCTCCACTTCGCGTAATTTCGAGCACTGTGATTGGTTATTTCATGATCCGTTCTACTCCACTCCGCACGAAGTAACAACTAAGTAATCTGAGGCTTCGCCAAGCTTGTCGTCAGTGAAAACGGAACCCATCCTATCCTAAGCAATGAGTCGCGTGACGATGGCGCTACCCAGTTGCTCACTCTTTAGTATGTAACGGGTCACGCGTCATGTGTCACGGTCCCTGAAATTTATTATTTTATTTTATTTATTATGTCTGCCAACTTTTTTACACCAAACTAATTTCAATATTCGATACATTATTAATTTCGAAAAATACGAATGAATCAAGTAACCATAAAATATTCTATCTCTATCTAGTCCTCATCGATTTCGACGACTGCGACTCATGGACAAAAAAAATCTATAAAAAGGCAACGATCGGTTCAGTAAATCTAGGTCACCATTTTGACGAACTTCACCAACATGACCTAGAAACCAAATAAAACCACTATAATAAATTTATCAACGAACATATCACTTTGGAAGACAAACAATCCTGCTGAAATGAAAAGGCAAGTGTCATTTAACTCTGTTAGGGAGTAAAACAATTCGACACATGGCGGTATAGTAACTCATGGGAGAGAGAACGATAAATCACTCTATAACTTGGTACGGGGGCCGATTCTGCGAGAAATTCGCTTCGACGCCGGCACCGCCGGTTATCCCTTAGAAAATCCCCTGCATTTTATACACATGGTCAATATGATTGGAAGACAGTGTCAATACAAACAAGAAATAAAGTTAGAGTAAACTGATATCATACATTCATCTCAGTCCGTTTCTGCACTCTGCTGAGCATATGCCTTTTTTGTACGTCAATCAACTCGGTCCTGTGCAATCCTCATCCAGGTACGACTTGCGACTTTAGCTATATCGTCCGCTCATCTCGCTACTTATTTTATTATTGGTATTTCAAACTTGAAATATTTTTGAAATGCTAGAATTTATGAAACGGGCTATAATAGCTCGAATGGGAAATATTTCTACATTCAACAATCTGTCACAAAATATCGGAGTGAAGCAGCAGTGAGAGATTAACTTCTTTCCCATACTTTTTCTCATTATTTCCTTTTTTATGACACCGCAGTTGCCACTAATCACGATCGTCAGGCATGTTGGATATGACAAAGAGATAATATTAAAGCGAATAACTTTAAATCAATTATGAAGAGTAAAGAAATTACTTAAATAAATACGCCGATGCATAGAACGCGTCACGACAATGAAGTGGTGGGTGGAGTAGCGTGACAGTGGCGCGATGGTGACGCGTGTCAGTGCGGCCCACAGCGACTTTAGACCGTTCACAGTTATCACTGACAGATGTAAAAACAGGTTTAAACACTCAAAATAATTCTGTATCAGAAATAATGTGTGAGCCAGCCACAGGAATAAACAGTCACAGGAATAAATCTGTAGCAGAAATAATGTATGAGCCGACATAGATGGACTGCTCGAGCAGTTACCCATTGATCAACATTCACGGACCGCTCAGGGGTCCGTGTGAATATTGATATTAAGGCGCGGTCCCACTGCTGCGCACGCTGTGCAGGAACACGTGGGCCACGTGGCACATTACAGCTGCGTGGATGACTACGTGGGTCTACGTTTCCACAGCGTGCGCAGCGATGTGCACGCTTTGTGGAACAAGCTGTGTACCGCATTCACTGCGTGCATGGCGTTGACAGCGTTGAGCTATGTTGAGCAAGCCACGCGTGTATCAATGACGTCACTTGATGGTTAACGTGTCCGTGGGTTGCAGTGGAAACAATCACGTACATCCTCTTGCAAAGCAAAGCTTAACACACGTGCGTAGCCTCTTCGTGCGCAGCAGTGGGACAGCGCCTTTACATCTGTCAGAGGTAAAATGACTGTGAACGGTGTATACAAGTGGCGAGTCGCGAACACTGCTGTAGTGAGTGGCTGCCACCGGCCACGTCTGTGAGTTTTAAATGAATGTATAAAAATTCGAACAAGTTCGCCGTCTGGTTGCAGCAGTGTGTCAGTGCTACACTGATTCCTAACATAGCTTGCGCGAATGCTAGCGTGCAGTCTTAGCGCGCTAACTCTACTGAACTTGCAAATTTTATTTCCTCCTAGATCTTTATGACGACGTGGATTTAGCGGTAGAACTAAGTTTTGGCCTATCGGTATTTTTATTTATTGCTTTTCAGGGTTCCGTTGTAAACTAAGAACCATGTGACAGGCCTGGTGGTCCAGTGCAATTTATAGTAAGGTCACTTTATTCACAGGTTCAAATCCTCTGAGACAAACAGGCAAACTGCATGAACGTGTCTGTTTCCTTTGGTCTACATATTTATCAGTAATCTAGTAGCCATATTACTTAGCTTAGTTTGGGACTAGATGGCGTTTTGTGATTCGCCCGAAAATATTTATTATCAAGTTTCGCCACGTCCGTCTGTCTTCACTAATCTTCGGTCTAACTCCGAGTGGCTTAATACTAGAAATCTGTAATTTGGCATGTTTACTAACGAATTCGTAGAACAAAATCCTGATAAATACTTTTTTTGGAGGTGTCTCTCCTATTGGGTATGAATTTATTATGCATTTCACGGTTCTATAGCATCGCTTTAAAACGATTTTAATTACGAAAAAGTAAACATTAATAACGTCCAAAAGAGCTTTTGGACTTTAAAATAGATATATTTTTTATGACATACGGCTGGCAAACAAGAAACAGGCCAACTGGTGGAAATTAGTCGCCATAGCCTAAACTTAGAAACACTAAGGCACTGCTAATGCGTTTCCAGCTACAAGGATGGTACGAATAGGGAGAAAACACCAGGGTACTGACCGCTATAAGGAAGGTGAGAGAGAGAAAAGAGATAAAAGAGGAGTTGAACTCCGGTTTCACTCTACGAACAACGCATTGTTGTAATACGTTTTTATTTTTATTTATAGTGTTATATCTTTAATTGAGTATTTATATTATTTTTTCATCATCTGAAATTGCAGATATTTTTTTATATATTTTGATGTGAGATGATGATACTTCTCTCTTTTCTACCTATTCTCTAAGTTGTAGCAGGCAACGCATTGGTAGCACCTCTGGTGTCACTGACGTTCATATAGACAACTATTTCCCATCAGGTGGTCAGCTTGTTTGCTTGCTTGCCGTAAGACCAAAACAGTGGTTAGTAGAGCTACGTTAATTCTAAAGGACTCTGCCCACTACAACGTATCATACCATGATCGTGCTATGAACGTGTCAGACAAAAAAATATTCTTTGTATTAAAAAGTATGAGACAATGCCCACTAGCCCGTTCCGTCACCGACCAGCACCGTCGCGTGCCATGCACGGAGCGGCAACTATCGTGGGAGAGAATATTTTGCCGACGCTCTAGTGGGCATAGTAGAGCATATCGGGTTGCTTGTCGTGTCTGATACGTTCATAGCACGGTCATGGTATTATACGTTGTAGTAGGCGGAGTCCTTAATGGGGACGATGAAACTGTGGCGCAATTATGTTATGTCAAATGTATGTGTGTATGTTATGTTAAAATGGTATTATGCTGTATCAATTCTGTATCTCATTTTTTGACATTTACATGATACTATTTTATGTCAATAAGTGAAGTGTAATACGTGTCTAAGTTGATGTCAATTTGATATCATTTTGATATCGCATATTTCGGAGAGCTTAATACGATGTCAAGTTGACATCAAAACGACATCATGATTTGTAGACATATTTATAATTGCACCACTGGAGTCTGGTGGAGATCCAAGCGTGATAAATGCAAACGAAGTTGCGAAGGTTACACTAGTAGATAAAGAAAATAAAATTGTAATAGATACAAACTGACTCGATGGAAGCAATATTAGAGTTTTACGATTTTCTAAGGTATATTGGCTTTATGTAAATCGTACTGCACCCAATAAACGAGTTTATAACATGCCATTAGATGTAAGCTTTTAGAAATGAGCTTTCAGAAAACGGCGACTGGGCTTGAGATTCGCATGGTCCTAGTCGCCGGATCCATTTAATTTTAATATTTTTAATCTGGCAAACCTGGTGGCAATGGTCGCTTTAATAGCTGGTTGGAATCCTGCGCAAGGTAAACATTTTCTGTGCATGAACATTGTTTGACTGTTATTATAAAAGTCATCTGCAACACGTCAAACACCTAAACTAAAAGGCGCAAAAAAATGCTGCTTGACCACAAGCGATGCCTGGCGAGACTAGTCAAGAAATTAGTATTAAAAAAAAAAAAAACAATTCTCTCTTCGCGTATAACCGGTAAAATTAGTTTGGATTAGCAATACGATTTCCTTCTCTTCTAGAATCATCTCTTTCAGAATCTTCTCTTCTAGTAACGAAATTCATTCTACCAGTACATGAATAAACTTTCATATCATTTTAACCTATTCTTCCCACTGGTTTTCTGATTACTATCAAAACTACGTGGAGCGTTCTTGCAGTCTGTTTAAAACAAAACAGCACGTAATACAAACAGTTCTCGCTGTAATATCCGGGTTTAGTTAAAAAAAGCATTTTCATTCCCCAGCGTTTTGTCGAAGTACTGCTGTTTGTACCACTCTAAAAGATTTCACTGTGTTTTTTGTATAAAAGGTATACCAGACATCGATAGTATTTATAATTACTTATTAACTATTGACATCAATATCAATATGACAATTTTTTAAATTAAATAAATTATAATTTCATATTATTATGCCAACTGGCAAAACATGGCTACTACTACTACTACTACCTAACACTAATTTATAAGATCATAATGTTACTAACCCAGACTTTATGAACTAAATAAATGATTATGATTAATTATGTAATATTCAAATACAAAAATTGATTGTTAATGAAGAAATAAATGCAAATACAAATAGATATGGTCGAGTGTCGAGGAGAAACATCATTTTTCTTTTTTGACAGGCCCGGTGGTTGGAATCGTTCTCGAGTTGACGCGACAGATCGGGACCATCCACCACACATTCCCACCGATCCGTATCACCTGTAAAGGGAGAATATAATTGCAATCACAGACAACAATACGAGAGAGCTGAAAATCCAATGAACTTCATAAATTTTTAAAAAACTGAGTAAACTATAAATTATAACTTTTAATACGAAATCCAGCCCAGTTACTGCAGTATTTGCCATGCCAAATTAGACTTTAAACGAAAATTAAAACTTAGCAAAAACATGTTTTTACAACCTAACCCCAGGGTGAAGCGGAGCTAAATTTAACATAAAATTATTTTTACTGTCTAAAACAGACCAGCTGTATATGTTAAGTGTTTCATAACCCACTGCCAATATAAAAGCAATTATAAACCAAGCGTGGGATCGTGTTTTAAAACCTCCAGTTTTTAAGGTTGTTTTTCGGAAACCGTAACGGGTTCGGGGCGATTTCGGGACGCTACGGAACAGGCCTGGATGATCGATGGTAGTGCGCGCCTGGCGAGTTAAGGGTTAACCTTTGTTGAGAGGAAAAGCGATATTATTAAAACGTATTTACGTACGTACGTATGATTTTAATATCTTCTCAATGAGAAGATGAAGTCTTTTACATTAGTAAATGTAGCATTTCGAAACCCTCATGCTGCGAACGACAACTTCCAAAACGACATCTTCCTAAAAAACGAGAAATAGGAAATCAATAGGTAATCGTCAAGTACGTGTGAGCGGGACACACAACCCTAACAGTATCAGCATTAACCATCCAGCACTGGATTTCACTGGAGTCCACAATTTAAACCCATCTTCTCTGTTTACAGCACTATGTTTTTTAATTTTTATTGCCTCCTGTACCATTCGTCTGTGGTAGTGACGGTCAGTCGATAGAACTTTGGGTTTGTGGAGTTCAATCTATTGGTTGCAATTTCTGATAATACATATAATATTTTTCAGCAATATTGACAAAAGTTAGGAAAAGAACTGTTTTTAATCTAACTCTATTTAATGTTAATTAGGACTCACACTAACGACTATTTATATGTAATCTGTCACCACTACGTTGGGTTTTCAATGACATAATTTGGATTATATAAATCATACATCGAATTTTTATTGTAAACCTGTTTGTGGCTCTTTTCAATCATACTAATATTATCAATGAGAAAGTGAGTTTGTTTGTTATTGATGAATTAAACTATGAATCAACAGAATTCATCTGTTTATTATAAAGAATAGAAATGTCTTGTGTACAGACTAGTCGTCAACCATAAAGGGTGATAAAGGAACCGGAGGTGGTGACACAGAGCGGGCACATATAATGTAGGCTACAGATAATAATTATACAATGAGAAGCCGCCAAATTTAAACTATGTAACAGTTATTCCTTCACGGCTTCACTAAGCAGCCGATCATTATGAAAATTTGAATACATATCGTTAGGGGTACAGAGCCGAACATAGGCTATTTTTTTACGCGGGCGGAGCCGCGGGTAACAGCTATTAAATAAGAAAAATAAAATTCTGCTCCGCTATTTCTTCCTCTCCGTTTATGAACACGACCGCAGTCTACACGCGCCCAGCAGAGGCTATGAATAAGGCATATGTTTCGTGCGATACCGTGGCCCTAACGTGTGCGATATGACAAAGGCAACCGGATTTTTGGGTTTGAATCAGAATTTATTACTCTGTAAGTAAATTCCAATATACGACTAGTGTGGGATTATGAAATTTTAATGCCGATTTTTATTGGAGGTTTATTTTGGTTTTTTTTTCGTTTGATTCGGTTAATAAGATTTTTTGTGAGAGAGTGGTACTTTTCCAGTCCTTCTTGCGTCGTATTCCTCATTACCGAGGGTCGTGACTCCTCCGCAGAATGACATTCACTCTGACTATTTGGTATTCTTCTAGTTTTTCCGATGGTTAGGCTCGTGACGTGAGTACTAAGTTCTTTTTACCACAAATCTGCCGTCTGTATTGGTGGTAGGAAAAAATGTGACGATTCGAAAGTGCTTGTTATTACAAGTTGTTATTAGTGCTTTTTGTTGCCTATTTAAATAAAAATATTTGATTTGATTGATTTGTGAAGAGCACTGTGAAGCTAGGTGTTTAAAGAGGGTCTGATTCGATCTTACCATCTCGTAGGGCTGCACCTTCTTAGTACTTATCCGGTAAAGCTAGCTTATTTCATAAATGTTTTTCCATTGCAACAATTCAACGTGGTATAAACACAAAAAACAGAAGCTATATTAAGTGCATCCACCGAACTGTAAAAAATATAGGTTACTCAATTGTCCAACGGTGAAAAGCATTGGATCGGAATTCACATGTAGTACATGGTGAATTTTGTTTTAAAAATAACTATAGGTACTGAAAGTATCAAAATATCTGTCTTATAAGTACTAACATTGTATAATAGGATAAGTTTAATAAAATATGGATTGTATTTTAGAAATAAAACGAAGAAATAAAATTCATCTCTCCAGAGCTCCACTTGGGGGGGTTGGGAGTGTTGGCAACGCGTGAGTGATACCCCCGGTATTGCAAGCGTCTAAAGGCTACGGTGAGGCTTACCATCAGGCGGGCCGTATGCTTGTTTTTCAACTTTGTAGTATAAAAAAAAATATTCATACAATTTAATAAAATAATATGTGGCTTTTTGAATTCTACTCCCTCGAGGTATATTCGCTGTGCATGCATTTTATTGTTATTATTCACAATATTTCAAAGTGACAAGAAGACCACAACCATCTGGAGTAAAATCTAGGAATATAATAAATGATAATGTTGAAATAATGATAAATTGAAATAATGACAGCTCATAGCATTAGGTCCCAATAGTAATGTAACAATAGACCGTGGTGCTCGGCAATCGAGCCTCACTTGATTTGCCATCTCTCTAGGGTATAATGCCTTTTGCTTCAATTGCTGTTTCTCACGTAGTTGTTAAGGAGGAAAGTCCTTTCAATACTTCCTACTCCGACTATCTTCTTTCTGATTAAATTCGTTGTGAGTTCCAAGACAGCTGTAGTTTTCTTCCCCGGGACGTCAATAAGCTTCATTGCTTATTGTCTATCTGAGGTCGCCGTTGTTGATCCTTTTTTTTTTTTTTTTTTTTTTTTTTTTTTTTTTTTCTTTTACGTCAGAAAAATGCTTTGTGGCAGCCCCACCGCCCGGGGAGCACGCGGTGGGGACTGTGGAACTTACCACTAAAAAACTGACGGTATGCCTCTTGCCCTGTGTGGCGGGGCCACGGGAAACTGGGATACAACCGCGACCCCGCCAGGGCCGTCCGGCCAAGGTACCAGCCGGACCCGCTCGCCCCCGATACGCTCCGTCAGCAGTACACCGCATCCAGGTGCACTGCCGACACCGAGGACCATCGCCCCCTCAAGACGACGGGCCTTCCCCGACCCGCCGTCTCGGCTGGGCTATGGTCCCCGTCCACTCGGCGATCGCACCCACTGTGCCGACCGCCAGCCAAAGGCCACACCACACTTATTCAGCGTGGCGCGGCCGTCAGCTCCGCTCGTGATTTTTATAGAGGTTGTCTTCCTCGCGGCCCGGGCGGTTAAGCCAAGGCCCCCGGCCCGTGGGTGGAGGACCCACGGGTTACGGTATGCGCCGCACGCCGGCTGGTAAGGCCGGCGCCCACTAGGGCGTCCGCGTCAACCCGCGAGCCGAGCGCAGGGAGTGGACACACCCGTCCGCCTGCAACCCGCACCCGGCGAAACGCAGGGACCGGACCCCGCTCGTCCCCCTCAACCCGCGGCTCGCCGCAACTCGAGCGCAGGGAGGGGACCCACGTGTCGGGACTTCAGCCGCCGGCAAGGACGCGCCGGCGTTGCCCGGGGTGGACCACGTGGAGGTATCCCGACAACCACCCCCCGTTGTTGATCCTGGCTACATAGGAGACACAGTGGTGGGAATGTGTGGTGGGCTTGTCCCGATATTGAAATAATGATAATGTAATGTATTTCAGAAAATAATTTCCATCGATCCATCAGGCCCTGAGTTCTGACTAGCAGTGTTATGTATACGCCATGTTGAGGAATCAAGCAATGGATCCAATTGGCCCACAAATGTATCGTTTTCGACCCCAACATGGCGCTGAGCGTGTTAAGTTGATCGGCCATCGCTCGTCTCTTGTCTTTATTGCCAAAACGATTTTCTTCTAAACTTTCATCACTTTTAATGTGGATGAACTTACTTTTATTTCCAGCTATATTAAAACGTTCCAGAGCTTTGTGGTTTTAAAACAAAAATAACTATTTTGAACAAAAAAAATTATCATCCGCTTAAAATAACACGGTACACTACCAAAAGGACATGCAGTAAACGTATTTGTCAGAAAATTCACTATTTTAGAATGAACTTTAATTTTAAAACCACAATGTAGGCTTATATTTTTTTTATAATACACACCAAACACGACTTTATGCTCATGATGTTTTAAAGCGACATCATACTGTGTTGTATTGGATTTGGGACCTTTTACAACGGAGCAAGTAAACAAGATGATGAATGAGAACAGGCACACGCTTTAACCCAAAACCGCGCGTGACAACAGATACAAAATGTTGTTTTTCTAGAAGAGACACTTCAGTTACATACGTTTGAACCAAATACATTTTGCTGCGATCATGTCAAAAATCCTTTATTTTTGTACAAATTTTGTCGACATTGTAACGTTTTTACACCGTGTTTTGAGAAAATAATGGATTAAAATCCGTCTTCTTTTATTGTTCCTTGGTTCTGACTTTTGAAGTAAATTATTTTTACATTCGCATAATTTCTCGTTTTACAGAAAAACATTTCGTTTGTTCTTGAGTGCTCTATGTTACTTAAATCTAATGGCGCAGTGTGACTTATGTAAAAATAACACATTCGCTGGATACCTACGCCGCGTCTACGTTACGGCATTTATAGTTGACTTATGAACAAACATGACAATTTCTGATTGGCCTCGGGTCTTAGATGTTTATCTATAGGTATATGTATTTCTTACAAAATATAGTATCGTTGAGTTAGTATACCATAACACAAGTTTCGAACTTACTTTGGGGCTAGCTCAATCTGTGTGATTTGTCCCTAATTTATATTTATTTATTTATGACTTATGATCCTACATTACATACTTCATTTGTTGACTGTAAAAGTTCAATGAAATGGAAGTCATGTTTGTTGTTTGTATCGTGCAGGACAGAAGACAGTGGCGAGCTGAGACAAGCCCACCACACATTCCCACCACTCTCCTGTCTGTCTCCTGTGTAGCCAGGATCAACAACGGCGACCTCAGATAGACAATAAGCAATGAAGCTTATTGACGTCCCGGGGAATAAACTACAGCTGTCTTGGAACTCACAACGAATTTAATCAGAAAGAAGATAGTCGGAGTAGGAAGTATTGAAAGGACTTCCCTCCTTAACAACTACGTGAGAAACAGCAATTTGAAGCAAAGGCAGAGCTGAGACGTCAAGACTCACTAATTAAATAATATTATTGTTGTTTTGAAAAAAAAATCCCCCAAATATCCTGTGTTGCGCGGCAATGTCCCACTCCCCATCTATAGAAATATTGAAACTTATACCTAACTATCAATAAAAGTGTGCCGTTTCCATAATTCCAACATCAGTTAAATCGAAGCACATGTTATGTTATTCGCTTTTCCCGTACAAATCCAGTGGACATATTCAATTTCACGGTTAACCAACCACTTCGCGGTATAAACATTTTCTAGTACGCCAAATGATGTATAACAATTTTCTTTGGTTGAATTTATGGTCATAATTTATGTGATCCAATGAATGCATTTGATTACTAATCGTCACGTCGGTAATGCTTTATGTAGCTAGCAAACGCCCGCGGTTCTGCCAGCACAATGCAGTTCTTGTTCTCTGGGTGACTTCTCTTTCCATGGTTTATTAATGGTCACTATATAAAAAAAAAAACATTAATTGTTTTTTCAAAGATAATACCCGAAAATACAAATTTTCTCCTATGATGGAAAAGTCTGACGACTATAGGTCGTCATATCAGCCCATAATCATCCCATTGCAAGGATACGAGACTCCCTTCAATCATAGGGGACGAGAGCGTACTCTGCCACGCTGCTCCAATGCGAACGCCAACTTTACGACTGTCATCCATTGACGTGCTGTCCAAAGCACGGAAGTTTTCATTTCATCTAGCTATAATAATAATGTTCGTAATTAACGATATACGTAACCTTAAATACATTGAACTGATGACCTTGGTCGATGAGCTCCATGGCGTCGTACGACGACCCCAGTCAGTATCAGGATGGGTTGATTAAGCTTCGACAATGAGTCGTAGCGTAGCTAAGTCGACGAAAAAACACCCTGAAAAACGGTAAAATCTATATCGTGTGTGGATGAGGTTACTTTATGAAAAACTAACTTTTTTGCCCGCGACTTCGTTTGCGTGAAGTTCTAGACCCGTTCCCGTAGGAACCACATTGAATTTCGGGAAAAGCTATGTCACTCCTTGATAATGTAGCTTTCTACAGGTGAAAGAATTTTAAAAATCGGTCCAGTAGTTTCGGAGCCTATTCAATGCAAACAAACAATCAAATCTAGCCTATGTCACTCCCTGATAATGTAGCTTTCTACTGGTGTTCTCCTCTTAATATTAGTATAGATCGCTGTCCCCGGCGAGTATTATGGTTATCGAAAAATCTAAATTTTACAGGAAAAATAAAAAACCGTTTTTACTAAATAACTTTAAAAATACACAAGGTAAAGAAACCATTCATATACCAAAAGAAAGCTAATTTTTTGGGAAATAAAGATATGCATTTTGTGATTATTAATAATTATTGGTATTTAAATTATTAATAAAATTAATTTTACCAGAAATTGTAAGTGTATTTTACGACGCTAAGCTACATTACAATAGTATTCGAGTAAATTCCAAGATTCTAGCTTCACAATAATAAAGTATTACGATATTATTCGTTATTCTCAATATTGCGCTGGGTAAACGTAACGAATTAAAGCCATTTTATTCGAGTATCAGTGAAAATAAACGCATTGACGTATTGTTGTGTAATCGTGTTATTCGTCGAATCTAGGTAATTAGATATTTTATGTATAACAGTTTGCAGTTAGAGCAAATAACAAATATTTATTGTAAAAAAACACTATTTTTCAGTTAAAATCTTTATTTTAATATTAAAATAACAAAAAACGATTACTCTTTTAGAATTTCTTTTTAGAGCGACATCCTTTGTATTCTTTCCCTGAATTTTTTTGTCGCCTTCGTTCAATATAATCTCTTGAAAACCCTTAAAAGCCGCAAAAGTTTCATGGTGACTAACAAACCTTCCCCAACACTGCCCGGAATGTATGGAAGTCCCTCAACTTACAAATGCAGTCACACGACTGACTATTGTCCTGGCTGCCAGAAGTTCTCATGAAGTCGAGGCCCAATACGCAATCATCCATAATTTCAGCCACGATAACGTTGTGAGTGTATAATGTTTCACCCACTTGCAATGTGACCAAAATTTCCCCTAGACCCGTTCTAGGGGAAATTTTATATGCTGGCCGTAAGCGGAAATAAGTTGGACATCAGTGGTATTGTTGCGCCTCTTCATGGTTTGCATGAAGTTGCAGTTTCGGCGTGATTATTGTCCTAGAGGCTTCCGTCACCCGTGTCCACAGTTATCTTGCAGTCTCTCAGGAGAGACTGCAAGATAACTGTTTAAGGATACGCTAGTTCAAGGATACGCCGCTCAGTGAACAGGTTCACCGAGTGCCGTATCCTTAAACTATTTCCATTGCTAGCTTGTGAGACGATCATTCTCAGGGTTTCTTCTGTTCCAGCCAGCACCCGCCCCTTAGCCCTGGCTGTTAGTCGTTTTCCTGATTCTCAACAGAAGCTGAAGTATCCATCTTCTTTGCCATTTCCATAAATTGCTTCTGCATCTTGCTCAACTCCTCAGCAAGTTTAGCCGTTTGAGGCTCCTTCTTCAAACTGCAAAAGGCCTGTTTCTCCACATACACTTAGGTGTATAGCACTTAGGTCCGGTCTTTTTCTTCGGCTGGAACGACGTCTTTATCTCCCGCACTTTTTCCATTACTTCCCGTACTTTGTAAACTGGTCGAACATCACGTCGCAGGGTTTCACCTTCTTCCAGGGCTTGCGCTAGGGCTTCCTTTAATAAGACATGATGGCGAAGCCCTAATCTCCATGTCTTTGATCCCATCGACGAAACGCTGTAGTATAGATAGGTAGGCCTTGCGGACAAGCATCTCAATTTCCAAGGGCCACTGCTGCAGCTCTTCTACCGAACGCTGAGTTCAGTCTCGTAATTGAGCACGGAAGACATGCTCCAGATGTTGTTCGCCGTACCTTGCTTCCAGTGCCTCCATTAGCTCCTTGAATGTGCTCCCCGAGGACGGTAGCGCCTCCAGAACCGAAAGAGGCGATCCCCGAAGTGCAACTGTCAGAGTTGTCAACCTTTGTTCTTCCATCCAATCATTAGCATTGGCCACGGTCTTAAATTTCTGATTGTAGGCGGTCCAGGATGTAGTGCCGTCGTAGGTTGAAACTTCTACTAGAGGCGCCCGGCTGCCTATAGCAAAGCCACTCGACATGACAGGGGCCCGATTCTACTAAAAAAATGCACCAATGGACTCTCAATTGTGTCTCAATCGTGTCTCAATAGAATGCCGATAGTGTATCAGTGGAATAGTTTTTGATATTTGTTATGGACTTAAACAATAGCATAATGTTTAACTTATTGTTGTAGTCTCCACTCGCAGAAGCCCCTTCCGCAGCCATCGACATCTTTTTTTAGGGTGTCCAATGTCCATGTTGTCCTCCAGATTGATAACCCTTTCTTCTACTTGGTCTACATTCTTCTGTAGGTTTTCCACCTTATCATCCACTGAACCTACGGCATGCAGTAATTTTTGACGCCATTCCTCCTGCTCTTGGCGCATTTTCTCTTGCCCCTGGCACATGTAGTCCATAATCTGCATTAATCTATTAAAGTCGAATGCAGATGCTCTAGCCTCTTATGCTGGCGACGAGGTCCGATGGGTGGATCTAGTGGACGGGGCCTGCATAGTTGATGTCGCCTGGTCCTGGTCGATGGAGTCGGTAGGCGTGTCCCGATGGTCCGTCGTTGATGGGTCCTGTCGGGCAGTAGCCATGACTTCCGCGGCTTTCTGTGCCCTCGTTCTGACCCCGGCAGTTTCTTCCCTCGGAGTCACTAGCATCTCCAAATCCTACTTTTGACACCAAATGTTACGAACGTGGGGGTCGGGATTTGGTTTAAACACCGTTGACTTGTTAGAAGAATTTGTTGAGCGATGAACAGATCACAGATACAATCACTGTAGCCAAATCACACACAGAATCGAAGTAATACGTTAGTTGTTTTCATTTAAATAAAATGTATTAGAACTTTACCAAAAACACAAAACAAAAATATTTACTCGAATAATATCGTATTTGCGCTTGCCGAAAAATTTACGAATATTTATGTCTCGAACAGTAAGGTTATAATACACTGCCGACAAATCTCGAACTACAGATATCAGTAATCAAATGTAACATCCTTTTTCGGGTACATTAAAGAACATAAAATTTTAACGAATGTCATTGTGATGTACGTTACAATAGGTGTGGAAAAGTCCTAATTCCGTCAATATCAATTAAAAAAATCTGGAAAAAATTGACAAGGTGTAATGGGACCTTAAGATAAAGAATCTGTCAAAAAGTGAAAACTATGGTTATAGTTGAATACGGGAATATTCCCGGGGGGCAGCGAGATGTCTTATAAAAAATGTCTTGTTCAAAGTCAAAAATACATTATGCTGTTGGCCCTCGCGCGCACTTAGACACGCCATTTACAACATATTATCATTCTGTAGGTATACATAGAATAAGTATAAAAAAAAACTGCATCAAAATCGGATCATCCGTTTGGTTGCTACGATGCCACAGACAGATCCACAGATAAACAGATACACACGTTAAACTTTAACACCCCTCTTTTTGCGTCAGGGGTTAAAAATGAAGTCGCTTCCCGCAGTCTGTCTGTTCCTATGTAGGTATCGTTGATCTTTAAAAGTTCACGATGGATTTTGATGCGGTTTTTGTTAATAAAGAGAGTGGTTCAAGAGCAAATTGTAATATAATACATTCCGAAATTCTCACGGGAAAGCTGGATACACGCTAACGAAGTTGCACGCGTTTCATTAGTTAAATATAAAATGAATAATCTACTCTATAAACTACCACCATTTCGGAAACAAAGCCAAATGCACTAACCTGTATCCGAGTCTAATATTAAAAAAAAAAAAAAAAAAATATATAGGGACAATTCATACAGATTGAGCTAGCCCCAAAGTAAGTTCGAAACTTGTGTTATGGGATACTAACTCAACGATATTATATTTTATAACAAATACATATATAGATAAACATCCAAGACCCGAGGCCAATCAGAAAAAGTTCGTTTTTCATCATGAACCGACCGGGGATCGAACCCGGGACCTCCTGGGTGGCGATCTGGCGTGGTAATCATTACACCACGGAGGTCGTCGAATGTATTGCACATAAAGCAGTCTACATAATCTATGTGAAGAAAATCTTATAATAAAAAACTTAACAACTAAGATACGCAAAAGATACCGTTTAGTATTAAACTTTAAGCACGGATGAAACTTAGTAGCTAAAACTTTACCATACTAACAGAATTTAATAACTAAAGCATAAAAAATTATCAGAACTTTATAGCCATCTCGCAAGTTCATAATCTCCATTTTAATTCGCGGAGTAACTTTTACGCGGTCAATGAATTTACAAATCCTTGAAAACGTTAAGGATTATCTTTGAATTTTGGGGTTCCGAATGCCCTGATTTATGGTTACCCTCCCTGATAACTTGGATCTTGATTTTTATGACGTAATAGATTACGTGTCTGAAATTTTGATTATGCTAGTAACAACAACTTTTTCCGAACGACAAACGATCGCCAAATTATTTTAAGTTATCAGTTACAATATAAATGATAATTGAAAATCCCTTCATGAAATATTTAGAAAACGAATGATAAATTACGGCCTTGGTTGGCTTTCATTTGTTTACTGTACTTTGAGAACGTAGATAAAAAACACTTTTTTAGGGTTCCGTAATGGCAAAAAACGGAACCCTTATGGATTCGTCATGCCTGTCTGTCTGTCCGAAACTATAAGAACTATACTGTTGAAACTTGGTAAGTAGATGTATTCTGTTGACCGCATAAAGATTTTCACACAAAAATAGAATATAAACATTTTTTTTTTAAACTGAATAGTTTGCGCGAGAGACACTTCCAAAGTGATAAAATGAGCTGTCTGCCCTGTAACTTCTAAAATAAGAGAATAATAAAACTAAAAAAAATATATGATGTACAATACTATGCAAACTTCCAACGAAAATTGGTTTGAAGGAGATCTAGTCAGTAGTTTTTTTTTCATACGTCATAAATCGTAAACCGCAATTGCTGCTACGGCACCCTTCATGGGCGAGTCCGACTCGCACTTGGTCGCTTATTTTTGTATTGATTTGCTATCTCTCTACTCTCTATCCTAATGTTTCAAATTGCTGTCTCTCACATAATTGCTAAAGAGAAGTATTTATACCACAAAGGTGGTAAATGGCAAATAAGCATACGGCCGGCCTGATGACAAGCCGTCACCGTAGCCTATAGACGCTTGCAATACCGGCGGTATCACTCACGCGTTGCCAACCCTCCCAACCCCCCCAAGTGGAGCTCTGGAGACCTCACTCACCGTTGGAACACAACATGGCCGAGACCAATGCTATTTGGCTACGATCTTCTGTAAAGTGGAGGTGCTTCCCAGACGGGCTGCTCCGATTTGAGCGGATTGTCCGCTGTGCCCACCGCTGTGCCCTACCTCTTTTAAGTCCCTTCAATACTTTCTATTCCGTCTAATTTCTTTCTGATTGAATTCGTTGTAAGTTCCAAGACTGCTGTAGTTCTCCCCCCGGGACGCCAAGGTCGCCTTGTTGATCCTGGCTTACAGGAAACACAGCGGTGGGAATGTGTAGTGTCTCGATTACGTTATTGTAATTCTAAGTGTGAAATATTTTTCTCATTTCCATCTCCAGTCCCAATATATCAAAATACGAAGTCCGATAGCTCGATTCCGATTACCGCCAAAACGTAGGTCGAGCAAGCACCCCGGGACTATTCATTTTATTTCTATTTCCTCTGTACTGCTGTAGAAATATGGAATTTATTAAATTTTGCTGCATTTTGAGAAGTCCGTACACGTATTATTGGAGTTCTTATAAAATATAAGTCAATTGCATAATACATTATGCATTTGTACGTAAGTAATTATGATTTAAGTTTTCTAAATATTGCGTAAAGGGATTTACTTAAATTTTTATTTAGAATACTCTGAGAACACATCAAACGCACGATGCTGTACAGCGCTGCGCAGCCACGCGTCGTGCGTTTGGTGTGTCCTTTCTCATAATATTGCATAGATTACAACGCCATAAGCTGCAACGTGTGCTCCGCCCTTTACTCTAATTTTTATTTATCTATAGTATTTACATTGTACTATGTGACAAAGTATTATAACGATGTTTACATTATTAGCATCAAAATCTTTTTCATTGATGTAAATTCTAAGTAAGAACGTTTATAACTGAATCCTTTCTCGATCATACGACATATTTGTTCAAAGCAATTTTTTATGTCATGAAATTGTTTATTTCAAGAGTAGGTTTTTACAGGCACGTTTTCATATTTTACAAATTCATCACCATCAAATCAACCCATTATCATTCCAGCTCAGGGATACGGATTTCCAATCGTAGGGTATTAGAGCGCACTCTGCCACGTTGCTCCAATGCAGATTGTTAAAGGCCGATGTTATCAAGCCGCTTGACGACTGTCATCTAACGACAACAGCCAGGACCAACGGCATGTGCCGAAGCAAGAAGCTCAAGATAACGAAACCCATCCAAACACTGTCTAGCGTCGACGTTACTTAACTTGCGTGATATTAGAGCGCACACAGCGACGCAATCCAGCTCATGTTTGCCAAGTGTATTCTAAAAAAAAAAAAATCCGTGATCCCATTTTCTCACACGGGCACATGTCTGACGTTAGAAATGAGAGGTCCTATCGTAAAGTTCAGACACACGAGCACGAGATTAAGGGCAGACGTACAATAAATCAAAACTGCAGGAAACACGCACTTATCCCACGCCCGTGGGTGGATTTGTTAGCGATTCAATTTCCTGGGTGGGGATTTCTAACGAGAATTCTTACTTTTATATGTTTCCATTCCTTTTGACTGATATTTTTATTCTCAGTGTGATCTATTCCTTTATTATGCAGGTTGATTTTTTAAGTTAGATCCCTTTCACATGGGCACAGAATTCATAATAGTACTACATGGGCCTTATTGTTTTTACTTGCATGAAAGTATTATTATAATTTTAAGACGTTAGGGATGATTATGTGTCGACGATATCTGGCAAATAGCTGGGAAAAAATGGCTTGAGATGGCTCAGGATAGAGAAGGATGGCGTAGACGAAAGAAGGATCATAGCTTTCATCCAGAGCACACATCCATAGCACGCATCCTTCCATATAAAAACATAGCTTAGTTGAACCCGTTTCTACCAGTGCTATGCTATGTGGATCAAAGAATTTGATTGGTGGATATCAAACTCATCCACAGCAACGTAGCATAGCACATCTCTGGTGGAAAAGCACCCTTTTATACCCAACTGTGGGTCGATGAAAGCTAATAATGATGATGATGACGAAAACAATAAATAGGTATGTGCTAAGAATTGTGATAATACCAGAAATTAATAGTGAACTTGGTCTAGATCACCTTAACAGAGATTAAAACCAAAAATGTTGCATTTTAACGGACAAAAATTTTTAACAGCGGAAAAAATAAATAAGGGGCCATAAAAACGACAGTATTCGATAGGCGCCAGCTTTAAAGGCAGTAAACCCATCGGTCGGGTAACGGAACTCCCAAAAACACATAAAACGATCCACGTACACTATAAAATACCAGTCTTTATAAACAAAGTTGCGCGCGCGGCCTAACTTACCCATCGTACAGTTTAAATAAACTTTGTCGGGTTTGCGATGTTTTTAATTCATAAGCGTTAGCGATTTATAACTGTGTTATTACTGATGTTTTTTTAAATTTTTTATGAAGATAATACATCTCGGGGTGTCCATTTTTAGTAGTTATAAGATTAGTAAAAAATATTATAGCATTTGAAACAGAGTGGCAATCAGTGGCAATCCAAAGTACACTAGGAATATCCAACCTTTTTAAAAGTAGGATATTCCTAATTTGGGGTGGGGAGTTGGGATACCTCCACGCGGTCCACCCTGGTAACGTCGGCGAGTAATTCCTTAGTTTCTGGACCCAACTCTGGAATTACTTGTCGACGGCTAAATTCCCGACGCGGTGGGTCTGCTCCCCGTGCTCCTACCTTGGATGGAGTACGTGGGATGCGGACAAATCCGCTCCCCCTTGCATCCGTACTGGTGCTGGGGGTGGAGCGATTGAGGAGACAACCTCGTTAAAAAACAAGAGGTGAAGCCGGCCGCGCTTGTCTCGGCCGGCTGTATGATGAGCGGTGGTGGACTCGTTCGCTCACTGATCCTCCCCAAAAGCGTCTTCGCCCCGACTGGTGTCCGGGCCTACTCCACCCGTTGATACCGGGGGCGACCTCCGTATGGTGGAACGCGGAGGCCCTGCAGACACTGGGTCTCGCCAACCCAGACACTGCGGGGGGCGTTAAGGGTTGGGTCACATGGGCGAATGAGACCACCCTGGAAGAGGGAGTGCGCGGTGGCGCAAAGTGTCACAAAGTCCACTAAGTACGTAGTGGACGCTGTGGCACTTGGAGTGGCGCAGGAGGCGCGGTGGAGGAAGAAAACCTCGTTAAAAAATTGAAGAAGAGGGGCCGGCGGCTCGCAGAGCCCGGCCAGCGGTCGCACGTTGTTGCGACCGCAGAGATGGAGGGGACCCTTGCCCAGCCGAGACGGCGAGCCGGGGAAGGCCCGTCGTCTTGAGGGGGCAATGGTCCTCTGTGTCGGCAGTGCACCTGGATGCGGTGTGCTGCTGACGGGGCGTTCCGGGGAGAGCGGGTCCGGCCAGTTTAACTTTGGCCGGACGGCCCTGGCGGGGTCGCGGATGTATCACAGTACCCGTGGCCCCGTCACTTAGGGGGCGAGTGGCATCCCGTCAGTTTTTTTGTGGTAAGTCCCACAGTCCCCACCGCATATTCCCCGGGCGGTGGGGCTGCTGCAAAGCATTTTTCTGACGATAATTAAAAAAAAAAAAAAAAAAAAAAAAAGGATATTCCTAATTTACTTTGGATTGTTGAAAATATCTGGTGATTGCCACTCTGGTTCAAATTCTATATTTTTTCCGGATTGGTCGTGGTCCACCTGGGTGGACCACGGGAATTTTTTCTTGCCCGTGGTCCACCTAAATGATTTGTAATTTTTCACTAATCTTATAACTACTACTTAAAATGGACACCCCCGAGATGATGAGTTGGTAGTGATCCTACTTTTAGCACTATAGGACGCGAGTTTGATTCCCGCTCGGGGTAAACATTTATGCGAGATGGCATTTGTGTTTGTTCTCAAATCTGGGTGTTTTCCATGTAGTATAAGAATAATATTTACAACGAGCTGTTACCCGCGACTTCGTCCGCGTGAAATGTTCAAATAAGGATAACTCCTTTTCCTGTCATGCGATTTAAATGAAACAAAGCCTATATTCTGCTCCAAACTAAGTTCTAGCTTCCTGTGAAAACAGCATTAAAATCCGTTCAGTAACTTAGAAGATGTGCGCGTTCAGACAGACAGACAAAAAATTCAAAAAAATAATTTTTTTTCGCTTTTATTACCTTTCTCTAACTGTTCCCTCTCCATTTTTGCCAAATATGTTCAAAGTACAGTCATATGTCTACTGTTGTATATATGTATAGATAATATGTCCGTTCTCTGGTACCTATAATACAAGGAGGTTATGGACATTATTGTATACCTATGTTTCACAAATAAAACATTATATTCTATTCTATTCTAGTTTGGAGAGTCTAGGAGGATTAGTAACAAAATCGTTCAAATCTCATGTCAATCTTTTTTATACCATAAAGGTGGCTACAAGCATACTACCAGCCTGATGGTAAACCGTCACCGTAGCCTATAGACGCTTGCAATACCGGGGGTATCACTCACGCGTTGCCAACCCTCCCAACCCCCCCAAGTGGAGCTCTGGAGACCAGTCTGGGATCAGTGTAATTACAATCGCTATCCCACTCAATTTCTGTTTTGTATGAGTGAATCAGCGATGGAGATTGACATGAGATTTGAACGATTTTGTTACGAAAATATAGCCGCAGCAGGTGGCGCTTTATAAGTTAGTGTAGAATTTTTTATTAAATTTTTTTTATTGAGCAACGATTTTATTTCGAACACGATTTAATTTAAAAATATGAAATGTATCGTAAATAATATAGAAGGCCGTAACTGGTTTTCTTTCGCCATTTCTTTTACCATTTTTCTTTTCTTTCCGAAACAGTCAGACTCTCTAAATAAATATTTTGAATTTGAACGAGAATCGCCTAAGCGTACAACCTAGACCAAGGTCTCAGGAGCTCCTCGCATCCCAGGGAACTCGAAGATCGGATAGTAACGGAAATTGAAAGCTGGGTACCACTCAAACTTGACCCAATCATCCGGGGCCCATCTCTTTTGACGTATGAAGCGCACTATGGCTATTCAAATAGTTCTAAATTACTTGGTTTATTTCAATGGATCTCTAATTGCTTGTCTTCCTTCATGTTTGTGTTGGACGTTTTGAGAGATAGTTAAATGGAATTCAATAAATGGACAGGTGTTTTAAGGAAGGTAATAAATAAAATCTATTGTCTAGATAAAAGGTTTTTTTACTTTTCTTCTGAAAATAACATAGCTATTCTGTTATTTATTTAGTTTAATGGTTAACCAACAGAATATACATAGTGACATTTTATAAACAAGCAGATAAAGGTATCAATCTTATATAATTATGCACAAATTATAGAAACAAAATATTAGAATTGTGAAAATGTGTTTGTTTGTCCTTCTGTAACATCGAAAATAAAGAACTGATTGATATAATTTTTGTTTTTTTGGGGAATAAATTAAGCAGTCTTTTAATTTTTGTCTAGGAAAAATATCTCATTTCCACAGGAAATCCAAACAATAGTAGATTTTACAACAAGTGCACAAAACGAATCATTTCTATCCGAGACTTTTAACAGCCCGAGCCGAAGGCGAGGGCTGCTAAAAGTCGCTGATAAAGGGCTGATAGTAATGTCGAGGATAGAAATGGTTTTGTGGACGAGTTATAAACTCTGCTTTTCACTTCGATTGCGAGGAAATAAATAAATAAACGCACGAAAACCAAGACCTGTTTCCCATTTCCCGCCGCTTATTTTTTTTAAATCTTACGACATTGAAATTAGGCTTGGGCTGCAGACCTATACAGCCTACTATTAAATTAATTTTGTATTAAAATAATTTTCTTAAATTAATTAAATAACCTACCGTAGTTTAATTTAAATTTTAATATCTTTTATGACTTAAAAAACACATAAGGCAAATAAATAAAAGTAAATATTATAAAATAACAAATTCTATCTCTGAACTTTTTGTTGTGTTTGGCTGTATGGCTTATTTCCTTTGCCTTAATATAGATACATTTATGAGTAGATACGTTTTTGCCCTTGTGCACAAAATTCGATTTTGTGCAGCCTATTATATCCTGCGCAAATAAGCATTTTCTGAGCATGAGAAGTGAAAAGTATATTTCTTTACTGTAGATGGCGCTGCAATTGTCGAACCACAACAATTTGTTGACGTATGTCTGCCAACAGATGGTGCCATAAATCGTTTGGTTGTTTGTTTCTCACTTTTCACAAATTAAGTGCTCTGTCAAAATAAGAAAGCACTTTTGCACAAGTGGAACCTATGTGCTTAATAGACTCAAACTCTTTTTCCCATCTTGAGGTAGAAAGTTCCCATTTTACAGCATTATATTCGAATTTTCGAAATTCCGCGGCATAGGTAAGAAGATGTCCGAGTTTCGTATTAGCCTAGATTTAATTCTAAACGGAAGCTTGAATACTGATAGATAACCCATCAAGTTTGAACTGAATCGAAGTTCTGGTGATAGCAAAACCCAACTATCTGCAGTTGCAAACTGTCTTCACTCTCCAATAAATCCGTTTCTAACTGTGTGAAATATCTCGATCTGTAGTTAATTTTGATTTATACCAAATATAACGCAAACCATACCTCGATTTAACTTTTATAAGTTATATACTCGAGTATATTAACAGCTTAAATAAGTTAGTTAATAAATAATAATAATAATAATAATAATACTCTTTATTGCACCAAAACATTATCAAAAATAACAAAATCAAAAAAAAAATCGGGTGAAATATACAATAGGCGGCCTTATCGCATAGCAATTTCTTCCAGGCAACCTGAGAGAAAGGATTAAGAGGTAGAAATAGGTAGGTGGCGCAGTAGTACCGAAACAATACTAAAAAGAAAAATAATTACATATAAACAAGAGAAAGGGAAAAACAAAACAAAAATAAGGTAATAATATAGATGAATATACTTACATATAAAATATAAGATAAATAAAATGAACATTATAATTATGTGGACAAATAGTGACGCTTGATCAAATTTTTAAAAGAATGAAGCGACTGAGCTTGTCGAACATTGAGAGGAAGGGAATTCCAAAGACGGACAGCTCGGACAGAAAAGGAATTTGTGAAAAAGTTAGTGGAGTGTGGAGGGGTAACAAGGCGAAGATTAAATTTGCTGCGAAGAGTGGGACCATTAGTGTTGCTGTGATAAGCAAAGCATTCCTTTAAATAAGGTGGTGTAGAAGGATTAAAGAGGATAGAATAAAGTAGGGAAAGAATATGTAGGTTTCTGCGATAACGGACAGGGAGCCACTTGAGTTGAGAACGGTATTGGGAGACGTGGTCATATTTCCGAAGGCCAAAAATGAAGCGAATGCCGAGATTTTGGAGACGCTCTAGTTTATTAAGCTGCGCTTCAGAGAGATCAATGTAACAGCAATCCGCATAATCAAGGACCGGAAGGAGTAGCGATTGCGCAAGCAAAATTTTAGTCTCCATTGGCATAAAGTACTTAAAGCGACGTAGGGAGCTCGTGATCGCGAACATTTTTCTACTAACCTCACTAATCTGGTGAGACCAAGAAAGGGTCGTATCAAAAAGGATGCCAAGATTTTTAACCTTATCGCTAAAAGGGATATGCACGCCTTCAAAAATGATTGGTGTGATGTTAGACCAGTCAATTTTCGATATAAAACGGGAACTGCTAATAATGATCGCCTGAGATTTAGAGGGGTTAACTATCAAACCGTGGGCTTTACTCCAATCGGAAATGGCTTGCAGATCATAATTTATCGCACCAATAACTGCAGGTAGATCGTTAATGTGACCCTGCTGATAGATCTGTAGGTCATCAGCATAAAGGTGATAAGAGGAGCTAAGGCGAGAAGTAATAGAATTAATGAAGAGAGAAAAAAGTAACGGAGATAATACGCCACCCTGCGGAACGCCGGCTGATAAGGTACACCACGAAGAAAAGACACTGTTATCGATCTTAATGCGTTGTCGGCGTCCGCAAAGATAACTACGAAACCAATCAATGACCGCAGGAGATATGTTAAGAGAACGCAGAAAGCCCAAGAGTACGTCGAAGTCGACGGTGTTAAAGGCATTACTAAAGTCTAAAAGTGTCATAACCGTGACTTGGGAGTTGTTCATCCCTAGACGAATATCGTCCGTAATTTTGACAAGAGCGGTAGTGGTGCTATGACCTTGCCTAAAGCCAGATTGGAAAGGATTCAACAGGTTATTATTAGAGAGGAAATTGTTGAGTTGGTGTAGGATAAGACGCTCAAAAACTTTGGACAGGAAAGAAAGGATGGATATAGGCCGATACTCGGAATAGGAATAAACACAGTTGCAAAAATTATTCCTTTAATTTTTACACACTTTGGTGTAGTACTTATAAATAAATGAATATTTTGGACGATTCACACAATGCTATCTACTCCCAAATTAAATACATTCATGCACAGCACAACATATGTATACATTTACTATAATATATCTATTGTATGATACTCATAACATAAGCATTAAGCAGGTCAAGTCTAACTTACTTTGTTGTGTGATCTGTATAAAATTTATATATGAATATTTTCCGAACAGCTGATTTTTAGTGACGAAAAAATACATTTTTACAACTAAAATTTGTTATTAAATTAGCCTGAAAGTATTAAGGTGGGTCTACGATAGACGAGCCGAGCACGAGCTGAGCGCACACCGAGCCGCTCTGCTCGCGGTGAAAAGTGTGGTTCGAAGCTCGTAAGTCGGTCCACACTACACGAATTTTGGCTTGGCTCATGCTCTGCTCGTGCTCGGTTAATATCAAATTTTAGTTGTAAAAATGTATTTTTTCGTTCTTTAGACTTGGAAAAAAAAACTTTCACCATCATAAAGTAAATGTTATGTTATAATTTATATGTATTTAATTTTATAAATCTCTTAAGAAATTTCGACTGCTTCGATCTTTTTCTTAATAACTTTTACAACCTTGAAAACCTAATGAAACTTGAGTTAAAAATACTAAACCTGATGACACTTGAGCAAAAAATACTTCATGACATCCATGTAGCTTTTAAATCGAGTTTTAAAACTGAAAAACGAAACGATAAAGCCAGAATTTTAAACTAAATAGATAAAATGTTTGACTTTTATGTCACTCGCCTAGGGCGCTATTTTTTAAAACTAGTTTTAATGGAGTTCGCCTGTACAGGACCCGCTGGGCTTTAATATTGGCAAGTGCCACTTTGTAATAATAGGGTTGACTGTACAGTCAACAAATGAAATAATGTATCCGAGCAAATTAAGTGTACAATAAGGACTTATCATATAAACATGCACTTACAACTTAGTGTGGGTCAATTTTTTTTTAACTTATCATAATTATATCATATTCATAACTTATAATTAGGGCAAGTCGAAATTTTTTTTTCTGAATATTGTAATATTGAATATAATAATAATAATTTCTTTAGTATTGTTATGATTTTGTAATTTTGGAGAGTGTACTCAAAATCGCTTGAGCTCGTTTTGCGTCACGTTGTATTGTAATTTTTATGGTTTGATTTTTGTGCAATAAAAATATTATAAGAGTGAAATTCTGCATAATTTAATCATTCTTTATTCTTTCTCAAACACTAATATATTATAATGGAAATTAGAAGATAAGGTCTCAGTGTCCAATTTTCGGGAGTGTACTGAATAAAATGTTATGAATTTTTTATATAGTAACATTCAGTGTGTGGTTCTCTAGAAGGCCTCTGTTCAGCAGTAGACTAGTAGGTTAAAAAAGTAATATGAATGATAATGATTTTGCAAAAAATCAGTTTGCCTGTAGGTAATAAGGCAACAGGGTTGGCAACGCGTGAGTGATACCCCCGGTATTGCAAGCGTCTATAGGCTACGGTGACGGCTTACCATCAGGTCGACCGTATACTTGTTTGCCACCTTTGTGGTATAAAAAAAAAGTAAATAAGTTTCTTCTAAGTGCGCGTGTTACATCGTAGACCACAGCGATGCTTGCCATCAGGCTAGCTGTCGTCAAACGCAAACCTATTTCAGGTATAAAAAAAATTGCAAAGCTCGCGTTTCTCGCTAAAATGACTGGTCTATATTAATATTTTGGTGTAAAACAAACACGATATTAGTATAGAAAATCTTATATGATCCCTATTCAGTACGTGAGGAAAACAGCTCCAAAGCTAATGTTATAAATTTTAAAGGAAATCTCGAAGGACTTTGTGGAGATATTAAACTGAAGATGCCGGCTCCTCGATTGAGATTGCATTCAGAAAATTGTACCTTTATTATCAGATGCATAAGGATCATTTTTAATTGAGTTTTACGATAGATTTAATAAAGAGTTCGTGTGATTTTCCCAGTTGCCGTAACTTGATTGATGATAATATTATCTATGGTATAATAGAAGTTGCAATTTGTGGGAACACTCACTATTTTATGATGTGAAATATAGTTGAAACTTTATTTTTAATACTCAATAACGTTATTCCAGATGTGTTGTACAGTAAAATGTCTTACCACTAACAATAATCGTCATACTAATGTTATAAAGAAAGTGAGTTTGTTTATTTGTTTGTTTGTTATTCCTTCACAGCTTTAATCCGCCGATCATTATGAAAATTTGTAAATTTATTGTCAGGGGTACTTTTTATCCCGTGAAAGTATGTCATTCCTATGGAGGTAAAAATATGTTTTCTACTATAGAGGGCGCTGTATGGGATGGGCTATTGGCCAACAGATGGCACCACAAGTCGTTGGGTTGTGTTGTTGTCAAACGAGATCCATGTCATAAAATTAAACGCGAGCGAAGCCATGGGGAAAAGCTAGTCGTTACTAATATTATAAATGAGAAAGTGAGTTTGTTTGTTTGTTTGTTATTCCTTCACGGCTTGACTAAGCCGCCGATCATTATGAAAATTTGCATATAATATATTGTTAGGGGTACAGAGCCCAACATAGGCTACTTTTTATCCCGTGAAAGTACATACTTTCATATTATTATTTTCCCATTGGAACCACATGGTTTCAATGGGAAAATATTTTTTCTACTATAGAGGGCGCTGTAATCGGCCAACAGTTGGCGCCACAAGTCGCGCTATGGGTTGTTATGTTAAAAATTAACGCGAGCGGAGCTGCGGGGAAAAGCTAGTATTATTAGAAATACTAGCTGCTGCCGGCGATGTTACCCGCGTTTAATTTTATGCACAGCAGCGCCATCTATATCAGATTTTTGACCAAATCCTACGGGAATACTTTTCGGGACAAAAAGTACCCTATGTGTTATTCCAAGGTATCAGCTACAGTACGTACCAAATATCATAAAAATTGGCCCAGACATTTAAGCGTGAAGAAGTAACATACACACAAATTTTCGTCTTTATAAAAGGAAGTAGGATATACTTATAATTCAAAGAAAACACTCGAGACAAACACAAGTTTTAATGTCATCACATAAATGTTTGGTCGAGCGGGAATCAAACCCACGCCCCCTGGTGCCGAAGGTTACAACCAACGCACCACCGGGGTGTCAAAAAAAAACAAAAAAAAAAACAAACAACTCTCTAAAAAAACAAACTTATTTTCAGTTCAAACTCCGTGTCCTACTTTTAACAAAGCCTACATTTTACTTCACTGTTATACACTATCAAACATTTCTTACATGAGTAAGGAAATGTCTCAATTACGAGTCGAACACAAGAACGACGATAATGTGCACAGTGCACTTGATTGCCTCAGGGTATAGTATAAGAGACTACGCACGTTTTATTACCACAAACTATGGAGGTAAAAATCTTAGTATCTCCTTCATGTTAAAAATACACGTACTTTTATGGAATAAGAACACATATACCCGAAAATATACATTGTTGCGACAAGTATCGTTTAAAACATGGACCTAGAAAAAAAGGCTGACACCATCACTGAAACTAAAAAGTGAAGCAACCATAGTAAGCCACCTCGCGTATACGTATGAACCGGCCGGTTTACTAAGGTGTGAATGTGTGCGTGCTGGTCAGCCACTTCACACTGACACATAGTTACGCCGCCGCCATTAGGGTGCTTCAATTCTTTCTTAGCAAGATTCCGTCCGCCTTTATTTCTAGGTCCATGGTTTAAAAAATGAAGATTATCTCAAAATGCAACATATTATTGTGTTAGATTCACACTTACATCTTGTAGTCATACTTTTTAAAATAGATCCTATGTATTATAAATAAATTTCGTAAAATTTCATAAAATTTTGTTTTTTCGCATTAAAGAATTATTTTCCAGATTAAAGAGTGTATCTTAAGTGTTAATCATCATCATTTCTGAAACGCATTTTTAAAGTTAATAACATATTAAATTGTAGATGTCACTGTCAAACTAAAAAAGAAAAAAGAGATAGCTTGTGGATTCGAGATCGCCGCCTTGTCAACAAAGGTCGCCACGATGGCGACCTCCGATCCTCACCGTACCACGTTGCCTTTTTAAAGTGTACTTTCTTTAACGCCATTAATTAAGGAAGAAAAGAAAAAGAAAAGAAAAAAGATAGCTTGAGACTTTGGAATTAAAATGCGTTTCAGAAACAGGCTGAAAGTACGTAGTACTATTATTTATTCTGTGCTGTAAGTAACAATATTATTTCAAGTAGAATTTCCGTCTCGGTCACTTAGTCTAGGTCAGGCATATCGCATTCACCCACGAACCGCTGTAAACAGTCATATAATTAAGTGAAACACAGAAATGCAGCACTCTATGAAATGTCACATTTATTTTTACTCATATGCGCTTCATTTTCAATTGTTTTCGAATGGCCTCTTTATAACACAATGCATTTTGTTGTCAAGTGCTCTAGTTTTTATGAAATTATTTTGTCGATGAAAATCAGAACTACCTTCTCGGAACCTACTCTCCTTTATCGAAATACGTCACTATGTATTATGATTACAATACAACCGTGCATCCACCGCAGTTACTTTTTGTAGATCACCGTTTCCAAATGTTAGTGGGCTGGGCAACATTTGATACAAAAAACAAAAAAGAAATGTGGCATGTTGAAGAATGTTACCTAATGTTACCGTGTCGCATTGTGTTGCACCACAAAAATTAACTACAGCGTAGCTCACCATCGCGTAGAATACGACGCCATCTCGTAGTGTTGAATACATTTGTTGAGCAGGCAAGAAATAATAAAGAAGATCCCAACACTGCATCGAGTAGCGCAGAATAAAAGAGACCTATTATCCAGCAGTGAGTTGACAAGGGTTGAAGAAGAAGAATCATTTGTTCTGATCGCTCTTTGTGAAAGTCTCACGCCAGGTACAGACTGCTGACTGACTGTTACATGTAATGTAATAATGATGGAATTTCCTTTCGTGCGCGTATGGCGTCCACACTTTTTTTTTATGCCACAAAGTTGGCAGACAAGCATACGGCCCGCCTGATGGTAAGCATCACCGTAGCCTATAGACGCTTGCAATACCGGGGGTATCACTCACGCGTTGCCAAAAAAAGTGGAGATCTGGAGACCTTACTCACCGTAGGAACACAACATGGCCGAGACCAATGCTATTTGGCTACGATCTTCTGTAAGGTGGAGGTCCTTCTCCAGACGGGCTGCTCCGATTTAAGCGGATTATCCGTTGTGCTCTACCTCTCTTAAACACTATGAGGATTCTGTTACATTATATGTTATGTTACATAACATCAGTCTGCACCTGGCATAAGCTGTCTCTGATAGTGCTGAGGTCATGGACTGACTAGTCTCAGACAGACATTTGATTTTACAACATTGATTTGACTATTAAAAAACTTTTAACGTTCAAAGTAAATAGCTATATTTACATTACTAAAATATATTTGGCAATGCCATAAGTTAAATTACATATTGATTTGTGTTCAATCAAGAGAATGTTTATTTTTGGTATAAAGCTGTGTTCTGATTGGGTGAAAGTCTGCTCAATTTCTCACACTCACATGAAATTGAGCAGACTTTGAGTAGATTTTCAGAATCCGCGGAAGACCAAGAGATGTAGGGCACAGCGGATAATCCGCTCAAATCGGAGCAGCCCGTCTGGGGAAGGACCTCCACCTTACAGAAGATACACCTTTAGCGGTTATTTTTCGGATCCATTTATGGTCGAGTCTTTTAGGAGTCTCGGATTTGTCCTTAGAAATTGTAGGGATTTTAGGTCTCCAAAAACCAAAATTCTTTTATACAACGCGTTTGTCAGGAGCGGGTTGGAATACTGCAGCGTGGTCTGGAACCTATTTTACGATTTTACAATAAAAGACTGGAGAGTGTGCAGAAACGATTTTTATGGCACCTAACTTAAGCGTCCGTTACACAAGGAGAGTTTCTCGCACGCGAGCGGCGAATAATCGTATGCGATTATCCCATGGCAAAACTCGCCTTTCGATTCTCGCCTGCGGTTGTTTACATTTTGACAAAAACTCGTAACATTCAAGCTATTCTCGAATGCGAGTATCACAGGTGAGATTCGCTTCTCTTAATATGTTTACACTACAAGCGAGTAATCGTAGATCTAAAAACGCATACGTGTCTCGACTTGTATAAACAATGCTCGGGCGAGAATCGCAAGTGTCGATGCGAGACTCGCGCAAATCACTCCGTACTGATTTTGACACGAGACTCGCCATTCGTGACCTAATTTACAAGTACACCTTGGGCCACCTCCGAAGACATTATAGCACCACCACTGACACTTCTGAACAACAGTCGTGTTTTTGAATGGCGAAACTCGTTAGAGAAACTCGTATGATTTGTTTACACAGGCTCGCGGCCCAGGAGAGCTTAAGTAGCGAGAATTGTATTCGAGAGGCAAAACTCGGAGCATTTGTTTACACTAAGCGACCATATTATTGCCTGGAAGAAATCGCCGCTCGCGTGCGAGAAACTCTCCTTGTGTAAAAGACGCTTTAATGGGAAAAATAATTTTAGGGTACGAAGATAGGTTAGATATTTAGATGTGGAGTCTCTTTCTAGTCGAAGACGTTCTCATCATGATCTAATGTTCTTGTATAAGCTTGTGTATGGCATCCTGGATGCTCCTATGTTGCTTCAGTTACTATCATTCCCATTACCATCAAAACTTCCAAGAGCTTCTAGATTCTAGATTTTCACATCCTATTGCTCTAAAGGGGTTTTTTATTTATTTAATTGAAGTTATAACTAGTATATTACTTTAAGTATTGTAATTTATAATTTCTCTTTTCATTTATTTTTTTATTTTTTATTTGTTATATGATATTTTCTTTTCTTTTTAATACGAATTCTGATTGCTGTGCGTTGTCTTCACCTGTAACTGTAGTGGCACTCGACGAGATGTGTTTGTATTGTTTTTTTCACATGTTGTAACAGTGTACACTATATTTGTTCACCAACAAATATCGTAACCAAATAGCATTGGTCTCAGCCATGTTGTGTTCCCACGGTGAGTAAGGTCTCCAGAGCTGAACTTGGAGGGGTTGGGAGGGTTGCGGAGTGCCACGAGTGCGGCTGCGCAGAGGATACGGCGCAGCACACGCTCGAGGATTGCCCGGCGTGGGCTGTACCTCGCGCCGCGCTCGTGGCGGTTGTTGATGACGACCTCTCGCTCCCGGCTGTTGTCAAACCGAGCGATGGTCGAAAGCGAGAGGTCGTGGGATGCGATGGCCTCCTTCTGCGGCGAAGTAATGACGCAGAAGGAGGCCGCGGAGCGGGTGAGGGAAGTGGATCCATCCGCCCCCCCACTCCGCCGGAAAAGAGCGGGCGGCAGGGGTTTGGCCTATGCCCGGCGACTGCCACCTTTACGGGGGCTTCCGGGCGGCGGTTTGGGGAAACCGCCGCCCATTGGAACGGAAGTCCCCGAGTGTTGCGGCGCGCCTTGTCTTGTGCGCGCCGCCAACCGTGCCGTAGCCTAACGAGTGGGTCTTCGGACAACCGCCAGCGGGGTCACGGATGTATCTTAGTTCCCGTTTAGGCGGATGAGGTGGCAGTCAGTCAGGTTTTTAGTCGGTATACCCAAGTGGCATTAAAGGGGGAGCCCGACAGACCCCCAGCAGCGGGACATGCAGTAATGCATTTTCCTGAATATAACCAAAAAAAGGGGTTGGGAGGGTTGGCAACGCGTGGTATATAAAAAAGAACATAGAGACAGACAGAGCGCTTTCATTTTATGCTATGTTTTCTGTAAAAAAAACAAATGTAATACGAAAAGTGACATAAATTTTTAAATGGAAAATTTTCATAAAACACTACACCCAGCTAAACTAACGACAATCGCTTCCAGATATTCATAAATCTAAACCGCAACTTTTCGCAAGGATAAAATCGTTTTACAAGTAATATACCCTATTTAAATCGGCATTACGCCCAGGCTCGTATATTATGTTAACTGCGCCAAGTCCGAGGGTCGCGACTAGCTAAATTTATGTGTGACACAGACCTTAAAACTAAATAGATGACATTAGTTTTAGTTTTTTTAAATAGTTTAGTTTTTAGTTTAATTTTTAAAATACAGTATCTTCAATAGATGATTATTGTGTAGAATATAGAGATCAAAACAGGAATAAATAAACAATTCTACTGAAATAAATGACTAAATAGAAAATAAATAAACTAAATGAAATGAAATTATTTCATTCGTTCATTTAGAATGGTTCATGTAATTAGTGTTAATTTTGGGTTTAATATACGTTAATTGACTTTAGAGCCGATTATTATTTGCCGAATAAGTAGTATCACCGAGCAACAATTCGTGCTGACATTGCTCGGCTGTTAATCTGTAATTTGTCAAGATGTTATCAAGATTTTGTTGTACCACTTTGCTAGCATAGTTAATATTTTATAGACGTGCAAAGTTACAGTTTTCTAGTATTAAACGTCTCGGCGATCGATCAGATGGACATGGCGAAACTATAAGGGTTCCTTCTTAGTTTATTATGGTATCCTAAAAAGTAACAATATTAAGACAAATAATATTCGATTTTCATGCCAGAAGACTGCGGCCTCTATTTCCATAAATGTCTACGAAAAGCTCTAACGCCTACGACTTAATGCCAACCATTTAGTTTCTTTTTTAAGATTTTTTTTAAGCCGGAGCATAAATAAAGTGGAATGTTTTAGTTGGAGTACCCTAATTAATGTATATATTCTTTTGATACGGAATTATGTAGGTTTTAGACTAAGTTTAGGGTTTCTGCAGTATTTCAGTGTTGTTAGAATCTAGATAATAATTACATACAGACAGTATGTTAATTATTATGTAAATTCTTTTTCCAGACTTTATTCCTATCCTTATCTATTAGCCAAGGGGCAGGCACATTGACTAATTTGATTTTTTTATGCCACAAAGTGGGCAAACAAGCATACGGCCCGCCTAATGGTAAGCATCACCCACCGTAGCCTATAGGCGTTTGCAATACCGGGCGTATCAATCACGCGTTGCCAACCCTCCGAACCCCCCATTAATAAATAAGGTTGTGTTTCTTTTAACTTAATCCTTGTAACAATATAAAAACAAGTTCAATGATGTAATATTTTATACCCGTATAAATTTGAGCTACATAGTTCTAAATTCAAATTACTCGAGACATAATTATATCATAACTAAACGACGGGCTTCGCTAACTTAGTCAAACTTAAGCCACACTGAATGGTTTCCAATCTGCACATACTAACAGATTGCAGTTAAAACTTGGAATTGTTCTTGGAATTTTCATTATACTTATAACGACCAAGTTACAGATGGACAGGCGAACTGACGGAACTTGTAAAGGAGAAACAGCAGAGAGAAAGTTGGAGAAGGAGAGGAGAGGCCTTTGCCCAGTAGTGGGGCATAAAAATCTAATAAAAACTTTAGAAATTATGTGTTTATTCGTTCTAAACTCGAAGCTATCAGCGACGCCTTAAGCGCGGGCCGCCGAGCGGTAAGAATAAAATGTATTAAAATGTTAAATGAAGCGTAAAACGTAGCGTCACACTCGGTGGCAGCGAATTTTGGGATCAAAATATTATTCGTGTTACCCGACACGCGATGATGAGGGACCAACTCCACGAGCGAGAGACTCGCGGCAATATTTTCGTCGTGCCCTGATTCTATACATTGTCAAACGTGTCTCCACACGGCGATTTTAACGACCGCGGACACTCGGCGATGGTTCGATGCGGCGGTTGAGTGGCTGGTTGTCTGAAGCGAGCAATACGTCAGCGTAGGTTGCGTCGAGCGCGCTGTCAAACACGTCATATAGCGTCATATAGCGATTCCGCCACGAGTCGTCGTGGTCACGCGGCGATTCCGTGACGAGTCGCAACGACACGCTGAACAATGGTCACTATGAAGAGCGGCTCGTGCTATGTTTAAGATAATTCGCTCTGACGAGATGAACCCTAAAATACAATCAAAATAGGGATTATTCTAACATAAGTCATATAAAATTATCTATCTCAAACACGAAGTGTGTGTGACGTACTCAGGATATTTGATTCGCACCATTTCAAAGCCGAAATCTCATTTAATATAAAGGTCAAAGGGGCTATTCGTATTTGTAAGAACGTATGGGATTCATGGCTTTTAAGAACTTTTATGATTTTGATATTAAATTATTTTGTAATGGATTTTTTTAAACGATTGACGCCACGGTTCATGCTGAGCCACAAAAACCACATCGAAATTCATTACGTAGTTTTATAGATCTAAACATACACAGGGACAGACAGATAGACAGACAGCGAGAATTCATTTTAAACTATGTAATACATAATAAGCCTATTTTAAATGAAATGAAATCATTTATTTTAGAGAATAGGCGTTTACAGACATAGGTGTTGTTCTGTTGTACATATAACTAGACTAAACTAATTTTGACAAGACTAGAAGTGTTGCTATCCTTGTCACTGATTGTAAACCAAGGAAGGACGACAACACCTTTGGTCCTGTCAAAATTAGTTTAGTTTAGTTAAATGTATGCACCATTATCTCTCATCATGTAGTATATATTATTATTCGGTATTAAATATTAAATAAATAAGCTAATGTATATACATTTCGAGAACAAAGCAAAATGTCTAATGGTAAAAGAAATGGCTAAAGAAAGGTTGTCTATGTTCGTTATTATTAAGCTCTTACATGGAAGTTAATAAGACAATAAATTAGCCTTTCTTCTGATATTGTTACTCTAATGATATTAATAATGTTATGATTTGTGTGTGAAAAAAAACTAGACGTTTAGGTTCTGAAAAAGATAAGGTTAACTAATTAGTAAACTTTTATTAATGTACTAATTGCTGACTGTTTAAAACCTATATATAAACTTTTTTTCAAAAATGACAACACGATATAAAAATACAAAATATATTTTGGTCAAATGCTTCCGCACTGCTAACGGATATAAAACAAAATTTTCGCTATTTTTTTTCTTATCTGCCTGCAAATTTGAGGTTTGAGATGGGTCGATTTTGAGGGAACGCACAAGGGACCACGAACGAATCGAGGAAAAAATAGGTTGCCAAACAGACAAAGAACTAAGCAGATGACGCGTTTATTTCGTAAAAAAAATCTCTATTTAGTTTTGTCTACAACGCCTAGGGGAAGACCTGTGTACTGACACACTAGCTTGCGCTTAGATCAGGCACCAGTCTCTCACATTTTTTTTGTTCTTTTTTAATTTGATGTATAAAGCATTTATGATGTGGACTAACTTGATCGAGGGAGGTATCATCCTAAGGCATTGTTCTAATAGAACGCGAATGGTTCATCGTTGGTTCGCGCGAATTTTCAAACATATTGAACTTGAATAGGTATCCTAACTGACTATTGTCAGTTAGGATACCTATTCAAGTTCAAGCCTAAGCGTCGCGCTATTGCGCGACGCTTAGGCGCACGCTTATGAACACGCGATGGTCGCATCGCTTACTCGCGCGATGATCGCGGATTCGCGTCCTATTAGGACAATGCCTGAGTGTTGCTTAACACTGATATTCTGTAAGAGGATGATATACCTATATATGTATGTGTTGAGCGAGCGATCCGGAAGTCCAAGTTTTCTATCTCTTTATTCTTCTCCTAAAATGCGTATTTTTTTTTTAAAGATTTCGCTTCACCACTTTGTTAGCATAGTTAATATTTATTTATTTATTTATTTATTCTTTATTGCACGATTGAGAGTACAATTGGCGGACCATTCTCTACCAGTCAACCATCGGGTAATGCAGAAACATTGTTGGCGGGACAAAAATTGAAGGGAAATATCTGGTTAACTAAGAACTTATATATACGGCTATAAACATACACATATAAATATATATTAATAATAAACTTACATATACATACTATACGCACCTAGTAAAATATTCTGACAAGTATTGACGACTGAAAGAGAGGTGATGGTGATAGTAACAGTAAAAAACAAATAACTAATGGTCGCCAAACACAACAAGAAGAAGAAAACACGGCTTGAAAACGTCAGGGGGAAAAAATGTACATACATTCGTTCACTTAAAAAAAAACATATGTAATTAACTGAAAATTATTAAACGGATATAAAATTATTTGATTAGTATCATGATATAATAATGGGAGGTCAAGATTCATTGAGGTAAAGTTGTCGAACTGACTGTTTAAAAATAAATTTACTAGAGGACATTTTAATTTCATTGGGGAGCGAATTCCATAGTCTAATGGCAGAAAGTGTGAATGAGCTTGACATATGAGAAGTTTTGTGAAGAGGTGTAAAAAGTTTGAGAGTGCTATTGGATCGAAGATTTCGAGAAGAGGTGTCAGTGAGGAAGTTAAATTTAAGTTTTAAATAATTGTGAGCTTTTGGATCTCTGAGGACCCCGAAAAGCGTGCAGAGGACTCTCAGATTCCTGCGCTGCCGAAGAGTGAGCCATTTTAACTGAGACCGGAAAGGGGAAATGTGGTCAAATTTGCGCACGTTAAATATAAAACGAAGACCACCGTTAAGGAGGCGCTCGAGTTTGTTTAGAAGCACTTGAGACATATTGGTGCAACAGGCATCTGCATAGTCCAACAATGGCAAAATCAAAGTTTGAACCAATAGGATCTTCGTGGATGGAGGAAGAAAGTTCTTCAAACGGTAAAGGGAACGCAGTGTACATGTAATCTTCCTACTAGTCTCTGTAACCTGTTTGTCCCAATTAAGAGCCCCATCCAAATGGAGACCCAGATTTTTGACAGAGGAGCTAAACGGTATGGTGACACCATTATAAACTAGAGAATTATCTAATTTTATTTTGTTCAGCTGATGGGGGCCACCGACGATAAGCGCCTGACACTTCGTGGGATTACCCGCAATGCCAAAGTTCTCAGACCACTCCAATATGAGACGAAGATCCTTATTCAGTGAATCAATCACATCACCGAAGAGTTCCGAGTCCGACTGCGCATAGAGCTGCAGGTCATCAGCGTAGAGGTGGTATTGATTATGAAGACTATGAGTAATGAAATCGATGAAAAGGAAAAATAAAAGAGGAGAGAGAATTCCACCCTGTGGCACCCCCGAATCAAGATGGCACCAAGAGGAGGAGTCCTGAATGACACGCACCATCTGTTGTCGTGGGCGGAGATACGAGGAAAACCATTCCAGCGCCGGTGGTGAGATACGCAAGTGTGATAGGATGGCTAGAAGAACGTCATGGTCAACAGCATTAAATGCGTTGGAAAAGTCGATGAGGACAATAACAGTAACCTTAGACTCCTCCAAGCCAGCCCTGATGTCCTCGGTGACCTTTAGTAGTGCCGTTGTGGTGCTATGACCGGGTCTAAAACCAGATTGGTAATCACTAACAAGACTATTAGAAAATACAAATTTGGACAATTGGGTATGCACAACTGATTCAAGAGTTTTGGATAGAAAGGGCAAAATAGAAATTGGACGGTAATGATTAAGGAGGCTAGGACTAGAGATTTTAGGAAGAGGACGGACGTAAGCTTTTCGCCAAATAGAAGGAAATACTCCGGAGTCCAGAGAAAAGTTGAGAATATGCATAATTATAGGCGTTACAGTATCAAGGATGGGCATCAGCATACTCCTTCCAATATTGTCGCATCCAACAGCTTTTGACTTGAGAGAACTGATTATTTTGCGTACCTCATCGCCGGACACCGGAGAAAATTTGAAGTGACTCACAGGAGGTGATGGCATTGCTGAGATAGTAGAGACACTCCTTTTCCTTATGTCATCATGGAGTTTGGTGGTAGTCGAAAAGTGGACATTCAGTTCAGAGAGAGTGTGAGTAAAAACAGTAGGAGTGGTGGCGCACTTTCCAATACCTAAGGTTTTCAGGAACTTCCATGTATCTGAATAGGACGTGTTCACCAGATTATCATGGAAGTAATATATGTATTTTTAAGCTAGACCAAGGACAGACTGAAATGGCGAAACTAAAATTCGTTATCAGTTTATTAAGGAACTCTAAAAACACTGACAAATGTCAAGTTCAATTTTCATACAAGGAAAGCACCTTTTTAAAAAGTCAGGAAAATGTATTGTTGCTTGTCCCGCCACTTGGGTGGGCGACGGAGGTCTACCGAGCTCTCTTTAGATACAATGAAAGGACCTTTTTTTTGGTTTAAAGTTAGGAAAATGCATTACTGCATGTCCCGCCACTTGGGGAAGCGACGGGGGTCTGTCGGGCTCACCTCTCTAGCCATTGAGGGATACCGACTGATGGTTCTGCGGCAATGGGTAGGCAATGGTCACCAGGAACCATATACCGGAAAGGAAAACGAGGTTTGCTTCTTTTAACATCAATGGACTGTATTTATTCTTGAGTACTATTTCTATCTTCATTTAAAACAATACTATTTCTTTCTTGGTAGTGTAGCTCGGTGTTGTTCACTCTCTGAAGAGCTGTGTTGGACTGTGACAGTACCGAGCTACCCTGACATATTTATAGCCAATATTTGGCCCTCATGCGGACCAATCGGAGGCGAGATAATTTTCGTGTAATTTGCGACAATTTCCGACGACATTTCGGGCAAAAGTCACTATGCACATATTGCTTATTGCGCTCTACATTCTACAATTAGTAACTTATAACTCCATATTCGTGGTTATTCTAACTAACTAACACGCTGTTTCCATATAAGCGATATATTAACAGTAACTACACAAAACTAATATCCGAAATAAACACGTAAATCTTAAATTATACATGCAAAACGTAAAAGTTGATACGAAATTGACCAATAACGTCGTATTCTTAACGTTTACAGCGCTAATGTTATTGATCACACATACTCTATGACGTAACCAACCTTTTACACATTAATTGTTAACTATCCGTACATATTCAAGACAGTAAACACACAAAACAATTGAAGATCATAAGCCAAAATTATTACCAATTTCATTTACTTGCGCCACGGCAAGATTTTACAACTCAGGTGGACAAATCTAGGAGCGCTGCTCTAGGCAAAACTTTGGAACTAAAATCCTATACGTGTATATCCAATCGTACACGTAAATAGTGCACGTAAATATTGAAAATATCCATGTTACATCTAATTACGTAATCTAATTAGCTTATTCTAATGTAAAACAAAGGTATTTAAACTTAAACTAAATAATCACATAATTCCGATTATCAAAGTGTTCAATAGAACCGTAAAACTAGGGTAAAACATAATTAAAACATAATCAATTTATTTATTTACAAAATCGGCTCGTGTCCGCAACACCGACTAAAAACCTGACTGTCTGCCACCTTCTCCGCCTTCTTCTTCTTCCGCCTACCCCGCCGGCGGATGTCCGTGGACCCATAGATATAAACATAGGATAGGCCCGTCCATACAAAGAGTACATCCTATCATGTTATTACTCAAAGAGGCGCACGCACAACTCTTGCCTCAGTACGAAACACGCGCTTGCCGTGAACGGGCGCGGAGCTAACGTAGTTTATTTTTAGACATTATCACGTAAAAATGCCTTCGTGTTCCTTTTGGAAGTGTAAAAACACAAGCCGAAACACAAATAAGGATAAAGGTGTCACTTTTCATGCGTAAGTGTTTCATAACAATTTAATTTTGATTTATTTTAAAACACTCGTCTCTCGCAGCCGAGCGGGACGCAAGATACTCACAGGGGGCGGGGCCACCGGCCGACCGCCAAAGAATATAAATCAAATAGAATTGCCAAAGTTCTGGTGACTACGAAATCTATACTTACACCTTTTTGTTAATCCAAAATTTAATCATTTTTTTTAACCGACTTCATAAATGGAGGAGGTTCTATGTTTCATTGTATATTTTATTTTGTATGTCCGCCGATTACTCCGTCTATTGTGGACCGATTTTCAAAATTATTTTTTTATTCGAAAGTACATACTTCCATTTTGGTCACCAAGTTTTTTATTTACTTACTGTGCGAGGTGGTGCGAGCATGGATGAATCAATAGACAAAATTTGACATTTCTGTTCGATAAAAACCACAATGTCGACATAATATAAGTAGATATTAAAATGCGATGGACATACGTGTACATAGGTAGCATACAATTCGTGTTTTATCGATTAGTAATGTGAAATTTTATCCATCGATCCATTCATGCTCGCATATCTGAAGTAAAATAGTAAGTAGGTACCTAATCAAGTAATCAGAACTTTGTCGCATCTGATCAATGTTCTATGTATTCTATGACAAGTGATGACGTAATAACGAATGGAATCAGTAACAAGTCGGCGACGCGTAGGGCCTATCTAACGATCTACGATCTATGCGTGGACCCATCTCACAACAATGAAAGGACCTGAGTTATCTATTTAGTTTTATATCTCTATTACCAGTGTATCGTTGGCGTCCATGTGTCTCACTCGGAGACTATTAAGTTTATAGGTATAAAGAAATTTCAGTTAGGTATTTCTGGATGGAAATCCATTTTATTCTAGATTTTCGATGTTCTTTTTCACGTTCACTCGCGACTCGTGACTATAGTTTTTTTGTAGCCAAAATAAATACTAATAATTATTGCGTTATTCCTTAGTTCATCATCATTATCTTAGTAACAAGAATTTATTTTAGACTTCTCCAAATGAAACGACGAGATGACCGGTTGGCATCGATCTGTATCCAGCGACTTCCTGCGACTTTCCTCGTCCTCGATCGTTTGACCAGTCGTCGTCCGTCGACCTAAGGAAAGTCGCAAGCGACGTTGAGTATGGTTCGAAGAAGATAGCTTAAAATAAGATTTAGATAAATAGATAGCCTTATTTGCAAATTGCAAAACACATACAGTGAAAAAGTACATAGAACATAGACAAAAATACAAACTTGTGTAATTACAAGGCGGCCTTACAGCTAAAAGCAATTACAAGGCCACCGTAGGACGAAACTAAATATGGATTTAATTGTGTCATTATTTATTACTAGCTGTGCTCGCGACTTCGTTCGCGTGGTTCTCGAAAACACTATCGCGATATGAATAATTTTCCACGTTTTTGCAACATTTTTCACTGATGCTTCGCTCCTATTGGTCGCAGTGTAATGTTACAAGCCTTCCTCGACAAATGGACTATCCGACACAAAAAGAATTTTTCAATTCGAACCAGTAGTTCCTGAGATTAGCGCGTTCAAACAAACAAACAAACTCTTCAACTTTATAATATGAGTACCTATAGATTTTTTTTGTGCATTTTTACGATACTTCTGTCGCTGTGGTGCTGATGGGAATTCTTGAATTCTATTAGTGAAGATAAATTACAATATATGTTAATTTATACTTAAAGTACATTAAATTTTATATGTTGATTTGAAAACTTTGTTACTTAAGTACGTTACGAATGAACTTTCAAGATTCAAACTTTATAATTATTTGTAAAAGCTCTTAAATCCGTTGTTAGGGTAATATTCCAAATTAATTAGTGTTTAAATTTGTTTTGTTATTAAATGCAAATGAAATCAGACAGTGTACTTAATAGATAAGTGCTATTATACACCAATAGACCAAAATATTATGTAGTATAAATAGATATTTCCTGTGATCCTGCACACAACGAGATCTAGTCCACAAAACTTGTACGTGGATATGTATTTAAGCTACCTAGATTGTTGCGGCACATTCATAACGACGGTATAGAAGGATCCCTAAACAATGGTTTGACTAGAACTGAAGAACTGCTAATTGCCGAGCTCTCCACGAGGCCTAGTATTGACATACGTTGAGTTGCATATTGTAGAATTTCCGTCACAGCCGTGATCCTCGTCACTGAGAGAAAATGACTTTAGGAGGAGAACATTGCTTAAATATATTAAAATGAAATCGTTTATTTCAGAAATTAGACCTCCACTGGCACTTTCTTGTCATTTACAACTTGTGTATAAGGTCCTAATTTATTCATTGAACGTCCTTTTAACACATGACTATTTAGGTTACAAATGATCGTTAAAGCAAAGAAATAATGGTCTAGTATTCAGTAAAAAAAATAGGTTGTATTGTAAGTAGTTTGCTTATTACATAAATTCATTCATATTCAACCATTTCGATATGTGAGACGCGTTGACGCGCCCTTCGCACCGCACCCCTAAACCTTTTTTTCTACTGACGGATAGCTGCTACAAGAGAGGCGCATTTTACTAAGTATCTCTAAATTTAATGCCTCTTTTTTTTACTGAACACTAGACCATTATTCCCTTGCTTAAACGATCATATGTAACTTATATAGTCATGTGTTAAAAGGAAGTTCATTAATAAATTAGGACCTTATTTATAAATAAACTACCACCATTTCGGACACAAGAAAAATGGCCGGCCACCGATAAAAGAAATGGCGAAAGAAAACCGATTTCGGCCTTTTTGTCATTTAGCAATTTTTGTTTTTTATTGTTGGTCTTCTCACAGATTGCTGAAAAGAAATTTCTTAGCGATAAAGATTTCTATTCAATTGTTCTTTCACAAAAATTATGAGTCAACGTGGCGAACAAAATTCATGTCAACTTTTTGTCACGCATTTCTACTTTGTTTTGTACTAAGAACAAAGATTGCTAATTAAATAAGCATCGTTAAGAAACTTTGTAGTAACATGGTGCAATAAAATAAATATATAAAAATATAGGGACAAATCGCACAGATTGAGCTAGCCCCAAAGTAAGTTCGAAACTTGTGTTATGGGATACTAACTCAACGACACTATATTTTATGACAAATACATGTATAGATAAACATCCAAGACCCGAGGCCAATCAGAAAAAAAAATCGCTTTTCATCATGACCCGAACGGGATTCGAACCCGGGAGCTCCTGGCGGTCCGACGTGGTAACCATTACGCCACGGAGGTCGCCAAACAATATGAATAGTAAAACGAAAATTCGAGTAAAGAAAGTCTGAATGGCTCTAAGGGTTAAGATGCTTTGGAAAAAATATATCAGAAACAAGATGGGAAGTAAACAATGTGTTGCTAAAACTGTAACCTTATCTTTCCGCTTCGTACGGTCAATGCACTTACGTCTCTCAAGATTCCCATAGTATGAACAAGGTAAAGTTACATTTTCATTGATCGCCAGACCTATCTCTACAGTGTGTTACCGTTTGGGACATTTCCACTTGTTACGATGTTATAAAGGGAGAAGAAATAATAAAAAAATGAAGATAAATATAAAATCAAGAAAAGAAAACAAACTACCTAAATACACTAGAATCGAACAACAATACTACCTTTAGGTGAATTTAGAAAAAGTGCCAAAAATCACTCTTACAAAATTCATGCTTTATGCTAGCTAGTCGGGCCATACACAGTCTCAAATAATATGAAACCTGTCTCGGAGAGAATCTAAACAAACATATTTGGTACGTAGGCAGCTGATACCTTGGATTAACACAGGGTACTTTTTATCCCCAAAAGTATGCGATTCCCATAGGATTTCATCAAAAGTCTAATATAGATGGCGCTACTGTGCATAAATAAATACACGCAAATGAAGTTGCGCGGGTTTCACTATTATGACATAAAACATAGAGGTGTCACATTGTAGATACATACTATCAACAACAACCAACATAAAATTCACGTTCGCAACAAAATTACTAAATATTTTTATAAATCGACATCAATACCATTGTTACAACATTTATTGAAAATTTTAACTGAAAAATTCAATAGAATCTTTATTTCAAAAATGCATTGTAACAAAAATGTGACGTATAATGAAATTCCTATATTTAGAGTTCCACTCAAAAGGCACAATATGCAGCGAGCCGTGTTAACAAAGTTAAAATATGTTTTGTTATAAATAAATATTTGATTTGATTTACATCTTTACATGGTTTTGATACGACTCTGATTAATTTTGACATATATAATCATTCTTTCCTATTCCATCCAATATCTTTTGGAGTGACTTCGATTGTTGTTTCAGAAAATTTGGCGACCACAAATAATCCGTATTTGTTATCAATTATTGTAATTCCGACAGAGTGTGTTCCGTCATGATCCGTGTCGCTCCGCTGCGCTCATAGAAATAGAATGTATAATGCGCGCTAACGCAGACGACACACATCTCTGTCTGTCTCTCTGTCTTTCTCCGTCTGTCATCTGTACTCATTATGCCCTGTTTCCACCAAAGCTGAGAGCAGAGGAGATTCATCGCCCTGATACACACATCTCCGCTCAAGGTGTGCGGCACAAGATTCAGAAAAAATCACCACCTCTCTCCGCTTTGGTGGAAATGGTTGCTTTGAGTATTTCTAAAATCCGCGACGGACTTTTAGATCCCCGCCATGTAGACCATGATTATGTGTATGCGTCGCAAACGCACAAAAAGTATGTCGTCTATACATAATGTCACATAATAATAATATTCAGATTTATTTTCGTTTCAAATCACGTTGTAACATGTCGTAATTGTACCATAAATACTTGATTGCGATGATAAACTGTACAAATGGCGGGATAAAGCTTTTAAAACGCGTAAAACAATGTTGGTACTCAAATTAGATCGTTACTGAATTTTATTGTGTTTACAAAATTAAACAGTCATAACAAACAACACATTATTATGTGCATACTAATATTTTAAACTAGAGAATCCGCTTTCCCGTGGGAACTTTTTTTTGGCCACAAAGTTGGCAAACAAGCATACGGCCCGCCTGACGGTAAGCATCACCGTAGCCTATAGACGCTTGCAATACCAGGGGTATCACTCACGCGTTGCCAACCCTCCCAACTCCCCCAAGTGGAGCTCTGGAGACCTTACTCACCGTAGGAACACAACATGGCCGAGACCAACTTCGGAACTTCGGAAAATCCTTGTTCGGTCGGATTTCGGTCATACAAAGAACACACTCTCCGAGTTTCAGGTCTAAGTGGTTTAGGTTGTGCGTAGATCCGTCAGTCAGTCATTATAGATTGGTGCTAATTCTGTTGTACATTTAACTAGACTAAACTAATTTAGACAGGTGTTGTTGTCCTTCCTTGGTTTACAATTAGTGACAAGGATAGCAACACTTATAGTCCTATCAAAATTAGTTTAGTCTAGTAAACAACAGAATTAGCACCATTGACAGTTCCTTGGCGCGTTCATAAAGCATTTTATATGTATGGATAGATTGACAGCCCGGTTGGTAGTGCCCTACTTTCAGTACCAGAAGGCGCGGGTTCGACCCCAGCACGGGGCAAAAATTTATGTAATGGTATTTGTGTTTGTGTCCTGATACTTAAAAAAACAAGCCCACTACACATTCCCACGTGCCCCCCCCCCCCCCCCCCCTCCTCGTATAGCCAAGATCAACAACGGCAACTATCAGATAGATAGATAGAATATACTTTATTTGCAATCCACAACAGTTAGGACACAGTATACATAAACACCACATACACACTAGTGAAATCGCCAGAGGGCGGCCTTATTGCTAAAAAGCAATCTTTTCAAGGCAACTATTATTGGATAAAAATAAAAGCTTCAAAGAGAGCAATTCAATGGACTGTATTTTAGGTTACGATGAAAAATCAATAAAAAACAATAGAAGAATGACAAAGACAAAAAAGGAAAAAACTATCAAAATACAAATATAGAATATAAAATTAAAACTATCAAAAAAGGTCCACTCAGTTATGGACATGGTCCCCCTTTTTTAAAGTACGACCAGCTTTTTTAGAGGGCGCCGGAAAGTACCTCCGCACGTCCGAACATCTGCAACTCTGACGACACCGTCCCGTCCCGGAAATAAAGCGGAAACCACCCCCCGTGGCCAAGAACCTCTCGGGAGATCGCCGTCACAAATGAGCACCGGATCCCCTATTTTAATGGAAACCTCATTTCCCCGAACGCGACGTGGAGCCAGAGTAGGCAGATATTCGGTTACCCAGCGGCGCCAAAAAAGATCTGCCAAGCGTAGTGCCTTACGCCAGCTGCTTCTCACCAGAGCTACGTCCGATAAATTCTCACTCGGAAAAGTAGGTCCAGACGAGCCTCCAAACAAGAAATGATTTGGTGTCAGTGCCTCCGGATAATCCGCGTCGGGTGACGTGCGTCAATGGGCGCGCGTTGACGACCGCTTCGGCTTCGGCCAAAAGAGTGGCAAGGACTTCCTCACCTGGCGCCCGCTCCCGCAAAGTTACTCTCAGAGCCGTCTTCACACTCCTCACTAGACGCTCCCAAGCTCCTCCCATGAATGGAGCCGAAGGCGGAATGAAATGCCACTTGATCTTTTCGTCGGCGGTGAATTGACGTACTTCAGCATCATACAAGGATCGAAGCTGGCGATTGGCCCCGACGAACGCTGTCCCGTTATCCGAATAAATGGCACTGGATGTGCCGCGGCGAGCGATCAGCCTACGGAGACACATAACCGCTGAATCCGCCGAAAGATTGCCGACGATCTCTAAATGAATCGCTCTCGTCGTCAGGCAAGTAAATAGCGCCACCCAGCGCTTCTCTTGGCGACGCCCGACGGAGACCGACACTGGGCCGAAATAGTCTACTCCGACGTTAGTAAATGGCCGATGGTCACTGCACAGTCGCGCTTCAGGAAGGTCTGCCATCGGAGGTTGTGCGACTGGAGCTTTTAGAAGCCTGCATAGCTGACAGTTGTTCCTCACAGACCGCACGGCGTTCCGTAAACCGAGTATCCAAAATATCTGTCAAACCTCGTTTACAACAGTTTCAGTATTGGCATGAGCGAACTTACAATGGTAATATCTGAGAAGGAGTCGCACAGCGGGATCTTTTTCATCGAGGATAATCCGTTGCTTGTCGGAGACCGCTGACGTTCTACCAGCGAGGTATATCAGTCCATCTCTCAAAATTGGTGACAAGGTGACTAAGCGACTCTTCTTTTGCAATAGGAAGTCCGCGTGTCAGGCAGTGAAGTTCTTCATGAAAAACGTTGAGCTGGCTCCTTCCAAATATGTGCCGTTCTGCACGGATAATATCAGAAGCATCCAGAGGTGCAGAAGCAGTGGCATGGAAAGATATTGGCCGAGAATCGTGCTCAGTTTCGTTGACAGAACAAATGCCCCGGACCCAAGAATTTTGGAAAGTATGAACCCGGTTTTTAAAAAGAGCGGCTATAAAGCGGTGGGTTTTAGCAGTTGCCCTAACCAATCTGATCCACGAGCTAAAATGAGAAATGTCCACTACAACTGGCAAGGGTAACTGCTGTGAGTGGATGAAAAGAATGGACTCAATGGGGCATGATGATGATGATTGATGTAACGAAGCGAGATGACGGTGCGAAGGTTTAAGCTCTTCTAGACCCAGAGGGGGAGTTCCCGTGGAAAGGGGCTCAATAGGCCATTTGGAAGCAGGTGTCAAAAGAAATTCAGGACCTGAAATCCAACGGGATTCAATACCACACTTCCCTCTGGTTGCATCATCAGCAACGTTGTACACACTAGGGACCCAGCGCCATTCGCTTAACGTGCTAGATTCTAATATCTCGCCAATCCGATGAGCCACAAAAGGCTTGAAGTTTCTGGCGTCACTGCGCAACCAACCCAGAACAGTCATAGAGTCGCACCAGAAATAACGACGACTTGGTTTAGCCCGATGAGATTCGCAGATAGAAGCGGCAAGACGAGTAGCTATCAGAGCGCCTTGTAGCTCCAAACGCGGAATTGAAGCGGGTTTCAATGGAGAGACACGTGCCTTGCTGGCTATGAGCGCGAGCTTCACCACACCGTTGGCATGTATAAATCTCCAATAAGCGACAGCTGCGTGAGCTATTTCACTCGCGTCACAAAACACGTGAAGCTCCAAATCAAGATATTCGCTTAGATTGTAGCAACGAGGCACTTGGAACTTAAAAATGGGCTTGAGGCTGTCAAACCAACCCTGCCAAACAATTTGATCGTCCTCTGAAAGCACCTCATCCCAACCGAGATTTTTACGCCACAAATTTTGAAAAAGTATGCGGCCTCTCACTACAATGGGTGCAAGAATTCCTAAAGGATCGTAAATACGCATGACCTGAGCCAAAACATTCCGCTTAGTAAAACTGCTCCCCAAGTCGTCTTTAATTCCTGGATTAAAACCAATAGAATCAAGAATGGGATGCCAGATGAGGCCTAATGTGCGAGTGAAGGCAGGCCTACCTAAATCTATGCTACCATCACTAGATGAATGGGTGGAGAGCAACTCCTTTGGCAGCTGGTTAAGGGCGTCAGGTAAATTGGAAATCCAACCACGCATCTCGAAACCACCACGTTTGTGAACCTCAACAATGTCAGCTGCCAAACGCGCTGCCTGCTCCACATGACCATCTACACTACCTATGTAATCGTCCATGTACGTATCCGACGTAATTGCATGAACGGCTTCCCCAAACTCTGCTCGAAATTCCGATGCGTTACGGTTCAAGATATAGATGGCAGTAGAAGGGCTAGAACAGGCGCCGAATATCATTGAGGACATACGGTATGTCTTGATAGGTTTCCCAGGATCATCCCGCCATAAGAAACGTTGGGCGTCGCGATCTTGTTCCCTTTTTTTAACTTGTGGAAACATTTCCTTCACGTCGGCTGTCAAAGCTATTCTACCTTCCCTAAAACGCATCAAGATTCCAAGCAAAGGTTGCAGAAGATCAGGACCTGTCAAAAGCAAGGAATTTAAAGATACGCCCTGGACCTTGGCTGCAGCATCATGGACTACGCGCAGTTTCGCAGGTTTGTTGGGATTTACGACGCCGAAATGTGGCAAATACCAACAAACGTTTACTGGTGATAGATCGGTACATTCCTCGGCGTAGCCCTTACTAATCATGTCCTCTATATTTTGACGATAGCGCCCGGCATAGTCAGGATCCTTTGACATCTTCCTCTCAAGGTTTCTAAACCTGGAAAGCGCGAGAGGGAAGCTGTCAGGAACCCTGAGTTTATCAGCTTTCCACAGCAAACCGACCTGGAAGCGCCCACTGGGCAACCGACGAGCTGACTGTTCTAATGTGGTGAGTGCTCGCATATCGTGTATACTTCGAGGCTCATGCTTAGTGATGCCGACGGCATCGAGCTTATACTGCTCCTTAATTAGGGCTTCCAGTTCAGTTTGCCACGTATTCTCACGAACGTGTAAAGAGGCGTCAAAAGAACGGTGTATCGGTTTAGTCCTACTACTGGCAAACCCAAACAGCACCCAACCGAGAGGAGTTCGAGAAGCGACCGGTTGAGATTTCGAACCCTTTCTAATCTCGGACGGAGTGATGAGGTGCCAGTTATCGATACCAATAATGAGAGTGGGACTGGCTTCCTGGTAAAAAAGTTCCTCGGCTAAATCAGTAAGATGAGCGTACGCACTTAAATTTTCGGAAGTAGACTGACTCTGCAAACCTAAACCTCGAATGGATCGCGCACCTCGAATCCTAAAGTAATCCGTCGATGTTCGACCCTTGACCTTAAAGTCGACATACTGAACATCGCACTTTTTTGATAGCCCTCCTATACAAGCCAAGTGAACGTGCCCCTCAGGGCCCTTAGCACCTATTCGCGAAGCAGCATCAGAGTCGATAAAAGTCGCCGTGGACCCCTCGTCCAAAAGAGCAAATGTGTCAAAGCTACCGGCGGGGCCGGAAATCGTGACCGCTAAAATTTTTAACAAGGGACGAAGCGTAGGGTCCACTATTGCGGCGGTGGTATTTACCGCTACCTGCTCAGCGTCGACCGAAGTAGAAGGAACGGGATCCGTTTGACTAACATAAACCGAAGAAAGAAGATTGTCGCTGTGTAATACGGAGTGATGGCGGCGGTTACACCCCGCAATTGTGCAACCCGCCTTATTTCTATGACAAAATCTAAAATTATGTCGAACTTTTTGTAAACAACGAAAACATATCATATTTTTTTTAATGAATTGCCATCTAGCATCTATTGACAATGTCATAAAATTGTGACATTTGTCAATAAAATGATCTGTCTTTGAACAATAATAACATAAATTTTCATGTTTTACAGGGAATTTTGAGTTGTTTGACCTAGAAGTTTCGGGTATAGCCCCCGTTGCCACCTGGGACTCCGACACTAAATGTGAGCGAGGTTGAACCGGTGCAACCAGGTCCATCACCACACCAAACTTACTCTCCAGGTCCACCTCTTGGTTTAGAAAGAGAGATAGCATCTCAACTTTTGAATAACCGAGGCTTTGACGTTGTGCCGCAAAATCTTTCCACCGAGAGTGTAGAATTGGAGAGAGCTTGCTATATAACGCTGCAAATAGTTCAGGCGACCGTAGGTGATCAGTATGGTCTAAAAGTTTAACTACCTGTACGCAGTTACGGACACGAGTGGCAAAAACGTGCAGACATCTCCCATCGGTTCCTAGTTTAGGTAAAGCTCGGACCGCGTTGAGCTCTTGATAGACTATTTGCTCCGGTTTACCAAAGCGACACTCTAAAGCCTCCATCACATCGCGAGCATATGGAGCCATAACTAAAAGCATACTTACAGCTTCGCGCGCTGTTCCTTTCAGGGCTAAGTTTAAACGCGCGAGGTTTTCGGAGTCGGAAAATGAGTTGGCCGTGTCCTGAAAGGCGCGCTTAAACATAAGCCAGTCGATGGGCGATTTACCCTCGAAAGTTGGTAATGCGATTTTACTAACGGGACCGTTGTTTCTAGTCAAAACCTTCAAGGCCTCGACCAACTGCGTGACGTCGACTGCGCCGTCCTCCCGTCGAGCATTAACGTTGGTAGTAGTAGCCCCGTCGCCCCGGCAAGAGTCGGGCTGGAGCAACGGCGTGGGGCTAACCACTGCAAATGCTGGAGAAATGGCGTGGTCACGCGGTCTTGTTGTGAGACCCTGTGAACATAAATGATTAGGCCCTAGACCCTGTGAACATAAATCATTAGGCCCTAAAGTACAAAGTGGGTGGTCAGAAGGAGTTACGTTGTCCAACCAATCTTCGATACTAACACGAGAGCGACTTTTAGCGCTACCGCGGCTGGAATGGACACTGCGGTCTGCCTCGATAACGGCTAACTTCGCTTGTTTCGCTCTATAGTCGGCCTCCGCCATTCTGCATCTATATTCGGCCTCCGCCGCTCTGCATTCGGCCTCTGCTGCGAACTTTCTCGCCGTAGAAGCAGAGGAGCGACGCGATCGTGAGCCTGAAACGGAAGATGGCATAGATGCGGAAGGACCTGGGGGCGTTCCGCGCTGTGCCCTCGGTGATACCTGCACCGTTGGTGTGGCAAAGCCCGGAGCGCACTCGTCACTTGACCCTGCGACGGCTGGGATCAGCTTCGTAGTTGATCTTGTGACAACCATGTTTAAAATCTGAAAACACTATTCGTCGTGCTCACAATAAAATTATTTACCGGTAGAAGAACCATATATTATTGGATAAAAATAAAAGCTTCAAAGAGAGCAATTCAATGGACTGTATTTTAGGTTACGATGAAAAATCAATAAAAAACAATAGAAGAATGACAAAGACAAAAAAGGAAAAAACTATCAAAATACAAATATAGAATATAAAATTAAAACTATCAAAAAAGGTCCACTCAGTTATGGACAGCAACCTTAGGGTAACGAAATATTTTATGGACTGGGGCTAGACTTATCTTATAAGTACTCATGAATAAGAAATAACAGATTGACAATGAGTGATGAAGCTTATTGACGTCCCGGGGAGAGAAACTACAGCTGTCTTGGAACTCACAACGAATTTAATCAGAAAGAAGATAGGCGAAGTAGGATGTATTGTAAGTGTATTATAGTAAAGAAGTAACTCCCGATACTATGAAAGCAACATAAGAACTTATCGAGCCCTCCTTTAATAATATACTTTCATTTTACAAAACCATCTGCACATCGTAAAGATCCTGTCCTCCATTGTGACGTTTTGTTCACACACTGTTCCGTTCGTCGTGAAAGTTAATTTGCTGTATCACGATCATCAATATTATATGGATCAATTTGGTAATATGAACGGCGCATTACCGTTCCGCTGTCAAGTGTCGACACTAGAGTTTCTCAATTCCCGGGGTTTTTGCTATCCCGGGACTCGGGAACGAAAAATATGTATTCCCGGGAATTCCCGGGAATCGGGAATTTATAAAAATATGCATTATTACGTTTGAACTCCTTTCTGTAAATTTTATGTTAAGAAATACGAGCGGACAGACCACGCGTCGACGCTGCTGACCGACACCGAAGGTGGGAAGTGGAATAAAATAATTAAATTTTTTCATTGAACTTCGTATTTATTTATGATTGAAAGTTACAAATAAATCAACTCAAAAACCTTTATTACCAGTATTTTCATTTTTGCACAAAATAAGTTTTCAAACACGTTAAAGCATTTAACGACTTATCGGAAAGCCGACTTCTAATTTTTGTGGCGAAATTACCTGCTACCGAAAACGCTCTTTTACTCTCTGTGGATGTCGGTTTAATAGACAACAGAGCTTTGTACAGTAACTCCAGATTCGGGGTACGTTTACGGGAGGCCTCAAATAGTTGAAAATCCTTGTTAAGTCTTAGAGTTTTAGTTCACCCACCCCTGCGGTGGCAGCACCTTCCATAGATGCCGATTTCACCCCGGAGTTTCCACTCTATACCTACCAATATTACTATCCTCTTTGCATAGCCAACGAATTAATAACTGACTGACTGAACGAAACGAACGGTGATCGCGCGGCGAATCGTCGCTCGTCGCGTGGTGTGCGAGTGAGATATAAATCATTTCAATTGCACGCGTGACGTGACCTGGCGTGACGACGACGCGGCGCGCGCGGCCGCATCGCGTAATACAAAACTTTTGATTTATTTCCCGAAAGTCGGGATCGGGAATTACCGACGAATTTTCCCGGGACCGGGATCGATAGTTTTCCCGGGTATTCCCGGGATCGGGAACCCGGGAAAGAAACCCTAGTCGACACGAGACCTAAAATCATACATTAATTTTTACAAAAAATAATAATTAAAACCTTCCCAAACGATTTTGTAGAATTGGTAACATAACCCGTGAATCCGTTCTGAATTCCTATAAGAATACGAAACTATTTTACATAGTACAAGTTTAGTGATACTACACGCTAGTTCGCTAGATTATGTAAAGTAAGTTAACATTTTAAAATGTATTTCTTGTTGGCTTACATAAGTACAGTCAAGAGCAGTTCATTCTTAAGTTCGATGTCAGGAGCCCGGGCTACTACGAAACGTAAATCCGATATTTCGGCCGAAGTATCGGAAGAATTTTAACCGTGAAATACAAGGTATTTCATGGTTATTTTAGTAATACCTTGAATTCTATCCATGAAATACCTTGTACTTTATGGTTATTTTAGTAGTTCATTGAATTATAATCATGAAATAACTTGTATTTCACGGTTAAAATTCTTCCGATACTTCGGCCGAAGTATCGGATTTACGTTTCGTAGTATCCTGAGCCAAAATTTAAAGCTCATCTTGCACCCGACTCTACTTATGTCATGGTCGCTTTTGGTTATTTCCACCAACAGAATTAAATACAAAAACTTTATATTATGCTTCTAATATTATAAATGCGAAAATTTGTTGGGATATATGAATGTTTGTTTTCCTTTCACTTAAAAACGGCTGGTCAGATTTGCTTCAAATTTGGTATAAGGATAGTTTTAAACCTGGATTCATCATCTCTCATCATCATCATCTCAGCCACAAGAAGTCCACTGCTGTACATAGGTCTCCCCCAAAGGTCTCCAGTGCGACCTGCTGGCAGCAGCGGCCTGCATCTAGCGATTTCCTGCGATTTTCTTAGGTTGTCTGACCACCGTGTAGGCGGGCGTCCTACGCTGCGCTTTCCGGTACGTGGTCGCCACTCCAGAACCCTCTTGTCCTACCGGCTATCGGTTCTACGCGCTATGTGACCTACCCACTGCCACTTCAGCTTGCTGATCCGTTTGGCTATGTCGGTTATTTTGGTAATATAACCTGGATTAACTCATACATCATGGATATCAGTACGGGAACGGTAACATTCGGGATTTCGCAGGCGTAATGGAGTAATGGTTACCACGCCAGACCGCCACCCAGGAGGTGCCGGGTTCGAATCCCGGTCTAGTCATGATGTAAAATGAACTTTTTCTGATTGGCCCGGGTCTTGGATGTTTATCTAGATATATTTTGTATTTGTTATAAAAATATAGTATCGTTGAGTTAGTATCCCATAACACAAGTTTCGAACTTACATTGTGGCTAGCTCAATCTGTGTGATTTGTCCCTATATATTTATTTATTATCATATTTTTTAATAATAATATCAATATTCAAGCTAACACTATGAAATCCCTCATATTTTAACCTATCACGCAAATATCTACGTATTCAAGAAATATGGGCGGGCAATGATATATTTTTATGGCAATATAGCTTTTACACGAGGCATAAATGTTATTTATAACGGTATAGGTAACTTATATGGGATAAGAAGTTTACGTTTTTATGGACTCACAAGTAACCAAGTTTGAAATACTTACTTTAATACAGTTTGAAGCGGTTTCTTGCATATTAATGTATGCACTTCATCGTATTGCACTGATCCTCCAGCTGGTAAAAAACATTGTACAATATTTTGCCTTCCATATTCAGGTGTTCCGGCTATTTAAGGCTTTGCCAAACATGCGTCAGTGCATTGCTTAACTTGGGTGTTTGAGTGCGATATACGGGTAGCGACGCCATCGAGCTCCTCAAAAAACAACATATTATTATGAAGAAGAACCTTGGGTTGGACTGGGTGTCATTTTGGACAGGTCCGGTGGTCGAGTGGCTAGCAATGGTCACTTTATACCAAGGGGCGCGGGTTCGAATCGTGCCCAAGGCAAACATTTGTGTGCATGAACATGTCTGTTTGCCTTGGTCTGGATGTTTTCTATATAATAATACGTATTTATTCACAAAAAAAGCATTTAAGTATATTTATGAGCAATCTAGTACCCATAGTACAATCTTAGCTTAGTTTGGGTTGGGACTAGATGACGTTGAGTGATTTGTCCAAGAATATTTATTATTAATATTATTTATTCTGAATTTAGACAATTATTTCGACAGTCTTCTAAATTGAAGTTCCTGAATTTCGAATTAATTCCAAGTAATTCGAAATTTAGAAATATAATATTATGTTCTGTCGAAGAAATGAGTTTCGAACTTTAAACTCTGTTAGTATAATTGTTATTGTCGAAATTCAGAATGACATCCATTTTGACGTCTAAATGCCTGCTTCATCTCCATGAACAAAAAGAAAGGGAGGCCTTTGTCCAGCAGTAGGACAGTTAAGGCAAATAACAATAAATAATTATGTTAATAAATTGTATATTATATTGTCAAAATTTCATTGTTTTCACTCCATTAATATTATTATTATAGAGATTAATAACTAAGAGTTGGAAATATAACATAAATGTGGCTACAATAAATCACTCAATTGGACTTCCAATATTGGATCATAAATCAGTAAAATCTGGCACACATTTTATTGGAAACTAATTTTGTGCGGCCAATAATAGCCATTGTTTATAAAAAAATCTAGAACGCAATATCAGCGCGACCTACAGGTCCTTATTGTGAATCTTTTTTCATAAAAGGTCTTAGGACAAATAGGCTTATTTAACATTTAGAAGCAGTTTATAATGTTATTGCTTCTGCCTGCGTGGCCTACGAACAATTAGCTTATTTTTCTTCAGAAACAAATTCCGGTCCGGTCTGGTTCGGCACGGCCAGGTACGGTACGTTCCATCCGGTCCGGTCCGGTCCGGTCCGGTCCGGTCCGGTCCAAATTCAAATTCAAATTCAAAATATTTTTATTCAAATAGGCCTAATTTAAGCTCTTTCGAATCGTCACAATTTTTTCCTACCACCAGTTCAGACGGCAGATTTGTGCTAAGAAGAAGCTGGCAAGAAACTTAGCACTTGCTCTTTTAAAATGGTATTACTAAGATACAAATTACAATGACAGAAAATATAAAATTAACACAAAATATCTGTAATTTCTGATGACGAAGAAAAAATAAAAATAATAATGCAAATAATTAAAGATTAATAACACTATAAATGAAGAGAAAAAAAAGCGTATTAATATACTGGTATACATATCGACGGTGGAAAGGAGAAACCCTTGAAGCGACAATTTTGGAATTGTTCAGGAGAGCTAATCAAAGTTTTTATTTTCAGAAAAAAAATCTTAAAAAAGTCATATTTGAAGTTAGAGCAACAGGAAAAAAAACAGTTTCTTTATTTTTTATTTACTGTCTGCTATTAAACTTAGAAAAATATGCTAGCATGATAAAAGGTTTTATGCGTCGCTTAATTATTTTTTGGCAAATATAGCGGAAGGAAAAACACATTAAATGCAAATTTAGTATTTTGACTAAAGCAAGGAAAAACACATTAAGCAACATGCTATGCATGATATAGGTAGGAGGAAAAACAACTGAAGCGTATCGAGTATAAGATACATGGTTGTGGAAAAATCAGTTAACTAACAAAACCATAATGTTCTAAGTAGAGGAAAAACACGATATGCGCTAGCTATGTAATAATTCAATGTTGTATTTTTAACTGAAGTCTCTACTTTGTTTCCCAAAGATACCCCAAAAAACAGGAATATAGAGATAAAACAGTGACGTTGTTTTAAAAGCTTACTGGTACAACATTTTAAGCTCAAAAAAACCATTACAGGGGAAAAACACAAACTTCAAACGAAGTGTAGGTAGTTGTACATTAGGTACTATCTTCACGAGCAATCAAACAATATTATAAACGACCAACACAGCGTACCGCTTCTGTATTGCAAACATACATTGAACTTATAAACCTATCATTATTAGAGAATTTAACAATCATACATTAAATCAAAATATCTCAAATCACACCCCATTTCAGTCTTATGACTTGGTCAATATTACTAACACTAAAACCACTACCGCCGGGCTTCGACAGAATATGCACAAACAAACAAGCATATACAGAGGCTAATACGACGCGACTATACGAATACCACAATGCAAAACGCATAGAGGATGCGCTAGCGCGAAACAAAGGTCTAAAAGTCTTCTCTCAGCCTCCAGAAAGATCACATCTGTCGAAGCTCAAGAGGGCAGACAGCCAAATCGTCCCTATGAAGTCAGAGATCTTCGCCGAGTAGAGGATTTTATGGCAAGCTTTATACTGCACATGCATCAGCCCCCACACAACCTGCTCGCGCATGTGATCGTCAGGCCCCGTTAGAGCGACACCACACTGACGATATCCCGGACATCTGCACGGGCGAGATTGGTATAGCCCTTGAGCAGCTAAAAAGCGGTTAAGCTCCGGGTGAAGACGGAACTACATTACAACCAAGTTGCTCAGGCCAGGAGGAACCCCGGTTCTGAAAGAACCGGGGTGCTGCATCTGTTTAATTCCATTATTCACCCCTGGCCCACACCAACAGAGTAGGCCGAGAGTGTGGCGGTCTTGTTCTTTGAGAAAGGTGACAGAACTTCAACAATTCAACAGATTGAAGAACTACAGGCCCATCTCGCTCTTGACCCATGTATACAAACTTTACTCAAGAGTTATCACAAACCGACTCGCTCGAAGGCTAGATGAGTACCAGCCGCCGGAACAGGCTGGGTTTCGTAAAAGCAACAGTACCGTGGACCACATTCATACATTGCGGCAGATTATACAGAAAACACCGAGTATAATCTGCCGTTATGTATAGCATTTGTGGACTACGAAAAAGCCTTCGACTTCATCGAAACGTTGCCAAGTAGACCACCGCTATATCGACGTGTTGAGATGTCTTTATAACGCCGCCGCAACGATGTCGGTCCGTGTCCAGGGTCAGCAGTCTAAGCCCATCCAGATGCAGCCAGGAGTTAGACTGGGGGACGCCATCTCCCCAAAACTGTTCACGGCTGCACTGGAGCACGTATTCAAGACGTTGGACTGGAAAACACACGGCATCAACATAAACGGCGAGCACATCTCATACCTGCGATTTGCCGATGATGTGGTCATAATAGCAAAATCTTTGGGAGGATCTCAGTCGAATGCTAAACAATCTCAATGCCGCTTCTCGATCGGTCGGGCTGGGGATGAATATCGACAAGACGAAAGTCATGATAAATGACTTCATCATCCCTAGTCCGGTAATCGTCGAGAATGCGGCAATTAAAGTAGTGAAAGACTACGTCTACCTCGAACAAGTGATACAACTTGGCCGAGGTAACTTCAATAAAGAGATTGAAAGGCATATTCGACTGGGATGGGCAGCTTTCGGAAAACTTCGTCACATTCTTGTCTCGCAACTACCGCAATGCCTGAAGACAAAAGTCTTTAACAAGTGCGTCCTCCCCGCTATGACCTACGGCTCAGTGACGTGGACTCTGACCGTCGGGCTGGTTCATAGATTAAAAGTCGCACAGCGAGCGATGGAGAGAGCTATGCTCGGAATTTCTCTAAGGGAGAAGAAATTCGACGGAGAACCAAAGTTTCCGATGTAGCTCTCAAAGTCAGTAAGCTGAAGTGGCAATGGGCCAGCCACATCTGCCGTGCTAGCGATGGTAGGTGGGGAAAGGAAGTCTTGGAGTGGAGGCCGCGCGTGGGGAAGCGAAGTGTAGGGCGCCGTCCTTCCAGATGGACAGACGACCTCAAGAAGGCGGCTGGAGGCGGATGGATGCGGAAAGCGGAGGATCGCAATGTGACAAGTTTCTACCTGATTATTAATAAGATAGGTAATCATTTCGTTATAAAGAAAAATTTGCTATGGATTTCGATTTACATTGTAACACGAATATTTACGTATTTTACATTTACTAAAATACGCACTCTCTGTGGCAGCTGTTCGCGATGCGAAGAAACGTAACGTGCCTCCGTGGCGGTTCACCGATGAATGAAGCGCCACAGCAAATATCGCTCCTAATATAGGTGACGTCACTTACACAAAAAAGAACAAAATTCATTGCTTGTAGCGACAATACTTGTTTTGAATAGTTAATTTAAATACACAATTTCGTAAATAATGCTTACTTTAACGGACTATCATCTTCATTGCGAATTCAGCGGAATTAAATGAACCTAGGTTTCGGGAATTAAAGACAATGTCGGTTAATTAAAAAAAAATTATGTGGTTTTTCTGTGTGTTTATTTTTACCGACAAGACTGTTTTATACAGCGATTGCGAAAACAACTGAAATCCATAATATCCCATAATAATCATGCAAGAAAAACACATCAACTCCATCATACAGATTTAAGGTAAGCAAGGAAAAACCAATGTAGCGACAGGCACCAACAAAATAGGAGTAAGCAAAAACACCTGTAGTGTATAAAATAGCATTTCCTATGACTAAGAAAAACGTTTTAAGTAACCTATACTATCCGAAACAATAAAGGAAAAACACACTAAATAACAATCTAACTATAGAGTTGGTACTTCAAGCGGTAAATGAACCAAAATTGCCATAATTCTTTGTCACTTCATTTAGCGTCTGAAAAAAATTAGCCTAAATGTGCCATTACTTTAAGCGACACCAAAGTGGTCAGATCGATACGAAAGTAAGACCAACCGACGCAGAAAAATCTGCTGATTTCAAATATGTATATAACTCATTTTCGACCAAAGTGTCGCTTAAAGGGTTTCTCCTTTCCACCGTCGATATATACTTACATTTAAAGGTGTAAAAAATTAAATAAAGGTAGAAAGTGTATATAAAATATATGCATATATATATGCGCAATATATTAAGTACCTAGCAGTAGGTAGGCTTGTGTTTGGTGTCTGTGCCGAGTTTATCATTCCAGCTATTTTTATCATTTAGATAATCTTCAATTTTATAATAAGCCTTTCTGCTGAGTAAATATTTAATCCGGTCCGGTCTTTATAAGGAACCTACATGCCAAATTTGGGATCTCTAGACCCAGCGGTGTGAGCTATGCGTTGATATACCTTCGCAACTTCGTTTGCGTAATCTCGCTTTCCCGTGGGAATTTTGAAAAATCCTTTCTTAGTACACCATCCCTAGACGTCGCTCGTAAGGAACCAACATTTTAAATTTGGAATCTCTAGACCCAGCGGATCAGTAAAACCCTCGCAACTTCGTTTGTGTATATCTCGCTTTCTCGTGGGAATTTTGAAAAATCCTTTCTTAGTACACCCCCAGATGTCGTCGTCGTAAGGAACCTACATTTCAAATTTGGAATCTCTAGACCCAGCGGTTTGGGCTGTGCGTTGATATGTAGTTAAGTCAGTCAGTCAGGACTTTGAATTTTATATAGGTACATAGATTTTTTATCTCCTGCATACAATTCAAGAAATGTGTGCAACGGAGTAGGAAAGGAGTTAAGGCTTTCGGATCTCTCAATCAGCGAATGAGAGTTTTGCTGAGGACTTATTTTGTAAATATTAATATAATATATTATAATATCAATTGTTATGGCGAAAATATGTTGTTTTAGTTTTTTTGTCAAAATGAAAATATATATTGTTGAATGTTCTTATATTACTGATTAACCTAATCCTAACTAATATTATAAATGAGAAAATGAGTTTGTTTGTTTGTTTGTTTGATTTGTTATTCCTTCACGGCTTAACTAATCATCCGATCATTATGAAAGTTTGTATATATATTGTCAGGGGTACAGAGCCCAACAAAGGCTACTTTTTATCCCGTGAAAGTATGTCATTCCAATGGGAAAATATTTTTTCTACTATAGAGGGCGCTGTATCGGCCAACAGATTGCGCCATAAGTCGCGCCGTGGGTTTTGTTGTCAAACGAGATCTGTGTCATAATATAATTACTAAAAATTTTGGTTTCTCTTTGACTAAGAAATCCTTAAGAAATCACTTGAAACAATTGGTAATTCCTCGGTCGAGCTAGCAAACATAACACAATTACACTAACCAATATTATTAGACATTTAATAGACGAGTTATGAATAACTATTTCGGACTGTGGATTAAGGGCAGTAATAATTTTAAGCCGCCAAATGAAATCATCGAACGCCAAAGACATAATCCGGCATTATTCAGATATCCCCCTCAAAGAATTAATTTGAGAATGGCGCTTGAGGTCAAAAATTCTGAATTAAATTCTTCCGAACAATTTTGTACGGCGCGCCTCACCTACTTTCTCGTTCCAGATTTATGTTTTATTTTTGCAACACCAAAATTTTTTATGGCCATACAGTTTGGTATAACAATGCATTTGTATATTAGTATTATTATTTATATATTTTATGTTTTTTAATCTCCCATAGGGGGTAATTTAGTCCCAGTCGCGGGCTTGCGTCCAAACGACAGCGACTTAAAGAAATGTAAGTAGATGTTGTAATTTATAAAGATAAAAATTATTATTATTATTAATAATATTTTATTTGGACCAACTCAGATCACGGCTTAGTAATACATAAATTCCTTAGGTATACCTATTGTTAGTTTACAAAAAACATAATATAGATATAATATTTCTCGATAATACTTGATGAAAAGTAAATAAAGAAGAATAAAATTTAACGATAATGACATAGAAATCACGGCGGTTTTTCTCGAGTGTTTTTTATCCACCTAATATTATAAATGTGAAAGTGTGTTTGTTTGTCCTCTCTTCACGTCGAAAGTAATGAACGGATTGTAAATTTAAATGGATTGAGATGTTTTTTTTTACTGGGGATCTGCTGGGGATAGTTTAAGGTCTGGAGAGTGACATAGGCTACTTTTTATCCCGGAAAAACATCTCATTTCCACGGGTCAATGAAGTATAACATTATTTTTTCATATTTTTTTAACGGGGATAATTAAGGTCTAGAGTGACATAAGGCTACTTTTTTCCCACGGAATAAAGAGATTCCCATGGTAAAAATTATTGACATTTTCCCTTGACCACGCCGGCGGATCCGCGGGTAACAACTAGTGTATTATAAGCATTTACAATAACATATCCGTTGCCTGACGTTACCCATTACACAAGTAGGTAAAGCCTTGCTTACTTTGGGACCAGGTGAAGCTGTATCAATTGTGTATATATTATTATGTATATTACTTTAATTAACTTTCGTTGCTACGGTACCATCCTCAAAATATCGAAAGTGAACTGCGTATCTAAGCTTTACCTTTCAAAAAATATTAATATTTACATATTCAACAAACTTTATAATATAATCAAGGATCACAATACTTTCTCTGCTTGTACTAAAGAAAACCTTGAATGAATTTCTTATAAAAAAAATAAAAACTTTTTTAATAAAAGCTACGACTTGCCCACGACAGGTGGTGACTGGTGGCTTGATTTACAGTATTTCAGAGTCACTATGAAAAATGTTTAATTTATAGTATGATATTAATTTGTTACGAACTCTTATTAATTTCCGATACTTCACTCTTTGAGGTGTTTTTAATACCTACCCATAACCAATATAAGGCTGCGTTTTCATTTATATTTTTTGATTTAATTTTATATTGTTTATTAAAACAAATAAAAAATGCCCCATGTTAAAGTTCATTTTGCCTTAAAAGGTCGCCTTAAAAATATTGCTTTTAACAATAAGGCCGCCTTGTTGCCTAAACAACTGTAACTTTCTATATTTCTATCTAAAATGTTTAACACACAATATTCGCACCGAGCTGAGCTTACCATATGGGGCGATAACTCAAAGAGCCTAGTAGCCCAGTTCCATTGATTAACCCAAACTGATTACAATACAAAAGCTACCCCAACCCATTTTGATCCAAAGATTAGGGTTGTGGCATACAATGTGCAATGCTGGTTGAGGTATTGCCAGCGTTTTGGTAAATAATATGCCAGCTGTACTGAAATTAAATTATTTATTTCAGACGGGGCAACAATGAAACGAAATTCCGAAAATACAAACTGACGGTTTTGAAGCTTATTCTAACTAGTAATGTCTTTTATGACAGCACTACGTTGTCACTTAAGACACACTGTCGTTGTTTCGGATGGACAATTTCATGGTTGCCACGCTGCTGGTCATTTACAACTTGTATATAATTAACGTTATAAAGTACCACCATTTCGGAAACTACCAAAATGGCCACCAGTGGCCAAGTGAGCCAGGGTAGAAGATTCAGAACAAAGATTTTTAATATAATGTAAACATTGTTATTAAACTTTGTAATTACATTAAACAATATGAATACTATCTATACATATATATAAAATTCAAAGTCCTGACTGACTGACATAAGTATTCCCACGCGAAAGCGAGATATACTACATAAATTGTGACGATTCGAAAGAGCTTATATTAGGCCTATTTGAATAAAAATATTTTGAATTTGAATTGAATACGCAAACGAAGTTGTTAGGGTATATCAACGCACAACCGAAACCGCTGGGTCTAGAAATTCCAAATGTGGCATGTAGGTTCCTTATAAGGACCGGACCGACCGGAATGGATCGGACCAGCTAGGTTACTCCGCATAACAATCGCTATTTTAATTTCAATTCTGTATAATTTCAAATGCAAAATTAACAGCAAATCCTATTTCGTACCCTTGAAATTTTATATTTTACTAACTATTTGGTTAGCATACAATCCGATTTCATATATTTTATTATTTAGTTAGCGCTAGTTTAGCTGTGAAGAGTACCTAAATGTAACAATTCAATGGCGATCGAGCGTAATTATCTTCAAGAGTAAGGGGGCTGATCGGATCGGATGGAACCGTACCTTACCGGGCCGTGCCGGACCGGACCGAACCGGACCGGACCGGAGTTTGTTTCTGCAGAAGAAAAAATGATAATTGTTAGTAGGCCACGCGGGCGAAGCCTCGGGCCGGGCAGAAGCTAGTTGACAAATAAAAATTCACGTAAAACACTGCTAATGATTTTTTTCTTAATATAATTATTATTTTTAAATATTACGTGAATATTTACGGCACTGCTCACCTCTTTCATGGTCTGACTGTATAGTCTTTCATCTCCCTCTTATAATTTATGCAAAATATTTTTCGAAGTTTCTATGAAAAAGTGAAACATCGAAATTGTAGGAATTAAATAGAAATATACGCTCAGTATGTTCCAGTATGGCGGTGACTGGCAAGAAACTTTAATTTCTATCCATTGGTGATCTGTGAGCGAGGTTGACTCAGCATTCGACATGTGAGGGCACAGCGCTATTTATATTGCCAAAGATCAACTATGCTATAGATATCATATATTATGTACTAGCATTTCCCCGCGGCTTCGCTCGCGGTTAATTTTATGACATAGATCTCGTTTGACGACAAAAAAATCTATAGCGCGACTTGTGGCGCCATTTGTTGACCGATTGCCCATCATACGAGGGTCAAACTGAAAGTTCTTAGAAAATCAAAAACTGGGCAAAAATTATTAGTTTTATTATATCTTTTCAAAATAGTGTCCGTTCACATCAATGCATCGTTGCATCCGATAAAACCACTGAGCAAAGCAGTTTTCCCACTCGTCTTTTTCGGGTTTCTTCGACGGTCGGTCAAATTATGAGGTATCCACCGGGCACAAAGCTTCCTAACCGCTAACTGTTCATGGAGGATTCTGTGCACTTGACTCATACCGATGCCTAAGCTTGTCCGAATTTGCTGATATGTCACTCGTTTGTCATTTTCTATCATACGCCGCACAACACTGATGTTAACTTCAGTCGTCGCCGTAGAAAGCCGACCTTCACGTAGATCATCGGTAAGAATAGTGCGACCACGTTTGAACTCATTATACCAGTTGTAAATTGTGGCACGGGATATGATATACTTCGAATGGCCTTTCATGATGAAGCCCCCATTATGAAAGGACATTCGAAGTCTATTATAACATTCTTGTTGACTTAAATGACATCGAAAATCATAAAAAAATCATGGCACAAAAATTTACTCGCGTTAAATTCATGCTGACGTGATTCTGGAAATTTTCAATTTGCCGCCACATCGTAAAACAAAAGAAAAAAAAACATACTCGTTAATATTGACAAAGAGTTCCATTTTCAAAATTTAAACTTATTTTTTAATTATATTGTTTACAAGTGTTCTAAAAACATTTACACCCGTATTTATAAAGAAGTAATTACTTGTTACTAAGTAATTACTTAATTAAGTCATTACTTGAGGCTAGAATTCTTAAGTACCAAATCTTATTCTATAGTCAAGTAATGTACGTTACTTATTTAAGCAATTGCTTAAGTAAAAGTCGACGCTTGATAGTTGTTTCTTACTGACAACACTCCGTTGCTGCGTATCGTTTCATGAGAAGGCAAACGTCAGCTCTAGATTGTTTCCACATAGAATTGCATAGATTAAGTTAATATTACATTAATCATATTTATTCTGATAAGATTATCGTTATACAAACTAATTTAACTATTTTTTTAAAACTATAAGATAAACTAATTTTCTTAAGGTGCATGATGTCTCCACATACAATTTGGAAACTACCAGTAGCATAAAATTTGGAAACTACCAGTAGCATAAAAACGTAAAGCAATTAGCATCTGGCACAGTGGACTGATAGGAAGCCCTCTTTGAGTCTCTCCTTGTAATGAATCAGTAATTCTTGGTAAAATCACGTCCATCACAACACATTTGGAGAAGCGAAATCTCTTTTTAAAATTATCTTCCGAATAATCATAATATGGATCCACATCACGAAAGTAAACTATGGGATTTCTAGGCTCAGCAACTTCGATCTCCCCTAATGTATCGACATCGTCTACAATAGCAAAAGTCGCTTCGATGCTTTCCATAATAATATAACTAACGAAATAACCTCACAATAAACGCAAAATTGACGTATTCTAACGTGTTCTCAAGTCTTAAGTAAAGGAAATGGTGACTATTACTTGGCTGAGAATGCTAACTTTTGACAGTTCTAACTTCCCGCAATTACTAAACTATAAAATGAAAATCGCTACTTGAGTAATTACTTTTACTCAAGTAACCACGTTTACTTCTTTATAAATACGGGTGTTAGTGTTGCCCTCGTACCATACAGCGCCCTCTATAGTAGAAAAAATATTTTCCCATTGTAATGACATATTTTCACGGGATAAAAAGTATATGATGGGCTCTGTACTACTGACAATATGTATACAAATTTTCATAATGATCGGCTGCTTAGTCAACAAACAAACTCACTTTCTCATTTATAATATTAGTTTGAAGTATGGTAGTGCACGGTCAGAGCTATTACTCAATTGCTGGATCCTCATTAGACGACCCAGCGCGATCCTGCCGCGCTGGATCGTTTGGTGTGGATCCGGCTAATATCTCGAAACGCCCAAATATCTCGAGAATCACTAGACTTCGCCCATACATTGGGGTGGTTTATTTTGTTGCTTTTGAGCCCCCCAATCCAATACGCATATTCCGTATAGACGCAAAACCCTGTATAAATTAGGGCATATGAGTGCGTCGCGGATGTCCGCGACGGATGGAAATGTATTAAAGCATAAAAAGTGCGATCAGTGCGACGAGGAGCACTAAACAATCCAATTTATATATTTGACGACCTCCGTGGCGTAATGGTTACCACGCCAGACCGCCACCCAGGAGGTCCCGGGTTCGATCCCCGGTCGGGTCATGATGAAAAACGAACTTTTTCTGATTGGCCTCGGGTCTTGGATGTTTATCCATGTAGGTATTTGTTATAAAATATAATATCGTTCGTATCCCATAACACAAGTTTCGAACTTACTTTGGGGCTAGCTCAATCTGTATGAATTGTCCCTATACATTTATTTATTTATATAATTATGTATTTACTTGTGAGAAATATTGTATTGTGTTTTCATGCGATGGCCGAGTCAATATATTTATTTAAAACGTTCAAGATTTTTAATGTTGATATTGTCACTATAAGATGTTGTTAGGTTAGATAATTACGTAACAACTTAAGACAGAAGGTCCCTTAAGTAGGGACTGAATAAATTAATAACCGACTTGGTATTACATGGATCTCATAACTTTTTACGGTAGAACAATTGAGTTGCGAAACTTGTTTTTTTTTACAAGTACAAGTTGTTTTTAGGGTTCCGTAGTAAAGAACCCTTATAGTTTCGCCATGTCGTCCGTCTGTCCGTCTGTCCGTCCGCAGTCTAGCGCCTAGACGCTTGATGCTAGAATGCTGTAATTTGGTATGTATACTCATATTAATTAACAATGCTAACAAAATGTAGAACAAAATTTTGAAAAAAAAATTTTTGCGGTGCCTGCACGGTGGTCCGGGGGGACCACCGTGCAGGCACCGCAAAATTTTTTAAAAGATAGGGAGGGGGCTCCGAAAGTCTTGTGTTTAGAAATTTAAAAAAAAAACATGGTAGTAGTCGATATAGTGAACTTACAAGGAAAACTATAACGGTTAAGTAGGCACTACTAGTTGAGATGGGTCCACGGACACCCGCCGGCGGGTTGCGGAAGTAGGTATCACCAGTGCCCGCGACCCCGCCACGTGAAGGCGGAGAAGGTGGCCGACAGTCAGGTTTTTAGTCGGTATCCCTCATTAGCTAGAGAGGTAAGCCCGACAGACCCCCGTCGCTTCCCCAAGTGGCTGGACATGCAGTAATGCATTTTCCTGACTTTAAACAGAAAAAAAAGGAACCGCTAGTTACCGAGTAATAGCCGACGAACTATGAAGTAAAATTTATTTGACGAAATCGGGACAAGCCCACCACACATTCCCACCACTGTGTCTCCTGTGTAGCCAGGATCAACAACGGCGACCTCAGATAGACAATAAGCAATGAAGCTTATTGACGTCCCGGGGAATAAACTACAGCTGTCTTGGAACTCACAACGAATTTAATCAGAAAGAAGATAGTCGGAGTAGGAAGTATTGAAAGGACTTCCCTCCTTAACAACTACGTGAGAAACAGCAATTTGAAGCAAAAGGCATTATTATTATTATTTGACGAAAACGTACAAATGTCATAGAACACGCATTGTATTCATCTGCAAGCAAGAAATGCGTAGCCAATACGGAACCCTACATTGTGCGTGGCCCGACACGTAGGTACTTGCCCGGTTTTTTTATGGTACACTTTACCTTTTGTTTCGAACACGAGCATTGGAATAAAGAACCATTGGTAGTCGACTACCCGGTATATCGGCAAAAATGATTTGATGCATAATAAAATTATATTGACCATCAATATTGTTTAATATTAAAACGGCGGAAAAGAGTCGTATTGTGCCATATGGCAGCACAATTAATGTTTGTATTACCTGTGTTTTAACATTTTTATTCGTTATTTTATGATCCTTTCAATAAAAGTCACGTTCGGAATGAGTTTGATTTTAACAAAAATGCTTGTTTTAATTTTTTTAACATTTTGGTGGCTAACAAAATGCTTGTTTTCTTTTAACAGATTGGTAGCTGAATAAAATTTTGACATGTGGTGGCCCGTTGGTTTGGTGATCCTACCTTTGGCACTAGAGCAGGTTCGATTCCCGCTCGGATTTATGTGATGACATTTTTGATTGTTCTCGAGTCCGGGTATTTTCTATGTAATATATATTTTAACAATAATATATCCATTGTCTGGTACCCATAACACAAGCAGGTTAGCCTGGCTTACTTTGGGACCAATTGGCGCTGTGTGAATAGTGTATTTAAAAAAAATAGTTGGTATCAGTTGTTAATGCGTCCTCTAAACTCTCGCGAAGTTGAGCGAAAATGAGATGATGGACGAGCTCTTCGACATATTCGTATTTATTTTTACCAATGTCTTCTAACTTCGTGAATAACGTTTATTTACTTCGGACAACTTCGTGAGAGTTGCTTGCATGTCTTAGGATTTTCCAATCGTTCCATCAACTTCAACAATTACCTACTTTAGACCTGCATCGATTTTTTTTTAAATGTATCGAAATCTAATCGCGCTACCACTGTGTTTTCCGCTTGGAAGAAAAAGGATAGAAAATTCGCCGATTGTTAGGAATAGAAAAATTTAAAATCGTTTTTGAAAAAAGTTTAACGTAGACTTTTTATAGAAACATAGGAAATATTTTTCTTAATAAAACAATACAAAATTATCAAATATAAAATAGGAGTACTGATAATTTTAAGAATATTGCCCAAAGAGTGATTTTACGATGCCGGTTACCAACACCGATATTCTGTGTGTGGGTGATACTTTCCCGGTCAAGCCTGTGTATCGGAAATAAACTATTTCCAACATAACAGTTTTGTACGTAATAAACTCTTACTTAACTCCAAACCCGAGCCCGATAAGGCCGGAAGAACATAAAAGTCGTAGACTTTCAGTGAAATTTCAGTATAATGACTAAAGTTCGGGTTAACCCGACATCTCTTTTCTCGCTCTAACATGGTATTATAGGCTATATATCTATCCCTTTCGTTTAATAAATGAGAGCTCATTACTTACATCCAATTATTGCCAAAATACTTCACGGGATGATTAGGGAATCAAATTATTTTTATTGCTGTTCACTTGTTGGAGAGTTCTACCATTGATGATTTTAACCGATTCTTATGTAGAAATGGTTCTATAATGCTAAAAGTTTGACTCTTTTAGTTTATTTATACTAGGCTTAAGCTTACGTAATACTAATATATATACCTATATAAAATTGAAAGTCCTGACTGACTTAACTTTATATAAACGCACAGCCCAAACCGCTGATTCTAGAGGTTATTTATTTATTTAATACGTTTACATACCATGAACATTACAGACTTCTGTCCAAGACGTTCATAGATGATATAATTTATCAATTAAATACGATTCAATAAACTAATAACAATAATTCAAAATAATAAAAACAATACATCACAAATAAATCAAGGCGTTTGTTGTTCCAAGTAGGCTTTCACCGTTAACCTGAACTCTAAATTGGAACAATGAAAGATGTCTAGATTAGTAACCGAGGTACAACTATTAAGGAGGATTATTTTGGAATGTACGTTTCTTATTACGACGTCTAGGGGTGTACCAAGAAAGGATTTTTCAAAATTCCCACGGGAAAGCGAGATATACGCAAACGAAGTTGCGAGGATATATCAACGCACAGCCCAAACCGCTGCACGCTGGGTCTAGAGATTCCAAATTTGGCATGTAGGTTCCTTATAAGGATGGGACCGACCGGACCGGAACGGATCGGACCTAATCGGACCGGATGGAACCGTACCATACAGGACTGAACCGGACCGGACCGGAATTTGTTGCTGAAGAAAAATATGCTAATTGTTAGTAGGCCACGCGGGCGAAAACGGGCAGAAGCTAGTTAATAATACTCATATTACTACTATGTTATAGTTTTATTATATAACGAATGTGTACTATTTATTTAATCAAATCAATCCATAATCATCCCACTGTGCAGGGTTAGGGCGCTTATAGACGAGCGACACTCTGTCAACGGCGTCGTCGCCGTGCCGTCGACTGTGAGTCGACGACGTCGTCGCCGTGCCGACAACGTCGTTACCTAGCGGCGGCGACGCCGTCCACTGTATCGTTGCAAGCAGTAGTGACTGGCAAATAGTCCGGAGATCAGACGTATTGCTGCGTATGGATAATATGGATGCGACGACGTTGTCGGCACGGCGGAGACGTCGTAGACTCACGGTTGTCAACAAGCAACGCCGCCGCCGCGCCGGCGCCGCTAGGTGACCTCGGTCGACGGCACTGCGACGACGCCGCAGCGCGCATCCTTGACCGAGTGTCGCTCGTCTATAAGCGCCCTAACCCTGCACAGTGGGATGATTATGGATTGATTTGATTAAATAAATAGTACACATTCGTTATACAGGGTGTTTGGTAGAGGATTGAACATGGGATAATGGCAGAAAGGTGAGATGGTCTGCTTTCAATCGAAGGGAATTACAGCGCATTCTGCGAGGCTGCTTCAGTGCGAAATGGCAGAGGCCAATGTTTTTAAGTAGTCCGAAGGCCACCGACTTGGTTAACCGACTGTCATGCATTAACAACAGCAGGAAATGACCGTGCCCTGCAAAACATGAAAAAGCTCAAGTTAACGAAACGCATCCAATCACTGGGTAGTATCGACGACTTGTGTGTTCGTGAAGAGTGCGAGACAGTGCGACACCGTCGAGCTGTTTAAAAATCGAATAGTAAATAACTTATAACAATTTGTGTCCCAAATATTTACAGCTATTTCAAAAAAATATGGGAAAAATAAAATCGCAAGCCAATACAATTTTTAGTATCGTATTGGACATAAAATTTTCCTAAAAGTTCAACTTATCGGCGTGAAACGCTGAAAATTCCCGTTTTGCAGTTTACATTCGAGAAAATAAAATTCAAAGCACAATATCATGTGCTTCATTTTTATGTGCAGTTGATTTTGTCCACTGCATTTTGAGGTAATTCGAAAACGACGAATTTTCTTTCGAAACGACGACTTCGAAAATTGGTTTTTAATATTATTTTTTTTTATTATTGAAATCTGTCTTTGTTGTCTTTTATTTTCTCATTGTCTATTTTTTAATAAATTAGATAGTTTTTAAATTAAAAAAAGTTATTTATTTCCTCAACTACATTATTGGTTTGTCCACGAAGAATGTTAAAATTCCTCGTGGTCAAATGAGTTTTAATAAGTTTGACCACGTGGAAGAAGGGCTTTTCCTTTTCTAACCCTTTCTGTAACCTTTACTTTACTTTATTATATTTTATATTTTATTTTGCTCACTCTTGATTTCCAATTCTCTCTCTTTACGTTAATCCTTTACAAATTGGTATTGCCTATAGCTTCGTGTATACAGATTGGTATTGAACATAATCCCTTTAAATGAGCCTCTTTTTATGTCATCCTGGCAGGCAATCAAGCAAAAATATTTCCTTATTACCACACTGTGGCAAACCGAACTCTTTTTAAACAAGAACCTCTTTGTAAATAGTTATTATGTTTCCTTTTTCTTTATGGTTTTTATATTCTGTTTTACTGTCACTTCACTTCACTTTTCACCTTCTCGCCATCGAACCATATATTTCTAATATATAATTTTCTTCATCCCTTCCTCTTTTCCTAATCTCTCCATCCTTATTACCACACCAAACATAATTTTACTATTTTGAACCTATTTATTTATTGTAACTTTTTTTTTATTTATGTTATACGGCAGACAAACAGGCAAGCGGGCCACCTGATGGAAAGTGGTCACCGCCGCCTATGGACATCAGCAACACCAGAGGCACTACCAATGCGTTGCCTACCTCTGACGAGACCTCTAATATACCTCTTAAACAGTCCCATGTCATAGTCAGAAGGAAACACAGAGGCTTATAACTAACTTAGGTATATTTAGCTATAACAGACTATGTCGACTCATGCGTAGAATAGAGTTCGATCTGCAAAATTGATGGTTTTCAGTAGAGGCCAGAGAAGTTGTTGACGCGTGTAACTCTTAAACAAAGAGACTTGACACTTCAATTTTTTGGTATGTTGTTACAACCCCCTAGTCTTCTTAAATGCACTGTAGTCTTTATATATTATCCTATTAATTCACGAGATAGTGGGTTCCATATCAACGTTGGACATTTTATGGCGGAACAACGGGAGTCTGTAGCGAATATCGTACGTTATGTTACGAAGATGTCTGAGTTAAGTGACGTTCCATTTTACACATGGGTCGTTTTTTGTTAGAATTACCCATTTCTTATGGGTCCTTTGTGAAAAACCACCTTAAATATTTCAACAAAATTCTATCCATAAATGTAATTCAATGTTTAAAATCATTAATTACTTTTAAAAAACATAAAAAAGCTATTAAATTCAACAATTACAGTCACAACATGGTACAACAACCTACGGCATAACTGTATGAACTAATTACCTACATAATGTACTACTTAATATCAGTCTTTATAATTAATCAATCAGTCTTATAGTCGTATGTACATCCAGGACATACTTAACAACAATGAAATTTTACGTGGACTTAGTTGAGTACTTAAAACAATAAAATGGAAGCAACAAAAATCCAATTATTCAGAAACATCTACAGTGATGTAATGTGAAAAAGAGTTAAGGTATGGATGATTATGTAAGGGAATGACTTCTGAACAGTACATATCCATTAGGGCTTTATATTTAGCTGCAGGAAGCATAATAGGTTTAGAATATGCAGGTTCAGTTTCTACCGAATGTCTTGTGCTACTGCGAATAACTAAAAAATCAAATCCAATTGAGTCAGGTTATATTTAAAAAACTATTTGTTTGGATCACTACCGTCTTCATGAACTTCCCGAATCTTCAGTTAATCTTGTTGCTCTCAATGTCTTTCATCCAAACCCTTATTATATATATATTAACAAGACCTTCAAAATCGAACACGTTATTCTGAGCTACGTTGCGAACAACATTGGGTTCACCTTCAAACTTGGCCCATCTTATTAATAAACGCAATTCATTAGGGGTAATGATACTTCTGATTTGAGAAGCTCTTTCGATAACACCGTGGACACTGCCCCCTCATTTTGGGTCCCCCAAAAACCGATGTCTTATCTTTAATGTTGCGACGTAAACGTACAAAGAAAATCACAGCGATTACGATTTTTGCCAGCACAAGCAGCAAGGATGCATGTAGTTTATGGTCATGTCTGACCAAGAACGAAACTCTATGCCTCCTTGCTCAACATTAGCCTGGATAAAATCGAAGAGACAACTGCTAACTTCTTGCGCCTCATTTTGCCACATATTCATCCCACATGTAGCAAACGGCTTTCCTATTACACGTGTCAAAAACAGTGAAGTTAAAAGAATATAGCTTTCTCTTATAATAAAATATGTTTATGAAATATGTCACTGTAATACTTTTTGAAAATCCAATACAGCAATAATCAAGTTTCCATTTGACTCCTTTTTGCCTTTTTAAATTTCTTGCGACCTTCTTATTAGTCTGTTGTGTTGAAAAGCTTCTTTTTCTTGTCCCGTTGGATTTTTTAAATTGTACAATTAACCAGGGTAGCGCTATGGTGAGAAACTACTAATTATTCAAGCTATTCTTGTGAGTTCCAAGACAGCTGTAGTTTCTCCCCCGGGACGTCAATAAGCTTCATCTCTAATTGTCAATCTGAGGTCGCCGTTGTTGATCCTGGCTACACAGGACACATCGGTGGGAATGTGTGGTGGGCTTGTCCTGAAAATCTTCAAGAATGGTAGAATTTTCGAAACTGGGAGGTCTTTGGAAAGATAGTGTACTAGGAAGATTATTGTAAATATCCTCTCGGTAGACGAATCGGGCATAATATTTGGGATTGAGCTGTCACCGGTAATGTCATTGGTTCCACCAACTTTATCCACAATATCGTCCCATACATCAGCTAGTTCCTTACAGATTTCTTCAGTACCAGGAGGCATAGATGACGTTTTTTGTATTATCCAGTTGTTATCAATATTCACAACCAAAAAGAAAAAATATGAGTATTCATAATATACTGATTATGTGTATTGCAAGACAATGTACCTAGCAATGAATTTAAATAGTTTTAAATATTTATTATCTTAATTTAACGATTTTTTGAAACGAACAACGTCCTACCTGTTTTCATTATCCCAGTAACAACGTCCCATATTATCATATAGCATTGTAGATACCATAGATAACTGTCCCATATTGAGGTATAACGCTTAAAAGTTGAATATTTTTTGTATAACATCGTCCTATTATTTCATTAGTCTTCTAATTTGTACTATTAGTTATTACATAAAGAATTATTACCCTGTGAACATGTATTACGCCAATCGTATTTTCGCACCAAATGTGCGTTTCACTACTTCTCCGTCAAAAAATGTCTTATGTAAAAATCAATCGCCCACAACTATTTACTGAAACAAAACTGGTCTTTTCAAGCAAAGCACTTCATAAATTATTATTTTCATCAAAACGAAAAAAGGTTTGGCACATGGCAGGAACAATTCTCTCTCCAACAAACAGAGGCCGGAGTGACGGTCGAACGCGGCACCCGCTTACCGCGCGCCGTCTCGTAGTCACTCCGTCCGTTTTAATGCGGAGCTAATATCAAATAGGCCATTATTCAATTCTGTATTTCCGAAACTAAATACATTACGAAAATTCTAAAAACGTACATTTATAGAGCTCATACTCCTTATCTCGTTTAGCGATTTATCTCATTTTTGGTCCATGATCACATCTAACTCTATTCTACGCATGAGTCGATGTATTACTCAGGATGTAGTTTTTAAATAAATTTGATACTTAGTCAACGAAGAATGTAAAAATTCCTCGTGGTCAAATCAGTTTGACTAATAAGTTTGACCACGAGGAAGAAAGGATATTCTTCAGGCGCGTGGTTTTTTGCCGAACTAATGATACGGGTAATGGTATTGTATCTTGTCTATCCGCTAAAAAATTTAAATGGAAGGGAAGCTGAAAGAGCGGCTAATATTACACGGCCTAAGGCGGCCAAGATTATAAAACAACCACTGGAGGTCTACTATGAAACGTAAATCCGATATTTCGGCCGAAGTATCGGTAGAATTGAAACCAAGAATTAGAACGTATTTCATGATTATAATTCAACGAACTATTGAAATAACCATTGAGTGCAATGTATTTCATGGATAGAATTCAAGGAATTACTAAAATAACCAAGAAAAACCTTGTATTGCGTGGTTTAAATCATTCCGATACTTCGGCCGAAATATCGGATTTGCGTTTCGTTTTTTTTCTTTGGTACCTACAGCCTAACCTAACCTAACCAAGGCTCCTGGTTAGGCTGTACCAAAGAAAAAAAAATATTTACAAGAAGATCAGGAACAACAAAGTTATTGTTGCTGTGTCACAATCCTTGCATCACATGGCCCGCATGATTGATGACACGTCAGATCAATGATTGATGTACGCACTCTTATCGAAACCCCTTTCTGACCAAACTTGAACCCATAACCCTTTACCTATGGGATCCTTGGGATTATAAATATAAGTATTTTTATTAAGAACATAATAAGTAGAATATTTGAGGCTATAGGTATACCATTAAAAAAAAGTGCCACTCGTAATTAAGTACACTTTAAACTTTTATTTCGATGGCGACGCTGTGTGTCGCATTCTAATATGAACACGCAAGTCAAGCGACGTCGACCCTAGCCAGTATTTGGATGGGTTTCATAATCTCGAGCTTCTCGGTGCTTCGGAGTGCACGTTAAGCCGTCGGCCCCGGCTGCAGAGTACGCTCTAGTCCCCTTCGATTGAAGGGAGACCAGTATCCCAACAGTGGGATGATTAGGTATGGGTTGATATGATGATGATGATGAAACTTTTATTTAACGTTTACATTGTAATATTATGTTACAGTGTGATGTGTTTCTACATGTATCACCGCGGTTGCCGAGACATACAAGTGCGATTAAACTCTTAAGGACGATTACCTGTCATACTAACTTAAGGAAACACTGTCGAGAATGTATGCATTATATACGGAAAATGAAATGCTTATTGATTTAAATGTGTTATCCATCCATATATGCCCTCACTTTGAGGTTCTTACACAAACACACAAATTTGCTAAATGACAAAAAAGGCCGTAACCGGGTTTCTTTCGCCATTTCTTTTACCGGTGGCCATTTTGCATGTGTCCGAAATGGTGGTAGTATATAACGTAGTTTATTTTCTTTATACATAATATACAAATTGTCGCGTTAATCGAAAACCGTGCAAATCGAAAATTGGCGCGTTAAATGTAAATAATTCACAAAGGGATCATTGTATCGAAAAATGATCTTCCCACACCCTCGATGTTTTTGAACCTATCTAACGATATCCCACAACATGGGGTCAGCGCAAAAAAAAAATTCATTTCCACTTTCCATGCAGGGGAGGCAACCCAAAAAAAAATTTTTTTTATTTTTTTTTCTACAACTTTGTTAGCATTGTTAATATGCGTATACATACCAAATTACAGCTTTCTAGCATCTAGGCGCTAGACCGAGGACGGACAGACGGACATGGCGAAACTATAAGGGTTCCTTGTAGTTTACTACAGAACCCTTTGGTTCAAAAAATCAACTAACTAAAATAATTATTTAGTTTTTTATGACACAAAAATTTTTGCCCATTATGCTGGTCGAAAACAACAAATAAAAACACACTGGTGTTAGAAATTTTTAACTAACATTTTGATCACAAATGTTATAATGTTTGCATGTTAGGTGATTAACATGGCCTTTAAAACCTTTAAAATATTAGTTATTTTTCTTGAAAACCTCATGTTATGATAACACAATGATTTATATAGCGTTGGAACACAAGATTTCATTATGAAAACTTAGTAACTGCAGTCTTGCTGTTTTCTCATATCGCTGAAGTGATCGATTCTTTACAAGACTCATGATACATCCTTTAAATGATATTTAATTCTTGTTTTTCTATGTATAAAGTACCTGTTGTGAATCCGACTAGCGTGTGACATGATAAAGATGCAGAGTTTGTTAATTTGTTTGTGATAATCTCAGGATATCTTTTCATAATGTTATTTAAGGGTTCCGTAATAAACACGTCATGTCTGTTTGTCAAATATCATGGAATATGACATTGCATTCATATGCGAGCAAGCAAAGTGTAGCAAAACAGAACACTGTGCGTGGCCCGACACGCACTTGCCTGGTTTTTTGAAATACAAAACTCTTTATTACATCAACAATTTTATTGTCTCAGATAATCATCAGTTATATTATATATTTGTATGTATTATATATATTTATCTATGTATTTATTATAATTCAGATTCAGATGTCCCAAAGGTAAACTGGGAGACAATGCTTTAGCATTAAGTTCGCCTTTTGTATACACATTATGTATTGTGTGCAATAAAGTTTAAATAAATAAATAAATAAATATAATAATTTTAGTTTGTACGTATGTATAAGTAGTCATGTTTTAAAAACCATAGCCGCTTTCGTGTATTTTCGCACTTCCCAATGGTTGACTGGTAGAGAATGCAATTAGCATTAAGTCAGCCAATTGTATCATTACTTTGTATTGTGGTCAATAAAGTTAAATAAATAAATAAATAAATAAAATACTAAATAACTTCATGAATACACGGTACAATACTCGATCTTATCGCTAAACGATTTATCCCAGACAACCTAGATGAAATCGTGAAAGAAATCTAAACGAGTTGCGTTTTTTTATTGACCCGCAGCCTTTAAGACACGCGTGATATTTATAACTTTAGCAAAGCCGCGAGTAATTGCAGCTAGACTCTACTTAAGAGGCCAAAGTGGAACGCAGCCTTGCAAACTGTTCGCATTAGTAGGGCAAACTTTAACAGTCGTTAGCGTAGGCCATTGCTTATCTAGCCCGCATCTCTTTGTTATGGTTTTTGGTAAATACAGCTCGCAATCATGCTAAAGAAATATTAAAGTTTTGCTTTCGAAATTACTTTAAATTTTGAAAAAATCATTTTATTTGTGTATCATTATTAAGTTAACTGATTGTCTTAAAATATTATGAAAATGTTAAATTGTTTTTCCACACATATAAGAAGAATAAAATATGTTTTTAAACACATTTTGTAGAATTGTTTTGTCAACAGGTCTACACCTCGACTCCGAAGCCACAGAAGAATTCAAGCTAAGTGTCTTGGATAACTTTGCAATTAGTGATCTCATTACGCCCACACCCAGAGTTTCCATTTAAATGAATTGTTCCAGCCTATTGTTCTTCTTCGTTTCTTCTCATTTCTACACACACTAGTAACTTTAGTGATGATCTTGGATGATGAGAAATTGAAAATAAGGTAGCTGTTGTGTGGGCAGTGGCGTGCCTAGGGTTCAATATTACTATTGATATCTAGCTTGCTTGCCTACCTATCTGGCTTGCCTTACGGCAAGCCAGATAGGTAGACGGTCTACCAATCGGGCTTCGCTTACTATTAAACCCTAGGCCGGCGCCACTGCCCACACGATACTTGTATGGCCGCCTTGTTGTAAACAAGTTTGTATAATTGCCAATGTTCATTGTACCTTTTCTCTGTCTGTGTATTGCAATTAAAGCATATTCTATGCCCGTGCCGTTTATCAAGATTTGATAGCTGCCTTCATCTACTTTGGATGTATGTATATAATGAATCGATTTTATTCCTTTTTGATGAAAGTAAGAGCAATATTATTTCATCATCCTCTTCTTCGTCCTCTATGAGTCTCTTCACGAGTTCTCGCTTTCGTTCATTGAAATTGTCAGACATAGTTAATGTTCGATACACGACTGCAATGCATACTGTTCGCACAAACTTCTGCTTAACTACAAAGTACTCCTGCGTTTGGCAGTCGCTGCCCGGGTCGTGGACGCTGCTATCCGAAAGCTTCTGGCAGCGCCACACAGCAGTGATAATGGGTCGCGGCAGCTGGTCGCATCTGCCAAGTCGTGACTGCCGAGATCGGAATGCTACCTGAAGGACAAGACAAGAATTATACCAATTCTTCTTCATGAAGGCTGCACACCAAAAAACAGCAAACAGTGAACGTATAATATAAGCCTTAATGTTAAAGGTTATCAAACTGACCCCTTGGTTATTTATAACTTGTTGTTGTGAGATATTTTAGGATTATCTCTTTCTTAGAAGATCTTATAAGACCCCCATTCATTTGTAACATAAACACAACAAAATATCATGAGACAAATAAAATAGGTATAGAATTTCGCCGAAAGAAAAAATGTTATTTATTTTTTTCTGTGCGCAAAAATGTTAAAACTTTATGGCTTTTTATTTCTATGTCTGGAACGCTCTTTAATAAAAAATAATAAAGATAGTTCCTTGTGTGTCGAATATTTTGTCGAATTTTTAGTGTAGGTATGTTTAATTTTATTTTTTCTAATGACATTCAAAATACAGAAACACTTTTATATCTATCTATACTAATAATATTATAAAGAGGAAAGATTTGATTGCTTGTTTGTTTGCATGAATAGGCTCCGAAACTACTGGACCGATTTCAAAACTTCTTTTACCAGTAGAAAGCTACATTATCAGGGAGTGACATAGGCTTTTCCCGAAATTGGTTCCCACGAGAACGGGTCCAGAACTTCACGCGGACGAAGTCGCGGGCAAAAAAGCTAGTATTACCATAAAAAGATCTTCACAACCACAAAATATAAAAAACATTGAACATGAAACTACCTATTTTTTTCTTCATTCTTAGTACTGTCTGCATGTGTATAATTAGTACTGTTTTTTACACAAAGCAAATCCTTTTTGGCTGTAAGTTTTGTATAAAAAGCCACTTATATAATTGTTAAGAGCTGTGGATTTTGTAATAAAATATATATACATATATTTTAATCAGACTTAGCAAAGTTATGCATTTTTAAAAATCACTTCCAAAATCGTCTACCAATATATTTCCGTGGGTACTCGACTATTAACCGCCCAAAGAAGATTAAAAAGAACCATTTGAATATTTATGGTTTGGCGTGAGAGCCTAATTTGCAAGATATTAATCCTGGTTAGATTAGCAGAGATTCTCAAAATTTGATAACTAATAAATTGATAACTGGAAGTTCCGTTATGCGCCACGCCCATAGATACAACACAGTTTTTATAATTAATGCCATATTATTATCATCTAAACATGAATTTTTTTTTGTCGTATTGTCTTAAATAGATTATATTATTTTAGCCCAAATTGACAAAACAACAATTTTTTTTAATAACAATTAGTTTTGTCAATTGGGCTAAAATAATTTAACCCAATAGGCAACATGACAAAAAAAACTACCCCTTTTTTATTTGTTTTTAAAATAAAGAGGGTAGAAACTACTAACCTTCCAGGTAGCTCAGATGAAAAGAGCACTTTGCAGAATAATTCGTCTTACAAATATTTTTTTTTAATTTATTCTTTTTCACGAATAGTGTGCGTTCTAAGATTGAGAACCTCTGGATTAAAGATACCATTATGCTAGGATTACGTTTCTCACTTTATTTTACGTCACTTGGAGACTTTGTAATTCGCTCAGTTAATTCGGTTTGTATCTGTGTAATGGAGAAAGACGGGGTAATGAATATGCATTGTTTTTTAAACCATCCCTCTGTTGAGAGGCTGGGTGATTTCATGAAATTTTCAAAAGATTGCATCATCGGCTGGAAAGAAATTCTGAATTTTTTTATAAAAAAAAAATGTTAATTTAAAAAAAATCTATTGTAGAACATAATTTAAGTTTAGTACAGAGAGGTAACCAGGGTTAACAAAATATTTGACTGTACCTACCCGCTGTAAGAATAAAACTGTATAAATCGTATACTATGTACCCACTGCAGTAACTGACTATTAGGTAAGTACTTAATAAATTTTTTCGAAATGCATTTTTTTTTATATTTTTTTTTAATCCATCTGTGCCTTACTGCAGGGCAACTTTTATTTTTTTTTGTTAATTGGGCCTTTTCCGGCCAGGCATCCAAATAAGAGTCATTATCGCCTTTTTATTATTATGCATTAAATCCATACTAATATTATAAGGAGGAACGATATGTATTTTTGTTTGTAACGAATAAACTCAAAAACCACTTGAACGATTTCAAAAATTCTTTCACCGTCCTGAAGTTGCACTGTCCGGGGGTGACATAGGCTATATATATAAAAAAAAAATAGAGATCCCTACAAGACCCCGAGCGAAGCTGGAACGGGGCGCTAGTACTCAATATAATTACATGGTACATATATAAGGGACAAATCACACCGATTGAGCTAGCCCCAAAGTAAGTTCGAAACTTGTGTTATGGGATACTAACTCAACGATAATATATTTTATAAAAACATAATATTATTATATAGATTAATATCCAAGACCCGAGGCCAATCAGAAAAAGTTCGTTTTTCATCATGACCCGACCGGGATTCGAACCCGGGACCTCCTGGGTGGCTGTCTGGCGTGGTAACCACGCCACGGAGGACGTCATGATGAAATTACAATTTATCTAGCAAAAATAAGTAAGCATTGGATAAAAGGTCACTCTAGTAATTAGAGTAAAGTGAAAGCAGGTCACAGTAAAATGCATTTAATTGAAATTTCAAAGAGTTTTTAATTTGCACCAAGCATTCAAATGTAAAAGTCGATAATTTTCTCTTTGAATCTAATGAAAGGTTCTTATTCTAAATTAATCGTTGAATCGTGAATAAATTTTTTAACTATTCGCTTTTTTTATCAGTGAGAACTTTTATTTTGGGTTGTATTTTATATCTAACAGGCTTTTTAGCAATAAGGCCGCCTTGTTGCCATTACTAGTCTGTAAGCTGTGTATCTATACCGTGTCCTATTGTGTATCGCAAATACAGCATATTCTATTCTTCCATATCCAAAAATCGTTAGCACTGTTGATGAGACTTTCGTGACGTGATTGTCAATTTTAGTATATTTTGTTCTTCTATGGTTCCCTTCTCCTCCCATTGGTGTCGTAGAAGGTGACTTAGTAAAGAAGCAGTAGCGTTCATAAGAACTACAAGATATCTCCAACCAAGTTGGGTTCGCCAACCCACCAATCAAGCGTGAGGAGTATTGGCCACCAACTCCCTCAATATAATGATTAGTTCACCAATCATTATGATGAGGAAGCGTTTGGGGGAGTCCATATGTCCAGCAGTGGACTGAGATGAATGAATGATGAATGAACCTTTATAATTAACTATAATATAACGAACATGAAATTGGAGTGTTATAGCAATTATTATGAAATGGGCTAGTTCGACCGGAGAAGTACCACCCTCTCACAGAATATCGACGTGAAGCAGCAATGCGTTTCGTTCGGTGAGTGAGAGATTCGGAAGCCCAACTCCTTCCCTATCCCCTCTTTCCCCTTCCTTTTTTCCCTTCTCTTCCTCCTTCCTTTCCTCCAACCTCCTTGGTGGACAACGCATTGGTAGCGACCGTGGTGTTACTGATGTCCATAGGCGGCGGTGACTGCTTTCCATCAGGTGGCCCGCTTGCTTGTTTGTCTACTGTTTGACATAAAAAAAAGAACTTATATTATGTTAATCAGTTAGAAAATTCAGTTTATCTTATGTATAAATGTATTAATGAATTACTATTACAAACGAAGATGAAGCTTATAGAGCGGTTGCGAATCTAGATAAGTATAAATCATCCTCAGCCATTGTCCGAATCGCGCTAGCCAGATAATGTTATTAATTATACTTAGGTACAGACTTAGAATTGCTGGATGTGATGGGATTTATGTATATAGATAGGGGATTGTCCAAGAACTGAAATACAGGTTCTTTCCTTGCTCCAGTCCACTTCACATATTTCCATGACATGTTAATTAAAGATGCCTCTTTTTGACCGAATTCCAAAAAAGGAGGATGTTATCAATTCGACTGTATTTTTTTGGAAAATGGTATGTCATATGCCGGTCAAATGCGTGTCAGGCCACGTACAGTGTAGGGTTCCGTATTTGCTGTGCTTTGCTTGCTTACAAATTAGTCCAATATTATTTTCCATTAGTCCAATATTCTATCACATTATTTATGTGTGAATTGTCCCTATATATTTTGACGACTTCCGTGGCGTAATGGTTGCCACGCCAGACCGCCACCCAGGAGGTCCCGGGTTCGATCCCCGGTCGGGTCATGATGAAAAACGAACTTTTTCTGATTGGCCTCGGGTCTTGGATGTTTATCTATATATGTAGTTGTTATAAAATATAATATCGTTGAGTTAGTATCCCATAACACAAGTTTCGAACTTACTTTGGGGCTATCTCAATCTGTATGAATTGTCCCTATATATTTATATTTATTTATAAGTTTTCAGCAAATAAATTTTATTTTATAAGTTCGTCGGCTATTACTCGGTACAACTAGTAAAGCCTACTTGACCGTAATAGTTTTCATTGAAGGTTCAGCATATGGACTACTACCATGATTTTTTCAAACTTAACACAAGGCTGTCGGAGATAGATAAAAAGAGAAAATTGACACGATAAATGTAAATAATTCTGAAACGGAATGTATCGAAAAATGAACTTCCTACACCCACGATGTTTTTAAGAGATCTATCTAACGACACACCACAACATGGGGTCGGCGTGAAAGAAAATTTCATTCCCACTATAAATATATCCCACACTATAAATTAATGTAGAGGAGATACTAAAAAATATATTTTTCAAGATTTTGTTCAACCACTTTGTTAGCATTTATAATATGTGTTTATGTCACCGTAAAATTACAGCTTTCTAGCATCAAGCTTCTAGGCGATAGACCGCGGACAAACACACAGACAGACGGACATGGCGAAACCATAAGAGTTCCTTGTAGTTTACTACGGAACCCTAACAAGCGAGTACACTATAGAAAACATGTTCTTTTCAGGGTTCAATCAGACTAGCGGCACTTGGTTGACAACAGGTACAACTGCCGGGGACAAGCCCACCACACATTCCCACCGATGTGTCTCCTGTGTAGCCAGGATCAACAACGGCGACCTCAGATTGACAATAAGCGATGAAGCTTATTGACGTCCCGGGGGAGTACAAATGCAGCCGTCGACAGTTCGCAACTGCTGCAGTTGTGGGGTACCGCGTATCCGTCATGACAGCAACGGCTGATGGCCACGGAGTATTTGGCAGAACGACTCAAAACTTTCTATGATAAAACGAAATATCGCGTGATTGAGTAAAAATATTGACACATTTTCCATTTAATGTAAAAGGTTTTTTCCAAAAATATCTACCTCAGGGTTGATGTACGGTAAATACAATTAATTTTAGCGTCAAAGCAGAATAGCTCAATCGTTTTACATTCTTTTTTCGTCTTTGTATGTGGACATAGATCAACTTCATGACTTACAAAATATATTATGACACAATAATTAAATTTTATGTTACGCTGGCATGGGCTGTGAAAAAATTTGAAAAATCTATCAACGTTCATAAGGCCGCTTTCACCACTTTCAAAATAGCTTAAATATTTTAACTTATAATAATGTAAGTACTAAGTATGAGATCTCTTTTAAAATAAAAAAAATTCTAAAACTTACTTTCAGGCTTCGTGATCGTGACTTGCTTGCTTGCTTGTCTTGTCCACTTCATAAAAAAATCGTTGCCCGTTGGTCTTTTTCAAGGCAACCACCTTAAAAAAACTGCTTTTAGCAATAATCGCCGACACTTAGTCTGTAAGTTATTAATGTTTCTTGTAAAGCCTGGTTTATATCCAAAACTTTTTATTATTTTTAATTCTGCTATAGTACTTGATGTCTAATAAATGGTTGGTCTATGTTTTAGGCGCTCTACCAAAAGTATATCTGATGTTTACTCACCTCCAGACGACCCATTTGAGTATCACAAGACATTACACGATTTATTTGAAAATACTCAAAATTACTTTGTTTAGAAAAGAGAAAATATCTCTAGTTATATCTATTGTTTTTTAAATTGAATAGAACACTGTTTAAACAAAAATTGTTTTAAAATTGAAGAAGGGGTTTTTATGACAGATGACAAAATGAGTTAGAAAGGGTTAGTAAGGTAATCCGTCTAGATTAAAAATCTCGAAATCAAAATTGTGTAAGAACAGATATTTTTTTTTGGATGGTTTTAAGAAACTTGAACTCCTTGCTTCGGAGGACGAGATAAAGTTTTCACAGAGTATTCCAGCATGATTTCAACCCTCCTCTCCGCTCCTCTTAGCTCGTTCGCCCACGACGTAATTCACAAGCGACTCTAGCATACACGTATCATACCAGTCGCTCGAGAGTAGCTTTCATACAAATACACACGAGAGCACGCGACGCAACGCGTTTACATACCAGTTGCGTGGGACCGAGTTGCATACGAATCGTATCAAAATGTCGGTCGACGAGTTGCATAGAATCGTTTGACTGTTCGAGTAAAAATTTACAAATTTAGTCGTAAGAGTTGCATCGCAGTCGACTCTCTTCATTTGGGTAGCGTCTTGGGAGAATGGTCTAACACTGTTTTCATTGACGCGGTGCGAACATTTCGAACACTGTAATTGGTCGATTCACAGTCCGCTCCGTCCAGCTCTGCGTCAGTCGAAACACACCCTAAGTAATAAAATAGTAAGTAACAAAAGAGTCCTAATATTTTCACCCCATAAATTGTGCCATCCACAAAAGGAGGGGTGATATATCAAGTCAATTGAGCGAATTAAGCAACCTACTCGCTGTTTCCGTTTCCGGTGACTGCAGACTCAAATATTGGTCAGAATCTAACTAATTAACTAGATGAACTTAGATATAACAGGGTGAATGACCTGTGCATTATTATTGACTAGTAAAACATGTAATTTAAAATTAGGTACACCTATTTTTGTACTTGTACGAGAAGTGTTTGGATGGGTTTCGTTATCTCGAGCTTTTCCAGGCTTCGGAGGGCACGTGAAGCCGTCGGTACCGGCTGTTGTCGATGCATGATAGTTGGTAGCCTACAGACTGCCTCTGCCAATCTTTAAGAGAGGTAGGACACAGCGGACAATCCGCTCAAATCGGAGCAGCCCGTCTGGGGAAGGACCTCCACCTTACAGAAGATCGTAGCCAAATAGCATTGGTTTCGGCCATGTTGTGTTCCTACGGTGAGAAAGGTCTCCAGAGCTCCTCTTGGCCCCCCAAGTTGGCAACGCTTGAGTGATACCCCCGGTATTGCAAGCGTCTATAGGCTACGGTGATGCTTACCATCAGGCGGGCTGTATGCTTGTTTGCCAACTTTGTGGCATTAACATGCTCACCTAGAAAAAACCTATTTACTCGAGATTTGAAGACCCCTGGATTGTATATTTCAGGAAACATCGATTCCGGTAGAGAATTCCAAAGAAATTCATTAAACTAATTTTTGATTAACATTTTAATAATGTAATTGAAACAAAACTCAATTTTTTTTCTGTCTCATAGGCATCTGGGACTTATGAGTTCGTGAAAGGCTGCTAGATTTCCAAATACATTTTGTGACAAATTGTCGTTGTCCTATATCAAAAGACTTTGCTCAATAAAACTCTCAAAGCTACCAGCTCACCCGAAAGAAAGCTGAACAATATACATATTCATGAGCGTCTATGGAGTCTCATTTGCAATATTAATCCTTAGCCTAAAGAATTCCTTATTGTTAGCCTGATTTTCTAAGCATCCTGTTTTATTCAATTTGTTTGAATCATGTTTTGAATTCCAAACATTTCCTTTTATTAAGTTGTTATGGTAACAACTGAACGAAGTTCACGGGGGTTTTTATCTATGTTTTGAAACTCTTAAATAAGATTTTATTTAAGAGTTTTATTTGTGTAACCGTTCCCAATGGAGTAATATGATAGCATAAATTTGAAATCGTGTTTTTTTTTTTTAATCAGTCATTTGGGCACGTGGAAAGAATGCGTTCCGATAGATGGGCTCATATCACAACCCACTGGACGCCCCAATCCTTTAAACGTCGTCGCGGAAGACCAAAAAGGCGATGGCGGGATGAGTTCAACCTTTGCCCTGCAGTGGGACACAAAGAACTTTTTTTTATCAGCCCTTTGTGTCAGGGCAAAGGCCTCCCAACTACTCCAATTTTCCCTCAATAAGGCCTTTTCCGGCCAATCCTCCAAATAAGTGTCGAGCTCATCCCTCCATCGGTTAAAAATTGTATTTTTGTTTTTCGAGGTTTCATTTGTAGTAAGTACTAGCGAAACCCGCGCAACTTCGTTTGCGTGTATCCCGCTTTCCCGTGGGAATTTTTAAATTTTTCTCTCCGTAAGAACCATCCTCGTACTTCAAGGAATATTCTAAAAAAAAAAATCAGCCAAATCGGTCAAGCCGTTTTCATGTTATGTCGTGACAACGGAAAACGGGTTTCATTTTTATATATATAGATAGATTATTAATATTATTATTGTGATTTTCTCTATTTCGAGCACCAGGCAATATTACAATCATATTATATTATGTGGCTCATTGAATTCAAAAATGGTTATAGGGTATAGTGATTGGAGTTTATGATCAGTATGGGTTATCGTGTCGACTTCAAAATCCTTCTCTGGAGAAAGTTATCATCTTCCGGGGCGTCTTGATCGCGACGGCAACACACGACCGACTTATCGTCGTACGACTGAATTAGAGTCGAGCGACTCGCTGCCTAATCTGCACCATTGATGGTGCATACGGTACAACGGGGAATTTCCATATGGTGCACTAACCAAACTCTGTGACAGCATTGCGCGACCGGTGGGTGTGGCATTCATAATCGCATGTCGCCGGGCGCGCCTCGCGGTCGCTTGTACGCGCCAAATTTGGAGTCACAGTTTGTAAAACAATTGAAAATCAATTGTCGTTATGCACCTGAGTAAGTATGAGTTTCGAACTTCGTTTTACGTCTGCGCGACTCAGCTGTGTTGGTGACTAGTATAGAATCGGAATTCTATCTTAACAACTGCAAGGTTACAGGTTCTTTCAATACCATTGAGTCTTTTGATGCAAAATTCAATAAGAAATACCTTTTGTATTTCGTTCCGATCAAATTCCAACGAAAGGTGAGATACAATTCCGTAAACTAACTTTACCAGATAGAGCATGTAACGTACGGTTTGTTGATCAGGTACCTATGAAAGTAAATGGCACATTATCTCCAAAAAAGATAACCTTATGTGTAAAATGCCTAAAAAATTTAATTTTGAGGTTTTTTTTATTAAAGTAAAACTCAATTTAATACATTTAAGTAAAATGCCTAAAAAATTGAATTTTGAGTTTTTTTTTATTAAAGTAAAAGTACATTTAATTTGACAAACTCATCATACTTCATACTTAATATTATAAGTGAGAAAGTGAGTTTGTTTGTTTCTTTGTTTCTTTGTTATTCCACCACGGCTTGACTAAGCAGCCGATCATTATGAAAATTTGTATATGTATGTCAGAGGTACAGAGCCCAACATACTTTTTATTCGGTGAAAGTATGTCATTACAATGGGAAAAAAAAAATCTGCTATGGAGGGCGCTGTATCGGTCAACAGATGGCGCCACAAGTCGCGCCATAGGTTGTTTTGTTGAAAAGCTAGTAAGTAATATAGATTTGAAAGCGGAAAACGAGGTTTTTGTTGCTAATCTTTTTCTAGAAAGCCACTGTAACCCAACGCAATGGCCTAGTAAGTACTATGTCAAAAAACGCCGTAACTGGTTTTCTTACACCATTTCTTTTACTAGTGGTCATTTTGCTTTTCTCTCCGAAACGGTAATCACTACATAGTATAAAACAAAGTCGCTTTTTCTGTCCCTATGTCCCTATGTCCCTTTGTACGCTTAAATCTTTAAAACTACGCAACGGATTTTGATGCGGTTTTTTTTTAATTGATAGAGTGATTCAAGGGGACGGTTTTAAAGTATCATACATTCCAAAATTCCCACGGGAAAGCGGGATACACGCAAACGAAGTTGCGCGGGTTTCGCTAGTAGCTTATAAAGCAGATTAATTACACAAAAAAAAAGTTTTGAATTATTACACAATCACTTCAATGTACGAAATAATTTATATAATTTCAAATAAAGTAAAAACAAAAAATCAAATTTATGAAAAAGGGAAAAGGGTGGAAAACTATAGAAGATCATACCAATCATGATTCCCATAATAGTGCGCATACACCCTGTATTTTGTGGTCGTCTGCTTCTCTACAATTTGCGTCTAACTTGGGTGAGACCATTGTGCTATACGCTCCACTGCATACAAGTGTTTTTAGTGTTGTGAAATGTAAAGAAAATAAAGAAATATCGATAGATTTATCAAGAAATATCGATAAAATTATTGGAGTTTTGTTACGTGAAAAGAACTCATAAATAGTTTAGGATTTAGTTTACGATTGTTGACATTCCCGCTGTAAATGTAAATCGCAGTATGTATATATACAATTTTATAACGTGTTAAATACAATGTCACAAAATATGAAATATTTTAGTATGAAACGTAAAGGGCGAAATGATAACACGGTGACACATGACGGTTGAGTATCACTGCAAGGTTACGGGTCTCCCTTCAATCAAGGGGATCAGAGCATACTCTGCCACACTGCTCCAATGGCTATTGGCGGAGGTCAGTCTTTTCAAGTCGCCTGAAGGCCGCCGACTTGGCATAACGACTGTCATGAACACTGGACCGTCGCACTGGACTCATCTGCAAACAAGTAAATCGTAGAAAATAAGGATCGCTACACTAAAATCCCTACGCTGGGGATGCATTTAAGTATTGGATATTCCCATAGGAAGGAAAATTAAGATGCCAACTAAGCGAGTAAAGTGTGGTGTGTTCGCTAGTTTTGATATGAAATAAACGTCAAAATATTAAAGCAAGTCCAAGTTAAGCCATGAAATATAATAATAGTTTAAACTTCGTATCACTACGTTCCCTTGTAAGCCTCATAAGTAATAACTTGTGTAATCTTATAAGTAAATGGTAGTCTTGTGTTATTTTAATCCATTTTGTGTGCCATCTCATAAATGAAGATACAAAATATATTATATTATTGTTGGTATATCCTTAAAAACATAAAATTTATAATACTTAAATTCAAATAGTTTTATTCAGGCCTGTTACAGGTTATTTTAGGCGACTAAATTTGCAGATTTGGGAGACTGGTCTTGAGGGCATTCTCGAGCGCAGTGTGTAATAGTTGAACATCTTAAAGTTAATGACATACAGCCAGTTTCTGAAACGTATTTTTATAGTTAATGATGTATTAAAATGTCATTGTCAAACTGAAGATGAAATAAAAAGGTTGAGACATAATATGGAATTGAAATTAAAATGTTAAATGTAAACGTTTCAGAAATTGGCAGTTAGTGATTGCCAAAATTTTCGGTCTAAAGAAGAAAAATAGCGAAAGTTGGATTAGGATTCAAATGCGTTTTTCCAACTGCATTTATGGCAAAGGCTTTACAAAATTCTCACGACATAAGTCGGTCATATATCGCTGCAATTGTGAATTACTACATTCCCAATAGTTGACTCCCGCCTTGTTGCTAATACACGTAAGATTTCAATGTAATCATATTTATTTGTGCTGTTTTATGTGTATAGCAAACAATTATAATATATTCTATTTATCTATCTTGACTATTGTATCAGTACTTTGTGTATAAGTATCAATAAAGTTAAATAAATATTGAAACGAATTTATCGACAGATACAACACCTGTCACATCACTAGTTAAGTCGCAGCTCGCGTGCCCGCAGACACCTTAATGGCACGGCACTTCGCTCATTTTCCACTGTGCCCGCGTTATTTTATCTCCGTGTCAAGCGCCCTGCGACCATTGTGGTTTTATTTTTATTTTATCGTCGTCGCGTTCGAAATACAAAATTTATAGTCTGCCAGCTCTATCATTCAGGTGTGGCAACTTCATAAATTGAAGATTCTTTGTGGACAACCTTCCGCATTTAAGACCCTGTACACATGTCGCGTTGGCATCGCGTTTCGTGTTAGAAAAAACTAACTTTTACATTTATAAATATTATTGATTTCGCCATCTCCTATCCTGTCCCGGTTGTTTGCTCACTGTACCTTAAGGCTGAGCGCAGATTGAAGTCACGACAGTTTTAAGACAGACTTGTCTCACAGAGACAAGTCTGCTTTTATATAAAAACAAAACTGTTTTGTCTACGTCGGGTCGCACACCTAAAACGAAACTGTCTAGTCTACGATGACGATAGCGTCACTTTTGTTTACATTTTATGACTTGAATTAAATTTCATGGTTTAGGTCGTTAGACTGATTTGTCGTTGATGTGCGCACCCGCATACATATAGAAGGGAAGCCGACAGTCGTTAGTCAGACTTGTCGTTGTAGGCAGTAGACAACTCTGTCTATGCAACGTTTTGTTTCAAATGTGCGCATCTTCATAGATTTTGTAAATCAATAGTCTGTCTTAAGACTGTCGTGACTTCAATCTGCGCTCAGCCTAAGAGATTTGTAGGCCATGGTCAATGCTATCTAACCGTGCATCCACGATATCATTGGGTAACATTCTTCAACTTTTGCGACCTTTCAAATAACTTTTTGTTATCAAATGTTGCCCACTAACACTTGGAAAATTTGCTCTACAAAAAGTATCTGTAAGTGTGGATGCACGGTTACTAGCCAGTTCAGCCGCACATCTTGCCGTAGTGTGTGAGAATCTGCCCCCCTACCATGAAACGAAATTCCGAAAATACGTTTCTTTGAATTCTAACTAGTTTTGTTGTAATTAGTCATGTCTTTTTTGACTGGATTACTTGTTTCGTTGTTTCGGATGGACACTTTCATGGTTGCCCCCTGATTATTTCAGTCATTGACACACATTGACACGAAAAAAAGAAGTGATTTCGCAATTTTCATTCCAATGCCAACGATAAAGATTATCAGAAACAGATTTATTTCTCAATTATAATTATCACATCCGATTCTCCCCGTGTTCGGTCATTAATCCAATAAGTTCATGGTTTGTGGCACCGTTTAATCGCGATTAGATCAGGAAAATGTCTTCGAAATGTGTTTCAAAGAAGAGATTCAATTTATATTTTGTTTGTGTTGATATTATGGAAGTTATATGCAGCGTGTTAATTCAAAACAAGCTGAATTGCGTCGCTATGTGTCGTTCTCTAAACGAACACGCAAGTTAAGTAACATCGACCTTAGCCAATGTTTGGATGAGTTTCGTTATCTCCAACTTGTTCGAGCTTCGGAGGGATTGTAAGCAGACCCGGATATTGTCGATGGATAACTGCCGTTAAGTCGAGTCGGTGACACACTGGCCTCTGCCAATCCTCATTGGAGCAGCGTGACAGAGTACGCTCGGTACAGGGTACAGGTTAGTTCCTGGTTTCAATGAGTTCCTTACTTATGAAAAATCTGACACAAATAGTTCAGTAGCCATGCTGTGTTCCTACGGTGAGTAAGGTCTCCAGAGCTCCACTTGGGGGGTTGGGAGGGTTGGCAACGCGTGAGTGATACTCCCGGTATTGCAAGCGGCTATAGGCTACGGTGATGCTTACCATCAGGCGGGCCGTATGCTTGTTTGCCACCTTAGTAGTATAAAAATAATAAAAAAAGTCGATGAATAAACTTAAAGATACAATAAAACCGGTAAACTAATACGCTCCACATCTACACCACACAAAGAATCTACCCACTCAATTTATTTCATTGTAATTTTCAAGAAAAAGTATATAAAACTGGAAAAAACAACATTAAAATGTTTTGAATAGTTCATCGCCTTAACAATAAAGTTCCAAGTCACTTGCATAGGTGAAGTAATGACATTTATGCAAACTCACACAAAGGGTGCACTGTTCAGTTAAATTGCATAGTAGATGGTCCTAGAGCTAGTCTTCTTTTCGAGTCAATGAGACACACTGATTAAATCAGATTGGACCAGTACCTGGCAAAGACCATTATCGGTTGCCATGAGGTCCTCCCGAAGTACACTTAGTTGGGCACAGTGAATAAAGCTCCACTTTTTGGCAACGCGTGAGTGATACCCCCTGTATTGCAAGCGTCTATCTATAGGCTACGGTGATGCTCACCATCAGGCGGGCCGTATGCCGTATAAAAAACTGGAGCTAGTGCACTACGATTTAATATTTATTGAGTTTTTTTTACTAATTGATGCCCGTGGATTTAACCGCGACATAAATCAATTGGTCCGTACTGTAAAGTCAGCTTTGAAAATGTTATTATGACTTATAGAAATGTTCATTCAGAGTGTTCCATAGTGCAAAAGTGACAACACATACATATATGATTTGCCATCTCTCTAGGGTATAATGCCTTTTGTTTCAAATTGCTGTCTCTCACGTAGTTGTTATGGAGGGAAGTCCATTTCAATACTTCCTACTCCGACTATTTTTTTTCTGATTCGTTGTGAGTTCCAAGACAGTTGTAGTAGACAGTTGAAGCTTCATCGCTTATTGTCAATCTGAGTTCGCCGTTGTTGATCCTGGCCTCAGAACACAGAAAGAAGAGAAATGTAATAAGACAGTTTTTGTACCGGAACCGATGTCGCCACTTACACACACAGTTACATTTTAACACATTCATAGAATAATCTCCGACAGTCACACTCACACAAATCGTAAGCCCGTGATTTGCAGTTCGATTACGAACACAGATGTAAGAAGTGTATTATAGTGACGGGCACCTAATGAAAAAGGGCGACAAGCATTATCGATAACTTTACCTCTCGATATTTTACAATAACAATTTATTACGGACTACAACTATGAACTATAATACCTATTTAATTTTAAATAATTAAAAAAGAAAAAGAAATTACCAAAGTTTTTAGTTTTTATTTATTTTATTTTTGGAAAATAGTAATTTTTATACAACCAATTAAAAGAAAGAACTTTAAAAAAATTAGTACATAATAACAAGCGATTTTTTTAAAACTAATCAAATGAGTTTTTAGGTGAGCTACTTTCCCCTTGAGTTTGATCCAATACTTATGGGACTAGGACACCCTGTACAAGGAATGCACTGTAGTAAAAGTTTCAAATTATTATACTTTCAAAAATTAGAAATACAAAATTATCGATACTAAAATATTCTACTTTTGGCAGCACTACATGGCTTGTGCGACGGCCATTATTACTTTGACAGATCGCGGAAGCTACAAGCGGCGGTACCACGATATTTTCACAACATTGTAATTATCGTTACGTTTGCATTCCATTGTACGTGCATACCGCAAAACATTGAAAAACGCGTATCCAAAACAAGCAATGGACAATATTTTTAACGGAAGTATCGACTAGGCCGTATATTGTTTAATGATTTCTATGCCTCAAAAATATTTCGTTAATTTGTCATTTATATAGAAAAATATTAAATAAATGACTTACCTATGATAAGTAACACCACTATTACTTGAATTTACCGTATCACTGCGATTTTTGCACGTAATTAAAGCACAAGCCGGCATTTTTGTTGACATTCACGGACGTGTGTTCACGGAAGCGTTGTTTTGTGAATGACTTAGAACAATCAAGTTCCTGCACATTTGTGCAGAAAATGGCGTCATGTGCCCCGCCCACAAACCATATCTCTTGTATTCTGATATCTGTGATCCTGGCTATAGGCTATAGGCACAGGAGACACATCGGTGGGAATGTGTGGCGGGCCGATACCCATATGTAATGTACGTCTAAACAATAATATCTTCTTCTTCTTATTAGTTAATGGCGTTTCTGTCGTGTCTTAACGACACATAGACAATTTCGCCAATGTCGAGTATTTCAAATGAACACTTTTTAACAAAAAAGTACACTTTAAAAGGGCAACGTGGTACGGTGAGGATCCGAGGTCGCCATCTTGACGACCTTCGTTGACAAGGCGGCGATCTCGAATCAACAATAATATTATATTCTGTTCTTGTTTTACTACTTATCTTGTGGACATCCGTCAAACAAACTGTTAATATCTTTTTAGTTTTTGATGATTTTGGCAGTTCTTTTTTGACGAATGAACCAGAACGTTATTAGCAAGTGGTAAATATAATAGTATTTTAGTGATATTATACCACTAAAGCGGCAATGTACACATATGAAAACCATGGCATGTCTCCCGGACTACAGTTAAGAGAAACTTCTTGAATGGATGACAACAGACGAGGCGACGCAATTTGTTACGTTTTGTTTTCCAAAGGTACATTCAAGTACTTAGCATACATGAACAGGGGTTGTTTATGACAATGATCTTAAATATCGCATCGACCTTCTTACTAACTTTGAGAATTGAATTTTTATGATTTCATATTTTACATGTTACAGGTAATGATCCTTTTTTTTTAGTAGCCATTTGTGTCCCATTGCATGGCATAGGCCTCCCCCCAACTTTTCCAATAGGGTTGTTTCCGGGATCAAAATAATTACATTATATTTAGTCCGTATTTTAGATTATAAAAAAATATTGGACACGTATTTTTTCTTTTTTTGATTAAACAAAAAATAACAAAGATACAAGGCATAAAAATTTACTAGTAGGTGCCTTTGACGTCACCCCGCTCGAAAAAATGCCATATGGCGTGACGTCACACGTAACTTTAATGCGCTATATCTTTGTCAGTTTTGGTCTATTTACAAATGAAAAAATGAGTTGCCCTTATTTTTGAATAATCTAAAAGACTAATTACATTTTTTACGGCAACAAGCCTATTTTCTCTTACTTGGGCCTTTTCGGGCCAATCATCCTTGTGATGCGAGCCCATCTATCGGAAGACATTCTTTCCACGTGCCCAGCCCAGTTCCACTTCAGTTTGACAGCATTGTGTACTACGTCTGTGACTTTTGTTCTGGAGCGCAGTATGGTGTTCCGAATTTTGTCAGTTAATTTTACTCCTAGAATACTGCGCTTAAATAATGACACTTTACTATAGTAAAATAAAGAATTATTGTTTAGTAACAAAAACAATTTAAATCTCGTTTCTCACTTACTCACTATCTCCTTCATTTCATATTTCGTATGAGCAAGATGGCGCTTGAGATTGGACTGCACTTGCACTTCTTCTCAACCATTCACGTCGGAAGTGCTAGTAGAATAAAAAATATTGACGTGCAAAAGAATATTACCTGTAAATCTACTTGCAAAATATATATATTTTATTATTTAATCAACAGGGCAATTTCAAGCTCAAATAGACACTTTAACTTAGTTAAAACAACTCGTAAAAAATAATCTACATAAAGTAGAAAATCCTTCAAACACGGGAGAGTTTATTCGTCATCCAGATAAGAAATTAATTCCGAGCAGGCAGATTATTCTGAAACTTTTAAAGGATGTTGCAAGGAAATTAGAGTACCTGAGTCCCATTTAAATTTCATATCGAAGTTGCATTCCGCCTTTATTCTAGCAAACTTCTACCGAGTTTGTGTGGAAGTGAATTCTTTGTACGAATGTTTTTGCATAGTAATTGGCTTAGCGGTTTCAAAGCGCCTTACTAAGAAATGCATTGTTATGGCTAACTATTTGTTTCCAAAATTATTAACTTAAATGGTAATATGGTTATGATGTTACGTTTAGAAAGTGAATTTCAAAGAATGAGCTGTTATACGAACATTCTTTCTTTTTTATATCTTACCCCATGCAAACAAGCAAATTAGTCACCTGATAAACATGAACAGTAACAGCAGAAATGCTGCGAATGCTACAAAGGAAAATAGGAATAAAGAGAAAAGGGATAGGAAGGCAGTTGGGCTACACACATTTTTTTTATTGGTGGCATACACCCGCCTGATGGTAAGCATCACCGTAGCCTATAAATAAATAAATATATAGGGACAATTCATACAGATTGAGCTAGCCCCAAAGTAAGTTCGAAACTTGTGTTATGGGATACTAACTCAACGATATTAAATTTTATAACAAATACATATATAGATAAACATCCAAGACCCGAGGCCAATCAGAAAAAGTTCGTTTTTCATCATGACCCGACCGGGGATCGAACCCGGGACCTCCTGGGTGGCGGTCTGGCGTGGTAACCATTACGCCACGGAGGTCGTCAATCCTATAGACACTTGTAATACCTACCGGGGGTATCACTCACGCGTTGCCAATCCTGCTAACCCCCCCAACTGGTGGTGCTCTGGAGACCTTACTCACCGTAGAAACACAAAATGACCGAGACCAATGCTATTTGGCTACGATCTTCTGTAAGGTGGAGGTCCTTCCCAAGATGGTCTGCTCCGATTTGAGCAGATTATCCGCTGTGCCCTACCTCTCTCAAAAATTATTTGAGAGGATAGGTACTTCCGCGTTTGAGCTAGCTCATTTCATAAAGTATTTTTTATTGCAAAACTTTAAGTAAATACTTTTAAAACGTTGTTTCATTCTGAGATATACCATTAGAGTGTACAATTTTTCTAGGACAAATGAGACTAATAAAACGCTATTATAGAGACAGTGGGAATACTAGCTGTAAACGAGTGTGGATAGTTGAATCCTGCTAGTCTGTTAATAGCCGGCGTTCAATTACAGCTCAGAGCGTGAAGCAGGTGCTCGCTGTATCTGTGCGGTGGTCTAAGTCACGGGATTCTTTCACATACTTTGTTCTTTCACTAGCGGGATACAAATATTCAGACGTTTACGACTTCCCACTGTCTGTTCATCTCTCTATGCGTGCTCCATAGACTTTACAACGGGGAGTTTTCCAAAGAGTTGTTCAATTTTATTCCAGCCACTCGGTTCCAATACCGTACCATTTGCCACAGACTCCACTTTCATCAACAGTATCTGGATGAATGGAGCTCCACTACTGCGCAATTCAGCGATATTTCCTTCCTCGCACACAAACAATTTGGAATCAGTTCTCGCCAGCGGTGCTCCCGAACAATCTTGGGGATCTCTACGAAGCGAGCGTATATCTACTTAAACGGCCAGCAACGGCTCAGTGACTACCCCGGTGTTGTACCGATGACTCTCAATGGGTGACGGTGATCACTTAACATCACGTGTCCCGCATGCTCGTTTGCCAACTTCTTTTTTATGTAAGAGTTTGATAACTGTAACTATAAAATTTTCTTTTTTTTTACCTACCTATCTATTCATGATCTTGTACCACCGCCACAGTCCATAGTCCGGCTTCTCTTCCATTAGTCGAATGCACTGTATTGTTCATGAAAATAACAAGTTTGCATTGAAATAGTTCTCATTGTTCCGTACCATATGGAAAAAATGACAATTAATCACTAGGCCACTCCGGAGTATATGGAACTTGCTCTATTTGTGGGGGACTGTAGTGGATTTCGTTCAGAATGGTTTATGGTTGGAATTTTTTACATCTATCCGATGGATGTGAAACTAGGGACTCCATACATGACTTCGTTACCCCACGCATAATAATTAATATTTTTGTTTTTATTAAACGCCGCTCGAAAAGATTGCTTTCAGTAATAAGGCCGCCTTGTTGCGAATACGCTAGTAACTAGCGTATTATATACTAAACAGATAACTGTTATCTGTTTCCTTTGTATTCTTTTTTGTCTGTGTATTCGGTTATGAAAGAAGTTTTTTTTTCTAATCTGTAAATTCTGTTTCCTAACCTGAAAGATTTCATATACCAAAATTATTATTATTAATATCTTTTTTTTTGATGGTAAGATGACCAGAGGATAGTTTTCAGATGGAGTTGGGATTGTTTTAAGATGGATTTGGCATGGTTTTGGCATTGTACCATGATTCTATCTGGGTGAGGTAAGGTGATCGATCGCTCAAGGTGGTCAGAAATCGATCGATCGGAACTATACTTGTCCTGTCAATACAAAATGTAGCAATTCTTCATTGTGTTTAATGTTGTGTCCGATCAACTAACACCCACCGTTCGTCGTGACACAATGCTGAGGGCCATTTTGGTGCAATCTAGATTGTTTTAATTTATATTTAAGGTACTTACCAATAAAATATTTTCGTAATACGCGCAATGACGCCACAGTTCTCATCGCAATACAAGCAAACCCTAATAGTCTATTTTAATATTTTCTAACAATTGCTACCCCAATAATCCGCCTTTATACATTCTGGAATGCCTTCCGCAAGGATTAATATTCATAAAGGATACTGCGACCCTGTTGATGATATCTTTGCCCGCTATTACAGCTACCTTCAGGAACCTATTTTGTTTTTCAGATTAATTTTCTTGATACCAAGTAATAGGCAGTCGCCGATTTTTTTTTATCGTATGTGTTAATTCTATGTTTGTCATTATTATTACATTAAAATAAGCTCTTTCGCCTATAGTGTTTTTTCTTTCTTTTACACGAACACGTTGCAATCACCCAGGAGCTCCCGGGTTCGAATCCCGGTCGGGTCATGATGAAAAACGAACTTTTTCTGATTGGCATTGGGTCTTGGATGTTTATCTCTGTATCTATGTATTTGTTATACAGTATAGTATCATTGAAAGTATCCCATAACACAAGTTTCGAACTTACTTTGGGCAGGGGGGTCCCACTCCGCAGTTTAGGTACGATTGACCTTGGGACCGGCCCGGCCGGTTAATCTCAAGGCTACTACCACTCGGCTCTCGCTCGTGTCGCTAGCTAGACGCATCGCGCGGACTCGGCCGCAGCGCGTGTCGAGTAACAATGACAAACTATACGAAAACTAGGTACTACTGTTGTGTGCAAGGTTGTTTAAACTTGCTACTATCATTGTTTACTTATACTTAAATACTTACCTACCTTTAGTAATACAGTAGTTTAGTACCTACATATTATTACTATTTATTAAATTAAGTGATACACATGTTATTTTTATCTATTATTTATTAAATAAGTAGATACAATTTATATCGGCGAGTGAGAACACGTCCAAATCTAACGAATGCGCCGCTCGCGCGCCGCGCGCCCATTTCAACTAGGCATGCCGCGCGCGCGCGCGCGCGCAAGATAAGCTCCCCACGCGCGCGGCTCGCGCGCATTACCGACATCCATATACAGTAAGGAAGGCGCAGCAAACAGTTGCAGCAACTGCAACGCGCGCGGCGCGCGAGCTCCGCATTCGCCAGATTTGGACGCACCCTTATGCTCTTGCATCGAAACCGATTTCAATTTAGCGCTATCCAAGGGAATATCTAAATAAGATATTTAGTTATCTTCTTAGATTAAAGAAATAGGCACATACCTAACTGGTAATTAATATTCAGATTAAATTCTTTACTAAAAGAAGACAACCCTAACGACGTCAGAAGAGGTAAGAAATACGCGATAGAATGAGAGGCAACTTCTAGGTGATTATAACTGTAGGTTGAGTGCGCTGTGCGAGCTGAATTGCACCTTATTGTATCGTAGCGAGAGTCCCTATTTCTTTAATTGATTTTGCGGAGTGAATCTTCTGTACGTACTACTATTATCTATTCTGTGCTTTGGGGCTAGCTTAATCTGTGTGATTTGTCCTTATATATTTATTTATTTATTTAATCAACTCTATAAATATGTGTCTTCTAAGTACAGCACTAATATCAGAGGCGCTACCAATTCGTTGCCTGCTACAGGGAATGAGGGTTTTCTGAAATGACACCCACTAGGCGGCAGCACTGCGACGTCAGGTTCAGAAGCCTGTCAAAAGTGTCATAGCGCCTATATATTCGAGTGTCAGATTTTTTGACGTACCTATGTCAGATTTTTTTACGTATGTCAGATTTTTTTGACGTTGACGCTTTTGACAGCGCGGATTATGGATGGGACCTCTTGCCAAACTAGTAGCGTAAATTTTCGTGTAAACCCTCATTGAATAGGAAGAGAAAAAATAAATAGAGAATGGAAAACAAATGAAAGGGTATCCAATTGTCTTGTCAAGAAAGTGAAAAGAATGTCTATGGATGTGCTCGCATTTTAAATCTCAACCCACTAGACACCATAGGCAAGATGCTCATCAGGCTGTCAAATCCCGGAAACCACCATAGGAAATAACCGGATTGCGCGTGTTTATGGAACAATAGCATCTCTGTTCTTTCTGTTCACAGTGCCTAGATTTAATATTCATACTTAACCCTCTATAGGCTAAAGGGTATTTATAATACCGGTATATAAATAACCAGTGACATTATGAAGTTAAAACCACAAGGATGGGCTAACGCTGGGTAAATAGGGCTCGTAAAAATGATATATTGCGCGCATTACTCGACGGACATATGTGCCCCGGCGAATGCGTATTGTTTTTGTGTTACAGCTTATAATATATTACTGCTAAATGCCCGTAGTTAGTGTAAGGGTTAAGATTTTTTTATTATGTTGACTTACAGTAGGTCAGTTATATCACAGATTTTGTGTGGAGTGGAGACACTTAGAGCCACACGGCGTATTTTATACGCGCGGAGAACGCGCGTTTCGTGCTACATTGAGCTCTTTGTATGTTAGACGTCACGATGGAATGATTGCAACGCCGCCTTGGATAACGATACGCGCGTCATCAGCGCGTTTAAAATACGCCGTGTGCTGAGGCTCTTAGCTCTTTTACGCACTAATAAATAATAAGAGACTCTTTATTGCACCAAAACAAAAAAGACATTATAAACAAAGAGAATCAAAGCTCTCTAAGTGTGATAAATAAAATTCTACACGACTCAAACAGCGCCACCTGGTCCCAAAGTAAAATAGGCTTAACCAACTTGTATTTAACATACCAGACAACGGATATATAATCACACAACGCCATCTAGTCCCAAACTAAGCAACTAAGCTTGTACTATGGGTATCATATTTCTGATATATACTTAAATACTTTTTTTTTTGTAAATAAATACTTATTATACATACAAAACACCCAGACCAAGGCAAACAGACATGTTCATGCACACAAATGTTTGCCTTGCGCAGGATTCGAACCCGGCCCTTGAGATAATGTGACCATTGCTAGCCACTCGACCACAGGGCCTCTTATAATATGATTACTTTTATAATAATATTATATTATTACAAATATATACTTATAATATATAGAAAACACCCAGAATTGAGAATAAACACAAATGAGCCCCGAGCGAGAATCGAACGCGCACCCTCTGGTGAAATTCACTACCAACACACCACCGGGCTGTCAATGAAGGTTAATCCGTGGAAAGCCTGAAATAATTAATAACATCCAGAATATATATATACTTCCATTTGAATACATAATTATTTATTTCAATATCAGATCCATTAAATGAGATTTTAATTAGTCGTTCAATTTTCAATTCTGACTCAAATAGAATTTGATTTTAATTAATTAATACTGAAAATGTTCATACATTTTTATATTGTCAGCCGATGCGAAAACTTGCACAAGAATGTTTTAATAAATTTTGAGAATGGCTATGAGACGTGTCAGAATAGACGACGTCAAATTTTGTATTGCAGAGTTATTTTATTTAAAGAGAAATTGACATCTTGTCACTGAGATGATGATGATGATTTAACTTTATACGATTACACAAGAAGAGGAGCGGCGTTCTTATATTTGTGTGAACGACATGAGGTTTCCGGCGACCGGGACCGCCATTAACTGGGACCGCGATAAATGAATAAGAAAATCAATTGTTCAAGTTTTTATTACATATAAATCACCGCGGTCCCAGTGAATGGTGGTCCCGGTCGCCGGAAACCTCCATGAAATCATACAAAACGCGCTTTTTTATAAGTAGGTAAGTTGTTAATGCTTAAAATTTATTAATACATCACAAATCTAATGCTGTCATTTTCTTATTAAAGAGTAAAAGAGAGAAGTAAGATGATTCTAGTACCGGCAAAATACCATCAAGCCCTACACTTGTAGTTTAAAGTAGTGCAGATTTCTTAACTAGACTGTAAGTTTAACACGACGATAAAAGCGACGTCGACCCTAGCCAGCGTTTGGATGGGTTTCGTTATCTCGAGCTTCTCCGTGCTTCGGAGGGCTCGTTAAGCCGTCGGTCCCAGCTGTTGTCGAAAGGTGGCCTTCGGGTGGCTTGTAAACACCGGCCTCTGCCAATCCGCATTGGAGCAGAGTGGCAGAGTACGCTCTAATCACTTTCCATTGAAGGGAGACCCGTATCCCTGTAGTGGGATGATTATGGGTTGATATGATGAAGTTTAAATAAATCAGAAAAGTTGACTTGTACTATTATTCGTTGCGGCCATCGTCCCATATTCTGTTGTAATTGAAATGTTATCGTGGCATCAATTAATTTTTGTTGTAAATACAATGAAATTATGTAAGTTAGTAAATTTATGCGCAAATGCTAAATACCTGCAACAAAATAACCTTCAGTAGGTACCACGTGGTCCACTCTATCATAAAGTCCACCGTAGCGTTACGTCCACAGTATCAAAATACCCACTTTAAAAAGTCCACTTCATCGAAATGTCCCTTTCGGCCGCCATGGCAACTGAGTTTCGCAATCAGTTGTGAAAAAGGAATTTTTATTCTTTCTCGGCAACTAGTTGCTAACAAATCCACAGTATCAAATTGACACTGCATCAAAATACATACTAAAACCATATAATTTCATTTTGAAAATTCAAATTAAATTTTTCAAATGTTCTTATTGTTTATTTTCTGATATTAATTTATTCATTTATTATAAATTTTATAGAACATCAGTTTTTCAGGCCAACAAGGTGAAATTGATCGGTGAATGCGCCCCTGTCCGCGGTGCCGATGTGGGTCCTACCAATATATATTAAGGGCTTTTGGACTCCCCTGCCGCTCACAGGTGGGATGGAATGGAACCAAATTGTTTGGCTAAATGAATAAAAAAAAACTAATCGGTTTATCCAGGGTCTATGAGCAAACAATAACAAGCAATCTATGCCAATTAAAAATCTCCATAATAGGTAGAAATGTTTCATGATATCAACCCATAATCATCCCACTGCAGGGATACGGGTCTCCATTTAATCGAAGGTGATTAGAGCGTCCTCTGCCACGCTGCTTCAATGTGGATTGGCAGAGGCCGGTGTTTTCAAGCCGCCCGAAGGCCACCGACTTGGCTTAACGACTGTTATCTATCGACAACAGCCGGGACCGACGACGGCTTACCGAGCCCTCCGAATCACGGAGAAGCTCGAGCTATGCCGACAATAGTTCTCCGTCGAATTTCTTCGTTTCGGTTCTTGTTTCTTTAAGAAATTACGAGCATAGCTCTCTATCAACCGCCATCTGACTCCCAATCTATAGACCAGCCCGATGATCAGAGTCCATACTCTGGTCTATAGATAGTCTCTGAACTGACATAGTGGGAAGGACGGATGAAGACGTATTGGTAATCAAATTAATTGTGTCACTAATTAGTGGCAGTTTGCATGTTCAAGTAATAAAAACAATTAGATGTTGCAAAAAAATAACTTAATTAATAAAGAAAGTATCGACTGACCTAACAAAGAGTTAACTATGTCAATGTCAATTTTAGCAATGTCAAATTATTAGATTTCTCAATATTTTGTCGTAAACGTCATTATAAAAAGAAATCATGATTATGTCGCCCTTTCACTTCGTTTGTTTCCCGCATTTGGTGTTAGGTATAGATTTAGTATATACTAGCGTACATATAGATCGGCAATGGTTTGATTAAGGCGAGACTAAAAACGAAATACACTAGTGTGCGTGTAATGTACATGTGATATATAATTTTGTGGATTTTCCTATTTGTTTGAGTTACATCCAGGCACTGCACAGGTAACCATATTTAATCACGTCTAATTAACACCAAAACTACACTTAAAAACAATAAATTTTGTAAAAAAAGTGGGATTTGATTTTAATACGACTGACGTCAGGCCGATACAGCCCGTCTATCTCGCTCTATCAAACGCGTATGCTATGATCTATCTCTTTTGCATTGCCAATCTGACGCTAGTATATTTAGGTCACTTTTCAGCTATTATTTCGAATTGAATTAACGAGTGTTTAGAAATAACATTGCACCACGTCTGCATAGACTGCGGTGGAACTCTTTAATTATTAAACTGTGGTACTGGCTACCTACATCGATCTAACAAGCAAGTTATTTATTTTTATTTAAACTTCATTGACCACAATACGCAAAGTACTGATACAATAGGCGCACTGCTATTTGCATTCTCTACCAATCAACCATTGGGAGTGCAGAAATTCACGATTGCGGCATAATTAATATATTTCTAGGCTAGTGTAATAAATTATAATAAAACAATACAATATATACTATGAGGTATACATAGGTAACAAATTAAATACATAATAAACTTACATAAATTCCATTCCAATATTCTTGATTCAAGGTTTCCATTAAAAGTCAATAGTTGTGTCTGAATTAGCTTGTCATACCTTATTGTTGTAACATTATGTTGTGTTTTATCGCATTAAAGTGATTTGTAATCGATTCATGTATTCGTATTTTTATTTTATTTTATTGATTCATATTTAAAATCAGACGATTGTTTGATGTATTTTGTGTCAAATATAATGGTAAGGAATATAAAAAATACTGTAGAGTAGACACATTATGTAAAGAACTAGTAAATACTTGCAACTTCTCTCTCTTCTCTCTCTCTCTTCTCTCGCTTTCCCGTAAGAATTTTGAAAAATCCTTTCTTAGTACACCCCTAGACGAGTCGTAAGGAACCTACATTCCAAATTTGGTATCTTTAGACCCAGCGGTTTGGGCTGTGCTATAGTTAAGTTAGTCAGGACTTTGAACTTTATATATACATATAGATAGTATAAAAATTGTATATATCGTAGGTTTATGATGAAAAATCAGGTTTTTGATCAAAAACTTAGCCATTGGTCAAGATCCACAAGAAGACAAAATCATTGCTTTGTTTTACCATAAACCTGAAAATATCCAGCTTTTTCATCAAAAACCTAGACTGGGTTTTATGATAATACTAATGGCAAAATCCTCGACTGGTTTAGTTTTAAGATGGTCACAACGCGTTGTGGCTGGGCCACGACGCGGAATCGTAAGAAAAATTATAATCACAAAATAGCTCTAACCTAACCCACCAATATTCAGACAGACATTGGAATTTTTCTTAAGGTTCAATCAACGCGTTGTGGCCTATTTTCCGCAACGGCCACATAACGCGTTGTGGTTAGTTTTAAGATGGCTAAAACTAAACCAGTCGAGGATATTTTCAGGTTTATGCCAATACAAAGTAATGATTTTGTCTTCTTACGGATCTTGACCAAAAGCCTAGGTTTTTGATCAAAAACCTAATTTCATCATAAACCTACGACATATACACTATTGTATATATTTTTAATGCAACATTTCACCTAGTTCATTGGCTTTGTGCTGTAGTACCACTCGTCCTATTGTCCCGGTCTCATTAGCGCGCCCGACACCTATTGTTCTGGACATGTTATTACTTGGCCAAGCTATTTCGACTGCATTTTTCATGAATTTACTATATGTTATATATGAACTAACTAGCGCTGCCTGAAAAGAATTAATGAATATATAATAAATTAATGAATATATAGGGACAAATCCACACAGATTGAGCTAGCCCCAAAGTAAGTTCGAGACTTGTGTTACGGGACAGTAACTCAATGATACTATATTTTATAACATATTATTTAGATAAACATCCAAGCCCCAGGCCAATGAAGAAGTGAAGTTGTGTAAGAGAACTTTGATGAAAGAAGTAGAAAGTGGAAGAAAAGAATTTTTGAAGTTTGAGTATTTTTATTAGACGACGTTGTTGAGTATCGATATTATCTGCTATCCTGTCTGTCGCTGCGCTGTAGATGCGTATTTATTGTATAAAATGTAAGTTAAGATAAAAAATGTAATTTTAATGTAAATTACATTGAAAATCTACTGTTAATATTAGCTTTTGTTTACCATATCAAGAATATGTTCAAAAAATAATTAAGTTAATTGGGCTAGCTCGACCGGAGAAGTACCACCCTCTCACAGAATATCGACGTGAAGCAGCAATGTGTTTCGTTCGATGAGTTAGAGATCCGAAAGCCCAACTACTTCCCTATCCCCTCTTTCCCCCTTCTTCTTTCCCTTCCCTTCCTCCTTCCTTTCCTCCAACTTCCTTGGTGGACAACGCATTGGTAGCACCTCTGGTGTTACTGATGTCCATAAGCTGCGGTGACCGCTTTCCATCAGGTGGCCCGCTTGCTTGTTTGTCTACTGTATGACATAAAAAAAATAAAAAAAGTGTAAACATTTTTGACTTTTATTTTAATTTTTTATACCACAATGTTGGCAAGCAAGCATACGGCCCGCCTGATGAAAAAGCATCACCGTAGCCTATAGACGCTTACAATACCGGGGGTATCACTAACGCGTTGCCAACCCTCCCAACCCCCTAAGTGGAGCTCTGGAGACCTTACTCACCGTTGGAACACAACATGGCCGAGACCTATGCTATTTGGCTACGATCTTCGGTAAGGTGGAGGTCTTTCCCCAGACGGGTTGCTCCGATTTGAGCGCATTATCCGCTGTGCCCTACCTCTCATAAAACAACTTTTGCAAGAATGCACCTTCTGAACGCTACTTTTATCATTATCCATCTGCTCTTATCTGCTCGTTGTGTATGTGATTGTGCCCTTAGTTATGAGTATTGATTCTAATCAATTATCAATACCTAACGTTAATAAGCTAATTAATTGTGTACAGTTCTATAATTAGTAATTAACCATTTCATTGCTATCATGCCCATTAAATTAGGACATTGGATGAACACTTGATTGACTAAAATCAGATACACTCGATTAGTAAGGTTATTTTGGTCACAAATGCTTGGTTAATTTGTATACAACACAGTGTAACTTGTGGGCATAACATTTAAAATAAAATGACCAGAAAAAGTGCTTGTGGAGGTCTAGTCTTGTAAATAAATGATTTGAGTTTAAAAGTCTAGGTAGTAGGTAGTAATAGTAGTCAAAACTCACTCGCTATGTCGCTCGTTTCACCATTTGAATAAGCGAAATGGTGCGAGAATAAAATTATGTCATATTTTGGTAGTTTCAGTTTAAAGAATAGACCCATTGATTACAAGTAATACTTGCGTTGAAAACATCCAGACATTAGGACTCCTGCAAACCAATCAGCAAAATGTCATAATGTGTCGCGTGCCAGTAGTATGTTGCTTTGTAAATCACAATAAATAAATAAATCTGAGGTATGTCTTGCCCACAGCGCTGCAGTCGCGCGATCCATTGCAACTTGCAACTAATTTTGAAGACCTTAATGTTCCTCTTCTTTTAAAAGCTTTTATTTAACTTGACCTGTATGTATGTATGAATGTATGTATGTATGTATGTATGTATGTATGTATGTATGTAAGGGTGGAATCTTGGAACGAAAATTTGAACCACTTCCCGAAGACCGATTGAGCTGAAATTTTGCTTAAAACTGTAGATCAGATGACAATACAATATTATGATAACAAAATTACGATACAGCCGTTTGTGTTCCGTTTTTGGTACAAAACCGTTCCGACCAAAAACCTATAGGGTACTTCCGGTTGTCCTAGAATCATGAAATTTGGCAAAAAGCAGGATGATGTAGCACAAGTACAGGAATAAATCTGAAAATCGTAAATTTGTAGTAACTTCTTCTTCTTTAAACAACCAATATAATGTGACCCTACCCTTGGTACATTTTACATTGGTACATGGCTCTTTTTATACCGGTTTTGAATTAAAATGTATTTTATCCATTACTAGCTTTTCCTCGCGGCTTCGCTCGCGTTAATTTTATGACATAGATCTCGTTTGACAACAAAACAACCCATAGCGCGACTTGTGGCGCCATCTGTTGGCCGATAGCATCCCATACAGCGCCCTCTATAGTAGAAAAAATATTTTCCCTTTGGATTGACATACTTTCACGGGTAAAAAGGTAGCCTATGTTGGGCTCTGTACCCATGACAATATATATTTACAAATTTTCATAATGATCAATTGATTAGTCAAGCCGTGAAGGAATAACAAACAAACAAACTCACTTCCTCATTTGTAATATTAGTGTGATAGTATGACTAGTATGATTATGGGAAGGAACCCTCATGCGCGAGTTCTACTTGCCGTTGGTCGGTATTTTATTTTTGATGGGTACATAAACCCGTTTAGTTTGTCGCAGGGTGATTGTAGTAAAATCAGGAAATTATATAGGTATTCAAATTGCTGGTGCTAGTTATAACAAATAAATTCATTAGACTAGTTCCGCCTCTCGACAATAGATGGCACTGCGAAACCTGTCCAGTGATAACTAAAAAGTAAAAATAAATTAAAAGTAAAAAAATATATTTAAAAACAAGCTTTTATTTAATTGCGCTAAAAAGAATAAAATAAACTTTTCTTTTAAAACTTTAACTGTCAACTTATAACGTCATTACACAATTTATATGACATAAAAGCTTGTCGCGGGATTTACCTATAAGAAAACATAATTGAATGCGGAAAGCGGATGATGAAATAGAAAGATATTGTCCGTTACACTTTACGTTTATTAACGTTCAACATCAATTCATAAATACGACACAATACACACAGAAAGTTTAGAAGGAGAAAAGAACAAAGAGATAAATTATAACAATTAAATATTAATATCTATAGGCGATCGCGATAACAACAATTACGCATCGATGCCAAAAACCGACTCTAGGTCGAGCGCGCGGCGGACAGTGACCTACGGCACGTGCAAGCAAAAATGCTGACGCGCAGAATTGGTTTTCCGTATATAAAACAAAAGTCTGCGCGTCCGCTTCAACATACAAAATAAATATAAGTTATTGTATAAAATATTAAACTTAACTTTAAAATATAAATATTAAAATTACAATGATAAAATAAATTAAAAGCAAACAAAAATAATAAATGTAAAAATAATAAAATGTAAATAATAAAGGTACGCCACATCACCCCCCTCCAGAGACCGTCTCAAGGGCGATAATAATCAGGGAAGCGCACGGTACGGCCTGACCGAGTTGTTCGGATATCATTCCTGCCGATTTGAGTAGGAGTGTTCTGTGGTGATGAGTAAAGTGAATTTGGCGATTTTTCTGTTTTGTTCGGTGTGTCATTGTGAGCATCGTGATTGTGTGTCGTGGTGTTGTCATGTAGTATGTATGCGGGTTTCAATCGGTCTACCGATACTGTGACAGTATTTCCACGTAGGTTCAGCTTGAAGACTTTGTCGCCCCTCTCCAACACCTCATATGGTCCTGTATAAGCAGGTGTGAACGACGGGCGGCATGTGTCATCTCGAAGAAAGACATGGCTCGCGGTAGCAAGATCTTTAAACACGAAGACTGATTGTTTACCATGACGTGAAGCTGGTGTCGGCTGTAGATTCTTGGTGAAAGAGCGTATTCGTGCCAAATACTGAGTGATGTCAGTAGTACCCTCTTCTTTCGAGTTGAAGAAATCGCCGGGTAGCCTCAGATTTTCTCCATATACGAGTTCTGCTGATGAGGCGTTAAGATCTTCTTTAAAGGCGCTTCGTATTCCAAGCAGAACAAGAGGAAGAGATTCTACCCAGTTGGTGTTTGAGTGACAAGTGATAGCAGCTTTCAGCTGTCTGTGAAATCTCTCTACTAGACCATTGCAAGCTGGGTGATAAGCAGTCGTCCTCTTGTGCTGGAATCCTATTAGCTCTGCCAGATTCTTGAATAGTGCGGATTCAAATTGTCTACCGCGGTCGGTGACAATGGTGGTAGGGCAACCAAACCTAGAAATCCATCCACTTAATAGGGCTCGTGCCACTGCCTCTGCTGTGATCTCCTGTAGTGGTATTGCTTCAGGCCAACGCGTGAACCTATCGACGGCTGTGAGACAATACCGATATCCCTGTGACAGCGGCAGTGGACCTATAAGGTCTATGTGAATATTCATAAATCTGGACTTTGGCAGTTTGTATGCGCCCAAAGGTGATGAGACATGTCGAGTGACTTTAGCTCGTTGACAGGCCAAACAGGTGCGAGTCCACTCTCGACAATCTTTCTTGACACCCGGCCAGACATATCTCTCTGCGACTAGTTTGGCTGTAGCGTTTGCTCCTGGGTGGCTGAGGGAGTGAAGACTTTCAAATACTTGGCGCCGATGTTGCTTCGGGACATATGGTCGCGTAATACTGCTTCTCTCATCGCAGTACAGTTCAGAGTGACCTCCAGGCAGTTTGATTTTCTTCAAGTGCAGTGAAGAATTCCCTTTCAGTAGTAGCTGCAATTCCGAGTCGGAGTATTGGGACTTCGCCAACTGTTCTAAGTCCACAGGTTGAACGATCTCCTCGACTCGTGAAAGGGTGTCTGCTACTATATTATCCTTCCCGGAAATATGTCTGATGTCGGTGGTGAACTGCGAGATAAAGATGACAAAAACCCTTGCTTCTACCATATGCCTGAAGTACTTAATAGCCTCGTATATCGCCAGTAACTCTTTGTCGTACGGCGAGTACTTCTGCTGCGATGGGCTCAGCTTCCTCGAGAAGAATGCTAGTGGCTGCCAACCTACGTCTTCTTTGAACTGCTGAAGTACTGCTCCAATCGCGACGTCTGAAGCGTCTGTGACTATGGCAAGTTTGGTTTCGCAGTCTGGATGAGCTAATAGAGCAGCTTGACAAAGACCTTCTTTGCAGCGATTGAAAGCTAGGGACTCCTCAGTAGTGAAATTTACTGGATGAGAGCCTTTCACCGATCCTTCCAGCAGAGCGTTAAGTGGTGCTTGGTGCTGTGCAGCTTCAGGTATGAACCTCCTGTAAAAGTTTAACATACCCAAGAATCTGCGTAGCTCGCGTACGTTCTTCGGTGCCGGAAAGCTCTGGATCGCTTCTACCTTGGCAGGGAGTGGTTTGGTACCGTCCGCTGAAATGAGGTAGCCAAGAAAAGTAACCTCAGTGGCTCCAAATACGCACTTTGCGGTATTAATCACCATACCGTAGTCTTGCAATCTAGTAAACAGCTGACGAAGATGGTGCTTATGTTCTGCTTCGTCCCTGGAGAAAATGAGGAAATCATCCAAGTACGCGTAACAGAAATCCAACCCCCTTAACATCTCATCCACGAAGCGCTGAAATGTTTGACCGGCATTACGAAGTCCGAACGTCATGTACGGAAATTCGTAAAGACCGAAGGGAGTCGTGATAGCGGTCTTTGGGATATCCTCAGGGCTAACAGGAATCTGGTGGTAGGCCTTAACTAAATCTATGGTGGAAAAGATTTTGCATCCAGACAGGTTATGTGAAAAGTCATGGATGTGACGAATAGGGTATTTGTCAGGCACCGTTCTGGCGTTTAACATCCTATAATCGCCGCACGGACGCCAACCGTTGTCCTTTTTCGCTACCAGATGAAGGGGCGAAGACCACGCAGACTCGGAAGGTCTGGCTATACCACTTTGGAGCATAGTTTCAAACTCTTCCTTCGCGATCTTCAATTTATCCGGGGCTAGCCTACGTGGAGTACTAGAAACAGGCGGACCCGGTGTAGTACGAATATGATGTACTGTGTTGTGTGTAGGTGTACGGTGTGTACCATGAGGGCGAGTAATGTCGGGGTATTCCCTGAGTATGTCGTGATACACTGACTCACCAACGATACTTTTTACCGAAGAAATGATTTCCGAAGTTCGGACAGGTAAAGCCATGGTCGCGAGCGTAGTAGTGTTGTCGATTAAACGTTGGTTCCTGCAATCAACAACAAGGTTATAATATGACAGAAAGTCAACACCGATTATCGCCTTTGTTACGTTCGCTACTATAAATCGCCAAGTATAGTCACGGCGCAAACCTATGTTTAAAGTTAAATGTACGTAACCATATGTTTCTATTGGCGTACCGTTAGCAGCGCACAATTTATAGCTAGATTTAGCCTGACGATTTCTTAAATAGGTGTGAGGGAATACACAGAGGTCACTACCAGTGTCCACTAAAAACTGCGTCTTCGTCCTGCTGTCTGTCACAAATAAGCGACCGGTACTATGGCAATCGTCGGCCGCCATTAGCGATTGCCCGCTGCATTTCCCGACGGCGAAGAGTAGTCGCAAGGCTTGATGCAATCTTTTGCTTTGCTTCCGAACTTACTATGGTACCAACAGGTGGGGTACCTGGTGTAATTGGAATGCGACCGCGTTCTAGATCTGGATCTGTGTCTATTTGGTGATCGACTGTTCCTTTCACGACACATTCTGTCTAGCCTAGATGTTAAAGCAGCTACTTGTTTCGTAAGTTCGGAAATTTCGCAACTTGTTGACGTACTCACAGTTGTTGATGCTGACGCTACCTGGATGTTTGGCGCAACTACGTCGTGAATCCGATCGGCCAGATCCGCGAGCTCTGCTAAAGACGCCTTTGGCTGCGACGCAATGATGGTCTGCATACCAGCTGGTAGTCGACTCGTCCAAATTGTCCGAACTAAGTCTTCCGGAACACCTGGGCCTGCAAGGTTTTGTAGGTGACGAACGAACTGAGACGGCTTCCTGTCGCCTAACTCCTCGTCGACCAGCAGTTGCTTCACCTCACGCTCCCTGGATACGGAGAGCCGTTTGATGAGTTCGGTCTTCAGCTTCATGTACTTCTCTGTCTCGGGCGGAGCGGTGATGATGTCCTCCACCTCGGCTGCGTACTGCGGTTCCAAGTGCGCTATCGCATGGTAAAAGCAGGTGGAGTCGGCGTTGATACCAGCCAGCATAAACTGTCCTTCGAGCTGCGCGAACCATAGTGCCGGCTTCTTGGGGTAAAAAGGTGGTACTTTTACGCCAACTCGGCATAAATCTGCAGTGGCTGCGTTGTTGCTGCAGCTGCTACCGGAGTCGCCTTTTCCTTTGTTCATTTTCGTGAACGATACGGGGTCACCAATTTAGTGTGTTGGATGCGGATGATGAAATAGAAAGATATTGTCCGTTACACTTTACGTTTATTAACGTTCAACATCAATTCATAAATACGACACAATACACACAGAAAGTTTAGAAGGAGAAAAGAACAAAGAGATAAATTATAACAATTAAATATTAATATCTATAGGCGATCGCGATAACAACAATTACGCATCGATGCCAAAAACCGACTCTAGGTCGAGCGCGCGGCGGACAGTGACCTACGGCACGTGCAAGCAAAAATGCTGACGCGCAGAATTGGTTTTCCGTATATAAAACAAAAGTCTGCGCGTCCGCTTCAACATACAAAATAAATATAAGTTATTGTATAAAATATTAAACTTAACTTTAAAATATAAATATTAAAATTACAATGATAAAATAAATTAAAAGCAAACAAAAATAATAAATGTAAAAATAATAAAATGTAAATAATAAAGGTACGCCACAATGTAATTAGATCTCGCGACTAGCTTTTATGTCATATAAATTGTGTAATGACGTTATAAGTTGACAGTTAAAGTTTTAAAAGAAAAGTTTATTTTATTCTTTTTAGCGCAATTAAATAAAAGCTTGTTTTTAAATATATTTTTTTACTTTTAATTTTTTTCTAACATCAGCGCAGTTCCTAATCAATTGGGATTTACAGGGTCTACCTAAACGTGTGCAAATAAGGTGAATTCGCCGCGAATCCTTACACATGAAGATTATACGGGTCTCCCTTCCATTGAAGGGGACTAGAGCGTACTCTGCCACGCTGCTCCAATGCGGATTGGCAGAGGCCGGTGTATTCAAGCCACCCGAAGGACACCGACTTGCCTTAACGACTGTCATCTATGGACAACAGCCGGGACCGACGGCTTAACGTGCCGAGATAACGAAACCCATCCAAACATTGTAGAATTCATTTCATTCATTTTATTACTTCATCATCAACATTATCTTACCCTGTTCCCATCATTTAGGTTCAGCGCAGTACGCCTTCATTATTTATCACAAATAAATAAAATGGTATCGTTATACAAACCTTCAAATACTCAATTTTATCAGAAATCTAAACGAACTCGTACCGAATACGCTTCAAAATCGAATCATTCTCTAGAATTACCCAGTCGATCCTAATTCGATTACGTTAAAAGTAAGTCAGCTGAAAAATATACCACGATTTTTTCTGATATTTTACCACTGGTTTGGATTGGATGCACTTACATCTATATATATAAAATTCAAAGTCCTGACTGACTGACTTAACTATATATCAACGGACAGCCCAAACCGGTGGGTCTAGAGACTCCAAATTTGGACTGTAGGTTCCTTACGACGTCTAGGGGTGTACTAAGAAAGGATTTTTTAAAATTCCTACGGGAAACCGAGATATACGCAAACGAAGTTGCGAGGGTGTATCAACGCACAGCCAAAACCGCTGCGTCTAGAGATTCCAAATTTGGCACGTAGGTTCCTTACGACGTCTAGGGATGTACTAAGAAAGGATTTTTCAAAATTCCTACGGGAAAGCGAGATATACGCATACGAAATTGCGAGGGGACGCACAGCCCAAACCGCTGGGTCTAGAGATGCCAAATTTGACATGTAGGGTCCTTATAAGGTCCAGACCGACCGGACCGGACCGGACCGGAACGGACCGGACCGGACCGGAACGTATCAGACCTGATCGGTCTGAAAGGAACCGCACCGTACCGGGCCGTGCCGGACCGGATCGAACCGGACCGGACCGTTTTCTTTTTCATCTATATATATAAAATTCAAAGTCCTGACTGACTGACTTAACTATATATCAACGGACAGCCCAAACCGGTGGGTCTAGAGACTCCAAATTTGGACTGTAGGTTCCTTATGACGTCTAGGGGTGTACTAAGAAAGGATTTTTTAAAATTCCTACGGGAAACCGAGATATACGCAAACGAAGTTGCGAGGGTGTATCAACGCACAGCCAAAACCGCTGCGTCTAGAGATTCCAAATTTGGCATGTAGGTTCGTTACGACGTCTAGGGATGTACTAAGAAAGGATTTTTCAAAATTCCCACGGGAAAGCGAGATATACGCAAACGAAGTTGAGAGGAGACGCACAGCCTAAACCGTTGGGTCTAGAGATGCCAAATTTGTCATGTAGGGTCCTTACGACGTCTAGGGATGTACTAAGAAAGGATTTTTCAAAATTCTCACGCGAAAGCGAGATATACGCAAACGAAGTTGAGAGGGGACGCACAGCCTAAACCGCTGGGTCTAGAGATGCCAAATTTGTCATGTAGGGTCCTTATAAGGACCGGACCGATCGGACCGGACCGGACCGGACCGGATCGACCGGACCTGATCGGACCGGATGAAACCGTACCGTACCAGGCCGTGCCGGACCGGAATTTGTTTCTGAAGAAAGATATGCTAATTGTTACTAGGCCACGCGGGCGAAGCCGCGGGCGGAAGCTAGTCTATATATATAAAAGGAGAAGCTGACTGACTGACTGACATATCAACGTAGGGCCTAAACTATAAGGGTTAGAAACTTGAAATTGCACAGGGGTTCCTTTTATAACGTAGGAGAGCACTAAGAAAGGATTTTTCAAAATTCTTACGGGAAAGCGAGATATACGCAAACGAAGTTGCGAGGGATTTAGTAGTTTTAAATAAATGGCAATTAATATAAATAAATATGTAGGGACAATTCATACAGATTGAGCTAGCCCCAAAGTAAGTTCGAAACTTGTGTTATGGGATACTAACTCAACCATATTATATTTTATAACAGATACATACCGATAAACATCCAAGACCCGAGGCCAATCAGAAAAAGTTAGTTTTTCATCATGACCCGACCGGGGATCGAACCCAGGACCACCTGGGTGGCGGTCTGGCGTGGTAACCATTACGCCACGGAGGTCGTCAAATATGTACTTGATAACATTAACTAAATTCCATATACCAAAACTAAAAATAAATAAACTACACAATTCGCACAACACCATCTGGTCCCAAAGCAAGCTAGATTTAACCTACTTGTGTTATGGGTACCAGACAAGGGATATATTTTAAGTATATACTTCTTTATATAGTATTTTCTGTTGCGTCTATCCAACTGAAACTTTTTTTAAATGTTGTCTGGTTGGTACTCTGTAGTGTGAATACAGATTAAAACAGATCCGTGCGACCATTCACAGATAAAAAATAAAAAATTGCATACACTCAGATTGGTAACCACAGTTACCACAAGCAAAATTGAGTTCGCGAGGTTGGTAACTCTAGTCACCAGAAGCAATTTAATGGAGCTTTTTTGCCCGCGACTTCGTCCGCGTGAAGTTCCGGACCCGTTCCCGTGGGAACCACATTGAATTACGGGAAATACTATAGCCTATGTCACTCCCTGATAATGTAGCTTTCTACTGGTGAAAGAATTTTTGAAATCGGTCTAGTAGTTTCGGAGCCTATTCAATTCAAACAAACAAACAATCAAATCTTTCCTCTTTATAATATTAGTATAGATAAAATGAAGTCGCACCGTCGAAGACGAACAGACGGATATGGCAAAACTAGAAGGGTTCGTTGTAGTTTACTACGGAACCCTAAAAAGCACACTTGCTGTCTAACAAAAATACGTTTGTGTTTCAAATTGTAATTTTTTATTGCATATTGAAATCGTGTGCGATATTGTAAGTTAGTTTACTACGCAGACTTTACGGTTTGAACTACAATATTTTCAATAACAACCTATGTATTATACTCGACTTTCCTACTTTGTATTTTATTATTAAGTTTCATGCACGTATAAGAGAAATATTTATGGCAGTGTACAAAGGAGTTGATTAGCTACCCGATGATAAAAAAAATGTAATGGTATGTAACCACCTTCTGGACCCACGACAGGGCAAAATGACGTCACGGCAGACTATGTCCACCGCTAACGTCACCGGTACGTCAGTGGCCGAGATTACGTTAACGTGACGGCGATAGTTTGTCTACCGCGACGATCTCGGTGGTTCAATCAGTGGGGCAATTCACGTAACAAGAACCGATTCTAGTTCGATTCAACGATACTCGCTGTGTCACTCTTACAAAATAGGAATTGAACGGGACAGCGAGTGTCGTTGAATCGAATTAGAATCGGTTCTTGTTACGTGAATTGCCCCACAGCTGTTGTAGTTGTCGTGTGTGGCCGTCATCCCGTCCGGCGTACTTTTCGGCGGACGACGGGATGCCGTGGCTCGGGTAACTCGCATACACACACAGCAAAAGTAAAATATATGTATGTGTCGCTACTTGGGTGCCGTCATGTCGATGTCGGTGACGTGACGGTGACAGTGGCGGTGGGCAAAATGCCTTAGACTAAGATGGAGCAAAGCGTGCAAAAGAACTAAACTAAACATTCAATATAGCTGAATGTAATAATATTAGGGGCTAAGTCCATACAGACGCATCAACGGAACACCCACTACTGCGGGCATTATATGCGACCCTCTATTCATTGGATATTGTTTGATAAGCCCTGACCTTAATAAAAGGATCAGTTTCGTTATTATTGCACACAAAACCAGATAAATCTGGTAAAAACTAGTAAAACTAAATTAAACGTCAACTGAGCGACGCGAGATCTATTGTTCCAGAATTTCACATCGCGGACTCTTTGTTTTGAATTTTTTAATATTAATGTACGAAAAAACATGGGGAAAAAATGAATATTTTTGTTGTTTTTTTAAATGTAACTCCCATGTTGGTCTCTGGAGTTCTGGAGACCTTAATCACCGTAGGAACACAACATGGCCAAGACCAATGCTATTGGGCTACGAACTTACTTGCAATATTAAGAAAACTTTAATAATAATTACGGCCTTGTTCACCTTTTTCATTGGCTCAGTACAATGCCGTACGTATGCCGTATCCCTGCTGTGGGATAATTATGGGTTGATATGATGATGACTGCTACAAATGACAAATTGAAATCTAAATTATGTAATTTTAATAACTCATAAGTGTCAACTGGGTAAGAAAAATTATGAGGATGATGATGAAATAATAAAACAAATATTCTTGGACACACAACGCCAACTAGTCCTAAACTAAGTAACTAAGCTTATACCAAATACTATAGAAGACTAATACGCACAGCTTCGGAAGAATTCGGGCAAGACGCGACACTAGCGCCCCTACGGCATGAGGGCGCCATGAGGTGAACGATTTCAAAACTTTTGTGCGTTTTGTATGCAAAATGTTATAGCGCCCCTAGCGGCATGAGGTGAACGGAGGTTGCCAAGTCATTGTATGAGAAACGTCAAGAGCTGTGCGTATTAGTCTTCTATAGTATTTGCTTATACTATGGGTACTAGATTGCTCATTAAGGTGCTCCTTCACCGGGAGCATTCGCGTGTAATGTAACGCTCAGATTCGAGCATTACAGCAGTGAGGGAGGCGAACGCTCGTCAGTCAGGGAGGTAGTATTGTAATGCAATGCTCAGATTCGAGCATTACAGCAGTGAGGGAGGCGAACGCTCGTCAGTCAGGGAGGTACTATTGTAATGTAATGCTCAAAGTAGAATCTAAAATGTAACATTACACGCGAATGCTCGCGGTGAAGGAGCACCTTTCAGCGAATAATTGACTTCTCGCTTTACGGCAATTGTGTAATTTTTAAAGCGACATTGTATTTGACAGTTGAAATTTATTTATTTACTAGCTTTTCCGCGCGGCTTCGCTCGCGTTAATTTTATGACATAGATCTAGTTTGACAACAAAACCCACGTAGCGACTTGTGGCGCCATCTGTTGGCCGATACAGCGCCCTCTATAGTAGAAAAAATATTTTCCCATTGACATACTTTCACGGGATAAAAAGTAGCCTATGTTGGGCTCTGTACCCCTGACAATATATATACAAATTTTCATAATGATCGGATGATTAGTTAAGCTGTGAAGGAATAACAAACAAACAAACAAACAAACTCACTTTCTCATTTATAATATTAGTTAGGATTTTCAACCAAACTTACAGCCATCTCATTACAGCACATAAAGGTGCTCCTACACCGAAGTTTATAACTGTTCAAAATAGTTTTGTTATGTTTTGACATAACTTTTCGTTGAAGAGTACCTAACTTGATACATTTTAAAGAATATAGTACAAAATATTACAATTTCACCATTTGTAAATAAACTCAACGATTATTATCCTGATAATTTTAATTTGAAAAAACCATTATTCATGTTAAGTCCACAGCCAAAATAATAATTAAGTTAAATCTGACTTTCATTCTGAAATTTAATTTTAAATAATGCTCAGTGATAAGCCAGCATTGTTTACATATGTAGTCATGCAAATTGAGTTGTTAGTGTCGGATTTAACGGTGAAACATTTCGGTGGAAATTAAAATAATAATTAATTTTTTTTGTCGACAAACCCCCAAAAATATGTATTTTTCAAGATTTCGTTCTACCACTTTGTTAGCGTAGCATGTCCAAATATTCCGATTACAGTCTAGTATTAAGCGTCTTTGTTTTGACAATTCACACAGATTGAGCTAGCCCCAAAGTAACTTCGAAGCTTGTGTTATGGGATACTAACTCACGATATTATATTTTATAACAAATACATATTTAGATAAACATCCAAGGTCCGAAGTCAATCAGAAAAAGATCGTTTTTCATCATGACCCGACGTTAGAGCTAGACCGTGGAAGAATGGCTATGGACAAGACGGACATAGCGAAACTATAAAGGCTATAACGCTAACATGTTGTTTGCGGTGCGGGGGGATGACTAACGCTCGCCATGCCTTTTCCCTGCATCCCTGCGTCCCTGTGCTGGTTCTTACAGTTTCTTGTTTACCCCTATAAGGAAACTTAAAAAGAAATATGTACAAAATATTTGATGAATAAAAGGAAAACCGGTCATCTTTCGCCATTTCTTTAACAGGTCATTTTGCTTTGTTTTCAAAATGGTGGTAGTTTATAGACTAGTTTAATATATAACTTAGTACATTATACCATACTAGCAAAACCCGTGCAACTTCGTTTGCGTGCATGTGTTGCTTTCCCGTGTGAATTTCGGAAAATATAATCATACTTACTTATATTATAAAGAAGAAAGTGAGGGTCAGTCAATTCCTTTGTTGACTGTACAACATGAATTTAACTATCACATAATTCTGCCGAATAGCAAAGTTCCGTTCAGGTCTCCAATGTCGGCTCAAATTGGAAGGCCACTCAAATTGGAATTCTTGTGGTTCCAATCAAAGTTAACAAGTTGCCAATACTGTATTCAATTCGGTTTAAACTTTGGTGTAAATCGACACATAAATGCATTTAAATATTAAATACATAAATGACATACACGAATTACAGAACATCATCATATCAACCCATAATCATCCCACTGTAGGGATATGGGTCTCCCTTCAATCGAAGAAGATTGGAGCGTACTTTGCCAGTATTTTTAAGCCGCCTAGCCTGTAGGCCACCAACGATTGTCATCGATCTACAACAGCCTTCAAAGCTCGAGATGACGAAACCCATCCACTGGCCAGGGTCGACGTTATTGTTGGCGTGGCAGCCAGTCAGGTATTTAGTTGGTCTCATTGGCTAGAGAGGTGCCCCCCCCACTTTCCCAAGTGGCGGGACATGCAGTGCATTTTTCTGACTTTAAACAAAAAAGGGAGGCCTACGCCGCTGAGGCGAATACTACATTAGCACAAAACTAAAACGAAGAAAAAGAAAAGAAATACTTAGTTTAAAATATAAGATTAATACTAAAAAATAAAAATTAGTTAAGATGGTAAATTTAAGTCTAATATTAAGTAAGCAACACCGTAGAATTTAGTAGAATAAAGGCTTTTTTATTTTATTTATTTATTTTATTTAAACAAAAAAGGGTGGAGACGTTGTTTAACTTACAATAGACAATACAAATACGTTTATTTCTCCCACAAAAGTAATAATTACAAAGTTTTAAGCCTAGAAAATAAAACAACAGTACTAACTGTAACACACAAAAAAATTAAAAGCAATTTAGTCATTATACAAGTTAAATGTGGGAAACTGGTGCCTAAGTTAGGCGAGGCCTGTATTATAGGTCACCAGACTCCACCCCAAGGAATTTTTCTAATATAATACGAAATCAAAACAAAAACAATAACTTGCATAATATGAAACTTTTATGAAAAATATATTAAAAAATAACTTGCGTGTTCGTTATGGAATACGACACAGCGTGACACAGCGACGCCATCGAACTATGACTAATAAACTATAGATTACTTATACCTAATTATGTAGATTATGTTATAGATACGTATAGCTTTACGTATAGTTTGTTCAACCGTTATTTTTTGCGTGATTTATTACCTTATTAAACGCATTGTTCCGTTGTTATAATAGAGGCGTATCGGAGTCGATGCTCAACCATTAGACCATCAACTGACAGTTTTTGAAGTGAAAACTTCTTTAGCGGCGCTTGGCACTTTTTTAGATGGGTAAAAAATGTTAAACTCGCGTCAGATCCGTAGCCTGATCGAAAAAGCGTAAGACGGATGGAGAGGACTTGATGTTTAAGTTTTCACTTCTGCCGGCACTCCCGGAGTGCAACCCGTCCTTTTTTTATCCTCCGTACTGCAATCTGTTTGTAAAAACATTTAGCAATATGTTAAGTATGTGAGTACAGGCTTGCCAGGTCTACATCCACCGATGTGGCCACATCACTTATCGGAGTAGATCTTGCGGTACTCTCCGTTTGTCGTCGTAAGTAGTAAACTGACAGCTTAGAATCATAAAAGTGAAGTTTAATAAAAACTTGTATCACAATTTGACAAAATATAGAAATCCTTTCAATATGTACTTCTTGCGTCTAATTTCTTTCGGATTAAATTGTGAGTTTTTTTTATTTTTATTTATTTATTTATTTATTACAAAAATCCACAGCCCTTAAGAATTAAACAATAAAGATCTTAAATAGAACACTGATGGCCAATTACGGATTTTCAAAACAACTGTAATGTCTCCCCCGGAACATCAATAAGCTTCATTTCTTATTGCCAATCTGAAGTCGCCGTTGTTGATTCTGGCTACACCTTTAAGGGAGGTAGGGCACAGCGGATAATCCGCTCAAATCGGAGCAGCCCGTGATCCTTGTAGAAGATCGTAGTCAAATAGCATTGGTCTCGGCCATGTTGTGTTCCTACGGTGAGTAAGGTCTCCAGAGCTCCACTTGGGGGGGTTGGGAGGGTTGGCAACGCGCGAGTGATACCCACGGTATTACAAGCATCTATAGGCTACGGTGATGGTTACCATCAGGAGGGCCGTGTGCTTGTACTATAATATTTCGTGGAAAACACGCGAAGATATTCATAATCACTGACATTGACAGTAATTTATTGTTATTTTTTATGTCAAAGCATAAATTGTGTCGAATTTAAAGTGACTATACTAGTCGTCAACACGGCTGACTCGCGCAGACGTAAAACGAAGTTCGAAACTCATACTTATTACTCAGTGCATAACGACAATCGATTTTCAATTGTTTTATAAATCGTGAGCCGAAATTTTGACGCGTACTATTAGCAAATAATACCCACAGCTCTTGACGTTTCTCATACAATGACTTGGCAACCTCCGTTCACCTCATGCCGCTAGGGGCGCTATAACATTTTGCATACAAAAGTTTTGAAATCGTTCACCTCATGCCGCCCTCATGCCGCAGGGGCGCTAGTGTCGCGTCTTGCCCGAATTCTTCCGAAGCTGTGGGTATTACCTCGTCTATAGTATTTGCTATTAGTTATGTACCGACTGTTGTTACGAAATTGATTGTTAATGTTTTATAACTCTACTTAGTTTTTACAAAGTTGCAAATGAAAAATATGTGTTGCTTATTAATATTCTAATATCCGTGTTCTTACGCAAAAATTATGCAGTGTACGCGTAATTTTTTAAGCGTAACCTTATTCCGGGCGTGGTCGATTATTCATAATTTTGAACAATTAACGTTCCAACGAAAAACATCGTATAAAATATTCAACATTAGCTATTGATTTGCAGCGAGACGGAAAAAAAGATAGTGAAAGATAGACTGACAGGCGGTTTCACAAGTACTGAATAGTTTTTTTAAAGTGAAAACTTCTTTAGCGGCGCTTGGCACTTTTTTTAGATGGGTAAAAATGTTAAACTCGCGTCAGATCCGTAGCCTGATCGAAAAAGCGTAAGATTCCCTAACCATTCCAAAATATTCAAAAATGCACAACGTTGATATATATATATATATAGGGACAAATATATAGGGACAATTCATACAGATTGAGCTAGCCCCAAAGTAAGTTCGAAACTTGTGTTATGGGATACTAACTCAACGATATTATATTTTATAACAAATACATATATAGATAAACATCCAAGACCCGAGGCCAATCAGAAAAAGTTCGTTTTTCATCATGACCCGACCGGGGATCGAACCCGGGACCTCCTGGGTGGCGGTCTGGCGTGGTAACCATTACGCCACGGAGGTCGGATGTTTAAGATTTCACTTTTGCCGGCACACCCAGAGTGCAACCCGTCCTTTTTTTGACAGTTTCAGTATGCATTTGACATTTTAATTGGCATAGAGCGTACTCTACCACGCTCCTATGAGGATTTGCAGAGGCTAGTGTTTTGAAGCTGCCTGAAGGTCACCACTTGGCGTGCGCTGTAGTATTAACGACTGTCATCCATCGACAACAGCCGGGACAGCTAAGGTGCTCTCCGTAGCGCGGAGGAGATAACCAAGTCCATCCAAACACTAGCTAGAGTCGACATTGCTTGACTAATTCGTTGATTTAGAATGCTACATACAGCGACGCCATCGAGCTCTTCAGTATTTCCGTTTTTTCGTGATTGTCATACTGAATAACATTTTTTTAATTTTTTTTTATTCTCTTTTATTTAAAAGGTGTTTTGGTCGTAAAGACTATGTCACTCCCATGTATGCTATTTACATGTACTAATTAATGAAATCACAACACAATCATTTACAAAGTACGAGCAGCAATTTACACAGTGCCCTCGCTTCAATAGATAGTGGAGAAGATAGCCATGCGTTATAATAACCAGAATAACATTTAATAAACATAAATTATAATGAACCTTAAACTAAAAACCTTAAAAAATATAATAAAATAACTAAAATATATTATTAAAAGGAGTCCCTTTGGGCAAGGTTCCGAAGATACTGGCAGCGTTCCCCCTTTGATCATGTAATTTTAAAAACAAAGCTGAACGCGCTTACTTTTAATCTATGTACTGCCATTACCGATCATCAATCTGTGCTATTCTGTTTAAAAAATAAATGCTGTAGAGATAATGGACCGGTCAATAAAATAAATAAGAAACTTGACATTGAAAACTTGATATCTGAATGTAAAGAAACTAACTTTGATATATTTTATAATGAAAAGGACTTAAATATAGCTACGGATTATTTCATCGCTACACTTATGCAAATAATTGATAAAAACACTGTTATACGCACAGTATCCAGAAAGAAAAGAACAAATAAACCGTGGATAACAATTGGATTACTGCGGTGCATTCGTACTAGAGATAATATGCATAAAAACTGAAATTAGACCCTGATAATGACATATTAAAAACTTCGTACAAACGTTACAGAAACTTTTGCAATAACTTACTTAAAAAACTCAAACAAAAATATGACAAAGAACAACTATTAATTCATAAAAATAACCCTAAAAACCTCTGGACCACTATTAAAACAATAACAAATACTAATAACATTAAAAAACCTTCTCTTGACCTAATCACACCAGATACAAATCCACAAATTTCAATAAACAACATAAATAAATATTTCTCAAGTATTGGTAATGATCTAGCTGATAAAATTCCTCCGACTATTAGAAACTTTCCTATTAAAAAAGTACCGCCTCTTAACTCCATAGTACTCATACCTACAGACTGTGAAGAAGTGATAACAGTTATCAATAATCTAAAAAGTGATTGCTCACCGGGATGGGACATGATCAGTGCCGTTGCTCTGAAAGCTGTATCTAAAGAAGTTGCCCCAATTCTCGCCAATATAATTAATCGTTGTTTCGGGGAGGGAATATTCCCTAATGCATTAAAAAAAGCAATAGTGCACCCGATTTATAAGGCAGGGGACAGAGACCGCGTCACTAATTACCGACCCATTGCCATATTAAGCACACTTTCGAAAGTGTTTGAACGCATTATAAATTCAAGATTAAATAGCTACCTAAAAAAATATAAGTTACTCTCAGACACGCAGTATGGTTTCAGATCCGGATTTTCAACCGATGATGCAGTTATAGACTATACAAATTTCTTAGTTAATCAAATTGACAGCAAAAAGAAATGTTTGACAATATTTTTAGATCTTACGAAAGCATTTGACACGGTCTCTGTTCCAAAACTTATCGATAAACTTAGTGATATGGGTATTCGAGGCGCACCACTTTCTTTAATATCTGACTACTTAACTAATAGAACCCAATGCACAAAAATTGGTGATTTAATGAGCGATGAATTCCTGTGCAATTGCAATTACGGTGTGCCTCAAGGAAGTATTCTGGGGCCAACATTATTTCTCTGCTATGTTAATGAGCTATGCGATATGAAAATTGAAAATTGTCGAATATCAGCGTATGCGGACGACACAACCTTGACGTTTTTATGCTGACTCTTGGCCAGAACTCATAGCCCTGGCTCAAGCAGGGTTTACGAAGGTCTGTCACTGGCTAATGTCCAATTCTCTCACACTGAATGAAGGGAAAACCAACTTTATAACCTTCAAAATTACAAACCCCACTGATATAAGTTCTTCACAATCTATTATAGCTCACAAATGCAACTTCCCCCCAAATCCAAATTGCTCCTGCTCCACGATCAAACCTTTACAATCTACGAAATATTTGGGAATTATTATTGATAACAATTTAACATTTGAAAAACACATCCACGCGGTATCCCGGAGAGTACGTAAACTTTGTTACTTTTGTAAACAGCTTCGCAATGTTGCTGATAGAAAAACCATGAAAATGATATATGAAGCAATGGTACAATCAATCACTAGCTACTGTATCACCACGTGGGGTGGTGCCGCTAAATCTAATCTGATAGTATTGGAAAGAGCTCAGAGGATGATTTTGAAAGTAAGCTTTTCCAAACCTCGGTTATTTCCAACTATCGAACTTTATAAAATCGCGGAGGTACTTACAGTTCGACAAACTTATGTTTTGTTAACTGTTATGCGTAAGCACACAAACTTGTCTATGGACAAAGTAAAAAATATGGCGGGTACTAGACGACATTATGCGGTATGTGAGCCAGTTGCTGTCAATACCACTTTCGCAAAACGATTTTATATTTCCCGCGGTGGGTTTCTTTACAATAAAATCAATAAACAACTAAGTATAGTAAACTGTTGCAAACGAGAATGTAAAAATAAATTATCGAAATGGCTACACAGTCTCAATTATGATGACACAGAAAAATTACTAGAAATAATAGTCTAATGAAATGATAAAACCGAAAGTAATATCTATAGTAAATATTTATGTAGATATAATATATATTTTTATGTAATAACACTCACGCGCACACAAACACACACACACACACACACACACTAATTGACATACACTCACATACACGAGTACACTACACACACTCATCCATACAAACGCACACTAGCAGCGTCTGCAACAAAATCACGTGTCTAGCGGTAACGTTGACAGACGCATCTTTTCTCCAAGTAGGTATACCTTTATTTGCAATTACTATTCTATGCAGGGGAACCTGGTGTCCTAAGATACAGGCTTCGGCTTAGTTTAGGCTCCAGGTCTCCCACAAATTGCATTTTTTCCTGTAAAACTGTAACTTACATTTAAGATTTATTTATACTTAATGTGTAATTTGTGGAGACGAATAAATACATTTTTATTTATTTTATTTTTTATTTGAATAGCTAGACTAATTCTTTGTCCGAGGTAGCTGCCAGCTCTTCGGTCTCCTGTGATGTCGACTAACCTTTTTGCAATTTCCTTAAAAAGCCTTATAGCACTAGGACCCCACGGACCAAGGGTTTCGACACCGATAACATTATCATTATCAACCCATAATCACCCCACTACAGGGATACGGGTCTCCCTTCAATCGAAGGGGATTAGAGCGTACTCTGCCACGCTGCTCCAATGCGGATTGGCAGATGCCGGTGTTTTCAAGCCGCCTGAAGACCACCGACTTGGCTTAACGACTGTCATCTACCGATAACAGCCGGGACCGACGGCTTAACGTGCCCTCCGAAGCACGGAGAAGCTCGAGATAACGAAACCCATCCAAACACTGGCTAGGGTCGACGTCGCTTGACTTGCGTGTTCATATTAGACTGCGACACCCACACAGCGATGCCATCGAAAGTAAAATTGGCAATTTATTAAAGTTCACTTGTATTTATATTAATTGTATTAACAATGTCGTGTAAATTGGATTTTATATATTTCATGTAATATAAATTGTTGATAAATTCAGGAATGTCATTATATCCGACAAATTGTCTGGATGTAATTATTGGAATTTTCATCAGGTTGACAAAGTGAAACATTATTTAAATTTTTATGAATTTCAAAAATGTAATTTTTGAAATAAAAGTTGGAAGGAGCACCCGACCGGATTTGGAGATTACGCGGAGTTCCCTTACATACACGCAGACGAAGTTTCGCTGGTATACTATACTAATATTATAATTGAGAAAGTGAGTTTGTTTGTTTTCCTTCACGGCTTGACTAATCAGCTTATCATTATGAAAATTTGTATTATATTTTGTCAGGGATACAGAGCCCAACATAGGCTACTATTTATCCTGTGAAAGTATGTGATTCCAATGGGAAAATATTTTTTCTACTATAGAGGGCGCTGTATGTGATGCTATCGGCCAACAGATGGCGCCACAAGTCGCACTATGGGTTGTTTTGTAGTCAAACGAGATCTATGTCATAAAAGCTAGTTAGTCTATATTATACGGTTCAATCAACGCGTTGTGAGCTATTTTTTCGCTCGCTGAGCGTTTTCGGTCTTTGAGCGTAACCTATATAAAATGCTTCGTCCGGACTGAGAATCAACGCACAGCCTAAATCGTAGAGACTGAAACTGGAGGGCATGTTCTTTGTATGACGTAGGCATCCGATAAGAAAGGATTTTTCAAATTTCCTACCCAGTTACCCTAGTTACATATAAAATTCTTTGTCCTGAATGACTGACTGACTGACTGACTGAGCCACGCACAGCTTCTTTGACGTAGGCATCCCATAAGAAAGAATTTCACGGAATTCCCACAGGCAAACGAATTTACACAGGTTTAGCTAGTGAATAATAGAATAATCTTTCCGGGTGTTTCACTTGCTGAATAAAACTCACCTCATTTATTTATTTTCCGAAAACATATAAATTTACAGACAGTGCATCCAAAACATTTATATGCTAATCAGCCGTTGTAATTAAACATAAAACTATCGGCTAATTAATTAAATAAGTAAACAAACTATTCATGCCGTTATCATAAAATGCATTTGTGATTTAATATGATAAAAGTTTATGTGATTTCCCTTCTATGCGAAACGTAAATTCATTATATGCAAGCTCCAAAATTCTGAACCCTTTCACTTATATACCTACACTATATAAAATGGACTGTATTTTACCTGCGACAGCAATATCTGATATTTAAATAAATCATTTAACTAGCCACGACTATCTAAACCGTGAACACCAAAGTTTATGACTATATCTAATTTAATTGACTTGTATTAAAAATATAAAGATCTAAACTTAGATCTAAGGTTATTCTAAGGTAAATATATTATCTAATAATAATCGATTACCAAAAGTCCTTCCACACCAGATTTATTTAAATAAACTAAAAATATAAATGAGAGAGCAGAAAAAAATGTTTTAATTTTACTGAAATTGTTAAATCTATTATAAAGTTGTGTTAGTTACACCATTTTTAACTCAAGAACGGCTGAAGCGATTTGGCTGAAAATTGGTGGAGAGGTAGCTAAGAACCAGGAGAAGGACATAGGCTAGGGTAGGATAGGGTAGGGTAGTGCCTCTAAGGTCAGCTAGTAATCTATATATATATAAAATTCTAGTCATGACTGATTTAACTAGGTATATATCAACGCACTGCCCAAACCGCTGGGTCTAGAGAATCCAAATTTGGAATGTAGGTTCCTTAGGACGTCTAGGGGTGCACTATGAAAGGATTTTTCAAAATTCCCACGGGGAAGCCAGATTTATGCAAACGAAGTTGCGAGTATTTTACTAATGTTATATAATATCGGTGTGGGAGTACCTTAATATAAAACGCGTGTCAATCCAAATAACCTCTAGTTAATTCGATGCGGAACTAAAAACTAAATAAAATCGACGACATAACAGGTTAACAGCCAGTGAACAATTCTAATTGTGTTTCACATCTGACGTCCGTGCGGAAACACTATGCAGCGCTAGAACGTTCACTTTCCGCGCATTTTGCCATCAGACCTTAACCGTACCAGACTCTTAACAGGCCATTAAGAACTTAACAGTCTAACAAAAATATGTGCGCGTGATTCAGTGTTACAGTGACTGTGAAGTGTTAAAATGTCGTCCAGTTGGCTATCGCCAGACATAACAGAGGCTTGTGCAAATCAAAACGCCCCGTTGACGCAATGCAGCCAAACGGGATTCATGTATTTAGCGTTGCTATCACAATTTTTCGGTAACTCCATTGACAATATATCATATCCTAAATCGAATCCTTATACACCTATAGGACAATCATATCCACCGTATGATGCAGGACCTCAGTTCAATCAGAATCCTGGTATAAATTCTCAGTTCAATCAATTCCCATATCAGCAATCTCAAGTAAATTATCCGTTTGGTACCGGATTTGGTCCTTTTGACTCATTCAAAGAACCAGTTAAAGGTTATAAGACGAAAACACAAAGTTTTGGTCCGAAAGGTAGTCATGGCGTTTCTGAAACATCATTCAGTATAAACCATCCGAAAGTGAATAGTTTTGATGTTTCTAAATTTGATGATAGTCCTCCAATTTTGGACTATAATCATATAAGTAGGAAGGGTTTTTTTGACTCTGATACAGACGAATCTAAAACTGTGAAAGTAACTGCTGAAAAGGACAAAGGAGTTGAAAAGAAGAAATCAAGGAAGAAGAGGAATGCTCCAGAGGAATTTGATTTTATTGTAGTGGGAGCAGGATCTGCGGGCTGTGTTGTTGCTAGTAGATTATCCGAAGTTAAGAAGTGGAGGGTGAGTTTAGCTTTCTGTTTTTGACTTTGATCAACTTTTTTGAAGTGAAAACTTCTTTAGCGGCGCTTGGCACATTTTTTAGATGGGTAAAAAATGTTAAACTCGCGTCAGAACCGTAGCCTGATCGAAAAAGCGTAAGATTCCCTAACCATTCCAAAATATTAAAAAATTCACAACGTTGATGTTTAAGTTTTCACTTCTGCCAGCACTCCCGGAGTGCAACCCGTCCTTTTTTATTTATTATCTTCTCACAAAACAAACAAATTGTTTGTCCCGTGCGGGGGATTAATACCCTCAGTAGCCGGAAGCAGAGTAACTACCATCTACGCTACCAGGATGCAGGCTTCATATTATAGCATGGCCTATTAACTTGTTTCTATTACCATTTACTTGCAAAGCGATTATATTTTTTTAACCAGCTACACAATATGCTTCAAGGAGATAATAATGTCTAAGTATACAAATATAATTAACATGGTAAAGAAAAAATAATAGAAAACTGTTTATTTTTCCTGTAAGGCAGCGTTCTCTGTAAGATATTTTTAATGATGGATGAAACTGAAAACATTTCCTAGTTAAGTCGTTTTGTCGGTTAAAAACCTAACTTAGATATTTTGAAGTAAACTATTGTTAAAATTCAGCTGTATACTGTTACATAGTATCGAAAGTAAATGTTGTCATAATACTTTTTTTGAAACTCAATTTATAGTTCGTACATCTTACATTAGTAAAGTTTTGAAGGTAACTAATACAAAGAGATGTCTAGATGTGTTCTGCATTATGAATTCTTATTTGAATTTTGAATGAAAATTTTACCACGTCATTTTTATACGAAGTATTAATTGCTGTCCTGTCATTGCGCTGATGTTACTGCCCCACCCTCCAAAACGTAATGTAAATCGATTTTGTTTGCGAATCTTTCCGGAGTATCGAGATGACGTCAAAAGATCGCTTGATCAATATGAAATGCATCCCCATACAAATTGAACACTTCCGTCAAATTTATCTTCTTCCATAAACTCACAGAAAAGAGCAACGACCTTTAGAGTTTTTGTTTTATGAAAAAAATAAAGTTCCATACATAACTACCTTTATAAGAAAATTTTTCATAACAATGTATTTTTCTCATACCATATAACCTCTCACTTTTCTTGGATACTTAAAAACTGCGTTACAATGGCTCGTATTTCATGCGAATTAGGTTTGATATGATCGTGAGAATCAATTCTTAGATTTTATGTGCAGGCATTGAAAAGAAATATTACCTACCTTTCAGTCTTTTTCTTCTCAAACCAACCTTCGTTTAATAAAAACAGATGAGTTTAAAGAGCGCTGACCCTATATTTTAGACTTGCTAATTGTCTTCTATTTAGATGTAAAATGCACGATCCAAAAATTTGGACAGCTTATTAGTTTTTTGGTCTGACGACTTTAAGAATTCAAGATTGACAAGTAAAGTGCCGAAAATTTATCTGTGCCGATGGCGGGGCCGAGAGCGAGCAAAGCTATTGAAGGTAACTGTCAAGATATTCAAGGCGTATTCAATTAGCTTATAGTTTTGGCCTCCAGCACCTCCAGCACAGATAAGTTTGTGGACTTTGTGGCAGTGTGGAATGATGAAAGCCATATAGATGTTGGGCGCGGCTGGTTCTTACTGGCCGGCGAGACCTTTTGTTTTTTTTTAATACTTTTTTTATCACTCTTATAATTCTCTTGTGTCAATAATTTTCTCCTATTACACGAATTACACCATATTTTACAACGAAATATGTTTTTATTATGTAAAATAAGAACAATGGTCCATTACAATTTACAATAGGAAAACATGTATTTAATTTTTTGTTCTTTTGCGTTCAACCCAAAATAAAAATAATAACAAAAAAATTCATGAAAATATCTTGGATTTCTCCGAAGTAACGCCTGAATCATTATGAACCCTTCACCTCTTGTGTCTCCTGTTTAGCCAGAATTGACAATGGTCATTGGCTTCAATTGACAATAAGCAGTAAGGTTGATTGATTCTGGGAGACACTGCAATTGTCTTGAAACTCAGAATCAGTTAGAAATATATTAAGAGAAGGAGTATATCGGCTAAATTGATTCCAGTAACTCATCATATATCTTGATGCAGTAACTCGCGTAAATCCATATTAGGAGGGGTTTTTTATAATAATACATAACAACCGAAAATTCCGTCTGGAAATTTGTAAAACGTCATAATAATAACATAGAAACCATTAAGCGGTTAAACGTTTTTTCCATCACGCTCCAATTAGTAAAATAGTCACGGTTAATTGCTACAATTCATTATTATGTATTATATTGCGAATTGTTAATTAAAAATCGTTTAATATGTTGCCATGTGCTCTTAATTAATTGTTATTTACTAGCATGCAATCGTTGTGTGAATGATGTTCACACAACATCGATTGCAACGATACATGTAAACATATTTTTACTGCGCTACGAATTTTTTTTTTATCGTTAAGTAAGTATCAAAATATTGTTTATTTTTATTCTATGAGAATTTGAGAATATATAGTACACTAGCTATTATCTGGCTCCGCCCGCGTGGTCAAGGGAAAATGTCAATATTTTTCCCATGGGAATCTCTTTATCCTGTGGGAAAAGAAGTAGCCTTATGTCACTCTACAACTTTAAATCATGTCTGTTAAAAAAATCATGTCGGTACTTAGGTTCATTTCGACGTGAAAGAAGAACAAAAATATAATTAACTTTTCCCGTGGGAAAATATGTTTATCCGGGATAAAAAGTAGCTTATGTCACTCTCCAGACCTTAAACTATCCCCAATAAAAAATATCAATCCGTTCATTACTTTCGACGTGAAGGGAGAACAAACAAACACACTTTCACATCTATACATATAATAAAACAGTAGACCCTGATATATCTGTACATTGGACATATTTGGCAAAAATGGAGAGGGTTAGAGTAAGGTAATAAAAGCAAAAAAAAATTTTTGGATTTTTTTGTCTGTCTGTCTGTCTGTTTGAACGCGCACATCTTCTAAGTTACTGAAGGGATTTTAATGCTGTTTCCACCGGAAGATAGAGCTCGGGATGGAGCAGAATATAGGCTTTGTTTCATTTAAATCGCATGTCAGGAAAAGGAGTTATCCTTATTTTAACATTTCACGCGGACGAAGTCGCGGGTAACAGCTCGTATATAATATTAGTATGTAATCACTCTATAATATATTACAAAAAAACGCATCAAAATCCATAGCGTAGTTTTAAATATCTAAGTATTCATAGGGAGGGACAGACAGACAGAGAACGGGAATCTACTTTTTTTTTTTTAGCCCCAAAGTAAGTTCGAAACTTGTGTTAAGGGATACTAACTTAACGATATTGTAGCGGGAGCGATGGCGATGTGCTCGACCGCCACAAAGGGAAGATCTTCCGGCCAGGCTGGGTGTTATGCCTGGGGAACCGCGGCTCCGACAATGTATGTGTCGGAGGTTGTATATATATCTCCATATCGTAGAAACTTCGATAGCGCGATTCAGGATTTCTAAGTGTCGTCGTATATGACGTCATGTGTTCGCATTGTGAACTTTTTCTTCACTCTGTAGTTCTTCTGTATGGCGATAGGTGTCGCCACAGTACTCCCCTCCAGGATCGAAGGTCCGATGAGATGATGATCAGCAGTCTGTGCTTCTCGTTAGCTTGCCCAGTGAGTCGGGCTTGAGTGTGCGTGCTCCAAGTGTCCCAGTGAGTCGGGCGTGAGCGTGCGAGCTTGATGTATCCCAGTGAATCGGGATGAGTGATGTCCCAGTGAGTCGGGATGATGCATGTCCCAGTGAGTCGGGATGCAGAATATCCAAGTGAGTCTGGATGAGGAATATCCCAGTGAGTCGGGATGAGGGTTATCCCAGTGAGTCGGGATAAGGGGCGCAGGAACAGGTAGCTCGGTGAGTCGGCTGCGATGAACCTGATTTTCCCCGTAGCTGGAGTGCTGTGAGACTGCTGATGATGAGGCTTCAAGTTGAGGAGTGAAGAATGTGATGACGTCAGAGCTGATGAGGAGATATGATGAAGAAGGCTGCTTCCAATCACGTCGGGATCACCACTGTAGCGGGAGCGATGGCGATGTGCTCGACCGCCACAAAGGGAAGATCTTCCGGCCAGGCTGGGTGTTATGCCTGGGGAACCGCGGCTCCGACAATGTATGTGTCGGAGGTTGTATATATATCTCCATATCGTAGAAACTTCGATAGCGCGATTCAGGATTTCTAAGTGTCGTCGTATATGACGTCATGTGTTCGCATTGTGAACTTTTTCTTCACTCTGTAGTTCTTCTGTATGGCGATAGGTGTCGCCACAATATTAAATTTTATAACAAATACATACATAGATAAACATCCAAGACACGAGGCCAATCAGAAAAAGTTCGTTTTTCATCATGACCCGACCGGGGATCGAACCCGGAACCTCCTGGGTGGCAGTCTTGCTAACCTACTTCATTTTATATGTACTATGTAAAGATTGTAGAACCATCATTCAAACACGTCTACTGCATTCCTGTCACATGGCGGTTTTAGATTTCCGCCGTCGGAATCGTACAAATGTCATGGACTTGCATTCCACTCATCTGCATCTGCAAGCAAAGTGTAGCAAATACGGAACCTTAACTGTGTAGACACCCACTTGCCCACAGAACCCTAGACTGTGACACGACACTTACGCACCACGACACTTAGACACCCACTTGCCCAGTTTTTCATATGCTCGATGTTATTATTACGTCGATGTTACGAATGGTTACGATTTATTAACTTTAACAATCGTAAAAAAAATTATGTTTGTTTTAAAAATAATATTAAAACATGTTGTATTTTTATTGATTTACGTCTTTATACTTTATTTCCTAGAAATGTGTTTGCATAACTTTATTAACGCATTTCATAATCAAACTGTTTTATCTAGGAATGGTCTATGATTTCTACGTTTCAATTAATTTATTACTAATCTGTAATAGTGGTATCTACATTTTAAGGGTCTATGCATACATTTTTATAAAACCTGACAATAGTGTTAGGCATGGTAGGTGTTTATTCAACCAATAATATGAAAGAGGTGACCAGGGTAGAGAGCCCAGAACAAAGATTTTTATGCTAATGATGTAAACATAGTTATGAAACTTTAAAATTACATAGTACAGTCGATATTGGACTTTGTATCATTCTTAAGTTCTATGTCATAAGCATGGACCTAAAAAAAAAAGGCGGACACCATCACTGAAACTAAAAAGTGAAGCACCCATAGTAAGCCACCTCGCGTATACGTATGAACCGGCCGGTTTACTAAGGTGTGAATGTGTGCGTGCCGGTCAGCCACTTCACACTCACACATAGTTACGCCGCCGCCATTAGGGTGCTTCAATTCTTTCTTAGCAAGATTCCGTCCGCCTTTTTTTCTAGGTCCATGGTCATAAGAGCCAAAATTTAACACAACGTGCTCCTGACTATAAAATATGAATATAATTTCGTTGAGTTAGTATCCCATAACACAAGTTTCGAACTTACTTTGGGGCTAGCTCAATCTGTATGAATTGTCCTTATATATTTATTTTATTTTATTTATTGATAAATAAAAATCCGCGTAAATATTTTCATGCAATATTTAGAAATCTTGAATCATTTATATACGGCCCTGCTTATCTCTTTCATTGGCTGACTGACTTAAGAGAGGTAGGGCACAGCGAGTTATCCGCTCAAATCGGAGCAACCCCTCTGGAAAGGACCTCCGCCTTACAGAAGATCGTAGGAAAATAGCATTGGTCTCGGCCACGTTGTGTTCCTACGGTGAGTAAGCTCTCCAGAGCTCCACTCGGAGATTGGGAGGGTGGGCAACGCGCGAGTGATACCCCAGCATTGCAAGCGTCGATGGGCTACGGTGATGCTTACCATCAGGTGGGCCGTATGCTTGTTTGCCAACTTTGTGGCATAAAAAAAACAGCTTTGCCCAGTTTGGCACTAGATGGCGTTGTGTGATTCGCCCAAAAATATTTATTTATTTAATTGGTGAAACGCGCGTTGCGTCACAGTCCTTAAGTCACAATTAAGCAATAAAATACTTTAGGCTACCTAGGAACAGACAATAAGTCATTGAGTTAGCGTTTCGAAACAAATACTAGACTTTATTGTGTGATTGAGAAACGGTATTGTTATAATCGACGCGGGTTCAATAAATAAACCAATTTACAAATTCTCATAGAGCTAACAGGTATCGAGTTAAGTAACACTTCCTTGTTTAGTTAGATAAAATATGCTTTATTTTCAACTAGTGGAACCTGCGCAACTTCGTTTGCGTGCATTTATTTATGCACAGTGGCGCCATCTAAATCAGAATTTTGATGAAATCCTACGGGAATCGCGTACTTTTCTGGATAAAAAGTACCCTATGTGTAACTAACCAAATATCATAAATATTGACTCAGCCATTTGAGTGTGAAGAAGTAACAAATATACACATAACTTTCGGCTTTATAATATTAGTAGGATACACACAGTAAGACACAGTATACATAGACAGGCTTACAGAACAATGTAATTGCAACAAGGCGGCCTTATTGCTCAAGCAATCTTATTTGTGTTAGGGTTGTCGACAAGTGTCAACGGCTACAGGCTACAGTTGTATGTGCTGTCAACCAGCCACCAACCTCACACGCTAGAACCAAAATGGTCGCGTACTGCGCGGTTTCAGTGGAGTTTCCTCCCGCGAACGCTGAAGTTATGGAATGAGATCCCCCCCGAGGTATTTTCTTTTACACTATATTATTCGCGTCAAGCCGTCAAACAGTTTCATAAAAGTGGCCAGCGACTTATAACAAACTCTTTGCTCATAAATACACGAATATTGTCGAGGTCCATTCTGCGCACTATAGATCCGACGAATTATTTACACCTCTTATGATTTTCTATTCAAATATTGCAACTGACTAAAACAACATATTGTATATCAAATGATTGACATGATGTGTTGTGAGGTTATTAAACCCATGTCATTCTATCCGTGTATTTATTTACTACCCATGGAAACTTTTAATTGGCTCTCTTGTATTTACAGTATTTTATAAAGTAAAGTTTGGTTTTTCTTCAATAAAAATAAATAAATCTGTAAACATACATTCGTAGGTCATTAAGAGTAATTATAAATGGGAGAACAAAAAAAAACATTTTCATTTTTTTTTATCAAAGCCTTTTTTGACCAAGTGCATGCATAAAAAATAATATATAATTTTAATTCATGAATGCTAAGGTACATAGAATTTTATGTGTGACTAGCTTTTTTGCCCGCGACTTCGTCCGCGTGAAGTTCCGGACCCGTTCCCGTGGGAACCATATTGAATTTCGGGAAAAGCTATAGCCTATGTCACTCCCTGATAATGTAGCTTTCACTGGTGAAAGAATTTTTGAAATCGGTCCAGTAGTTTCGGAGCTTATTCAATTCAAACAAACAATCAAATCTTTCCTCTTTATAATATTAGTATAAAGTATAGATAGGTTTGTGAAAATAAATAATTTAAATATACAAGAAAATGTCATGTATTTTTGATGTTAAAAAAACAAAAATATAATGAAAATCTAAATGGTGTGGTGTCTTAATAATATTGGCCTTTCTCGTTCATACAATATAAAAACTTTGCATGATACGTGATCATGAATAAATTTTATTGTTCCGAATGCGTGACTTACACATTTATACATAATCACCTTCTTTACGCACGTGTGCTGTAAGTAGGTACTTATTATTACGTCCTTATGTAGTAAAAGGCATTCATTTTAGTAGGAGACATTGAAATAGTGATAAAGCCTGGCAACTATGTGAAAATTTTACTTTTTTTTAAAATTAAAACAAAACATGCATACATACATAATATCAAATATGATGTTGCCAAACTATTACTAGTTTATTGGTTCTATTAACGCTAACGCGGCTCGAAAGTCATTTTTTTATACCACAAAGGTGGCAAACAAGCATACGGCCGGCCTGATGATAAGCCCTCACAGCAGCCTATAGACGCTTGCAATACCGGGGGTATCACTCACGCGTTGCCAACCCTCCCAACTTTGGGGGGCGAGGGAAAGTAGAGCTCTGGAGACCTTACTCACCGTAGGAACACAACATGGCCGAGAACAATGCTATTTGGCTACGATCTTCTGTAAGGTGGAGGTCCTTCCCCTGATGGGCAGCTACGATTTGAGTGGATTATCCGCTGTGCCCTACCTCTCTCATTAGCAAACTTATAGCAAAACTTATAATCTACATTTTTACCCAAGAACTATGAACTGGTAGTGGTGGTAAATGCCTTGACCGGGGCAGTACCACCCTCTCACGGAATATCGACGTGAAATAGCGGTGATGTGCCTCTGTCTCTTCGTATAATAAAAAAGGCGAAAGCCTAATAACCCTCCTGCTTTGTTCTCCTTTTTTCACTTCACCCGTACTTCCTTTTTCATTCCTTCGTAGGTGGACAATTCACCCAGGATCGTGTACCCGTGGATGACCATGGATAGCGATGATTGCTTACCATCAGATCCGTTAGATCGTTTGTCCTTCTCTGTCAAAATAAAATGTAAAGTCAAGGCAGACAGAGACAGATTATGAAACAGAAAGTGACTCAATTGTTACGCGTTTGTGGCGCAATTGGCGCAAATAATACTTGAACTTGCAACTTCTTGATTCATTTCACGATGTAACTGCCACAATTATGACAGTTGAATCAAATAAAATAAAGTTCATTGACAAGTGAGGTCACCGTACGCAATTTAAACTGCCACTAACTTATCTGTGCCGATGGCGGGGGCGCTAGTATCAAAGCTATTGAAGGTAATTGTCAAGGTATACAAGGCGTATTTATTAGTTCCAGTTTTTGCCACCGGAACAGATAAATTTGTGTCACTCTAATTGAGATTTTTACTGAGATAGTTTTAACTAACCTTGTGCGGTAAATGTTTCAAAATTAGTTCCTTGGGCAGCAGTGGGTCAATACGCATGACCGCGTAGTACCCACGGTCGGGTAATGTGAACTTGTCACACTATTAGGCCCGATTCACACGCCACGCATTTTTACGTGCGAGCGTCGCGTAAGCATCGCGTAAAAACCGAACCCAATCGCATATAAAAATAATTAAAGTTACATTAAAGCCACTACAAAGAGTTCGGTTTTTACGCGATGCTTAGGCGATGCTTACGCGACACTCGCACGTAAAAATTTGCGCCATATGAACGCGCCCTTATGTAGCAGCACTACAGCATACATCCTTGTCACTAATTGTAAACCTAGGAAGGACTACAACACCTTTAGACCTGTCAAAATTAGTTTAGTCTAGTTAAATGTACAAGAATTAGCTCTAGTACCGCAGTAAAATTTTTAATCGAGGGACATGCCTTTTTTTGGTTAAAGTCAGAAAAATGCATTAGTTACTGCATGTCCCGCGCCACTTGGGGAAGCGACGGGGGTCTGTCGGGCTCACCTCTCTAGCCAATGAGGGATACCGACTAAAAACCTGACTGTTTGCCACCTTCTCCGCCTTCACAGTGGCGGGGTCGCGGGAACTGGTGATACTTCCGCAACCCCGCTGGCGGCGGGTGTCCATGCGAGGGACATACCTAGTGATGGGACACTTCGGTTTCTTTCGGATTTTATAAGAACTAGGATGCGATTGAGTAATTATATTATTTAACAATAATAATCTTACATGCATCACATGCATGCAATTACGTAACGCGCTAATCGCTGGCGAAATTGCCTGTAAAATGACTGACTGAACCTGACTTTAAAAAAATATATGTATGCCGAATTAAGTGTTGAATTAATACCTAATCCCCGATTTTTTTATATTTTAATCATTAAGATACAAAACGAAGGATTAGGGTTAATCAGTAATTAATTACAGTACCCTTTTTGTGTGTTAGACAAGGTTAATCTTGCTCCCAATCAGACCAGAACAATTTCTCAATTGTGCCTCGAGGACGACCTCTCCGATGACCGTTGAACTATTATTATTTAAATGATGCACAAAGACGAAGTTCTTCTTGACAGCGTGGAGCGTTAATAGTGATTTGCCTTCGGCACCAAAAAGTGCTGGTTCGATTCACGCTCAAGGCAAACATTTATGTGATGTTATTTGTTCATTTACAATAACCGTTGTCTGATACTTACAACACAAGGTTAAGCTTAGCTTACTTTGGGACCAGATGGTGCTGTGTGAATTGTGTATTTTTTTAAATTAATAAAATTACTTCTGAAACCGTTCACAAGTTGGCCACAAACTTGGTCGACTATAACACCCTGTGAAATTAAAACATATAAACTCCAATAAAAAAATAACAACAGCCATCCAACCAATAACCATGGAAGGTATAAAGAAAACTAGATACGATAACTCGAAACTAACGCTAAACGCTTATGAGACTAAAAACACGAGATCCTGGCAACTTATAAAGGAAAATAACATGAAAAGAAAAAAAACTATAATTCTCACTCACAATATCGCTTACTGGGATCGTCTTTAAATTAGTATGTCCTTACAAAAAGTTTGAAATGGACGCGGCGGCGTGGTTATAAAAATCTAGATGTGACACTCTAGCGATGATGAAAGTAAAGTGAAGTTAAGCATGAAGCCAAGATAAAAAATGTAAGATTGTAAATTGTAAAAATAATGCATGATCTGATGATACAGTTCATCATTTTTTAAATTGTATTTTGTAAAATAAGACAAGTCCAATTAGATATAAAACATTTGACACTAGGAAAAAAGCTATGAAGTGGTCTATTTATGGTGTGAAACTGTCAAATATACTAGTAGATTTAAAGAAAAAATAACATTGTAAAAGACATGATGTGTATAGTGCCTGCGAGGTCTTACAGAATAAATATTTTTTATTTTGTTTCTATAACTATAATGACGTCATTCTTTCTATAACAATGGCATCCAATCATATCTAGTAAAAGATTGTCTATGTGATCATAAAACTAAAACAATGAGTCTCGAAGTCCCAAAGCGAAAAAGTTTTACAATCGCAGTCTGTAGTTCTTCGTTGTATTTTCTTTTTCAACTAGTTTGCTTGTAATAAATAGGGATCCGTAACAATTTTATAAAATTTACAACTTAATAGACACCTTGGAGTTTATAATTAAAATAAATTGAAACGGAACTTATTCATACTTTTACTGTTTTGAAAACAAAGAGCAATCGAAGTCAGCGCGTGCAGTTACTATCCAGAAAGTACGATTACATCGCGTTTCATTTATCCATCGCGGAGTTGCAATCACTTCATCGTACGGTCTAACATACAAACAGATCAATGTATTACGAAATGCGACGGAACCGCGCGTGCATATGTGGGTACGCGCATTCGGTGTACCGGTTTGATGAAGGTATGCCATCTGCACGAAAACTGCCCCCCAAACGGCAACTTTGCGGCCGGTTTGCAGTTGCAATGGACTGCATTGCAACTGCAAACCGGTCTGTGTCAAGTCAAGTCGTTATTTCAGAACGTAGGCCTTCATGGATACTATAGGCGATCTCTACCGTATAACAAAAAAAAAACCCTTTGTGTATTTCAACCTTTCATTTGTAACATTATTTAATAGAAACCACATAATATTGTTAAAAACTGTAACGATATCAACCAAGCAATCTCCTTGTACAGTCAGGTGCACGTCGAGCTTTACACTTGCAGTAATTGCAGTACAATATTGGCTCTTATGACATAAAACTTAAGAATGGTACAACTGGTACAAGTCCAATATGTAAAGGTCGACCTGCTCTTGACTGTACTTTAATTTTAAAATTGTGTTATAAATTAATATAATTTTTTCACAGTTAAATATGTCTCTTTCGACATTATTATGAAAATAATAAATAAATAATAATAATTTATTTTCAAAAATTGTAAATAATCTCTTTAGTTGATTGCCTCTTTTTAAGCTTTATAATGCCTGTACCAAAAGTTTGATTTTCAATTCAACGTAGGTAACATTTATTTAAAATATCGTAACTGTTAAATTGAAAATTGTAGACTGCAACAAACTCATCATACTGGTAAAAGTTTGATTGGTTACAAACTAGTAGCTTTAAATTCATTCAAAACTTGTGCGGCGATACTGATCAGTTCTGCAATTTGCTTTTCAATGGACGAAGGTTTTGTGTAGCATCCTACTAATATTATAAACATGAAGTTTTTTAGGTAATTCGTTACTACACCTGCAATAAATTTAGCAAAATTTTTAACAAAATTTGCTGTGCCGACAGGATCCATAAATGTTCTTGAATTGTATTGTTGTCACCGTATCAACCCATAATCATCCCACTGCTGGGATACGGGTCTCCCTTCAATCGAATGTGATTAGAGCGTACTCTGCCACGCTGCTCCAATGCGGATTGGCAGAGGCCGGTGTTTTCAAACCGCCTTAATACCACCGACTTGGCTTAACGACTGTCAACCATCGACAACAGCCGGGAACGACGGCTTAACGTGCCCGAAAGCCCGAAGCACTGAGAAGCTCGAGATAACGAAACCCATCCAAACGCTAGCTAGGGTCGACGTCGCTTAACTTGCGTGTTCACATTAGAGTGCGACACACAGCGACGCCATCTAGCTTCTCCTTAAGTACTTATGGTTTGCAAAAAAAAACGTATTGGAGCAGCGTGGCTGAGTAAGCTCTTATCCCTCTTCGTTTGAACGGAAACCAGTATCCCTGCAGTGGGGTGAATATGGGTTGAAATGAATAGAAATACACATAATATTCCAATTGAAACTAAATTGTGCATGTTTGAACCAAAATTAGGTATGTTCAAATCTCCCGATCCTTACTGCAATAGACTAGGAACTATCAGATGAAGTTCTGTGTCCCAATATCTAGTTTATACCAAACGTATCTGTTATTGGCGAATGCATGATGGTTAAATGCAAATTAATATCAAAGTTACAGTGAAATGTCAGGGGATATATAATAATTATGTAAAAAGAAATGTCCTTTTTGAAGTGAAAACTATTTTAGCGGCGCTTGGCACTTTTTTTAAATGGGTAAAAAATGTTAAACTCGCGTCAGATCCGTAGCCTAATCGAAAAAGCGTAAGATTCCAAAATATTAAAAAATGCCCAACGTTGATGTTTAAGTTTTCACTTCTGCCGGCACCCCCGGAGTGCAACCCGTCCTTTTTTTTATAATGATCATTTTTGCAATGTTACGAACTAGCCATTAGGCTGGCTAAAAGCAAATGTTTTATGATCTATAATAAAATATTAATATATTTAGAAAGTTAGTGCATTTGCTTTTAGTAAAATGATGGGTTGGTGTTTAAAAAAAGATTTTTTTTTAATATACCAACCTATAATCATCCTTCCTGTAAAGGATAGGGAAGAGAAGTGCAAACAGAGAGCACAAAGTAAAATAAAATATAATAGAAAAATAAAGAGATCGATAATAAGTAGCCAAGAAGATGAGCAAAAACAATGACAATATGATAGCTATCAAAAAGAAACAAAACTAAATAGTATAAAAAATAATATTGTTATCAAAAAAGTATTTATGCTTCCAGCCTGACGGCTAGTTCGTAACACTTCCCTTTGATCGAAGGGGGTTAGAGCGAACTCTGCCACGCTGTTCCAATGCGGATAGGCACAGGCCAGGGTTTTCAAGCCGCCTGGAGGCTACAGACTTGGTTTAACGACTGTCATCCATCGAAAACATACAGGACTGACGATTTAACGTGCCCATCCAAACACTGGTTAGGATCGACGTTGCTTAACTTGCGTGTTCGGTTTAGGGCGCGACGAGAGAGAGCTTCTCAAATCATATTATTATATAAATCAAGTAAGGCTCAAAACATACAAAAATTGTTCATCACAAAAAGCTCAAACGTAGAACAAAATCGCAATCACCAGCATTGCCTTAGTATCACCATCATATCAACCCATAATCATCATGCAGGGATACGGGTTTCCCTTCAGTCTTAGTGCCTTAGTATATCTACGGATAAATATATATTTACATCTTTATCATTTCAGGTACTCCTTCTGGAAGCCGGTACAGAAGAACCTGACGTCACCAGCGTTCCAAGTTTCGCACCTACATTAGCTGGTTCCAGCATAGATTGGTCATATCAAACGCAACCTGAAGAGTTATCATGTAGAGCACAGGTTGGACAAAGTTGTCGGTGGATTAGGTAAGAGTCTTTTCTCATTCCCTTTGCTTTCAGCTTATATCTTCTTCATCGTTCCTCCAATGCTGAGAATCGTGACTGGCAATAATTTGCCACCAGGTTATTCGGTTCGTCACAAGGCGGAGCGCAACGTTCAGTTAGTTCGGAGCTGATACAAGTATGTCATAGACATAATTGAAACAAAGCTTATGTGGCAGATAAGAAATTTTTTGGACTTCGCCAAGTTATCCAGTTCCTTGCAAGGCAGAGGGCAACGTTCAGAGTTGTTTGGAGCTATGTCATAAAAATTATTGAGGGACACAATTTATGTGGCAGATAGGACCATTCTTGGACCGTTTATGATCTTGGAAGGGACTTCTGTGGACTGACCTTTCTTCAATTAATCGACATGATGATTATGGTGAACGGCATGACAGCCAAGAAGAAAAAATGGATGAAAATAATATATGGCTCGTTTATCCTACCGTGGACAATGATAACGACAACGCCAGCACCGAATTTTTTGTTTCAATTCCAGAAGATGCATTACTGCATATACCTGCAAGATCTTGTACTTGCTCCCTATAACGTTATTCCAATTATTGTACAATGCCTAATGCGAATGACGTCAAGACTTTGATGTTTGATAGATAGATTAGAAGAATGAAAACGCATAATAACAAAAAAGTGGCTGATGACTTTTACTAGTGGTAATTTTTCTTTGTTTCCAGAATGGTAATATTTTATAGATCAGTCTAAAGTGTAATGTTTTATGCATCATAACTAGAAAAATCGGCCATGTTTTTTTCTACGGTGAGTAAGGTCTCCAGATCTCCACTTGGGACGGTTGGCAACGCGTGAGTGATACCCCCGGTATAACAAGCGTCTATAAGCTACGGTGACCATCAGGCCGGCCATATGCCTGTTTGCCACCTTTGTGGTATAAAAAAATACGTCTGAATGCCTACGCTCTCTGAATAAATGATTAAATTTCACTGGTAATAAGAGAATGCATCGTTACTTCTCTATAAGCTGCAGAACGCTTTTACATCACAGAATAAAAAAACTCTTTGTAGAATAAAAAAAAAAAATTGCACACGACTATCAGTGGCAAGTATCCTTTGATACAAACATAATGATCGCTAGAAAGTTCCAAAAGAATCGAGTTTCAAATGGAAGGAAATATCTTTGATTTCAGAAGTTTTTCATTTTCAATACTGAAAAATTTGTATCCATTTTAAATGGTTACGTTTTTCCTATCTATTTTTAAAGCGGTATTTTTACTTGTAAAATCAATTGAATTAATTAGCAATACGAAACCTAGGCAACATTGCCTCTAGCCAATATTTAGATGAGCTTAATAATAGCTCCTTCGTGCATCAGTGGACACTGCCAGTTTCTGAAACGCATGTAACAAGTTAATAACGAGTTGCCAACAAAAAAAATTGACTAAGACCAGAAGGCTTTTGCCCAGCAGTGGGACATACATGGCTATTTAAAAAAAAGACCAGAAGGTGCCATTGTCATCACGCGCGCGCTCTCGTGTTTCATATGCGCGACTTGACGAATAACTCTTTTTTTATTTAATAAATCGTATAAATGTGAAGTAATGCAACATGTGCCAATAGCAAAACAGTCACCAATTATACTATTAAAAGATTGCAGTTCACACACGACTGCGTCTCGGAACGATTGCCCAAGTGAAATTGTTCCGAGATACATTGTTCTTGGTTGACTTGTTCAGAATATTATTGGTTACAATAGTGATTGTTTAACGTTTGCGAATAATTTGTACTGTGGAAATTTTTAAGGATAATAATTTTTGGTCACAGTATTAATATGGAATGTATAACTTTAATAATCATCATCATATCAACCCATAATCATCCCACTGTTGGGATACGGGTCTCCCTTCAATCGAAGGGGACTAGAGCGCACTCTGCCACGCTGCTTCAATGAGGATTGGCAGAGGCCGGTGTTTTCAAACCGTCCTAAGGCCATCGACTTACCGGCTTAACGACTGTCATCCACCGACAACAGCCGGGACTGAAGGCTCCTCGACCCTCCGAAGCACGGAGAAGCTCGAGATAATGAAACCCATCCAAACGCTGGCTAGGGGTCGACGTCGCTAAAGCGTGTTCATATTAGAGTGCGACACACAGCGACGCTATCGAGCTCCTCTAACTTTAATATACTTTTATGTTATACTGGCTTTCAAAAAAGGCTATCTGTTGAGTTTCTTGCGGCACTTCTCCTCAACTGACCATTTACGTCGAAATGCTGATAGGATTTGAAAAAATCTGACGTGCAAAAGTATTTCTTGGAAATCTACTTGCAAAATAAATGGTTTTACTATTTTATGGATCATTGTTATAGTCATTTTTAGTACTGACCCTCGGATGGTAATAGTCAGCGTATTGAATGATGCGTAGCGTAGCGAATTGGCGACCGATTCGCCCTTGATCTAAAATAGTGTATGTATGTACCTTTTTGAATGAATGAATGAATATGGATCCAGTGATCTTAATTTTAGTAACGTTATTTTGTGCTTAACATAATGCCACCAGTTTTGGTAACTTATACATTATAGTTATAATTATTATGGTAATATAATTTTAATTGCATAATAAATCACAAAGTAAATTAATTAATTAGATTAAAATCATTTCATTGATTAATTAGAAGTCATTTCGTTCTTATTGTTTTTTTTTCTGTGATTGTGCCCGTTTGATAATCAAATTACTATTCGTATGTTTTCATTTAAGCAAAATATTTTTGGTTAAGTGATCTTCGTTATCGAAGAAATTACAGTTAAATAACCTTGTAATCCCTATATTCATTCGTAAGTCATCACATGGATCATAAATCACAAATTTTCCGAGCCACTAGTCCAGGTAAACACTTGCGTACGTTGTTATTATCGAAAGTCATGAATGTTGTTGTAATTATGTGAATCATTTCTTATAACAGTGGTTGTTTTGCTTTTGTTCCCGAAATGGAAGTAGCTTAGGCCCAAAACAGACAGTGAAACCCAAATGGGATGAAATTGAAACTTCTAGTTTTTCTTATGCCCCTAAATTGGCAAACAAGCATTCGCGCCTGATGGTAAACGCGGTCGCCATTCGACAACCTTCCTGCCTCGTCTCGCTCATTTAACATTTTGTCTGAGCCAGATAGCGTATGAGAATCCAAATTTTTTAAACTCCCTATCTTATATCTTTAAGTTTATTTAACCTTTTATCAGTAAATGAAATATGCGAAAAATGAAAATATTTATATATTTTATAATACCTTCGGAAACAAAATATTATTTTATGTGAACAAGGTGTCACAAGGCGGAGCGCAACGTTCAGTTAGTTCGGAGCTGATGCGAGTATGTCATAGACATAATTGAAACAAAGCTTATGTGGCAGATAAGAAAAAATTTTTGGACTTCGCCAAGTTATCCAGTTCCTTGCAAGGCGGAGGGCAACGTTCAGAGTTGTTTGGAGCTATGTCATATAAATTATTGAGAAACACAATTTATGCACAATTTATGTGGCAGATAGGACCATACTTGGACCGTTTATGATCTTGGAAGGGACTTCTGTGGACTGACCTCTCTTTAATTAATCGACATGATGATTTTGGTGAACGGCATGACAGCCAGGAAGAAAAAATGGATGAAAATAATACATGGCTTGTTTCCTTGCAAGGCGGAGGGCAACGTTCAGAGTTGTTTGGAGCTATGTCATATAAATTATTGAGAAACACAATTTATGCACAATTTATGTGGCAGATAGGACCATACTTGGACCGTTTATGATCTTGGAAGGGACTTCTGTGGACTGACCTCTCTTTAATTAATCAACATGATGATTTTGGTGAACGGCATGACAGCCAGGAAGAAAAAATTGATGAAAATAATACATGGCTTGTTTGTCCTACCGTGGACAATGATAACGACAACGCCAGCACCGAATTTTTTGTTTCAATTCCAGAAGATGCATTACTGCATATACCTGCAAGATCTTGTACTTGCTCCCTATAACGTTATTCCAATTATTGTACAATGCCTAATGCGAATGACGTCAAGACTTTGATGTTTGATAGATAGATTAGAAGAATGAAAACGCATAATAACAAAAAAGTGGCTGATGACTTTTACTAGTGGTAATTTTTCTTTGTTTCCAGAATGGTAATATTTTATAGATCAGTCTAAAGTGTAATGTTTTATGCATCATAACTAGAAAAATCGGCCATGTTTTTTTCTACGGTGAGTAAGGTCTCCAGATCTCCACTTGGGACGGTTGGCAACGCGTGAGTGATACCCCCGGTATAACAAGCGTCTATAAGCTACGGTGACCATCAGGCCGGCCATATGCCTGTTTGCCACCTTTGTGGTATAAAAAAATACGTCTGAATGCCTACGCTCTCTGAATAAATGATTAAATTTCACTGGTAATAAGAGAATGCATCGTTACTTCTCTATAAGCTGCAGAACGCTTTTACATCACAGAATAAAAAAACTCTTTGTAGAATAAAAAAAAAAAATTGCACACGACTATCAGTGGCAAGTATCCTTTGATACAAACATAATGATCGCTAGAAAGTTCCAAAAGAATCGAGTTTCAAATGGAAGGAAATATCTTTGATTTCAGAAGTTTTTCATTTTCAATACTGAAAAATTTGTATCCATTTTAAATGGTTACGTTTTTCCTATCTATTTTTAAAGCGGTATTTTTACTTGTAAAATCAATTGAATTAATTAGCAATACGAAACCTAGGCAACATTGCCTCTAGCCAATATTTAGATGAGCTTAATAATAGCTCCTTCGTGCATCAGTGGACACTGCCAGTTTCTGAAACGCATGTAACAAGTTAATAACGAGTTGCCAACAAAAAAAATTGACTAAGACCAGAAGGCTTTTGCCCAGCAGTGGGACATACATGGCTATTTAAAAAAAAGACCAGAAGGTGCCATTGTCATCACGCGCGCGCTCTCGTGTTTCATATGCGCGACTTGACGAATAACTCTTTTTTTATTTAATAAATCGTATAAATGTGAAGTAATGCAACATGTGCCAATAGCAAAACAGTCACCAATTATACTATTAAAAGATTGCAGTTCACACACGACTGCGTCTCGGAACGATTGCCCAAGTGAAATTGTTCCGAGATACATTGTTCTTGGTTGACTTGTTCAGAATATTATTGGTTACAATAGTGATTGTTTAACGTTTGCGAATAATTTGTACTGTGGAAATTTTTAAGGATAATAATTTTTGGTCACAGTATTAATATGGAATGTATAACTTTAATAATCATCATCATATCAACCCATAATCATCCCACTGTTGGGATACGGGTCTCCCTTCAATCGAAGGGGACTAGAGCGCACTCTGCCACGCTGCTTCAATGAGGATTGGCAGAGGCCGGTGTTTTCAAACCGTCCTAAGGCCATCGACTTACCGGCTTAACGACTGTCATCCACCGACAACAGCCGGGACTGAAGGCTCCTCGACCCTCCGAAGCACGGAGAAGCTCGAGATAATGAAACCCATCCAAACGCTGGCTAGGGGTCGACGTCGCTAAAGCGTGTTCATATTAGAGTGCGACACACAGCGACGCTATCGAGCTCCTCTAACTTTAATATACTTTTATGTTATACTGGCTTTCAAAAAAGGCTATCTGTTGAGTTTCTTGCGGCACTTCTCCTCAACTGACCATTTACGTCGAAATGCTGATAGGATTTGAAAAAATCTGACGTGCAAAAGTATTTCTTGGAAATCTACTTGCAAAATAAATGGTTTTACTATTTTATGGATCATTGTTATAGTCATTTTTAGTACTGACCCTCGGATGGTAATAGTCAGCGTATTGAATGATGCGTAGCGTAGCGAATTGGCGACCGATTCGCCCTTGATCTAAAATAGTGTATGTATGTACCTTTTTGAATGAATGAATGAATATGGATCCAGTGATCTTAATTTTAGTAACGTTATTTTGTGCTTAACATAATGCCACCAGTTTTGGTAACTTATACATTATAGTTATAATTATTATGGTAATATAATTTTAATTGCATAATAAATCACAAAGTAAATTAATTAATTAGATTAAAATCATTTCATTGATTAATTAGAAGTCATTTCGTTCTTATTGTTTTTTTTTCTGTGATTGTGCCCGTTTGATAATCAAATTACTATTCGTATGTTTTCATTTAAGCAAAATATTTTTGGTTAAGTGATCTTCGTTATCGAAGAAATTACAGTTAAATAACCTTGTAATCCCTATATTCATTCGTAAGTCATCACATGGATCATAAATCACAAATTTTCCGAGCCACTAGTCCAGGTAAACACTTGCGTACGTTGTTATTATCGAAAGTCATGAATGTTGTTGTAATTATGTGAATCATTTCTTATAACAGTGGTTGTTTTGCTTTTGTTCCCGAAATGGAAGTAGCTTAGGCCCAAAACAGACAGTGAAACCCAAATGGGATGAAATTGAAACTTCTAGTTTTTCTTATGCCCCTAAATTGGCAAACAAGCATTCGCGCCTGATGGTAAACGCGGTCGCCATTCGACAACCTTCCTGCCTCGTCTCGCTCATTTAACATTTTGTCTGAGCCAGATAGCGTATGAGAATCCAAATTTTTTAAACTCCCTATCTTATATCTTTAAGTTTATTTAACCTTTTATCAGTAAATGAAATATGCGAAAAATGAAAATATTTATATATTTTATAATACCTTCGGAAACAAAATATTATTTTATGTGAATGTTTTAATTACAGCGGCAGAGTAATGGGTGGTTCAAGTGCCATAAATTATTTAATTTATATGAGAGGTAACAAACAGGACTACGACGGTTGGGCCGAACTTGGGAACTACGGATGGAGTTACTCAGAAGTAATATCAATAACTTAAAAACTCATTTCAGTAAAAAAAAAAACGAATTTATTAAAAAAGATATAATTTTCAGGTATTGCCATATTTCAAAAAATCGGAGAATAATCAGGATATCGAAGCAAAAGATACATTTTATCATAGTACTAATGGGCCATTAAACGTTGAAAGGTTTTCATATGCTGATAAAAATGCTTTAATGCTAATAAACGCATTTAAAGAATCGGGATTACCTTTAGTTGATTTTAATGGTAAAAGTCAACTTGGAACAATGGCTGCACAGACTACATCAAGAAATGGCAGAAGAATGTCTACAAATGCTGCATTTATAAGACCTGTTAGAAATAAAAGACCAAACCTTGTGATAAGGACTGAGGCTGAAGTGACGAAAGTTTTAGTCAATATAGATGAAAAGACTGCATATGGTGTAAGGTATATTAGAAATGGTAAATTGTATGAAGTACATGCTAAAAAAGAAATCATTCTTAGTGCCGGTGCTTTAAGTTCTCCAAAAATTTTAATGTTGTCTGGTATCGGTCCTGAAAATGATTTAGAACAGCTCAATATACCAGTCATAAAAGATCTTAAAGTAGGTTATAATTTACATGATCATGTCACCACTGAAGCTATGTTGATGGGATTGACAAATAAGACTTCTACTCTTTTAAGTGGAGATGAATTATTAGATGAAATAAAAGCATTTACCAAAGTAAGGTATAATAAAGGACCTTTAACTAGTATCGGACCAGTACAGACTACAGCGTTTATTAGAACGATTCTAGCTGATACAGAAATAACAGTTCCAGATATACAGTTTCATTTTGATGGACGACACCTTAGAGATTTTTATTCAGATCCAACAAATTACTTAGCAACACGAATATTCCCTTTTGCATACTATGACAGTATTAACGTAAGACCAATATTACTTCTGCCGAAAAGTAGAGGATATTTGACTCTTAATAAAACTGATACACATAGTCAAATACTTATTTATCCGAGATTCTTTACAGTTAAACATGATATCGATACTTTAATAGCTGCCTTGGACTTTATAACCAAATTAGAAAACACAACGGCTTTCAGAAAATACGGAGTTGAATTTATAAAACAACCAGTTGAAGCTTGTACTAATTATGTCTGGGGAACATATGATTATTTCTATTGTATCCTCACAAGATACACTGGTACTATTTTCCATCCATCTGGTACATGTAAAATGGGACCACATGATGATGAAAATGCTGTAGTGGATCCTAGATTAAGAGTATATGGACTTGATCGTCTAAGGGTAGCTGATGCATCTATAATGCCAAATATACCTAGAGGAAATACGAATGCTCCAGTTATAATGATAGGTGAAAAGGTTTCGGATATGATAAAGGAAGATTGGAAAAATGAAAGACATTGGGTGTATAACAACGATTATTATCAGAATAATGAAGAATAATTTCTTGAAAGTAATAATTAAGTCATTTATTTTATTCAGAAAAATATTTTAGTCATTAGTAATAAATAATATCTAACTTATTCATGATTCATTTATTACGTCTAAGATGCATGTGAACGCTGCAAATAAGGGGGCGTAAAAATACATAGTTTGGCTGTATACGTAGGCTTTTACACTTATGATACTTGAGTCAACTATGTTGCTAATGTAAAAAGAAAATCAACTGATGTAAATAAATAATTATTTTGTTTTTATACTTTAGTTTTATTTGATTCTAATTAACACAATAAACCACAAAACATTTATATTGGTAAGTCAACAATCATAATACCACGCTACAGAAATCGATCTAAGTAGAAACCGCAAGTGCTGTCTGCACGTCAAGTGTGTCACTTTTTCTTTTACTACCTATTGTGATATAACAAGGAAACGCTATCTTTTTAAAGATACAAATTATTATGCTTCTAAGCATTTTTTTTGTTATCCATGCCGTTTTTAGCCAACTAGATAGAGTATTGGTTTTATATATGTAGTATTGGTTGAAATTGCTCGCCAACTGAACAGGCATCTGCGGAACATCAGCGCCATGGAGTCAGACGACCCTACTGTTTATGCTGAGTAGATAGATTGTGTGTAGTATGTGTGATTGAGTTGTCTTAACTACATTTTGTATTTTATGTTTTAAGGTTTTGCATGTAAGTTAGTAAGATTTCATTCTTTTTCTCTCTCTCTCTAATTATCAGCGTTGAAACAGCATTACAGCAATTTTGGGCCGGTTTTTGCATTGAAATTTGCATCAAAAATTCTAATAATCTTTCGGTTTCTCACTAGATCGATTTCTGTCTTCTCAATGTTCTAACATTCTAGTCTACCACCTTTTAGATATTACAAGTTGCTGTACCAATCACTTCTACCGTTGAGAAATACTAATTTCCGATTACATTGTCTAGTAAATAAACCCAGCTAATTAAAACGAATCACCGTTGACGTCATCTTAAACTATTTCATAATCTGCTATAAATTAATGGCCTGTTACACCTTTAATCATTATCAGATTAAGGTGATTTGTACACGTTCCTTTACCTATTCTGTCTTAATTAAAAGGTTTAAAGATAACGTCATTACGATCATCATTAGTCTTTGCTTGCGGTTTTGTTGTATTTCGGATTTTAAAAAAATGATTTACTTTTTGTTACCACTATACGTACTATAACAATCGTACACTATACATAGTATTCTAAGTACTTTTTCAATCCGTTACGAACACAGTGCATTATTTTATATTTCGTTCGAAAGAAGCTGCCCGTGAGGCACGCTCTGAATTTTTTTATTTGATGCTTTTATTCTTTGTTGATTTTAATATTTCAAGTTTAAGTAGACGTTTCTTAGACATTATACACTTAGAATTTTCACGTCTTAATTTTTAAATTAACATTTTAGTTATCTTAGAAAGTAGTTAAGTGTTTTTATTAGTAGAATGTCACTAACATTTCAAAGCTAATCTAATTTTAGACTTTATATTGTTATTTGTAACTAGTTTTAACACTTTAAATATTAGAATATTTATAAAACATTAACGTCTTAATAGTAAATGAAAGTTGTAAAACTGATATAGATATAATTTCAATAGTATTAAATAAATCAGAGAAAATGTTAAATATTATAATAGAACAATCCTTGATATCGTTATAATCCTTGATATGACGACCTCCGTGGCGTAATGGTTACCACGCCAGACCGCCACCCAGGAGGTCCCGGGTTCGATCCCCGGTCGGGTCATGATGAAAAACGAACTTTTTCTGATTGGCCTCGGGTCTTGGATGTTTATCTATATATGTATTTGTTATAAAATATAATATCGTTGAGTTAGTATCCCATAACACAAGTTTCGAACTTACTTTGGGGCTAGCTCAATCTGTATGAATTGTCCCTATATATATATTTTTTTTTAATATACTTTGTTGAGATTTTTCTATTTTGTAATAGAATTATGGATTATACATAGGTTCACAAAAATGTACACAACACAATGCCTAGAAAGCAATATAAAAAGTACTTTTTCGCTAGGTTGCCCTTGGGAACACTTATTATTATATCTTTTTTACAATGTTAAAATTTCTCTAGATATTCAAGAATTTGATGGTTTAGATTTCATTTAAAACATTAGTTTTAGGTATTTCAGTAACGAGAATGAATTGTTGAAATTATATCGAAATCAGAGTAGATTGTAAACTTAATATTCTTACTAATAATGCGTTGGTAGATATTATGATCTTTATTGATAACTTGTATAACATTTCAGAGGTAGAAGCATGGGTGGCTCAAGTGCTGTTAACTACATGGTGTACATGAGAGGCAATAGGCAAGACTACGATGATTGGGCAGAACTGGGAAACCATGGATGGAGCTATAAAGAGGTACGTCTAATTTAACATACCTAAATAGATTTCAAATGTCCATAACTACCGGACGTAATGAGAACTATTGCAGGACATTATGTTTGTCATTATGCTGCGCCACGCATTCAAAGTCAAAGTCAAATATTTTTTATTCAAATAGGCCTAATACAAGCTCTTTCGAGTTGTCCCATTTTTTCCTACCACCAGTTCAGACGGCAGATATTTTGTGCGTATAAGAACTGGCAAGAAACTTAGCACGTGCTCTTTTAAAATTTGGTCATATTTCATAGATACAATACTAAATCCACATATTGGCTCCAACAATTTGTACGAATATGCTCAATGTGCGGGAGGGAACATAATAGAATGATAAAGATTTCGAATTAGAATTTAGAATACTGGATACTGTACATCTTTTTCACCTTCAAATATTTAAAGAAGAGCATTAGGTTTTTTATCGCACAAAATTTATTTTATTTCATCACTTATATCCCTAAAATGTCTTCTAAATAAATATTTTATAAAATAATTTTCTTTGCGTTTCAGATTTTACCATATTTCAAGAAAGCAGAAAACAATCAAGATATTGAATCTCACAATTTGTTCTATCATGCAACGGGTGGACCTTTAAACGTAGAACGATTCCCATATATCGATCATAATAGTATGATGCTTGTCCAAGCTTTAAATGAAAGAGGACTTCCAATTACTGACTTAAACGGCGCAATGGAATATCAACAGGGCACTGATATCATTCAATCTACGTCAAAAGATGGACGTAGATTTTCTGTTAACACAGCTTATATTAGACCAATTCGTAATAATAGACCTAATTTAGTTGTCAGAGTCCAAGCTCAAGTAACGAAGGTACTTATAAACCCTCAAACTAGGGTAGCATATGGTGTAGAATACATAAAAGATGGTATATCTTATATTGCAACAGCTAACAAGGAAGTAATTTTAAGTAGTGGATCACTAAACTCTCCAAAAATACTAATGTTATCTGGTATAGGTCCTGGGTATCATTTGCAAAGTTTGAATATACCTGTTATTATGGATTTAAAAGGTGTTGGAATGAATCTCCAAGATCATGTCACTACTGACGCTTTCATTATTGCCCTGTCTAATCGCAGTTCAACATTAGTTAACGGTGATCAATTATTTGGACTAATCAGACAATATTATAACCAACAACCAAAAAAAAATGGACCGCTAGCTTCAACTGGACCTTTATCTATGTCGGCATTCATTAAAACGAACTTAGAACCAAGGAATGTTCCAGATATACAATTTCATTTTGATGGGAGAAATGTCAGAGAATATTATTCTGATCCAACAACATACGCTGCTACAAATATATTTCCGTTAGCATTCTACGATGGTCTAGCTGTGAGGCCATTATTATTAGTACCGAAAAGTAGAGGATATTTGCTACTTAATCATACTGATCCAATGTTTGGTCCACCGTTAATTTACAGTAGATTTTTCACAATGAAACAAGATTTGGATGTTTTAGTTGCAGCTATGAATTTTGCTTTAGGTTTAGAGAATACTGAAGCATTTAGAGCCGCTGGTGCTTATTATGTAAAAACTCCTGTACAAGCTTGTGCTAACTATCTATGGGGTACATATGATTATTTTGCTTGTATTCTAATGCAGTATACTTCAACTATTTACCATCCAGTTGGAACATGTAAAATGGGACCTAAGTGGGATAATGAGGCGGTTGTTGATCCTAAACTAAGAGTTTATGGTATTTCTAATTTAAGAGTTATAGATGCATCTATAATGCCTATAATAGTTAGAGGTAATACAAACGCACCTACAATAATGATAGCAGAAAAAGCATCAGACATAATTAAGGAAGATTGGCTGACACCATTTTTTTAATTTGATGTATTGCAAGATTTGCTGGACAATCTTGTCAATATTTAATTTTGATGAACAAGGAAAATGAAACTTTGTTTTAAGTGAACTTTAAAAACAAGAGTTGAAGAATTTCTCTGATTTTGTACATTGTAAAGATAAAGTTTTGAGAAGAAGTGCATTAATAGTAACAAATTTTAGATTAGTTTTGGAATGGAAATTTGTAAAAAGTGTAAAATGTTTAGTATTAGTGAATAATACTTCTTTATTCTATACTTAATATTATAAAGAGGAATGATTATTATTTTATAACCAATAAACCCAAAAACTACTTAACCGATTTTAATAATTCTTTCACCGTTAGGAAGACAATATCCGCTGGTGACATAGGCTATATTTATATATATTTTAAAATAGGGATCCCCAAAAACACGTGCAAAGGAACGGGGCGATAGTTATAAATATATTTACGCCATGTTGTTGTGAAGATACCTCGATATTTATATTAACTATCGCTGGTATTCTTGACTAATAAATGTAAGTGCCACTATATAGTTTGAAAATATGTAAAAATATGTTTTAGAGCCGACATAGACAGACCGCTTTTGCAGTCATAAGTCAGCAGCTTGAAGCTTTAACCGCACGACCACCCCAAGCAATTGCAACTGCTCGAGCTGTTCGAATACGTGTGTTTAAGACTATGCAGTCGCAGCTTAAAGCAGCTCATCCAGACCGCTTCAAGCAGTCCGTGCATGTCGGTCCTTACTGAATGATTACAAACAGGCCATTAATATTATAATAAGTTCAGACTAATTTATTGTACCTATTACAGCACAAATAGTTACATTTAAAGCCAAATACATAAATTAGTTATTAAGTGATAATTTGTAATATTTGTAATTATTTACATTTTTTTATTAAAGAAGTATCAAAATAATGTCTGGTTATTTACTTATCTACTGAATGTGAATTAGACAAGTAGGAAGTAGTATTAACAAAAAAAGACGGGTTGCACTCCGAGAGTGCCGGCTGAAGTGAAAACTTTATCAGCAACGTTGTGCATTTTTGAATATTTTGGAATGGTTAGGGAAAATAACTTATCTGGACCTTATCTGGGATATGCAAAAACATTTAGTAATACATTTTTGTAATTTATTTATTTATTTATTTAACTTTATTGACCACAATACATAAGTACTGATACAATAGGCGGCCTTAATGCTAAATTGCATTATCTACCAGTCAACCATTGGGAAGTGCAGAGATTCACGAATGCGGTTCATCACTCATTAAAAATATTAAGACCACAGATTGCTCATAGATATTTTGATGTCTATAAAACCAGAATTTTTATATTCAATGGAAAAGCCATAATAATTTACGAGAGACATAAAGACCAGTAACAGCATATTTAATTTTATGACACTGCGAAAAGTTTCGTATTTTATAAGCTTTTAATCTGTACGGATAAAAGTTAGTACTAAACATTTAGCGGCAATTGCAGTGACGCTTCTGTGTATTTGTAGCTCTTTGATGGAGTTTAAACTCTATGGGAGTTGTAAAATTTATAACACTACCAGATTATGTTGAGCTGTTGTGGAGTAGGAATAGGGTTGTCGAATGGTTGCTTTTTGGGTGTAAAAATATAAATAGATGATGCACATGTGTAAAGTTTTGACAAAAAAAAGAACAGCGTCGGAAATAGTCGGAATCTATTTTTTATTAAACTTTTTATGTCTGCTGAATTTTTATTTAACTTAAACTTAACTTTAACTTTAACTTAAACTTTTGTTTCTGTCTTTAATACAATTTATTTATATTTTTACCCATCTTGTGCGTCGATTTCTCGCTTCGTCACCGTGTTTATGCCTAAAAATGTCAGAAACTATTTAAACTAATTAAAGATTTTCATAGATTAAATTGTGGCCGGCTACAGAACTGTTTAAATAAAATAATTTTTCATCTATATCAAAACATTCAGGCGTGTCTGTTATAGACCTGAGGAGTGTTTTTATAGGTGTTTTTTCATTGAACGCGCTTATTTCTGAACTACTGATTCGTATTAAAATTTAGTGATGGATTGAGCAAGACTATTCCTTATATAAATACTAGTGCAACTTTATTTGCGTGTGCACAGTAACGCCATCTATATCAGACTTTTGATTAAATCCTACGGCAATCGCGTATTTTTCGGGATATAAAGTACTCTATGTGTTAATCCAAGGTTTCAGCTACCTATATATCAAATATCATAAAAATTTATCCAACCATTTGACCGTGAAGAAGTAACAAACAAACACACAAACATTCGCCTTTATAATATTAGTAGCTACGCAGACGAAGTTGCGCTGGTCAGTTAGTATGATATGATTGATGACTTGCGTTATCTATTAAGATTTATGTTAGTGATTCAGAGGGGCGGGGTAGGCCTATACCTAACGGTTGGGAGTTTAAAGTGAGGACAAGTCTTGCTACAGATTGTTTGCGTCTCAGCGGTTTATGGAAGCAGATAATGGGAGTGTACGAACGGCAGATGGGTCTTGAGGGGGGCGAGGAAGTCAGCGGTTTTCATATCCTGCTAAAAATATTATAAATATAAATAAATTGGAGGCCTATGTCCAGCAGTGGACTTCTTGAGGCTGAGATGATGATGATGATAAAATAAAATATTTTTATTTCAGGCCAAATACATAATATATCAATATGATCGTTTAAGCAAGGAAATAATGGTCTAGTATTTCAGTAAAAAAGAATTTGATTGTATTGTAAGTAGCTAGAAAAATTTGCTTACGACATAAATTCATTCATATTCAACCATTTTGAATGTGAGACGCGTTGACGCGCCCCTCGCACTGCACCCCTAAACCTTTTTATTCTACTGACGGATGGCTGCTACAAGAGAGGCGCATTTTACCGAGTATTTCTAAATTTAATGTCCTTTTTTACTGAATACTAGACCACTATTTCCTTGCTTAAACGATCAATTATATAACCTATATAGTCATGTGTTAAAAGGAAGTTCATTAATAAATTAGGACCTTATATATGTTAGTAGGTACAATAACTTCAAACTATGTTAGTAAACAAGTTATAGAGGTGCATATTCATTTTTCATTCCTTCATAGATTGGCAACGCATCCGAGATCTTGTAGTCGTGGATGTCCATGGGCAGCGGTGATTGCTTACCATCAGATAACCCGCTAGCTTGTTTGTATTCCTCTGACTTAAAAAAAATAATATTTGGTACTCTCGTCACTGGCCTGATGGTCTGTGTGGTTGTCTTATGTATATTTATCACCAACTTAGTCGTAGTAGCCATAGTAAAAGCATTGCATAATTTGAGAGTAGATAGCGTGATGTTATCCTAAAAACATTGCAAAATTTTAGACGAGTTGCTACGTAGGCGACTTACGTTTTGCAGCGATTTGATTTCTAGACGAGTTGCTACACTTTTGCTACGACTTGGTACTAACTCGAATATTTGAGTTATTTCATGAATATTCCCTATTATCAACTTGAAGTTAACGCTCTACAAAATAAACGAAGAAATCCTATCGATAAACAAATCAAGAAACCAAGGAAACATTTTAACCACAAATAAATATCAGACTTGTTTATCAGAGACTAACACAACCATAAATTCAATTCGATTGTCCATAATCGAATAACGACGATTATCGTATTTTATCTCTCATTTAATGGCCCCAACGTTCCTAGATGACTCGACACGAGATATTCAGTTGGTCTTTGTTACAAAACTTCTTGTTTTACTTTGCTCTTTGATGAATTCGAATGTGTACATGTAGCCTATATGTTTGAGTAAATAAATAGACACTTTTCAAATGTTATATCGGGATTTCGGGATCGTTTTGAAATTTGTTCCTTTATTGATATTTCACAGAAATGCCGGAAGCCAACATTTTATAGAATTCATTACCCTAAAACTTTGGCTACTTTGAAAAGATTGCTTTGAGCAATAAGGCGACCATGTAGCATATACATACATACTCGGCAATCGAGCCTCACTTGATTTGCCATCTCTCTAGGGTATAATGCCTTTTGCTTCAAATTGCTGTTTCTCACGTAGTTGTTAAGGAGGGAAGTCCTTTCAATACTTCCTACTCCGACTATCTTCTTTCTGATTAAATTCGTTGTGAGTTCCAAGACAGCTGTAGTTAATTCCCCGGGACGTCAATAAGCTTCATTGCTTATTGTCTATCTGAGGTCGCCGTTGTTGATCTTGGCTACACAGGAGACACAGTGGTGGGAATGTGTGGTGGGCTTGTCCCGATATACATACATACACTAGTCTGATTTTTTTACTGTTTACTGTATCACTTGTTTGTGTATCTCGCTAATATTATAAAGGCTAAAGTTTGCGGGTATGTTTGGTTTTTTTATACCAAGAAGTTGGCAAACAAGCATTCGGCCAGCCTGATGGTAAGCATCACCGTAGCCTATAAACGCTTGCAATACCGGGGGTATCACTCACGCGTTGCCAACCCTCCCATACTCACGTATGCCTTAAAGAGGTTCAATGTGAAAGGAGCATCCCATCAAAAACATTAAATTGTTATAAATTGGTAAAAGTCAAAGCCAGAGTATTGGAACACAATCCTTCCACTACAAAAAGCCGTGACATCTTGTGTAAAACCACAACTGTTATAATATATCTTTGTATCTACATAAATATGGCGAATTGGTATTCGCAAAACATAAATAAATTCATTTGTCAAAGATGACATAAGGGTGGATGCAGCGAATTGGTCGCTGTTCTTGCGTCGACAGGGGGGCAATTCACGTAACAAGAACCGATTCCAGTTCGATTCAACGACACTCTCTGTCCCGTTCAATTCCTATTTTGTATGAGTGAGACAGCGAGTGTCGTTGAATCGAATTAGAATCGGTTCTTGTTACGTGAATTGCCCCACAGTACGTAGTCGACGGACGAACAGCGGAAGTAGAGTTGCAGCGCGCATACAATTTGTTGTCTATGGTATTGTAATCATTGCTGTAGATACAGTGCCGCAAACTTATCTATGCCGGTGGCCAAAACTAGAACTAATGAATACGCCTTGATTACCTTGACAAATTACCTTCAATAACTTCGATACTAGCGCCCCCGCCATCGGCACAGATAAGTTTGTAGCACTGTATCCATAGAGTAGTTTAGTTTTAAACTTTTATTTCTACGAAACATTCTATATCTAACATTAGAACCAACTTAACAAGGAGACTGTCTTGTACAGCTGTTACCAGTAACTTTGTCCATTTTGTTTTTCTACTTTTTTCTAAACTTTATAAATTTTATAAATTCACATCTCTTTTTTAGCAGTTCAAAGTTTTTATGTCGATGAAACCTAACTTAAAACGGTATAGATCGTGTATCAGTTTGAATACATTACTATAACCTACTAATATTATAAAGACGAAAGTTTTTTTTTTTTTTTTGACGATGTTGTGCAAGCTAGTAAATAGTAAAGCGCTAACGGGATACGCTTCACCAGCAACATGTGTGTTTGTTACTTTTTCACGATCAAATGGCTGCGCCAATTTTTGTGATATTTGGTATGTAGGTAGCTGATACCTTGGTTTAAAACATAGGTTACTCTTAATCCCGAAAAGTACGCAATTCCCGTAGGATTTGGTCTAAAGTCTGATATAGATGGCGCTGCTGTGCATTAATAAATACACGCAAACGAAGTTGCGTGGGTTTCACTAGTTATATTATTAGGACTAAAATGCACATGAACTTAGTACCTTTTTTTTATTTTTATATTATCGTCAGAAAAATGCTTTGCAGCAGCCCCACCGCCCGGGGAATATGCGGTGGGGACTGTGGGACTTACCACTAAAAAACTGACGGGATGCCACTCGCCCCCTAAGTGATGGGGCCACGGGTACTGTGATACATCCGCGACCCCGCCAGGGCCGTCCGGCCAAAGTTAAACTGGCCGGACCCGCTCTCCCCAGAACGCCCCGTCAGCAGCACACCGCATCCAGGTGCACTGCCGACACCGAGGACCATTGCCCCCTCAAGACGACGGGCCTTCCCCGGCTCGCCGTCTCGGCTGGGCAAGGGTCCCCTCCATCTCTGGTGAACTTAGTACCTACCTAGAAGCTATTTTGCCCCAGGTTTTTTTTTCAAAATATAATTTCACGGACATGCATGACATCTTTCACCGTCGAGTAAGTAGTAGATAATTTTTATTTTAAACCTCAAAGTTGGCAAACAAGCATACGGCCCGCCTGATGGTAAGCATCACCGTAGCCTATAGACGCTTGCAATACCGGGGGTATCACTCACGGGTTGCCAACCTTCCCAACCCCCGTTGGAACACAACATGGCCGAGACAAATGCCATTTGGCTACAATCTTCTGTAAGGTGGAGGTCCCAGACGGGCTGCTCCGATTTGAGCGGATTATCCGCTGTGCCCAACCTCTCTTTGATTAAAAATATGTAAAAAAATTAAATACACAGGAGTTTTAACCAATGATGTGTCTGTTAACTAGTTTCTTATCGACTGGATTATCACTGCTTAAGATTCAAATATTATTATTTTTAGGAAAGTTCGATGGTGTAAGTTAGTTAAGTCTTTTCGACCTTACTAGTTAATTCCACTCTGGGACCGCGTCCTAATAGTTTCGATAAAACAAATACCCGTCATCAAAATTTATTATATCAAAGTACGGGAAAACCCTTTGGTAGTAACAATATCGAAATTTATAAGACAAAGTTTTAGAATCGTGTACTAGAAACTTCATTAATGCGACCCTCGGGAGCTCCGTGACTTTTCCAAGCTTTTGTTGTGGCCTGTTGTCCCTTATCTTGGTGACTTGCACGGTCTCAAGGACTTGACTTTCTTAGAATGACTGACGATGTAACACTTTTAAATTTTTGGGTCACAAAAAAATGTTTTTTTTTTAATGATACCTAATTATGTGATATGATCTAGTCATCATCTAACGCCTACTAATGAACAAAGGCTCTATTAACACTTATCCTATGATTTGCAAGATCCTAATTATATGAATTATGTTTAGTGTGATATTTAATAAAAAGTAGTAAGCCGGTGACACAGGTCGATGGTGGCGCATCGCTCTCATTGATACTTGGTTTATACACAGCCCCTTACACTGCTCCTGCTGCTGCCGGGGATATTGCCCTAAATACTTCTGCATCAACATCGATACGAGTGAATCGTGGTTCCAATCAAGCAAATCAAAAAACCCCTGCCGTGATTGACACCATGGTGTCAATCAGTCAATTCAAAAAGAGTCCCTCCGCGATTGACACCATGGTTCCAATCCTTCGGGGTGTCAGTCGCTGAATTACCCGTTCAAACTCAGTCGTCGTACACAATGACAAATTGAAAATCGAGGTAGCGCCGGGCAGCGCGAATAGTAGCGGCAGTGTCGTGTTTACATTCTCGCGTCCACTTTCCTTCTGACTTCTCTGCCCACTTGGGCTGAGTGTAAACCAGCAATGACATTCCAGCACCCAATATGATGTGCCATTTGAGCTGTATATTAACTGCTACCTACATACTGATTATTAAGGATGGAGAGGTTAGAAAAAGAGGAAGAAGGGATAAAGAAAACTTATATTGAGAAAATATGATTTGGTGGGCGAACGTGAAAAAGTGAAGTGAAGGTGAGAGACAAAAAGAATATAAAAACACCATAAAGAAAAAGGAAACAATAACTATTTACAAAAAGGTTTATAAAAAGAGTTCGGTTTGCCACACTGATAGTGAAGTGTTTCATTATACATACAAGACTTAATTTGTAGATATCACGAGGTAAATACTGTTATTTTCTGTGCATGCCTTTTTCACATACAAAATAACCTTTGGCTAATAGATGGCGAGGTCCGGGCATTATGTTTAATTCAATAATATTAATCTTCTGCCCGATTAATCACTTTGCTCATGACATATACTCAAATCAGAATTTATCAAAACCTGAACAGAATCTACAATTGGTTTCATAATGATAAACACGAAAACCTTTCACTGAAACTTGTTTCCATAACAATTTGTATTCAGCGAAGCGGAACTGAAAAGTGTAGTTGTTAATATATAGAGCTCTTTTGACTTTTTATTTAACTATTTAGTTGAAACTGCCGAGATTTTAATTGTTTGGTTTAACGGGTTTAACGTTGAAGTTTTAAATAACAGCAGAAACTAAAGTTAATCTCGTTATTGCCAATCGACAGGTTTGGTTTGCAATGGATATTTTGGCATTTACAGGTAGTTTCTGAAACATATTTTTAAAGTTTTTGAGGTTAAAAAACATATATATGCTGTCACTGTCAAACTAAAGAAGAAAAGAAGAGATAGTAGACAGAAACTGACTGTCCGAGTGGTAGGACATTTATGAAATAAGGTTAGCTTGACTTGGGAAAGTACCACCCTTTCACATTCTGTGAAGATCGGCTTGAAGAAGCAATGTATTTTGCTCGTTGAGTAAATTCCTATCCATTCTCCTTTTCCTTATCGCTTCTCTCTCTATTTTCTTCCTCAGTGGCGTAATAGTTACCTCGCCAGACCGCCACCCAGGAGGTCCCGGGTTCGATCCCCGGTCGGGTCATGATGAAAAACGAACTTTTTCTGATTGGCCTCGGGTCTTGGATGTTTATCTATGTATGTATTTGTTATAAAATATAATATCGTTGAGTTAGTATCCCATAACACAAGTTTCAAACTTACTTTGGGGCTAGCTCAATCTGTATGAATCGTCCCTATATATTTATTTATTTATTTTATTTATTATTTCTTCCTTTGTAGCAGATTATGCATTGGAAGCACCCCTGGTGTTACTGATGTTCATAGGCAGCGGTGATCACATTTCATCAGGTACCTTTCTTGCTTCTTTGCCTGCCATATGACAGAGAGAGACATTTGGATGACATTAATGAAAAATATTGCAAGGAGGGAAACGCAGACCAAGTTGCTCGAGTAACATAGCAACAAAATAATTTAGCATACCTAATTTTAATAGCATATAAATTCTATTCCGATGACGTGTGTACATACAACTACCCTTTCTGAAAGCTGGGACAAATATTAACTAAGTCTACTAGTTGCTCTTATTCTTGTATGGTATAAGTTGAAAGAGACAAATATGTAATCATTATTAGGGTTTAGTAGATGGTACATAGCAACAGTGAACAGAATCATGATGCGGGCCCATCAACAAACAAAATTGAGATGAGCGGGGAGAAGACTTTCGTAATAATCGGGACAGCCTGCGACACAACAACCGAGGAAAAGAAGAAAGAAGTAATAAAGACAGTTAAAATCTGGTCTCATTCTCAGGCTCTATTTTATTCATACAAAATACAAAACAAGCGAAATAGCATTTGAGATTAATGCTAGATTTTCACTGTTTTTAATACAAGAGTAGACCCGCTGTTACCGAGAAGTTTCATTGACGATAAGTTTATAAAAAATTGACACGTAATTTTTTGTTACCGCTAAAATAACTTATTATATTACATCTTTGAGAAAAAAATTTTCAGGAATCACATTTACCTTTATTCTTCCACTGCTATTGCTACTGTAAGTCCATAGATTTAAGACCAACCTATAAAACTTTCAATAACTTCAAAAAAATATATTATCAAATCAAAATTCCTAATTTCATTATCTCTTATGACTCAAACCGCCAAATTCCTACACACGAACCACAAAGTTAGGGCTCTAACGACCAAATTGCTTGGAAGTCCTCCCCGAACTTGGTCGAACACAAAGCTAATGGATTACTTGTTTTACTTCATGACTGCTACCTTGGACTGCTTTGTATTACTCTAACAATTTTTTGACACAGTACTTAACAAAAAGTATATTAATAATTTTCTGTGTAATTATTATACTGCCAAAGTCGGTTTGATTTCTTTTTCTTCCATATTAACGGTTTACAAAATAATATTAACCAAATCATTTACAGTCATGATGGATTAATCATAAACCACAGAGGTGAGTAACAATATGCATGCAGTTTAGTTATGTTTTAAACTAGATACCTGCTTACAACAGAAACTAACATTACGTTGCGTATTAAATGAAAAACAGGGTTGAGATCAGATTCATAAAAGATAACGGGTTAACATCGAATTTATTTTACGGCCCTGGTCACAATTATTAGGTCAGTGGCAAGTGGCAAGCGGCGGGGTCTGCAAGCCAATCTTGTATCACACACATTTTGTTACATCTCCCCATACCTCCAAAATTGCTCATGAGGCACTCGTAATATCACACATCGTCTTAACTAGAGTTTGTTCATCCCGCTCACTGCACCGCATAACGCCGTTGCTGATAGCGACGAGTTTGTGGTCTAGCTGTTATGCTGTCATACTTAACAAGCTGATCAGTACAATCTGGTCTGCGTTTTCCAGATTTGGTTACATTTTTCCCTGATATTCCACACCTATGATTGTGGAGCGCACCCCTTCCAAATCTCCCATTTTGTTCTCCCCTACACAGTCTATTCCACCATAAAATTGATATTTTTTTGAAGTGGTACAAAGACGTTGGTCTGAAAGACTTGAAATCAGTCATCTAGCTTATTTAATATAAAAAAATCCATGCCGCAAAGTATTCTGCTCATGCAATATAAATGAATCCTTTAACACAATGGACGGCAAAGTAACCATTATCACGAGTCTTCAACTCACTTAGTATTCTTTAATGAGACGGCCATTTTCCAATTTTACCGTCGTATCATTATGGACTTGTCAAACTATAAAATAACTTTCGAGGTTATACAAAGAGGTACTGTAATGTTAAAATACAAAATCACCCACTGTTAAACGTGATTTTTTTGCTATTTTAACTCGGTCTGGTGAAACTTGCAGCTTCGCTCGTGTAACTGGTATTTTTCCGTACATCAAGTCTTGCATGAATTTGCAGTTATGAACATTAAAGAAAGTTTATGAATTAAGAATTATGGCATCCTAAAAATTGATAACTTGAGACTTAATGTGTAATTAATTTTAAAATACTTTTGTGCAAGTGTATCTCAATATTAGATTGAACTTTACATTTTTGACATTGCTGAAATATTTTATAAATTTACATATTACATACATTATTAAAAATATATCTTAATTGCGAAAGTTTATTCCAAAACCATTCCCATTAAATAGTCTTGCACACGATAGTATTAGTTGTCCAAAGGGAAACTAAAATTAAAAGGAAATTATCTGGCTGTGTGTGTGTAAATTATATTATATATATATTATATAAAGGGAATAATTTGGAAAAAATATTCTTAATGACACAAACACAACTAGTTGTGCATATCAGTTGGTCCACGAGGAAAACGGGGGCTTTTTAATAAAATTACTTCTTAATAAAATAATCAAGGTTTGATTAGTTCCGTATAATTAATTCGTTAATAGTATTATGTTATATTGCATGTCAACACACAAGGTTGTGTCTTGTGTTTCCATTATCAGATATCATGAGTGTTTTCCCGCACCAATGAATGTTGTGGCGTAAAGTTGATGTCTTATTGAAAGCGGAAGGCCGTAAGTCACTATACAAGGTGATTTTTTTGTCACCAGCAATATTGAAGCAGGTCAAAGAGCCCATGATAATGATCAACTTTTACTATGGGGGCACTTGTCAAATCGCGAAAATAAAATTTATATGACATGTAAATATAATATAACCATAGTAAAAGTTGATCATTGTCATGAGCATTCTGACCTCCTTCAGTATTGCTGGTGACTAAAAAATCACATTGTTTAATGGAATAAAAGTAAAGTAACGTAGATTTAGAACTGGTTATGTTGGCAGTTCATCATCATCATCTCAGCCACAAGAAGTCCACTGCTGGACATAGACCTCCCCGAAACGCCTCCAATGCGACCTGCTAGCAGCGGCCTGCAGTTGGCAGTTGCAAGTGCCAAATTAGAACTCAATCAATCAATCAATATCAACCCATAATCATTGCACTGCTGGGACACTGGTCTCCCTTCAATCCAAGGATGATTAAATTTTTTGATTGCCCTAAGATTGCTTTAATTCGGATTGGCAGAAGCAGGTGTATTCAAGAAGTCTGAAGACCACTGACTTTGCCGAACGACTGGCATCGACAACAGCAGTGACCGATGGCTTAACGGCCTTCGGAAGCACGGAATAGGAAGTGATGTTGAATTTGAGTAGCCCAACAAAAAATATCGGTAATCCAATATGTATTATATTTTATGAGGTGTTTTTTTTTGCTAGATCTGTAATAAATTCAAATATAGTGGATAGTGTAATTAAATAGCATCTAATGACAAAATTTCAATAAAATTTTATTATGCAGAATAAGAGTGGACTTCTTTGCACACAAATTCAAAAACTGCACACAAATTCAAAAACTTATGACATAAAAATAGTTTGCTCGTAAAGTTTTTATAACCGCTTAAAAAGTTATATTTTTTTATATTTACAACAATATTATTGTTTTTGTTTGAATTTGAGGTACCTAATCTTGCATCTAAACCTAACTTTTCAGATGTCTTAACCACAGGTGACGGATGACATTATTTATTTCAAACCACAGAACAATGAAACGTTGAGTTTTACTCCCCAGTAGAAATGTGGTTCAAAAGCACCGAATCCTTTGGCAGTGTATTTTTAAATATAACAAAAGAGACGCGAAGACGAAAATGAGACATTTTATTTTACACATGTACGGACAGATTCATCAATGTTATGACCAGAGAGATCACGTCCACATTGCCAATCTATTAATTAATGTTGTATTGTAATAATACCTTTAAGGGGCTATGTGAAAAAAAGGAGGGTCCTTAAAAACCATATATATCTTCTAAACTACTAAAATTTAGACATAGATTTTTGGATATGTATTAATTCATCATATTATAATCGAAAATTTGGAAAGAGCCAAAACACGATTGTGACACATTTCCTCGATAGAAAAAAAATCCGAAATAACCTCTGTTTTTTTTTCAGAACTCTTGTAACTTCTAAACGGTAAATAATAGAAATTTTAAACTTCATTTATAGAAAGACATTAATGTTTTCTAGATATTGTAAAAACAAATATTAAAAAACTCAATTAAGGGGCTCCATATAGCCGATGACCTTGAAGATTTGACCTCTAAGTAACGTTACTTCACCCCTTCACCCCGCTTTAATATTACGTAAAATGCCAAAAACTTGACATCTATTGAGCCTTTTGTAGTACTAAGTTTTGTTAAAAACCTTGCCTTTTTCACCACTAGAGGGCTGGCAATGACGCGCGTGACGCGCGGCGCGGTAATATTAACGACATCTAGTTGAGAAACCAATTATTAAAATATTTGAACACTTTCCATAGACCTCTAGAACTAAACAATATCAGTTGACACTTTTAAAATGATATATGAATTATGATAGAACTAAATATATATTATTAAAAACAAATCTTAACATTGCAAATGTAATTTTGCAGGCGATGTATGTTATGTCGTATTTGGTTGGTTACACAAAATTATTTAACAAATCCCGTTTTTTTGCTCTAGTTGTACCATACTATCTCAGGAACTATAAGCCCTATCAAAATATGGATTAGACAGAAAAATTGGGTATTTTTCTCTGATTCACATTAAATGAAAAAGGTCATTTTGCTACAACTCGTGTTGTACCGGTTTTCACACATTTTTTTTAAATATTGATCGGCTGGATTTTACTATCGATACAGTACCAAAATAGTCATTTTCAACAAAAAAAAAACTGTACGTCTGCGTGTTAAACCGTATCACGCAAAAACCACTGAATTTAAAGAATGAATTTTGATGAAATTTTACACGGATATCTCGAGTCAACATTTAGAGTTGTGCTTTTAATCCCAGAAATGCGTAAAACTAGAAAAACCAAACTCCACGCAGGCGAAGCCGCAGGCACCCACTAGTATGGTATGAAAGGCACTATTAGTCACATAAATGACGTAATCCATATCATAATTTTATTTCCGACATACAATACATAGTTAAATTTCGCCATATCTCTTATTGTTTACTATGGCTTTGTGGTAAATAATGTCTAGTGTCCAAGTTCAATCCTTAGTTGGTGCTCATGTTTTTTATTTGATTTTTACACTTCTTTTTAGCAATATAATTTTATGTTTTACTTTTTACCTACCTAACAATAAGTTACGTACGAGCAGCAAAAAAATATTATAATAAAAATGTCCTCAAAATTTTAAATTGGTATCTGATATTGTTTATTTTTATACACATTAGTAAATAATATTTTTCGTTTTATCTCTTTTTTTTCTCGTCTAAAAAGAGATAAAAAGAAAAATATAATTTTAATGTGTATAAAAATACTTCGACAATTTCAGATTCCTATTTAAAAAATTTAATGCATTTTATTACATATTTTTATTATAGTTTTTTACTGCTTGCAATTGTAGGTAGGTAAAAAGTAAAACATAAAATTATATTGTAAAAAAAAGTTAAACCTAAGGATCGAACCAGGAGACACTGGACTAAAACTAGCGATTTGTTGAATCTACCAAAACACCATGTAACCAATAGGAGCAGTGTCGAAATTTAAGTATTGTACAATCATTATCGTGGATAAAAATAATATACGTCATAATATATAATTCAACGTATTTGGTTTGACGACCTCCGTGGCGTAATGGTTACCACGCCAGACCGCCACCCAGGAGGTCCCGGGTTCGAATCCCGGTCGGGTCATGATGAAAAACGAACTTTTTCTGATTGGCCTCGGGTCTTTGGATGTTTATCTAAATATGTATTTGTTATAAAACATAATATCGTTGAGTTAGTATCCCATAACACAAGTTTCGAACTTACTTTGGGGCTAGCTCAATCTGTATGAATCTGTATGACGAAAATATCCAAATATAAAAAATATCAACAAAAAAAAATACAATAAATGCATGAAAGTTATTTATCTTTTAAAAAATAAAATAAAATATTTATTTTATAAAGATAAATAACTTTCATGCATTTATTGTATTTTTTTAGTTGATATTTTTTATATTTGGATATTTTCGAAAACACAATAAATATTTTCGAAACAAAAAAAAATACAATAAATGCATGAAAGTTATTTATCTTTTAAAAAATAAAATAAAATATTTATTTTATAAAGAAAAATAACTTTCATGCATTTATTGTATTTTTTTAGTTGATATTTTTTATATTTGGATATTTTCGTCATAATAATAAAAAATCGAGAGCATGCATGGTGCAGCGAAAATTTGGCACACGTCCATCCATCCGAAAGCGTGGGAGCGCACTGATTACCTTGTGTCCAGTCACCCGCTATCCAGAAATCACGTAATTGACGGAAAATTACTTGTGACTTGGTAGAAATACACTCAAATTCAAAAACCAAACAACAAATAAGTAGATAATATTATTGCCTATAAATTAATGTAAATTTTACACGAATCGATGCATAAATACCCAAGTTGAATCGCATTCTTTCTTTGATTACTAGGTTCCCTAAATATTTTATTACTCCATAAATATTCAGTAATTTCAAATTTCGAACAACACAAATGTAGTACAATGATTATAGCACAACATATATTTTTTTGGTGGTTATTCGTTATGGTAGCTAGGAGTAGAGACAACTTGAAAAACAGCAAAATTTTAGCGAAATTTGTTGGTACAGCCTTAATGAATTTTAAACAAGCCTAAATGTGTTTTGGCGCTTACGGTGTTAAAAATTCGCCGGGTTCACGGTGTCCCGTCTCTGTCTCTCGAAGCAGGGATTGATATATGCGTCGCACGGGCGGGGCGGGCTCAGTCGGCCGCAATTATTTTACAACGTAGGCTCTTAACAATTAAATACGTTTATCGCAGTCTAGAAGACCTGAACCTTATGTAAGCGCAAACGGAATGGGATTGCATGTCTGGCGAAATAGCTTGCGATTTGCAATTGCGCGAATATAAGGTATTATTAGGTCGTATCGGCCCAGTTTGAGCTATAAAAGCTATCAGTAAATCGTGTCGTATTTGTTTGTTAAATATGCTATAAAGTCACTTTACTTCGGACAACCTGGTGGTGCGTTGGCAGTGATCCTACCTTCTGTACCAAAGGGCGTGGCTTCGATTCCCGATCGGGTAAAACATTTATCTGGTGGTATTTGTGTTCATTCTAGAGTCTCATCCAAGGTATCGGTATACATACCAAATATTATAAAAAATGGCCCAGCCATTTGAGCGTGAAAAAGTAACAAACATACACACATATCGTCTTTGTAGTATTAGTTGGATACTAGTCGCGAACACAGTTGAGTTTTAAATCAAAGTTCGAAACTCATACTTACTCAATACTTTATTGCATCATAGTAAATTTAACGAACAATAAGTACTTACTTACTATAAACCCTGTTGGGCATTGCAATTTACAGGATTACAATCTAGAGGGCGCGTATTAATCTTACTTTCTAACTTATTATTGAGTTAGTATCATATCGGTGCATTTGTAAGTCGCCTATGTTGTTGCGAATTCGTCGCTGTTCATGCGTCGAAAGTACGTAGTCGACTCACGAGCAGCGACGAATTCTATCAAACGAGTTGTTTACCAAAAACTGTCGATGCGCAAACAGCGACAAATTCCTTCTATGTGCGCCTATGTAGCAAATAGTCAACAAATTAAATCGTTGAATTTGAAACTCGCCTATGTAGCAAGTGCATAACGATAATCGATTTTTAATCTATATCTATACTAATATTATAAAGAGGTAAAGTTTGTGTATTTGTTAAATTGTAAGGAGTAATCTCGGGATCTACTGAACCGATTTTAAAAATTCTTTCACCAATAGAAAGCCACATTATTGCTGAGTGTCATAGGTTATATAAAAAACCAAAAAATAAAAAGGCTTTTAACATTATGCCCAACGAAGTGGGCACGGGTCAGCTAGTTGTTTTATAAACTGCGAGTCCAAATTTTGGTGCGTAGTTAGTACATCCATCCAATACATCTTCGCAGACTTTCTCATTTATAATATTAGTAAGGATTTGTACTAATCTGTTATGTACGCTAATAAATAAACATTATTCAACAGCATAATGGCCTGTATGCCTTATTAGATACTGATATTCATCAGGAATAAACTTTTTACCAAAAAATAACGAGAATTGATGATATATTGCTGTTTAGACAAGATAATTGACAACGATTGGTATAGTCATAAGCGATAGCGGATGGACTTTTATCTTTTTTAATTCAATATTTAAATAATAATAAATATCGTTTTATTTCTCTCATTAAGGATTGGTACAGTTACAGGTCAGGTGTTACATTATATTTACAATTATAGATATAATTACCTACTACCTACATTTATAGAACCTGTATTACAGGTCACCAGACATCACCAGACGACCAGATTTAAGACGCTCTTGTAGATAGTGGTAATCTGCCGGAATCGGGGACCGGAGTGGACCAGACTGCTGCTCTGGGTGGGGGGACTGGTGGCCCTTCCGCCCGCCGCACCAGCAATCCGCGAGACCCCTCAGCATTTTGTGGGTCATCATGCTTTTTGTCACCCGTGCTGCCGACACAACGACTCGCCTAATATTTTTAACACCCCCCCCCCCCCCCCCCCAAATCTCATATGGCCAGGAACAAAATAAGAAGGAGTTGTACCACAGCGGCTCCCCCGTCCACACTCGACGTGGACTTTTGCAACATCCGGGGGCTTCACTCCAACATGAATGCAGTCCACTTCCACTTGGAAACTGCGAAACCGACCCTTCTAATCTTGACGGAGACGCAAATATCCTGCCCGGCCGACACATCGTACCTACTTTATCCGGGTTACAGGCTGGAGCATCAATTTGTTCGCCGCGCCGGTGTATGTGTGTACGTACGGGACGATATTTGCTGTCGCCGTTTAAATGGCCTCGAAGACCGGGACTTGTCGGTTTTATGGCTACGCGTAGATCACAGTGGATCCACACGTATCTACGCGTGCCTTTACAGGTCCCACAGCGGTGACTCGGACACGACTCGACTATTTGAGCACCTGCAGTTGACGGCTGACAGGATATACGAACAGTACCCTTCCGCAGAGTTGGTCGTTCTAGGCGACTTTAACGCCCACCACATTGATTGGTTGTATTCACGAACGACAGACTTTGCAGGAAGGGCTGCTCACGAATTTGCTCTGACCTATGGACTCTCCCAACTGGTGAACTCTCCAACGAGAATTCCAGACGTGGAGGGTCACACAAGTTCGTTACTGGACCTTCTGCTGACTTCTCGTCCGGATAGGTATTCCATCTCTGTGGAAGCACCACTCGGCTCCTCGGACCACTGCCTTGTCCGGACCAAAGTGCCATGTACGCAAACTCGCTCACTCCGCTCGTGCGGAAAGCGTCGCGTGTGGCACTATAAGTCAGCAGACTGGGATGGATTGCGTGAATTTTATGCATCGTACCCGTGGAGGCAGCTTTGCTTCGCGTCTAAAGACCCTGACACCTGCGCAACGGCGGTGGCGGATACCATACTGGCGGGTATGGAATGTTTTATCCCTAACCCGCTGGTTGCCACCGGGACTGCGAAACGGCCGTGGTTTAATAAGGCCTGCAGCGATGCTAGAACACATAAGCAAGCTGCATACAAGGCTTGGACCACGGCCCGAGCTAATAAAGAACCAGGTGTCGCTGATTCGAAGCGATTATTCAATGCTGCCTCGAGGTCTAGTAAGAGAGTGACCGCCAGAGCAAAGTTCGATTTCATCGGCAGAATTGGTGAGCGACTTGCGAAGTACCCTTTGGGTAGCCGTGCTTTTTGGTCGCTTGCCAAAGCTGCCGAGGGAAATTTCTGTCAGTCGTCGCTGCCACCGCTCCGTAAGCCCGATGGTGACCTGGCCCACAGCGCGAATGAGAAGGCCAATTTATTGGGTTCTCTCTTCGCCTCGAACTCGACTATGGATGATAGAGACACTGAACCGCCTATTCTCACGTGGTGCGGAGACTCCATGCCGGAAATAACAATTACCCAGCGGGAAGTCCGGCGTGAGTTGTTGTCTCTAGACATTCATAAGTCGAGTGGGCCTGACGGCATACCAGCAGTGGTGCTTAAGCGGTGCGCTTCTGAGTTGTGTCCGATATTGATGCGCCTGTTCGCGCTCTCCTACTCCGCTAGGCAGGTCCCGTCTTCGTGGAAGACTGCCCTTGTGCACCCTGTGCCCAAAAAGGGCGACAGATCAGATCCGTCGAACTACAGGCCAATAGCTATAACCTCCCTTCTCTCTAAGGTAATGGAGCGTGTGATTAACACACAGCTGCTGAGATACCTAGAAGGAAATAACCTCATCAGCGACCGACAATATGGTTTCCGCCATGGTCGCTCTACAGGAGACCTTCTAGTGTATTTCACGCACCGATGGGCTCAAGCCGTTGACAGTCAAGGTGAGGCATTGGCAGTCAGCCTAGATATAGCGAAGGCATTCGATCGGGTCTGGCACAGGGGTCTTCTATCGAAGCTGCCATCGTACGGACTGCCCGAGGGACTGTGCAAATGGGTAGCCAGCTTTCTGTCCAACAGAAGCATAAGTGCCATAGTTGACGGCAGCTGCTCGGACCGCATGGACATTAATGCTGGCGTGCCACAAGGCTCCGTTCTGTCCCCGACCCTCTTTCTGCTGCATATCAATGATATGTTGTCTGTAGATAATATTCATTGTTATGCAGACGACAGTACCGGGGATACCTATTACACGGGCCGGCCTAATATCCCTCGTTCCGTAGTGGAGGAGAACCGCGAACGACTTGTGTCTGAAATCGAAGACACCCTAGCTAGGGTGAGCGATTGGGGACGACGTAACTTAGTCCAATTTAACCCCACCAAGACACAAGTCTGTGCGTTCACCGCGAAGAAATCCCCATTTTCAGTGGCCCCACAATTCCAAGGGACACCCTTAATAACTACCGGCAGCTTAGGGATCCTTGGAGTCGAGATCTCTAGCAACGTCCAGTTTCGCAGTCACATAGAAGACAAGGTCAAGTTGGCGTCGAGAAAGCTCGGTGTGCTGAATAGGGCGAAGCGGTACTTCAATCCGGGGCAGAGACTTATACTGTATAAATCTCAAGTCCGACCCCACATGGAGTACTGCTCTCACCTATGGGCCGGAGCGCCGGCGTACCAACTTGGACCTCTCGACTCGACTCAAAGACGTGCTATGAGGATTGTCGACGATCCCAAGCTAACAAGCGGTATCGAGCCCCTCAGTCTGCGGAGAGACTTCGCCTCCCTGTGCGTGTTCTACCGCTTGTATAATGGGGTTTGTTCCGAGGAATTGTTTGACTTGATGCCTACGGCCACTTTCTACCATCGAACTGCTCGTCACCGGCGGGGAATCCAACCTCACACACTAGAACCAAAATGGTCGCGTACTGCGCGGTTTCAGAGGAGTTTCCTCCCGCGAACGCTGAGGCTGTGGAATGAGATCCCCGCCGAGGTCTTTTCTTTAGATTATAACATGGGGTTCTTCAAAAGGGGCATTAAAAGATTTTTACAAGGTCGGCAACGCGCGAGTGATACTCCCGGTGTTGCAAGCGTCCATAGGCTACGGTGACCGCTCACCATCAGGCGGACCGTAAGCTTGTTTGCCACCTTTGTGGTACAAAAAAAAAAAAAAAAGATATTTTATTTTGTAGTATTGTTAATCTTCAGATGAGTTTCGATAAAAAAAATATCTTACCAAACTAAAACATAACTTTGTCTCCCGTATTACAGAAAGACAACCTGGCCATAACAAATTTTTTTACTAAAATATTTCTTGTTTTAAACTCATTCAATTCAATAATTTTATATACAGGCACTGAATTAAAAACATCATAATAGTAAGCCATTATTATTTTCATAACAGGAAAATAAATATTCCTCAATCAAAATTTTCTTCATAGACGTTTCGTCATGATTTGGAGTCAAAAATCGAAACTCGAAACTATTATATAACAATGTCAAAAAAAGTTAAAAGACTTTCAACAGATCATTTTTTAAGTAACAACCATTTTTATGTGTTGAAAAGGATGAAGTAACGAAATAATAGAAGTTGATATTTTTACAAAAGAAAAAAAGCAATATTCTCTTCACATAGACCACTCGTAATAGACGTTCGTATTTAATTACAATGCTTCCGAATTCACGGTCCATTGGCGTTCCAGTTCTTGAATTCGCGTAACGCTCTATGTAACCTAACAACGCAACTTAAATCTAGAATACGGCTAGAATACTATCCACTATTTTGGGATGACAGGCCGGATGGTTGAGTGGCTAGGTACTCATAGCTATCTACTTTAAGTTAAGGTTGTTCAGTTCAAATTTTGGTAAAGCAAAAAAATCTTCTGGTGTTAAGGTATTTATTAGCTTAACATAAATTATAAGTTCGGATAATTTTAAATTACTATATTTACAGTTTGAATTTAATAATCATGTAATGTAATGTAATAATACTTCGATCCACTGCCTGCCTGCCACACCCGGAGGACACTCCATACGACGCGCGTGAAATAATTACCTATTTCAACTACAAAGGCCAATGTCGTCTGTACACGGGTATGTGTGTGCGTGAAATGTAGGTATAAGTTTGTAAGTACTATTTATTATTCTGTGGTATAAGCCTCCTTTCGTCACTCAATTTAATAATAGGTATAATTAAAATTTCAAAACGCACAGAATAAATGCCAATAGTTACACAAAACGTAATAATTTTATGTAATTCAAAGAGACTTCTATAAATTGACATAATGTCTGGATTTGTCAACGTCATAAAAATTATATTTTATTGAAGAAAATCATATTTTTGAAGTGAAATAAAAAAATTTAAACTCGCGTCAGATCCGTAGCCTGATCGAAAAAGCATAAGATTCCCTAACCATTCCAAAATATTCAAAAATGCACAACGTTGATGTTTAAGTTTTCACTTCTGCCGGCACTCCCGGAGTGCAACCCGTACTTTTTTCTTTACCAATGACTGTATTCAAACTAATTATTTAATTCGAATAATAAACTATCTATTAATAGTAAAGAATAGTTTAATAAAAAAAGTATGTATTGTGATTGTATACGGTTATATATAACCTTGACTTCAATCGTTACTACAATAATGACTTAGCGATTCTATATTGATTACAAAAATCATTCTTGCCGCAAGCGTTCGACCTTTCTATAAAATCAATTTCAATTTGTTACAGAAATTATATTGGAAATGATAAAACACTTAATTTTTTTTTATGTAAGAGGTTGGCCAACGAACATGCGTGTCACCTGATGTTAAGTAATCACCTACTCATGAAGCACAGAGACACCGGGGGAGTCCCTGAGCCGCTGCCGGTCTTTTTTTGTAGGGAACCCTTATAGTTTCGCCATGTCCGGCCGTCCGTCTGTCCGTCTGTCCGTCCGCGGTCTAGCGCCTAGACGCTTGATGCTAGAAAGCTGTAGTTTGGTATGTTTATAACAATGCTAACAAAGTGGTAGAACAAAATTTTGAAAAATATTTTTTTTGGGGTGCCGGTGAAATGAGAAAGAATTTTTTTTTCGCACCGATCCTATGTTGTGGGGTATCGTTAGATAGGTATCTTAAAAACATTGAGGGTGTGGGAAGATAATTTTTTGATACAATGATCCGTTTGCGAATTATTTAAATTTAACGTGTCAATTTTCGTTTTGCACGGTGGTCCCTCCCCCCTTCTATCTCCGAAAGTCTTTGGTTTAGAAATTTGAAAAAAATCATGGTAGTAGTCCATATAGTGAACCTACAAGGAAAACTATAACGGTTAAGTAAGCACTACTAGTTACCGAGTAATAGCCGACGAACTTATGAAGTAAAATTTCTTTGACGAAAACATACAAATGTCGTAGAATATGGCATTGTATTCATCTCCAAGCAAGAAATGCATAGCCAATACGGAACCCTACATTGTGCGTGGCTCGACACGTACGTGCCCTGTTTTTTTATTTTTTATTTTATTTATTAAGAAACCAACAGCGTTACAGAGAGTATAACTTAAGACTACTAGTACATAGTTAAAATGCCAATTACAGGTTTCATTAAATTACAAACAAGAAAAGTGTTGCAAGTTAGCACAGATTCAATGTACGAAAGCATTGATGAAAATTAGTTATTAAACACTTGACCGTTATTTGAAGCTTATGTGTATATTATATACACAATGAGATAGGCCCTATCTGTTTTCCGCACATCTTTCCTCTCTTTCTACCCTGTAGCCCTCTCTCGCTCACACACTATCCCCTCTACTCCACCAGGGCGGCCATACGGTTGGCGGCCGCGTTCTCGTCATTGGCGTCCTGTTTTCCGCTGCGCACGGTCGTGCCCAGGATTCGGTGAAATAATTATTTTTCTTTTTTTTTGCATTTCTTTATGCAATTTATTTAAATTTCTTTTTATTAATAATTTTTTACTTTTTTTTGCATTTCTTTTTGCAATTTATTTAATATTTCTTTTTATTATCTTTCCTGTTTCAATTATTAGATTAACGGTGTTACCGTTCGGTACTTTTACGTACGTAGGCTTTTAGTTCCTACCTACATATTTTTTCAGTTTTGCTTAATTACATGTTTTATGAATAATTTGTGTGATTTTCTACCCTAGGTTTCTTTTCAGCACGTATTAAGATGGAAAGTGACGATAGTGTTTTAATTCCATGCTCGAAAACACCATGTGCTAGTGCTAGTGCTCCCGCTAAAAGTGACGATAATCACGACTACGATCAACGATCGCGTGAATCAATTGGACTCGAGTCCTCAGAAAATCTAGACCGCGTCACCGTAACAAAAAACGCCGGTATCGACGTCGCGAGTCCTGTAAATTGACCTTCGAAATCAATCGTTCATTTTATTCAATTTGCAATAATAATTTTATTCTGTATCTTGTTCCGCGGTACACATTAATGGGAATATAGGTGACGGGAACGTTAGTGTCGAGCTATACGCAGATCTATTGTAAATTCTGTCGAAGTACCGCCACCGGTTGCTCAATCAGGTTTTATGTTTAAAATTGAGACAAAATTGAAAAACCTAGTATACTTAAGACTCCTCAGGGGTTTCTTCAGACGTTAAAGGATTTGCAACATTTAGATAGTAGTGATTGGTGCGTGGTTCTATTTTTATAATGCTACCCCCGATTTTGTCGATTTAAAAATAAATGACGAAATTAAGATATGATTCGTAACTCCCTTTTGCTCACGCTCACAAGTCATTTGGTGCCTTATCATTCTGCGTACATAAGCAACGCGAAGCCTTACAAACTTCTGTCAGAAGTTTATTACAGTGGGCGCGCGATTCGAATTTGACATACTAATAGGCGAGAAAGTTAACGAGCTGTTTTTGAAAGACGAAATTTTTAAAGTTTGCTCTGATCATTGCAATTAACTTGAATCGTCGTGCGGAGGTTATCAAAATGAGAAGTTGTTGTTACGATGTTACGAACCACGTGAGCGTTTCCCCATTTCAAGGTCACACTACGTAAGATTCCCCGTCATGTCAGCACGTGTTTAATGCGGAGTCACTAGCCGCAGCACAGGAGAAGGGTGTTCGAAAAGCTTTCTTGCCTTTACCAAACCCGGCCATCTCTGCTTCCGTTGCGCAAACGGGTCAAAGCAAGGCCGCACGCCACCTTTCGAAGGGGCAGGCTTTACATAACGTACCTCTGCAGGGTACTACTCATGGATGTTGTGCACCTACGCATATTTCCCATGCCTATTATCAACCCTCGCAGGGTTGCTGTAACGCTCGACCCTCGCAGGGTCATTGATAGATAGATAGAATAAGCTTTATTTGCAACACAGAAACAAGTGATACAATAAACACTAAAAGTCACAAATATTAGTCATTGGTGTGATCACGAGCCAAAGCAAGTCCGCACGCCACCGTACCGTACCTCCGCAGGGTACTACTCATGGATGTTGTGCACCTACGCATATTTCCCATGCCTATTATCAACCCTCGCAGGGTTGCTGTAACGCTCGACCCTCGCAGGGTCATTGATTGATAGATAGAATAAGCATTGTTTGCAACACACAAACAAGTGATACATTAAGCCGGCCATCTTTGCTTCCGTTGCGCTAACGGGTCAAAGCAAGGCCTAACTTACCTCTGCATGCAGGGTACTACTCATGGATGTTGTGCGCTTACGCATATTTCCCATGCCTACAATCAACCCGAGCAGGGTTGCTTGCTGTAATGCTAAACCCTCGCAGGGTCATGTTATGGTTCTGAGCCCGCAACATTCAGAGCGTCGCGTCTGGCTCGTTGGGTGGGTGCCCCAACTGGGTGCCCCAAGTTATGTATTAAAGATAATAAAAGGGTATCGTATCTCCTTTTCACATCGACCGCCACTTGTAGTACCTACTACTGTTAAACGAGACTCGTTTCAATGCAATCGACGGATGCAATGTCGTCCATTATCACCCAGATGCAACACCGGTGTGTAGGTATTAGATGTTGTCAAAGCCTCGCCAAGTTTGTGTACACACTGTTCCTTGGGTCAAAGGGCGACGAGTCGCACCGACCCATGTTCAACCTAGCGGCCTTGAACAGATATGTAATCACCGACAGTGTCAGATTAATAAATGTCTCTCGAGCTCCGGAATACTTTCAAACAAATGATTGGATGTGGAAAATAGTCCTGTCACAGGCCTATTTTCACTAGCTCCATCTCACAGACTAGACGGTTCTTTCCGTAGCTCCATCTCACAGATTAGACGGTTCCTGCGTCTAATCTACAAAGGAAGGTTAGTGAAAATGAAGTGCCTCCCATTCGGTCTGAGAACGGCCCCCAAGGTGTTTGCTTCTATCTAATTAGGTAGCACAGTCAATGAGGAATCAAGAGATTCAAATATTTGTCTATTTGGACTTGCTGCCTTGCCGGCGGTCTGCTCCTATCTTTAACACCGATTAAGCATTTTATATTTAAGATTTATTTTTATGTTGGGACAAATTAATGGCACTTTTTATTGACATTCCGCGTACGTAATGTTGTATGTATGTACCTATTTTTAAATTTTATGTTGATAAAGAAAAGTACGATATATTTTTAAACGACAAAAAAGGCCGTAACTGGTTTTCTTTCGCCATTTCTTTTTACCAGTGGTCATTTTGCTTTTGTTTCCGAAATGGTAGTAGTTATAGAGTTATAAATAAAATAAATAAATATATAGGGACAATTCATACAGATTGAGCTAGCCCCAAAGTAAGTTCGAAACTTGTGTTATGGGGTACTAACTCAACGATATTATATTTTATAACAAATACATTTATAGATAAACATCCAAGACCCGAGGCCAATCAGAAAAAGTTCGTTTTTCATCATGACCCGACCGGGGATCGAACCCGGGACCTCCTGAGACCGGGACCTCGGGAGAGTTGATTAATTTATGCAAATCATTTATTACTGTATACTCTGACAAGAGAACGTGTTTGTGAAAACCTATTCTCTGAATAAAAGTTTTGAATTTTGAATTTGAATTTGGACTATTTTCGAAGTGTGAGTTGTGCATCAAAGTACACAGATATTACAAGTCCAAATCACGGTAGAGAAGTTGCAATATCTAAGTTTTTTAGTGACAAGAGCAGGCTTCACTTTCGAGTACTCCTCTCTTTCCTGAACGCAGTCGCCACAATACCAGATGTCAAACAGTTCATGTTTCCGGTTCATTGACTGAAGGAACTAACATGGTAGTTGCAGAAACACCATTGTCTTTCCGATTCACTTCGTATTTCCTAGTGACTGACGTGACAGACCTTGCTTGGGGAGAGCAAATAGTCGACCGTTCGTTCATGAGACCATAGAACTAATAAGAACCACTGGTACACTGCAACCAAAAGGAACTTTTGGCCTTACTCAATGTATTACAAGACCAGGGTCAGTCCTTGAGTCGTTCCACGGTTCTATTGCAGTGCGACAACAGAACAGCCTTATATTTCATTCGCAAGAAAGGCAGCACGAAATCAATAGTTCTCTTGAACTTGATGAGGGTGGTCTTATAATCTAAGCTAATCTGGAACAGTTCGCAACTGGACCTACTTTCATCGTTCTAGCGTCCATCTACGCGTAGTACATACAAAGCCGCATGGAATAGACGGCTAGGATTCGATTTTTGAGTCATTATTATTTTAGGAATCACACAGTATTTATACTATTGCACAAATCAGTGGTGTCTACGCTCTGTAATACCGAATTTTTGGGAGTCCTAAGTGCTCACGTACTGGTTAAGCATGATATAAAAAACCTGCAACTCATAAGAAAACTATTTGAGATGTCAATTCTCTTAATTTTTGTCTTCATATGAAATTAACGAAAATAACTGTTTTGCTACCAGACACACTGTTATGTTGCTGCTTTGTTTTCTGGTAGACGTATCCATGACCTGACCCTTCTGGCAGTCAATAAAAAGCATTATATTGACAATACTAATCATTTGATTCTATGGCCCAGACTTGGTTCTAAAACTGACCGTTTGGATTTTAGGCAATCGGCCTGGAAATTGCTAAGAAATGACAATTCAATAATTGTTTTGGGTAAAGCAATGTGTTAAATTGTTAAATGAAAAACATAATTCCATTTTTATTTGTTATTTTAAAGAGGGACCACAAGCCAGTAGCGCGTATTGTGAGCGCATAACAGAGGCTAGTATTGTCGCAACTCCCGGTAGCGTTCGCTCAGCGGTCGCCTCCAGAAACTGGCCCGATAACGTGTCCGTTGACAAATTTTGTCACGAGGTAACTAGAGGTCTGATGACACATTCCGTTGCTTCTCCGTCCAGGCTCCTGTTAGCTCTGGGATGTCAGACTGTTTCGGCACAAATTAATCAAAATTGTGAAGAAGTTTACTATTTTATTATGTTGCTTGCTTATTATTTCGTATATGTTTTTGTGTACATTTCCAGATACTATGATTGTAATTTCTATGTACATCAGAGTATTATTTGATTAAACAAATTTATTTAGTCTCGCACACTTGCAATTTAATTTATATGTTCCTAAATATAAAATGAACAGTGTAACCTTATAGTTACCGTTTACGCCTTCGGCTTGTTCATGTGCATAACTTCACATTGGCGTCCTCCTCCACCAGGCGATAACAAACAGGTCTCATTGTGTATATAATATACACATAAGCTTCAAATAACGGTCAAGTGTTTAATAACAGCGTTTTACCCTGAAATAAAACGCTTATTAAATACTTACCTTATTTGAAGCTTAGTTTTTAAATCTGCCTGGTTTAATTCGACACAATGACGAGAACGCGGCCGCCAACCGTATGGCCGCCCTGGTGGAGTAGAGGGGATAGTGTGCGAGCGAGAGAGGGCTACAGGGTAGAAAGAGAGGAAAGATGTGCGGAAAACAGATAGGGCCTATCTCATTGTGTATATAATATACACATAAGCTTCAAATAAGGTAAGTATTTAATAAGCGTTTTATTTCAGGGTAAAACGCTGTTATTATGATACATTTATAGCAGGTAACATAACATTTATAATAGTAAAAATAGTAATAAGAAGTTTGAGTGTATTTCAATATATTTTCAATATAAATTCATTTAAATATTATAATAAGTCAAATTTTATATTAATATTAGTTACTACTAAAATTGAGAATGTTGCGTTCACCTTGGGTTGGATGCTAGCACAAAATGTAAAGTTAATTATAAGTTTTTGTAAAGCACTCACCGCCAACGAGATGTTCTCACCGCCACCGTCACCGTCACGTTACGTCACCGAAATCGACATGACGGCGCTGAAGTAGCGATAACATTTACTAATATCTGTGTGTCCACCGCATGCCCGTCACGGCGCGATCGGGTAACGTGACGTTCGGTAACACACGGCCCTAGGCTTTGAAAGAAAACATAACGCTCTCATCGCCAAATTTCGTCAATGAAGAAAGCACCTAAGTGACGATAATGTACGTATCATTACAAAATATGTTAAAACTTTGCCATTCGATTTATCGAGACCGAAATTCGGGGGTAAAACAGAGATATTAACATAAATAGATACCGCAAACCCATTTTTATAATAACAAAGTATTAAGGTATGGTAAACAGAAGTACAGGGGCCCGATTCTACTAACACAAATGCACCAATAGACTCTCAATGGTGTCTCAATCGTGTCTCAAAAGAATGCCGATGGTGTATCAGTGAAATAGTTTTTGACATTTGTTATGCGCTTAACAATAACATAATGTTTAACTTATTGTTTAAGTCCATAACAAATGTCAAAAACTATTCCACTAATACACTATCGGCATTCTTTTGAGACACGATTGAGACACCATTGAGAGTCCATTTGTGCATTTGTGTTAGTAGAATCGGGCCCCAGGGTCCGGTGGTAGATTTTGGATTTAAATGAATAAAAAAATACTACGAAACATACATCTTTAATCGGCCAACAGATGGCGCCACAAGTCGCGCTATGGGTTGTTTTGTTGTCAAACGAAACCTATGTCATAAAATTAACCGCGAAGCCGCGGGGAAAAGCTAGTTTTATATAATTGAATTCTATTTGCAGCATCTATAAATGTCTAATATCAGTGTCATAAACTTAATTTTAATACTTCGAATTTCAATTCGGTACACTCAAATGCTTATGTTATAAGCGATGAAAAGTAATTTTGTGTAATTTATAACTTTCCTTTTGTGAAGGAATAATGAATGTTCAGGATTAGATGGGAAGGGTTGCGAATTTTAATGGAAAAGTATTTATGAAGCCTCATTGGTCCAGTTATTACAATGGTCATTATACTAAAGTTTTAAGGTACGAAATCAAATAAAAAATTGTATTTTTTTTACATTTTTATTTAATTAACTAAATTCGTCGTACCTACATAATTACATTCTGTCAGCCAACTAAATAAAGAGGTATGCAACGCCGTAAATAAGATAAAAATTTTAGGGTTCCGTAGTAAACTAAATGGAACCTTAAAGTTTCGCTAGGTCCGTCTGTCTGTCTGTCCTTCCGCGGTCTTGCGCCTATTATAAATTTTGCGTGCAGGGATTTACTCGAATTTTATATTTTACTGTGTAGTTAATTACAAAGAACGGTACTTACATTAGTATAAAAATCGTTCTACTCATTTCTGTACATTGCTCACCTCTTTCATTGGTTCTGTACTATAGTAGATTATAATAGACTTCTTCTTCTTCTTCGTCGTGTCGTCACTTAATATAATAGACTAGTTATACTAAAAACTCTGTACTTTAATGTCTATGTCCCTTTGTGTGCCTTTTAATAAAATAATATAAAAAAAAATATTTGGCCAAGTAGAGACAAGCTTGAATCATGTAAAATTAAAAACAAAAGCAAATACTTTAACCCTAGAATGCACACTGTAAGAAATTACCCAAACGCTCAACAACAGTCTGGCATACGTCTGATCCCAATATGTCCGGACCCGCAATGCGACGAAGAAAGAACAAATAAAACGTTTACGCCCTTGCGGTGTGATTGTTAAATATTTTATGATCTCAAGAGATTTGGTAGTATCGCGTCAACCCGGGTATACAACCGGGCATACTACACCCGGGTACACCCGGCATATTAAGTTTGCTTTTTACGAATGCGGATCACGATGCAAATACGAATTCTACTTGTTTTTTTTTTTGATTTCACCAAGTGTTAATGTTACGTGTTTTAAATATTAAATGTTAGGGAGCGAATTCAGATTCTGTACACTTATTGTGAAACGTTTTTTTATACCACTAAGGTGGGAAACAAGCACACGGTCTGCCTGATGGTAAGTACTAACGTAGCCTATGGACGCTTGCAATACCAGGGGTACCACTCGCGCGTTGCCGACACTGTAAAATGTGAAGCTCTGGAGACCACTCACTGTACGTAGGAACACAACATAGCCGAGACCAATTTTGGCTACGATCTTCTGTAAGGTGGAGGTTCTTCCCCAGACGGGTTGCTCCGATTTACGTGAAAGTAATGGGCAGTTTTTGTTTAAATTAACAATTAACTAAAGGTTGAGTGACATCAGCGCATAGCATAAATCTATGAATTCCCCCGCGCTGGCCCTCACAGCGTAGGGGAGCGTCCCCAAGGTGGCGGATAGGGGAATGGTCGGTAGTACAGCCTAGCTACACTAACCGGCTAAGTCCGATGGACTCGCTGACCAACGACGGGTGTGGTCCTCCAGCATTTCGGGGGTTGTGCGGCGGGTTGACACCTCGCCCACGTAAAACCAATGTTGCTGGTGAAGCGTATCCCGTTAGCGCTTCACTAGCTTGCACAACATCGTCAAAAAAAAAATCTATGAATTCAGATAGGTATATGATTATTTTATAGAAACTACACACACTGTAGAAATAACCGTCTCTTCCCTAGTTTATTATGTTTGTTGCCAGGTCGCGGTGCCTGTATTTGCATCATTCACTATTTTAATACTGTCGAACTGGTTTTTCAAGCTGTCAATGAAACTCCAGAGTTTAGTAGTTTACGCGTTCTAGTGTTCGCATGCTCAATTGGTTTCAAGTGATTGATGTGTCGAAACGCAGATTGAAACAATTTGTTTCGAAACCGGTTTTGTACAAAACATTTATTAAAACTGTCTATCAAAGATCAAAGATAAGATAGATACTTAATAATATAAAAGATTAACATATAGATTAAAGGCTTTTGTTGATCCTGGTCCTACAGATAATACAATGGTGAGAATGTGTGGTGGGGTTGTTACGATCGAAACAACTACAGCAGAGATATCGGCTGTCAATTTCAGTCATAAATGTGAATTATTTTAAATTAAACGGTTCATTTTATGCACTCAAACTCTGGAATATCACATAAATATATGACGATTATTTGTAAACTGAATGTAAGGTAATAAACCGTCAATCACAAATGAATCGGGTATTGAATAATATTCATATTATTTTGCGCCAATCAAAATAAATGGGCACAGACATTACATATTACCAATTGGTCCGAATGTGATTACCGTATCCATAAAATTTATCGTAACCAACCAATGTATGACAATGAGAGGAATTAACGAATTCACCGTGGTGCCAGCATGGAGGCGGAGCATTGACCAATTAGATAAAATGGACACATTTGATTAAACATTGACTTGTGAACGTTATGTCCAATATTTTTTAATTATTATTGCGTCGAGTGATTTAGTTGTTCGTCTTTGTTCTTTTTATTATCTATCTAGGGGTTGTCTGAAAGAGATTGCTTTAGCAATAAGCCTATTGTGAAGTACAACAAAGCTTAGCCACAATATTTTGTTATATTTATTTTGGTGCAATGAAGAATATTGTATTGTTTTGTCATTTCTAAAAATATAAAAATAGCTAATTACTAATTAGTTACTAGGTACTATTAATAATTAGTTACTTTTTAAATAAGCTTACCAGTGAAATAACGTAAAGATTGGAAAGTTCTAAATGAAATTGGTCTAACAAAAATAGAAAGAAAATTTAAAAGTCAAGCATGAAAAATATTATTGCAAAAGATAACTTGAAATATTTGCCTTCCACGATTGCAATCGTTTACATAGAAAACTAGCTTTTTCTCGCAGCTTCGCTCGTCTTAAATTCGGGGTAACACGGTTCCCCTTGCTTCCTACCTTGAAAACTGCGAAAAGTCCCATATAAAATTTCAAGGGGCAGATTTCAAAAAAAGAAATGACGCACAATTTTTTTGTGGGTCACAAATAAATAATCCGCATACCAATTTTTAGCTTTCTACCTTGAAAATTGCGAAATGCGCCATACAAACTTCTACCCCCTATTTTAGGGAAGTGGGGGGGTTAGAAAGAGACAAAAAGTAGCCTATGTCACTCTCCATCCCTTCAACTATCTCCACTTAAAAAATCAAGTTAATTCGTCGCTCCGTTTTGCCGTGAAAGACGGATAAACAAACAGACGAACACACTTTCCCATTTTATAATATTACTAGCTGACCCGGCGAACTTCGTATCGCCTAAAGAACCTTCATGCTGAATTTCAGTCGAATAACTTCAAAAACGGCAATGTTTCATACTAACTTTGCACCCCCGTTACCCCTAAGGGATAATTTTTGAGAAAAATATTTTACTCGTGTTTCATGCCTTTCAATAAAGAACCTTAATGCTGTATTTCATTTGAATAATTTCAAAAACGGCAAAGTTTCATACTAACTTTGCACCCCCGTTTAACCCCCTAAGGGATGATTTTTGAGAAAAATATTTTACTCGTGTTTCATGCCTTTCAATAAAAAACCTTCATGCTGAATTTCATTCGAATAACTTCAAAAACGGCAATGTTTCATACTAACTTTGCACCCCCGTTTAACCCCCTAAGTGATGATTTTTGAGAAAAATATTTTACTCGTGTTTCATGCCTTTTAATATAGAACCTTCATGCTGAATTTCATTCGAATAACTTCAAAAACGGCAATGTTTCATACTAACTTTGCACCCCCGTTTAACCCCCTAAGGGATAATTTTTGAGAAAAATATTTTACTCGTGTTTCATGCCTTTCAATAAAGAACCTTAATGTTGTATTTCATTTGAATAACTTCAAAAACGGCAAAGTTTCATACTAACTTTGCACCCCTGTTTTACCCCCTTAGGGGATGAATTTCCAAAAATCCTTTCTTAGTGAGCACCTACGCCCCAAAAGGAACCCCCATGCAAAATTTGAGACTTCTGGCACTTGTGGTTTCGGAGATTTCGTGATGAATCAGTCAGTGATTTTCTCTTTTATATATATACTAGCTGTGCCCGCGGCTTCGCCCGCGTGGAATTGGACTTGAGACTAATAAAGTAGTATAGACGGATTTAACAGTCTCCTATTACTGTAGTTTTCCCCGAGACGTCAGTGTTCTTCATTGCTCATTGTCTATTTGCTCGCCGCTGTTAATCTTGGCTACCTACTGTGTACAAAATCATGTTGTTTTATTATTTTAATAGCTGTTACCCGCGGCTCCGCCCGCGTCTCTCAGGGAATCTCTATAACAAATTTCAGCTTTCTAGGTTGAGCGCTCCCGATAATACACGTGTAGTCTTATTATTCCGAATCCTGTGGGAATTTTAAAAAATCCCGTCTTTATTATCCTTGTCTACTTTATAAAGGAAAGCTTTATACAAAATCTAGGCGTTCTAGGTTGAGCGTCCACGATAATAGTATAGTGCAGCTATTTTCTCTTTCCCGTGGGAATTAAAAAAAACTACTTTATCCTTGTCAACATCATAAAGGGAACCTCTATACAAAATTTCAGCTTTCTATGTTAAGCGCCTGCGATAATACACTTACAGCCCTATTACTCCCTTTCGCGTGAGAATTCTATAAAACCCCACCTTTATCCTTGTCAACATCATAAAGAGAACTTCTATACAAAAATTCAGCTTTCTAGGTTGAGCGCCTGCGATAATACACTTACAGTCCTATTACTCCCTTTCCCGTGGGAATTTCATAAAATTCCATCTTTATCCAACATCATAAAGGGATCCTCAATACAAAATCTCAGCTTTCTAGGTTGAGCGCCCCCGATAATACACATGTAGTCTTATTTATTATTCCTGATCCTGTGGGAATTTTAAAAAATCCCGTCTTTGTCCTTCTCTACTTTATAAAGGGAACCTCAATACAAAATCTAAGTGTTCTAGGTTGAGGCCCACAATAACACACGTGCAGTCCAATTTGTCCAGTTCCCGTGGGAATTTAAAAAATCCCGTCTTTATCCTTGTCTACATCCTAAAAGGAACCTCTATACAAAATCTCAACGTTCTAGGTTGAGCGCACCCCATAAAACACGTGAAGTCTTATTATTCCTGTTCTCGTGGGAATTTAAAAAAAGTCACGTATCTATCCTTGTATACATCATAAAGACAATCCTATCCATCATAAATAAAATTTCAGCTTTCTAGGTTGAGCGCCCTCGATAATACACGTGTAGTCGCCTAGGTAGGTTACCCCATTTCATCGCTCTAGGGGTTGGATTTTGAAAAATCCTGAAACACGTACCTACTTACTCATTTACCGCCAGGAGTATTCCTACGAAGTTTCAAATAAAATGGTCTAACTAATCTAGTTTCTTCATACTAACTTTGCGCCCCGTTCAACCCCCTAAGGGATGAATTTTGAAAAAATATTTTACTCATGTTTCATGCCTTTTAGTAAAGAACCTTCATGCTGAATTTCATTCGAATAACTTCAAAAACGGCAAAGTTTCATACTATCTTTGCACCCCCGTTTAACCCCCTAAGGGATGAATTTTGAAAAAAATATTTTACTCATGTTTCATGCTTTTCAGTAAAGAACCTTCATGCTGAATTTCATTTGAATAACTTCAAAAACGGCAAAGTTTCATACTAACTTTGCACCCCCGTTTAACCCCCTAAGGGATGATTTTTGAGAAAAATATTTTACTCGTGTTTCATGCCTTTCAATAAAGAACCTTCATGCTGAATTTCATTCGAATAACTTCAAAAACGGCAAAGTTTCATATTATCTTTGCACCCCCGTTTAACCCCCTAAGGGATGAATTTTGAAAAAAGTATTTCACTCATGTTTCATGCTTTTCAGTAAAGAACCTTAATGCTGAATTTCATTTGAATAACTTCAAAAACGGCAAAGTTTCATATTAACTTTGCGCCCCCGTTTAACCCCATAGGGGATGTATTTTGAGAAAAATATTTTACTCGTGTTTCATGCCTTTCAATAAAGAACCTTCACGCTAAATTTCATTCGAATAACTTCAAAAACGGCAAAGTTTCATACTATCTTTGCACCCCCATTTTACCCCCTTAGGGGATGAATTTCCAAAAATCCTTTCTTAGTGAGCACCTACGCCCCAAAAGGAACCCCCATGCAAAATTTGAGACTCCTGGCACTTGTAGTTTCAGAGATTTCGTGATGAATCAGTCAGTGATTTTCTCTTTTATATAAATAGATAGATATGGATTTCCTTATGCTTGGCTTACCATTAGGATTTAGTGTCGCTTAAGTTAATAAAGAGTAAAAGATTCAGAGACTTTATTCTTCTCTTAAAAAGGATGCTCTTCAGTGTAGCAGCGTCCATTTTTTTCTGTTCTGTGCCAGTTCTATTCTCTTTAAGAGACTAAAGGAAAATAAAATCAAAGTATGTATATGAATAATCAAGATTTCCATATTGAGTGCTTACAAGCCATCGAGTATGTATGTTACAGCCGAACGCTTTAAAATGACACTTTTCAAAACTTTATAGTTTGTTCAACAGACTTCTGTGACAACTTAACCGCTTCAATCAAGTCAACTAATATTTTATTTAAATAACCAATTACGCTGTCTATTCCGTTATTGTCTATGTTGTGAGTGTTCGGACAAATTGCAATGCGTACAGTACCCATCAATAATTGATGCGGTTTGACTTGGGTTGGGCATATTCTGTATTGAATTTATGCCTACTAGTTGAAACCTCTGTAAATTGTGGATCTTCGGAGATTGGCACCGAGGTCAAATGACATGTCGTGTAAAAATGACAAGTAATGACTTTCAGTTTTGGTCGGAGAGCATTGTTTGGTCACGTAATGACTCGCTGCGTAATGCTCAGAGTTGAGAGACGTGTCACTCAATGGGTAATAAACAATATAGATGGATGGAAAGATAGTAAGCGGAAAAAGAGATGGAACGATGATAATACTCAGTTCTTCTAACAAATCTGCTGTCTGAGCTGAAGATGTAAAAAAAAACGTGATGATTTGAAAGAGCTTGCAATAAATTGAATAAAAAGCTGACAATTGACATTATTATTATTATTTTTTGCATTCTCCAATGATTTATGGGTAAAACTGGAGACAACACTCAGAATACCTTCTTTCACAGTAAAGAAATTCTAGTGTCTACTAAAACATACAAAGAAAATACAATTGGTGTGAACATGGCCATACGTGTATATGTATCTTATAACTTCCCACCTTAATTTCCTTCTAAGGCAGTAATCCCAAGGTAAATAAGGGTCAGGAATCCACGTGTTAATCCCTAAAGAACTCCTCAATCCGAGTTAACGATACGCACTCACTCTAATGGTGGCTATTAGCGATTGTCATCAACGCCATAAGGAAGTTACAAGCGCACTGCGGTTTCTAAAGGCTTTTACAGAAATATTATAATACGAGGGAAATGGATTTATGGACATATTTCTTGATCAGTGGTATAGAAAAACGTCGTTAGAAAACTCGTATGTCTAAGTTTTGTTTCGAAAGATTTGTGACTTAACCTGAGGTCTAGTTTTTGAGTTGGGAAGATTATGGTAATAGTCGTTTCACTTTAAAATACAGCAGTTATAATTTGAATGGGTTTAAAAAATTCAAACTTCTTCATGCTTCTGAGGCCAATACAGACAGCTTACTGTCTGTTGATAAATGACAGTCGTTAAATTAAGACCGCGTTTAAATCTGCTATAAATTTCTACGAGAAATTGCCAACAGCACTGTCTGACAGTAACTTGTAAATATAAACTACATAGCACTTATTTATATCACTCGTTTATTAGATTGCTGCATGACAGTTCCTGTGACTTAAAGTAACGTATTTGCACGCGACAGTTCTCGTATTCAATTCCATTATCTGCATGATTATACAGTATAAAAATAGCTAGACACACAATAATCTAGTCATCACAAGAGATCTGTTGTCCATAGACTCCTCCAAACGTTCGTTCTGCATCCGTCGGTTCCCTGCGATTTTCTTTTAAGTCGTGCACCTTGCGGCCCTTTCCGCTCAATAACCATCAGTTATTTTGTAAATACTGTTAGTTGTTAGTTCCACATAGAGACTACACGACACACGTATCTAAATTCCAAAAGCCACTCGTGGCCGATGCTGAATAAGTTATTACGTCATCAAATTTATTGTTACCTACAATGTCAGTTTTCAGTACAATGTTGGTTTAATAATTGATGCCAGTGTAGATATTAATTTTACGACTGAAGTAATTTGTTCAAAGTTTAGTTTTGACGTTGTTCCACATTTTGTCATAGTTGTGAATGATTTTAAATTAAACATAATGACTTCTAATGCCAAAATAAGTAAAGTTCAAGCTAAATAGAAGACTTAAGTATTATTGTACTAATTAATCAGCTGAGAAATATACATTAAATGGCAACTTTTTGCAAATAATTATAAAATATATATACAAATTCGATTTGCTAGTAGCAGTGTTTGCCCCACTGCCGGTCGCCGACTTGGCTTAACGACAACAGGTGGGACAGATAGCTTTAAGTGCTCTTCGAAACGGCGAATCGTAAATTGTTCATGTTCACAAAATGGCATGAATTCACGCAATGCTTGTGAACTTTGTAAAAATGTATTGGTGCTTCACCAAATCGCGCTTCAATTCGCGCGAATTAATTCACGGCGAATTCACAATTCTGTAGACAAGGATTTTCGTGTTTAATTTTGACACACGCAAAGACGCCTTCAGGCTTCTGCAAAACTACTGGCTTCAGGTCAGTGTTTTTAAGTGGCTTAACAAAATATGTCCACTAACATTGTTCGAGAAAAGATTTCTGCAGAATACTATTTTCCGTTAAAGATTCTGCTTCTATGCCAAATGATCAAATGCCTTTTGGGTTCGAATATGAAAGTGTCAGTAAATATGCGATTGATAGCTTCACTCGTTTCCTCAAGTCAACGTAGCCTAGATCTTGCTGAAGATTTATATGAAAATTTCCCTTTAAATATCTCATATATTTTATTATTTGTGTTGATAGCATCATACTAGTCATACTAATATTATAAATTAGAACGTGAGTTTGTTTGTTTGTTATTCCTTTACAGCTTGACTAAGCAGTCGATCATTATAAAAATTTGTATACATATTGGCAGGGGTACAGAGCCCAACATAGGCTATGAAAGTATGTCATTCCAATGGGAAAATATTTTTTTTACTATAGATGGCACTGCAAAATATTAATGTCGGCCAACAGATGGCGCCACAAGTCGCGCTATGGGTTATTTTTTAAACGAGATCTATGTCATAAAATTAACCGCGAGCGAAGCCGCGGGGAAAAGCTAGTAACAGATAAAGTATCAACTTATTACAGAATTTTCCAAACTGTAGCATTTTTTTTTCTGTGTGTGCCTCTGCAAACAATCCAGATGCATTGTTGCAGAACTTCCACAGCTTCAACAGCATTTGAATATTATGGACACGCAGATGTAGGCTCCGTGCAAACAGAGTAAAATGATTGAATTGAAAATGATTGAAAAAGAACGATTCACGTTTACGATCGTTCGTTCATATCGTACAACAAAGGAAGGGGTTGAAGAGCCGTAAATGTGATTAAAGTTTTTTTTTAAATAGCGTGAAAGGATTTACTAGAAAATTTGTAAATACATAGTACAGTTTTTTTTATACCATAAAGTTGGCAAACAAGCATACGGCCTGATGGTAAGCATCACCGTAGCCTATAGACGCTTGCAATATCGGGGGTATCACTCACGCGTTGCCAACACTCCCAATCCCCTGCAAGTGGCGCTCTGAAGACCGCTCTCACCGTAGGAACACAGCACGGCCGAGACCAATGCTATTTTGACTACTTCTGTAAGGTGGAGGCCCCTCTCCAAACGGGCTGCTCCGATTTGAGCGGATTATCCGCTGTGCCCTACCTCTCTCATGAACTCTCTTTTATGAACTATTGAAAAATAAATTTTCCTATAAATCACTTCACGCAATATTTAGAAATCTTTAATAATATTTACGCCCCTGATCATCCCTTTCCTTTGTTGACTGTATGTTCGCACTCTCTTCAAAGACCGTGATCATGACCTGCTGTGTGCATCTAGTAACATGCAAGCAATCATATTGCCTCCGTTTTATTAAACTATCCAGCAATCAGAATGGGATTTGGCAGTAGTTCAAGACTTGACAAATTAATCGAGTAATTGTGCAAAGATGCTATTTGTGATATGGAGCACATACTCAAATTGAGAAAGCTTAATTACGGTTACCTAGTCATCGATAAATGTTAGAAACTAAGGTGATAATAGGGTTTGAACAGATTCTCTAATTTGGCAGCTTGTTATTAATACTCCTGATATTACAATCGTTCATAAGTTGCAAAAACTGTTTTACCATCAAGCAATAATAAGATTGTTTTCCCTTTAGTAACCTATAAATGTGTTTGATCTAAATTGTAGTTCTCTTTACTGTGGTCAGAGCCGTTAGCTACCACCTGAAGCCCATCCAAATACTGTCTTGATTCATCGTGTACAATTTCCATGTACACGTGCCCAACATAACCTCGGACTACCAAAAAGTTCTATAAAATATTTTTTTCAAAAGAAATGAAAATATCCATTATATTCTTTGAAAGATAAAATCCTTATTTACCTACAATTTATACTTTAAGATTTCCTTTCAAAAAGATTCAGTATCAAACTTCTTTCACAAATGAACGTCTGAATAACTTCAAGTCGGTTTAACAATAAACTTGTTTGCTTCAGGCAAAGAGTTGTAGACGAGTCAGTTTCTTGAAAAAGGTTTTTATTAATATACCACCCAATTTGAAAGTATTCTTGATTCTGTTTTTTTTTTACTTTTATATTATTTTTCTAAATTTCAAATAAATGATCTTTTTTTGTTTTTAGGGACTAGTAGCCGTGGTTATATTTACTCATGTGTTAATAGACTGTTCCGTTGTTAACGTTGCTGTTGTTATATCTATTGCCAAAATCACATCACTGTTGGAAAATATCCTCGATAAAAATCACGAATCCGTTTCAATATTCTTTACACAAGATTTCTAGGGAAATTTAACGATTCTGTTTGAATTATCTTGCCATACGTTATTGTGGTAGCATAATGTTGTGTCGCAACCTTATCTGACGGAGTGTGGAGTTAAGGGGGCCTGACGTCTTCCAGTATCTTTAACTTATATATGGACGACCTCGTCGTTGGGTTGAGTAGCGCCAGGGTTGGCTGCAGTATCGGGGGAATTAGCGTCAACAATCTGAGCTACGCAGACAACATGGTGCTCCTCAGCCCAACGACGGGGGGCCTTAGAAAACTGTTGTCTACTTGCAAAGAGTATGCCGTGGCTCACGGGCTCATTTAAATTGAAAGCAAGTGTGAGTACATGGTCTTTGGGGTCGCCGGTAAGTGCCATGATAACATCAGTACTAAAATTATGCTGAATGGAAAGATCCAAGTCTAAGTTTAAGTACCTGGGCCACTTCCTTACTGACGACCTTAAGGACGATGCAGATATTGAGAGGGAGCGTAGGACTCTAGCGATCAGGGGTAATATGATTGTACGCAGATTCTCAAGGTGCTCAATCCAGGTTAAATTAACATTTTTCAAAGTTTACTGCCAGAGTTTCTATACTGGTAGTCTTTGGTTGCGTCATACCAAAAGATCGCTAGAAGCTCTGCGTATACAATACAACAACATTTTCAGAATGCTGTTGGGGCTGCCTAGTTTCTATAGTGCGTCGGGGATTTTCGCCCAATTTCATACTGATGGATTCCATTCCATCATGCGCAAGAAAACGCATCCCTGTTATGCAGAATGCGCGACAGCCACAACAGCATAATCAAAACAGTGGCTGAAGACTACTCCTCTTCTCTGTGGGTGTCAATGGTGAGGAGGGTGATATAATTCCCCAAATTAATATTTTTATTAATTTTGGTAATTTTAAAATTTCTGTATTATTCCCCATTATTTATCCATAATTATTGTTATTTATCATCTAATTTAATTAACTGATAATTTAATTTGAATTTTGATGTTTTGATTGTTTATAATTTCTTAAATATGGATTTTAATTATCTGAAATAAACAATTTTTTTTTTTAATCGATATAAAGTGATTTGTAATCGATTCATGTTCATTTCAAAATCAGACGAGCCTTTGAAACTTTTGTACAGTGAAATATACGTTGGCCTCTGAGTGCGGCGTCTCTTGGCGTGTTGAAAACGTTTTTTGGTACAATTGTTCTCCGCTTGTCGCTCTGGAGTAATTTGTTGATGACAGCAGTGTGTTCTGCGGCCTGGATGTCAAGAGCCTGTGAGTGAATGACTCATTTTCGAAAAGGAGTATATAGATAGAGGTATTTTAAATCCCATATGATCTTTCACGTAGTTGCTAATGAGGAAAATCCTTTCAATACTTTCTACTTCATCTAATTTCTTTCTGATTAAAGTCGTTGTGAGTTCCAATTTTAAGACAGCTGTAGTTTTTCCCCCGGGACGTCAATAAGCTTCATTTCTTATTGTCAAACTGAGGTCGCCGTTGTTGATCCTGGCTCTACAGTAGATACGATGGGGATGTGTGGTAGGCTAGTCACGATTCCAAATGGTCACTGAGTTGCTCCCTCTGCGCCTATTTATTGTTTCTCAACGAAAGTCTCTGCAACAAATTTAAAAATTCAAAAGTTTCCGATGCAGCTGAATTCAGGGAGTCTTTTATTTTATCGAATTTTCTCTGTAATTCACTTAATTCAACGGCATTGCAGAGTACAGCCCGCAGGTATAAATCTGCATAGATAACGCCAGTGCCCACTTTCCAAAACCAAACTGTCTTGTGACTTTATTTCTATTTAGTCTTATAATAGTCTATGAAATTTGAAATCTGGCTGAGAACGTCATTTTTCTAAAACGACAACTTCCTAAAACGGCAACCATCAACGTCATCTATTAAAACTTATGTCTATGTAAAGCTCGTATGAGGAGTCGTGACTAGAATCGTTTATAGAAATTGGTAAACATAAATAAAATTTCATTTTTCGATGAGGTAATTTGTGTTTACATCAAAGAAGAAAGATTTATATTATGTAAGCATATCAATGGCGAGACCAAAAACAAAATACACTTAGTGTGCATGTAATGTACATGTGTGCAAGCAAGATATATAATTTTGTGGATTTTCCTTTTTGTTTGAGTAACATTCAGGCACTGCACAGGTAACCATATATAACCACGTCTAATTAACACCAAAACTACACGTAAAAACCATAAATGTTGTAAAAATAAGTGGAATTTGTTTTTAACACGACTGACGTCAGGCCGATGCAGGCCGATAACGTGTATAGGAAGAATGGTCTCGCCTATCTATCTCGCTTTAACAAACGTGTATGCTATGATCTATCTCTTTTGCATCGGAAATCTAACGCTAAAAAGGTTAGTCGACATCACAGGAGACCGAAGAGCTGGCAGCTACCTCGGACAAAGAATTAGTCTAGCTATACAAAGGGGGAAAGCTGCCAGTATCTTCGGAACCTTGCCTAAAGGGACTCAGTATTTTAATAAAATATTTTAATTATATTTTTTAAGGTTTTTAGTTTTAAATATGACTGTAGTTTGTAGAGTAAAAAATAAAGTGATTAGATATAGGTACTTACCAAAAAAATTATCCTTTTTTATAAAATGGTGCAATCAATAAGGATCACACTTCCTATATTTCAATGCAATTTCAAAGGTTATATTTGCACAGATACACAAACACTCAAAATTATTGTGACAAAATATGCTTATTAAGAGAGGTAGGGCACAGCGGATAATCCGCTCAAATCGGAGCAGCCCGTCTGGGGAAGGACCTCCACCTTACAGAAGATCGTAGCCAAATAGCATTGGTCTCGGCCATGTTGTGTTCCTACGGTGAGTATGGTCTCCAGAGCTCCACTTGGGCGGGTTGGGAGGGTTGGCAACGCGTGAGTGATACCCCCGGTATTGCAAACGTCTATAGGCTACGGTGACGGCTTACCATCAGGTCGACCGTATGCTTGTTTGCAACCTGTGTGGTATAAAAAAAAAATGCTAATAATTTAACGATAGTATATAATAAATCTATTGAACTAGCATAAGCTCTAAGCGGTAAGTTAGACTCTTGATATTTTTTTTCCATTTAATAAGGGTTCCGTAGTAATCTACAAGGAACTAAATTATTAATTAAATAAAATTAATAATTAAATTTTCTTACAAAATGTCATAGAATATGATATTGGACTCATTTGTAAGCAAAGCACATCAAATACGGAACCCTACACTGTGCATAGCCCGACATGCACTTAACCGGTTTTTTATACCTTCTTATGATATGTAATTTTTGTCTTTTTTTGTATTATCTTTTGTTGTATCGATTTTCTCTGGGTACGTATATTTTAGAATATACTTATATATTTTAGTATATATATATTTTAGTTTCTATTATATTTTCCAATTCTAGTTTGGGCTTTTTTCTTTCAATACTTTCCCATTTATTTCCTTCCTTTACACTTAATCTGCCGTCAATTTCGCCGTCTCGCGGCGTCATACAATTTCGCCGTCTCGTGGCGTCATACAACATTTCAGTACATTTGTTTTGACCGCTTACTATATCAATTCTCTTAAATCCCAAGGGCAATTTACCTGAGTCGCACTACGTCAAAGCATGAGCTATAAGCCCCTGCGCACCATTCCGTCATAAGTAAGTTTAACTGACAGAAACTAACTCTGGATTATGTAAAATGTATTATACGCTTGGGTATAACATGATTTGCTTAGATGCAGATACTTGAAAGATATAGTTACCAGTCTCATATTGATTTTGAGTTTGAATACTGTGAATCAGATTTCACTGGAAGGCGCGGTTAAATAATGGATCGCACGTGATGTGATAACAGTGGACTCCAGAAGCAGCTTGGAGATAATTTCGCACGATCGCCATTGGATTGTTAATGTTAGGTACTCTTTACAGCTCAACTAGCGCTAACTAAATACTAAACTAAATGAAATCGGATTGTATGCTAACCAAATAGTTAGTAAAGTATTAAATTTCAATGGTATGAATTAGGATTTGCTGTTGAATTTGCATTTGAAATTATACAGAATTGAAATTAAAATCGCGATTGCTATGCAGAGTAACCTAGCAGGTCACCAGTTCCCGGAATCCCGCCACTTTTAATGCGGAGATGGTGCAGATTGTGTGATTGAGCTGTAAGCAGATTATCCGCTGTGCCCTACCTCTCTTACGATTGCGGGAAGCATACGAAATGATGATCCTGTCCTCCTCCCCGTGTGTGTTCCTCTTTACTGAAGATTTTGACTCCCCGCAGAATCACCTTCTCTCTGAAGTTATTTGTCAAATCAAAACTCGAAAGCGCGCGGGAGATGGCACCTTCTGATTTTACCAAATTTTTTGTTGTCAACTCGAAATACTTTTAACCCGAGTGGACAAAATTATACACTTTTGGTTTCCATTCGTTTTGATTTGACTGTACTTTATAATGTGCAATCGAGTTTCATACGCGCACTTGAAGAATAACTATTCTCTGCGACTCATATCTTTGACTCTTCCAGTTGTTCCGGTCTTTAGGTTCGTGAAGAGCACCAAGGTCCAGTAATCCATTTTAAAACTGCCATCGTTGGTAAAGTACACCGGAAAAGCATTAAACTTAAAACTCGACAAACAAATTTTGAAACAAACGAAAAATAAATTGAATAAGTCCGTATCCCCAATAGTAGATATACAACTGCTGTTTCATTTTCGCATTATAAAGTTCGCTTTTACAATGATCAAGAGCTTTTAAAGTCGTAAAAGTTTCCAGCTACCCGTACACTTCGCCGATAAACTTGGAACGCTAAGTGAAGTTTTTATGAAGTATCCACTTGCATTTCTAATCAAGTGTAAGTAAATGGGTGGAATTTTGAATTATGATTTATTGTATTGTGTCGTATTATATATGTAAACCGATAGACAGACAGACATTAAAGTGATACAATAAAGGTTCCGATTTTCCTTTAATTCGTTAATCTTTTCATGAAGGGGAGACACCCAAAAAAACTGTTTTTCAAAATTTTGTTTGCCACTTTGTTAGCGCCTTAACAGACACTAAGAAAAGTCAATGGACATTATTCTTAGACTAAAACATTTTAGAAGTTTACGTTAAATTTAAATTACTTATTAGCCCATAAGCTAGATTGTAATATTTAAGTGTGCAAATCACGCTTCTATAAAAAAAAAAAACTTTGTTAGCAAAGTAAAAATATGTATACATACAAATTACAGTTTTCTAGTATTAAGCGTCTTGGCTCTAGGCCGCGGACATTCTAATCCTCCTCATCGACCCATGGACAATAAACACAGACGGACTGCGGACAGACGGACATGGAGAAACTATAAGGTTTCCTCGTTAGGTTACTACGGAACCCTAATAAGTACATGTACAAGGATTTGAACCACAGACCTTTAGGTCACGTTATTCACTGGACTATCATAGTTTTCAACTTTTATTTAAATAGGATTTATCATTAAGAATGTCTGGAGGACGACTTTTCAAACGCATAAATATAGGTTTAAATGTAATTAAATATTCTAGTTTAAAATTAATAATTCGTAATTAAAACATTAAAGTGTCTTATATACCAGTATAATATCGCAATGTCGTCCTTGCTTGTGTAAAACTGAACAAATTTTAATACAAGTTAAACTCAAATTAAAATAATTTATTCAGTGACTAGGACTTCAAGGCACTTTCCCTCGTCATTACAACTGTATATTTAAATGAATATAAAATAAAATAAACTACCATTATTTTGAAATAAGCAAAATGGCCAACGGTAAAAAAATGGCGAAAGAAAACTAGTTACGGCCTTTTTCCCCGCTCAATTTCGTTTGGGAGTATCCCGTAGAAATTTTGTAAAATCGGATACCTACCGTCGTCATACAAAGAATACACCCTCCAAGTCGCCGTTATAGCCGCCCAGGTTTGGATTGTAAAATATGAAGAAAAAAACAGATCAACATTTTATAGTTTTGTTAAAATTTATCACCAACCATTAAATTGTCCATTAAGTTGTAGCATAAATAACAATAATTTCTTGAAAGTTAAGTATTTTATGATAATCAGAACACTTGAATGGAAAAGCAGAACCATGTTTTGAAATTTAAAAGCGCAGTTATAATGTAAAAAGAAATACGACGCACAGTAATGGTAACTAGTGCTTTTAGTGCTTATTTTTTTCATAAGTACCTTTGTAGACCGTCTTCTAATATCCATTTTTTGTACAAATATTTTTTTATTCTGGAATTTAATTGCTAAATTTCAATCAGCAGAATTTGAATCAGCTAAGCATCAGCAAGAAATATTGTGGTAAGGTGGTATTTATATTATATAGCTGTTATATAGGCACAAGATGGATGAAATAAATTGAGCTTTTATTTAATATAATTCTCGCGATAACATTTTTATCTAACTGACATAACAAGATAGACAGTCTTATTTAGGGGACGGCACGCGCCAGGCCAGACATAGGCTGGACACGCACCGACCGCACGGCCACACCACTCCCCCCAGGAGACCGTGCTACGGGCGATACATCCTGGGAAACCTTACGGTCCTCCCTGCGCGGGTTTTCCTTTCAGTTCCTTCATCGCACCTTCTTTGTGTTGGCGGCGATGGAAGCAGCGGTTGAATGTCATCGGGTTTATGTTTGCTGTCATCGTGTTGTGTGAGAATGTACGCAGGTTTTAATCTCTCTATTGTTACAGATACTGGTTTTCCCTTTATTTGGATTTTGAAGGTTTTGTCATTTCTTTCAAGTACCTTGTGAGGCCTGGTATATGCTGGCTATCCTGGTATAGCTATAAAAATCAAAACTACCTGGAATATCATTAATAAAGAAACAGGTAAGGTCAAAAATAACGACTTGTCCTTCTCACTGGAAATTTCAAACAAAATTATAAATTCTGACTCTGAAGTAGCTGAAACATTTCAAAATTTTTTCTCTGAAATTCCTTATAACACTACTAGAACACTAGACTCGTCAGCTACAATGGCAAATACCTTACTCGTAAATAATGTTCCTAAGCCAAAGGTCACATTTAGCTTTAACTCAATATCGGGTGATGTGATTATTAAAACGTTCAAAAATATTAATAAAAAAAAACAGAAGATATTTGGGGAATATCTGTTCACGTCCTATGCGACATCATAACAATTTTGGCTCCGCAGCTTGCTAATATTTTTAATGATTGCATTGCCAAAGGAATCTTTCCTGATTTAATGAAATTCAGCAAGTTGGTTTCTTTGCATAAAAATGGCAGTAAAAGTGATCCCAATAATTTCAGGCCTATTTCTATTTTGCCAGCTCTCAGTAAGATATTTGAGAAAGTAATTCTAGACCAACTAGTATCATTTTTCAATCACCACAAATTAATTCATAATCGCCAGTTTGGTTTCACTAAAGGACGTTCTACAACTGACGCAGCAGCTACTCTGGTCAGATCTATCTTTGATGCCTGGGAAGTGAATATGAATGCTTATGGCATTTTTTGCGATTTATCCAAGGCATTCGACTGCGTCAATCACGAAATATTACTCGAGAAACTTAAATTTTATGGAGTTGATAATTTGTCACTTACTCTAGTCTCGTCCTACCTTAACGATCGAACACAGAAAGTACAGATTAATAAAGCTCTATCATCTGGCGCAACACTAAAGATGGGCGTGCCGCAAGGATCGATTTTAGGTCCATTTCTCTTTCTCGTGTACATTAACGATCTCCCTTATCTAGCCCAGGATAAGTGTGACATGGTTCTGTTTGCCGACGATACGTCACTAATTTTTAAAACTGATAGAAAACTAGATAACATGAATCTTATAAATGACACTTTATCACTTATACAAAACTGGTTCAGCACAAATAATCTAGCGCTAAACTCAAACAAAACGAAATGTGTCAAATTTACTTTACCGAATGTTAGTGTAGATTCTAATCAAATAATGCTTTTAACGGTATCGGTCTTGAGGTAGTGAAGTCGACTGTTTTCTTAGGTATCGAGCTTGATCATAGGCTGCAATGGCATCCACATATTAAAACCTTGTCAGGCAAGCTTAGCGCTGCTGCATATGCCGTTAGAAAAGTAAGACAACTTACTGATGTGGAAACTGCCAGATTAGTTTATTTTAGTTACTTTCACAGCTTAATGTCCTATGGCATACTACTATGGGGTAGGGCAGCTGATATCGAGTCGATATTTGTACTACAAAAAAGAGTAGTTCGATTTATTTACAATCTAGGTTATCGCGACTCACTTAGAGACGTATTTAAGGATATCAACATTCTTACTGTAGCCTCACAATACATTTATACTACCATAATGTTTGTGAGGAAATACTTACACCAATACAAAAGGTTAGAGGAGGTCCATCAGTTTAACACTCGCAACAAAAATAAGCTAGTAGGTCTCAAATGCAGATTGTCTAAAGTGAACAAATCTTTTGTCAGACTGTCAACATCAGCTGTTCATAAAATAATTATTTAATATTATTTATTTCTTTGTTATGTGCAGTTTAAGCTAACCAAGTGAACCAGATTTTACTATTTTTTATGTGACAATAATAGTTTTTGCGAAATTTTCTGAAATACACAGTTAACGATAATATCTAAATAATATCTAAATAAATAAATAAATAAATAAATAAATATTTGTGTGTGCTGTGCTTATCAAGTATTAAAATTCAAATTTGTTTAAAAAATATCGTACCTAACCATATAAAACAATAAGAAGATTAAATCATTAAATCAATTAAATCATATCACCAGAATAATGGAAGTATTGTGTTAAATGCCATATTAATATTATTTTTATTTGGACGCGGTTGCTAAGGCCGCCATCGGTTGTCCTAGCGACGACATGCGTCGCTAGGTCTCTTCCAATAGGCAAGACCATCCAGTGCCGACGCATGCGTATCAAAACAAGCAGTCCAGCAGCCGTCATATTTTATCTTTATACGTTTTAATAAGTTTACATTTATGTTTATTTTATCTTATTGTGTATTTAAATTTTAAATTTGTTTTAATTGAATGTTTTGTTAAATGCAGTCCGTGACCCAATCTTGTGATGGCACGTCGAACGCGACCCATTCATGTACACAGTGCAACAAATCTTTTAAATCTTTGAAAGGCCTCAACATACACATTACAAAAACACACAGGAAATGTATTAGCCAAAACAGTTTAAGTTCACCTTTAGACACACATCCCATTATTCCTTATGACAATCCAACTCCTTTCCACACATATCTTAGCCATTTAAAAAATAGTATACCAATAGTTAAAAGAATCCCTCGAGGAGCTCGAATAACCGTTGCTACACATTTATCACAATTAATCCAAAAATGTTACATAAGCAACTGTACTCAAGACTGGCAGAATCTATTTTTATTTTCATACAGCACACTACATATAATAAAAACTGATGAACCGAATTTATCTTTGACACAAAAGATTAAGAATAACTGTGCTGTAAGCTCCTCGCCTTCTCCTGCACCTCTAATCAAACATAATGCCCCTCGTAATCGCAACAAACTCATCGAAAGCAAAATCTGTGACGGAGATCTCAAAGGTGCCGCTCGCCTTTTGTTCTCCAACGACGTGCTATCACCAGATACCCCTGACACCCTTCAGGCCTTACGGACAAAACATCCTCCAGCTCCAATAAACCCATATTTTCTTGACCCACCAACAGCAGGGCAAGCATGCCTTCAAATTCAAAAAAAAGGGGGAACGCTGCCAGTATCTTCGGAACCTTGCCTAAAGGGACTCCTTTTAATAATATATTTTAGTTATTTTATTTTATTTTTTAAGGTTTTTAGTTTTAGGTTCATTATAATTTGTTTATATTAATATGTTTAGTTTAGTTTTAGTGTACATATATAGATTTGTTTCTTATTTGAATAAAAATTTTTGTAGCTCAAGTAGTACGTTTCTATAACAAAATACCGAATGAAATTTTAAACCTGCCTTTGATCCAATTTAAGTCATTCATTAAGCGTTCACTATTGCATAAAGGCTACTATACCATTAACGAATTTATCAATGATAAGAATGCGTGGACTTTAATATGTAAAACGACACTCGACAAGAGCGTCCCCAGGCGTCACAAGTGCGCTGTAAACTATTGTGCGTCCATTTTATTTTTTACATTTTTTATTGTTTTTTTTTTTGTTCCAGACTATACATATATTGTACACGCGTCGAAGTGTTGTCCACAATGGTGATGGACATTTTATTAATACATAGATTAAATATTTGGGACAAAGTCTGATAGGGTTGAGTATGTCATGCTCGCTTAAATGTCCAAACTGGTGGTGGCGTCGGGAGTCGGGTCGCTGAGTTCCCTCTAATATGGTTGAGCACAGCGGTGGCTGACTCTCGCGTCAACTCGTGAACGGGTGCTGCCTGGGGGGACTGGTCTGCTCACTCTTGTCAGTACTGACTTTTTTTTATTTTACTGTAGATTTAAGACTTGTTCATTCCACACCATTGTGTATAACATTCCGCGTATTCTTCTCATAAATTTTAATGTACTATACCTACATTGTAACTAATGAGTGGAAAAAAAAAGGAAAAAAAAAAGAAAAAAAAAAAGTACAAAATGACAAAGGCCGTAACCGGTTTTCTTTCGCCATTTCTTTTTACCGGTTGCCATTTTGCTAGTTTATTTTTTTTATTTAAACAAGTTGTAAATGACAAGAAAAAGTGCCTGTGAAGGTCTAATTTCTGAAATAAACGATTTCATTATAGAGGACCTTTGACAGGACCTTCTCTGAGATAGACGTGTGTGGTTGAGGCGAGATCTTTAAAAATGAATACTGCTTTCTTGCAGTGTCTGGACGCTGGCTGCGGTTGTATTTCCTTGGCTGTTAACCTTAGTCTTGCCATGAAGTCAGTCATGTCTGTTGTTCTGTTCGTGGATGAGTTAAACAGCTCTCCGGGTAGTCTCAGCGGTTCTCCGTATACCAACTCAGCTGAAGAGGCTTGTTTATCATCCTTGAAGGCGCTCCGGCAGCGGAACCGGCAGTTCTTCTGTCCAGCTAGGCGTGTGACAGACTATGGCGGCTTTAAGTTGTCTATGCAATCTTTCTACCATCCCATTTGATGCGGGGTGGTAAGCCGTTGTCCTTTTATGTTCAAAGCCAATCATTTCGGAGAGGTGTTTAAAGAGCGCAGATTGGAACTGGCTTCCTCTCTCTGTGATAATAGCAGTTGGAGTTCCGAAGCGTGCTATCCATCCGGACATCAGGGCTTTGACAACTGTTTCTGCTGTTATATCGGCTATAGGGATCGCTTCGGGCCATCTTGTAAATCTGTCTACGGCCGTCAAGCAGTATCTATATCCGTTTGATATGGGCATTGGACCTATCAAGTCTATGTAGACTGTAGTAAATCTTTCTCTAGGGAGAGTGAACATGCCTGGATTTGTAATTACGTGCCGTGTGATCTTTGCTCTCTGGCAGTTATCGCAGTTTTTGGACCATTCTCGACAATCTTTGTTCATGCTAGGCCATACAAATCGTTGAGCGATTAGCTTCGCTGATGCGTTCGGACCAGGGTGGCTTAGCGAGTGCAAACTCTCAAAAACTTGGAAGCGTAATGCTTTTGGAACGTAGGGTCGTAGGACTTCGTTGCTTTTGTCACAGTATATCTGCTTCTGCGATCCAGGTATAGCAGTTTTTTCGAGCTTCAACGACGAACTTCCTTCTAATAGCGTCTTCAGCTCTGCATCGCCATTTTGTGTCTCTGCCAAAAGGTCCAGGTTCACAGGTTGGGTAATTTCCGTTATTCTAGACAGTGTATCTGCCACAACATTGTTCTTTCCAGATATATGGCGTATGTCGGTGGTAAATTGTGTCACAAAATCGAGATAGCGAAATTGTCGTGGTGAACATTTGTCTTTGCGATTCGAGAATGCGTAGCAGAGAGGCTTGTGATCCGTGTAAATGACGAAATGGCGTGCTTCCAGCATGTGTCGGAAATATCGGATGTCCTTCATATATTGCGAGCAACTCCCTGTCGTACGGAGGCTTAATTTTTTCGAAAAGAATGCGCGAGGTTGCCATACGTTATCCTTTAGCTGCTGAAGAACTGCTCCCAATGCGGAATCCGAGGCGTCTGTCACCAGTGAGAGCTTTGCATTGAAATCTGGGACAATATTATCAATTTTGAGTAAACTAGTGTCAGTGTTCAAAGGCGAAGTGACGGTAACTTTGCTTTAACGACTGTCAAACTGTGCAACAAAAATATTGACGATTCGAAAGCCTTCTACGAGTAATATGCCTATTTGAATAAATATAGTTTACTTTGACTTTGTCATCGAACATCAATCGGGAGTAACGGCTTCGCGTCAAAAGTACAATGATTTTTAAAATGATGCATGAAATAAAGTTTATTATATCCATCCAAAGGTTTATCCATGATTAACTTGTGTGATCATTAGGTTTTACCACAAGCAACAGCGTCATCGATCACATCAATGAAATTGAACATTGAACAAAAACATTGAACAAAATTTTGATTTATTCAAAAATATGTTTCACTAACTTTTCAATGTTTTGTATAAATTCTGGGTTTTAAGTAAATAAAAATACTGGGCCGAATCACACAACGCCATCTAATCAAACTAACCAAAGCTTGTAATAGGGGGATACTGGATTTCTCTTGGGATAGTCAGTCGAACACACACGTAAAATATGGAAATAATAGTCACTTAACCACCAGGAATGACGGTTTTGTCTCCATTTTACACCTTAAATATCTGGAACTTATAAACCAACTGGTAAATATATATTTAGCATAGAGTATGTGTCTTATTAATAACTAATTTTCACATAAAAAGAAACCCACAAGCGTCAAAAGTAAGGTGACGAAAAAAAATGTTTCAACAAACTTCCTCAAAAGCTTTTTAAGTTTAGCAAATAAATGTCGGGAAATTATTCACCGGCTTTCAAAATACGGTCTCAAATTGAAGTATAAATTATCATTTCCCACGCGGCATTATTTCAAGGGCTTTTAGTGTTTAACTTAAATGTCGGATTTCGAAAGTTTTTTTAATATAATTTGTATGAAAATACGCTTTGTTTGTTATACAATGAGCTTTATTTTAACTCCTTGCTAGGAATGCATACTATAACATATTACCGGTCACCCTGTATAGGACTTATATAGGGCATTTGCAACTTATTTAGTCATACGACATTATGTCTGAAACTTGGTCATTTCCGAGTAATTTAACTTTTAATTTAATTTAAAAAATACCCGATTTCGAGTTATAATGTATCATTGTAGTGACTTATACCGACTTGTGCTTGTTTGCCAACTTTGTGACATAAAAAAAAAGTTTATTCTTTTGTGGTTTTCTCCGCTTTCAGGTAAAGTTCTGTTAAGTATTTGTTCTTACCGCTCGCCGCCCCGCTCTTAGCTGTTACTCATAGCGGCGACTGGCCTCTCTTTAAACGATTTCGTTTTCTTCAATTCTCATAATTCATAACAAAATAACATTTGCGTCTTGACGCGAGAAATTAAGAGAAAAATTGGTTTTCTTTCAAAATGTTTCGTATTGATTTACCGATTTGCCAGTGAACCTTAACACCCCCGAGTTCAAGGTCACGGACAAAATTGAACCTAATTTAATCCCGGGTTCAACGCCATTCCAATATAAATGTTTGAACCAACAAAGGCTATATTCCAATGGCTCACAATAAATCCCAAAGAAAATCCCTTTTCTTTGTATATCAAAGTTTTTATCTAAAGTAGCCATTAGTAATAAGTTTGTTTGTATGTGCGTTTATCAATGATTAATGGACATAAAGAATTGTGAAATTTTCACAAGATTATAGTAATTGTTGAGCCTGAACATAATTATGTTCATATTCATTTATTCACATAAAATACTTTACAATATCTCGCAATAAACGGTCATCATAGATTTAGTGTATACTTACTAGCTTATAGATCGGCAATGGTTTGATTGAGGCGAGACCAAAAACAAAATACACTAGTGTGCGTGTAATGTACATGTGTGCGAGCAAGATATATAATTTTGTAGATTTTCCTTTTTGTTTGAGTTACATCCAGGCACTGCACAGGTAACCATATTTAATCACGTCTAATTAACACCAAAACTACACTTAAAAACCATAAATTTTGTAAAAATAAGTGGGATTTGTTTTTAACACGACTGACGTCAGGCCGACACAGGCCGATAGCGTGTATAGGAAGAATGGTCTCGCCTATCTATCTCGCTCTAACAAATGCGTATGCTATGATCTATCTCTTTTGCATTGCCGATCTATAGCTAGTAAGTATATACTAAATCTATGACGGTCATTGAAAGATCGAATTCAATACAATTGTAATGCCACCTTTTCAAGGTATAAGTGAAATTGTAACTACTTTAAATGAAAATAAAGAGCAATGTAAAAATGTTTAATACACAAGTTTTACAATTTTTTAAGTGAAAACTTCTAAAATATAGCGGCATCTTCCACTTTTTGGGATGGGTAAAAAGTGTTAAACTCGCGTACGTGACGGATCGAAAATTCGTAAGACAGAGGGAGTTGTTTTTTTTATGTCAGATGCATGAAGTTAGCAACGTAGACATACTAGTCATTCGCCTTCCCCAGACGGGCTGCTCCGATTTGAGCGGATTATCCGCTGTGCCGTACCTCTCTTTTGTTAAAGTTTTGGAAACTGGCTGATGGATGGAATGGAAATAAAAATTGTTTAATTCAGACAATTAAAATCCATATAGATACGACTATCCTCATTTCGAACGAATTCTACCACATTTCTCAGAAATATGTCGTCTATCTATGAAAATAAGTGTACCTAATGAATTCTTTGAAAAGAGTTCGATTAGCATTGTAGCATTATAAGATTTCTAGAAAAGCTTCTTTCTCCCTTTTATAATAAAATTTTACTATTTAATTTGAAAGAAAAGTATTTTAAAATACCCTAAGATTTTAATATGTCTGATTGTCTATTTTATTTGAATATAAATTACCATAATTGTTCCGTTGAATACGGCAGTTTTATCTACGTTTCGGAAGTACGTAGATTAGTTTTTTAATAGTTTTATTGAAATTAATAAATAAATTGTATCTTAGCTCAAATATGAACTACGGCATCCACGAGCCTATTTAGATGTATTATGATCATTCACCAACTTGCTATGGACACGGTGGATTTTAACGTCCAAACCCATACCCGTCCTTCATATCCATATTTAGGCTAAATAAATTAAGTAAAATTGTATAAAAATCTAAAATTATGAATTTATAATTTTGAAGTAAATGAGAAATATAAAATAATTTATTTCTCAAAAAAAAACATGATGATTATTTCTCAAAAATATGTTTATTTTTCTCTAAAAGTTACAATGAGATTGTGGTTTGGATTATTGAATTTACGCTTTTAAGTGATTGTTTCATAAACTAATTAAAATAACAGTAGGACAAAAGTGTAGGTATATCAGCCTAATAACTTCGTATATAGTAACTCAAACATTGAAATAAGAAGTTTTAAACCACAAACCCAACTGAAATAACTGTTTTAAACTACTAATTTTACCGCTATCTTTATCTCAGCGACCAGCCTTATGAAAAGGATTACTAAATAGGAAGGCAGCTTCCAAAGGGTTAATCCCGACTCGATTTAAATAGATGCTTTTGGTGTTATTGTAATGAAAATGTAGATAGGTTAGATGGATGGCATCGTCTCGATGTGTATCGCTGACGAAGCGGACGGGAAGGTGACACGGCGCTGAATCGACTTGAACAGTTGTACTGTTTTAAGAAAACTGGGCGAAATTTGTCTATGAACTATCAGAAAAACGAATATGGAATATATGAGGTACCTCTGGTAGATCCTCTTGTGAAGAGGGATCAAAATCTTTCATGGCAGTTTTAAAAAAAATACCCTTGATGTCTTGTCACCAGTATGCCATTCACCTTGCGCTACAGTTCCGTCAATGACGTGACAGTATTCGCAGACTTTTCTCACTCACTGTTTAGTGTCCTCGTAAATCTATGATCGAAAAGCATCCGTAAAAAAACGTGTTTGGATTTGTTTATATGTCAAACTTCTCCTTGCTTTACAATATACTCCACCCATTCTTCTCTTTATAACCCTTTATAATTTGTAACATTTCATTCTACTTCCACGTATTATCTGTATGTTTTTATGGAAGTAGGTAATTTAATATTAGGAGATCATGTTCAAACCAAACTACACTTTGTTCATTAAATCATTGGATGTTTTTGTAAATATAGCGAGTATTTATTTGACAAATTAGTGGATACTGTTACAATAAAATTGGAAACACAATATTTTGTGTTGAATTGTTTATTAAAAGAGAAAATGTCTGTAAAACATCAAATACACTTTCTTAGTTATCGGCACGTGCCTTGCCGCTTCTCTTTCGTTCGACCTTCCTTTCCTCGTTCGTCCTAGGCCGAGGTAAGAGTCCCCCTCTGGGGCGACCCCACACACAGCATATTCTATGCTCGGTGCATTAATATAAATAAATATAAATATGTAGGGACAAATCACACAGATTGAGTTAGCCCCAAGGTAAGTATAATATATATTTTATAACAAAAACAATCTACCCAAGACTCGAGGCCAATCAGTAAAGTCGTTTTTCATCGTGACCCGACCAGGATTCGAACCCAGGACCTACTGGGTGGTGGTCCCGCGTTGTAACCATTACGCCACGGAGGTCGTCAAAATAACACAAGATTGCAGAGATTTGGCTACAAAAATTTCACTTTCTATAGATAACATGTGAAAATTGTCTAAGAGTTGGTGAAGATCAGTTTATCAATATTGGAAATCTTGATAAACTGATCTTCACCAACTCTTAGACTTAGACTTAGATTGAGCGCAATATAGCATCTTAGCTGAATTCACTTTAAACTAATTTAATTAAAAAGACACCCTGGAGATATTAGCAGTTGATGATGATGATAAAGAAAAGTTTAAAATTGTATGGAATGAGAAAGCAAACATTCAAGTCTTTACGTAAAGATTGTGTAAATTGTGAGCTCAATCTTTGCTCAATAATGATAATAATTTTATTTTTCTCAAAGTGTAGATGATAACATAACATAGATAAGTACGACTAAGGTAAATAATTAAAGGTATGTAATCTAAGATTATGAGAGATTAGTCGTTGAACTTGTATTACTCAGTTCCGCGTGGAATTATTTTAGTGACAGAAAAACTTTGGTACTTACAATTTGGCAAGCTTAAAAACATCCTACAAATATCCCTACAATTATTTATTTGAAGTGTTGGACTGTTATTTCCATTTTATAAATAGAAATTCCAACAATACTCTTTAATTGTTCAGCGTTAACCAATAAAGAATAGCCTCGGGCATCACTTTAAAGTTTTGAGACCCCCATTCAAATATTCCCCAACTTGAATTCCAACAGGGTTACCAAATCGTCGTCGCTTCATTTCAATTTTGGTAACAGTTGTATTTCGTATCTGTTATTATTGAATTTACTTTATATACATAATTTTAAGTCCACATTTTACTTAAAAGTCCAACTCCTTTCCTTGTCCATTTCTTTCTGTGACGTTCAACACATTTGCCAAGTTCCTGACGTTGCTGATATCCAAGGGCGACAACTTTACTTACTCTTACCAAAAGTTGGTATAATCTTGCTAGCGACGGTGTAAAAATGTATGTTGCCTCCGGTATGACTTTAAAAACTGTTTCAAGACTAAAGCCCTGAGAAGCAGCATACAACATGACACGGTATGAAGGTCAATCACTCTTTCAGAGAGGTAGGGCATGGCGGATCTTCCGCTTAAATCGGAGAAGCCCGTCTGAGGAAGGACCTCCACCTTACAGAAGATCGTAGCCAAATAGCATTGGTCTCGGCAATGTTGTGTTCCTACGGTGAGAAAGGTCTCCAGAGCTCCACTTGGGGGGTTGGGAGGGTTGGCAACGCTCGAGTGATACTCCTTCCCCAGACGGCCTGCTCCGATTTGAGCGGATTATCCGCTGTGCCCTACCTCTCTTTAAATGTAAGCAAGCGTTAAGCCAATTCGGTGGCCTTCAGACGGCTTAAAAACACTGGCCTTTGCCAATCCGCATTGGAGCAGCTTGGCAGAGTACGCTCTAATCTCTTTTGATTGAATGCAGACCCGTATCCATGCAGTGAAATGATTTATTGATGGTGAATTTCATGTAATTTCTTTTGCAGTCCTTTTGTTTTTTTTACAATCTTTAATATAGCAAACAATAATCTTCAAACATCATACCTTATAATCACATCTCACGAATCTCATGAATATATTATCACGTTCACATATATGTACTTAAACTTCATATATGAGTTCAAGCGTCTTATGTATGTAAATTGAGTATTAACCGTCTTATCCATTCCGCTTGGGCTAATAGGGATCTCTGCTAATACATCTGACCTGTGACCTATTTCAAATACAGGATATTTCAATAAAATCTATACATATAAAATGCGTCGTCCTGAATAACTGACTGATGGATCAACGCATAGCCTAAAGAGCTGATCATAGAGACCACATTTGACGACCTCCGTGGCGTAATGGTTACCACGCCAGACCGCCACCCAGGAGGTCCCGGGTTCGATCCCCGGTCGGGTCATGATGAAAAACGATCTTTTTCTGATTGGCCTCGGGTCTTGGATATTTATCTATTTATGTATTTGTTATAAAATATAATATCGTTGAGTTAGTATCCCATAACACAAGTTTCGAACTTACTTTGGGGCTAATATAAAAAAATAAAAAAAATAAAAAATAAAAAAACATTGCAAAATAGGTCAAAAGGTCAAAAGAGTATTTTAAGTGACCACAAAGAAGGAGGCTAACAAAGAAGTCATCTCGCCGATACGCTTGGCAAGCGGGTTAGCGAGTGTAGTTGGGTTGGTTGGAGATTTCGAATATAAGAACAGTGCTGCCTGTTCTTGACTACTATATTCCCTTGGTCGCTTTCTACCACCCCCTTGGAAGGAGAAGAGCGGCCTATATGAAAATAATCATATCGGGTTGTATGCCGCCGGATTATGACGGCGGGCCTTGGTGTGTCTTGTTTTTTATTGATGAAAAAGTACTAAAACTAAACTAAACATATTATTTTAAACAAAATATAATGACCCTAAAACTAAAAACCTTCAAAAATATAATAAAATAACTAAAATATATTATTAAAAGGAGTCCCTTTAGGCAAGGTTCCGAAGATACTGGCAGCGTTCCCCCTTTGAATAGCTAGACTAATTCTTTGACCGATGTAGCTGCCAGCTCTTCGGTCTCCTGTGATGTCGACTAACCTTTTTGCAATTTCCATTTTTTATTTTACTTGTGCTACATACATGGACCCTGGAAGGGATGTCGCAAATTTTTGGTGGGCTACCTAATAAAATAGTATTTTGTACAATTATTAAAAATTACTTCGTTATATTGTTCAAGAAATTAAATCCGAATTTAAACTGGCTACTTTTATTTTATTATAATTACTTGTAGATTTATGATAATTCGTTTGTTTTACACTCTTTTCGTTGGGAATTGGTTCACAAACACATCAATAGGACAATGAAAAACATTCGTACTGACATTATCAAATCGAATAAATTATTTTACTAAAATTATACCACTCAAAATAAGCTTGTTATGACTTGAGAGCACTCCATTAGACTTCGTGTTAAATGTATAAAGCAAATGTAAACCTTATTACATGGTAATATTGATGAAATTGCCGTTTTGAACATTTCCGCGAGTATTCATTCAAGTAATTTCCTAAGTCGAGTAACTCGTTAGTTGAAAGACTGTTGGGAATAAAATTACTGTTGACTTTCTTAAAATTTCTGTCCGAATAATTAAATCAAATGTAATGAACTAGGTGTTGTCAGTGAATTTGTTTGCGTAAAACAATATTAAGGTCGGGGTTAGACTACCACTCGGGCGATCGATGGCGCGCTATGTGTCGCACTCTTATAATTATGAACACGCAAGTTAAGCGACGTCGACCCTAGCCAGCATTTGGATGAGTTTCGTTATTTAGAGCGTCTTCGTACTTCGGAGGGCACTCTAAGCTGTCGGTCCCGGCTGTTGTCAAAAAATTACAGTCGTTTAGTCAAGTCGGTGGCCTTCGGGCGGCTTGCAACCACCGGCCTCTGCCAATCTGCATTAGAGCAGCGTGGTAAAGTACAATGGGGCAAGACTGTCACAGTTTGATGAGTCAAGAAGTACAGTTTTCTGTTTTATTATGATATCATTACTGTCTCAAATATGGCGAGCCACCACACCAATAAATTTAATTACGCGATTTATTTATTATTGAATTCATTGTTTTTTTTTTGTCTCCGGCCATTTGAGTAAGCGAGTATTCAATCCTGCAAAGAAAAGACTTAATTGTTCAAAAGAACAGATAATCTGGATGTCGTATAAAATAAATACGCCTTTATTAAAGCTACTTTAAAGCAGCGAAAATTTCAGAATCGGATATACATATTTACGTTAAATTATAGAATTTCTTTTTAATAATACGATTTATTAAAAAAAGTTCTATAATTCAGTTTTAAAATTCGAAACAAAAAAACGTCGGTAAACCACTTTTGATATGAAAAAGACAATTTGAATAAAAAAAGACTTTTACAATCTCTTTTACAAAGAAATAGTAGATTTTACAACAAGTGCACAAAACGTATCATTTCTATCCGAGACTTTTAGCAGCCCGAGCCGAAGGCGAGGGCTGATAGTAATGTCGAGGATAGAAATGGTTTTGTGGACGAGTTATAAACTCTGCTTTTCACTTCGATTGCGAGGAAATAAATAAATAAACTCACGAAAAACAAGAACTGTTTTCCCTTTCCCGCCGCTTTTTTTTTTTTTAATCTTACAACATTGAAATTAGGCTTGGGCTGCAGACCTATACAGCCTACTATTAAATTAATTTTGTAATAAAATAATTTTCTTAAATATTAATTAAATAACCGTACTTTAATTTAAATTTTAATATCTTTTATGACTTAAAAAACACATAAGGCAAATAAATTAAAGTAAATATTATAAAATAACAAATTCTATCTCTGAACTTTTTGTTGTGTTTGGCTGTATGGCTTATTTCCTTTGCCTTAATATAGATACATTTATGAGTAGATACGTTTTTGCCTTTGTGCACAAAATTCGATTTTGTGCAGCCTATATCCTGCGCAAATAAGCATTTTCTGAGCATGAGAAGTGAAAAAATGTTTTCAGCTATTTAAGTATATTTAATAATGTTTTTACTTCGCATAACCTATTAATACCTATTACTAGAACTCAGATTATTGGTTTCCAACTCGTCAATACTGCGTCTCAATAGTGTGTTCATCGAATTGTTAGATAAGTAATTAGTCTACATATTGAACTTGGCTCCAACGTGTTTTTTTTAATTGTCAACATATTGAACTTGACTTATTCTTTCCTGTGGGATAAGATGTTTTTCCGGGATATGAAGAAGCCTATGTAACTCACCAGACCTTAATCTATTCCCAAAAAAAAAACATGGCAATCTATTCGTTACTTTCGACGTGAGAAGCGACACTTTCGAATTTATATTACTAACGAAACCCGCGCAACTTCGTTTGCGTGTATCCTGCTTTCCCGTGGGAAATTTTGTATGTATTATTCATATTTAACCTTCATTTTGAATCACTCTATCTAATAAAAAAACTGCATCAAAATACATTGCGTAGTTTTAAAGATTTAAGTATATAATATACAGACAGACAGACTTCATTACAAGCTTTTTTATATTATGTTGTAAAGAAGTAAGCATTGGTTCCAACATTGGTGCCAATAAAACCAATTATTTTATCAAATGTGGTTGCACCATATCATCCTAATGTTATATGTCGTCTGAAAGCAATTTGCTCCGCCGCGTGCGGTCCTTCTTTCATTACCAATCGCTCGAGTTCCTCCCATGGGCTTGGTAAAAAACCATACAAATAACGACTTTATTACCGTGGACAGTAAATAAGAAATTGCCTTGGATATTTTTTTCAATTATTACCTTTTACGCTGTGGTGTTTTCGATAGTGTGTTTTTAAAAGGATTATTTTAAATAGAGATTATGTTCCATTTTTAAACAATGTTAGATTTTTTTTTTATCCTTCTGTTTTCAATTTGTTGAAAAATCAATTTCTAATTTTTGTGTTTTTAATAGTTTTTTATACCACTAAGGTGGCAAACAAGCTTATGGCTTGCCTGATGGTAAACAGTCACCGTAGCCTTTTTTTTAATGACATACAGTATACAAACAAGCAGGTGGGCCACCCGATGGAAAGCGGTTACCGCCCCCTATGGACATCACTAACACCAGGGGCGCTACCAATGCGTTGTCCACCAAGGAGGTTGGAGGAAAGAAAGGAGGAAGGAAGGGGAAAGGAGGAGGGGGAAAGAGGGGATAGGGAAGGAGTTGGGCTTCCGGATCTCTCACTCACCGAGCGAAACGCATTGCTGCTTCACGTCGATATTCTGTGAGAGGGTGGTACTTCCCCGGTCGAGCTAGCCCATTTCATAATAATTGCTCTACCACTCCAAAACATGGACGCTTGCAACACCGGGGGTGTCACTCACGTTGCCGACCCTGTAAAAAGTGGAGCTCTAGGAAGGAACACAGCATGGCCGAGACCAATGCTATTTGGCTACAATCTTCTGTAAGGTGGTCAAGGTGGTGGTCTTTCCCCAGACGGGCTGCTCCGATTTGAGCAGGTTATCCGCTGTGCCCTGTTACCTCTCAAAAAATTATTATTATTAGTCTGATATGTTGCATGTGAATATCCAAATTAAGTAGATTTTCAGTTCCATTCAGGCACTTGCGTGATTGACATTGATTGAATTAGCAACATTTGCGGGTGTGTGACGTAATCTACACGAAATCCGTGTTCTTTATTTCTAGCGTAGGGTTGCCGTTACAAAATTCTAAAATAATTATTAAAGATAATATTGTTTTAACGTTTTATGTGGCGGCAATGCATATGAAACTACTCATCTCATTTCATATCAACCCATAAATCATCATACACGCGTACTCGATCTGAAAGTCGGATTGATCAAGCCGCCTGAAAGCCGACGCGACGACTTTGTTGAACTATCGCCATCTATCGACGGCTAACGAAACCCATCCAAACACTGGCTAGGGTTCACATTTGTTTAACATATTACGTCCTTTATTTTCATTTCGTTCCTTTTTTATACCACAAAGATGACAAACAAGCATCCTGAATTCTATAATTAGCGAGAGGGTTGCACGTCACCGTTCGAGTTATATAATTTTATAAATTTTAAATCTAGTTCCTTTATTTATATGTACTGTTAACCCTGCGGTAACCTCGTGACGATAAATATGGTGTAGGTGGCTTAATTATCGCTAAATCCCACTGGCGCGATGCTTTCAGTTTGCGGGGCGACATTGATTGCGATGCTATGTGCGGTGTTCGCAATTAGGCCTTTTCAATCAGTGCCCGATTTCACGTCACCGTCCCCGGCGGGCGTGAGGGTTGCCAGTATTAAAAAATATTAATCTTTGGTTCTTTTTTATGTTTTTTGTGTCTATAGAAGTACGTTTTTTGGCTCCCACGTGACAGGCGTCGAGTGGGTCATAGCAAATTCTATAGAAACTCTACCGAGTTAATACGTACAGCTCTTGACGTTTCTCATACAATGACTTGGCAACCTCCGTTCACCTCATGCCGCTAGGGGCGCTATAACATTTTGCATACAAAACGCACAAAAGTTTTGAAATCGTTCACCTTATGCCGCCCTCACACCGTAGGGGCGCTAGTGTCGCCGTCTTGCCCGAATTCTTCCGAAGCTGTGCGTATTAACTCGGTAGAGTTTCTATAGTATTTGGTCATAGTTAGAAATATATTTAGGTAAATACAGATTATTATTAAAAAGGAAATTAGTTTTTTTTTATATTATCTTATACTTTACTCATTGTGTCAATGCTTGTTTCATTGCCATGTGTGAAATTTACTTTATTTAGTGTTTAAACAAAACTTTGCAAATATCCATTCAGTTGAAGTAATGCCATTTCACTGTAATTATATTTCATGAGCACATTAGCTGTTTCGAATACCTAGAGGAATCAGACTTGTATTTTAATTTGTAATATTTATTTAAAACTAGATGTTACCCGCGTGGTCAAGGGAAAATGTGAATAACTTTTCCCATGGGAATCTCTTTATCCCGTGGGGAAAAAAGTAGCCTATGTCACTCGCCAGACTTTAAACTATCCTCAATTAAAAAAAAACATATCATTCCGTTCATTACTTTCGATATGACGAAACGACGAGGACAAACAAACAATCAAACAAACAATCACACTTTCCCATTTATAATATTAGTATGGAAGTATGGATAATTTTTGTTATTTTTGGGACTTCCGCCAGTGACAAGTATTAGGATTAAGTAGGGATGCTTTCAGTTAGCTTATATGAATTTATTATAACATTTTGACAACCCTACACTGTTTATAAAAGCCTTGCTTTCATGTGTAGCTTTTGACGTCAACAAATTACGGATTTCTTGTGTAATTATATTAAACGTTAGGGTGACATTTTTTGGATGTACCTTGTATTCTGTTAATATAGAATCAAAATGATGACAAAGAGTATTCGTTAATTTCTGCACTGCACTTCCCAATGGTTGACTTGTAGAGAATGCAATTTAGCATTAAGTCCGCCTATTGTATAGTACTTAAGTTCAACGTGCTCCGGTTTCCAGCGAATTATATTCTTTCTTCCAGATTTCTGGTCCATGAGAATTGTTTTCAGACGGTACAGCGAGCCGACAAAGACTATAATAACTAAAGTGTAGTGTATTTTTAAAATATAATAATATGTCTAGATTAAAGTATTTTTAATACAAGCCAATGTATTATACATGTATCTACTAAATACCTGTTTAATTGCTAACGTAATTCACAATATCGCCTTCAAATCTTAAACGGGACACATTGCAAAAATAATTATTGGAAATACTAAACATAATTATAGACATAAATATATAAACATAAAACATAATTTATTATTATGTATTATTGTCAATTAGTCAAATAAATAACAGCGTCGGTTCGGTAGTGGGACACGCGCGCTTACAGTCGCGCCGCCACCGACTCGCGCCGCGTTCGGTGTGTGATGTCGTTCACATAAAATCATACTAATAATATAAATGAGAAAGTGTGTTTGTTTGTTATTCCTTCACGGCTTGACTAAGCAGCCGATCATTATGAAAATTTGTATACATATTGTCAGGGGTACAGGGCCCAACATAAGCTACTTTTTATCCCGTGAAAGTATATATGTCATTCCAATGAAAAAATATTTTGTCTACAATAGGCAGCGCTGCGATTGCGAGATCTATGTCATAAAATTAACCGCGACCGAAGACGCGGGGAAAAGCTAGTTAATGTACAATCACTGACAAAACACTTATTAACATCACAATTATTTTAATTAACTTTCTTTATACTCTTAACAACAAAAATGCCATTTCATTATTAAACATTACTTAATTCAAAACACACTCAAAGTACAATCGCGTACACAATGCTTATTAGTATTACAAAATTCTATTTCAATTTCCTCTATTTTATTCACCTTAAAGTAAAATAACCCCTTTCAATGTTGCCGACAATAGGCAGGGTGACAAGGAATTATCGCAGTCGACCTCAAAGTGTAGTACAATAGATTTTTGCCTTTTTTCGTGACTGTACAAAAGACTAATGGTGTTGATACATGTATGATATCGATTGCAAAAGAAAAATGATAGATGTTTTTAGTATGGGAGGGGGACAATAGACATGTTTTATTTAGAAAATATCAGCTGTTTTGGCTTCGCTCGCTTCACAAAATTACCTTCCTTCCTTAGGTATCACTCTATTTATTGGTAAAAACCACCTGAAAATCCGTTCAGAAGTTTTTGTTGAATTTATTGCGAAACGAGTGTGTCGCCCACTAATATGAACACGCAAATTAAGCGAAATTGACCCTAGCCAGCGTTTGGATGGGTTTCGTTATCTCGAGCTTCTCCGTGCTTCGGAGGGCACGTTAAACCGTCGGTCCTGGCTGTGGTCGATGGATGACAGTCGTTAAGCCAATTCGGTGGTCTTAAGGTGGTTTGAAAACACCGGCCTCTGCCAATACGCATTGGAGCAGCGTGGCAGAGTATGCTCTTATCACCTTCGATTGAATGAAGACCCGTACCCCAGTAGTTGATATGATGATGATGATTGCGAAACGTCAGTCATGAAACGTCAGTTGCGAACAGAGGACTTTCAACTTTTTGAAATGCATTTTAATTCCACATTAAGTCTCAAGCTATCTCTTTTTTAGGGTTCCGTAGTAACCAGATCAGGTGGCCTGTTTGTCTACCGTATAACATAAAAAAAGATCTAGGTAAAATACTCTATCTATCTATCTATACTGCAGATCATTCGGCTACAATAACTCATTACCTTACACAAACTAAAAGAAATTGTTCACGAAAATTATGTGGCGACGTAAAGCTGAAGGAAAAAAAAAATAAGTCCAAATAACACTGGCATTAAGGTACCGGTCGTAAACAAAAGAAACAGCGGACAACATCGAAGAGAAAATGAGAGCGCAAATGTAGTGAACGAAATCAGAGTTACTTTAGTTTTTCCATCACAACTCGAGCACGCAACCTAAGGATTACATTGCAATATTCCTATCGTCATTACCTTACTGTATTTTGTGGCAATACTTTTGTTATTTTGTACGTGAATGTACTTTTAGTTTTACAAAAGTTTTGAAGGTATCATTTGAGGCGCTTGTCATTTTAATGTATTGTTGATTACATCATATTAATATCATAAATGAGAAAGTGAGTTTGTTTGTTTGTTATTCCTTCACGGCTTGACTAATCAGTCGATCAATATGAAAATATGAATATTTTCAGGGGTACAGAGCCAAACATAGGCTACTTTTTATCCCGTGAAAGTATGTCATTCCAATGGGAAAATATTTTTTCTACTATAGAGGGCGCTGTATGGCATGCTATCGGCCAACAGATAGCGCCACAAGTCACGCTATGGGTTGTTTTGTTTTCAAACGAGATCTATGTCATAAAATTAACGCGAGCGAAGCCGCAGGGAAAAGCTAGTATTTTGATAAATATGCTCAAAGCTGTAATTTGTAAGAGAGTATGCAGGGAGAGTATGCAGGGAGTATGCAGGGAGAGTATGCAAGGAGTATGCAGGGAGAATATGCAGGGAGTATGCAAGGATGGAAGTGGCTCAGGATCTAGGCGAGTGGTGTTCTAGACTAGTGGATAGATCTGTCTTCAGCCGTGGACTAGTAAAGGATGAGACTAGGATGATTGAAGAACCACGTCTGAGTATATCAAATAGACAGGTGATGATCGCCCAGGTATCTACCCCGCTTCGCCGTAAAAGACCGGGCGGAAGGCGCTTGGCACACGCCCGGCGTCTGCCACCCTAACGGAGGCTTCCGGGCGACGGTTAGGGGAAACCGCCGCCCATTGGAACGGAAGTCCCCGAGTGGAGCAGCGTGCCTACTCGCGCACGCTGCTGTAGAGCCGTGCCCAAATGAGATGGGTCCACGGACACCCGCCGGCGGGGTTGCGGAAGTATCACCAGTGCCCGCGACCCCGCCAAATGAAAGCGGACAAGGTGGCAGACAGTCAGGTTTTTAGTCGGTATCCCTCATTGGCTAGAGAGGCGAGCCCGACAGATCCCCGTCGCTTCCCCAAGTGGCGGGACATGCAGTAATGCATTTTCCTGACTTTAAACAAAAAAAAAGGTATCTACAGCACATCAGACAATTTTTTTTTTTATATATCACTCCTACATGATTTAAAGTTGCAGTTTTTGGGTTTCCGTAGTAAACTTCAAGGAACCCTTATGGTTTCGCCATGTTTTAACATAATCCTGATCAGACAATCATTGTGTATTGTTTTCCCTTGCTCTTTTAATATGATCTCTTTTATAAATAAGGATGTCTCGTCGCTCCTATTCTTGGACCCTAGTGTCCTGAGGCTCATCTGACAGGCGCAAGCGTCACATGCCGTGTCGCAATATATATATATATATATGACAGTAGAGCGAAAACTTTGTAACGGGTTACCTGACGAAGCGTAGCAGAGTCCCCTTCGATTGAATCGACACCCGTATCCCTGCCGTGGGGTGATTATGAGTTGATTATGATCAAAATAGTTTATGGGTAGGTATTAAATTGCAAATATATCTTTTTAGCTATAGTTACCTATCTAATATATACCTACGTCAGTATGTGGCCGTCCAGTGCACGAAAAGTGCAGCGCTGCAGTTTCATATCCGTTGCGGAAATTCAAACCGATTGTGTGCAGACCGTTTCGTGCGCACAAAAATATAGTTTTAAATTAAGGGAGAAATGTTTAGAAAATTTTCTATACTTAATGGCAAGTTCACTTTTGATGTATGAGCACCTTTAAGTTAAAGTCTGCTTTGTATGGTTTAAAAAATTTGATTTGAAACTAAGTTTAAAACAGTGTAGACAAGTTTTATACCAATCCAAGCGTAATTGTTATAAAACTTGAAAAAAAAAAGTGTGATTAAGTAGTGTTTAAGTTACAGTTTTTTTTACCTAAAATAGGTTTGCGTTTGACCACACCCTGCCTGATGGTAAGCATCGCTGTGGTCTACGATGTAACACGCTCACCTAGAAGAAAACCATTCACCTGGATTCTATTTTTCAGGAAACATCGATGCCGGTAAAGAGTTCCAAAGAAACGCAGTCCTTACAATGAACGTTGAAGCAAAGCTCTTGGTGCGTGTCTGTGGAATCTCCACCGTAAATCGATGTCTTCTAGTTGATGCGATAGAACGGAGAGGGTGGCATCGAATCGTACAGATCAACCAAGGATTAACTAAAACTTGTGTCACTTTCAAACTTCTACATAGATAAAGAATTTTTTATCTCCCCGCCCCACGTAGGATTCGAACCTACAACCTCTTGAAATCCGGACGAGCATGTCAAGTACTAGTATTATTTTTAAAAGAGCAAGTAAGCACTGAGTATTTTATTCCAGCTTTTTTACTACAAATCTGCCGTCAAAAGTGGTGGTAGGATAAGAAAAGATGATCACCTTGTATTTGGCTTATTTGTATAAAAACATTTTGTATTTTTTTTACTATAAAAAAACACATTTATTAACATTTCACAATAATAATCTACACTTGCAGTTGACTTGTGGAAAACGACATGAAGTAATATAATGGAGTCGAGTGAATCAAAAATAGAATTCCCAAGTACCTTCTTAACAATCTGTCGGCTATACATTACAGGCCCCCAATAAATAGGACGACACCATCTCATACATAAACATGTATGTTAAGAGGTGTATTTGACCTTATCGAGTGTGTACTTAGCCGAATTAACTTCTAGCCGACGACGCCGTCCTTTCTTCATTTTTACCAACTTGTGGTTTAGGGTTGTGCCATGATTTTGGTGTCACATTTTTTGAAGTGAAAACTTCTTTAGCGGCCCTTATCACTTTTTTAGAAGGGTAAAAAATTTTAAACTCACGTCAGATCCGTAGCCTGATCGAAAAAGCGTAAGATTTCCTAACCATTCCAAAATATTCAAAAATGCACAACGTTGATGTTTAAGTTTTCACTTCTGTGCAACCCGTCCTTTTTTTTAACACACGTCAACTTAAGAATACTCGAGAACGGTTGCTGTCTGGCTCTATATGCTCTTGTCAACACCGATATTATATTTTAAATTTAATTATTGGGTTTATGCTACACACTATTTAAATTAAATTAACATTCCATTTCGTAAAAAAGAGTATTTATAAAATTACGATGTACTTTTAGATGACAAAAACCGGGCAAGTACGTGTCGAGCCACGCACAATGTAGGGTTCCGTATTGGCTACGCATTTCTTGCTTGCAGATGAGTACAATGCCATATTCTAGGACATTTGTACGTTTTCGTCAAATAAATTTTACTCGCCTACTTAACCGTTATAGTTTTCCTTGTAGGTTCACTACCATGATTTTTTTTAAATTTCTTTGAAGAGACCTATCTAACGACAACATGGGGTAGACGCGGAAAAAAAAACCATTTCCACTTTACATGTAGGGGAGGCACCCCCAAAAAAATAGTTTCAAAATTTTGTTCCAGAACTTTGTTAGCACTGTTAATATGTTTAAACATACCAAATTACAGCTTTCTAGCACTAAGCGTCAAGGCGCTAGACCGCGGACAGACGGACAGACAGACGGACATGGCGAAACTATAAGGCATTACTGGTTTTCTTTCGCCATTTCTTTTACCAGTGGTCATTTTGCTTTATTTTCCGAAATACGTCGTTTATACAGTGATGTTATGTACTACCTGACTAGAGAAGTGCTTTTAAAGATGTAGGTGGGTCTTCCTCTTATGTGAGTAGTCTCGGAATTAACGTTTTGGATTTTTGGAAGATTCAAAACATCTTTAATATTAGTCCTAGGCAGTCACTGTAGTAGTACAAGACCTCAGAACTCAAGGTACAAAAATTCGTTAAAAAAAAGTCTTAGATCAACAAGGCACAAGATTGCTTTGGTTTTGATTTATTAATACTATAATAACATGTACCGTCTGTACTTTATTACCAGAGAATGTGTTTTAGGATGCCTAGCCGAATTGTTGGTGTTATTGGGTATAAATAGAAAAATATATCTTTTGTCCTAAATAATATGAGACAATCTTTTTATGAGACAACGTGTTCGCGAATGTAAAATGACAACTATATAATTTCTTTAACTTTGAGATCATTTAATGAGTAATCTGTTACTTAATAAATAATAGGGTTGTTTCCAGGGTCAAAATAATTATATCATATTTAGTCCGTATTTTAGATTATAAAAAATATTGCCACCTGGTACCTAAGTAAATTTAATATTTAGGTACTTGTACAAGAGAGGTAAGATACACAGGCACAGCATAATCCGCTCAAATCGGAGCAGCCCGTCTGGGGAACAAACTTTGGGGGGGGGGGGGGGGGGGGGTTGGCAACGCGTAATGCAATCGTCTATAGTCTACGGTGATGCTTATCATCAGCGGACCGTATGACCCTATGCGGCCGTAAGCTTGTTTGCCACCTTAGTGGTATAAAAAAACGCTAGCCAGCGTTTGGATGGGTTTCGTTATCTTGAGCTTCTCCGTGCTGCGGAGGGCACGTCAAACGTCGGTTCCGGCTGTTGTCGGTAGATAACATTCGTTATAGTAAGTCAAGTAGGTTGCCTTCGGGCGGCTTGAAAACACCGACCAATACGCATTGACGACCTCCGTGGCGTAATGGTACCACGCCAGACCGCCACCCAGGAGGTCCCGGGTTCGATCCCCGGTCGGGTCATGATGAAAAACGAACTTTTTCTGATTGGCCTCGGGTCTTGGATGTTTATCTATATATGTATTTTCATAAAATATAATATCTTTGAGTTAGTATCCCATAACACAAGTTTCGAACTTACTTTGGGGCTAGCTCAATCTGTATGAATTGTCCCTATATTGGAGTAGCGTGGCAGAGTACGCTGTAATCATCTTCGATTGAAGGGAGACCCGTATCCCTGCAGTGGGATGATTATGGGTTGGTACAGTTTAGAATAATACTAACAAAACAAATACTGTGTATCAACCCTGTTTGCAGTCTCGATCAGTTTCAATACAATAGAACGGGGGAGTGAAAAAAATCTATACCCTGCTTCATTTATACAAACTGCCCATAGTCTAACGACAAACACCCCAAAATATAATGTGATAGGATTTTATTTCCTATTCCTAGATACCATATTATGAAATGTGATGTTAGGTACTCAATTTTCAGATCATGTTTTTTTTTTATATTTCTTATCATGTGTGTACAGTCAGGTGCACATCGAGTTACACTTGCAGTACAATTTTGGGTCTTATGACATAGAACTTAAGAATGGTACAGAGTCCAATATGTAAAGGTCGACCTGCTCTTGATTGTACATAGAAAATAATTTGCGACTAGCATTCCCGCGGTTTTATTTGCGAAATCCCGTTGTTATCTGGGATAAAAATTACTATGTGTTAATTCAGGTTATAAACTACACGTGGAACAAATTTCAAGTAAATCCATCAAGCCGTTTTTGCGTGAATGAGCAACAAACATACATACATCCACACTTAAAAACTTTTGAATTTAATACTGTTACGAGTACAATGTATTTTTTACTAAAAACTAATAAAAAAAATAAAAATTAAATCATTATATCCCATAACAACAGAACATAGCTAAAATATAGTACCCGATCATCGTTTTAAGTTTAACCTTTAAAAAAAACGATCAAGTTTGTTTACTTGAAATATTTTTTCTTCATAATCTTCTTAATATAAACAATATTCAGAAAAATTGTTAACATACGTAAATTATACTCAAGATACCTCAGTGGCCCATTGGTTTTATGAGCCTATTTCTCCAAGTAGCCTGCCCTTGCGAACAATCAGAAAAATAAAAAAATATAATCCTCGAGTTTTTATTACAACTCTTAGAGAGTTATTGGGAATGATTAAATCGTTGTCATACGTAAACATAGCATTGATATAATTGATTATATTAGCTATTTATTATGTTTATCTTCTTCCTACAACAGTCTCTTATACTCAATTGTGCCAGTGAAACTGTTGTGTTTGGAAATTTGAAAAAAAAAGTTTTTTTTTTTCATATTTCCCTATTATTTCCATTTTACGAAAACTATTAAGACTAAGTAGCTAGACACTAATAGCCACTTATACAATGTACTTTTTAAAATAAAAACATACAGTTACTCTCTACAAGTATCGAGTATTCAGAAAGTATACGATCTCGACGTCAAGCAATTACGGAAACCTCTGTGCGTGGTCGCGACACGCACTAAACTTATTTTTATGTTTATTGATACATTTTCCTTATGTCATACGCCAGACAAACAGGCAAGCGGACCACCGATGGAAAGTGGTCACCCCTATGGACATTAGTATCACCAGGGGCACTAACAAAACCAATGCATTGCCCACCTCTGACGAGACCTCTAATGTACCTCTTAAATAGTCCCATGTCATAGTCCGAAAGAAATTTTAATATTACAATACATTATTGTGAATAGCGATAATCAAATGTATCGCGCCATATTACCCACGTAGGACAATAGAATCGAATGCTAGAGATATTCTAGAAAAATATTTTGATATTTTTCTCACTGCATCTAATGTCCTCAGGGGGTCCTTGAGATGCTATCTTGACATTTATTAGTGTCATTCAATATTTTCTGTTGACGTGTTGAGGTTATAATATCAAATGTACAAGGCATTTTCAAAATATAAAATAAATTATCGTTGTAACCATTTTTATTATTTATATTACTGACTAGCAAATCGCCCTGGTTTGGCAAGGGTTTTAAAGTTTTTTTTTTTTCAAATAAAATTATAGCCAATGTTACCTGGGGCTACTGCGGATAATGTAGCTTCTGAACAGCATAGTATAAGTAATATCTCGAGGTAATGGCCACTCTTCGCCCCGCACCGAATCGCATCGCGTTACCTTACCCCGGGTGGGTATCGAGGCGGGTGCAGTCGCAAAGGTGTGCGCTTAGTGAACGAATGTGTATACGTGTGCGCGTGTACAGACGACATTGGCCCATGTAGTAGAAATAGGTAATTATTACACGCGCGTTGTATGGAGTGTCCGGGGTGTGCCAACAGTGAAAGAAATCAAATCGGTCCAGTAGTTTTGAAGCCTATTCAGTACAAACAGTGATAGAGTTAGTTCTAAGCGTACTCTGTCACGGTGCTGCTCCAATAGGGATTGGCAGAGGCCTTTGTTTTAATGTCGCCTGAAGGCCACGGACTTGGCTTAAAGACTGTCATTCATACGAAATCGTAAACATTAGTTATACAATATTTATTTTTCGTATTTGATTTCAAGGTAGACGAGAACACCTTCGTATATAAGTATATTTCGCAGCGAAAATTCACACTACAAAAGTAATTACATTAGAAGCCAGAAAAATACACAAATATATTTCATGTTACAGTTCATAATATATTTAGATAAAAATATATTTTCCACTTATCATGCTCTGAAATTGCTTATTTGTGCAGGATATAGGCTGCACAAAATCGATTTTTGTGCACAAGTGCAAACGTATAAGTTACTGATAAATGTATCTATAGGTATTAAGGCAAAGAAAATGAGCCATAAAGCCAAACAGAATAAAAAGTTCAGAGATAGAATTGGTTATTTTATAATAATTTGCCTTATGTGTTTTTTAAGACATAAAAGATATTAAAATTTAAATTAAAGTACGGTAGGTTATTTAATTAATTTAAGAAAATTATTATTACAAAATTAATTTATTAATAGTTGGCTGTATAAGTCTGAAAAACTAATTTCAATGTCGTAAGATTTAAAAAAAAGCGGCGGAAAACAGGTCTTCTTTTTTCGTGCGTTTATTAATTTATTTCCTCGCAATCGAAGTGAAAAGCAGAGTTTATAACTTGTCCACAAAACCATTTTTATCCTCGACATTACTATCATGCTCTTCAAGTCAAGTCATCATTCATCAAGTCTCGGATAAAAATGATTCGTTTTGTTTTGTGCACTTGTTGTAAAATCTACTATTTCTTCATTTTACATTTGTCAAAATCACTATATTATGTACTTATTTCTTAATTAATTCCTACGTCACGGTATTTTTTGAAATTATGTTTTCAAATTTATGTATCAATGTTATAAGTAATCATAGTGTATTTATTTTTTTATATTTTTGTTTTGTGCGGCTTTAACACGTTCGCGCTTGGTCTGATTTTGTAACCTTACTTTGACACCTCATTTTTGTATGAAATGCTTGAGCCGTTCCGTCGATTTTTATTAGTTATTATGTATTTAAAAATAAAAATGAACGCACCGTCTATAGCCTTCGCCTGCTATAGACGTTCTGTTGCTAACAATAGTAATTGATGTACATAAATAGGACGCGCCGTCTATAGCATTCGCCTGCTATAGACGGTCCGTCGCTGATAATAATCAATTTTGTACATAAATTAGACGCGCCGTCTATAGCCTTCGCCGGCTGTAGACGTTCTGTCGCCGATAACAGTGATTAATCTTTATAAATAGGACACGCCGGCTATAACTATCATGTTTTTAGTCGGTATCAGGTACTCAAATAATAATCTAAATAACGAATGTCTGATGGCTAACCTTGGAAATTCGTTATTTAGGTTTCGCCTTACTGAAGACGTCCCATAAGAGCTTATCAAAATCTGAACAAACGAGAACAATAACAAGGACTTATGTTCGCTTATTCGGGTGACTACTAATAATAATACGCAAACATTATAAATTTTATTAATTTTAAGATCAAAGTAAAACATAGTGCTTTGGGATCGATTTGTGAACATAATAACGTCTATAATTTACTCAGGAAAATGTATTTTTTTTTCTACTTACGTTGATCACAAGTCGTACACGCAAGACTCTTACTACGTTTCCACTCAGCGGCGCACTTGCTGCGCGACTGAACAAATCGCCATACAATCAGCGCTGCTATTGCAGGTGCTCCTTTAACTCATCTGGGCTTAATAAGTGTTTCCCTAGATGAGTGCTGCGCTTGTGTATAAGTGGCCCACATTCCCCCAGAAGATGCAGTGGTGTTTCATCAGCCTCCTTACATCGTCTGCAGGTGCGTGTGTCACTCAGCCCTAAGTTGGACATGTGCTTATTGAGGCAACAATGTCCTGTTAAGGCTCTGACCACAAGCCGTAGGTTGCTTCTACTGAGCGCTAGGACAAGGTTGCTGTACCTTAATCTACTAATCATAGTGTAATCATCATAAACATTCACTTACTGGTCGCTGATGATATTTTTTGTTTTAAAAGATAGGCATAAAAACGGATGCAAAAACTCTTTGTAGAATGAAAACATAGGGTTTCGCATGTACGAACCGTTTTTTTGTCCAGTCACGGACTCCGCGTAATTCCAGCTTTATTCGTACTGACGTTCAAAGACCATTTATATCTAGTCGTGTTGGGGTCTCGTAACTCGGCTAACATTTTCATATCACAAAAATGATATTTTCATTTTTATGAAATTGTATTTATATGTTAGTTACATTAATAATAAGAGAAGATTTTAATCTGTTAAAATAGCTTTCGTAAATTAAAATGACAGTTTTTGTATGGATTAGATGTTTCTTTTTTGACAGATATCTTTTTTAAGACCAAGAATATCAATTTTAATTTTAAGGTAATATCATCCCCAAATATAAAACTTGGGATCTACGGTTGTGAAAAGAAATTTTCAGCGAACAGGTAGTTAAGATAAGTTAGTGGCTATATTTAAACAATTATTTATACCATTTTTTTTTATAATTTCACATGGCAGCGCCACCGTCCCAAAGTAAATTAGAAGTGGCATGATCTGTGATAGCCAATCAGGGCTAACGACTAGAGGCTCGAATCGGACAGTCTGTGAAAGAACAATGTACCAATTTTGGGTGGCGGTGGAAGAGTACCTATTTCAAACGATGATTTCAAATAACAACAATTTCAAATAGATTTTATAACGAGTTGAAAGATGACCCTCCCCCCTTTATTTTGAAATTTAGAATATTAAAATTTTATGAGTGACCTATTTGTGAACAATGATACCACGCATGCAAAGCCATCAGTTGATAAAGAAAATATAGAAATGTTTCCAAAACACCAATATTTATGTTTTCCTGTGGCATACATACGTCACCAACACAACATAATATATTTTCTTATATACGTAAGTCACTAGTGAATAGCATTTAGAGTAGCCATTTCTCGCCACATTTCCAAGAACCCCCGAGGTTGTTACGGGTTCTTCGGTAGGTTTTTATGAGGACACACAATACTTTACGTATATGCCAGCCTTATATTTACATTTTATTGAAGTGTTGGTAATAAAATATACTTACAAAAGGACCACGCCTAAAATATTTGTGTTCACAAAGCTTATTTTGAGATTTTATTTATTTAAGGTGCTCCTTCACCGGGAGTATTCGCGTGTAATGTAACGCTCAGATTCGAGCATTACAGCAGTGAGGGAGGCGAACACTCGTCAGTCAGGGAGGTAGTATTGTAATGTAATGCTCAAGTCGAATCTAAAATGTTACATTACACGCGAATGCTCGCGGTGAAGGAGCACCTTTACAAACATATCAAATAGCTATGTTTGTAAATAAATCTCAAAATAATCTTTTAAAAATCGCTACATATCTTTAAAATGAATTAATATTAGTGTTATAACTTAAAACACAAGGCCAAATTGTTTCACCTTAACAGACATTAAGAAAAGTCAATGGACATTATTCTTAGACAAAACCATTTTAGAAGTAAATGTTAAGTTAATATTACTTATTAGCCCATAGATCGTAATATCAATTAAAAAAAAATTAAATTAAAAGTGTGCAATCACGCTTCTAGAAAAAAATCTATTAGAGATTTTTGGTTATTTTTGATTAAATAGCTAAACTTGAAGGTAAGTAGTAATGTATATTTTAGAAAAGTAAAAATTTCTAGTTTTGAAACTATATGTAAGTACTTGATTGTTTTAAAAGCATTTATTTTTATTCAAATATTATACAAAAATATATATATTTTTTTTAATTCAAAACACAATACAATCAAATTGATAGACATTTTGCCAATCTATTGCTAGTTTCTCGCCAAAACTTACTACAATTATTTATAATCCTATTTAAAGTTATTTAGAAAAGAAAATGAAAGGTATATAGCAATCTTGTTATGTACTATAATATATACAAGTTGTAATGTGTGTGTGTGTAACTGTCAAGATTAGGAATGCTTATCATGAAACAAAGGGTCCCCTGTATTTGAACTCTGACGTCAATCCCTGTTATCCGACAGGATATGGTACACGACAATGTTTGAGACAAGAAATAAAATGAGATTAGGCTTAGTTTCTTCCGCTTTTTCGTGGTACCACTAACTTTTGCTATTATCAAATTAGTGAACTATTTCAGTTTGTCCTATATTATTATTTGACGACCTCCGTGACGTGGTTACCATGCCAGACCGCCAACCAGGAGGACCCGGGTTTGGATCCCGGTCGGGTCATGATGAAAAACGAACTTTTTCTGATTGACCTCGGGTCTTGGATGTTTATCTATATATGTATTTATTAAAAAAATATAATATCGTTGAGTTAGTATCCCATAACACAAGTTTCGAACTTACTTTGGGGCTAGTTCAATCTGTATGAATTGTCCCTATATATTTATTTATTTATAATATTATATGATCCGAGTAAGGGGCCTAGTTACTTACAGTTACAGGTTCCCCCAGGAACCTATTTCAAGAACTAGTCTCCATACAAAACGTGAACAGGTTTTAAAGTTCAACCACTATGAATTTGACCTATCTCTCATCTGTGACTGTGGAGAGTCCAGTCCAAGATATGGCACACTTAACAGCTCGCCCACTGTGCCAAACTAAGTGTACTCGGGAGCAACCGACCTATATCGGTTGTTGGTTATTGACTTGAAAAGAAGAAGCCAATGTACGAATGAACGTTATAATAGAAAGAAAATGTTAAATACAAGTTATTCGCAGGAATTGGCCATTACAAAGACTAATGGTCAATTGGATCGGATTCCGCCTCAGCGCCGCTTACAGGTGACGGCAGATAAACTGAGATTAAAGGTTTTCTAGCAAACGATTTAGTGATTTACTTTATATTTCCTTGTTTTCTGATAAAATTAAATATAACATAGAGAAAAAGGACGGATTGCACTCCGGGAGTGCCGGCAGAAGTGAAAACTTGAACATCAACGTTGTGCATTTTTGAATATTTTGGAATGGTTACGATCTCACGCTTTTTCGATCGCTGCTGCCAAGTAAAGTGACCCTCCGTCATCGTGTAGTTAGTTCTATTCGATTACTTTACTTGGCAGCTTAAAGTTCCTGCTTTGGGCTACAGGCTACGGGTATCACGCGAGATTTAAAATTTTTTACTCATCTAAAAAAAGTGCCAAGCGCCGCTAAAGAAGTTTTTACTTCAAAAACTATTAGACGTACTTTGGCTTCGAGGAAATTTGGAAAAACGTCAGTAAAAGTACGCAGTCATATTTGAACAGTGATCGAGTGGCTAGCAATGGTCACTTTGTCCCAAGAGTCGCGGGTTCGGGCGCAAAGCTAACATTTGTGTGCATGAACATGTCTGTTTGCCTTGGTCTGGATGTTTTCTATGTAAAATATGGTCAGTTAGGGTAAGACAGACATACTTTATTGTGAATTTACTAAATCGGTTTTTATGCAGAAATTGTTTGACCTAGAGTTAAATTAAATATGTAGGGATCTAAAATATAAATTAAGCTTTATAATATTGTGAAGTTTTTTCCACAAAATTCATTAAAAACAGTAATAATAAGGAAAATGTAAAACCTGTAAACTGGTAGTCTTGCCCTGCCAATCGGGGTATGACTACCACTTAGTTTTTTTTTTTGTTTAAATGTCTACTTTACTCATTTTTTCAAGAATAGGCCCTCATAAAAGGAAAACGAATATTTTGAATCGTAGGTACAACAGAAAAACCTTTTAGTTTTGTAGTAATTTAAGTAAATAAAAAAACGGGGCAAGTCCAACATATGATTTACATATATTCAAAGTCAGGGGTACAGAACCTATTAGAAAAGTTTTTTATATCATATAGCAGACAAACAAGCAACGGCCATTAGACGCATTCAGCCGAGGCGTGTCACACTGGTTTTGTATTTTTTTTCTCAAAATAGGATAACTAATATTTAAAAAATACTTAGCTAAATACTTTCGATTAAATTTGTTTTTTTTTACACAACATCTAGTCCCAAACTAATCAACCAAGCTTATACTATGGGTACTAGATTGCTGAAAAATTACTTAAATACTTTTTTTTTGTAAATAAATTCCTACTTATTATACGTAGAAAACAGACCAAGGCAAACAGACATGTTCATGCACACAAATGTTTGCCTTGCGCAAGATTCGAACCCGCGGCCCTAGGGATAAAGTGAGCATTGCTAGCCACTCGACCACCGGGCCTTTACTATCGAATAGTAGATTTTACAATAAGTGCACAAAATGAACCATTTTATTTGAGACTGGCGAGGGCTGATGTCGATGTCGAGGATAAAATGGTTTTGTGGACAATTTATAAACTCTGCTTTTCACTTCGATTGCGAGGAAATAAAACAGTAGTACCTATAACATAACATTTATTTATTTATAATTCAAAGTAAAATGATTACAGTTTCGAATACTGAAGGAAATTGTTTTTCACTTCTCATGCTGTGAAATTGCTTATTTGTGTAGGATATAGGCTGCATAAGATCTATTAATTAAATAATATTAATTAATAACAATCTATTAAGTCAAAAGAACACTTTCCGAGAACGTAGTTACTAGTTTTTCTTTTCTCCAATTTACAAAATTATCGTAAACTTTGAGATATTTTTCCCGAGACTTTGGCGGTAATATCTGTTCACTATCTGTTGCACAACTCTCTGTGCATTAATTTCCATAAGCGTATTAGGAGAGAGTGCTAAATCCTCTTCTTCACTGGTTTTAACAATTTTATCAAATTGAAGAAATTCATAAACGCACGAAAAAACAAGATCTATTACCCGCCGCTTTTTTTTTAAAATCTTACGACATTGATGTTAGTCTTGGGCTGCAAACCTTTACAGTCTACTATTATTAATTTTGTAAATTATAATTTTCTTAAATTATTTAATTAACCTAGCGTACTTTAATTAAAATTTTAATATCTTTTATGTATTAAAAAACACATATGGCAAATAAATTAAAGTAAATATTATAAAATAACAAATTCTATCTCTGAACTTTTTATTGTGTTTGGGTGTATGGCTCATTTCCTTTGCCTTAATATAGATACATTTATGAGTAGATACGTTTTTGCCCTTGTGCACAAAATTCGATTTTGTGCAGCCTATATCCTGCGCAAATAAGCATTTTCTGAGCATGAGAAATGAAAATCATTTTTTCACATCTCATGCTCTGAAATTGCTTATTTTTGTGCACAATTAAGTGTGCATTAATGTTTCTACTCATAAATGTATCTATATTAAGGCAAAGAAAATGAGCCATACAGCCAAACACAATAAAAAGTTCAGAAATAGAATTTGTTATTTTATAATAATTATTTCGGTCATTCTCGACATTAGGCGTTCTTCGCCTAATTACCGTACCCTTTTTTATTTTTCTCTAGTTTGTTTTAAAAGGATTGAAATATGTAACTCATGAAACATGCGAATGTAACAATTAAAATGGCATTCGTTTATTAAAAGCGGTTTCCGAGTTAATGAGACTTAAACATTTCATGGGTACGGTAATTAGATAAATCTATTACTTAATGTAATGGTAATTAGAAAAGATCATTATGTCTATTTAAAATAATAATAAAAATGACATGTATAACATGTATAGACACAACTACACGATAAGAGGGATGAATGTTGATGCTAATTGGAAGGAAATGGCTAAAGCAATAAGAACTGCTGCAAAAGAAGTCCTTGGGGAAACACGAGGTGGGTGAAAATTGAAAAGGAAACGTGGTGGTGGAACGAAAGTGTCCAAAAAGCATTAAAAATCAAAAAGAGTGCATTCAAGGAATGGCAGAGTTACGTGACATGATCATAGGAAAACTGAATTGAGGGAGAGGTATAACGAGGCGAGGAGACGGGCAAAGGTGGTGGTTGCGAGTTCCAAATCCGGGGTAGAAGAAAAAGTATATAATGAATTAGATAATGAACTAGGTCAGAAAAAACTATACAGAATGGCTAAACAGCCCAATCAAAGATCGAAAGACATTTGTCACGTAAAATGTGTGAAAGACGAATGCGGTAAAACATTGGTAAAAGATTTTTGAGACATTAGAGACCGATGAATGGGATATTTTGAAAAATTACTTAATGTTGAGAATGATTATGATGGAAAAGAAAACTTAATGACATAGATATAGGCATGATAGCTAAGGTAGATGAATTAGAGGTAAAGAACGCCTTGAGGAAAATGAAGAATGGAAAAGCAGTTGGCCCGGACACAATACCAATAGAAGTCTGGAAGGTTCTAGGGGATTATGGATGCAAGTGGCTCACTTTGTTTCTTAATGAATTGTTGGTTCAGGATGTCATCCCAGAGGAATGGCAAGACAGTTCCTTGGTGCCTATTTTTAAAAGAAAGGGGGATGTCCAGGAGTGCAATAGCTACAGGGGGATTAACTTGATGTCACACACATTAAAGCTGTGGGAGAAAATAATGGAGGCACAACAAAGTACAAAAGAGCACACAAAAACCTACATATGGTATTCGTGGACCTCGAAAAGGCCTACGACCGGGTCCCGCGTCAGTACAACAGAATGCTTTTCTGTTGATGTAGGTGTGCACCAGGGTTCAACGCTCAGTCCATACTTATTCCTTCGGGTTATGTTGCTGGAGGATGCTGAGGTGGATGGATGTGTGGAGTGACGAGAAGGGACAAAGTCAGGAATGTACACATAAGGGGGAGTTTAAAGGTGGCGCCTGTAACCGATAAGAGAGGTCAGAGACTGAGATGGTTTGGCTATATGATGCGCAGGGTGGACAGTCTGGACAGTCATGTGACCCAGAGGGTGCCAAGAATGAATGTGGATGGATGGAAGGGCAGGGGTAGGCCAAAAAAGAGATGGAGTGATGGCGTGAGAAATGACATGAAAGTAGCTGGAGTAACTGAGGAAATGGAAGGAGTTTGGAACTAAATCGGCACAGCAAAAGTTTAATAATTTCATACAACGGTAGTTAGAAATACATGGTAATTGGTATACGGTAATTAGAAAACGCCGATTTTTCATAAAATTTTCGAAAACCTACAGAGTATTGAAATACTGCATTACAACACTGTACTGAGACCAAAGCACTGTCTCTATTTATATAAGCAATTAGAGTCTACCTTAACCAATCTAGTATAAAATTAAGTACACGGTAATTAGAAAAGTTTTGAACGAAGGATACGGTAATTATATGCTTCATTGACTTATACACTAACGTAAAAGACCTGCACCTGCTGCAAGACCGCGGCAGAAACTGAGGGCTTGAGACGTGTACAAGTAGTTATGTGCCAAATATCGTAATTAGGAATGTGCACCCTCGAAAAGAAAACTTCACGGCAATTATAACTTTAGTTCGGACATGCGGTTACTCAATGATAATTATTTACAGACTGATTTTATTGAGTGGATATTTTTTCATGTGATACCCGTTGCTTAATACTCATTAAAATGTTGAATGGAAAAAATAAAATCCGTATATCATAAAAGTTACAAGCAAGTTTTAACCACATTTTGGGGTGCGGACAGGGCACGGTGCTTAGAGAACAGAGGTTTGTGAAATTAATTTAACCAGATAACTATGTAATCGGGGCCTATGTTTTTGTTACCAGCTAGACATGGATGCTAACTAACATATAAAAATATTTCCCTTTTTGAATTTGATAATAATACGAATATACAAGCCCGGACGCACAAAATCTAGCTAATCGAAGAATGGCCGATTTACATTAATTTATTCGCCTTATGTGTTTTTAAGACATAAAAGATATTAAAATTTAAATTAAAGTACGGTAGGTTATTCAAATAATTAAAGAAAATTATTATTACAAAATTATTTTGAGTAGACTGTATAGCCCAAGCCTAACATCAATATCGTAAGATTTAAAAAAAAAGCGGCGGGAAACAGATCTTGTTTTTTCGTGCGTTTATTAATTTCTTCAATTTGCTAAAATTGTTAAAAATTACCAGTGAAGAAGAGGATTTAGCACTATCTCCTAATACGTTTATGGAAATTAATGCACAGAGAATTGTGCAACAGATATTAGCGCCAAAGTCTCGGGAAAAATATTTCAAAGTTTACGATAATTTGTAAATTGGAGAAAAGAAAAACTAGTACCTAACCTACGTTCTCGGAAAGTGTTATTTTGAATTAATAGATTATGTAACTAATTAATATTATTTATTTAATATATTTTGTGCAGCCCAATATCCTACACAAATAAGCAATTTCAGAGCATGAGAAATGAAAAACAATTTCCTTCAGTATTCGAAACTGTACTAATTTTACTTTGAATTTATATAAAGAAATGTTATGTTATAATACTACTGTTTTATTTCCTCGCAATCGAAGTGAAAAGCAGAGTTTATAATAACTCATCCACAAAACCATTTTATTCTCGAAACCTCGACATTACTATCAACCCGAGCCGAAAATGGTTCATTTTGTGCACTTATTGTAAAATCTACTATTTTGAATTCGGAATCGAGGCGCGTTGACAAAATGAAAAATAATATTATCAATCGAGACACTCCTTACGGTCGTGCAAGACTTACTACTTACCAATTAACATCAGTATTAACACCAGGGGTGCTACCAATTCGTTGCCTACTACAAAGACGGGAATAGGAAGAAAAGAGTTGGGCTTCCGAATCTCTCAATCACCGAACGAAACTCATGCTGCTTCATAATATATTACTGTATGCTACGTACTAGGGTTTTGAAACTTGATACTTAACTTAAAATCACATAATAATATTATTTAATAGTATAATACAATGTTACACGCGCTCCACCAAAACCCAGTCCGAAAACCAGACTAGGTATCTAATGCTAACCAGCCATATATAAAATAATTGTGTACAACACTTCTCAGTAGTATTCATTCAAAAAATGTTTGTTATTCCTGATATACAGCTAATTTAGCATATGTTATACTTACCCCGGGCTCACTGGTAGTTTTACCCCACTTGATATTTTCGGGTTATGTTTTTTCAAAGTAAAATATTACAGAAACCTCTTTATTTTACGTTTAACAAGTTACATTATTTTAAAGCCCATATCTTTATGATGCTACCGTGTCCGTGACAACTCGATAGGAACGTTATTTTTCACAAAAAAATACAAAAATAAAACTATCTTACACCTTGCATTCTTAACTTTTCAAATGTCCGTTTTTATTTTCGATGTGGTGGTCATATTTGTGGCAGTAGTAGACTTCTGTGTTTTAAATGGAGATATTTACCGTGTCCGCTTTATAACTAGTATATCAAAATAGAATAGGAAGGTGTACTTCTCGAGTTATAAGGCACTGGTAGTCTTGCCTTGGTAGCTGTCTTACCCCACCTGACCTTATTTGTTTACAAAAAAGTATTTAAGTATATTTATCAGCAATCTAGTACTCATAGTACAAGCTTAGTTGCTTAGTTTGGGACTAGATGTGTGATTCGTCCAAATATAAGTATATTTATATCGTTTTATTTTTTATAGGCGGTGGATGAAAATCAGTGATTTACGGAACAAATGATGCACTGAGCGGCTGCATCTTTGATTCACTGCAGCATTAACTTTTCTACTGCAATTTTGTTATTATCAAAATTTATATTTCAGAGTTACAAGTAAAGTAATTTGCAACTGAGTTAGCGCAATTGTACGCCTAGGTAGTTGTATACGCACGGCCACGGCGAAATTCAAATTTTCTTACTTTAAATTTTGCTTTCTTACTTTGAATTTCGCTTTCTTACTTTGAATTTCGCTTCTCTTTGTATTTGTGACTAATGCATTTTTTCTCCCATTAACTTACATTTGTTACATACAAAAAGAAGCGCTACTATTTTTTTTAAATGTCATACAGTAGACAAACAAGCAAGCGGGCCACCTGATGGAAAGCGGTCACCGCCGCCTATGGACATCAGTAACACCAGGGGCGCTACCAATGCGTTGTCCACCAAGGGGGTTGGAGGAAGGGAAGGGAAAGGAGGGGGAAAGAGGGGATAGCGAAGGAGTTGGGCTTCTGGATCTCTCACTCACTGAACGAAACGCATTGCTGCTTCACGTCGATATTCTGTGAGACCGGTACTTCCCCGGTCGAGCCAGCCCATTTCGTAATAATTTCTCTACCACTCCACTACTATTTATAAATTATATGATGATTATTTAGTATATTGTGTTTATATTCGGGAATTGCATTCTTATGAATGAGCAATGAAAGATAGGTAGGTAGAGTTGCAATTTGTTAAAAATTTGAATTACGCGAGCCACCTAAAAGATTTTTATGTATAGTGGGTATGTCCTAATGTTGTGTATTTTTCTTTTAATTTTTTTTTACTTATTATAACATATAGAAACCACACAAGTTTGTGCTTATGTTATTAGGGAGTCCAAATAAAATTTATTCAATTTAACTTTAATGTTCTTATGAATGGGCAATGAAATATAAAGCAATTTGTTAAAAATGTAAGAAAATTCGAATAACGCGAGCCGAGCGGGAGCACCCACCTTAAGGTGGGTACAGATATGATCTTTTGTCCGTACCGTACCACGTATCGTATCAAGCGTCGCGATCCAAAAACTCTGGACGCAAAGTAAAAATAGCCCGTATCTCCGTAACGCCTTTGAACGGGGCGAGAAAACCGACTCGCGATGGATCGGAGCGTACCTGTCTCCGTTTCGCGATGCCGTACCACCGCACCGGTCCGAACGGGCGTCCAAACTAGCGTGGGTCGCGACGCTGTTACGAAACGGAGGTACGGTACGGGCAAAATATCATATCTGGACCCACCTTTAAAAACTTTTTATCTATAGTATGTCCTAATGTTGTGTATTGCAAGTATAGCAGATCCTATCTATCTCATCCGACTGTATTTTTTTGTATAATATTCAAGTAGAACTAACTCACGGCGCACTGAACGCAATTATGTGTCATAGCGCAGTATTAACCCTCGGTCCCTGTATCTCTAATCCTATCCGATTGGACATTTGTCTTTTTAATGGCCAATTCTTGCGAATGACTTGTTTTTAACATCTTATGTTTGTAAACCTAGTTGGGTTGGGTCTCGCACCCACTTTTAATCGTTATTATCATAGCCGTAAAAGACTTTATGGAGGGAAGATTTTCATAGAGCATTAGTTACGAATGGGTAACACCCGGGTTTTGATGTCATAACAATATTTAAAAAAAACGTATACATTATATTTTTTAACTAATTTCATAAAATTATTTACAGCCAGTTTCTGAAAATAAGTATTTAATGTGATAATTAACCCGGTAATTATCACAGGGAAACATGTTAAAATTTCTTTAAAAATTAAATATAAAAAAGAAGTAATTTTATTCGATACAGTAGCTACCTATGGGCTATTCTAATAAAAATATACATTTTATGAAATGATCACAACACAATCAATATGTCGCAATTTTTTATAACAAATAATTTCATTTTGACGTTCATAATATATTGCCATTCTCCCTATTGTTGTCAAAAAATCATAAATAACAATATTTCATAAAAATAGCAATACAGCATGATCCAAAAATGCTTTCAGGGCGGCACACGGCGGGCGCGTCGAATCGAATAATAGTGTATATTAGGGCGGGGTACCTCACGTCATATATTTTGTGTCGGAATCTTACAACTGCATCTATGTTGTGGTGTAAGTTATGATTTTTGAGCGATTACACTTGATCATGATGACTTATGTGAACTTGAGTGAATAGGTAGGAGTAGTAGAATGGAAAAAGAAAATAAAAAACCGGACAAGTACGTGTCGCTCCACGCACAATGTAGGGTTCCGTATTGGCTACGCATTTGCATACGCAAGATTGACTATGACATTTGTACGTTTTCGTCAAAGAAATTTTACTTCATAAGTTTGTCGGCTATTACTCGTAACTAGTAGTGCCTACTACTCCGTTATAGTTTTCCTTGTAGCTTCACTATATGGACTACTACCATGAAAAAATTCAACTTTAACTAAACTCAAGACTTTCGGAGATAGGGGGGGACTACCGTGCAAAACGAAAATTGACACGTTAAATGTAAATAATTCGCAAACCGATTGTATCGGAAAATGATCTTCCTACACCCTTAATGTTTTTAAGAGACCTATCTAACGAAATAGACCTAACGAACGAAATATTTCATCAACACTTTACCTGACAGGGAGGCACCCCAAAACAATATTTTTCAAAAGTTTGTTCTACCACTTTGTTAGCATTGTTAATAATGAGATACCAAATTACAGCTTTCTAGCATCAAGCGTCTAGGCGCTAGACCGCGGACGGACAGACGGACAGACGGACATGGCGAAACTATAAGGGTTCCTTGTAGTTTACTACGGAACCCTAAAAATGAATATTCTTGGATGAATCACACAACGCCATCTATAGAAATATGTTTTAATGAAATAATTCTTATTTATTCAAACAAATATAACGATAATAAACAAAGATACAGATACATTCACTTTAAAATAATCTAAGAGAGGTAGGGCACAACCGGATAATCCGCTCAAATCGGAGCAGCCCGTCTGGGTAAGGACCTCCAACTTACAGAAGATCGTAGCCCAAATAGAATTGGTCTCGGCTATGTTGTGTTCCTACCATAGATATAAGTAATAACCCGAGGTAGAATGGCCACTCTCCGCCCCGCACCGAGTCGCGTTACCTTACTTACCCCAACGCGTGAGTGATACCCCGGGTATTGCAAGCGTCTATAGGCTACGGTGGTGCTTACCATCAGGCGGGCCCGTGTGTTTGTATGCCAACTTTGTGGTATAAAAAATTAAAATCCAAAAATAACTTAATTTTTTTGCGCTGATACGATGGAACACTGCTAGCATTTGGGCCTTTAATCCTATTATAAAAAAAATAAGAGCTGCTACAAAATAATCAGTTACCGTTTCTATTAGTAGAAAATAACCCTTCGCCTGTCACAGACATCTCTATAACATTAGAATTCACCTCATACACAGGACCAATACAGAAAATTGAGTTGCACACTCAAACCTCGTACGGGTAAAATATTTTTCGTCCATTCGAGGGCTCGTGGACAGAGACCAACTATCTATATGTACCTAATATTCGTGATACAAATTATAGAGTGTTTTATCATAAAGAACAGACCTCGGTTTTGATGAAAGTTGTCAATATTTTGTGTGCATTCGACGAATAGTCAATATTCGCTGGAATTCCGATTGAGAATATCTTGTGTACAGACTAAACACGTATTGCAAAGAGAGTATCCAATTCTATTGCCGCTCATACATACGTAGAGATCGAAAAGGGCAGTAAAATTATTCAAATTAAAATAAAATTGTAAAATAAAAGGAGTTCCTAATAGGATGATATCAAAATAATGGCAGACACAGACTTTCACTACCCAAACCGAAGGAGGCTTACACCAAATCCTTGGTTGAATACAATTACGTCCATGGTTGAATGAAACAGACTGACACGAAGATGTATAGTCCATTAACGTTCTCTATAGTCAGCTAAAATTTCATGAATACACATTTCGTAACTAGTTTTAATAAGGTAATTTTATTCCAAGTAACTGTACATTTTTGAATACGTCTACAAACTAGTTGATCGAGGTTATCGGGGTTAGGAATTATAGAATGACCGTCCCTGGTATACGTAGGACGAATGTCTTCACAGATGCGATTTTGGACAGGTGACAGTTGCACGAATTGTATTATGAGCACTGAATACAAAATAAATGAAAATTGTTTTAAATACATAATTATTATGCCATGTTACACTGAAAAACATATTTTTTTGTAAACAGAGACAAAATTTAAATTGGGTAATAAACTGTCCGTAGCGCTTAGACACTTAATACCACAGATTTATTATAAACTAGCGTAAGATTGGCAATGCAAAAGAGATAGATCATAGCATACACGTTGGTTAGAGCGAGATAGATTGGCGAGACCATTTTCCTACACACGCTATCAGACTGTATCGGCCTGACGTCAGTCGTGAAAAAACAAATCCCACTTTTTACAAAATTTATGGTTTTAAAGTGTAGTTTTGGTGTTAATTAGACGTGATTAAATATGGTTACCTGTGCAATACCTGGATGTAACTCAAACAAAAAGGAAAATCCATAAAATTATATATCTAGCTTGCACACATGTACATTATACGCACACTAGTGTATTTTGTTTTTGGTCTCGCCTTAATCAAACCAAAGCCGATCTATCGATCGATCTAGGTACGCTAGTATATACTAAATCTATGCTTAATACCTACTAGAAAGCTGTAATTTCACACTTTTTTTAGCATAGTTAACTGAGGCTCGATTGTTTCAGTAGTTAAGTATACTAATGGTTAAAATTTGTAGCAATCAATTTTCGTTGAAAAAAAATAACGAATAGTTAGTTTTTTTAACGAATATTAACTATTAGTAAACTTAACTACTGATCAAACAATCGGCTCTAAGTGGTACCTTTAGTAGTACCTTTGAAAAAAAATTGTTGGTGCCTCCCTACAGGCAAAGTAGGAATGATATTATTTGACGCGTCTGTCCCATTCTGTATTGTTTCGTGTTCTCTAATTTGAGGGTGAGGGATGATAATTTTTCGTTACAATGATCCGTTTACGAAATTTTTACATTTTCAATGTCATTTGGCTGATAAACGTGTCAATTTTCGTTTAACACGTTGGTCAGCTTGCAAACTAACTTTTAAACTATTTTTAATGAATAAAACAAAAAAAAACCTTTCCAAATACACAAAAGAACATAATTTTTTTTTTAAATGCTCATAATATAGCTGTTTCAACGAAATTTTTACACTTTCAACAAATTTTGTTCCGTCTCAGCGCATAGCCTAAGTGTGATTTATGTACACTGGGGACCACAAATACGGCAATGCAGTTCCAACCGTCAAACTATACCTCGAGAACTATATTGTACGATATTATACAATTTTCCCAAAAGTCGGCTTATACTTGGCTTCTTATTTGGAATACTAAACTTTGCTGAGAATACTTTTGCAGTTTAGAGATATACTTCTTAAAGTTTTATTTGAATATGGACGATTTTGGTGAAAATCATTTTATATTTTACTAGCTTTTTTGCCCGCGACTTCGTTCGCGTGAAATTCCAGACCCGTTCCCGTGGGAACCATATTGAATTTCGGAAAAAGTATGTATGTGTCTAATACACTCACACAATGAGTACACTCAATCACAACCACACATATTCCAATAATGTAATACTAATTTCTATACCTGTAACGTTAATTTAAGGAAGAGCGGTGTCTCCAAAAACGAGCTTAAATTTAGCTTAAATGGTGACTCCAGCCACGATTAATGGAAACTGTTTAAGATACCGAATAAAGATTTTATTTATTTATTTAAATGTTTGCCCCGAGCGGGAATCAAATCCGCGCCCTCTGGTGTCGAAGGCAGCATCACTACCAAAGCACCACCGGGCTGTCAAAATAATTACTCACTATCCGGTTTCAATTTGAAAATGACAACAGTAACAAATGCCTAATCAAGTTTCCCTTACCATAAATTCCCAAAACCCTCCTCGCAAAATTTCTCATGAAAAAATCCCATTCTTACAAATTGTACCGTAGCTAGATAAATACTACCTACAATTTGTTAATTAAATTCGATAAGACATTTATGGTAAATTACATCGAATGGGACTTGGAATAGAGTAGGTATTTGAATGAAGGTTGAATTGTAGAAGAGGAAATGTAGGATCCCCTCGGGATAAACTAAACTAATCATAAGAAATTAGGGGACAGATCTGCTCGCGAAACCGATGAATAAGCGTTACTACAAATTCTTTGAAGTCGATTAGAATTAGGGCTGTCGCTTGCAGGCTTTATATTTCCACTAGAGACTGGCCCCGGCTTCGCGCGTGTTTTAGTTAGGCCGTATTCAAAAAGAAAGCTGGCAGCCTACCAGCGCTTATAGGAGCCGATCCGCGCAGGTAACCGACGCAGGCAGTCTCTATGAACCAGCTCCAATAGGCGCCGACAAGTTCCGACAATCTTCGACACGCGCTGGTCAGCGTTGGCCCTGCCATACACATTTTCTATAGTCTCTGCTTCAATCTGCTTGCTTTCTGTAGCAGTTACCTGGGCGTCTATAAGCGCTGTTAGGCTTCCAGCTTTCTTTCTGCATACGGCCTAAGGAAGGAAAGCACTAACCCACGACGAATCTTTGTAGCTCAACAGTAGCGATACGGTCGCGAATTCGCATCGATACAATCACTATCCTGTCTAATTCGAACGCGCGCACCGCCGCAGCGATACAGAAACGTATCGAAAACGCGCGACTGCATCGCTACAAAAAGCCGCCGTTCTAATCGTTTTGAAAATATAATATAGCATAAGTCATCCGGGGATACAGCTTCCCAATGGTGATCGAGGATTTTTCGAAACGGTCCAGTAGATTCGTAACCTATTCAATGCAAAAAAAAAACTTTCGTCTATAAGTAATATTAGTATAGAATAGTGAACGCACGCGGCGTTATACAAATTATTTAAACTAAACTTTTTGTTACTCTTGCCCCAAAGGGAACAGACATCGCTTCTTGGTGTTCACTTTTTTATTGTCTTCTCCATGTTGGTGTTTACTAGCCAGTATAATCACTAAAAATCTGCCTCACTGCCACCTGGTCTGCCTAGATAGGCGGGGCTGCGGGAACTATGATCTTCAGCTGCCATGCCAGCGCCGGCCGGCAGTAATGATTAAAACCTGGTTAAACTAGGTTCGGGACGTCTCAAAAAACGTGAGTACATTTAATAATAAAAAGGTTAGTGTTTAAAGACAGATAGCCCTAAATCTAGGAAACAAGATAATACTAGTAAGAAAAGTTCTCTTATAGCGTAGATTTCTTGAATATTACTTGGACGTGACTTAATAATGCAGAAGGTACAAGAAATAGCTTAGAAATCGTCCTAAAGACAAATTGTTGTGAAACGGATCTCACCTACACAATATAGATACAGTAAGGCATCTTCGTTAAATTCATTCATTTTCAATTGTTCATTCATTTCGTGTCATCTTTATCATCATCTCCACAAGAATTCCACTGCTGCTGGAGATAGGCCTCACCCAAATATTTCCACCGTGACCGGTTGGCAGCGGCGTGCATCCAGCGGATTCTTGAGGCTATTTTTAGGTCGTCTGAACACTTCAGCTTGCTGATCCGTTAGGTTATGTCGGCTACCTAATAGACCCAGAGCTAGAGCGTGTAAATTCTGATTGTATTACATAAAAAAGTAAAATTATGTAGGTAATCAAAATCAAAATATACTTTATTCTGTAAGACGCCGCGGGCCCTTAGACGCGTCACTTACAATGAGTATTTGTATTAAATAAATAAGCTACTCTATAAACTACCACCATTTCGGAAAAAAAGCAAAATGACCACTGGGAAAAGAAATGGTGAAAGAAACCCAGTTACGGCCTTTTTTGTCATTCCATTTTTTATTTTAGTATTTATTTTGTATAATGTTAGTTGCAAATGAAAAAGACTGATTTCCGTAGAGCGTTTTACAGTTTTTGATCGAGACAAAAATTGAGAGTATAAAATGTAACATTCATGCGAAGTTGTTTTACTGCAAAGAGTGATTTATACTGTGTTTAGTATGAGAACATTAACGTAAATTCCCTTGAGGGATCACTGTCTTTGTGAATAAATTGTAATGTCGTTTCGAAGGTCGTTTTATAGAATTTACTAAGATTACTAATACGTTTGAACCATTTCGAATTTGGCACATACAAATCTGTACCTTTATCACTAGTATTGTATTTGTAAAATGAAGAATTTATTTAAGACATTCTTATGTTAAGAATCAATGGTTATTCTTAACATAAAATTGTCAATTGATTTATATACGAATATTTTTACTCATAATCAATCTTCTATGTCTTTATCAGCTAGTTTCTTGAAAAGATTGCTTTGAGCAATAAGGCCGCCTTGTTGCATATACACTTGTTTTGTTTGTTACTTTAACTGTTTACTGTATCACTGTGTGTTTTGCTTATTCTATTCTATTCTATTCTATCTAGTTTCTAACTCATTTTAATTTTACATTCAAACTATCTTTTTTTCTTAGTTTTTAAAACTATGGTTGTTTATTCAGTAGTTATTCGATTTGTAATCCATACTATTCGGCCAGCACAGAGTATGTAAACGTAAGGCCCGGTTTCCAGCAGAGCGGAAAGGAGAGATATGCCGCCTGATGAGAAGATTCTATAAAAAAAATTAGACATCTCTCCTCTCCGCATTGGTAGAACCATAGATTTATTATATACTAGCGTAAGATTGGCAATGCAAAAGAGATAGATCATAGCATACACGTTGGTTAGAGCGAGATAGATAGGCGAGACCATACACGCTATCGGACTGTATCGGCTTGACGTCAGTCGTGTTAAAAACAAATCCTATTTATTTTTACAAAATTTATGGTTTTTAAGTGTAGTTTTAGTGTTAATTAGACGTGATTAAATATGGTTACCTGTGTAGTGCCTGGATATAACTCAAACAAAAAGGAAAATCAACAAAATTTTATATCTTGCTTGCACACATTGTCATGTACATTCCACGCACACTAGTGTATTTTGTTTTTGGTCTCGCCTTAATCAAACCAAAGCCGATCTATAGGTACGCTAGTATTATACTAAATCTATGGGTAGAACCGACCCTAAACGTGTAATAGACAAAAAAAATACATTTACATTTATAATATTAGTAGAAGGAAACTCACCAATCGGTTGTCCGATTCGATTTTGTCCAAATACGATTTTAGAATTTGCAATGAAGACTGAACAAAGTCGATATTTTATAGTTTGGACATATTCTTCATGGCTCTTACTTATTTGGTAATTAGATTTAAAATTCAATATTTGGACTTACAAAAACTCATCGAACTACTATGGTAATAAAGTAGATTTTTCTATAAAGTTTTTCAACAAACGTTCCAGCTATAAGTCTTTATTTGTGACCTCTATTTGTTATCACTAATTTTGTTAAATGCTATGTACTTAGTAACAAGTAGCAAGTAACATTTTGCAAGTCCATTGGGCACCATTTCACTGAATTAAGTTAAGCTATTTATCTTGGTTTGACCTCTGCCTTGCTGGAACTTAATCAAACCAATTTCAAATTGTTCAGTTTTTTGACCTCACAAAAGCCTTACCAGCTTTACCAGTGGGATATTTGCTTTTGTTTCCGAAATGGTACTAGTATATAGAGTAAATTAATTTATACAAATCATTTATTACTGTATACTCTGACAAGAGAACGTGTTTGTGAAAATCTATTGTCTGAATAAAAGTTTTGAATTTGAATTTAATAAAAGATTGATAGACAGGTTTTCTTTAACAGTGAGATAGGTACTGATTTATTAGTGGTTTGCGTACCTTAAGTTAGCTTACTCTTGAATAAAATTTTAATATAATTCTTTAGGAATGTGATAATGTGATTTTTAAGTTGGTTATTTACCCTACTGACTGTATTTTTGTTGTTGTTTCGTGACTATACACATGATCATGTACAGAAAAGGACATAGACTAATTTTTAGGGTTCCGTAGTACAGTCAACAAAGTAAAGTAGTAAATAGATAGAGTGATTCAAGAGGAAGGTTTTATGTATAATACATTCCAAAATTCCCACGGGAAAGCGGGATACACGCAAACGAAGTTGCGCGGGTTTCGCTAGTTATTGATAAATAAATTTTAAGCCACAAGTTTCGCCATGTCCGTATGTCTGTCCGCGGTCTAGCGCCTAAACGCTTAATGCAGGAAAGCTGTAATTTGGTATGTATATGTCACCGGAAAATAATACGAATCGTAAGTTGATCAACTTTCTAACGGAAAATCATCAACGGTTGTTTAAATGTATTATTTAACGTATACATTTTAGGTAATTGATCAACTGACGCTGCCAGGCGGCAAGTTTATGAACTAACTATTTCTGTCAGCGTAAAATTTTGATTACACTAAGTCGAAGCCCCGCTTCTCCTATTTCTGGGTTTGGGGCCACAAGGCAAACCTAACGAACCTACTGTCATAAGTGTCACACTATGATGTTACGGTTGCAGGTTAGTAGTATGTTAGATTGGTTCATTCATTTAATGATTTGACGTATGGCAAAATAGTTAGTTCATAAATTCGCCGCCAGGGTCAGTTGATCAATTACCTATTTATGCTTCTATTGGCTTTAAAAAAATCTTTATTTCGAGCATCAGGCATTTACGGGCTCATATTACAAATACCTTACAGTCTAACTAACTTACAATAACATCATAAATACCATTTAACGTGCTGTGTCTGTAAAAAAAATCAACGAATCTGTGTTATCGTCTCAAGCAGTCTATCTAAAGAGTTCCCTTCTTTATTTCAAACAAATCGTTTTCGACTTGACGGGGCGCGATCATTATTGAGATAAATTGCACCTATGGGAGACTGAGAGAGTCACTATTTTACCCTAAAGTAGATTCATGTTAACGTAACTAGCTATTGCTTTTGGTTTTGTCCGTAAAAAGACGTAATTATTAACAGATAATACTGTTATATGAAGACAGGGATGTCATACAACAGTATCTTTTCACCCAGCCACGTCCATTCAATTTCCTTCGAAATAAAATTGGCATGTCATTTTTTGTTCCTTTTTTTTTCATTTTTCTTATTGAGATAATTCACCCTACACGTCCCCATACCAAAAGTCGTATTTGTCCAGCGGCGTCCAAGAGAAAAACTTTTACCATTTAGTATAAGAATTTGTTCATATGTGATTCATGGGCGTATAAAAATGGGGCAATTGTTATATGAATCATACATGATTCATTGGATAGGGAACCTGTTAATTAATTGGGTGTGAGTTACACTGTTCGTCGGAGTGATGGCAGATGGAGTAACTTGAGCGAATGGTGGCTCAAAACTGAGGAAAGAGATGTGGATAGTCCAGTAGCAAGATGGGCGTATGATAATAGCTAAAGGCGCAGGTCGTATCTGGAGTATCTGGACTAGAATGTCACAGGGCCGAGTTAGTTGGCGTATAAACAGTCCTGTGCTCAGTAGTGGGCAGATACGGGCTGAGACGATGATGAGTAACGTAAGAGTCTCATTGTCTACCGACTGATATCCCTTCGTTTAAAATTAAAAAAACAATGCTTGCAAATTCCATACTTACTACTATTACTTTGTGTAAAATTTGACTAATTTTTGTTTACCTTACGGAACTTAAAAAGTAAAAAGTTAAATAAAAAAGAAACAAACCTTTGACCTCCTTTGACAAACGAATTTATAATAAAATTCACCCATTTTGTCAGAAATCAGTAAAAAATTTATCGTAAAATCTAAAATGTAATAGAATAATAATAGCTACATTTCGGGCCCAAAATACATAGTTTAAAAAGTTTGTATTTCAAGTGGTCCCCTGATGACTAAATAATATGTTTTTAATGTTTGATACTTTTTCACTAATGTGTGGTCTGACCTTACACGCAAAATGTGAATGGTCAATAGTGCGTGACAATAATTTTCTGATAGCAACATTATTGGGTAATAGGTTTATTTTATTTTTGTTTAATAATAGCTAAGCTCGTCAAGCTCCACCTTTCAGAAGATCGTAGCCAAATAGCATTGGTGTCGGCCATGTTGTGTTTCTACGGTGAGTAAGGCCTCCAGCGCTCCAATTGGGAGGGGGGGGGGGGGGGGAGGGTTGGCAACGAGAGAGGGATACCCCCGGTATTGCATGCGTGTATAGGCTACGGTGATGCTTACCATCAGGCGGGGCCGTATACTTTTTTGCCAACTTTGTGGTATAAAAAAAGGGTTTGGATGGGTTTCCTTATCTGGAGCTGCGTGCTTCGGAAAGCACGTTAAGTCATCGGTCCTGGCTGTTGTGGATGGATGACAGACATTAAGCCAATTAGTGGCTTTCAGGCGGCTTGAAAATAATGGCCTCTGCCAATCCGCATTGGAGCAGCATGACAGAGTAAAACTGGCCAGCCTTTTTGCGCGAAAGAGTAACAAACACCCACACATCCATACTTACATACTTCGCCTTTATTATATTGACTAGCTTCTGCCCGCGGCGGCTTCGCCCGCGCGGCCTACTAACAATTTGCATATTTTTTAGTACTCCCCTAAACGTCGTCGTAAAGAACCTACATTCTAAATTTGGAATCTCTAGACCCAGCGGTTTGGGCTGTGCGTTGATATTTAGTTAAGTCAGTCAGGACTTTTATATACTACTAGCTGACCCTTCGTTGGGCATAATGTTAAAAGCCTTTTTATTTTTTGGTTTTTTATATAACCTATGACACTCAGCAATAATGTGGCTTTCTATTGGTGAAAGAATTTTTAAAATCGGTTCAGTAGATCCCGAGATTACCCCTTACAATTTAACAAATACACAAACTTTACCTCTTTATAATATTAGTATAGATAGATAAGGATACAGAAACATAGATAAATTGAGTCAGTACTCAATTAATTTATTTGTATTGATAAACTTTCAAATTTTAAGCTGTTGCTTTAAAATAACCACCCATCTTTATAAATCACATGAAAATCCTTAGCAGATGGGTACCTTTATTTCACATCACGCCGGAGTAATAAAGCTTATTAACCCAGAGCTATAAAAGTTAATTATTAACCTGTTAAATATGCTCACAGGAAAGTTAATAAGGAAGTTATGTATTGAATTACATTTTCATGGTGTTATTAAGAGGTTTTAGCTGGCGAAGTCTTTATTCTGACGTTATTTGCTATATTATATTTTATATAATAATAATAATAATAATATTCATTTATTTCAGACCATAATCCATATTTTGTTAGTATTACAAATTGACTTTAAAAACTAGGGTTAGCATACATTCACATATTTATAACATTATTACCTAATCTAAACTACGTACAACTACGTACTACACTTAGTCCACTGCTTTATGATGTGACAGTCGACACATGTGGCAACAGTGTTCAGAACGCTGTTAGTGCTGCCACGCATCCGATGCATCAGAGAAGCTATTCGCTTTCGCATAATAGCCTGAAAGCCATCAGTGCTTCTCCTCGTAAACATATCCGACGCACTACAGTGCCTGGGCAGTCCTAACAGCGCCCTGAAGCCATTGTTGTACTGTATACGTAAGGCGTTGTATGCCCTCTGCGTATAATTGACCCACAGGGCACTAGAGTAAAAAGACTGGCAGTATGTCTTAAATAGTGTTATCTTTACTTTATCCGTACACTTAGCGAACCTGCGGGCCAACATATTGCATCTGACAGACGTCGTATATGTTACAGCTATGAAAAATGCAGATTTTATACACAATATCTAGCTATTATAAAATAAATATACAGGGACAAGTCACACAGATTGAGCTAGCCCCAAAGTAAGTTCGAAATTTGTGTTATGGTAGTAACTCAACGATATTTTATAACAAATACAAATATAGATAAACATCCAAAACCCGAGGTCAATCAGAAAAAGTTAGTTTTTCATCATAACCCGACCGGGATTCGAACCCGGGACCTCCTGGGTGGCTGACCGGCGTGGTAACTAACCATTCCTCCACGGAGGTCGTCAAATAATGTTATATATATTAGAACTAGCTTTTGCCCGCGGCTTCGCTCGCGTTAATTTTATAACATAGCATAAATCTCGTTTGTGCGCGACTTGTGGCGCCATCTGTTGGCCGACAGCATTCCATACAGCGCCCTCTATAGTAGAAAAAATATTTTCCCACTGGAATGACATACTTTCACGGGATAAAAAATAGCCTATGTTGGGCTCTGTACCCGTGACAATTTATATACAAATTTTCATAATAATCGGCTGATTACTTAAGCCGTGAAGGAATAACAAACAAACAAACAAAGAAACAAACTCACTTTCTCATTTATAATATTAGTTAGGATTATCTATCTATATATATAAAAATGAAACCCGTTTTCCGTTGTCACGACATAACATAAAAACGGCTTGACCGATTTGGCAGATTTTTTTTTTGTAGTTTTCTAATACTCTGTACAAGGTTCTTACGGAAATATTAATAAGTAAAAAATAAGAAAGTATTAATAATATTAATATTATTGTAATAACCATTATGTTTTTATTTTTATTATATTACTAGCTGCCCGGCCCGGCTTCGCCCGGGTACTGTTTCGTTTTTTTTTCAATCTTTCTGAGAGATTTTCTTAATATTTTTTTCCGTAAGAACCTTGTACAGAGTATTAGAAAACTACAAAAAAAATTCTGCCAAATCGGTCAAGCCGTTTTCGTGTTATGTCGTGACAACGGAAAACGGGTTTCATTTTTATATACACTGGGCGTCAAAAATAAGTAGTACAGTTTTAAAATTGCAATATCTCCTAAACTGCAGAAGCTAGACCTTTGAAATAAAAAAAAGTTAAAAGACAATTTAATTTAATTTTATAAAAACTTCATGCATAATATCATTTTTTAAAGATTGACTGAAAAAAAACTTAATAAATAAAAACACTATTTTTTTAAACTGTTGGCTTGTACTTTTGTTTTTTATTGTTTTCTTTATTGCTGATAAATCAATTGCAATTCAAAAGCAAATGTGTCTTCAGCGAGTAAACTTTACTAATCATGCCTCTTTCACCAGAAGAATGTGCAAGAATCATAACTTTTCTCGAAGTAGGCATCAGTATGCGTCGTACTGCAAGAACGGTGGGTGTAACTCTAAGAACGATCCAGCAAGTAAAGCGAAGATACGAAGAGACTGGAAACCATCTAAGGAGACCAAGTAATGGCAGACCCAGGTGCACTAGTACCCGAGAAGACCGCTTAATTGTCTCTACTGTGTTAAGAAATCGTCACCTTAATGCAGTTGAGGTCCAGCAACAGCTTCTTCAGACCCGAAGAGACTACGTTAGTGAGAGTACAGTGAGGAGATGACTTGCTGAAGCCAACCTGAAGTCGTACAGGCCAGCAAATGGCCCCAAACTTGAGACAGGGCATCGAGTAGTAAGACTACGCTACGCGCGTCAACACGTACAATGGGGCGAAGAAGAATGGACAAGAGTTTTGTTCACAGATGAGTCTCGGTTTTCTTTATTCACTTCCGATGGAAGGCGGAGAGTATACAGGCGACCTGGTGAGCGATACATTCAAGGTTGCATCTCGGAAAGAGTTCAATACGGCGGGGGCTCTGTACACGTATGGGCTGGCATCTCTTCAGAGGGTCGCACAGAGCTAGTGGTCATAGAAAATGGCACTCTGACTGGTGAAAGATATGCATTAGAGATCCTTAACGAGTATGCAGGGCCATATTTAGCAAATATGGGTGATGGAGCTATACTAATGCATGATAACGCCCGGCCACACACCGCTCATCTCGTACAAGAGTACATTCAGGAGGTTGGCATCAGCTTGATGGCTTGGCCATCAAGAAGCCCAGATCTTAACCCGATTGAACACGCCTGGGATGAGCTTGGGAGGCTAGTCAGAAGACGCAGACCACCCCCCGCCACCCTCAGGGCTCTAAAACAGGCCCTGATAGAAGAATGGGTGAATATTCCCCAACAGCGCCTCCGAAACTTAGTGTTCAGCATGCCAAACCGGCTCCAAGCTGTCATCAGAGCCCGAGGCGGCAACACAAGTTACTAAAGTGGGAACAAGGCCCAAAACGTAAAAATTAAGTTCTTGATAGTTCCTTCAAAATGGTTAGCTTTTTAGTTTTTTCCTAATTTTCAGTGTAAAACTTTACTAATGCTAAATAAAGTATTATTTTTAGAAAACTTTGTTAAATTTGCTATAAAATGACTTTTATTTCAAAACTCTAACTTCTATAGTTTAAGAGTAATTGCAATTTTAAAACTGTACTACTTATTTTTGACGCCCAGTGTATTTCCATAGATTACCATTACGTTTTTTATTATTTTGCACTTTATGTTCATCATCATCATTAGCTCTCATCCCACTGCTGGGATCCTCCTTTCGTCAACCCCATCCTTCTCTATCCCGAAAATGAAAATGACACCGAGCCATCTCCATCCATTTTCTCCCAGCAATATGCCTGACATCATAATTATGTTCATCTATAAAATTGTAAAGATATATTATTTCTGAGTGAAAATTTTCACCTAACCCGCCGAATTCGAGCACACTTCTCGAAATCCGACCCTTCACCAAAAATATTATCAAAACCTAACTTGTAATATAAAATTATTTCCTTTTTTCTTTTCCTTTTACTAAAGGCCTTACAGGATTACTTCGTCTCAAGCCGCCGATTTGAGACGTAATTACGTAGGTCTATATTTGAAAGTTAATTAGCATTTTCCACTTGAAAAGTTGTTTTTCCACTTTTTATAACGTTAATGTTTTTTTTTGTTATCAATCATTAAACTTTTTAAAGACAAGTCCATGTTTTTACTTTCGGAGTTTTCTGGCTATGAATAATTTTTTTGTATGAACAAACAACATTATACTGACTTGGGGGCTATTTCGCTATGTATAGGTAATTTCTAGTCAAGCTATCTGTCAGATATATCGGAGCTTACAGCAGACAATTGTTATAATATTTTGGCAACTCATCTCAATGTTGGTTTTTTAAAACTACATTAATGTTCTTTTTCACCAACCTACCTCTACACACGCACCTACTTACATACGCTTTCGTGTGAATCAAATCAAAACTATTACACTTGAAGTAAATAAATACATAAAGTACTCTGCTAAAGTACTCTACACGCTTCAGCGCCACGCGCCTCCAGCGCATTTCCACAATTTTCGCTAAATAAAGGAAAAGCCACAGCCCAGACCCCAAGAGATAGAGAGGTCCGTTTTTTTTAAATGTAGCCCAACTCAATACCCCGGGTTTCTTTTTTATTTTATTTTATCGATTTCGCTTTTTGTTTTCGAAATATAGACGATTTCATGAGAAAACACCCCAATAATGCGTAATTTTTCGTCATTTTTGTATTTTTCGAAAAAGTTTTTGGATTTTTTCAAAAAAAATTGCACTGTTTTATAGACCTCGCCGAGATACATCTTTTGAGACCCATAACCATTCACGTACCTTTAAAATTTATTACACCAGGCCTCACTCCATGTCTCACTCTGAGCGAAATTTAAGAGCTATTCAGAAGCGATCGAAATATCATTTTCAATGTTAAAAAAATTGTTGCTTTCAAATTTTTTTTCAATAGTTTGTCCGTACACTCTTCCGAACAGCAGATATTTGTGGGTTAAACTATGAAATATTGAACGTGAATGAATCTATTCTGTGGAATACGTACCGTTTAGAATATCTGCTTTGTGTCTCGTATTTGGGCTTTCCGCCAATCTTTTTGACATAGACATAACGCCATATGGACAGCAATATCAGTTATATAAACTGGTATAATGGATATTGTCAATAAAGGAAAAAGGTATGTGAAACGTAGACATGATAGGTATACGATTTCTAAATTCTGCTTAAAAAGATTTATTCGAATTTTATCAATAGTATTCATTCATATTCAATTTTAAAATTTCATTGCGATTTTTTTCATTATTAGCATAAAATTGTTTGTTCTTATTATGGTACCTGTTTCTTTTCTAGACTGTACTTTGACCAGAATTTTTTCTACAACGTTAAACAGTAATATGATACCAGAGGTTACTACAATTTCCTGGTGTCGTAGCAATTAGCATAACCAACAGGTCTGGTTACTTTATTCGTTTACAAAAAAAGACCTCACGTGATCGTGCCTGATTGACGTTATCCTCTTGTCTCAATTGTCTAAGAAACTCATTCCGATTCACATAAGTATAGTAGATTTTTTGTGTTTTTTATCACAGTCTCTAAACTAGTATATCTATGCATTACCCCGCTTTTTATAGATTCTGCTATTCGGGAAATTCTCACAACATTTTCTTTTGTAGTGAGAGAAAGTGATAAATATTTGTGTGCGTAAGTACAGCCACGGAGGAACAAACTTTCAGATCTACGAAATGGATATCTACTTAAGTATTGTATGTGTTTTGAAGGTATGTCACCACATGTATAACATATATAAAACAATTTTCTATTGCAATAATATAAAACTGCTTATTGCACAAAATAAATGACATAAAACAAAGTAACAATAATAAAAAAGAGAACGCAATAGGCGGATTTATCGCTATGCGATTTCCCGCCAGGCATAATATACATACTATTAATTTAATTAAATATCTAAATTCCCATGTCTCTGGGCTAGTCTGACTAGCTACTAGTTACTACGATTCTACATTTTTATTCGCATGCATTTAGCTGTTTAAACTAATGTAGACTAAGAATTGTATACACTAATTAGTTGGATGACCTAATAAATAAAAATATATCTCTTCCCTATAGCGGGTAACGCATTGGTAGCGCCCCTAGTGATCTCATGTTTATAGGCGGCGGTAACCAATTTCCATTATCGCATATATTTTAATTCACACTTACAAAGTCCAAAACAATGTCCATCAGGAAGCCCGCTGGCTTGTATAACAAAAAATCAATATACAATACAGAACTCTTTATTGCAAAAAACAATAATCACAATACAATACAATACAATACAAAACACTTTATTGCTATTATTAAAAATATAAACATACAGATAAAAAAAAAATAATAATAATAATAATTAACAAAATTAATGAACAAAAGGCGGTCTTATCGCAGAAGCAATCTCTTCCAGACAACCTAGAAGAAGTGGAAATTAAGAATCATTATAGACGGGGTATGTGGCGAAAATATATAACTAAATATTTTTATAACAAAATTACGTACGTAACATAAAGATTCTTATTGTATTTTTAATTTCATCAGAAAAGGCGCCCTTATCGTTGGGCAATTTCTTCAGGACAAAAATATGTTAAAAACAAGAATATAGATCGGTATACAAGAATTATACCTAAAAAGTACTAAATAGCCATTTTACGCCATAACACCCGAATTCAGTTTTAACGGCACCTAGTTAACCACATCACGGAAATTATCCAAGAATATTTTAATTAGATCTAATGAAATAAGAAACTTTCATTATCTGCCAAATTAAATCTTTTGGCTAAGGAATAGAGATGTATATTTAAAGACAAGTTGAAAATTTTACACTTAAGACGAAAATCTTGAGAATGTAACCCATCTATGAGAGTAAATATTTTAACCAATCTGCGGTTGGAATACGTTTTGCGCTTAAAATATGCAATGTTTATATAAGCTTAATGGAAATGGGTTTACGTGTAATATATTAGAAATTTAATTGATTTATGCTAATCATAGTTTTCGTTTAATTATTATTAAGCTTGTATTCCCATAAGAATTTCATATATTTTCATTACATAATAGTTACATAGTGTTGGTAGTTGGTAGGTGTAGTGTTTGTGTAACAAGTATCTATGCGTAAATAGATATACGCTGTCTCGGGCGCACGCACAGGATGATACGTAGTCACACCAGCCCCCCAATTCGACATTTTTGTATTCTGCTAACTTTTTGGTTGAAACGGAGCCGATACTCATTGGTTGGGCAGCCGGAACGCTTTGGTTGTAGTATTCCGCAAATGAACACAGAACGCTTTGTAATCCGTTCAACTATCGTTTGGTATTCTGCAATTTTTTTGACAGTTGAGACAAGCCCACCACACATTTCCACCACTGTGTCTCCTGTGTAGCCAGGATCAACAACGGCGACCTCAGATAGACAATAAGCAATGACGCTTATTGACGTCCCGGGGAATAAACTACAGCTGTCTTAGAACTCACAACGAATTTAATCAGAAAGAAGATAGTCGGAGTAGGAAGTATTGAAAGGACTTCCCTCCTTAACAACTACGTGAGAAACAGCAATTTGAAGGCATTATACCCTAGAGAGATGACAGTTGAGACGGCTGAAACGCTACGGCTCTGCGTTGGTTGAACTGTCAAAAGTTGCGGTTTTGCATCGGCAGTGAAAGAGTGACTTTTGTAACCAACCGTTTGCGTTTCAGCTGTAAACATGTAACGCAACCAAGCCGAAACGCTGACGATCTGTTTTGGTTAATAAATAGCAGAATAGGGGGGCTGAGAGCCGTGGGCGAGAGTGGACGTATTTCATTGCTGTGTAGTGAGCGTGAGTGAGCCGGCGTCTCATACTAGTGGCAGTTAGTGGACGAGGGTCCTACAGTAGGCTATGGAGGTTCACTTGTTTTGCCATCTCTTTGGGTGTGCTGTAAAGTGTAGATTGAATGATCCTAGCCACTACTTTAAATCGATTGGGGCAGTACAGTATGTCGACATGAAATAGCGATGATATGCCGCTGTCGTACGTTGAGTGAGAGAGCCGGTAGCCTAATACTACTCCTGCTTAAAGAAAAATTTAAAAGAGAAATAAAAAAAAGGTTTTTTGATAGAAGGAATATCTTAACAAATACACATGTTACAGAAATAAACAACGATTTAACGCATGCAGTGCATAGACCATTATTATATTAATTTTCCGTAAATAAAAATAAAAAACTGTCTAATTTCTGTCTAATAAAACCTTTGTGCTAGATTTCAGCTCCTTACATTCAAAACTTTACGCTAATCGTTCACCACTCAGTCCATTTTCGTATATTGAAATAGCTAATCAAAATGTTCTCATTATCATAAATTATTACCGTACAATTTCGCACGTAACAGCCCACTAATCTTCAAACAGCAAGTTTTGTGGGTCCGAAACGTCGAAGAAAAATGGCACCCACGTCGGGAATGCAGGATCCGTAAATAAAATGTGGTCCCGCCACTTAGGAGCGTGTTCCGGGCTATTAGACAACGTTTTTGGTGAAATTTCCTGTGCCTAAGGTCTCCAGTTTGCTACGTTAGAGGTTATGTGGGCCAATTTTTCTTGATTCTAGATTCTATAGAGGATAATATACTACGGAAATTAGATGCCGTCATGCATTCGTTTTTTTTTTCCTTTTTTGTGAGATCAAACATTTTTGATTATCACTTGGTAGATGGTGTGGAATATTCCGAAAAAAATATTTCGATTGACGTGGAACCTAAATATACAAATTTTTTAATTATTTTTTGGTTTATTTGTACTTAGTAAAGTCTTCCTAATGTACTTAATTTTTTAGATAGTTTATAGAGCTTTAGGTCTATTCGTTTTAAATTTCATATGTTTATTGTTTGTTAAAGACTGTATATCGCTCATGAGTAGAGCATGTTTTGTGTAGATTTTAGATGGCAAACAAGGAAAGTTCGTTCTCTAAAAGCTACTTATGAAAAATCACGAAGATTATTCGATTATTGAATCCAATCCATATAAATTCTTATCGAAATAGGAAATTCTCTGATAGATTGCGCTCTTCAACACAATGCATTCCTGCAGCAAAAATCGGGGTGGGTACCACAGAAATAATTCAAAATAGATACTGAGTGTTTTGTCAATACATTATATTGCCATGTTTTTTTTAACAGCGCTCTATTACAATCCTGTGGATTATATCTATATTTATAAAATTCAAAGTCCTAACTGATTTAACTACTTACAGCCCAAACCGCGGGGTCTAGAGATTCCAAATTTGGAATATACGTTCCTTACGACGTCTAGGGGTGTACTAAGAAAGGATTTTTCCAAATTCCCATGGGAAAGCGAGATATACGCAAACGAATTTGCGAGTATTTTACTAGTCAATAAAATAAAACATTAACAAGCAGACATTACAAGGTTAATCCAGATCGAGATCTGTGATCTCAATCATTCATTGTGTAACGATTTGGTTGGTCAATCCGTCAATGCAGCAAATATGTAATCTATTTAAAAAATAGTTTTATCTGTTCATAGTTAACTATGTTTTTAAAATCTCCAATCTGACTTTGTCCTGCAGTGGAACATTTAAACAGCTGATAAAAGAAAATACCTCTAACACGATGGGACATATGTTTACAAACTTGTCTACAATTTAATTTTCAGTTCACAAGTACATTTCTTCTGGTATCCCATTGCTCATATTTTTTTCTTATTTTATCAGTTTCTCTGAACTTCAGGCAACAGGCAACAATGTAACATGAGGCAAGAATTATAATAGACCAGACCAGGAGCTTTATCACGATCTTTTACAATTATTTTTAAACGATTGTGTAAACGAGACTTCGCCTTACATTGTGTATTAACACTCCCTTACGCAGCCGTTCTTGCTAAGTTTTAAGCGGCCATGGTACGGCCCTGGGACTGTAAATAAACCTGGGTTTATTTTAAGGTTTTTATTTTTTTCTAACTAGGAAATTTTAACTGAAAAGGAAAGGGCCTATTTGGTTATAATTTCATAGTTAGAAAATGACTTGAAATTTTCGATGTGCAGCTGATGTCAGCGTCATCTATATAGATTCAAATCTGCGGTGGAATGCTATATCGCGATTTTTGAATACCACTGAAATTGCGTTTCGAGGAATCCAACCAGATATTATGTGGTGAAAGATTTATATTTTTTGTGGGTATGGTTCGTGGAATGCCAGCGTTTAGGTGACATAAAGACTATGATATTAATTTAAGTATAGGCGTAGGCATGTTGTAGGCCCTATAATGGCATACTAAAACATTACTAATATGTCAACCTATAAGCCCTAACCTTACCTATTTAAGCCCTGTTCTCGTACCCGTATATAATAAGCTATGTGTACCTGCCCCCCCCCCCCCCTTAACCCTTACAAACAAAAACAGATTCAATGTCGATTCAAACTCATACGCTGTACCTTTCAATTCCTATTTCGTATGAGTGAGACAACGTTTGAGTTGAGTGAGAGTTTTTATGTGTCCAAGATATCGGCTGTCTACATACCAAATATCTATACAATATAATAAAACAATAGACCCCGATATGTCTGTACATTGGACATATTTGGTAAAAATGGAGAGGGAACAATTAGAGTAAGGTAATAGAAGCAAAAAAATTTTTTTTTGTCTGTCTGTCTATTTGAACGCACATCATCTAAGTTACTGAACTGTTTTTAATGCTGTTTTCACAGGAAGATAGAGCTCGTGATGGAGCAGAATATAGGCTTTGTTTCATTTAAATCGCATGTCAGGAAAAGAAGTTATCCTTATATATTGACTCAGCGATTTGAGCGTGAAGAAGTAACAAACATATACAGGGTGACTGATTAAACAACGGACCCATTAAAGGAGGTGAATAAGAAGCTGATGCCTATTCCATTAAGTGTTAAAAACCACCACCTTATTTTTTTTAATTTTTATTTATTTTAATGTTCATTCTACGTTTTTTACATTATACTATGCATGAACTCTCATGACCCGGCAATCCCCCCGCGCCCCGCTCGGCGACCCGCCCGCACCCCAGCGCAAACGCAACCCGATCGCGGACCTCGCTCGCTCCCACCCCCCAGTCGCAAACTTGTTTTGGCATCGATCGCACGTCGCGTACGTACCCGTCCGTTTCAAGTTTGCCGCTTCCGCAGTTGCTCGGACTGTTAGCTTATCGCAAAACAACGAAAGACAATTGATTATCAATCGGCGAGAGCGACACTAAATCGAGTAATAGCGAAAGATATTATTTTCGCTATTACTCGATTATTCTGTATTTTTTTTTTATTTCTACTCGTTAATGTGACGTCATAATGGTCGACACCGGCAAACTTGAGGCGAACTTGATTGGAATCGCGTGTGCCGCGCTTGTGTTGTGAACTTGTGTGTGAGTGAACTAGTAAGTAGTGATAATGGCTTATCAATACACCAATGAGGAGTATTGGGACATGGTGCAATGTTACGCGAGGGCAAATAACGTTGTTAGACACGCAATTACGTTGTATCGAGAGACGTTCCCAAACCGGCGAGTACCATCATATGATTTGATGTTAGGACTCAATTTTAGATTAAGAGCGTTCGGCCAGTTTACCCAGGCCAGCCTACTCATGCCCAAGCACGAGGAGCAGAACCTTATCCGGTAGACTTGCATGAAGCCATTTTAGAATACTTTGACCACAACCCACGCGAGAGTACGCGGAATGCCGCAAGACGTTTTAATGTGTCACAGTATACGGTGTGGAATCTGCTACATACAGACAGACGACATCCGTTTCATTATCGACCCGTCCAAGAACTTGGTGTGAACGATTACGAGTGTAGTGATGTGTAGTAGAACAATTATTGTGATTTTCTTGATTTTCATATGATTTGAACAATTGCAAGAAGGCCACGTAGTAGGTAAGTAAAAATTTTAAATGTAATGTGATTAAAAATAACTAATAACTAGCCACCTACTTACCTACCTCATTCGATTCATTCTTCGCGCAAATTTATTTTTTGTCATTCGTAGCAACGGCAACGTAGCATACCTAGACCATCCTAGACTAAGTAGTAAATGAATGAATGACCCCCGCCCGCGCACTCCGCGCGGCGAGGGCAGGGGCGGGCGGCGGCGCTCGCGCGACTTCGACATTCGACACCACGTGACACCACAGTATACGTAAATTGGCCGATTTTAATATTTTTTTAAAATACGCATATCTCGCCTATTTTAATTTTTTTTTTGTTTTTTTTTATGCAGAAGGGATATAAATTAATTACTTTTTTATCTATTAAAATGCGTACGATGTTTAATCAGTCACCCTGTATATAACCTTTATTATATTAGTAGGATTATATAATATATTAGATTAGAAGACATGACAAATATTCATCGAAAGTTTGTTCTCTAAGGGTATCGAATCTATGCCCTTCAGTATATAAGGTCACTAAACCTATGTACTGTCAATTCAGTGCTAAGCAGTCTTGAACAAATTTATGCATAACAATTTGCAAATCTAGTTAATGTTAACTCATATACAAATATTAACTTATTTGCAAATAACTTAATATTTGCAATACATTAGTATATGTAAACAAGATTTTGGACACTTTATACACGGAGGATTCGAATAAATTTATATGTATGCAAAAGTAATTTGGACCCGTTTTTAACTATACTCCGTTCCAATGTACATGGCACAAGATTTCCAGTGAAATTCAATGATGGTGTTTAAATTGTGTAGTACGTCATACCTTATTGTGATAACAATTTTTTGTGCTTTATAATAAAGCTGCTGCCCGCGGTTAATTTTATGCACAGCAGCGCCATCTATAACAGACTTTTGACAAATCCTACGGAAATCCTATGTTTTATTCAAGGTATCAGCTACTTACGTACCAAAAACCGGTTTTCTTTCGCCATTTCTTTTTATCGGTTGCCATTTTGCTTGATGAAATGGTGGTAGTATCTAACGTAGTTTCTTTTCTTTATATAAACAAGTTGTAAATGACAAGAAGAAGTGCCTGTGAAGGTCTAATGTCTGAAATAAACGATTTCATTTCATTTCATTTCAAATATCATACAAATTGGAACAGCCATTTCAGCGTGAAGCAGTAACAAACATACACACAAAAGTTCGCCTTTATAATATTAGTAAGTTAAATGATTTGTTATCGATTCATGTTTATATCATATCGATTTATGTTTAAAATTAGACGACTCTTAGAAGCTTTTGTGCCAAGTAAAGAGGATCGAAATATATATTTTGGAGTGGTAGAGCATTTATGAAATGGGCTAACGTAAAGGAAATATCACACTTTTTTATTTCTTATAGGTATAGGTAAATAAGCTAGCCGGCCACTTGATAGAATGTAAAATTATGGCGACCACAAATATAAATAAATATAAAAATTAAAATAAAATAACCTTTTTTCATCAAAAAAAAAAAGAAAAATTTAAATTTCCCTTTTTTTAATCTATAAATCTTTGTGGCTTTTGGTTGCTCCTATCGGCTGCGTCATGTATTATAGTCAATAAAAGATGTTATGTATCTTCAGTGTTAATTATTTCAGTTGGAATTAACTGTTAGTAGTCAATATTTAATTGTCTCAGAGTTGATCAGATTTCGTTGTTATCGCTACGGCTATCGTAAGGCAAAGAGAGGGAGTCTCCAAGTGTCATTATGACATGAACACTCCATAATGGATGCGTTACAATAACATCTAAATACCTATTGAGATGCATTCCATCATAGTTTATTGCATTTCGCCTCTAATCTTTAGTTTCATTGCTTGGCTACAATAAAAAAGATTCTACGTACACAACAGCTTAGTCATGAATCCATTACCAAAACTTAGTATAATCAATCAAAACATTTCATAACATGAAATGAGATCTATCACTGATTGTCTTTTCCCATTTCTACTTGAAGTTAATAAAATGGCTCTGTTCCTTTTATTTTCGGCAATAAATTTTATTAATAGCTCTGTACTGTGTGGACCGTAAAACATTTTGACGGTAAATCTATTGGATATTGGATAGGTTTTTTTGAGAAACAATATTTTATGCGCATTGTACAATATTGTACATGGTTTCAATAAAAAAAAACGTGTGGCACTCGGGGACTGCCGCGGTAAAGCTATTGCATAGTCGCGGTCTCAAACTCACTCGTGGGCGCGACCAAAAAGCACGCTGTCTCACCTAGCATCGTGTCTAAAAAAAATAGAAGCAGTTAGCAGCTAGTGTACACACATACGTCTAGTCGCACGCACACAAACACCGTGCCGAAGTCTGCCGAACTGAAACAACGTTAGACAATGCACGGCTTTCAACGCCGCGCGGAGTGGGAGGTGTTAGGTTTTATTTTCGTTACGGAATTTCTTGTTTCGGTCGCCGCGCTCAAAGACCGCGATAAAAGCTATGCAATAGCATAAAAATATGAAAAAATTCTGTTCTTCGGAGGGCACTTTAAGTCGTCGGTCCCAGCTGTTCGATGGATAACAGTCAGTAAATAAGTGGCTTTCAGGCGACTTGGAAAATCTGACCTCCGCCAATCTACATTGGAACAGTGTTGTCGAGTACGCGCTGCGTCTCCCACACCTAACAAGTACAGTGGCGAGACAGTGCCCTCGGCCGAGTGCTCGGTACATATGAACAAAGACGAGTATCTCGGCATGGCAGAGTGGCGAGAGAGTCACTAGAACTACGATTTGTTTACTACGCCGAGTAACCTACTCTCTCGGCCTAGTATCGTTTTACTGTCTCGCCACGGTACTCGTTAGGTGTTGAAGACCCATCATTGCTTTCGATTAAAGGAAGACCCATATCCGTAGCAGTGGCATTGTCGTTAGCTTAATTTGTGTTAATTTTAAAAAATAATTTTGCGGTCGCGAGTGGATCAGTAGGTACCTCTGGAAATAGGGTTTCACAGGAGAATCTGTGATTTGTGCAAAAATTGTGCGCCGCAGACGATGGGCCATCTCCTATCCTGTCCGGGTTGTCCAACTGACTGAACCTTAACATATTTTGTGAAAGTCCATCGACCATCTTGCCAGTAGTGTATGAGAATTTGATTTGAGTCTGTTCAATTACCAAATGAACATGAAGAACGCAACGCAGCTGAATTCTTCGAATCTAGTGCAACTCACCTGCTGCGCTGCACTTTGCACACATCCTCCTCCATAGTCGGTCCATCAATGTTGAGGATCGTGACTCCAACGTAACTTCGTCACAGTTTCTCTCCATCTGTTTCGATCTTGTGCCAGATGGAGAGCTGCGCTCATCGGCATCTCCAGACTTTCTACGTGGTCCGTCCATCGTCAAGGGCTGCGTCCTCTTGGTCTTTTTCCTTCCACCTTTCCTGTCACCATGAGTTTTTCGAGGTTGTCATCATTCCTTCGCGCTGTGTCCAATATTGTAGGATTCGTTGCAGGCAGATGGAAGAGAGTCGCTGTTGTCCGTCAAGTCACACATAAAATATTATATTATTATTGAAAATTATTATACACATTAATAAATATTTTTTAATTAAAACAATCGGATTTTTCATAATGATTCATAATGCAAATCCACCATTTCCTGTTGGACCAACTATTATGTTAATCAATACCAGACAATTCCATTTTATTTTTCATGACAACTTATTGTAAACATTGTTTGTTTTTTCGTGTAAAATCAACACATGAAAATGTTGTTACAATTGTGTTTGCGAAATGAAAGTTACGTTTGCGGTTCCACTGTATATATTTTAGTGCGAAAATTTTACATTTATTTTCACAGATTTATTTAATTGACGAGTTAAAATAACTGCTAGGTTTATTAAAATTTTCAAATTATTTTAACCATACGTACTTTCATACATAATATATGTGAATGTATTTAAATAGATATATAATATTAAATTTATAATATGAGTAATGTGAATTTAAACAGCATTCACAGATTATTTAATTAGGTCGGTGGGCTTGATTAAAATTATGTTTTATATTTAACAAAAAAATATTGAGAAGATGCAAGATTTTTGTTATTCACACACGAATTCATTTGGATCATTCGAAAACAATCCAAAACTATTCTGAAACAAAATAGTTTTTTTGGGAAGGTATAACAAAATCATCTGAAAACCATCTGTGACTAATATAATAAAACTCTAGATTAAAACTTTTAGGATATTTCTGAGAAAGTCGTTTAACCAAATAAAATGTCCTTCTCTAGTTTCTTCCATGCTTCGGAGGGCACGTTAAGCGCTCTTTCCCGGCTGTTTGTCGATATCAGATGACAGTCGTCAAATCAAGTCGGTGGCCTTCGGGCGGCTTGAAAACACCGGCCTCTGCCAATCCGTATTGGAGCAGCGTGGCAGAGTACGCTCTAATCACCTTCGATTGAAGGGAGACCCTTATCCCAACTGTGGGATGAATATGGGTTGATATGATGATGATTATGATGACTCAAGTTTCTATTATTAAAGTTCTCTTTTCATTTTTCTACACCTTCTTCATTAGTAATCTTTCCAGTCCATTTATATTCCATTCGAAGAAAACCTTGACCGAATAACAACCTAAAGAGTATTTTAAAAATAAAATTCTGGAATAAAGTTAATCCGGGAGATCTATTTCGATAATCTATGTTACCTCGACGAAGTCCGCTCTCGGGCGCCATTTTTCATCCCCTACGATCCTTGGGGAGCGTTTTAGTTTCAATAAGGGGCTCAGATAAGCCCAAGTAGGGGGTAAAAAAAACTATAATGTTTCTGAAAGTTTGGGATTAATCTGATAAATTAGGTATGAGATATTGAAATATTTTTTAGAGATAATGTTATGATATATACTTATAGAATTATGCTAGATTGATAGCACCATGTTCCGGCGCAAAAATTTTGTATTCCAGATTTTAGAGCATATTTATAAATACTACATATTCTAAACTAACTGGTGGCTAAAACTTTTTTTTGCTTTAAAGGTTTGTCGTTCATATTAAAATCTTTGGATCTACATTCGAGTACGTAGCTCTTTTGAAAGGTCTACTATGAAAGTGTCCATCCGAAACGACGAAACACGTAGGCCGCTTTGCCCAGCAGACACAACACTTTTTGACGACCTCCGTGGCGTAATGATTACCACGCCAGACCGCCACCCAGGAGGTCCCGGGTTCGATCCCCGGTCGGGTCATGATGAAAAACGAACTTTTTCTGATTGGCCTCGGGTCTTGGATGTTTATCTATGTATGTATTTGTTATAAAAATAATATCGTTGAGTTAGTATCCCATAACACAAGTTTTGAACTTACTTTGGGGCTAGCTCAATCTGTATGAATTGTCCTTATATATTTATTTATTTATTTATTTATAATAAGTATAAAGACTTCCAGACTAGGAAATAATAAAAATAAATATCCCACTACAGATTCTTGGTCCATAATATCTTTTTAATATAATACAATTTTTTGTTATTTTCAGTTTGTTTGTTGAGATTAGTAAGAAACTAAAACAATAACGCTCCGCAGATTACAAATAATTACAACTACACTAATCACACGACGTTTTCTTAATAATAAAAGGCGAAGAAGAAGTAAAGTTAAGATAAAACTTATATAATATCGCTATTCAAAATTAATTCAATTTTTATTTCACGAAACATTTGTTGGTCAGATTCGTGTCTTGCTTGCCCTGCCCATTTCTTTCAATGATTCGTTACCTGCCTTGAAAAGATTGCTATTAGCAATAAGGTTTGTTGCTAAGATACACTACCTAGTATGTAAGATTGTAATGTAATATTTCTTCCTGCTGTTGTAGGTATGTGTATTGCAAATAACGTCTATTCTATCTATCTATATATTATTATATTCGGGACAAGCCCACCACACATTCCCACCACTGTGTCTCCTGTGTAGCCAGGATCAACAACGGCGACCTCAGATAGACAATAAGCAATGAAGCTTATTGACGTCCCGGGGAAGAAAACTACAGCTGTCTTGGAACTCACAACGAATTTAATCAGAAAGAAGATAGTCGGAGTAGGAAGTATTGAAAGGACTTCCCTCCTTAACAACTACGTGAGAAACAGCAATTTGAAGCAAAAGGCATTATACCCTAGAGAGATGGCAAATCAAGTGAGGCTGGATTGCCGAGCACCACGGTCTATTGTTACATTACTATTGGGACCTAATGCTATGAGCTGTTGTTTACTATTTTGATTCCAATAATATGTATTGCAAAACCTTCTAAATGCCTGATAATTCTCTCTGCTTGCTACGAGATCAGAATAATAAACTACGCCCGAAGTGACATGTAAAGAATTCTATTCTATCTATCTATCTAAAACTACCAAAAATCTTAGCCTAGTTCTTCGGATTTTCCATTAAATTTATTTTTTATTGAAATCAAAATAGCGATTTTATGCTACACCTAGCAGGTCCTAAAAACAAGTTTCTTTGCAATTACATTCCATCTTGTTCTGATATATAGCAAATTCACAAAACTACCAATCGTAAATCGATCCACACGTTGATATTCGGCCCGTGTTCATCTAAACTGAAACATAAATGCTATAACATGATTTAGTGTCGCGAATTTGTCGATGTATCGATAAATGAAAAGAATTATCAACTAGGTACTATCATACCACTGAATGTGTTTCACGGTTTTTGCAATATGCTCTAGTAACTAGAGTAAGAAATAAGAACTACTAACTAAGAACTAGAGTCTAGTTCCACTGAATTGACGAGAATTTTTAACAATTTATTAGGTATTTTATTTATAACGTCTGCCAACGTTTTTACACCACAATTTATATTTTGTAACATGTTATACGTTAGTTAAGTATAGTGCAAAAACCATTACAGGCAAACACAGCGTGGAATTAAGTCAAAGTTAATATATACTTTATGTCTTTATGGTAATTAATTACCTACGACTTATTTTTCGATTTTTCACGTTTTATTGTAACTTGGTAGACCAGGCTCCCAATCTAATCCAACATGTAATACGAACTTCACAAATTCGTATCAAATATGAGTTTTGAGCCCAGAATGTGAAAATCAATTTTTCGGAAATTTTATCGGAAAGCTGTCGATTATACAACACTAACGCGGCTTAGATCTGAAGTTTCAAACACAACATGAGAGTGGTTCTTAGAATGTATCGATAACACGAAACTCCCGGGGGAGTTTATCGATGGTCAATCGATTGTACAACACTAATACGCATTAGTTCTGAGTACCCAAGCCCAGCATGTAAGTTAGGGTGGGGCGTTAATAAATTTATATGCCATACTGTGGATCGCAAGCCATAACTATGGATTTATGACATCTTGTGTTCAAGTTAGGATTGGCTTACATAAGTAGTTGTTAACTATTAGTTTGATGTGTTTGCTTGATATTACATGATTAATTTTCTAATTAGAACACAAATTACTTTGACATTTTGAGGTGACTGGGTTGAACGACTATACTAGAGATTTAACCGTTTCGGAAAATGATAACTTGACAATCCAAATATTGACTAGGACTGTCGTTGCTTCACTTGCGTGACTGTTCCACTTTGACACGCTCAACTAGGCCATTTTCCCCTCAATTTAATAACATATAAACTTAATAACATTGTAAGTTTTTGATAAGTAAGTATCAATCATTGATTGTAAATTCTGCGGTAGGATGTGGCCGAATTTAGACCATATAATAGAAAATTAGCTTAATTACTAGACATCATGGTTTTCGGAAACGATTCACTTTTTGAGAACTGATTCAATCAATGGGATATTTTTTATATTTCAGTTACGGTTTAAAGATTCTTTATACTCAAAAGACACAAAAAGCAGACACTTACACGAGAGAAACAACTTTCACGTATACATATTAAAACAGTTCCGTGGCGAGGTACACCTCTTATTTTTAAAATTCTATTAAAAAAATGTGAAGAAACTTAATTTCTCTGTCGACAACAGTAACATTTTATTCGTTTGACAATTTCTCTAATACTTATTCGGTTACCAATCAGTAGTAATTTGATACTGAGACTCAATTAATTTTGGTAGATTAATGTGAAAACTAAAACGCTATTTTAATTGACTTGGTAATAAGGCAGACAGTTTGTAACAAAATAGTTTTAAAATGTTTAATATTACCTGAGACTAGATAGATCAGGCTACAACGAAATTTTTGCTCGACACTTTTTTTTATGGCACAATGTTGGCAAACAAGCATACGGCCCGCCTGATGGTAAACATCACCGTAGCCTATATGCAATACCGGGGTATCAATCACTCGTTGCTAACCCTCCCTCAGTGGAGCTCTGGAGACCTTAATCACCGTAGGAACACAACATGGTCGAGACCAATGCTATTTGGCTATGATCTTCTGTAAGGTAGATGTCCTTCCCCAAACGGGCTGCTCCGATTTGAGCCGATTATCCGCTATCCCTTATTGTTTTAAATAAATACACAAGCGTTTAAATATATTTTTTTTAATTAAATTAAACCAACTCATTCCTAGCTGCTGCCTGCGGTGTTACCCGCGTTTAATTTTATATCACAGCAGCGACATCTATATTAGATTTTTGAACAAATCCTACGGGAATCGCGTACTTTTCGCGATAAAAAGTACCCTATGTGTTAATCCAAGGTATCAGCTACCTACATACCAAATATCATAAATATAGCCAGCCATTTGAGCGTGAAGAAGTAACAAACATACAAAAAACTTTCGCTTTTATGGTATTCATATGATTATTATTTTATCTTATAGTTATCTACAGTTCATATGGAAACTCCTCAACACAGCACAGTCACAGCTGACCTTATTTTAATCTAGGTAATTGTTTAAAAGATAAGTAATGTCCATCTTACCAAGTCACCTATTTGTATTGTTGTGTAGTTTTAAATTTAAGGATCAAAATTAATAATTTATCAAGCCAATAAACAATATTTTATTAATTATATGATCGTTGGCGTTTATAAGCCGATTTTACCCAATTCTTGGCTTCGAAAGTCTTATAAATCGATGTTACTGAGAAAACTTACCAAACCTAGTTGTTTCGAAACTTAAGATCTCAATTCCACTGGTTAACGCAGAGTCATCCATTTCACTTACATTGAATAACTTAACCTTTCCACGGCAATACAGATAGAAAAGTAGACATTGTGATGAAAAAAAGCCTTCATATAAAACGTTGAAAACTCGACTCTATTTTGTATGAACTTTGAGTTTACAAACACAAACCGTTTGTTAGGCGCATTCACAGGTCTCTGCCTTTATAAGTAGAGTGTCCTTTTCATCTCTCCTTTTTAACCTGAAGCTGCAATTATAGTTAGCGTTCCTGGAGGCTCTTTTTTAGGGTACCGCAAAATGTAGAGAATATTACGTCAAATGGATGCGTTTAGGAGCTATTCATGTTATCTCTTTATAGTAAAAGTATACATTATATCCTTTGATGTAACCTTACTTAAAATGTATGTATTTATTTGCAATTCTATCTCTTCCTTTTGAGTATTTTATTTATGTTATATTTTTTCGTTCTTATATTAGAATACGGCCATTTACAAAAACCTTAATAAATGGATGAAATGGATGGATTATCGAATGATTTATTATGTTCGCAATAGTTGTGGATAAACGCTAGAGGCTACTGTTGAACAATGGACGCTAAAGGGCAAAACACACTGCCAGCGACAGCGGGTCGGGTGCGGCGCGAGAGCATCTGTTTTTCTTATATTTGTATGAACGACATCACACCAAACGCGGCGCCGCGGCCGGTCGGTGGCGGCGCGGCTGTCATCGCGACTACTGTCCGTTCACAGTTATTTTACCTCTGACAGATATAAAAACAGGCATATGACACTCAAAATAAGTGTCACAGGAAAAAATCTGTAGAAGAAATAATGTGTGAGCCGACATAAACGGACTGCTCGAGCATTCAGCCATATACAGGACGCTCATTTGAGTGTTGTAAACCTGTTTTTACATCTGTCAGAGGTAAAATGTGAACGGTCTTTACAGAGCGCATGTTCCGCTACGGACCCGCTTTATCTTCTTTTCGGGTTACACATCAAAATAGATTTAACCAATACCTGGCAACGGCAACAGCCTTCTGCCTATCGGTTGCCATGATAAGTCTCTACCGAGTAGGCTTGGGTGTTGCAAACCGTAAATAGTTACAGAAACTAGTTATTATGGAAATACCGAAAACTATGTATTGACTTTTGTAAAAACTATTTATCGAGCGTAACTATTTATTGCATGGATACATAGATTTTATTAGAATGAGAATGGAACGTAATATCTTTATCCTTTTTTCTTCGACGCGATGACAACTCCTAATTTAATATTGTCTATTGATATTCATTCATTCATACTTCATACCATATTATATTTCTAAAACTGTAAAAAAAATTATTTTCATTGCTAAGGTATGTATTTGCTTTGCTATATTTGCTATGACGTGAACTCACTACCAAGTCGAATCGATATATTTATCGATACCTAGTCAATAAATAGTTATCAAAATAAATAGTTTCAGAAACCGTTATTCCAAACCGAACCGTTAAATAGTTTCGGTATTGCAAAAACGCATACCGACCCATGACTACTACCGAGGACAATCAGCTGGGCACATAGGGCGAGCTATTTCAGTGTGCCATATCTTGGACTGAAAATCCACACTTGCGGGTAGTGTGTTGTTCCCAATAACCTAGCTTTGTTCAAGGTTGACATTAAGACGTTTATTTAACCTTTCGTGACTGAGCTAATGTACAAAATATCGAATTATTTAGGTACTTACTATTTTCTTTCAGCTTGTAACAATCGTTGTGAATATACTAACATGGCTTCATTAAATAAATACCCCTATATTTTTGCTGAAAATAATACATAGAAATAATATGCTAGTTTCATATCAACCCCTATTAGGTATTGTATGTTATCATTATATTGCAAAGAGAATAATTAGGAATCCGATTTTTTGTGCTTTCTATGAAAAAACCTAGTTTTAACAAGCAATGCTATTTTTTTAAATAAAAAATCAGTACAAACGATAGAATTAGGAAAAAAATAAGATGTTGTAGATTGATTTTTTTCATACACGGAGAAGTCAAAATCATATAAATATTTTAGTAATCAAATAGGCATATGTATTATATGCTTTTTCGAACAAAATTTTTTCCTACCGCCAGTTTTGACGGCAGATTTGTACTAAGACGATACTAGTAACGCCTAGTTGTTCTTATATACATTTTGATTGTAAAAATCTTAGCTAATAGAAAGGTATATTTTAACCAAAAGTACTTATATGTTAAGCAAAAATGTCTATGCGGAACACTTTTTGTGCTCTTTTCACTTGCCCCTTGACAATTTCCCAAAGATTTTTCACCTTTTGTCCAGCTTTGCAAAGTTGACAGTTTTTTTTTTACTTTTTTATATTTGTTGACAAAAATACGGCCTTTTATAACTGTTTCTTTTTGGCTGACAAAGGGATGGTGCGGATTTATGTAATTTACAACGGAGAATTTAGTCAAGCGACGGAAATTAGGTATGAGGGTGTAATGCCATGCTTCAGTAGTCTGTTTTCATTTGTATAAAAATGTTTTTTGGCTAATATTTTTCGGTATTCTTTTAAGTTTTTATACTGAGTCTGAGAGAGTCTGACAGAGAGTAATAGCTCACCAGAACAATATTAGATTTATTTTATTTCATTACATAAATTTTAATCGTTTTTTTAAAATAAAAAAAATCTAAAATCGTTACACTAATACTTATACTAATTTATATTAATGAAAAGAGATTTGTATATTTGTTTGTAACGAATAAACTCAAAAACTACTAGAGCGATTAAAAAAATCACCGTTGGGAAGCTAGGCTAGGCTATCCCCGGACCCCGGGTGACATAGGCTATATTTTATTTTCAAAAAATTTAAGGTACCCTATAAAATCCGTGTGAAGCTACGGCGGGGCGAAAGTCATTAATTCATGCAATCATTAATTAAAAACGCGAATGTTTGTATGTATGGATTGGATATTTGTTATTCTTTCACGCAGAAACGGCTAAACAGATTTGCTTGAAAGGTAACCAGATAGTTTATATTATTACCGATAAACACATAGGATAGTTATCTATATCATTCATCATCATCATCATATCAACCCATAATCATCCTACTGCTGGGATACGGGTCTCCCTTCAATCGAAGGTGATTAGAGCGTACTCTGCCACGTTGCTCCAATGCGGATTGGCAGAGGCCGGTGTTTTCAAGCCGCCCGAAGGTCACCTTAGCTTAACGACTGTCATCTACCGATAACAGCCGGGACCGACGGCTTAACGTGCCCTCCGAAGCACGGAGAAGCTCGAGATAACGAAATCCATCCAAACGCTGGCTAGGGCCGACGTCGCTTAACTTGCGTGTTCATAGAGTGCGACACACAGCGACGCCATCGAGCTCCTCTATCTATATCATTATGAGAATAGAATTTCGAGGTAAAAACCACGGGTGCTAAAGAATATAAAACATATAAATATATAGGGACAATTCATACAGATTGAGCTAGCCCCAAAGTAAGTTCGAAACTTGTGTTATGGGATACTAACTCAACGATATTATATTTTATAACAAATACATATATATATAGACATCCAAGACCCGAGGTCAATCAGAAAAAGTTCGTTTTTCATCATGACCCGACCAGGGATCGAACCCGGGACCTCCTGGGTGGCGGTCTGGCGTGGTAACCATTACGCCACGGAGGTCACCATATACCACTAATATTATACAGGCAAAAGTTACGTGTTAGTAGCTAGTATATTTGTTACGTGAAGAAGTCACGCACAAATGGTTGGACTTTTTATGGTATTTGATTTGTAGGTATCTTATTAGCTACCTTATATTACATTTAAGGTACTTTTTATCCTATTATTAAATACACGATTTCCGTAGCATTTGGTCAAAAGTCTGATAGTCAATGGTGATTTATAAAGTAGATGCTGTGCATAAAATGGGTATAATAAAACGCGGATGACGCCGCGGGCAGCAGCTAGTATTTTTTTAAAAAAACCAGTTAAAGAATTTCCACCGTTGAAATTCACTTCAGCCGAGCCGGAACATTTTATAAATCTACAATTTACGCATATCTAAATTATACAAAGAACATAAAAAAGGTATTACTGGCGACGATAATGGCCGCTCAAATTACACCTTTTTTCACGTACAAGCCGATGCTATCTAATATCATGGGAAGCGCGTATACTTTGCTTATAATCATGCTATATACCTGCAAAGGCATTTACCACTAAATTCTCGTTTTATTATTTATGACACGAGTAGCTGTTTCCCGCGGCTTCGCCAGCGTAGAAGTTAGCCTATGTTGGGCTCTGAACAATATATTAACTTTTCATAATGATCGGCTGCATAGTCAAGCCGTAAAGGAATAACAAATAAACACGAACTCACTTTCTCATTTATAATATTAGTATGATATCTAGTCTGATCCGGTCCGGTCCGGTCGGTCCGGTCTGCTTTATTGCAAACAAACTCTCAACACACTTTATACCATACTAGCTTTTCCCCGCGGCTTCGCTCGCGTTAATTTTATGACTCGTTTGACAACAAAACAACCCATAGCGCGACTTGTGGCGCCATCTGTTGGCCGATACAGCGCCCTCTATAGTAGAATTATTTTTTTCCCATTGGAACGACATGCTTTCACGGGATAAAAAGTAGCCTATGTTGGGCTCTGTACCCCTGACAATATTTATACAAATTTTCATAATGAGCGGCTGATTAGTTAAGCCGTGAAGGAATAACAAACAAACAAACTCACTTTCTCATTTATAATGTTAGTAAGGATAAGGGATTTTTTACACCTTGTTTCACTCCATTTCTTTTTTAACGCTTGTCACCCCATTTCCCCCTCTTAGGGCTTGAATTTTGAAAAATCCTGAAACACGTAAGTACTTACTAATTTACCGCCAGGAGTTCCTACGAAGTTTCAAATAAAATGATCTGACTAATCATGTTTCTCCATACAAACTTTGGACCCCCGAGTTTTGATAAATCCTTTCTTAGTGCACCCCTAGACCTCATAAGGAACCTATGTGCCAAATTATAACCCTGCAGTTGAAAAATAATTGAGCATCATTTCGAACAAAGTCCGGTCCGGTACGGTACGCTACGCTCCGATCCGGTCCGGTCAAGTCGGTCCATACATCGTTACTTTATAAAGGGAACTTTAATACGCATACGTTAATGCACCTATTTTTTTCGTTCCCATGGGAACTTAAAAAATCCCGTCTTTATCCTTGTCAACATTATAAAGGGAATCTCTATAAAAAAATTTAGCTTTCTAGGTTGAGCGCCCCCGATAAATACACGTATAGTCTTATTATTTATGATCCTGTGGGAATTTAAAAAAAATCCTGTCTTTGTTATTGTCCACTTCATAAAGGGATCCTCAATACAAAATCTCAGCTTTGTAGGTTGAGCGCCCCCGATAATATACATGTAGTCTTATTTATTATTCCTGATCCTGTGGGAATTTTAAAAATCCCGTCTTTATCCTTGTCTACTTTATAAGGGAACCTCAATACAAAATCTAAGTGTTCTAGGTTCAGCGCCCACAATAACACACATGCAGTCCTATTTGTCCTGTCCCGAATTAAAAAAAATCCCGTCTTCATCCTTGTCTACATCATAAAAGGAACCTCTATACAAAATCTCAGCGTTCTAGGTTGAGCGCCCCCGATAATACACGTGTTGTTTTAATATTCCTGTTCTCGTGGGAATTTTAAAAAAGTCACGTCCCTATCCTTGTGTACATCATAAAGGGAATCTCTATACAAAATTTCAGCTTTCTAGGTTGAGCGCCTTCGATAACACACGTGTAGTCGCCTAGGTAGTAGGTCACACCATTTCATCCCCCTAGGGGTTGAATTTTGAAAAATCCTGAAATACGTACTTACTCATTTACCGCCAGGAGTATTTCTGCGAAGTTTCAAATGAAATGGTCTAACTAATATAGTTTCTTCATACAAACTGTGGACCCCCGTTTCACCCCCTTAGGGGGTGAGTTTTGAAAAATCCTTTCTTAGTGCACCCCTAGACCTCATGGGAAACCTATGTGCCAAATTTGAAATCTCTAGACCCAGCGGTTTGGGCTGTGCGTTGATATGTCAGTCTCCAATCAGTCAGTCATTCATTCAGTTTCTTCTTTTATATATTTAGACTAGCTTCTGCCTGCCCTCTTTTTATTATACCTATTCACATACATAATTATATTTTTGCCACACTTGCAGTACAATTTTAGCTCTTATGACATAGAACTTAAGAATGGTACAAAGTTCGATATGTAAAGGTCGACCTGCTCTTGACTGTACCTATTTAATTTTATGCACAGCGGCGCCATTTACTCTAGAAAGCGCCCTTGACTATAAGACTTTTGACAAAAACCTACGGTATTCGCATACTTTCCGGAATAAAAAGCGCTCTATGCAATCCAAGGTATCAGCTACCTACATACCAAAATATCATAGAAATTGGCCCAGCCATTTGAGCGTGAAGAAGTAACAAACATACTCACAAAATTTCGCCTTTATAATATTAATGGGATTATGAGAAGGTTTACAAGTGAGAGGAAAAAAAGAGGGACAAGTACAAAATGACGTGTAAAAAACATAGACAATTAAAAAGTATTAATAAGAGTGGTGACGGAATGAAATAACATGACACCACAATGAAATAATGAAATACCTCAATCTGCTTTGCTCTGAAACTAAGAGAACATTTATTTTTAAACATGAAAATTAAAATATAAATCATATTCTGTACTTTTAAAATTGCTCACCTAAGAGAAACAACATTTTGAGCAAATAAATATCATAACATAAAATTATCTTCTGACGGCAGGTAAGTGACATTATATTCTTTGATGTCTTGAATAACAATCGACCAAAGAGTATAAACTAAAAATAAAGAATGAGGTCTTTATTTACAAGTATTATCCCACTAATAAAGGTTTACTTGATACCTTCAATTAACACATAGGGTACTTTTTATCTCGAAAAGTACGCGATTCTCGTAGAATCTGGTTAAAAACCTGATAGTTTTGAGAGAGGAAGGGCACAGCGTATAATCCGCTTAAATCGGAACAACCCGTCTGAGGAAAGATCTCCACCTTACAGAAGATCGTAGCCAAATAACATTGGTCTCGACCATGTTGTGTTCCTACCGTGGCCTTACTACGAAAAGACAATTACGAACAATCGGATCCGACCGATAGCCGACCGAAGTTTCCGTTGTGACGTTACTACGAAGCTTCACTTTCTACAGGGTCGGCATCGCGCGAGTAATACCCCCGGTAGCAAGCGTCCATAGGCTATGCTGATTGCTTACCATCAGGCGTGTAGTATTACTTGTTTGCCACCTTAGTGGTTATAAAAAAGATGGCGCTTCTATGCATAAATAAAAGCAAATTGCGCGGGTATCGCAAGAAAAAATCTTAGATAATTGTTTGATATTGTCATTAAACAAAATTTTAGTTTATTACTGATTTGTAAAATTATAATTGTGATTCCTAATATTAATAATTAATTATTGTAAAATTGAATGCTGTGCATATCTATAATTTGATGTAGACATAAGTAGTGAGATAATGTAAAATGTTTGAAAGTTAATGATTGTGTCTGCGTTGTTGATGTGCCTTAATAAATAAATAAAATAAAAAATTCATGAAAAAAAATATAAAGACTTGTAAAAAGAGTTCGGTTTGCCTCAGCAAAGATACTTATTCTATAAGTGCAAAGTTTAAAATAAAAACATCGTTGACAATAAGCCAAGCTATCGCGAGTTGAAACAGCGTCAAAAGACTGAATACAAGACTGTCAACAAACAAAACCGGCAAAGGGTATGTAATAATTGCGCCCTTAGGCAACAAGGCTTCAAAGGCTTTGTCCGTAGTGCCTGCAGCGGCGGATTTAAATGTTTTTCAGCTAAGTTTGCCTACAAAATGTGTCTCAGTTCTGTTGGTGGTATAGGTTTTTACGTAGCGACTTCATTTCAATAAGGTCATCTTTAAAAAGAAAATATTTGTGTGATGAACATTTATCATTATCGTGATTTCGCGAAGTTGACTAATATTTGGAACGATGCAAAAGCTAAAATTTCGAAAGGGCGCTAGTCAGGAAATCGCGGCCACACCTTCTCGTCCAATATTCCTGAGTAAATTAGATTCTATTATATAAATTGTTTTTTTTAATGTATATTACAGATTGCTTTTACTGAGTCAGTCAAGAATCATTACTATTCATTACGTTGCGATTCTGAGAGTTACTATTAGTTGATACAATGACCACTCTCACTCTGTCATGGTCGGATTATTCAAATTCAAATTCAAAATATTTTTATTCAAATAGGCCTAATATAAGCTCTTTCGAATCGTCACAATTTTTTCCTACCACAAGTTCAGACGGCAGATTTGTGCTTAGAAGAAGCTGGCAAGAAACTTAGCACATGCTCTTTTAAAATGGTATTAATAAGATACAAATTACAATGACAGAAAATATAAAATTAACACAAAATATCTGTAATTTCTGATGACGAAAAAAAATAATACAAATAATTAAAGATAAATAACACTATAAATGAAGAGAGAGAAAAAAGCGTATTAAACAGCTATAGAAATGGCGTTGAACACAAGCGTCTGAAAGCAGCATAACCGCAAACATAAACATCACATCAGAAAGTAAACTTCATTATCATTTTAAATATTTCATTCAATTTCATTCGATACATGCTCTTTGGAAATGAATCAATTTAGCGAATCAATCAAATGTACGTTCCGAATTTATTCGATTCGGTAAAATTTTATTCATAAAATTGATTTAAACTGGGTGATTTAATCCAATTAGAGTACAACAGATGCTTGCATTTGTCTTACAAATTGAATCAAAAGATTTGATCAATTCGCCACCTGCGGCCACTTTCCGAATTACGGCCTATTTTGAAAGCAATGAAACATTTTCAAGAATTATTGAAGGTTTGTCTTATTGGTACTTAAGGGATCATACTAATGGTCAATACTGGCACTGAACATGAAGAGTATTCAAACGGCTCCACTGCGGGTCTGTTCATGTAATAAAATAAATAAATAAAAATGTAGGGACAAATCACACAGATTGAGCGAGCCTGGCGAATCGAAGTGCTCGTTCAAAATCTTTGCCATGTTAAAAAATAAAAATAAAATAAGCCTTTATTGCTGTACCTTAAAATTAGTGTAACACGTTATAATTTCTTAATTAATTGCCTACTTAATTATACTTGATAATATCTTAATTCTACATTTTTAGTTTATAACATCGGCAACCGGTTTTACTTTTACAGCTTTTATTTCTAGATTCTCTGGGTTTTCCGAAAAAATGATAATATCATCTGCATATCGTAGATGGTTGAGTTTGTCGCCGTTAAGTTAAGGCCATATTTTTCCCATTCTAGATTCCTAAAGATCATTTCTAAAACCGCAGAGAACAGCTTTGGTGAGATAGGGTCTCCTACTCACCTCTTTCAATTGGAAATTCTTCCCCTATTGTTTCCAGCTTCATTTTGCCATGTTATAATTGTGTAAATAGTTACAATTGTACACACTATGTATTCTGAGTGTAGAACTGTAGAATGTTTCACATTGTAGAAATTGTATGACAAATTATAAATAGAATGCAGATATTAATTTTATTACAGTACCCAAATTTCTGAGATGGTTATCCTTCTGAAAATATAGCTATTCCATTGGTGTTTTTTTTTCTGTGAGCTAGCCCCAAAGTAAGTTCGGAACTTGTGTTATGGGATACTAACTCAACGATACAAAATTTTATAACAAATACATATAACAACGTAAATAAACATCCAAGACCGAGAGAAAAAGGTTTTTCATCATGACCCATTATGTAATAAAACAGTTAAAAAATTAGTGCCAATATCAAGCGATCTTGCTCAAAGAAATTAAATAAAACGACTGATTAATTTCGAGACTAGATTTTAATTGTTTTTATTAGAATAATAGTCCCGTTGACCGGCAACATTATCTTTATTTTTAATCCCAAATGAAAAAGAGGGGGCAGATGTTATGACATGGATCTTTGTATCTGTAATCATGTCTGTAGAGTCGTAGTATCAAAGTCAAATAATCAAAGTCATCAATCAAACTTTATTTTATTAGAATAGGCTTATTTATTTTGAATTGCTCAGCTCTTTCGAATTGTCATTTTATTACGCTCATGTCACATCCAAGCGGAAGGTCCGATTTGGATGCGATTTTATTTGTTTGTTTTATACATTTGCCCCCTTACTTACAAACATAGTTTAGCGAGTATTTAGTTAAACAATGTTTTGTCACTTTCACACTTCATCTAATTCTCATCAAAAAAGACAGTGACACAACAGTGTTTAACTAATTACTCGCTAAACTATGTTTATAAGTAAGGGGGTTGAATACTAACTTTAATAAGAATAATTTTAAATAATAATTAATATTTTATCAAAATTTTAAATTCTTTTAAAGCAGCTTTATTTATTTTATTAGGGTTACAGAAATGACATAATCCAAAATAATAATAAAAAATGTAAATATTTTTAAAATATTCGTCTAAGGTCAACACTTAACCCGGATTTTATAAATTACCCACAGTTTGGCGCCAAAAAAATCTCTGTAATTGCTTACAATTTAAGGAAAACAACATTAATAAATATTAGGGTTGCCCGTTTTCGAGTTCACCCCTAGAGAACAATTAACAAAATAAGGGTTCCTTTTACGTAACGATACAACTGATAATTTTATTCAGAGAATCTAAATAAGTTATTCTCCTTGTGTGCACACCGCAACAATGAAAAAATATCTTTATTTGAGCCCAGATAAAGTAATCTCGTTTCTCCTAATCGGAAAAGACGAATCTTATGTTTTACGCTAAGTAAGCATTTTCAATTAGCATCACTGGTGGTGGGCATGGAAAGAACACGGAGATGTATAATTGTTTTAGTTAGAAAAAAGTCATTTTTGATAAAATCAAAGCCGCTTGTAAGGATTTTACAAAAAAAAATGTCATCCCATTCGCACTTTCTCTTATAAACCGTAATAGATATCAAGTTAAAAATACTGCTAAGGTTCGAACTCCCGTACCATGAAACAAACTTACGAAAATACAGACTGACGTTTCGTTGAATTCCAATCCGTTTTTGAACCTTGTTGTCGTCTTGCGGGCCTTCTCCGCAATTAATCAGCCAATATGCCCTTTGTGTTTGCGAAGTGAGAGCTGGATTACTGCAGCCATACTCACGTGCGCCGCAGTTTCTTCTGCCAACATGCATGCTCTGCACATGGGGCTATCTGTAACACCTATGGTGAAGAGATGTTTGTTAAAGCTGCCGTGACCTGTCACGGCGCTGGTGATAGTTTTGAACCTTATTCTAACTTGTAATGTCTTGTGTGGCAGGACTACGTGTTTCACACTTTTAAGGTTACCCCCAGGTATCCAGTTAATAGACGGATGGACTCATAGGAGGCTTAGTAATAGGGTTTCGTTGGCATCTTAGGGAACCCTAAAAAGTATATAAATAAACATAAAATTGTTACAAACAGACAAATTGCTTACTTGACCGTACCGTACTTCTTTGTATAATATTTTCTCTCGCAAAACACTGACACTACTGAATTGTTTTGCTGATATTCACAAACAAAATTTAGAATTCTCACGATGTAGCAGTGTTTGACTTCAAATTTGTGTTTGTTTGTAAAACAGATGTAAATTAAAATAGATGACGCCAGTTATACAGTCATTTATAGATGTCACTTGTATTTTTTTTTATTCCATTTTAATTTTAAGCCTTTTGCCTTCAAAGTTAAATTCATTTTTTTATACCACTAAGGTGCCAAACAAGCATACGGCCCGCCTGATGGTTAAGCATCACCGTTGCCTATAGACGCTTGCAATACCGGGGGTGTCACTCACGCGCTGCCAACCCTCCCAACCCCCCTAAGTGGAGCTCTGGAGACTTTACTCACCGTAAGAACACAGCTTGGCCGAGACCAATGCTATTTGGCTACGATCTTCTGTAAGGTGGAGGTCCTTCCTCAGTCGGGTTGCTCCGATTTGAGCGGATTATCCGCTGTGCCCTACCTCTCTTGATAATGACAATTTCGTGGACTAGTTCTGTAGACTGTGTCTGACTAATTGTTATGTAACGCCTGCAATCAGAACAGAAACAGAAGACTGTGAAAGATTTTCAATGTCAGGAGAAAAAATGGGGGAGATAGGGGAGAAAGAAAATAAGAAGAGGGGAGTAAGACGCCCTACTCTACGACCAATAGGTGTGGAATATCTATGAAAAATGTTGCAAAAACGAGACTATGAAAACAACGTACGAAGTTGCGAGGGCCAGCTAATATTGTGTATAATGGAGGTATCTATTTTAATCTATATCTATTTCATAGGTTCGCAGTAGCGTAAAGTGTTCACTGATTCATTGCTTGTTTCTTGTTTCATGAAAGAACCGGAGTATGAGTGACATTTAAATTTAAACATTTAATGTTTCATATAGTAAGGTCGGTAACAGAAGTTGGTTAACACAGTACAGTCAACTAATGAAAGAGGTATGTGTACAGACAACTGCGGAGAACCCTGCCCCCCCAAGTAAAACTTAAGCATTTTCAGCTAACTCTAATTCAACGATACATCGAATATAGACGTAATCAAATTGTAATTTTTTATAAATTTTTGGATTCGAGATCGCCACCTTGTCAACGAAGGTCGTCAAGATGGCGACCTCTGATCCTCACCGTACCACGTTGCCTTTCTAAAGTGTACTTTTTGGTTAAAAAGTGTTCATTTAAAATACCCGACATTGGCGAAATTGACTATGTGTCGTTAAGACACGACAGGAACGCCATTAAATAAGAATAAATTTATGCACCTTCTATGAAATAATATTTTTTTCTCTATGAACATAAAAATTTAAATTTAATTAATTAACATTGCCAATTGCAATTAAGGCTTTTTTTATGTGCTCCTCTGCACTTACTGAATTTTAATGTATAAAAACTAAAATACTAATAATATAAAAGGCTTTGAAAAAGGCAACTATTGAGTTTCTTGCAGCGTTTCTCCTCAATAGACTACGTCGAAGGCAGTAGAAAAACATTTCAACGAGCAATGGTGTTTCTTGTTTTATTTGCAAAAAATGTCTTTAAGCTGATTGCATCCATACTAATATTACAAATGCGAAAGTTTTTTTAATATCATTCAGTAGACAAACAAGCAAGGAAGGACCACCTGATAGAAAGCGGTCACCGCCGCCTATGGACATCAGTAACCCCAGGGGCGCTACCAATGCGTTGTCCACTAAGGAGGTTGGTGGAAAGGAAGGAGATTGGGAAGGAAAAGGAGGGGGAAAGAGGGGGTGGGGAAGGAGTTGGGCTTCCGGATCTCTCACTCACCGATCGAAACGCATTGCTGCTTCACGTCGATATTCTGTGAGAGGGTGGTAGGTACTTCCCCGGTCGAGCTAGCCCATATCGTAATAATTGATCTACAACTCCAAAAGTGTGTTTATTTGCCCTTCTTTCTCATCGAAAATAACGATTGGCGTGTTTTTTTTTTTGGGATAGGTTAAGATCTGGCGAGTGACATAGGCCTAGATGGCCTATGTCACTCGCACTTCCACTTCCATTTCCACGGAAAAGACGTCGGCAACGTGCGAGTGATACCCCCGGTATTGCAAGCTTCTACGCTGCGGTGTCTGCTTTTCTTCAGGCCGTATGCTTGTTTGCCAACTTAGTGATATAAAAAAAACATGACGTGTAAAATTTGGAGATTGACCGATGAATAGTAAAATGGTGAATTCAACAATCAATTCAATTGGATAAATCTGACCATTTTGTTTAAAAGTTAATCTAAACCAAACGAATCCGATTAACAAGAGTTCATTTAAACGCAAAAAATTTATATAGTTGGCAAAACAAAAATATTACAATAGACATTTTGTAGTAATATTAGTTTTTTAAGTAAAAAATAATTCATATACACATCAACACCGTCTATTTTTACAGGGATATTTTGGTTTTTCACAATTTACTCAAAATTTGTTATGCTTATATACAACATGGTACATTATATTTTTAGAACGCATATTTTATTGAACCTTAAGTCAAAGTAAAATAAAAATATTTCTTTCAAAAAATCAATTTCAAAAATATTTTAATTTCTTCAACGTAATCAATATAATATTTTATCTCTAAACCCTGTTTCTTTTAACTTGACCAATGTAATAAACAATTTTAGCATGTCTTTTTAACGAAAATAGGCAATTAAAATTATCATTCACACTCAAATAATATAGTTAATAAATAAATAATAAATAAATATATAGGGACAATTCATACAGATTGAGCTAGCCCCAAAGTAAGTTCGAAACTTGTGTTATGGGATACTAACTCAACAATATTATATTTTATAACAAATACTTATACATATAGATAAACATCCAAGACCCGAGGTCAAACAGAAAAAGTTCGTTTTTTCATCACGACCCGACCGGGGATCGAACCCGGGACCTCCTGGGTGGCGGTCTGGCGTGGTAACCATTACGCCACGGAGGTCGTCATTTAACACAACACTCTTATTATTCTGTTTATAATGGCATTTAACAAACACTCCTATTGTTCTGGCGATTTAACGATTTTATACATGGATATTTGAATAAAAAGACACACTAAGATTGTTTACTACATTGGTCAAGTTAAGAAACACTGGGTTTATATTTTTATTTAATTGGACTATCATGTCAAAGTGTAAAAATCTTAAATATCCTATTAAGTAAATATTACTTTTGTGTTGTTATGTATTTATGATGTTGAATTTTTAATGTGTGTTTTTGTCTATCAACCCGTGATCCCATTATTAAATACAATAGATTCTTAGTACAAAATATACTTGATAAAAAAATATTTTAAGCACTTTTTTCACGTTTCAAATACGTATAGAGCGTTCAAAAATGCGTGAAAAATCTTTCGTGGAAAAATGCCCCTGTTTCGATTTCCACCGTGTGAATAATTTGATCTTTGTGTTTTATCGTAACGTGAAATATAGTTTGGCAGGAAATGGTCACGGATTCCGATTGATTTTTGTTAGAATTGTGAGTAAAATAAAAACCGCTCATTTTTTGGAGTGGTAGAGCAATTATTACGAAATGGGCTAGCTCGACCGGGGAAGTATAAGTATAAGCTATAGCCTATGTCACTTCCTGATAATGTAGCTTTCTACTGGTGAAATAATTTTTGAAATCGGTCCAGGAATTTCAGAGCCTATTCAATGCAAACAATCCAACAAATAAACAATCAAATCTTTCCTCTTTATAATATTAGTAAAGAAGTACAGATAATGAAATATATCCATTTTCGAAAGTAACAAACGAATTTATTTTTTTTCGTCATGACATAGGTTAAGGTCTGGAGAACATTGGCTACTTTTTATCTCGGAAAAACATGTTATTCCCACGGGAAAAAATGAAGGACGGTACGAACGAACAGCTAGTTAGGCAGTAATAAACTAAAGTTTGCAAGGAAATCGCGTCCATTTATATTAATAGCAATTACCGATAACTACATCAGTTCTATATAAAAGTACCAGCCACTATTCAGACATTTATTGGCAAATCAAAGCATTGTATCATGTAAATCAAATAAAAAATAACAAAGAACTCAACGACCCCCATTTCAATAGTAATGAAGTATTCATAGCTTGTGAATGTGCGAACCAGCGAGGAAATTATAATTACTGTAGCTTGACAGCGTGGCGTGTAGGTAACCTTCGGCAACAGAGGGCGTGGCGGGTTCGATTCTTGCTCGATGAAAACATTTATGTGATAGCATTTTGTGTCTGTCTCAAATACTTTAATGTCTCCAGAGCTCCACTTGGGAGGATTGGGAGGGTTGGCAACGCGTGAGTGATATCCCCGGTATTGCAAGCGTCTATAGGCTACGGTGACGGCTTACCATCAGGCCGACCGTATGCTTGTTTGCGACCTTTATGGTATTAAAAAAAACGAATTAATTTTTCTTGGTAAGTGAGTTGCCGCTGTGAACAGTTTTGAAAAACTGAATTTAAAAGGTTTCATCAATTCAAAAAGTTATTATTTAATATTATCTGACAAATAGGCTAACAGTTAATATATTAACTAAATAGTTTATCAGAAACTTCAACAGAGCGATTTATTTTATTAAAACCGATTCTCGTATAAATAGCAAAGAAGTTTTCCTTGAGACATATGAAAATCAAAGTTCCATAACTGAAGATAATATAATATATTAATTAATTAAATGGTGTCAGCGCTGTCTCTCCCAGGGGTGTAATATGTTACTGAAACTTCGGACTCGAGTGTCGATGGGTCAATGATCTTTTGACAGCGGTTAAATTGATATAATATAAAGGTTCGTGCAGGGAGTGAATGTGTAGTTTGCGCCTTTATTGTCGTAACAAAGCGGTGATGCCTTCAAAATCTGTGACAATTCCGAACAGTTTCCCCAGTTTCAGTTTCACTATCCCCCTCCCCCATGCTCATAACAAAAATCGTTCGTATCTCGTGTCAATGTCAATCCTGCTTAATTGCTATTTCACATAATGTTTTTCAGTATGTTTTAAAACTAGACTAATATTATAAAGAAGAAAGATTTGTATTTTTTTGTGTGTGTGTTTAGGGGACAATATAGGGACAAATCACACAGATTGAGCTAGCCCCAAAGTAAGTCCGAAACTTGTGTTATGGGATACTAACTCAACTTCAACGATACTATATTTTATAACAAATACATTATATAGATCCAAGACCCGAGGCCAATCAGAAAAAGTTCGTTTTTCATCATGACCCGACCGGGGATCGAACCCGGGACCTCCTGGATGGCGGTCTGGCGTGGTAACCATTACGCCACGGAGGTCGTCAAATGTATGTATGTTTGTAAAACTATATACAATTTTGAATAAACTCAAAAATTACTGGCCGATTTCAAAAATTCTTTCAGCGTTTAGATTGGAAGCTACACTATCCCCGAGTAACATAAGCTACATTATATTTATTTTTTTAAATTTATTTTTAGTAAAACTCGTGCGAAGCCTCTAGTGTTATACAAATAAGCACCTAGAGAAGTATTATAATATCTGTGCCTAGAGGGGCATAGATGAACTACGAACGTTTCGGAAACAAATTAATAAAGTTATGTATCTGTTAGAAAATAATTTATAATTTGTTCCCATAGCAATCACCCACACGGAGTGGAACAGTCACATAGACGCGGAGGGGATATTTCGAGTGCTGTGATTGGATCACTAGTAAGACGGAAGCTAGAGACGAGTGGCGACGAATTGTTAAGCAAATTGTTGTTTTGTATGCAAAATGTTATAGCGCCCCTAGCGGCATGAGGTGAACGGAGGTTGCCAAGTCATTGTATGAGAAACGTCAAGAGCTGTGCGTATTACTCGTCTATAGTATTTGCTACAACTAAGTGACGACCACGACCACTCTGTCAAGGGTGTAGCGACATAGAAGAAGAAGATAGCTCAGCACCACTCCGCTCAGTTCCGCGTTAGTAGAAACGCACCCTTACTGGTGCGTATCGCGCCGCTCGACGCACCGCTGATTTCATGACCATGGCCTTAGGGAACAATGACATGAAAATCGATAGGCATTAGTTTGTAAACTTTAATAATGCTCGCACCTCACCTATTAATGGCACAAGTCAATCCTATAAGGCGTACAATCAATACTGATTCAAACTACTTTCTAACTTAACGACAAGATTAATGCTCGGTATCGTAGGCTTTGAACTATAAAGTCGGGTGATTAAAGGTGTTTCACACGTTTTCAGATGACAGACCATTCATGACGCAGACGCTCTTTAGTCTGTGAAAACAGAACCTTTACAATTAATATGCATTTCAGAGTTGTGCCGGCGGGACGCGCGCTTGATCTGCGGACCGCTGTGAAACGAGTTTTTGTATCGCGCGTTTCATTGCAATGTACGCGCTTCGGCAAAACGGCGCTGGCCAACAGTGGGGGGGGGGGGGGGGGGGGGGTTCACGAACGGCACTTTTCGTGCGACACTTTGTCTGCGTGACTATGAAACGCGACTATCTAGTGTAATTTTACAATCGCGCGGTTCAATCGCATGACTCTGAAATCAGCATTACGCACACCACGCGCAAAAACTCCGTGTATTTCTGGCGGGTCGTCATCGAAGTAGAAACAGACGTTTAAAGCCTATTTTACAACATTCTGATAAGTCCTACAAAAATGTTTACTAATTTATAGATCAGCTTGATTGACAGCCAAACACATTTTTACAAATATATTTCACATTAAGACCAAGTTCAGATGACAAGCGCTTAACGCGCATTTTGATAACGCGCGTTTACAACTACATACATTTTATTACGCGCGCTTTATTTAAACGCGCGTTAGCATGTGTGTGTACGGCTAGAATAAAAAGTATGTAGTTATCAAAACGCGCGTTAAGCGCTTGTCTTGCTCTAAGTCTCATGCTATTTTTTTTTTCATCTTTACTTTGACAGTGACAGCTAGAATTTACTGTGTAAATTTACTTACACTAGTAGAAATACGTATTAGTTAAAGCATACCTACAAATGCGACAAAACAATACTCTTTGTCATGCAATGTACGCTCCGATACTAGCATAATTAACACTAAGACCTCGTTGTAGTCAAGTTCAAATAGTAATAAAGCGGTATTGTGGTTGCTAAAGCGAGAAAAACAAACTAAACTGCTATGAATCAAGCTTAAAGAGCTGAGAAACTACGCTGAACAGTTTGTCTACCTTAAAAGTATACAACTATTTGATAGATGTTGTTTAATTTAAGAAAATGTTCGCCCATTCCCAGTTTTGTGACACCAAGGGGCTAGAGCAAATTATCGACTACATTTTTAGACTATTACATTATTATTTTATAAGACACTAGCTGCCCGGCCCGGCTTCGCCCGGGTACTGTTTCGTTTTTTTTTCAATCTTTCTGAGAGATTTTCTTAATATTTTTTTCCGTAAGAACCTTGTACAGAGTATTAGAAAACTACAAAAAAAAATCAGCCAAATCGGTCAAGCCGTTTTCATGTTATGTCGTGACAAAGGAAAACGGGTTTCATTTTTATATATATAGATTATATACCCGGTCGTATGCTGGTAGTTAGAGCTACCAACTATGGCGTCTTAAGTTTTTTTTTAATAAAACCTAACGAAAAGTTTAAAAAAAAGAACAAAAAGGAAATTGAGAAAAAATATATCTGTATTGATGGCGTCGAGAGTCGGGTCGCTGAGTTCCCTTTAATATTATAGTTGAGCACAGCGATGGCTAGCTCTCGCGTCAACTCGTGGTGGCGCCTGGAGGAACTGGTCTGCTCATTCCGCGTTCACCACACAATCACCAGTAGAGTCCAGTTATCAGAGGGTTCAAAAATATTCAATTTTAATAATTTGAAGTAAAAATTCTCGCCACGTAACTTAACCTATATAGAAACAGTTCTCCAGAATCCTATTAAAGAAGTTAGTTTTTCCTTCGAACACACGATTGAGTCTGATTGATGTTATCCTAAAGTTAGATTTCAAAATATTTCTTAATTCTGAACATAGCTTTATTAACTGATATTGATTAGTGTTTGTAAAGTTTATTGAACTTTTAAGTTTAATAGCACTTCTTAAAATATGACTCTTACAAATGGTACTTTTGTTTTTATTGCAAAAGTAATTAATAGCATGGTTAAGTATAATAAATTCTCGAAATCAAACAAATCATAAAGGTATTATTATGATATCATTAGATTTATATTTAAGCGTGAAACACATAAAAGACGGATGCGGGTCGAGCGCGGGTCGGACGCGGGTCGAGCCTAGGACGGGTGCGGTTCGAACGAAGGGAAGCGCAAGTCGAGTGAACGAATGTATTAACACGAAACGCGTGAGTGGGGAGGGGGGAGGGACCTATTTTGGCCACGGAATTACTCTCCACTTCATTTAATTTTTATCTGATTAAATTCGTTGTGAGTTCTAAGACAGTTGTAGTTTCTTGCAGGGTACGTCAAAGGTTCACTGCTTATTGTCAATCTGAAGTCGCCGTTGTTAATCCTCTTCGCCGTGGTCTACAGGAGCCCTAACGGTGGGATTGTGTGATGGGCTTGTCCCAAAAAAATACGGAAGATGTCTCGGGCGGAGTTACAAGAAATTACGAACAGTGTGTAAATACACGCGAACAAAGCCACAGGTTGAAGCTAGTATCTCATGTTATATTTAAAAATATATGTTACGAGTTCATTTCACATTTAATTATTGAATTTTCTGACTAGGGGCGTAGATAAAAATGAATGTCATCGAATTCAAAGGCAAATTACTCTTGTATGAAATGACTATTTAATTCACTAACTACATACATGTCCTAATGAAAAGGTTATTCGAGCATACGATATTAAGTTTTATGCAAACTGTAAATAAAATTCAAGGTTCTTTTACTAACCACCGCATTTTGGCTCACAGTAGCACGGCTCGGCTCTACTGAATTCAAACAAAATTACCCTTTTCCAGTTGTATAAGCTGCATAACATTATTACTAGTGAGGGTAACTTACCTTTCGATATAAACAAAAAAAATATGGATAACTTCGTTTGGGTGTATTTATTTATGCACGGTAGCGGGCTTCGCCATCTATTTCAGACTTTTCAAATCCTACGGGAATCGCGTACTTTTTGGAATAAAATGTACCCTATGTGTTAATAATAATAATAATAATAATAGTCATTTATTTCAGGCAACAAATAAAATTTTAACAAATTATCGGCCCATATAATATATACCTTACAGACTAACATATATACAATAATATAAACACTATAACTATTTCACATGTGATGTCGGCGACATGTAACGCGCATTCTCCGTAGGTAGTCGCCCGCGGAATCTCCGAAACACGACGCCCTGCGGCCAGAAATCCTCCTTCATAAAGGTCGCCAGATAGTGAGTCGGAACTCTCACCACATAAGAATTGAAATTCACTTTGTGGGATTCCAACCGTTCGACCCTTAAGGTGAAGTTGGACTTCTTCCTGACATAATCTACAACCTCCTCTACCGTTGTAGACCAGTGCAATCTGGAAACATACACCTGCGTCGACGGTGTCGCTGGACGCAAAAGGTGGTTTGTTCCGGTCGGTGCTGTGCCGCACTGGTTGCGACTGGTGGGCTTCCTTTTCTTCTTTTCCACCTTGGTGAAGCCCTCCTCGTCGCACTGGTTCTTCTTTGGAACAGCCTTACGTTGGACCCGTTGACTAGGACCCAGCTTCTTCCCCTCTTGAGATGGCCGCTGCGATGGTGGAGCAGCGGCAATTGCAGCGTATGGACGTTGAGGAGTCGACGAACGTACGCTGGATGTCAGCTCCGGCGCGGTGGAGCGGGCGGCGGGACGAAGTTCATCGCACCTTACGACAGCGGCTGGCGGCGAGCGGTCGAATTCCGCTGACGCAGAACTGCCTAAGGTCGCATTGTGCGCTCCGCGACGCATGTTTACGTTAGCAAACTCGTCTGACCTACTTACCGAATTATTACTTTTTATTGATAATAATTCGGCACGTAGCTCCTTGATGGTAGTTTCCGAAGTTGCCAACCTAAACTCCATCTCGGCCTGACTGGCTTTCAGGGCAGTTATGTCCTTAAGCAGCCTGGTGACGTCGACGTGGTCGAAAGTGACGGGGGGCAGCCGATGCAGCTCCTTCGCCACAAAAGCAGGCACGTCGTCCGGATCGGTGACCTTCAATAAAGATATTATATCTTGAAGGCTCCTCTCGCCTTTCTCATCCCTTCGCCGGGACGGCATACGGTCGGCTTTGCCGAGCACCTTGTAGAGCAGCTCCTTGCCACTATAAATTTCGTCTTCCTTGAAGTTCGACTTGCAGATCTGCAAGATGCTAACCTCGTCCATGGTGTCGATAGCGTGCTGGATGAACGCCAACAGTTCGTTGGCTATGAGTTGTTCGGAACCCATAGCCGCGGTAGCGGGCAGCGGCCAAGCCGCGCGTCTCGCGAATTAAAATTTGAGTCTAATGTCAATGCAATGTACGCGACCGTTTCCGAACGCGCATCGCACTGCACTGTTAATCCAAGGTATCAGCTACCTACATACCTAATACTGGAAAAGCCATTTGCCAAGCCAACTTTATGGCATAAACCGGGGCAGGCCGCTAATCCTTACTAATATTATAAATAAGAAAGTGAGTTAGTTTGTTTGTTTGTTATTCCGTCACGGCTTGACTAAGCAGCCGATCAAATTTGCATACAATTTTTTTGTCATAAAAATAACGCGAGCGAAGCCGCGAGGGAAAGCTATTAATTAATGAAAGAAAATAATTGTACAGTTTCAATTGCAATATTATTAACAGAATATAATATTTTCAATTACGATTACATTATTGCTCGAGTTTCATTAAAATTTTAATTGTCGCGTAAATTGGCGTAGCAATAATAGAGGGACGTGGGTCGCATATTGATATCCTTCGAATGAAATATATAATATATTTTGTATATGTGCATTGTATATGGTTTGAAAAATATTATAAACACGATAGTTTTTTTGTGAATGTTTTTTTACGCACGATTACGGCTCGATGGATTTTCTAGAAATTTTGTATACTGGTCGTTTATTTTAACTTCAATTCATTTATTTCTGATAATGTAGATCAATAGTTTACAGCATATATTTCACAATTTATCAAATTAAAACACAATTAAATTAATTCATTTAGTTTATGTTTAAAGTCTGATAGGGTTGAGTATGTCATGCTCGCTTAAATGTCCAAACTGGTGGTGGCGTCGGGAGTCGGGTCGCTGAGTTCCCTCTAATATGGTTGAGCACAGCGATGGCTGACTCTCGCGTCAACTCGTGAACGGGTGCTGCCTGGGGGGACTGGTCTGCTCACTCTTGTCAGTACTGACTTTATTTTATTTTATTGTAGACTAGAGAAACCCGCGCAACTTCGTGTGCGTTTATCCTTTCCCGTGGGAATTTCAAAAAATCCTTTCACATCGGTTGGTCACACCACACCCAAAAAATTGTCATATGTATAGATTTTTTTTGTCTATTTTTATACTTCTCATTACAATCTTTGGAGTGGGCGTTTATGAAATAGGCTAGCCCGACCAGTGAAGAGCCAGAGCCTTTTTCGGAATATTGACGTGAAGCAGCAATGCGTTTCGTTCGGGGAGTGAAATATCAAAAATTCTTGTTTGTCACCTTTGTGGTATAGAAAAAATCTAACTCATTCCTTATACTATTTCTCGCTATATCCTGTTTTTTCCTGTTATAGGTCGGCAACGGGTTAGGGACCCTAGAATCTATGTGCTCCATAGTCGACGGTAATCACCTTATATCAAATGATCCATATTCCTGAGCTTGTTTTCCAACCACTTCCGTAAAAAAAAAGTATAAGTATATCGGTAATTCAATACCTACAAAACAACACTACGCAATAATAGAGCGAGTCGACGTAATGAGATTTCCTATAAGTGAGAAAGAGACAATATCAAAATGTATGCCATTTAACCAATTTAACTTGAACCCTGACAAATATTATAATATTTAATTACTTACTATTTATTATCGATGAATATGATTCAGTCCGCTTTATACATAGTTAGAATTTTAGCTGTTTTTCCGATATCATAAACAGAATAAATAGACGACATTATGATTGAATATTCACAATTTATAATTACATGACAGATGATACACTTCACTTCACGGATGTGTCAAAATGAAATGTAATTGAAATCAAAAGCACTAAGGAGTATGAGTATTGATATCAACTCGAAGAAAATTACCCACAAAATACATTTTTTTCAAGAATTTCAATAAAATAAGAATCACATCTTCCATCAATTCTCCTAAACAATTTTTAAGCAAAATTTGAAGTAGATTGGACCAAGGAATCAAGTTGTCCCATAGTAACTTTACCCCCCTTTTTTACCCCCTTAGAGTTTGAATTTCGAAAAATCCTTTCTTATCGGACGCCTACGTCTTATAATAGTTCTACCTGCCAAATTTCAGATTTTTACGATGAGCGGTTTAGGCTGTGCGTTGATTCTCAGTCAGTCAGTCAGTCAGGACAAAGCATTTTATATGTATAGATTTAAGACTTGTTCATTCCACACCTATTAAGGATGGAGAGGTTAGAAAAAGAGGAAGAAGGGATAAAGAAAACTTATATTCTGGAAAATATGGTTTGGTGGGCGAACGTGAAAAAGTGAAGAGAAGGTGAATGACAGACAAAAAGAATATCAAAAAAAATCCATAAAGAAAAAGAAACAATAACTATTTACAAAAAGGTTTATAAAAAGAGTTCGGTTTGCCACATTCTCCCCCCTCGTATGCAAATACGATATTATTATGTGGTGTGGTAGGAAAATGTGACAAATCGAATTGCACGATGCCCTACACATAATTCCACCTAAGTGACAGTATCGTCGACTCTGACAATGCCAACAACCCGTCGCGTCGTCCTGAGTGTCGATTTCGGAAGAGTGAGGATGAGGAACAGTCTTACGAACCCAGCGTATCCAAAAAATAGTTTGCATAATTGCAAGGCTGAGAGGCTTTCTGCCATTATATCAAGGCTCAATCCGTTAAGTATAGGTGCGGAAAATGGGCGACGACTGGTCGTTGACGAAGTGGGAAGGTGTTGGCGCTTCGACGACTTCGCTGTCTACGCTCACGTGTGTTAGCGGTGGAGCGAACCAAACGCTCTCTGGCTCCACTGAAGGTAGACGCTGCAGCCGGGATAAGTTTGCAAGTAATCCCCTTTGTTGCGGCGTTTCCGGTGGTAGTGGTGGATTAATAGTCGTAGGCGTTTCTGATGGTAGTGGTGGCGGATCAGCGGGCATGCATCATGGTGACATCCATCGAGGAGTGTTAGACTTTTGGTCTCCTCATCAGTAGTGGGAGTTGTGGAGTTGCGAAAGCGACCTGCCAGTCTTAAGGGACTGTCACTGGGGAGGTTCTGCAAAGTTAAAATATGACGTAGTTCTTCCTCCAGGCTCGCAAGTTGTGGTTTCATTATGACGTGTTCCTCAGCTGACTTCACATGATCTTGAGAAAAGGGAGGCAAGACAGTCAGAGCCGAAGAAGCTGAAGATAATTGCACTTTAACCCCAACACTACGATGATGAGATGGATTACATACATATGATCGGTTTGATGGCGTAAAAAATAAATTGTTTTTAGAATTTGGCGTATGAGTTTCTAAAAGGTTTATCAAAGGTTTGCCAGTTTGGTGAGCTCGGACGGTTGCCCGCACACGAGTCAAATCGACGACGTAGGTTGACGAGATTGGTGCCGGTGTCGCGGTGGCGGTGGTTGGTGCCGGTGACGCGGTGGCAGTGGCTGGTGCCGGTGCCGCGGAAGCGGTGGCTGGTGCCGGTTGCACAGGGTCGTAACCCCGGTGTGCAGGCGGTGCCGTGCCCGGTGGGCCCGTACATGGTGCCGTGTGCCACGTTTCGTCGGCTTTTATTGGCGTGAGCATGGGCTCACGAGTTGAAGTGTATCCCACCGATTCACACAAGTTCGGCATTGCCCGTTCTGTGAGAGTCGGTGCGATTTCACTTTGTGGTTGTTCCACGGTGTCTCCCACCGATCCACACAAGTTCGACATGGTCCGTTCTGTGGGAATCGGTGAGGTTGCCGTTTGTGGTTCGACTGGCCATGTATCTGGACTGTCCAGTACAAAAGGAGGACCAGTGAACCTTCTCGACGAGGGTTCGATTGATCGTACCCGCGTCGCATCGTTCGCGATTGAATCTAACTTGTTTGTATGCTTCTTAAAAAATCGTTTTAAATCGGAATCGTTAGGCTCGTTACAAATGGTATGTTTAATAAAAAATACTGGACGTGTTCGACTGCTTATGAACCCATACAGCACCCATCCAAGGGCGGTGAAGCACGCGACGGGCTCGGTGCGGTGGCCTTTACGGACCTCGCGAGTTATGGATAAGTGCCAATCTTCAGCGCCTATGAGTATTGTAGGTGTTGCCTGGTTGTGTATGAGTACGTCTGTTATACCGGACAAATGTTCGAACTTAGAGATATCTGAAAGATTTATAGATTGTCTATGTAAAGATAGACAATCTATAACGCGAGCTTTTTTAATTTCGAAAGTCTGATTTGTGTAGTTTCCCCTTATGTCAAAGTCGACATAAGATGTTTTTATGTCTTTGTTCATACCACCTACTGCGTTGATTTTGATTGAACCTGTAGGTCCCGCAGCGCCAATTTTTGCTGCTACGACGGAATCGATGAGGGTGGCAGTGCTACCATCATCTAAGAGGGCGTAAGTGTTATATGAACCTGCTGGACCACTTACCGTGACGGCTACAATTTTCAAAAATGTATTGCATGAACGTGAATCATCGGTTTGTGTAGTTGATAAACCTACGACTTCCTCAATTTGTGGTTGTGGCAATGGTCGCATAGTACGACCATGTAGTATTTTGTGATGGCGTAGATGACAGCCATCGACGCCGCATAGTGGCATATTACAAAGATTCCACGAATGAGTGTTGCCTTTGAGACATCTGTAGCATAGTTTTTTACTACGCAGCCATTGCCATCTATCGTCTACAGATAGTGATAGAAAGCTAGCGCAGTCTTTAATGTGGTGTTGTTTATCACAATAGCGACATTTTATTTTAGCGCTATTAACAGCGTGAACCGTTACGTCAGAGCGTCCACTAGGCCTATAAGTTGACGCCTTTGGTGGATGAGTTAATTGTATAGAGTCCGGTGATAAACCATATTTGATGTGACGATCGAGTTCGCGGACTAGAAAATCGCTTAGTAGTTCTAACTTACTTGTGGTGTGGTGATTGTGATTCTCGAAAGCAAAATCGGTCCATTTGGATCTTAGAGTATAGTTTAATTTATTTAAAAGACAATAAAAAATTTCAGGTGAATTGAGATATTCACTGTCTTTTAAAATTTTCATAGTTGCCACACTATTGCGGACTCTCGATGTGAAACTAGCCAAACCTTTTAAATCCTGGGTCAGATTTGACAAGTTTCTGAGTGATGCAACCTCGTGGAAAACGATCAGCTCCGGGTGTGCGAAGTTTAGCTCCAGGAGTTTTAAGATGTCATCAGGTGTCTCTGAGAACAGCAAAACAGATGCGACGGCTTCGCGCGCAGGTCCCCGTAGGGCGTGTTGTAGTCGCATGACGTTTTCTATCGGAGAGTAAAAGGTTTTAGTGCAGTCAAAGGTTCTTTTGAATGTTAACCATTCCGCCGGGTTGCCTGAAAACTGTGGCAATTCCACCTGGGACCGCTTCGGCTGAACCTGGTGCTGAACCTGGTTGAAGGCAAGTGCGCTCGACGCGGCCGTGTCGGCAATGGCTTTTATTAAGCCAGACACCGTTATATTAGTTGGTGGTAAAGAGTCCTGTTGTGCGTGTTGATGTTGTGAATCACTAACCCAAGCCTCAATTCTGGAGCGGGACGAGTGACGGCTGCTGCGGTGGCTACGCGAAGCCTTGGATTGGCTCGCGATCGCTGCCAATTCGGCCTGCAGCTCGTCCTCTTCCACTTGTGCTTGTAGGTCGGCGAGTTCACGCTTACGCTGTAATTGCTCTTCTTCGGCGGCTTGTTGTCGCTCAAGTTGGCGCTGTAATTGCTCTTCTTCGACGGCGGCCAATTGTTGTTGTCGCTCAAGTTGGCGGCGGCGAGCTTGTGCCTGTGCCGCCAACATGCGGACCTGTGTCGTCGAAGAAGAGGCTTGCGAATTAGTATTTTCACTGTTTTCACTTACCGGTTTTGGTTTTTCCACTCCTCCTTCCCTAACCTCGGTTGGTGGCGGTGCCGAAGGCTGTGCCATATGTGCCACTTGAGATTGATTTCTCGTCAGTGGCATATTTTAATGAGAATTTTGAATTTTGTTTGTAATGAGTGGAAAGTAAAAATGAAATGACTGATTCAGAAAGTGGAGAAGGACCAATATTAAGGATGGAGAGGTTAGAAAAAGAGGAAGAAGGGATAAAGAAAACTTATATTCTGGAAAATATGGTTTGGTGGGCGAACGTGAAAAAGTGAAGAGAAGGTGAATGACAGACAAAAAGAATATCAAAAAAAATCCATAAAGAAAAAGAAACAATAACTATTTACAAAAAGGTTTATAAAAAGAGTTCGGTTTGCCACAACACCATTGTGTATAACATTCCGCGTATTCTTCTTATAAATTTTAATGTACTTATACCTACATTGTAACTAATGAGTGGAAAAAAAAGAAAAAAAAAGAAAAAAAAAAGTACAAAATGACAAAAAAGGCCGTAACCGGTTTTCTTTCGCCATTTCTTTTTACCGGTTGCCATTTTGCTTGTGTCCGAAATGGTGGTAGTATAAAACGTAGTTTATTTTTTTTATTTAAACAAGTTGTAAATGACAAGAAAAAGTGCCTGTGAAGGTCTAATTTCTGAAATAAACGATTTCATTTCATTTCATTGACTAATAGTGCTAATAGCCGATCGAACCAAGTGCAGCCACACCACCGGACGTCGGCCGGTACCGGATCATACTTATTCCTGCGGTTCTTTATAATGTGCGATGCACCGTGCGCTACATGATCGGTACCAGTCGACGTTAGGTGGTACGACCGGACCAAATTCGATCGAAACCAGATATCAGTCTGATATAAAACAGGATTACTTAATGGATTTTTAGCGACCACATTAATAAAATAAGCCAAAAAACTTCACCCTCTAATAATATTAACTACACAACATAATATTTTCTTTAACAATGTTCAAATATTGATCTCATTATTTTTAAAATGTTCGACCGACTAAGGACCAAGTTTGAATTCCAAGCAGCAGAGTCTCCAAATAAAAATCTAGAAATTACTAAATACTTGTCTGCACAGGACACGACAATCAAAGTAATTGAAAGTTAAAATGACATGGAGGTTGGAGTGGTAGAGCAATTATTACGAAATGGGCTAGCTCGACCGGGGAAGTACCACCCTCTCACAGAATATCGACGTGAAGCAGCAATGCGTTTCGTTCGGTTAGTGAGAGATCCGGAAGCCCAAGTCCTTCCCTACCCCCTCTTTCCCCTCCTTCATTCCCTTCCGTTCCTCCTTCCTTTCCTCCAACTTCCTTGGTGGACAACGCATTGGTAGCGCCCCTGGTGTTACTGATGTCGATAGGCGGCGGTGACCGCTTCCCATCAGGTGGCTCGCTTGCTTGTTTGTCTACTGTATGACATAAAAAAAAGACATATTTATCGATAATACAATGAAATATCGATAAGTTCACGGCTCGACTCTATTTACCCAACGAGTTCACGTGAAAAGTTCAAACACACCGCTGCTGCTTTAAGTCAATACAGAATTGTTTCGAATAAGATAATAGGGAAATGTTTTTAAAACGATCTATGAAATGGTCACACCATGGTACACGACACAGCGCTGCACCGTAATGCACGGTACTAACTCATTTACCAAAATCGTTAGGGACTATCTCCACGAGCGAGAGAATCGCGGCGATATTATCATCGTGCCACGTATTTCTAGATACTGCCCATGAACGTTACGTTAGTAAAAATAAACTTAGGAATAAAATAATAAAAAAAATATCTGAATAACCAATAAATTAGACACACTCATACATACACATATACACTGGGAATAAGCCATAAATTTCACTTATATAGGTACTTATTGCGTGCTTTTCAGTTTTCTGTTATTTTTCAAGTGTAACCTATATAATGTAAATCCGTTATTGGCATTAAGAGATATAATATAAGAAAACATCTGTAATAATTAAGTGCTGTGGATTTTGTGATTGACATAAAATAAATAAATAAACGTGTCTTCATACGTCGAAGTTATCACGGCGATCACCGAGTGGCAATTTTCGAGCGTAAAGACCGTATACAGAAAGAAAGCTGGAACCTGGAAGCCTACCAGCGCTTATAGGAGCCGATCCGCGCAGGTAACAGCTGCATAAAGCAAGCAGATTTAAGCAGAGACTATAGAAAATGTGTATTGGCGGTGTCAGAGCTGACCAGCGCGTGTCGAAGATTATTGTAAATTGTTGGCGACGTTCGCGGCGCTGGTTCATAGAGACTGCCTGCGCCGGTTACCTGCGCGGATCAGCTCCTATGCCTGCCAGCTTTCTTTCTGTATACGGCCTAACGTTTTTGTATCCCCACGGTATCGCCGCGGCATCGCCGCTACTGGTGGCGTGCCCGCCGGCGCGCCATGCGCTCGCAGCAGAACGTAGCGTCCTCGCAGCGAGAGCACGACGAGCGGGCTGTCATTGCTGTCAAACGGTAGCCTCCCATTCGCGTCATTATATTATTATCCCGAATCCGCTACGAGTCGTCGCGGACACGCTGCGATTCCGTAACGCGTCGAACGATACGCTGGCAGAAGATTACCCGACGATAAAAGCGTTACTCGTCGCGATTCTCTCCCCTAAATAGTCCCTATATCAGGTTCGGATTTCGCAATCTATCTCGCTCACACAAAACAAGAAATGAGCAAGATATCGTGTCAGATTAAAACTTGACTGAATCTGTATTTTATTATGAGAATTGACTCAGAATTTCGACACAAAAAAAGAACAAGCAAAATATCATGCATAATAAAAATAAAGTCTCTTAAAATATCACTTTATTATGAGGATTATATAATATCACTATAGCATAATACCTATTATTATGGCAATCCAAGATAATGTACTCTTCAAGTCACACATTGGTAATCTAAAACCAACATGTTGGGCCAATACGCCAATGTATGCCAATGTGTTAATACAAGTATTTTTTTGACTACATGATCCCAATGGGTATTAAAAATAGGTAATTTTTCCACAAACTACAACGTTTCCTGATCAAAAATCTTAAACAAAGGTTAAAATTTAAATCAAAGTAATTTCATTGTCTTATAGCTATACTTCTATACTAATATTATAAAGAGGAAAGATTTGATTGTTTGTTTGTTTGCATTGAATAGGCTCCGAAACTACTGGACCGATTTAAAAATTCTTTCACCAGTAGAAAGCTACATTACATTATCAGGGAGTGACATAGGCCATAGCTTTTCCCGAAATTCAATGTGGTTCCTACGGGAACGGGTCCGGAACTTCACGTGGACGAAGTCGCGGGCAAAAAAGCTAGTCATAAACGAGCTGATCGTTGGGCTCAGCAGTAGACCTGTTGGCTGTAGTATTGATGGTGTAACAATAAATAATTTAAGTTACGCAGACGATATGGTGCTGTTGGGTCCAACGGCCGGCTCGATTAGGGAACTCCTACACATATGTGAGGACTACGCGGCTACGCACGGTTTAAAATATAATGAGACCAAAAGTGAATATCTGATCTTTAAGGCTACTCGAAAAAAAGTAGATTACGAGCCCGTTATTTCGCTCAATGGGAATGCGCTACAAAGAGTGACTCATTTTAAATATCTTGGGCACTACTTGTGCGAGAGCCTTAAGGATCAGATGGACATCGAGCGCGAGCGCAGAGCTCTGGCGACGCGAGGCAATATGTTGGCCCACAGATTTGCACACTGCAGTAATATGGCAAAAATTACGCTCTTTAAGGCATACTGTCAAAATTTTTATACGGCGGCTCTGTGGACCAACTATACCAAGAAGGCGTGGACGGATTTAAGGGTGCAGTATAATAACTGTTTCAGGGTTCTGATGGGACTCCCGCGGTGGCCGCTATGTGGCAGTGCATCGGCGATGTTTGCGGAGGCGGGGACGGACGACTTTTACGCGATAATACGCAAAAAAACGTTCTCGCTCTTAAACAGAATGAGATTGAGTCCCAACAGAATCCTGAAAACGTTAGCAAACAAGTTTGACACACCAATGATTAGGCACTTTGTGTCAGTATTGGTGTGTCAAAAATCCGCGCCCTCTTAATTTATTTCTTTTTGTATTTTTATTTATTTTTGTATTTACTAACATCTTTTAGTTTTAAGATAAATGTTACTAACCATTGGACCTTTGATGTCAAAATAAATAAATGAATTATTATTATTATTATTATTATAAATAAAATGACTAACGAAACGTTCATTAAAAAAATATGTATCGTACGGAAAGCTGTTCTTTGCAACTTTCGTAGATCATAAAGATCACTATCTACTAAGCTGTTATTATTGAAAAAAAAGTAAGAAAATATGTTTATTTGTCTATTACATACAGTTTTAACAAAAAAATACTTAATTGCCATAGCACAAATTAGTATGACGCTGATGTATACTGTTCTGTACGCCTTGCTATTCAAGCCAACAACGTGCGGATCTGCCATGCCATGCTAATTGAAGTCAATGTATGGAATCTTATTTGAGTAGCTGGCCTTTGAAATTTGCGCCCAATATTGGATCCAATGTTACTGTGGCATTATATTGATGAAGTGGAACAAACAAGGCGATTCAGCTTAGTGGAGTCAGCGTCGGCTAAATTGAACATCAATATCGCTAATTTGATGGTATCTTGAGGGGGAAACGGATTCATTTTCGAATTAGATTTTCGGAGGTTTTTATATAAATATTGGTTTTTCTTTTTAAAAATATAAGTACAATATCTTCTAAGAGAAATAGGGCACAGCGGATAATCCGCTCAAATGCTGGGCCGCTGGGGAAGGACCTCCACCTTACAGAAGATCGTAGCCAAATAGCATTCGTCTCGGCTATGTTGTGTTCCTACGGTGAGTAAGGTCTCCAGAGCTCCACTTGGGGTGGTTGGGAGGGTTGGCAACGCGTGAGTGATACCCCCGGTATTGCTTACGTCTATAGGCTACGGTGACGGCTTACCATCAGGCCGATCGTATGCTTGTTTGCCACCTGTGTGGTATTAAAAAAAAATGTAATTTTATTGCTTGCCAGTAAAATAAATGAGCACCAAAATTATAGTTCACATCTATATTAGTATTATATCAGATCTTTTATAAGAACGTTTCTCCGCGAATGTTTTTTTACATAAATCTTATAAAATTCTAATTTTATACTCACGACTTTTACTAGCAATATACTATACTAATATTAAAAAGTTTCGTCCAATTAATTTCGTTAGTAAAAACCAATAACAAACCCACCATCAAAACCCATCATAAATTTTGCTACTTTTCATTTTGTGAGGTTTTACCTAATCTATGGATTTACTGAACGGATATAAAAAAATATTTTACCAATAAAAAATCATCATCTGTGCAGCAAGTGTTACGGCATATTCATATTAACCCGAAAAAGCTAACGCGGGAGATGCCGCAGGGAACAGCTAGTAAAGAGTAAATTTTAATACAAATTTACCCTTTACTAGACAGAGATATATATAAATCTATCTCTGTCTACCTAACAAATCATAACGAGGGGATGTTTGTACTCGGAGGCGGAAAGCGGTGGTAAATTAATGACTCGAACATCCTGCTGTATGCAGATAAGCTATTTCTGCTGCAATTATTAACTTCTCTTTTTGCTTATGCAAAAGTGAGACACATATATATTCTTATTTCAATCCTGATAATCTCTCTCTCTAAATTTAAGAGCCGCTCTCTTGACGGTGTAGCAACTTCTTTTTCTACTTCTCTGTAAGATACGACGCCTGCGAGGATGGCACGACAAGACCTAACATGGATCAAGTCAAGGGCTTTCCCTTCCTCTTCTACCTTTGAATCTTCTATCACTGGATGCAGGCCAACCATTCGTACTGGCAGCGTTTGGGGAGACCTAACTATTTCTAGCACTTAAATTCTTCTAGGATGATATTTGGGTTTCCTAATCACGTTTCCTCGCTATGTTGCCTGCTATCAACCTGTAAAATTAAATATTAATGATACTGACTTGTACCAGAAATTTGTTTGTTACAAAACTGGACAATATCTATCAATAATTAATATAAAAACGTCTAGTCGTAAAATCAAATATAAAAGAATCAAATTTAAATCTTTGTGAAGAACTTCGATTAAGACAGTATTTCCTACAATTAATAAAATCTTTTTGCTCATTTCCTAAATTGTCTTTCACTCGCTTTTTTTGCTCTGTAATAACTATAAAATTTTTCTCATTAGCTTCAACTTAATCCAATGAAATTTAATTATCATCACGAGATAAATCGGGACGAGATCTTTCATTGCGAAGTTAAGATATTTTACTATTCAGAATATTTCAGAAAAATAATTGCTGTTTTTTTAAGATGATACTCTGGTTTTAAGCGAGCAACTGATAGTGATACCATTAATTTAATACCATATCAGTAGAGATGACAGTCACAGCAAATATGCTTTTTAGTTTCCTTAGGCAGGCCATCTAAAATGCTTTTTATCGTCCTAATATCAATTTTTTTTGTAAATAAAATGTCGATTGGTTAGTCAAATTTCATATCTGCTCCTATATTCTAGTAACAAGAAACAGATCACAATCTCATGTCAATCTCACACGCTGTCTCACTCATGCAATATACCAAGAAGGTCCTTCCCCAGACGGGCTGCTCCGATTTGAGCAGATTATCCGATGTGCCCTACCTCTCTTAAACTATGGGTTAAACTGTCTCACTGCTGAGCAAAGGTTTCCCACCGTCGATGAAGTCCACTGATATTTAAAAAAAAGGTCGCATATATTTTCTTGGATGACAAATAAGAAAGTTTTCTCCTTGTTACGCAAGCCGGTACAAGTTCAGAAAAACGTAATTAGACACTATACAACAAAACTTTGTTAACAATCCCATTTTACGGTACGGTGACAGTTTTTGTGACCTAAATTAAATTTGTGAACGTTTAAATTTATTTATTAGTCTACATTAGTAATTTATTTTTAATAAAATTTAAGAAATATTTTTTTTTAATGAACTGGCTCGACCGAAAGAGTGCAGTCAAGAGCAGGTCGACCTTTACATATTGGACTTTGTACCCTTCTTAAGTTCTATGTCATAAGAGCCAAAATTGTACTGCAAGTGTAAAGCTCGACGTTCATCTGACTGTACCACCCTTTAAACAGGATATCGCCGTGAAGTAAAATTACTTTTATATTTTTTTTTGACACAATTTTTTTACACTATCAAACTTAAACCGATTAAGTATTTCTGATTAATCTATCTATCTAGTTTTTAATCGCTGAGAAATCTATCCTCTGCCAATCCGCATTGGAGCAGCGTGGCAGAGTACACTTTAATCACCTTTGATTGAAGGGAGATCCGTATCCCTGCAGTGGGATGATTATGGGTTGATAGGAGAGATCCAGAAACTCAGTTTTTATGTAAAAACTATCCAGACACAATCAAATATATCCTATATTGCCTTTGTTGGTTCAATCCTAGCGTACTCAATATAACGTCAGTCTGTTCACGACGGATGTCGTCCGAAAATGTAAATGCCTTTTTTTTCTTTTATATCTGTGGTTATTGTACACAGAAATTGTTTGTTCAAACCTAAGGTTTAAACTTTCATTTTACAAAAGGATTCAATTAAAATATACGTGGGATCTAACGAAATAAAATACTCGATTCCGTTGAGTTCAGTTCTGGAAGTAAATTTTAATTGTTATAATGATGATTTATAATTTACTACTTAAACTTATATTTTCGCCATGTCCGTCTGTCCGTCCTCGGTCTAGCGCCTAGACGCTTATTACTGGAAAGCTGTAATTTGGTATGTATTGTATACGCATAGTAACAATGCTAACAGTGGTGGAATAAAATTTTGAAAAAAAAATTTTTTTGGGGTGCCTCACCTACATGTTGTAAAGGGAATGACATTTTTTTTTCGCGCCGACCGACCCTATTTTTTGTGGTGTCGTTATATAATAGGTCTCTTAAAAACATCAAGGGCGTGGGAAGATTCATTTCCCGATACAATGATCCGTTTGCGAATTATTTACATTTAACGTGCCAATTTTCGTTTTACACAGTGCCCCCCGTCCCCCCCCCCCTTCTTTCTCCGAGAGTTTATTGTTTAGAAATTTGAAAAAAATCATGGTAGTAGTCCATTTAGTGAACCTACAAGGAAAACTAAAACGGTTTTGTAGGCTCTACTAGTTACCGAGTAATAGACGAAATTATGAAGTAAAATTTCTTTGACGAAAACTTACAAATATATTAAGGCATTGTACTCATCTAACGGCACCCTTGTGCGTGGCCCGACACGTACCTGCCCAGTTTTTTTATAATTGTTACGGTTCATCTAATTCCATTTCATTATTTATTTAAATCCCACCTGATGATCATAATGATGATGACTAAAATGTAAAAGGTTTCTAAAGTCTAACCTAACCATTACGAAATATCTATACTCAACAGGTTAGGTTATCTAATACAGTACCACCTACCCATCGAATATTGGCGTAAAACAACCGAGTTTAATTTGTAAAAGATTTGGAAGCCCAACTCCTTTCTCCTCATTCCAGTTAAGTCAATAGCCTGCATTGCATTTCCCATAACCAAACCAATTCGGAATATTTTTAGACAATAAAATTGTATTTATTACCTACATAAGTAGGATAAAAAATCTTTACTTACAAAAAATATATCATTATTTAAAACAGACATGTCTAACAGAAAAAACACGGAATCGGTACCTATTAACTATGCATAAGCACGGATATGCCCATCAGATTCTGCCATCCAGATACGCCTGGCAGGAAAAATATAACAGTGCGGTGTTAGAAAAATATACAATTATTATATATTTTTCTTTTGTATATACAAAAGGATAAATATGTGTATATATCTTAAATAGGGAACTCGGGGCAAGCCCACACATTCCTACCGCTGTGTCCTTTACAGGAGACACAGTTGATACTGGTTTTATAGTCAGGATCAACAATGACGACCCTAGATTTTTTTTCAAATCACACAGATTAAGCTAGCCCCAAAGTAAGTTCTATAACTATATTTCTATAACTATATTTTATAACATACACATGTATATAGATAAACATCCATGACCCGAGGCCAATCAGAAAAAGTTTTTCATCATGACCCGACCAGGATTTGAACCCGGGATCTCCTGGGTGGCGGTCTGGCGTGGTAACCATTACGCCACGGAGGTCGTCAATTGATCACGCCACGGAGATTGACAATAAACAATTAATTTTGACTTTGATGCGTCCTGCAATCTCCTAGATTTTTGCGTAATTACTGAACATATTAGACCAACGTTATTCATATTTCCCAATATTATTAAGATAAGAGATCGTTCTGTAAGATACATCAGAGGTGTTCAAATACAAGGAAGATCGCCAAGCTAGGAGTTCGTAGTACTCACACATCGCATACATTGTTAATAATAGCTCAGTAGAACTTTGACAAGATTAAATACGCTCCAAGCTCGAGTGTGCAATTAATTTAATGTGGAATATTAATATTCGTAAGACATGTCTATATGGGAGTATTCTAGCTTTACAAATATGCGTTTTTATTGTGATGTAACATATTTCTGATTAATTCACTATATACCATACCAAGTTCTCCCCTAAGTCATCAATGATCTTCATTGTTTTTTATTAATTTGTGATCTGAATTCTGCATCCGAATCCTGGATAAGTCAATCTGGGGTATTTAAATTTTTTCTGCTGTTGCTGATAATGTCGCACTGCTATGGCAATTGGCCCACGTCAACCAAGAGGTCCCGGGTTAGAATCACGGTCGGGTCATGATGAAAAACGAACTTTTTCTGATTGGTCTGGATCTTGGAAGTTTATCTATATAATTTGTATTAGTTATAAAATATAGTATCGGTGAGCTAGTTACCCCATAACACAAGTCTTGAACTTAGGTACTTTGGGGCTAGCACAATGTGTGTTGTCCCTATGTATTTATTTATTTTATTTATTAGAGAACCATAAAGACCCAGCCTAAAGCATTTTGAAGCTCAATTCTAACTTAACTAAACCGCTATTATTTCAAGTCAGTAACAAAAGCAATTTGATTCAAGTTTACTTGTTGGCCTGCGGCATTTTATTTTCACTTTAATTATATCGTTTAGTTTACACTGGGGTTTTTCTTTGGGTAACCTAACAAATTGGGATCTGTATGAAATTAAAATTAGTATGTTAAATAATATCTGGTAATGATTATTTTATTAACTGTGAAAAATCTTGCATTGCGACGAGACATAAATCTACTAATAGTGCTCTAGAAAAATCGTTCAGCTCAACCGGTGTACCACTACGAGGTACCACGACCACCAAAGTACCACCCTTTCACAGAATATCGAAGTGAAGCTGCAATGTTATTCGATCTGTTAGTGAGAGATCCAGTCCAACTCCTCCCTTATCCATCATCTCAGTCACAAGAAGTCCACTGCTGAACATAGGCCTCCCCCAAACGCCTCCCTTATCTATTTTCTTCTTATTTTCTTCGTGAAGTATGGTAACAGATTAGGGTCTTCCCTGGTCTCTGTTCTCTATAGGCGGCTATAATGGTAATAGCCTGCTTGTTTGCCAACGTCTTCTATAAAAGAGAAGAAAAATCCACAGATAGTATCACGTTATATCACATCACAAAATTTCATCAAACATCTGTTCAAGAGCAGCCTAATCTCGCTGAAGCTTTGTGAAAGGAACACAGTAGGCTTTTGATAGTATTTCTTAAGTGGCATGGCATTACGAAATAGTTATTCGGTTCATTTTATTAGGGGAAGAGTCTCATAGAATCCGCTCCCCCGAATCATATGAGTGGAAAGTGAAATATTTGAAATCCATTTAAATCCAAAATTCCTAAAATATTTCCATGTCCATCCGAACAATCGAATGTAAAAATATCTAAGGTATTCGATTAAAAATCTATCGTATGTTGTAAAGGTATTCCACGTATCGATACCTTCGATACCCAACTAGTTCCATCCGAGTTATTCAATTGGCATTCGATGCATAATAATAGTCGGTATGCGATTATATGAATTCCGCCGTGTGCGATTCCAATCGATTTCCATCGTATCTTCGACCTTTTTTTGTACGTGTCCAGAATATGGAATATCATAAGAATGAATTAAAATTATTACTTACGTTAAAATATTGTTTTCAGCACAATTTTTAATTGTTATTACTTTATCAGAAAATCAAATCGCATATTCGATTGGTCATTAGTTGGGTTCTTACTATGCGTCCCAAATATTCGTTCTGTGTAGAGAATAATCACCGTTAGTGCTAAGCTAGTAAGCGAATCCTTCCATGACACACGACGCAACCCTAGTCGCGCGTGACCCGAGTTGCATGCGATGCGAATGACATAATAGAAAAAGAGAGCCTCTCGCGACGCCATCTACAAATCGTCCCCAAACATTTATGTACTACGTTCAAAAAAATTGTTTGGAAACGATTTGTAGATGGCGTCGTATCAATTCGATTTTGCACAAATTTGCCGCAAATGCTTCTGTCAGGCAAATGACGTATGCGACTCCAGTCTAGTCGTGATAGCGTCGTGGGAGGACTGTCTAAAGCTGTAATGTCTCACTGCAGGGCAAAAGGCCTCCTTTTATTCTCTCCACTGTTCTCTCTTTTATAAAAATCCTTTTTATACATATATAGAAAAATCCTCGTATCAAACGAGTAATAAATTAAATAACGAATAGAGAAAATTGCATGCATAAAACTAAAAGACAATAGAAAAATAAAAACCATTAAATTACAATTATGTACTTAGTCAAGCAAACATTAACATAATAATGAAAATGACATTTTATAACAATGCTAATTATTTTATGAATCCTTAATATGTTTCTCATGTGTTTTACTAACTGCTGCCCGCAGTTACAGTATTACAATATAGAAAATATATTGTAATACTGTGCCGCAGTGTTACGGCTCATGCAGAATGCAGACGAGACTGTTTCTCGCCGGAGCTAAGCCCGGCTCACCTCGCAACCGGGCACGGCGCTAGCGCCGCCGGCGTCGTGTGATTGGCTTCATAGTGTCCCATACAAGACTGACGACCGGACGTAAACCGAGACGTGAGAAACCGAGAGAAACGAGAAACCCTCACGTCTGCATGAGTGCCATCTACATTATAAAGCGCTACTTTACAAATTCTACGGGAATCGCGTACTTTGACAAAAAATGGCATGACATAAAAAAAATACCTTAAATGTGTTAATCCAAGGTATCAGCTACCTACATACCAAATATCATAAAAATAGGCCCAGCCATTTGAGCGTGATGAAATAACAAACATACTCACAAAACTTCGACTTTAAAAATATTAGTGAGATTATTCTTCGTAAATTGCAAACTGAGAATGCCTTTTAGAATTTCCACATAAAATATTTGAAAACTAATCTCTATAGTGAAGACCGCAAATGACAATAAAGCTGGAAAACAAATAAAAGACTGGAATATAAAGGACAGGGCACACCGCTAGCGAACGTGTTAGCATTATTTCGGTCGAACAAAAAAATAAACGGGGAATTTTACTCCCCAGTGCAAATGAGGTTCGCTATAAATTGAATGCGAACCATGCTGCTCGATGAACAGAATCCTTTGATTGGCAGTGCATTTTTAAACCTGATTTACACTCTCGCGCGAGCCACGAGGCGAGCCGCGAGACGAGCCGCGAGACGCGAATGTAAACGCGCACTCGCTGCTCGCCTCGCGTCTCGCCTCGCGCCTCGCAGTGCTCGCGTCCGGAGCGGTTTTTTGGGCACGAGTCAAAGGGGTTCGCGTGGGAGGCGAGCGCGGTGTTCACACTCGCGCTCTCGCTTCATTCGAGTTTAAACCTTGTGCCGCGTTAAAAAAGACTATGTTGCCGCTAACACTTCGACGTCCTCCATTCTGGCTAGCTCGAACACAACACGAGAGTGTGAACAGACAACTCAAAAACCATCGATCACGCGAGGCGCGAGACGAAGCACGAGACGAGGTACGTGGCGAGAGTGTAAATGTAGTATTAAATATAGGTAAGTAAAGTGTCACAAACTCATCTGTGCCGATGGCAGGGGCGCTAGAATTGAAGCGCTATTGAAGGTAATTTATCAAGGTATTCAAGGCGTATTCATTAATTCTAATTTTGTCCACCGGCACAATTATGTTTGTAGCACTGTACAGAGACGTGACGTAGTCAAAGTGACAGTTTTCACATGAGACGTCTTATTTAGCACACTAGTTTTTTGTACTGACAGATTCGTCAATGATCAAAGAGACCACGCTCACATTACGCTCATACCTGGATCAACAATTTTACAAAAATATTTTCTAAACAGTAAGTCTTCTCGTTAAATAGATTAATATTCTGACGATGAACTTGTCTAACATAAGTTGAATTGGTCGCGTTTCGTGCGTCGACAGTTTTTGGTAAACAACATTTTTCAAAGAATTCGTCGCGTTTCGTGCGTCGACAGTTTTTGGTAAACAAAATTTTTCAAAGAATTCGTCGCGTTTCGTGCGTCGACAGTTTTTGGTAAACAAAATTTTTCAAAGAATTCGTCGCGTTTCGTGCGTCGACAGTTTTTGGTAAACAAAATTTTTCAAAGAATTCGTCGCGTTTCGTGCGTCGACAGTTTTTGATAAACAAAATTTTTCAAAGAATTCGTCGCGTTTCGTGCGTCGACAGTTTTTGGTAAACAAAATTTTTCAAATAATTCGTCGCGTTTCGTGCGTCGACAGTTTTTGGTAAACAAAATTTTTCAAAGAATTCGTCGCGTTTCGTGCGTCGACAGTTTTTGGTAAACAACATTTTTCAAAGAATTCGTCGCGTTTCGTGCGTCGACAGTTTTTGGTAAACAACATTTTTCAAAGAATTCGTCGCGTTTCGTGCGTCGACAGTTTTTGGTAAACAACATTTTTCAAAGAATTCGTCGCGTTTCGTGCGTCGACAGTTTTTGGTAAACAACATTTTTCAAAGAATTCGTCGCGTTTCGTGCGTCGACTACGTACTGTCGCACGAAACGCGACCAATTCCATAAGTTTTAGACTAACCCCAAGTCACCAAAACTCAACACATCTGCATTAATTCACACTGTACATGAATACTAAATTCATAAACAGCAATAATAGTTTAAAACAATAATAATTTAAACTTTAACTTAAAGATTTTAAGGCTTAAAGTTGGACGTTGAAACGATAAAATACAAAGTTAACAACACACTGTAACAGAAACTACAGACATAAATTGTTTAATTTAATTCTAAAATTTCAATTAGGTTTGCAATTAACTTATTTTAATTTAGGGATGCCAGGTGAGTCGCGACAGAGGGTGAGATAATGAAAGTTCAGTTTAGTTAAACTGTTAGGGACTAACTAGATTCTGGCTATGGTCACAGTAAGAGACACGCTGTATTCTAAATAAAAATTCTAACAAAATGTCATTAACTTTAGAAATGTGTGTTCAGAAACTGGATGTATATCTCTTAACATCTCTTTTAAACTATGATAGTATGAGATATATAAGCCATTTTAGATTTTCGCAGCCTTTTCATTAAATTAAAATTTCTCAAATCTATTTTTAAAGTTGACACGTTATGTTATAGCTGTCACTGTCAAACTAAAGAAGAAAAAGAGATAGCATGTGAAATAAAGTGGAATGAAAATTAAAATGCAGCTCAGAAACCGTCTGTTAGGCCTGTCACATACACTCGTTTCGGAACAGAATTCCGAGTGTATGCGTCCGCCCAATATGGTGTTTGATATCCCAAACAGATCTTAATCAGTTTGGGGTTAAACTGATTTTTAAATGGATTTTTAAGCTATTGCATAGCTTTTATCGCGGGCTTTAAGCGCGGCGCGGTGACCGAATCAAGAAATTCAGTAACGAAAATAAACTTAACATAACACCAATAAAATTAATAAACAGAATTCAACCTTAATCGAAATAAGACTCAAAATTCAAGACGCAATTTAATGCATACAAAATGTAACTGAAAAAATTTACCACTATTCCCTCATAAAGGACTCTGTTCACCAGTGTTATATTTAACCATTTAAATTTAATTGTTACCGCTCTTCCCGCATAGTGGACTCTGTCAATCAGTGTTATATTTAACATTTTTAATTTTAATAATTATAATTGCATAAGTTGATAAAAAAATGGTATGCAATAGCTTTACCGCGGCAGTCCCCGAGTGCCACATGTATTTTTATAATCATTTTTCAACAAAACATCAAATAAACGTTGTGATACAAATATTACTTACATACAATGTATATTTATCAAATATTTACTTTCACGAAAGTGACCATTGAGATAAGAAGATAATAAATAGAATTGTCATAGTTATATGTGGATTTAGGTATTTTGTGAATCAACTATAGGTACCTAAAACGCCAAGACTCTCATCGTAAAGGGAATTACAATTATTTATCGCTGCTAGAACAAAAAGAGTTCCAGCTCTAGAATATTTTTTATAAAAAAAAAAAATGATTTCATCTCCCATAATTTTATTATCGGTACAAGAAATTCCTGCGACACTTCCTTTCACGCACAGTAAAGATCTGGAACCAACTCCCGCCAGCGGTGTTTCCAAATGACTATGACTTGGGAACCTTCAAGAAGCGACCATACATGCACTTAAAAGGCCGGCAGCGGCTCAGGAACTCCCCCGGTGTCTCTGTGCTCCATACCCATGGCCCCGCCACCCGGCGGTGATCACTTAACATCAGGTGATCCGCATGCTCATCTGCCAACCTCTTACATAAAAAAAATAAATCTTTATGAGAATGAAATAACTCGTTTGCCAACCTTACATAAAAAAAATATGTACCTATTTTATGAAAAGTCTGAATCTCAGTATAAAAGTGACATTATTATAGCAGTGTTTGCTTCATGAAATCCAACAGACATGAGATCATCGATCAAACATTCGACACAGAGTTAGCGACCCAAGGAAAATAGCACAATGTTTGTATGAAAATAAAAGATAGTTATGTTACAAATGAAATTTTATTTGTTATATAAATGGAGATTGAGAAACTCGATGGCGTCGCCGTGTGTCGCACTTTAAAACGAACACACAAGTCAAGCAATTTTGACTCTAGCCAGTGTTCGGATGGGTTTCGTTATCTCGAGCTTCTCCGAACCTGGAGGGCACGTTGCCGTCGATCTTGCCTGTTGTCAATGCATTAGTGAGGTAGTGAGGTAGTGTAGGTGACAGTAGTGAGGCTTTCAGTCATGGCCCAATTATGCTTACAAAAGATGATATCGTTTTGATGTCAATATGATGTGGTCCCCAAGTTGACATAAATATTCATTCATTTCATTCATTTATTTATTTATTTATTCAATTATATACAAGCATAATAGGAAATAGTCTGTAATGTCAAGTTGACATAAAAACGACATTTTAATTTGTAAGCATAATTCAACGATTAAAGAAAGAAGAGTAGGTATACAATATTACAACAAAAGTGGTAAACTTTTGTCCCAAATATGGTTTCTATGAGCCGACTAATCACAAGCCGGTGTTAGAGCTGAACTGACAGCACACTGACAGTTTGAACTGACAGCTTGAGTATTTCACCCAATCACCACACTCGTGAGTCTCGTGACTGTTGATACAACAATGGCGTCCAGGTGCCACATGTCAAAACAGCAAAGAATATTTCGATGTTGCCAGAAATAGAAATGAACATCGTCGTAGAGTACGCTCTACCCCCTTTGGTTGAAGGAAGACTCATGTACTCAATGTATTAGGAACAAATCACACAGCTAGCCCAAAAGTAAGTTCGAGACTTGTCTTGTCTTGTCAAGTCTCGAACTTACTTTTGGGCTAGCTGTGTGATGTGTCCCTATATATTTATTTATTTTTATCCCTGCAATTGGATGGTTATCGGTTGTTATGACCAGTTGTGGCGAATCGCCAAATCGATTTGTGCGATTAATAAAAAAAGCTAAACAGATCTAAATATTGTCAAACCTTGCCCTTAAGCAGAGGAATAATATAAAACATAAAACAATATCGAGATAGGAGGAAGACAGGCGAAAAATTACAATTTTGCGTATCAGTTGAAAGAATATTCACTCAGAATATTAATTTGTAGTGGCTTCGGGAACGACTTTGTGCTGAAGACATCCTATTAATATTATTTACCCTCTGCACTACTCGCGAAGTTGATCGAGGCGAAGTTGAACGAAGATAAAATACAAAAAGTTAGACGAAATAAGACGAGTATTCGTTTTTGCATCAACAATATATTTTGTAAAATTGGGATTAATTCTACAAATATTAACAGTTGGAAAAAGCAAAAGAAATCCTTTCAACCCACCACTGCGTAAAACTGTTCTTGGGTCCAATTCTCCGATTCCGAGACTTTGCAAGGTGATTAACGAATTTGGCGACCTCTTGGACGTACATTTTGACTTGCTTAATGCATCCCGCAATATCCTGGCCAAGTATCTGGCCAGCATTATTTGAACATTTAAATATTATTGTTTCCATATTGTATGTATTCTTGTAACTGGTGCATGTTGTGTTCACCAGTAACTGTTTGTTACATTAATTTTTATTGTGGTTCTTGTATTTTAAAATTAAGTAAAAATGTAAACAAAAGTTGGTGATACTTAATAAATAAATAAATGAATAAAAGAAATGTTTTAATTTTGAACGAAAAGTCATTCATAAAAATTGTTCAGGTGGTACGAAATTTATTAGATATCAAAAATTACAAAACCAAAAAAATTTACAATTTAAAATATAATATACCTACTAGTGAAGCCCGCGTAACTTCGTTTGCGTGTATTTATTTATGCACAGTAGCGCCATCTATATCAGACTTTTGATTAAATCCTACGGGAATTGCGTATATTTCGGGATAAAAAGTACCCTATGTCTTAATCCAAGGTTTTAGCTACCTACATACCAAATATCATAAATATTGGCCGAGCCATTTGAGCGTGAAGAAGTAACAAACATACACATAACTTTCGCCTAATTAGTAGGATGGACATTTTGGCCAAAAGTTAGTAGATGGTTTGTAATTTTTACTTAAAATATTAGTACCAACACCTACTTTTAGTAAAGTAATATTATAAAATTAATTAAAAAGTTTATTTTTACATGTAAAAGTGAAACAAAAACTACAACTATTAGTACAACCAAACAGTCGTCTGGGACCATTTCAAACTAAATAGCAAACTGAAGTTTAAATAGCTGCCCGTGTTAACGCGCTCACGAAATTTGCATTACAAGCTGTAATGCAACTAAGTTGTATTAAAACAACAGTTGCTTTATGGAAGTCGTCAAAATAACAATTTTGATAGCGCCGCTATATTTCCTGTATCATACTTTCATTGTTAAGTTTAAATTGTGAACAATAAATATTTTATTTACAGTCAACAAATGTAAGATTAAACCAGAGCCGTGAATATTATTTAAGAGAGGTAGGGCACAGCGGATAATCAACTCAAATCGGAGCAGCCCGTCTGAGGAAGGACCTCGACCTTACAGATCGTAGCCAAATAGCATAGGTCTCGGCCATGTTGTGTTCCTACGGTGAGCAAGGTCTCCAGAGCTCCATTTGGGGGGTTGGGAAGGCTGGCAACGTGAGTGATATCCCCGGTATTGCAAGCGTCTACAGGCTACGGTGATTCTTACCATCAGGCGGGCCGTATGCTTGTTTGCTAACTTTGTGGTTAAAAAAAAAAGTTATGCCGGCCTTTTAAGTGCAAGTATGCTCGCTTCTTGAAGGTTCCCAAGTCATAGACATTTGTAAGTATATTGTAATTTTCCTCATTTTTATACATTTAAGAGTTCTAATTTTATTAATAATTTTCCAAGTGTTTCATTTTACGTACATTTTAATATCAATTGAGAGCACTTTATTCCTTTGAAATAATGAGGCACTTCCTTTTGTGTCAGTCATAACAAACACTTGATGGAATAAAAATGAAAATGGAAAATACCTACCCTAAATTGTGGCGGCTTTCTCCCTAATAGGGTGTGTAAGAGACAACTGGCTTGATATAAATTAAAAAAGGCAATTTTCCGATGAGATATCCCCGTCAAGTGCAAGCTTAGTACGTCGTCCTGACCTTGTTATTTGTATCTACCATTTATATTTTACTTCATTGTCACCAATTTTAAGAGAGGTAGGGCACAGCGGGTAATCCGCTCAAATCGGAGCAGCCCGTCTGGGGACACCGTCCTGTCCATCTTAACAGAAGATCGTAGCCAAATAGCATATATCTCGGCCATGTTGTGTTCCTACGGTGAGTAAGGTCTCCAGAGCTCCACTTGTGGCGTTGGGAGGGTTGGCAACGCGTGAGTGATACCCCCGGTATTGCAAGCGTCTATAGGCTACTCTCATGCTTACCATCATTCCTTTGTAGCATTAAAAATACTTTATTGTGAGCAATAGAACGTTTAAAACGAAATTTGACTGTTCAGTCACCTTCGCTCGCACTTTCAAACTTGCCAAGGTTCCCAATAGACGGATACGCACGTTAGGATTATGTTTAACTGGGTTTTGCATTTAATTGCTAATTCATATCGTTTTCTGCTGAGATAAACAGAATGCACTTGAAGTGGACGTTGAATATGAAAATCACTATCTCGACCGGGGGAAGTACTACCCTCTCACAGAATGTCGGCGTGAAGCAGTATTGTAAAGATTATTGCCTTATTATTATTGCGTTTCGTTCCGGAAACTTAACTTCTCCCCCTTTTCTCCATATTTCTTCCTGTTAATCAGTGACCTACATGATCGTTTACTAAGGTCTTAAATAAAAAAATCATTTTATTTTGTTAAAATGAAAAATATATTAAGTATATTTTGTAAAAGAAATAAGTACATTATTCGGCTAAAATAAAAAAAAATTGTTACATTTTTATAAAAAGAATAAGAAAAGTAGCAAGGAACAGTCCAAAAGAAAAAACAATTCACTAAATTCGTCTCCACTTTAATTCTGAAACTACACAAATAAAACCCACAATAAAAATTAACTTAATTCTTGCTTAAACAAAATCCGTATCGTAAAAGGAAAAAAGAAACAAATCATTTGTTTTCCTCGTGTTCGGCTTTACTGGGGAAACACAACATCGCACATCAACTGCGGATAAAGTTACGTGCAAATAAATTGTTCGTTGGCACTCGGTAACACCGTTTCGTTACCTAATTTTACATCAAAATTTCAGTTATAAAAATTACGCATTCAGTCAGATCCTAGATGTACATTGGATCTAACTTTTAAAAGATTATTACATAAAAAAAATTTTCAGCCTTTTGTTCTTATTCTAGACTTTTTTCGCGTGGAAAGTCCAAGTGACAGCACTTGGATTTTCTACGCGGAAAAAGTCCAAAAAAAGGGAAAGATATTTTAAAAAATCCCGTGTTTAACTTTACTGGTGTAACGCACATCATCGGCGTATAAATTTACGTGATAAGTAAATAAAATTTGTTAGTCGGCATGTAGTAACACTGTTTCGTAATTCTGCTTTTGTATCACAATTCCATTTTTTTTTAATCTACTAAGCAGTCCTTGTGACCCTGGCCGTGAACTGTCGTAGCTGGGCTGTAGGATATATAATTGATGCTTGGCTGTTACTGGTGATCAGCACGCCGCGCCGATCCGATTTCGAATCCACGCCTACAGGACCAGTACTCTAGTACTTCGGGAACCCTTTCAATGCTTCATTTTCCATGTATTTTCTTTCTGATTAAATTCATCGTGAGTTAGAAGACCTCCGGAACGTCACTTTATTGCTTATTGTCAATCTGAGATCGCCGTTGCTGGCTGTATAACCATCTGTATCGATCAGTCTAGTCGACGACCTCCGTGGCGTAATGGTTACCAGGCCAGACCGCCACCCAGGAGGTCCCGAGTTCGACCCCCGGTCGGGTCATGATGAAAAACTAACTTTTTCTGATTGGCCTCGGGTCTTGGATGTTTATCTATATATGTATTTGTTATATATATCGTTGAGTTAGTATCCCATAACACAAGTTTCGAACTTACTTTGGAGCTAGCTCAATCTGTATGAATTGTCCCTATATATTTATTTATTTATTGTATAATAGACACAACCGTGGGATTGGTGGGCTTATCCTGATATCGGGAATACAGAAAAAAAGATAATGTGTTTTTTTTACCTCACCCAAATCTTACCTCTCCTTTTATCCCTACTAAACCGTTTAACAGCCATTGTGTTTAAATAGAACACTAATGAGTTTCATTGCAATAAATCTTTGCCACTCATTAACTTGTCTCCGGAATTTGGTTGGAACCCAGTAATGGCTGCCATTAGAAGAGGCTTCGATGAAGTCTTGATACATTTTAAATGTCCCCCGAGGACAGATAAGGACGTATTCCTTTTAAGGGCTGTAAAGTAAGAATGTCTAATGATTTTATTTTTTTATAAAAAAAAACGATTTGAAGAAAATATTTCATTTAATTTTTCTCAACAGGAATCAAAATCCTCGAATAGTAGAGGTAGATTGATTGTTTATTTGCATCCATGTAACACACATTTCACATACAAAGTAGAATTTTTACTAATACAGGTTAATACTAGTATAGGTGTTACTTATTCATTTTACTAGAATAATAAATATTTAATAAATAAATATATAGGGACAATTCATACAGATAGAGCTAGCCCCAAAGTAAGTTCGAAACTTGTGTTATGGGATACTAACTCAACGATATTATATATTATAACAAATACATACATAGATAAACATCCAAGACCCGAGGCCAATCAGAAAAAGTTTGTTTTTCATCATGACCCGACCGGGGATCGAACCCAGGACCTCCTGGGTGGCGGTTGGCGTGGTAACGATTACGCCACGGAGGTCGTCGAGAATGGATGTTCTGTGTGTAAATGAAGTGTACCTATTTAATTTAAATTGTCTAACCATGTAATAGTGTGAGGTCCTATGTCTACTGGGAGTACTGCCACTGGACTTTATAATAAACACCAATTACACAAATAATTGACATTTATTTAACATTCAAAACTCTAATACAATATAATATTGGTTACGCCTATTCGGTAGGGCCAGTGCGCAGTAACTGTCGAACGCTTGAAATCGCTCGAACAATTACTGTTGACACCAGCTAATGCAACAATGTGTGTCCCTACACTAGTTTTGTTCAAGGGTTTGGGTTGGGAGTAGATAAATTGTGGGACTCTCTTTTCTTACTCCTCTTTCACAAGGCTCATTGACCTTGTTTCCAACTTTGGTACTCTGTATGCTGAATATTTACTACTAGTTTGGTCACTTTCGAACGTGTTAACATGTACAGTCAAGAGCGGGTCGACCTTTACATATTGGACTTTGTACCATTCTTAAGTTCTATGTCATAAGAGCCAATATTGTGCTGCAAGTGTAAAGCTCAACGTGCTTCTGACTGTGATTAAAAAAAAGTTCAAATTGTGAATTTATTAGATGCGTGTTACATATAAATGAGACGGGTTGCTCACTTTAAACGCGTACTAAGCACTCTGATCTATCATGATAATTTGGAACCCTTGAGATTGATGCCAAGCATGGATTATTCCATGGTATACCAAAAAATAAAAATAAATGTTTAGTTTAGTCATGAAAAAACTATAACGCCTTGCAGGTGCACAGGAAGGGTTACGATACGCTACAGTATATAAGTTTGAAATAGTAACTGAATTTAGAGAAAAGTGGAATCATTTATGATATTTTTCCATTGATAGTTTTCAGAAAATTAATGCATCATTCTGTCAACGGACTCTCAAAATAAAAAATGTTTACTATCCTTCCAAAAAAGAAACTCAAATGCGTATTACAATAAGTTAACACTAGGTTTATTTATAGTACATCACTAATCACCCCCTGATAGTTATTTTGGAAATAAATTTCATGTACAGAATTGACCTCTCTACAGATTTATTATAAGTATAAGTATTTCTATTAAAAAAAAAAAAATTGTAAGCGCCATTGGTAAGCATCCATATAATATTTCTATTGACAGCATATATAATTAAATTTGTAACTACTTAAATATGAAATAACACTAGCTCAAATACAAAATGGACTCATAAATGTGGAAAATCCGACTCAAACTAGACCCTTAAATTATGCAAACATTTTGTAAAAATCATTAAATTGTTCAAACATAAAAATATGATAGTGTAAAACTTTTTATGTATTCTTCGTAGAATCGAAACTTTGTATGATATTTTGTTACTACTAAAATATTTATTGTTATAGCAATTTTGTCAGCCACGTGCTACAGTAAAAATGCAATATCAGGCGTATTGCAACAAACCCTTGCTGCGGCATTATGATCGGTCGTAAATCTTTAAGGGTCACCTGAGGACTAAGGTTTATAGTTTAGCTGCTGCATTCTTTCATTTTCTTTTAGTTTGTTGATTGTTTTTTATAAGTTAACATAAAATGGTTTTACTTTTTTTTAAACAACTAGCTGATTCGCGACTTTGTCTGTATTTTTTGTTTTTACAATATCTCTTATAAATGTTGTGGAATAATAAAAATACACATAGTGGTTGTAAGTGGCGCTTTTTCCTGTTTCTCCTACACTTTTCCACCTCCCCTCCTCCCCAAACCTTTCTTCACTATGACCATTCCTTTTGCACCCCTTTTTAATTTAATGGGAGGTGGGGCACAGCGGATAATCCGCTCAAATCGGAGCAGCCCATCTGGGGAAGGACCTCCACCTTACAGAAGATCGTAGCCAAATAACATTGGTCTCAGCCATGTTGTGTTCCTACTGTGAGTAAGGTCGCCAGAGCTATACTTGAGAGGATTGGGAGGGTTGGCAACGCGTGAGTGATACCCCCGGTAATGCAACGTCTATAGGCTACGGTGATGCTTACCATCAGGCAGGCCGTATGCTTGTTTGCCTCCTTTGTGGCATAAAAAAAAACATATCTCTTTCTCCCTCTCCTTTGGCTTCCTCTTGGCTTCCGGATCTCCGAATCACCGAATGAAACGCATTATTACTCTAGTTATTATTCCATAAATTTTCAACCACTCTTATCTTTACATAAGTATTTATTTTAAATAGTTTTTTTAGATCTCACTGCTTCCTTTATCTATCCCTTTTCTAATCTGTAACTTTTTAATCCTTCTCAAACTACCGAATATCGTCTTCCCATCTCTTTTTAGATCGTCAGTAAATATCTATGCACATATTAAAACTCATATCCTGTATCTATAAACATCGCATTTAACCGATTGGACCACAATATTGGACTGACCTCTATTGATTACCCATTGTCTTGTTCGACCGGATATTTATTCTCCGGGGCCTACGGTCAGTTAGCAATGAATAAATATTTCTATACATTTCTCAAATGTATAGTTATGCTAGTCGACAACACGATTGGCTCGCGCAGACGTAAAACGAAGTTCGAAACTCATTCTTACTCAGACAATCGATTTACAATTGTTTTATAAACTGCGAGTCCAAATTTTGGCGCGTACTATAGCAGCATAAATAAGTTGTCACACGCTTTATTTATAACCTTGATGTCGCGACGCATCTGTATAACAAGTCACGCCTGTAATTCTGGAAAAGGTAATATACGCACTAGCTCTGGTACTGGAAGTAAACACAATTTTATATAGCATTTGTACATATTTTTTGGTATCACATTGTTTTGCTTTTCTCGCCCAAAAGTTTTCGGTTGCCGCTGACTGTACAATCGTTGTCTTGGGAGTAAGTAATGACATTGATATATTATTATACCGAAGTACTAAAGTGACAACATATTTATGCCGCTGACTGTACAATCGTTGTCTAGGGAGTAGATCATTTAGCGACTGACCTCATAGGTTCCCAATTAGAATTTAATTTGTATTATAGTAAGCCGTCAATTTCAATTTGTAGATTTTGTACAGGCACAAAAACATTAGAGACGAAAATCGTAATAGAAAAGTAAAAAAATGTGATAACAACTAATATGTACAAATGCTATTTAAATTGTGTTTACGTCCAGTCCCAGAGCTAGTACTTATATTACCTTTTCGAGAATTACAGGCGTGACTTGTTATCCAGATGCGTCGCGTCGCGACATCAAGGTTTATAAAATAAAGCGTCGTAAAGTCCTCATAAGAAAACTCATCAAAGTGTAACAACCACTGGTAATTTATGCTCCATAAACATTGTGACGTGAAAGCGAGTGATTCTATTGCTTGAGGGACATCAATCCAACTTTTTAAATTAAACCGTGCAAACTCTGGCTATAGATGCGGTTTTATCACTAGCGATTAGCGAGTAACAAAAGCAAATATCGGACAAACGTGGCGGCAGCACGGTGTGTCGGCGGGGCTGCGTGGCGTGCTGTGGCCGCGGCGCAATGCGGCCTCTTTCGATATTATGTAGGAGCGGCGCGGCATTTAGCGCAAGGTGCAGATTTATTTACACGATTTACATGATATTTATCACGAAAATTAGATTCATATTTTGAGATGATCATGACAAAGGGAGTAAAACAACGCATATTGTAAAGCACGCACCCGTGTTTTTACCAGACTGAGCTGAAAGTAAGTTCGAGCTTGTGTTATGGGATACTAACTCAACGATACTACATTTTATAACAAATACATACATAGATAAACATCCAAGACCCAGGCCAATTGGTAAAAGTTCGTTTTTCATCATGACCCGACCGGGATTTGAACCCGGGACCTCCTGGGCGGCGGTCTGGCGTGGTAACCATTACGCCACGGAGGTCGTCAAATTTCCCGAAAAAAAACTTACGTCTTTGTCTCAATTTATGTCTGCAGGAATACAAAATATTTTATTCAAATAGGGTGTAGTAATGTGTGTGGTCAAGAACAATCGCTTACTCGCTTGCATTAAGACCGATACCTATTGCTGAAATGAAAGAAACAACCTTGTGGACAATAATTCGCAATTTATGACGTTTTTGAAGGAATTTCTTTCTAAGTAAATTTGTTTTTGACCGGACCTGATGAAATGTGGGTAATAATTCCACTTTCATCTCGGATGTTTGATGACGAAGCCCTTATTTATATTATGAATTTTTGTCAACAAATCTTATTATAATTAAAAAAATATATAATATTATATAACTAATATTTCAAATTTTCCGTTTTCAGTTTCATTTTTTTTTAAATAAAATACATAGCGCCATCTAGTAACTAAACAAAGCTAAACTTTGGATGTAAATATGCCAAGAAAATAGGTAGTCATAGTATTTTATGACATAATACAAATTTTAAACAGCCAGTCTCTGAAGCGCATTTTTAAAGTTTAACATAAAAACTATAGCTGTCACTGTCAGACCAAAGAAGAAAGATGAGAAAGACTCTTGTGTGGAATTAAAACTAAAATGCCCCCCCGCCGCTCCCCAAGCGGCGGGGAATGCAGTAATGCATTTTCCTGACTTAAAACAACAAAAAAAAGGTTGGGAGACGGAGACACCTACAATGCTAAATGGAAAATTAATGTATAAATTAAAAAATAAACTTACAGAACCATCAAGCTGTAAAAACTTCGTTCAAAGCAATTTTTAGTTAAAACTTTCATTATTAAAACTTTAATAGGAAAAGAAAATTAATTTATTACGCCGTTAACTTGAATATAAGAGAAACTAATTTAACAGTTACATTAATCTTTGTTTGTGGTTATATTGTTTTATTAAAATTTTGGATTTTTTAACGGTCTGGCTGCACATTATTATTATACAGGCCGGTGGTGGGACATTGGACTGACCCTACTTTCGGTAGGTTCGATCACCAGCACTACACGGAGCAAATATTTATGTGATGGGATTTTATGACTTGAGCCTGGGTAAATAAAGAATTCTGGCGGCGAGACGGCGGTTTGGGGAAACGGGGAAACCACTGCCCATTGGAACGGAAGTCCACGAGTGTTGTTGCGGCGCGCGTAGTCGTGAGCGCGCCAACCGTGCCGTAGCCCAACAAAGGGGTCTTCGGACGACCGCGACGGGGGGGCAGCGGTTGTATTTTGCCGCAGCCCATTTAGGCAGATGAGATGGCAGTCAGTCAGTCAGGGTAAATAAAGAATTATTATTATCATCATCGTGTTCTTTTTTATCTCAGCCATCTAGCTGGTACAAACCAACAAACCACACTTACGGGTTAAGCCAGGTAAGGTGTGTAGTATAAATTGTTGTTCGTTCAAATTATTATTAGTATAGATTATAAAAAGCTAATTTACACGGCCAGAAAGTAGAACGTTTGTCGGATTTTTTAAAAGAAAAATGGCTTTTTAACTAGCACGCGTATTATACTTCAAACAAAGGGTACAGTTGTAACAATAGCGGCGCTTCCAAGCGAACTGGACAATTGAATAATTTTCTATCAAGAGTATACTATCTGTGATTTTCTAGAAGCACTCAAAACTCTCAGATTGTAAAGGGCATAGACTAAAGAAGTTACAGAATGTAATCGTCATATCAACCCATAATCACTCATTGCAGGGATACGGTTCTTTCAATCGAAGAGGATTAGAGTTGCTAAACTGCTCCAATACGGATTGGCAGAGGCCAGTGTTTTCAAGCCGCTTGAAGGCCACCGAAGGCTTGACGACTGTCATCCGGTTCTTGTCGGTGTCATGCGGTTCTTTGGAACTCTCTACCGGAATTGATGTTTCCTGAAAAATTCAATCCAGGGGTCTTTAAATCTCGAGTAAATAGGTTTCTTCTAGGTGAGCGTGTTACATCGTAGACCACAGCGATGCTTACCATCAGGCAGGCTGTGGCTAAATGCAAACCTATTTCTAATACAGCTGCAGCTGGTACCGACGGCTTAGCGTAGCCTCCGAAGCACGGAGAAGTTCGAGATAACGAAACTCATCCAAATACTACTGGGCCGATGACAGCGACGCCATCGAGGTCCTTAAAGTGACAATATTTTCTTGTAAATGGTTGTCCTGTGTTTGAATCGAACTGACGTCTATAACTCCATCTATCAATAGTTGCTAGTTTCATGAACATTCTATTTTATTTCTTCACTCTATGGCTGAATAATACTAGACAGTAACTCGTTTGTGAAATTTTAAGACCAATCTTAGAATAGCCTTCACGGAGACAGCTCAATGGGGTTTCCTTGACTTCTTATATGAAAAACTTATGATAAAAACTGTTCAATTGTTATGAATAGAGAACAGTTGAATAGTCTTATGAATGGTTGTAATTATTTCCTAGATACTATGCTTAGGCCGGCGCAGTCAATGAAATGTCTGTCGTCGGCTGAATGTAAACTTGAGAATTGCACAGGGATTTTTTATCATCAAACCCGTTTCTAATTTAGTGTGGAGTCAAAAAAGGGGCGAATGAGGCATAAACATTTTATTAGATACTGTTGCAGTGGCATCGGCAATTGATAGACACCAGGAGGCCACCGGCTTGGCATATCCATTGTCATCTATAGACACAACAGCTGAAACCAACAGCGTCAAGTATAACTCTCTGGAATTGAATCAGTCAAAATGTTGCAAAAGTAAAAAAAAAAAAATTTCAATTTTTTTTAAAAGCACACAGGACTGGTGAATGTGTAATTAACACAAAACTTAAACTAAAATAATATCGAAAGTTGAAGTAATTGTCCCAATATGGGAAATAATCGTAGGTTACCTCAACCATTAAGGAGTTCAAATAAAATGTACCTTCAGAAACTTAAAGCTAGGTATAATAGATTAAAACTTGCTTTTAAGAAACAAACAATGAGGTGAAAGCTTTAGAAAATAAACCGAGCGTGAAAAGGCTGTTTGCCTGTTTAAAAAAATTCGCCCCATTTAGTTAAAAACATTTTGGAAAAACAAAAAAGTTGCCGCGAAAACAACTCGAATTCACATTTTTAAGAGGGAAAATGGTCGTTGATATTTTTCGCAATTCCTTGAAATATTTTTGTCTGTTTAATTGTAGTTGCTCCTGTTTTTAGGGCTCCATACTCAAATGGTGCTAACGGGTCTTTATTACGAAGGGCCGATTGTTTGATCAGTAGTTAACTATTATAATGGTTAAAATTCGTAGCAATTTTTAACAAATAGTTCGTTTTTTCAACGAATTTCAACCATTAGTATACATAAATACTGATCAAACAATCAGCCCTAAGCCACTGTCTGTCTGTCTGTCACTAGGCTGTATCTTATGAACCGTGATAGCTAGACAGTCGACATTTTCACAGATGATTTATTTCTGTTGCCGCTATAACAGAATAAACAAAAAATATAATAAAATGGATATTTAAAGGAGGTGCCAAATGCAACAAATGTGATTTTTTTTAAATAATGATACGGAACCCTTCGTGCGCAAGTCTGACTCGCATTTTGACGGTTTTCGTTTATGGTATTTCATTTTTCTGTTTTTTCTATTTCTATACCATTTCATCTGAATCAGTGGAAGCATAACGTTTGAGAAATGTTAGGACTATGTTAGCCTAATAGTGCTTTGAATCTCTCACAAGGTAAACCTTTGAATCCATTAAAATTACTGTTTGCTTTCTTCTGAATGTTTCTTATTCATAAAATGTGTTTTATTTAGCATTCCTCATATTAAATTTAGATAATAGGTATTAATATGTAGCTTTGTTTAGATTTTAGAACTAGATAACGTTTAAGGTGGTTGCTTCTGCTTGGACCGAAAATTTTTCCAACGTTTTTAACAAATTGCAGCGCTTCTCTTTGTATTTGGGACACTCTTTGCATTTTTTCTCCTTTAAACCTACATTTGTCACAAATACAAAGTGAAGCGTTACTATTTATAAATTATACGATGACTATTCGTACAGTCAACAAAGGAGTTGACTGACCCCCTTCTGTATATATGATTAAAGATTTCTAAATATTGCGTGAAGGGATTTACTTGAAATTTTATTTATCAATAGTATTCATATTGTACTATGTAATTACAAATTTTCAAGTAATTCCCTTCACGCAATATTTAGAAATCTTTAATCATATATACAGAGGGGGGTCAGTCAACTCCTTTGTTGACTGTACATATATTGTTTTTATATTCGGGAATTGCATTCTTATGAATGTGCAATGAAAGATTGATCTGAATCAACCAAACCATTAATTATTCTAGGATAGACTTTCACTGGCATTTTCTCTATTATATAATTTGTATATTTAAATAATAAACTTAAAAAAAAAAATATATTGGAAAGAAGCAAACATATCTACATACATATATATATATATATACAAGGAGAAACTGACTGACTGACTGACATATCAACGCAGGGCCTAAACTAAAAGGGTTAGAAACTTGAAATTTTGCACAATGGTTCCTTTTATAACGCAGGGGAGCACTAAGAAAGGATTTTTCGAAATTCCCACGGGAAAGCGAGATATACGCAAACGAAGTTGCGAGGGATTTACTAGTTAGACATAAAAGATTACATCGTTCAAATCATACTAGACTCTCTATTTTTTCATTTTTTTCGCGAATTGAATCCGTATTGTTAAAATTTAGTAGATTTTTTATTATTTTCTCTCCAGAAATACCAATCATTTTATTCAGAATTTATAAACAAAGTGCTTAAAGTATTCAAACTTTATTTCTATAATTTTAAACAAAACAAACAAAAAAAATATCAAAAAACGCGATACCTAGAAAAATGTGCCATTACGGTTTTAATACTTTTTGTAGAGTTTTCCGGTAACTCAATATTTCGGAGATATTTTCAACAAAATGTAATATTGTTTGTGAAATATAAAATTATCATTTCATTTTACACAAACAATATTACATTGTACGAAAAAATAGTAGATTTTACAACAAGTGCACAAAACGTATCATTTCTATCCGAGACTTTTAGCAGCCCGAGCCGAAGGCGAGGGCTGATAGTAATGTCGAGGATAGAAATGGTTTTGTGGACGAGTTATAAACTCTGCTTTTCACTTCGATTGCGAGGAAATAAATAAATAAACGCACGAAAAACAAGACCTGTTTCCCCTTTCCCGCCGTTTTTTTTTTTAAATCTTACGACATTGAAATTAGGCTTGGGCTGCAGACCTATACAGCCTACTATTAAATTAATTTTGTAATAAAATAATTTTCTTAAATTAATTAAATAACCTACCGTACTGTAATTTAAATTTTAATATCTTTTATGACTTAAAAAACACATAAGGCAAATAAATTAAAGTAAATATTATAAAATAACAAATTCTATCTCTGAACTTTTTATTGTGTTTGGCTGTATGGGTCATTTCCTTTGCCTTAATATAGATACATTTATGAGTTTACTTTTCTGCCCTTGTGCACAAAATTCGATTTTGTGCAGCCTATATCCTGCGCAAATAAGCACTTTCTGAGCATGAGAAGTGAAAATAGAATTTTTGTGTGTGTAACAATGCACAAGCGGTATCATAGGCAATCGATGGGTACTTTTGTTATAGCATTTGAAATGCCAAATGTATTTTCACCATTTTTTTAATGGTGATCTAATGATATGATTTTGTTTACAAAATTTGAAACGCATCATCCTAACTAATATTATAATGCGAGATGAGTTTTTTTGTTATTCCTTCACGGCTTGACTAATCAGCCGATCATTATGAAAATTTGTAAACATTATCAGGGGTACATGTTAATATAGTGTTTAGATTTTGGAACTAGATAACGTTCATACTTTCATCCAAAATTGTTTATTCAGACACTAGGATAAGAAATTCACTTTCTCTAATTTGAAATAATAAAATGAATCACTTTATTATACGTTCGCTTATATTTCGGTCTATATTTCGGTTTGGTCATGGCGGGATTTCATTCGAGAATGGATAAACTGTCGACCTCAATCGTTGGCAATTTTGGCGATTGTTGAAACTTGCTGATTTTTGATCATCCTTCAGTTGGTCTGTCCATCCAATTGAAGAGCGTTCTCTTGGTCTTTTGCCTTCTGTGTTGCCAACGATGATCAGCTTCTCGAGACTGTCCTCCTCGCACCTCATCACATGACCAGAATAGCTCAGAACACGCTGATAGCACACTAACGAAAGACGTTCCCCTATTTTCAACTATGATAGGATTGATGCATTTGTGCGTTTAGCCATCCACGGAATCCTCAGCATTCGCCTCCAAAACCACATTTCGAATGCATCAATTCTTTGCCGATCCCCGTAGAATTTCATCAAAAGTCTGATATAGATGGCGCATAGATAAAGACACGCTAACGAAGTTGTACGTACGTATGTAGATAGCACCCACTATGATGTAAACTTAGTATCTTCTTCATGGATGTGACTAACAAGAATATATTTTTTGATGCTCATTTCTTTTGCCGTTTTTCTTCCAAAATAGTGGTAGCTCACAAACAAGTTTTTTTTCTTCTCTTTATTATGGCACAAAGTTTATTTTATTTTAAATATTATACAATACAAGTTGAAAATGACCATTTTAAAGAAGTGCCTGTATAGACTTAGTCTATTTGAGTTGGATTATCAATAATAAAAAACAACATTTTTAATTAATATTTTTTTTTAAATTTTCTTAGCACAAATCTGCTGTCTGAACTAGTGGTAGGGGAAAAAAAGTGACGATTCGAAAGTGCTTGTAATATGCCTAATTGAATAAAAATATTTTGATTTGATTTTATTTGATTTGAATAAACAACATTTTGTTCACAACCAGCCGTTTCAGAAACGTTTTTTTAAAGTTAGTGACAGATAGTTGTCACTGTCAACTACTGGGTTGGCAACGCGTGAGTGATACCCCCCGGTTTTGCAAGCGTCTATAGGGTACGGTGACGGCTTACCATCAGGTCGACCGAATGCTTGTTTGCCACCTTTATGGTATAAAAAAAGATAGGTTGAGTGAGACATACTGTGGAATTAAAATTAAGTGCAGAAACTTAAAGCAAGTGATTTACCTTAAAAAGGTTACTGGTTGTATAGAAACGTAACTAACCTTAACACAATAAAAATAAAAAATAAACTTGATTAAAAATAGGAATACAAACTAACAAAACACAATCTAGGTCCCGAAACTGGCAGCCAATATCGTGGGGCACTTTCGAAATTTCAAATTTGATACGGATCGTGCAGGAAGCGTTGCAGACGTATCCGGTCGTCGCTCCCGGGATGTCCAACTAATCGCTCCGATGCGATAACTGTGATTTATAAACGAATGTTAATCGAAGTTTTGAATTATGAGTAAGGTAAAATTACAAGTAACTGTAAATTAAGGTAATGTAAATGTTAGCGACTAGCTGGCCGGCTTAAATCTTTTATTTAAAAAAAAAACTTTTTTTTTCAGAAAATCATGATACAGTATTTCAGTACACACTGATCTTCGAGATAGGTCAGACCTGTGGGTCGAAGATCAGTCCCTCTTATCACCGTTACTTATACATTATATCTACTTATACTAATATTATAAGGAAAAATTTGATTGTTTGTTTGTTTGTTTGAATTGAATAGGCTCCGAAACTACTGGATTGATTTCAAAAATTCTTTTACTAGTAGAAAGCTACATTATCAGGGAGTGATATATAGCTATAGCTTTTCCCGAAATTCAATGTGGTTCCCACGGATACGGGTCCGGAACTTCACGCGGACGAAGTCGCGGGCAAAAAAGCTAGTTATATATAAAGCTACATTTATAAATGAAAAAATATTTTATTTGTGTGTTCGTCGTCTCTGTGTGTGAGTATAAATATTTATAATAAAACAAAATAACATTGTCATACTTCAACCTTTTCAGTTTATTCCTCTTTGTTTTTCTGTCTTCGTTAAATAAAACGAACACGTAAGTTAAGCAACGTTGACTCTAGCCAGTGTTTAAATAGGTTACTTTACCTCACAACTCTGTGCTTCGAGATAATGTATGCGGTTTCTGTCGTTAAATCAATTCGGTGGCCTTCAAGCGGCTTAAAAGACACCATGCCAATCTGGATTGGAGCAGCGTGGCAGAGTACGCTTAGTACGTTTTTAGAGTACGACATACCGCGGCGCCATCAAGCTTATCATCTAAACATAAAAAGCCTAAATTGTCCATTTCACATTTCTCGTCCATAACGCTTTACGCTACAGAGATTTTTTAAATATATGTAAAAAGACTCGAATATATGTGATTCCAATCAAAATGAATGTAATGAAAGGAGTATCTGTTCGTTCAATGACGACTGCGGCATCAGCTGAAAGAATTCACAGTTTCATTCGAAATGCTGAGCTTCGCTTGAATCGCTACTTTTTTTTTAATTTTAATTTTCGTGCATTCATCTGATTTCTGTCATTGGATTCGGATTGGAAGACTTAATGATTTAATTAATTTAGTAATTTATTTCAATCGTCTAAAATTAATTTATTAGAGGGATAGAGCCATTATAAATATGATAGGTACATAATTATTTTTTTTTACAAATAAATTGTATGTACAGTCAAGAGCTGGTCGACCTTTACATATTGTACTTTGTACCGTTTCTTAAGTTCTATGTCATAAGAGCCAAAATTGTACAGCAAGTGTAAAGCTCGACGTACACCTGACTGTACACAATAAATTTACACAGCGCCACATGGTCTTAAAGTATGCCAGGTTTAACCTGTTTATGACTACCAGGCAACAGATAGTTATATTGTTGTAAATACATATTTCTAATACATAGAAAATACATAGACTCGAGAACAAACAAATGCCATCACTAATGTTTGCCTAAAAATTAATGAAAAAAATAATGATTTTTTGGCAACATTTTTTATAAATTAAATAATTTACAATTACTTCTTCATTGGGTGCCTCTTCGACTAGCGAAGGTTGGCAGTCAGCGCTGTGTACTCGGTCTTGCGAGCCGTAAGATCTCACTCGCGATTCCCATCAATTCTCTAATGTTGCGGAGTCAAGACTTCTTTCTGCGCCAAACATCTTTCCTTCGGCAACCTTTCCCATTAGAATGAGCTGTAAAAATTGATATCATGTCTAAGCACGTGTCCGAGATATGCAATATATACAATAGACATTGAAAATTACATATAAATACACCACAAAGGTATCTATATTATCTAAACATATTTTCATACTTGTGCACTGTTATTTCCTATTGCATTATTATATTTCTAACAAACCCAACCTGTTTTTCTTATTGTCAAAAATTTATCGATAACGCGTCATCCTAATAAGATAACAAAGGAGTTATCTAAAAGCTGAATATAAACAGATATCCGGCATCACGTTCCATGTCGCACTAAGCCTGTGTATCCTCGAATATACATGACACAATAACGTTACCTAGTTACGTAGTTAAGCACGTTTCGTGAGTACCAATCGGGTGAGTAACAAGTAACAGAGGGGAAGTTATATAAATAAATAAATCCTAATATTGTGGCGAAAGTTGTGTGTATGTGTGTCACTGACGTTCAAATGGCTGGGCCAATATTTATGATATTCGGTATATAGGTAGCAGATACCTTGGATTAACACATAGGGTACTTTTTGTCCCGAAAAGTCCGCGATTTCCTTAGGATTTGATCAAAAATCTGATATAGATGGCGCTGCTGTGCATGAATAAATACACGCAAACGAAGTTGCGCGGGTTTCACTATTATATAGGGTGTTCTGAAATTATATGTTGCATAATGAAGTGGGACATAGTATCCGTTTCATAGATTTTATTTATCCAGCAATTATCAATTTTTAAGCTCATACAATTTTCCATACACACAAAAATAATATTCGTGTTCTGCCTCTAAAGAACATAACTTTTAAGCGGCATTCACATTATGATCGGAGCACGCCGCGTCTTAGCCGTAATTCAAAAACCGCGCGAGAACCGTTGTACTGTTTAGCATTATTAGGCTCGCGTGGCTTTTGAATACAGACAAAAGTTCGCTTCGCTTGTGAATTTAAGTTTAAGTGGTAGAAAACATGGCTGCAGGTACTAAATCTGGCATTAAAACAGGCTAAAAACGGCCGACAAACAGCGTCATATGTAGATGCATCTTTACGGCATAGCCACATCTATCTTTCTCTGTCACTCATTCGATCTCTGTCTTTCATTCAATAAAATGTAAAGTTATGAATGAAGCGGGGAAGCGACTTACCTATCATATGCATTTACTTACCTTTACCTACTAATTACTATCAATCAAGCTAAATTTAACAAAAAATAAATCGAAATGTTCACAGCTGATAGTATTAGTAGATAGATAAGTACCTACTAGATTTCAAATAACTATCGTACAGTAATTTGGCGTTTAAAAGTTCATTAGATACATTTACAAAATGGTACATAGGCATAAAATGTCAAGGTTACTTACAAAAAAAGTATCTTCCTCCGTTGTTCTTCACCGAACACGCCGACTTAACGTGCCAACAAGCACTCACTGCACTCACTATGACCACTGCTGTCAAGTCAAGAGCGCCCATCAGTCCATCGACTACACTCGTCACGCAAAGCCTTTATCACTCCATCCTCAGTGCTCGCATTCTCTCAAAGAAATCCAGCAAATCCTAAATCCAACTGTAGGTATTCGAAAGCGGGAGTTCTCCGCGTCTCCAGTGACCCAATGCCGCTCCAAGAATACTCTCTGTACACAACATTGACACTATGTTCAAACACTCATCATTCATTTGTTTACGTACGGCAAGATGATAAATGACCACAACACAACACAACACAACCGTTTACTCTGTCTGACGTAAGTAAGAACGAGAGAAAAAAGCAAAAAGAATGAAATAATATTTTTTGCGAAAAATCGTTGTCGCCGCGGTCAAAGGTGCCGCTCGTTTGAGTTGAGATTGACCACGCCGCCACCGCCCTCGTTCCGCCCGCGACCCCGCGTGCTGCCCGCGACGCCCGCGCAGCGCCGCCGCCGTCCGGCAGCCGGCGGCCGCCCGTGCCGCGCCCTGCAACCCCCGCGCAGCCCCTTTCCCCTATTACTAAGTAAGTGTTACCTATTTAGACCAGTCAATCGCGTGATTCGATTCGGTTAAAATACAAGTTAAATAAAAGCTTTTAATAATGCTATTTCGATACACAAATCAGTACCTGCACTACGAGGCAAGCAGTGTTTAAGTCCAACTAGTTACATCAATGTAACTACATGGTAACTACAATGTAACTAGGTAAAATAGAGGTGAAGAACGGGCCTCTTGTTCTCTTTTAGTTAGACGTTGGGAGCCCTGTTTTAAGGTGCCATTATTACTTTAAAATGTGTTCGTGCAACTCACAATAAGAGATTGTTTTGATAATGTAATAGTGAAATTTGTAATACCTGTAATTGGTGTACACGTGAGAATAATACTGTATCATTAATTTAATGTACGTAATTGTGATGTGTACGTACACTGTTTATTGGTATGTCTGAATGAATAAAATAAAAATCTATGCATTTCTTTGTCGAGTCTGATCAAAGAGTAACGCGACCCGACCGTGGTGACGGCATCAAATACAGGCTACGTACGTACGCAGTTGTAAAATCATCTATCAAATCAACCATCATCCCACTGCATGGATATGGGTCTTCCTTCAATAGAATAAGAGCGTACTCTGCCACGCCCTTTCACTACGGATTGGCAGAGGTCAGTGACCGTGTTTGATATACGCCATCGCGGGTGCGCGGGCGCGGGCGGCGGTGCGGGGTATCAGGCGCGGGAACGCCGCCGCCGCCGCCCGCCGGCCGCCCTCGACGCCGACACAGACAAGGACGGGGCGTATAGCTCGCGTAGTAACAGCTGTTATAATGAATGAACGCGGTGCCCCCACGCGGCACCCCGGGTTTGTTACAAAGGCAGAACATGAATATTATTTTTGTGTGTATGGAAAATTGTATGAGCTTAAAAATTGATAATTGCTGGATAAATAAAATCTATGAAACGGATACTATGTCCCACTTCATTATGCAACATATAATTTCAGAACACCCTATATATAGGGACAAATCACACAGATTGAGTCAGCCCCAAAGTAAGTTCGAGGCTTGTGTTATGGGATACTGAAGGTCGCTGTATAAGTAAAGTGTTTTTTCTCACGGGACGGGAAGTTAAATAATAGTTCTATACAAAATGTATGTGAATATGTGAATATGTCGCGGAGGTATAATCCCGTTGCATATACAGAGACCTTAACTCAACGATACTATATTTTATAACAAATACATAAAATATCCAAGACCCAGGCCAATTAGAAAAAGTTAGTTTTTCATCATGACCGGGTTTCGAACCCGGGACCTCGGAGTCCTCGGTGGCGGTCTATTTTAGGTTATGTAATGATATGAAGCTTATTCTCTGTACATATACTTATCTATTTGCTGTCACAAACAAACTTAATCCTAAAACACACTATACGTCACCCTGGTGCGATGTTTTCGAAGCATTATTATATATTATGCTTAGGAATAATCTAATCATATACATAGATACTTTAAGTATTTGATTTTGAGCTGAACGCCAACGTTTGTGGCACTCTGTTACTGGTATACATAGGTACTTTCCAACCATATATTTATTTATTTAAACTTTATTGACCACAATATAAGGGTACAAAAGGCGGACTTAACGCTAAAAGCATTATCTACCAGTCAACCTTTGGGTAGTGCAGATATACATGAATGCGATTTTAAAATAAATTAACACATACGGTAATTAATAGATTTAAGGGTTTTTCATAATAACATGTTTTTCATAATGTAAGAATACAATACATACTTATATTTACTTACTATAGATACAAAATACAATACATATTATAATATACTACGATGACGACAATTACTGAATTGAGAACAAAAGACTAGCCTTAACTTTCTTAATGTATATATGTATGTGTATATTCCGTGTCAATATACTTGGTTACAGATTTCTAGTGAAGTTCAACGGTTGTTTGAATTAGCTTGTCATACCTTCTTTACATAGTATAAAATGAAGCGTCTGTCTGTCTGTCTGTCCTTGTATTTTTTTATATATTTTTTTTATACCACAAAGTTGGCAAACAAGATACGGCCCGCCTGATGGTAAGCATCGCCGTAGCCTATAGACGTTTGCAACACCCCCAAGTGGAGCTCTGGAGACCTTACTCACCGTAGGAACACAACATGGCTGAGACCAATGCTATTTGGCTACGATCTTCTGCAAGGTGGAATCCTTCGCCAGACGGGCTGCTCCGATTTGAGCGATTAACCGCTGTGCCCTACCTCTCTTTATGTTTTTTCTCTATGTTTATTACATATCGATTTATATTTTAAATCTGATGATTGTTTTGAGATTTAGTTAAGTATAAAATAAAATTTTCAAAAAAAACTTTAAATATTTATAAAAACAAAGGAATATTATTTAGGTCTCATAAATGTTTACTTATTAGGTGTTATTTGTTTTGTCTTGTGCCGGAATCAAACCCAGTGGCTGAAAGTACCAAATAATCCTCTAGCCTGTCAACAAATGTCAACATAATCCCAAACACCCTTCAGAATTTCAGGATAATACCCAATTTTGGAAGCGTTCAATAGTTTAACTCCAATTATGCTTTTAAAACTTTCCGATACGGTTTGGTCCCACTTGTTATTTGAAGTAAATTTTAAACTGTTCATTTTGTTAACAAAATTTTGTTATTTTTCAACAAAAGATTACTATTTGTATAAAATTCAGAATTGAAGTAACTTTTGTTATAGCTGTGTGCGGTTTTGCTTATATGTCACAGTTAGGGAATTTAACCTCTTTTCCCCGCCTTCTTTCCCTTCCCTTCCTCCTTCCTTTCTTCCAACTTCCTTGGTGGACAACGCATTGGTAGCGCCCTTGGTGTTACTGATGTCCATAGGCGGCGGTGACCGCTTTCCATCATATGGCCCGCTTGCTTGTTTGTCTACTGTATGACATTAAAAAATAAATAAATAAATAACCTGAACTGAACCTGAAATTTAACCGTGGATCTGAAGTAAGCAGTCTCTTACTTATTGGCTACAATCTGCTACAGCTTCACCCCTTCACCCCTTAGGAAAGTGACTGAGAGGAAAAAGAGTGACTTGTATTTTTTCATCATGAAAAATTTAATATCATAACGCACTCTAGCTCCGTAAAAATTTACGACTAAACTGTCTTAATATTAATGGTGCTAACTCTGTTGTACATTTATTTAACTAGACTAAACTAATTTTGACAGGACTAGAAGTGTTGCTATCCTTGTCACTAATTGTAAACCAAGGAAGGACAACAACACCTTTGGTCCTGTCAAAATTAGTTTAGTTTCATGTACAACAGAATTAGCACCAATAAAAAGTAATAATATATAACTTTGTACAAAATATGATAATGGCCACTAAGGTACTACTAATTGGACTATTAAGTTACATTGTAACTTTTTAATTTAACACTTAAATAAGTTTAAACAACGTACCAGTTTCTTCTGGATGTTTTTTTTAAAACTAAACCATAGTAGGTTCTATTTTTTGTGTGCTAATTGTAATTAGTGTCAACTAAGAGTAGTTAGTAGATACTAACTACAAACTGACTTGGCTAAACGACAATTTTTTTTATCGAAAACAGTCTAAACAGGCGGCGGTAACCTAAACATTATTAGATAAAAAATAAACAGATGAGTAAAAGTATTTCCTGAAAATCTACTAGCAACCACATTTCATCAGATGAAACGCTTGCTTGTTTGTCTACTGTCATCATCATCATCATCATCTCAGCCACAAGAAGTCCACTGCTGGATATGAGCCCCCCCAAACGCCTCCAATACGACCTGCTGGCAGCGGTCTGAAGGTCGTTTGTCTAGACTATCCAGGTGTGCAAATTTTTTTAAGACTGTGGCGGCGGCGGGCCACGAAGCGATTAGATCAGTTAGACTACGTCGAACCAAACCTGCAAAAAAAAATTATAGCAACATCGTGCTATGTTAGAAAATCATCAGTAGAAAACATTTCCCAAATATTTTTTTTGTCAGATTCAATAGTTTGAAATATGTTTTCAAAGGACTCTTTAGGACGCGCTGGATGGCGGGCAAATCCAAATGCCTTGGCAGGCCACTTTGTAGCCCGCGTGCCTGGGTTTGGCCAGCCATGGTCTACTGTATAATTTTAAAAAGACATACCTAAACCCTTTCATAATATAACATCATTTATGTAGACGTATATATAATCACTTTGGAAAGTTTAATCTACCGTCAATAATACAACATTCCTTCAACACTCCGAAACAATAAATTCCATTAATTCGTCACTGTATAATTTTATGGGAGTTTAAACTTTTGTTAATGTCAACACAAAAGATGAACTTTTGGAAAACAATTAACAAATTATTAATTAATAAAATATTCGGGTTAATTCCCAACGGGAAATACGGTTTCCTTCATTACTTATTATGGTCATTTTGATATTAAAAATATGTCAATATTGTGTTACTTGATATGGCATGATGACTTATATTTGTGGTTAAAGAGTATTTTATTTCTTAACTAGCTTTCTTGCCCGCGACTTCGTCCGCGTGAAGTTCCGGACCCGTTCCCGTGGGAACCACATTGAATTTCGGGAAAAGCCTATGTCACTCCCTGATAATGTAGCTTACTACTGGTCAAAGAATTTTTGAAATCGGTCCAGTAGTTTCGGAGTCTATTCAATGCAAACAAACAAACAATCAAATCTTTCCTCTTTATAATATTAGTATAGAAAAGAGACTAGGTACATGCTCAAAACTAAATACTATTTCTTGTTGCTTGGCCTAAGAAACACTAAGGCTACCATCAGACGGACTGCATCGCAACAACTTTACGCAGTCGGTGTATTCAACTGAATGCGGTTGTACGTTCGACTTCGTGCAGTCATGATAATCAACTGCACACGGTCAGCTGCGTGAAGTTAGTCCGATGCAGTCCGTCTGATGGCAGCTTAACAAAAAACTGTGAAAACACATTTAAAATGCAAAAGTGAAATAATTATTGCAGTACTAGCTGTTACCCGCGGCTCCGCCCGCGTGGTCTGGAAAATGACAATATTTTTTCCCATGGGAATATCTTTATCCCGTGGGAAAAAGCCTATGTCACTCTCCACACTTTAAACTATCGCCAATAAAAAAATCATATCAATCCGTTCATTACTTAACAAACAAACACACTTTTACATTTAGAATATTAGTACCTATGGATTACACACACAAAGGCTTCCAGTGTCAAGGATAGTATTATTCCAGATGACCTAAGGATAGTTGCAGGAAGCCGCTAGGTGCCACTGCTAACCGGTCACATATTTAACTTATTAGGCTTTTAATTTAAATATGTATTTATTTAATAGCCCAAATATAAAATCATCACAAACAGTTGAACCAAAACTAATAATTTAACTGAGACTTAACAACGAAATCCAATTACTAAACCAAAGCTAATTCCTATAAGATTAGAAGCAAAAACTTCACCTGGCAGTATGCCACTTGTAAGTAACTTGGAAAACAATGTGTGTTCATGTGCTGAACAAACTTCCTTTGGTGCCGGTAAAGATGGCTACCGGAAGTAGGGTTGCCAGCTTAGCGAAATACATTTGGGAATGGAAAAGGAATAAATCTAGTTTTCAACGACTAAGGAAAATTTTGTGTGAAAATCAAACGCTTTTAGAAAGTGTAAAAGTTTAAAATATATTTTTATAGGTAGTAAATTTTTTAACAATAATTTGAAGGAAATAGCGAGAGTTGAAGAACGGCAGATAATATTTTTTAATAGCTTTAAACAGACAAAATATGATGATGAAATTTTATATGAAGTGGTAAGTATATGAAAGAAAAAAAATGTTATAACAACGAAAATTGTTAGGTTATATCAAAATAATAAAATTCTAAAACTAATAAATAAGTTAGTAACGTAATATTTTAAGATACTGATTTTACGCAAAGCGATTATTTTCATACTCATTCCTCAAAACAAAAGTAAACTAGGACCTTTCTCAAAAACCATTGGCCTACGCGGTCTTTGAAAGACAACCGAATGAAATGAAATGAAATTCTTTATTTGCAAGGGACACACACACATTACATTAAAAGAGATAATGAATATTTTGTTTCCGACCTACATATATGTACTAGGCATGCAAAAATAAAAGTGTTGATATTATACAATAAACAAAAAAAAAAATGTAAAAAAAATAAAAAATGTTTAAATTGATATGAATTCTACATTACATTTATAAATACTTTTGAAATGTCTAATATTTTAAAATAAAAATTCATTAATATTATAAAAACACTTATTGACTAGCCATTTAAATAAAGTGTGTTTAAAAATTCTAAAATTAAGCATTTTCATCTCAACTGGCCGTTTATTATAAATTTTTATCATCATGAAGTAACAATTAGGTACTGTCCAGTACCGTACCCTTGCACATTGGCTTCAGTAATAGCGTAGGGTCTCTGGGTCTAAAGTCTCGGGTATGTAGGTTTGACTACAACCTGAACAAAGTATAATAAAAATATTGTCGTGCAAAAGTATTACTTGTAGATCTTCTTGCAAAATTAATTATTTTATATTTCCTTCCTACTAATCCTACTACTATTATAAAGGCGAAAGTTATGTGTATGTCTATGACTTCTTCACGCTCAAATAGCTGGGCCAATATTTATGATATTTGGTATGTAAGTAGCTGATACACCTTGGATTAACACATAGGGTACTTTTATCCCGATAAGTAGGCGATTCCCGTAGAATTTAATCAAAAATCTGTTGTGTAAATATAGATGGCGTTGCTGTGCATAAATAAATACTACTAAATACACGCAAACGAAGTTGCGCGGGTTCTCTAGTTTAATATCTTAGACACGTGAGTTTTCCCATGATGTTTCGTAAAAAAAAAGAAATAGATTATGGTAACCCTAATCGTAACTATAATAGAAGTGCTACCAAAACAAACATGTCCGCTACTATCGTCTTCGTATCACTATCCGTTGGTTCGAATATTGCAACTGAAACACTTTGGCAGATGAATTGGTCTTGTTTTGTTCATTTCTAAATGAAAACAGCTTATCTGACTAATGGCTGCTACACACCTTAAGAGAAATCGTTACGATTGGACGGTACAGTTCAAACTGCAACGGTAAATCGACATGTGTGCATGAAAAATTGTACAGTCTATCCGATTTTATATAGTACGCAAACGTGTCACTGTAACGTCCAATCGTAACGAATTTTCGTAACGTGTGTAGCAGGCATAATGGTATGTCTTGTGCAGTGCTAAGTGCTGTGTGTCGCACTCTTAAAACGAACACGCAAGTTAGGCAATGTCGTCCCCAGGCAGTGTTTGGATGGGTTTCGTTATATCGGTATTCTTTGTGCTTTGGAGATCACGTTAAGCCGTGGGACCTCTGCCAATCCGCATTGGAGCAGCGTTGCAGAGTACGCTTCAATCCCCTTCGATTGAAGGTAGACTCGTATCCCTGCGGAGTGGGATGATAATGGGTTGATATGAGTTATACATAGAAAACACACAGACTTATAAATACCGCCACATAAATGTTTGCCCCGTGCATCGATCCCGCGCCGAAAGATAGACTCATTACCAACGAGACCCCGCTGTTACGACAGCGGTGTGTCACGACAATTATCAAATCTGAGACTATATTGTCGCCAAAGAAAAAAATGATTGAGAACATAGTAGGGTCCCTAAGTGATTTCGTGTTAATAGGTTGTTATAACATCTCATTTTCATAACGCTATTATGATACTTTAAGTGAAGGAATCTCAAAGGAGTTGTGTGGAAGTATTAAACTTTCGATAAGGCAGACATTACATTATGTAAGATACTTGAATAACTTGCGGTTGTAAATCTTAGTGTGTTAAGTAGGTTTATTACTTGGAATTATGTTGTGTTGTGCAAGATTTAGATAATGCAAAATTTTGTGGCAGTGATTCCTTATTTAACACTAGCTTTTCCCCGCGGCATCTCTCGCGGTCAATTTTATGACATAGATCTCGTTTGACAACAAAACAACACATAGCGCGACTTGTGGCGCCATCTGTTGGCCGATAGCCATCCTATACAGCGCCCCATATAGTAGAAAAAATATTTTCCCATTGGAATGACATACTTTCACGGGATAAAAAGTAGCCTATGTTGGGCTCTGTACCCCTGACAATATAATAATATGTACAAATTTTCATTATGATCGGTTGATTAGACAAGACGTGAAGGAATAACAAACAAACTCACTTTCTCATTTATAATACTAGTATGAAGTATGATTATTATAATGGAAAATTATTAAAAATAAATATATTATCAATGATTGTGATGTGTTGGTAGATTTAAAGATGATCTACCTAACGTAGAGGGGTGTGTAAAGAAAAATGTATGCCGTCTGTTTTCTTTTCAACACCATAAAAGTAAAACATGTTTAAAATAAAACCAAAAGCAGTGGATAATGCTTTTACATTGCCCTAACAATCAGATTGCATGTTAATGTCATCATTTGCGCAAATTGAAATAGCAGGGTTCCGAGTTCGATAACCAGACTGGTTGTTTTCTGTCTGGGGTTTCATTATTTGCTTTCTTTTCATAACCTTTGCAAGTCTTTGAAACAATCTTCATTATTTTTACTATTATGTAAACGTATGAAAGGTAAATAAATTGTTAGATTGTGTTCAAAGAACAAATTAAAACAGGTTCTAATGTAAAAAAAATACTTTTTTTTAGTTTAATAGGGCAAAAACTGAGTCACACCGGGCACGCGGTGCACTTTTTTGTATAAACCCATGGCGGGCCCCGCATGACGCAGGTTCGACCTTTAGTAAATGTATGTATTGCTAAATCGGCGCCGTCATCTCGTTCTCGGTGACCACCCGGTGACGGTGGCGCTGGATAAACGGTCTTAGGCAATAATCCCAAAAAAGTGTGGTATAATGTCAAAACAAGTGTATTTTTATTCTTTTCATTTATGGTTACATACACATTTACATATGGTTACATGTACATTTAACACATGAACAAAGTGTTTCAATTAATAGACACTAAGATAAGTCGATGGACAATATTCTTAGACAATACGTTTTATAAGTTTAGGTCAAAATTAAATTACTAATTAGCCAATCGCTAGATTGTAATATTCTTAAGTAGGAATTATACATAACTAGGAATTGTTTATGGTGGTTTAAAAATATGTCAATGCCTCATGTTTCTTTTCGTTATATTTTCAAAAAGAGAGATTGTGGAATCGCTTGGCGGTTAGTCGCTTCCGCGGTTAATCGCTACTGCCTAAAAGCGCTTAGTCTTTTAATTTTAATACATTGTAAGCTTTAATAAACAAACATAAAACCCAGAAAACAAATTAATCAATACTTTTAAAAATACTTTATCCACAATTTTGGATTAATGAAAGACCCTAAAATTCGTACCAACTCTAATCCGTTTAACACCTCAACTTGCCCGAATTTATCGCCAACTCGAGACCTCTGCCGGGGGAACAAATTTACGCCTGATTACACCTATTTACTTGATGTGATAAGCAGATCTACCGAATTTTAATGTGTGTTGTAGGTACCAACTTGATATGTTTTTAACTAGTTTTTTGTCCCTATTAGGCATTTATTTATTAATACTTTATTAAAACAGGGAGGCCTATGTCCAGTGAAATTAGAATTAATGACAATTTTACTCTCGTTGGTAGCTAAATAGATACATACAAATAATATGTAAATGAATTCATTTTTTTTCTATTCTACTTGTCCAAAGCATCAATAAAAGCCAATTCATTTCATAAAATGAGCCGATGTATGAACGGAATTATGACTTTAATATCATACCATCATGGTATTATTATTCACTTGAAAATTCTACCCCAATTTAATTTTGGGGACAATGCCTTATAAAACCACTATGTTCTGCGTTCAATGTCTAAATAACTACCATTTTATTAATTAAATTCTCCTATTACAATCATATCGTAGGTAATGTGCGCTGTAATGCGGTTAGGAACAGCTAATGGGCGGTTAGCTGCCCACAACGACCAATTCAATTTGATTTGGTAGTTTTGTCGTCTATTAGGTGACGTGTTAGCTGCTGTTTATCTAAACCACGCTTTATTTTTAAACGCATTTTTTTGTTTTTGAATCAAACAATGTTTATTCGGGGGCAATATTTTACACACAATTTTTTTTTAAGGTTAACAAAAAAATACAGTACCGCACTGCAAAAGGGTTTATCAGAGTGCAGCTTTAATTTACAGCTTTTTCAAGTTATTTTTAAATTTATAGTAATTTTTTTACAAATAAAATAATAATTTGACGACCTCCGTGGCGTAATGAGCCACGCCAGACCGCCACCCAAGAGGTCCCGGGTTCGAATCCCGGCCGGGTCATGATGAAAAACGAACTTTTTCTGAATGGGTTCGGGTCTTGGATGTTTATCTACTTATCTATTCTCTATTTGTTGTAAAATATAGTATCGTTCAGTTAGTATCCCATAACACAAGTTTCGAACTTACTTTGGAGCTAGCTCAATCTGTGTGATTTGTCCGTATATATTTATTTATATTTATTTTATTTTATTTCGGTATGTTTATATTTATTAATTAAAAAGGATAAACTAATAAACTACTACATAATAAAATTTAACTTTAACTAAAAACTTAATTAACATTAAAAATTATGTCAAAACTTAATATTCATTAAATTTTGTCGTCGATTTTCCACATGGAGTTATTGCGCTTTCGAAAACAGGAGACCCCAAATTTTTTATTTTTTTTTACAAACAGTAGGTTATTATATTTTTGTGTAGGGGCTCTTTGGTTAGATATTGGTAACTTGTAAGCAACTGTTAGGGGTTCCCTATTCGTTGTGGATTAAGGGCACACAAAAGACTATAGACGTCCGTCATGGCCTGTAGATTTTGACTCACAGTGCCCTGAAAGCGTGTATTGACCTCTTGCTGTCTAGATACAGTCTCTCTAGTTAGTCTCAGGTTATTTGAATTCCGGCAGCAAGTTCAAAGAGGTTATATCTCAGAAGCTCAGAATACAGGTAAAAGGTCTTATCTGAATTCTGTGTACTTCAAACTCGACCTATCGTTCTATAAGATATTCAAAATCGGTTTCAAAAACTTTATGCTTATATACAACGTTAAGTACTTTTGTATCGTTTCTGAGAATAAATAAATAAATAAATATTCATACAGATTGAGCTAGCCCCAAAGTAAGTTCGAAACTTGTGTTATGGGATACTAACTCAAAGATATTAAATTTTATAACAAATACATACATAGATAAACATCCAAGACCCGAGGCTAATCAGAAAAAGTTCGTTTTTCATCATGACCCGGGACCTTCTGGGTGGCGGTTTGGCGTGGTAACCATTACGCCACGGAGGTCGTCAAAATCTTTAGCAATTCTTATGGATGCAATAGAAAAAGAAGAAGTTGTAAGTATTGTCACAGATTACTTAATAGTTACTTCGTAAGTATTGTCTCATTTATCCTAACTAATATTATAAATGAGAAAGTGAGTTAATCGTTTGTTTGTTATTCCTTCACGGCATGACTAATCAGCCGATCATTATGAAAATTTGTACATATATTGTCAGGGGTACAGAGCTTTTTATCCCGTAAAAGTATGTATTCCAATGGGAACTTATGTCATTACCATTTTAAAAGAGCAAGTGCTAAGTTTCTTACCGGTTCTTCTTAGCACAAATCTGCCGTCTGAACTGGTGGTAGGGAAAAAAAAGTGACGATTCGAAAGTGCTTGTAATATGCCTATTTGAAAAAAATTTTTTGATTTCATTTGGAAAATGTTTTTTCTACTATAGAGGGTGCTGTATGGGCCAACAGATGGCGCCACAAGTCGCGCCATGGGTTGTTTTGTTGTCAAACGAGATCTTGGTCATAAAAATAACCGCGAGCGAAGCCGCGCGCAAAGGCTAGTAGATAAATAAAGTGTTTTATTTCATTGCTGGAAACTTAAGAGAGGTTGGGCACAGCGGATAATCTGCTCAAATCGGAGCAGCCCGTCTCTGGGGAAGGACCTCCACCTTACAGAAGATCGTAGCCAAATAACATTGGTCTCGGCCATGTTGTGTTCCTACGGTGAGTAAGGTCTCCACAGCTCCACTTGGGGGGGTTGGGAGGGTTAGCAACGCGTGAGTGATAAACCCAGTATTGCAAGCGTCTATAGGCTACGGTGATGCTTACCATGGGCGGGCCGTATGCTTTTACTCCAACTTTGTGGTATAAAAAAATAAATAACAAAAGGCTAGTTCTGCCTTCGACTAGTTTCAGTCAGGCACCGTCTACTGACCATAGCCATCTAAAGACACGTCAAGATCTTTTTTTTTGTATCACTAAGGTGGCAAACAAGCATACAGCCCGCCTGATGGTTAGCGTCACCTCACGCTTGCAATATTATACCGGCCATCACTCGCGTGTTGTTGCCGACCCTGTAAAAAGTGGAGCTCAGGAAACTACGGTGAGTCTTTACTTACCGTAGTCTCCAGAGCTCCACAACAAGAACGCATGGCCGAGACCAATGCTATTTGGCTACGATCTTCTGTAAGGTCCGTCCTTCCCCAGACGGATTGCTACGATTTGAGCGGATTATCCGCTGTACCCACCCCACCTTAGCTCATCCCAATCGTATTATCGGTCTTTCAATACAGTACCCTTCAACACAGTAAGGTTACCGAGTAAACCATAGGGTTGGCAACTTAGCAATTTCGGCGTCATAAAAAAAAAATGAAAACAAGATATTGTTGGAAGTATAATATAACGCTGGCCATCTATATTCAATGGATTTTGCATTATAGTTCTCTAGTTTATCTAATAGATATAAATAATTTTATTCAAAACACGAGTTCATTCTTTGTTACAATGACAAAATGTAGTCTGACTTCACTAAGTTTCTAACTAAGTTTGAAACTTGGTGATAGATAGGTGTTGGCTAGAAAGTATTGTTGATATTTATAAACTAAAATAAAGTTATATTTTGCTATTGTTTTTAGAGTTCCGTTCCCGAAGGATACCCCAACAACTTCCGTCTGTCTGTCGGTGGCAAGTGCGCTGTAGGTGAATCATAAAACGTTCGTTTTTCATCATGACCCGACCGTGATTCGAACCCGGAACCTCTTGGGTGGCGGTCTGGAATGGTAGCCATTACGCCACGAAGGTTGCTTAATAATATTGACAATACATCATACTAATAATATAAATGAGAAAGTGAGTTTGTTTGTTATTCCTTCACGGCTTGACTAATCAGCCGATCATTATGAAACTTTGTATTTATATTGTCAGGGGCACATAGGCTACTTTTTATCTCGTGAAAGTATGTCATTCCAATGGGAAAATATTTTTTCTGCTATAGAGGGCGCTGTATGGGATGCTATCGGCCAACAGATGGCTTCACAAGTCGCGTTATGGGTTGTTTGTTGTTGTTGTTTTGTTGTCAAACGAGATCTATGTCATAAAATTAACGCGAGCGAAAAGCTTGTATAAAATATTTTGTTCTGAACGACTGACTGACTGTTCGAAGCACAGCTTAAACCGCTGATCATAGAGACCTAAAACTTGGAGGGTATGTATGACGTAGACAACCGATTGGAAAAGGTTTTCAAAATCCCCCAGAAGCAAACGAAGTTTCGTTAGTATATAAAAATATAAAGATTTAAAATATGTAGTGTATTTATGTGTGTATAAGTAGAGGAAGAGAGGTGAAGGCTTTGTTTGAGATAAACAATGTAACTTTAACAAAAACATTTCAAATTGTTATGTTAGGTTCCAAAATTGGCTTTCATTATACATTTGTTTTTGTAATTAGTTCAGTAAAATTTCAGTTACGTATGTGGTTTTAGTACGAAAAGTTAGGAAGTGGTTACGTAATTTAAAATCAATATTGAACATTGTGATGCGAGCCCATCTATCGGAAGACATTTTTTCCACGTGCCCAGCCCAGTTCCACTTCAGTTTGGCACCCTTGTGTACAATGTCTGTGACTTTTGTTCTGGACACCCTGGTATAACAAACCAAGGTATACTCTTCCCGTGACAGCTAGGTCTCGTGATTGGCCCAAGATCACGTCATCGGCTGTGGTACGGTTTTAATAAGGTTGAATATTGGTAGAATATGTCGCACGTGACGTAGTCTTGGGCATTTTGGGCCATAGATACGGGAAGGGTATACCAGGCACATATATTATTGTGCCATGGACGCCCCAATCCGTTAAACGTCGTAAGGTGATGCATCGCCTTTTTGGTCTTCCGCGATGGTGGGTTGAGCTTGACGCTTACTATGATCATTGGCTGGAAAAGACCCAATTAAGAAAGTTATTTCCTGTTTTATTATTAAACATCTTTGAGGTACTATTTCGACAAATAAAATAAAATAGGTACAGAACAATGAAACGAGTGGACTTCTAAGTCCAGCCCTGTCAAGGGGACTATTATGACTCCTTCGACATTTTTTTATTCCCTCCGCGTACAAAGTATATTATTATAAATATCAGGTGCAACCCCAAAATCGCCGTTTTATAGCATAATGTAATGTTCGTCGTCAATTTTACTTTATGGAAGTTCGCGCTTCGCTGCCTTTGGTGGGTAGCGGAGCGCAGAGCGTTCGATGTTGTAGGGTCGCAATATTAGCGATTTGTATGCAATTATCATGAGATTAATTAGGTACAAAGACAAAATTTCATCATTTTTTTTTTATGTCATACAGTAGACAAACAAGCAAGCGGGCCACATGATAGAAAGCGGTCACCGCCGTATGGACATCAGTAACACCAAGTGCGCTACCAATGCGTTGTCCGCACCAAGGAAGTTGGAGGAAAGGAAGGAGGAAGGGAAGGGAAAGAAGGAGGGGATAGGAAAGGAGTTGGGCTTCCGGATCTCTCGCTCACCGAACGAAACGCATTGCTGCTTCACGTCGATATTCTGTGAGAGGGTGGTACTTCCCCGGTCGAGCTAGCACATTTCGTAATAATTGCTCTACCACTCCTATACATATAATAAAACAGACTCCGGTATGTCTGTACATTGAACACATTTGGCACAGAAGTAAATGAAAAGTAATGAAAGCAAAAAAATAATAATAATTCGATTGTCTGTGTTTCTGTCTGTTTGTACGCGCACATCTTCATAGCTATTATCATGAAAAAGAGTAATCTTTATTTACGTGAATAGAGTGGCCTGACTTAATGAAAATTAGGTTCCTCGAAACTTTCCTAGATGTCACTGACTCGGATTTATCCGTTGATACTTTTTCAACCACAAACCCAATTCCACGCGGACGAAGCCAGCGCAGCTAGTAATTACAGTGTTTTTATTGCCTTGAAGATTTGATCGTTTATTTTAATTGAATAGGCTCCGAAACGGGAACCTATATCTGAGACTAGAACGATTTTAAAATTTATTTTACCGTTGGAACATTACACTTTCCCCGGGTAACATAGGCTAAGTATATTTCCAAAAAAATTGGGATCCTTACTAAATTTCGTTCAAAGCCGGGGTATCGATACTAGTCGATAGTAATACATGGATAGTTTCTTTCGAAATTTCTTTTTGTCAGTGGTCATTTCGAAATGCTATTAGCTTTGTAAAGGCAGGCGTCCACATATCCGCATCGTAGTATTCTTTGTACTTATGGAAAGCCATCCACTGATCCGCATCATTCGGGTCGCACGAATCTATAATAATATACGAATGCGATGACATTTGCCTTAAAAGAGGTGTCCACGAGACCCTACAGAATAAAGTAATTCTGACTGTGACTTATCAAAATATTAATGTCCAAACAATCATGACCCCCGCTTTATATGAGACCACATAGTACAGACAGCTCAAGTTGAAATTCAGCAAATACTAATTAATGACATTAGTTCTATAAGAACAAAATATTGTAGCTGTAATAAACTTACATGTTCTATGAAAATATTGCCGGAAGCACTTTTAGGTATATCGTCTAGAACCAGTTAATCATGACCTCCGTTTTACAAGGAGCCTCATAGTTTAAAGAGCTAAACGCTGGCTTTATATTAGAGTGCGACACACAGCGACGCCATTAAGCTACCAAGTAAGTATATTGACGGAATATACCAATTTACAAATAAAAGAATATTAGAATGAAAATTAGAGACTAAAGTTATAATAAGTTTAATATTTTTCGACTAGATGGCGCTGTGCATTTTCTGAATCGCGCTATGGTTTGTCGGCTAGCGTGAATTATAGCTTGGAAACATCATTCAGTTGTCTGTTTCGTAAACTTAAGTCTTTTGTTATGAAAGTAAATTTTTGGTGAGCGATTCTTCGAGGAACAAACTCGATGTTGACGCTCCTAATTGATACAGGTTACCCTTTTTTATAATCTTCACACATAGATTTATGTATTTTTTACCGATTATGAAAATGTCAAATGCATACTTTTTATTTGATAAATAAGCTATTCTAACCCTAGATTAACAGATTTTTTAAAATCATAAATAAAATAAAATCACATTTTTAATAAAAAAAAAAACAATATGCACAACAGTCAAAAATATAAAAAAAACAATAAAAGAAATAAAAATAACTCTATAGGTCAAAAAGGCCAAAACCGCCCAGAACGTCCCCATCACGCCGGTAGCGTTCCCTAATTGATTTTTTTTCTTAATTGCTAGAATCATATTTAAAAAAATATATCTAAAATTGCAGATATTTCATGTATGATTTTCTGTCATACGAAAATTTGATTATTACCATTTTAGAAAAGCAACTGCTGGTTCTTGCCATTTCTTCTTAATGTAAAATTGGTAGGAAAAAATTGTGACGATTCGGAAGAGCTTTAGGCTTATTTGAACAAAAATATTTGACTTTGAATATTTTCATAAAGCTCTCTTCTCATTATCAAATGAATTCTGGTATAATGTCTTCTGTTCTTGTCGTCGTAAAACGCAACTGTGTTTATGCTTAAACATTGTTTTTAAGAAGATTACACAAAGGTCATTCGATCGAAGTTTTGGGGAGCTCCCGTTGAAATTTCAGGCAAGTTAAGACCCCTGATAAAGTTTCTAACCTCAACAGCGTTAATAGTGTTGATTTATTGTGGATCGAACACCGGTACCACCTATTAGCAAGTTTCCAAGTGACTTAAATGTTAAGACTGCATAAATTTGACATAACATTATAATACTGACCTAGTGTGGTGTGTTTTGGTTGGTTTATGAGTGTATACTAACACTGATGTTCACTTTTTAGGGTTCCGTAGTAAACAAAGAACCCTTAGGCCGTTTGTCCACCGCCACCGTCACCGTCACGCACCGTCACGTCACAGAGATCGACATGACGGCGCCGAAGTAGCGATACATAACTTTACTACTACCGTGTATATGTTCACCGCACGCCGCCGGTCACGCTGCTCGGGTGACGGAACGATGGTGACGGTGGTGGTGACAGTGATGGTGACGATGACGGTGGCGGCGGACAAACGGCCTTATGGTTTCGCTATGTCCGTCCGTCCGTCCGTGTTCTAGCGAAACTGTTTAAAACAGTAATTTCTAAATAGAATTACGTGTTCAGTTCGCAAACACTAAACTAACAAAGTTTTCAAAGAAGGTAAAAAAAATCGGCTATCGGGTAAAATTTTTATTATTATGGGTTTATTTTTATTATTATGTATACATTGGGTTAAATACAGCCCGGCGGCGGCGGTGCGTTGCTAGTGATCCTTCTTCGGCATCATAGCGCGAGGATTCGACTCCCGAACATTTGACAGGCCCAGTGGTCGAGTAGCTAGCAATGGCCACTTTGTGCCAAGGGCCGCGGGTTCGAATCCTGCGCAAGGCAAACAGTTGTGTGCATGAACATGTCTGTCATGCCTTGTTTTTTTCTATGAATGTACCTACTTATTTACAAAAAAAAAGTAGTTATGTACCTATATTTATCAGCAATCTAGTATCCATAGTGCAAGCTTGTGCTTAGGTTGGAACTAGATGGCGTTGTGTGATTTGTCAAAAAATATATTTTTTGACAAATCACACAACGCAATCAAATAAATAGTATGCATTTGACATTTTCTTAATCGGTAAATACATAAATGTATGTGTATTAGAGAGGAGATTATAAAAAAGGGTAACCTGTATCAATTAGGAGCGTCAACATCGAGTTTGATCCTCAAAGAATCGCTCACCAAAAATTGACTTTCATAACAAAAGACTTTTACGAAAAATACGAAACTTTGCGAAACGACAACTGAATGAGGTTTCCAAGCTATAATTCACGCTAGCCGACAAACCATAGCGCGATTCAGAAAATGCACAGCGCCATCTAGTTGAAAAATATTAAATTTATTATAACTTTAGTCTCTAATTTTCTTTTATTTGTAAATTGGTATATTCCGTCAATATACTTACTTGGTGAGGAGCTCGATGGCGTCACTGTGTGTCGCACTATATAAAGCCAGCGTTTAGCTCTCTAAACTATGAGCCTCCTTGTAAAACGGAGGTCATGATTAACTGATTCTAGACGATATACCTAAAAGTGCTTCAGGAAATATTTTCATAGAACATGTAAGTTTATTACAGCTACAATATTTTGTTCTTATAGAACTAATGTCATTAATTAGTCAAAAAATATTTATTTTTATTTAGTTATGTTTTAAGAGAGAGCGGATAATCCGCTCAAATCGGAGCAGCCCGTCTGGGGAAGGACCTCCACCTTACAGAAGATCGTAGCCAAATAGCATTGGTCTCGGCCATGTTGTGTTCCTACGGTGAGTAAGGTCTCCAGAGCTCCACTTGGGGGGGTTGGGAGGGTTGGCAACGCGTGAGTGATACCCCCCGGTGTTGCAAGCGTCTATAGGCTACGGTGACGGCTTACCATCAGGTCGATCGTATGCTTGTTTGTATAAAAAAAAATGTTATGGCATGTGAGTTTCTTCTCGAGTCTGGGTAATATACCAGGGGCCCGATTCTACTAACACAAATGCACCAATGGACTCTCAATGGTGTCTCAATCGTATCTCAAAAGAATGCCGATAGTGTGTCAGTTAGGACAGGAATAGTTTTTGACATTTGTCATGGACTTATACAATAACATAATGTTTAACTTATTGTTCAAGCCCATAACAAATGTCAAAACTATTCCACTGATACACTATCGGCATTCTTTTGAGACACGATTGAGACATAATTGAGAGTCCATTGGTGCATTTGTTTAGTAGAATCGGGCCCCTGTTGTCTGGCACCACAGATATCAGAATACAAGAGATATGGTTTGTGGGCGGGGCACATGACGCCATTTTCTGCACAAATGTGCAGGAACTTGATTGTTCTAAGTCATTCACAAAACAACGCTTCCGCGAACACACGTCCGTGAATGTCAACAAAAATGCCGGCTTGTGCTTTAATTACGTGCAAAAATCGCAGTGATACGGTAAATTCAAGTAATAGTGGTGTTACTTATCATAGGTAAGTCATTTATTTAATATTTTTCTATATAAATGACAAATTAACGAAATATTTTTGAGGCATAGAAATCATTAAGCAATATACGGCATAGTCGATACTTCCGTTAAAAATATTGTCCATTGCTTGTTTTGGATACGCGTTTTTCAATGTTTTGCGGTATGCATGTACAATGGAATGCAAACGTAACGATAATTACAATGTTGTGAAAATATCATGGTACCGCCGCTTGTAGCTTCCGCGATCTGTCAAAGTAATAATGGCCGTCGCAAAAGCCATGTAGTGCTGCCAAAAGTAGAATATTTTAGTATCGATAATTTTGTATTTCTAATTTTTGAAAGTATAATAATTTGAAACTTTTACTACAGTGCATTCCTTGTACAGGGTGTCCTAGTCCCATAAGTATTGGATCAAACTCAAGGGGAAAGTAGCTCACCTAAAAACTCATTTGATTAGTTTAAAAAAAATCGCTTGTTATTATGTACAAATTTTTTTAAAGTTCTTTCTTTTAATTGGTTGTATAAAAATTACTATTTTCCAAAAATAAAATAAATAAAAACTAAAAACTTTGGTAATTTTTTTTTCTTTTTTAATTATTTAAAATTAAATAGGTATTATAGTTCATAGTTGTAGTCCGTAATAAATTGCTATTGTAAAATATCGAGAGGTAAAGTTATCGATAATGTTGTCGCCCTTTTTCATTAGGTGCTCGTCACTATAATACACTTCTTACATCTGTGTTCGTAATCGAACTGCAAATCACGGGCTTACGATTTGTGTGAGTGTGACTGTCGGAGATTATTCTATGATTGTGTTAAAATGTAACTGTGTGTGTAAGTGGCGACATCGGTTCCGGTACAAAAACTGTCTTATTACATTTCTCTTCTTTCTGTGTTCTGAGTCTGGCACCCATAATACAAGCAATGTAAGGTTAGTTTACTTTAGGACATAATGGCGCTATGTGCATTATGTAGAATTTATTTAAAACAATGTTTATCTAAAAAATTTTGCAAGCGGGCCACCTGATGGAAAGCGGTCACCGCCGCCTATGGACATCAGTAACACCAGGGGCGCTATCAATGCGTTGTCCACCAAGGAGGTTGGAGGAAGGGAAGGGAAAGAAGGAGGGGGAAAGAGGGGATAGGGAAGGAGTTGGGCTTCCGGATCTCTCACTCACCGGACGAAACGCATTGCTGCTTCACGTCGATATTCTGTGAGAGGGTGGTACTTCCCCGGTCGAGCCAGCCCATTTCGTAATAATTGCTCTGCCACTCCAAATAATAATAAGAAGAATGTTATGTTTAATTTATTTTTCTTATGTAATACCGCAAGCAAACAAGCAAATAGGCTAAATGGAAAGTTGTTACCGCTGCCCGCCTAAAAACATCAGTAATAACAAATACGCTACCAAACAATGCATTGCATTCTGTAGGACAAAATATCTTTTACATTTTTACATGCAAAATATTCTAAGTTAGTATTCAAAGCCTATCTTAATAAGTAATAAATTAGTTCACTGACCTTTGCACCGAGATAAACAAGAGTCCAATCTTCATTTTATACTCTTTTATAAGTGGGATAAAACCCAAATTAATTTCGTTTACTTTTTGCTTGAATTCGCATAATCTGGGATACGCACGTAATTAAGGATCTAAACTCAATTTTTCGATGATAATTTTGTTATTTAGTAAGCTAAAGTTATTTACATTTGCCGTTTACAACAGTGGGCATTATCTCTGAACAAAAACAGTTTAAATATCGTTTCCAACTCACTCACTATCTGCTATATTTCGTACCCGCAACGTCGTCCGCGTGAAATGTTCAAATAAGGATAACTCCTTTTGCTGATATGCGATTTAAATGAAACAAAGCCTATATTCTGCTCCATGCCGAGTTCTATCTTCCTGTGAAAACAGCATTAAAATCCGTTCAGTAACTTAGAAGATGTGCGGGTTCAAATAGACAGACAGACAAAAAAATAAAAATAAAATATTTCGCTTTTATTATCTCTCTCTAACTGTTCCCTCTCCATTTTTGCCAAATATGTTCAAAGTACAGACATATCGGGGTCTACTGTTTTATTATATGTATAGATTTCGTGTGTCGATGGCGCTTGAAATTGTAACTTTATTTTGTAATTTTTTATTACAAGAATATTACCCACAGATCAATATGCTCATCAACTCAACGCCGAGATCACTTAAACTTAAATAAAAATATTAGTTGTGTGTCGTGGTAATTAGAGTTAATTTTCATTAGTATGTACTCCATGAGCAGCGATGATCACTTATAGGTCACCGGGCGCATTCGCGTGTAATGTAACGCTCAGATTCGAGCATTACAGCAGTGAGGGAGGCGAACGCTCGTCAGTCAGGGAGGTCGTATTGTAATGTAATGCTCAAAGTCGAATCTAAAATGTTACATTACACGCGAATGCTCGCGGTGAAGGAGCACCTTAACATCAGGTCACTCGCTGCTTGTTTACCAACCTTATACTTTAAAAAATGCATAAAATATTTGTCATTCGTTTATGATATTCAAAAACTCCTTCCTTATAAAGTGATTTTTCTCAACTAGTTTGGTGGTGGGTTCGCTGAATGAGAGATCATTGGTATTATGTACCTACTTAACATTGTATGCTTAGTATGTAAGAAACAGTATTTTTGTTTGATAAAGGGCCATTACTAGGCACTCACTCTACTGTGGCTGTTAAAACCTTAACCAAAACCTCTAATAAATTTCATACGTGCAAAGCACCTATAATAGTTAAGCCATAAACATTTCATAGCCTAAACATCCTATAACCTGAGCATAAAATCGTGACACGCTAATTAGCACAAACTATTAAACTAACAATATTACTAATTGTAATTTTCCTGCGATTTTTTTCTGAATTTCGTGTCAGTCGGAAATAAAACTTGAAAAATATATAAATAACAAGCGGCCTTTTAATAAAGATTTTTTTAAATATATAATATACCTAGCTTATGTCACCGAGGGACAGCGTAGCTTCCCAATGGTTAAATATTTTTTCATATCGGTTTAGTACTTTCAAACCTTAAGGCCCATTTAAACGATGCCAATTTATTACCTGTGGACAATATTGTTACCTATAGCAATAAAATTGACATGCATTGTCTGAACGACAGGGCGTTGTCTAAATGGGCTTTTATTCAATGAAAATGAACAATCAAAATCCTTCCTCTTTATAATATTAGTCTAGTTAGTACATAGAAAACACCCAGCCTTGAGAACACACAAATTTATGCACCGAGAATCGGACCCGCGCCCTCTGGAGTCGTAGCTAGGTAGGAGTAGGACCTAACGCCTATTAGTATTTAACGCATAACCAACGTCACGCTCAGCGCGAGTTATACTCCCGGTGTTGCAAGCGTCCATAGACTACGGGACTGCTTACCATCAGGCGGGCCGTAGGCTTGTTTGCCACCGCAGTAGTATAAAAAATAACCGAACAGTCAAGCAAGCGCATTATGCATTAATTCACAGGAATAATTCACAAATACGGACCTCAATTCAAATGAGTAATATGAGACACGAATGGGCTTAGTTCCAAATGATGTATTAAATAAATCTCCGTACGCACGCTCAGTATTAACTAATTAATTGTGACGTGTGACCCTTTAGCCTCCCATACGGTTAATATATTTAGTATTGACGGGAATCTCACATTATAAATTAAGCTTACTGGGTTTCTGCTTAAAATTTTCCGTTAAAATGACACTAACAGAACAGGTTTTAGTGTGGTTTAGGGTTTTTTACTTCGACTGCGAGGTTAAAAAATTACACGGGTCAGTTTATTTTTAATTTTTGATACATAATGCGGGTCACTAGTAATGAGAATTAATGAGAAAAGAGAAATAAAAAAAATAATTATAGTCACTATCGCTATACATTGTTAGTTGAGGTATTGCACACTTTCTGAAGAGACTAGTTTCTGAACGGTTTAGGTTTATTTACATGTTCCTGGCGGCGGCCTATACAGGCTAGCCGCCGAATCCCGCGACGGCGGAAACCCATTCCCGGATGGGGTCCTGCGCTGGAGGGAAAATGCCCAGCGGTCCCTCATCCGAGAATGGGCAATGAGATTGGAGGAGGGGTCGGCGAGGGCCGGCGGGCCGAGGCGGCGCACCGTTAGCGCCATCTGTCCGGTCCTAAAAAATTGGATAGGGAGGCGCCACGGTGCGCTTGATTACCACACTGTGCAGGTGCTGTCTGGCCATGGGTGTTTTGGCTGGTACCTGCATAACGTGGCTAGAAGAGTGCGGCTGCGCGAAAGACACGGCGCAGCACACGCTCGAGGATTGCCCGGCGTGGGCTGTGCCTCGCGCTGTGCTCGTGGCGATTTTTGGTGACGACCTCTCGCTCCCGGCTGTTGTCAAACAGATGGTCGAGAGCGAGAGGTCGTGGGATGCGATGGCCTCATTACTTCGCCGCAGAAGGAGGCCGCGGAGCGGATGAGGGAAGTGGATCCATCCGCCCCCCCGCTCCGCCGGAAAAGACCGGGCGGCAGGCGTTTGGCCTATGCCCGGCGACTGCCACCCTAACGGGGGCTTCCGGGCGGCAGTTTGGGGAAACTGCCGTCCATTGGAACGGAACTCCCCGAGTGTTGCGGCGTGCCTAGTCTTGTGCGCGCCGCCAACCATGCCGTAGCCCAACAAGTGGGTCTTCGGACAACCGCCGGCGGGGTCACGGAAGTATCTTAGTTCCTGTGGCCCAGCCCATTTAGGTGGATGTGGTGGCAGTCAGTCAGGTTTTTAGTGGGTATACCCAAGTGGTATTAAAGGGAGAGCCCGACAGACTCCCGTCGCTTCCCCAGCGGCAAGACATGAAGTAATGCATTTTCCTGACTATAAACATAAAAATAATAATAATAATATAAATTTCCAAAAAAATATGACTAAATATACACATTACAACATTCACGTTGGAATACATTGGCACTATTATCAGACAAAGACGGACAATACGAATCACGGAATAACGCTATTTGTAAATAATCAACACATTTATATTCCGGTTGGGGCTGCCATGGGACTGTCCGTGAGCTATAAAATCGAAGTTCGTTTTTCATGTCTCCGATAAAATGACAGAAAAGATCAGACATGTGACAGTCGCATTCTTAGTTGCTAAGGAGCGAAGTCCTTTCAATATTTCATACTCCATCCAATTTCTTTCTGATTAAATTTCGTTGTGAGTTCCAAGTCAGCTGCTTCATTGCTTATTGTCTATCTCAGGTAGCCGTTATTGATCTTAGGTCTACGGGAGACACAGTGGTAGGATTTGTGGTGGATTTGTCCCGAGTCATATTAAATTGTTATTTTGTAACAAAGGTCACACCGAGTTGTGCGTTGCGGGCTACACGGTTTAAAATCAACTCCATATTGTATGTATAGACGCAGGGCATCTGTGGCAAGGTACCTAAAACACTTGCAGCGTTACCTCGCTGAATGGCAATAGAATTCCGTTGAGTAAAGCAACTGCCAGCCCTAACGTCACATGTGGCTTAATGCAGGCGTTTGGCGATGTCCTTAAAAAAGGACAATGCACATTTTATCTAATTTTGCTTTGAGCATAATTTGAAAATTACAAAATACCGCATCAATTCCTTCATCAATCCACGCACTATCAATATTACAACAGAGGTAGCGTGGTTAGAGTCCGTTATAACATAATTATTACTAACCCGCCTTTGCCTACACCTAATAAACGCCTAGTTACTTTGACTAGACTCAATATAACACGTGACGAAAGGTTTATGTCATTTATTGGGGTTGGGAAATTTTATGGAGCTTTTGCATGAGTTCAAATGTAATTTGACTTAATATTAGGTAGCGGGGTTAAGGAAATTAATTTCATAAGGCACGATCACATAGTACTATTTTGAGATTATTAGGAAAGTACATGAAAATGAGCATTTCAGTAGAAGGACAAATGGAAGAGTTATTGAAGAAATACTATTTCATAAAAAACAAAGAAGATTGATGAGGTGACTATTTCAACCTTAAAGTCAGAGTGCTGGGAGGCGAGGATAAAAGAGCAGGGAGAGATGTAAGAGAAGGGACGGGAAAAGACTTATTATGTCTATACGAAGGGAGATGTAGGATTGACACAGAAGATTTACACTAGCACATTGCTAGAAAATCAGCACCTGCAGAATTAGATGACATTTATAAGTGGAATTTGCCATTTCTGTCTCGTAATTCGTTTGGAAATGGATTCGAAGAAATACAAATCGTTATTGTTGTGCGATAATACATAGATACACTGGCATGATGTATGAAAAGTGTTTGTTACGAAAAAGAAAGCTTAGTCTCCCCTCAAGGTTTCGAAAGTCTGACGGCAGTTGGTCTATGTCAAAATTAATTTTCCCCAAATCCACGGGTTTAAGTTGCGATCCCGATATTTATCTACAGTGTTTTAGATTTTAAGAAAAAGATTTTCTGAAATCTTTTTAAGAAAACGCATCCGAATAGCCTTTAGTTTCTTAAGACTTTATTAAGTAAAATTTCGTAAGGAAAATTTGAGGACTGTTTTAAAATATAAATTGGAGTACTCATGTTAAACAATACCTATCAGAGATGGAGGAACCCTTGTTAGCTAAGAGTTTGGATTGCCTTAATTTTGGATGCTCAAGTTATAAGACAATGGGTATCAAACGAACAGCAATTTCACCGAACCGATTTTATGAAGGTAAAAATCACGTTACTTTTAAAAATTGATGTTTCATATTAAGTATACTGATCCGAGTACGAAAATTGAGAGATTTAATTAAGGCTATATTGAGATATAAGAAATTTTCGCGTTTTTTGTTACAGTCAGAGTCAGAGAGATGGCAGCTTCTAGAGTAGCTCAAAGCGTCGCCAACAAAGAAATTCTCAAAATAGTCTAGTTGCGATAGAAGAATTTCTTTTCTTCTTACGCCACCATATGGTAATGTACATATTGAACAGCAGCGGTAAGTTGGTAAATTTGACATATATTCGAGATATTCAAAGTAGTCGAATTTATGTTAGCAACACAATTTTCAATTTTGTATAATATGTCAGGATGATCATTATGAAAGACATCCTATCCTACTAATATTATAAAGGCGATAGTTTGTGAGCATTGATGTTTGTTGCTCTTTCACGCAAAAACTACTGAACGGATTTTAATGAAATTTAGTACACGGATAGACTATAACCTGGAATAACACATAGGGTACTTTCTATCCCGAAATTCCCACGGGAACGGGAATAATAAGACCCTGTGTATAAATAAACTCATGCAAACGAAGTTGCGCGGGATTCTTAGTTGTTGATAAAAGAACTGTCATTATAGGATATTTCAGTTGTACTATATAACGTGAATATTTCACAGAATTTCCTTATCAAGTTATCGGGGCGGTTGAATCAAATCTGCTTCAAATGCAGCCAACCAATAGTAGAGCAGGGTAAAGAACGAAGAACAAAGATTTTTATGCTAATAATGTAAGCATTGTTCCAGACCGCCACCCAGGAGGTCCCGGGTTCGAATCCCGGTCGGGACATGATCGAAAATTAACTTTTTCTGAGTGGCCTCGGATCATGGATGTTTATCTATATATGTATTTGTTATAAAATATAGTATTGTTGAGTTAATATCCCTTAAAACAAGTTTCGAACTTATTTTGGGGCTAGCTCAATCTGTGTGATTTGTCCCTATCTATACTAATATTATAAAGAGGAAAGATTTGATTGTTTGTTTGCATTGAATAGGCTCCGAAACTACTGGACCGATTTCAAAAATTCTTTCACCAGTAGAAAACTACATTATCAGGGAGTGACATTGGCTATAGCTTTTCCCGAAATTCAATGTGGTTCCCACGGGAATGGGCCTAGACCTTCACGCGGACGAACGGCGCGGGTAAAAATGCTAATACATATATTTTTTTAATGAAATTTTGTGATTACCGTATAAATGCTATTCTTCTCTTTAAAAAGAGTTGCGCTCTTGTTGGTGTAGCAAGCAGCCTCAATTTTTCTCTCTCTTATGTCTTTTATTTCTAATACTATTGATAAAGAAAATTTGAAGTAAATCCCTTCACGCAATATTTAGAAAACTTGGATCATATTTACGATCCTGCTCACCTCTTTCATTGGCTGACTGTCAAGTAGCTTACTAAAGGAAAGAGTAGAACGTATGTACAGTTTAATAAAATAAAAACATCCGTTTTTCACGTCGCTATATCTTTTAATCTGTTCCAAGCACCACACTTATAACTTTCGAGAGCGTCTTCGAATACCACTTGAGATTTGGCAACGGTCAGATCATCTGTAAGTATATATTCTTCGAAACTTAAATGGAATTTTGAAGTATTTGTTTAAGAGCATATGACTTTAAATACAATAGAATAATCTGAAGTTCCAAGAACAAAAGATCTTAACTAACTTAGTTCAATATTCAATATATTAGAGGACCACCACTTCGGGTTCTCGTATAGGATTGCATTAGCAATAACGACCACAGATTGATTAACTTGATGGAGGAGAATCTCATCGACGGCACGTTTAGAATTTAAGCCTACCTCATCATCTGAGATACTAGCAATAAGGCCACCTTCTTATATATCTCTGTGGGTATCTGAACTGCTGATAAAGGAATGAAAATGAAATTCGTAGCGAGTTGTAATGTCTATACCTATAAGCGTTAGATATAATTTTCATTGTTATTAGAATAAACTCTTTTTATTTTATATTTATTTTTGATTTTGAGTGAAACGGACTCCGTATGGCTTCTCTTTGAGCATCAACAACTATCATAAATGTTTACTCTCTAAACATGGTCGTTGTGAGTTTAGTCAGCAAGGAGTCCGTCACACTATAAGGTTTTGATTTTACCTGTTTTCTACCTTAGTGATTTAAAAAAACATTCACCGTAAACAGCCTTATTATAGTTCTATATATTAGAGAAGATAATAAAAGTTTATGAACCAATAAAAGACTTCTCTATAAATTTTACTTCAGATAGTGTCTTTATACTTATTTTCTGATGATTTTATTTTTTTATGTTATTTGCTTTGTAAGTTTTTAAAACTGGATCTATAATGACAGAAATCTTAATTACTTGATAAGCAATCGCGAATGGAGTTTGTGTTGAAGACTGCTCTACCAGGACAGTAACATCTTCTCACAGCATATCGACATGAAGCAGCAATGTGTTTCGTTCAGTGAGCGAATGACCGGAAAGCCATCACATCACTTTTTATTGGCAGCTAAACATTACTAAGAGCCACTCACGGCATATTTTAAACGCGCAGAGGACGCGTCTTTCATGTTACATTAAGCTCTTTGTATGTCAGACCTCACGATGAAATGATTGCAACTCCGCAATGGATAATCATACGTGCGACATCTGCGCGTTTAAAATACGCTGGTCGTCAGCTGTGGCTCTTATACAGGATACAGGTGAACATTTTTTCACCATCCGAATTTCTATGTGAATTTCTATGTATCTAAGGGCTGAGCACACCGCATGCAGCGCACCACAGCGCGTTGCAGCATATGGCGTTGTTATCTATGCAATATCATGAGAAAGGACACACCAAACGTACGCCGCGTAGCTGCGCAGCGCTGTACAGCATCGTGCGTTTGGTACACATAGAAATTTGGATGGTGCTCAGCCCTGTAAGGTATTAAAAGAACTTATTTAAGAAAAAAAATGGGTCAAATTTTCAAAATAATATCATTTTCACGATACACTTTTAAAATTAGGTTGGTTTTAGATAACTTTGTGATGCTGTAACTTCATATTTTAGTACTAAGTGATACTAAAGGAAAAAACATGTATGTCATGATTTCCACAACATATAAATACCTACCTATATTAAAATTTGGATGGTGATGAAAAAAATCTGTATATAAGCAGGTGTTGGTACAAAATAAATAGGTCCTGTATATGTACATTGAAAGAGGTTTACATACTGTCGTGGTGACTTGTTTTAACGTTATACGTATTTCAGTTTTTCCAAGAAAAAGTGCCTGTGAAGGTCTAATTTCTGAAATAAACGATTTCATTTCATTTCATTTCATTTCATTTCCAGAAACTTGTTACTGACGAGTTTGTGGAAATACTGAAATATAAAAGACTAGTATTTATTTTATTTTTTTACATTTTTATTTTATTAGTTAAGAGCTCCATCTGACGCGTAACTGTCAGATAGTATTTTTACATTTATGACTATGGCCCAAAGATGGAGAAACGTAACTGCAACTAGTTACTTTAGATGTTTATTTGAGTTTTTGCTCTAAAGGGAGATCGCTTATATCGCGGCCATATTGAAACCAGTTTTATTTGACACCCATTGCCATGATCTCTCATAAGACTGCCTTAATTAATTAATTTTCTAGGACAAAAAAGAAATGTAGCATCGATCAACTTGTAACAACCATTTCTTCAAGACATGACTTGATTATTTAGTGATATTAAGGGTTTGTGCTAACACTGTGATGGGTTCAAATTTTAACTTAATCTTCTTGTGTGACATTATACAAATGCTAATTGATAATAACAAATCAAATCAAAAATAATTTTTTTATGACACTAAGGTACCAAACAAGCATACGGCCTGCTTGATGGTAAGCAGACACCGTAGCCTATACTTGCAAAACCGGGGATATTACTCGAGCATTGCCGGCTTGGTAAAATGTGAAGCTCTTCATACATAGGTACTAACATTGTACAAAATCATCACTAGGTTGCAGCTGAGCTAGACCTCTGACGGATATGGCGAAACTATAATAAATAAAGGAGGACATTGACCGAGTAGGTAGTTGCATGGGCACAGGAAAATAGTCTCGAGTTTAACACGTCTAAGTGCATCACGATTACTTTTACAAGAAAATGTATACCTATAGAATATCATTATAGTGTCGAAAATGTTAAAATGAAGAGAGTGACCGAGGTAAAGGATCTAGGTGCTAACTTCACAACCGATCTGTGGTTTAAAGATCACATCATAAAAGTTGCTAAAAAGGCCTATATAAACACTTGGGATTCATACTTCGAAGGGTGCATGGTTTCACACATATCAAAGCGATTACATCTCTGTATAATGCGTTGGTTAGGAGCCATCTCGAATGCAACGCAGTGGTTTGGGGACCTCATGAAGCCAAGTACTGTCTCATGCTGGAGCGTGTTCAGAACAAATTCGTTCGATATTTGTACATGAAGCACTACGAAGTTTATCCATACTATCCATTAATGTATCCTACATTATTCGTTCTTGGTATGGTAGAATACAATGAGTTACGTGTGCGGAGAGATATGGCTCTTGCGGAGTATGTTTTTAAATTGATTCGCGGCAAGATTTGCAACCCAGACTTGCTTGCTTTGGTGAGATTATGCGTTCCCGATGCATACCAGAGGGCCCAGTGCTCGAACTCAGCTGCTGCACCGCGCTCCGCTCACGCGCACGCTGCGCACTCTCAACCAAATAGCCGAGAGAACAGACATGTTCACTTGTTCTTTGAGCGAATTCAAAAATATTGGATTGCATATTATAGGTTATAATACTTAGATTATAATGATTAGTGGCTTCGCTATCGCATTAGTTTTAAAACTGTAATGGTAGACTTAAGCCGTGATGTAAAATAAATAATAAATAAATATTATTGGACGAATCACACAACGCCATCTGGTCCCAAACTAAGCAACTAAGCTTGTACTATGGGTACTAGATTGCTGATAAATATACTTAAATACTTTTTTTTTGTAAATAAATACTTATTATACATTGAAAACATCCAGACCAAGGCAAACAGACATGTTCATGCACACAAATGTTTGCCTTGCGCAGGATTCGAACCCGCAGTCCTTGGGATAAAGTGACCATCGCTAGCCGCTCGACCACCGGACCTGTCTAAAAAATAATGATTCCTTGTTAGTTTACTGCGAAACTCTAAAAAAATAGATATTTCGACAACTCCTACAGTGACACCCCTAATATGTTGACAAATAATTTAAGTGTATCCACCCCTATTTATCTTCCCTATTGTGATACAAAAAAATTGTTGATCTAACCACCGAGCACTTTGGCAAATGATTTATCGGTTAATTGAAAGATATGTTACAGATATATTTCATGTGCGACAGTGTTATCCGCGTGGTACCATTCCATTATTCTAGTTCCCATGGGAATTTTCTAAAAGTAACTTTTGGACGCTTACTTGCATTACAAAACAAAGCAAATAGTCCATATGAATTATTTTCAAGTTGCTCACCGTAATCTCTCGGCTTGATGTTGCCATGTCTAATGGAAATAAAAGCTTTAAAAAAATAAACAACAGACATAGACATGACGCACTTTTTGTGAATCATTTAAAAAAATGCTAATTAAATTAAATTTTTAATAAATATATAAAAAAAATATACACAAAAGGTAGTAATCTGAAAATCTGAATTGAGATTATATGTAGGTACTTATTATACTTAAATATATTTGCATGCCTAACGTATATACAGGCAAATAAATGTATTAGAACATTTGGTAATATTATGTAACATCTACTGTAACCTACATTGAGCAAATAAATTGAATTGAATTGAGATCGAATCGAGATGAGATAATCAGTATTATTTTAGATAATCGTAATCATATTATCGATTCAGTCGGCTTCAGTTTATATATATATATGTTGTATTCCTTAAAAACTTAGTTTTAGATGGTGACAAGATTCGATACTTGATCGATAAAGAATCAAGATTGAATTTAAAATATTTGTCATCAGAATCGGCCATTAATTTATAAGGGACGGTTGAAATTAAATTTGCAAAAAATTTGTGATAAAAACGGCTTACATGTAAAAGGGTCAATTGAGAGGATTTAATGAAACTCCTCTTTAGAAAATTACAGCCATTGTTATTAAAACGTTCGATTTATAAATCTGTACACATTGTACAGTCAACAGAAAATCAATGTACATCAATTTACTATTGAAGGTATGTTTATTAAAATATTTATTTTAACACAAACGGTCAGTTAATATACATAGTAGTATTACTTCATCATATCAACCCAAAATCATCCCACTGCAGGGATACGGGTCTCCCTTCAATCGAAGGTGATAAGAGCATACTGTGCCATGCTGCTCCAATGCGGTACAGATTGGCAGAGGCCGCCCCAAGGCCACCGACTTGACTTAACGACTGTCATATTTCGACAACATTGTGCCCTCCGAAGCACGGAGAAGCTTGAGATAACGAAACGAAACCCATCCAAATACTGACTAGGGTCGATGTTGCTTGACTGGCGTGTTCATATCGACACACAGCGACGGCATCGAGCTTCTCACAGTAGTATTACTTACATGATTTATAAATAAGTACTTATTTATTGAGAAGAGACTTTTGGCAAGACTTCATGTCATGGACTTCTGATAAGTGGTAATTAGCTTTATAGAGCAGCTCGGGGAAGTACCACTCTCTCACAGAATATCGGCATAAAGCTGAAATGCATTTCCTTCGGTAAGTGAGAGATGAAGCCCAACTGAATGAGTAAGTACTTAATGGGTAACTTCATTCGGTGCACTTTCATTGTTCATGAGAATTTTGAACAAGAACTGTTCAATAAAGTCCCCTGAACAGGTCTCAAAACTGTCGGACTTGAAATAACGAGTATTTTAAATAGCTCCAAACAAGATATTATTTTTCAGTGGTCTCGAGCATGCGCGGGAAAATTCGTAGGGTCTGTATTTCCCCGGTAACGCACACATTAAAAACACTAGGTGATCGGTAGCACACATACAAATTCACTCTGTGTACCTACGCCGCAAAATCACAGACACAACCATCTAAATCACTCACACATAGTTATATTTTTGTGTATGTACACAACGCTTACGAATAGGGTTCTCGAACGCACACATTCTTATTTTCAACCCTGGCAATGCTGCGTGCGTTAGTTTCCTACGAGGTGTCGTGGCGGTTAGGCGTATTTCACATTGTCGTAAATCGCAAACGACGAGATGTGAACTCGCGAAATAAAAAGTGTGACTATAAAAGACGTAATAAATAAAAATAGTTTTTTTTGGTACATTGTGGATAAAATATTATGTGAAAAAACTGAATAAATTTATTGTTTTAAAAGGTGAAGTGGTTAGTGATTTTTACAGTTTGAATACTGTTATGAGTGATTTTCTTGAGGAGTTGGGAACGTTGTTACCTATAATAATTACCAGGAACATTTTTAACAGGTAAGTTTTTTTTTAATGTATTATGAAAATGTTTTAAGTCTTCAAAAACTTTATAAAAGAACTTGATTACGTTAATATCTAATCATCACCACTTAAAATATTTTTGTATTAATTTTTAATTCTTAAAGTGTGTAAATTTAAGTGTTTTCTTCTATTTCTTTTAATTTATCGGATATATCGATTAAATATGTATTTAAATAAAAAACTATAAAATTAATAGAATTTTCGAAGCTATTCGTCTCATCGATATTATACAATTTGTTATAACTCTATTAATGCGACAATGCGATTTGACTGACAAAATAGGCGGACTTAATGCTAAATTGCATTCTCTACCATGAACATATTATTATGCAGATAAAGACCTCCTTATTTTAAATTATAATTTGTAAAAACCATTTAAAGAAAATAATAAAATCAGTATTAAGTTTTCCAATTTTTATTATAAAGTTTGTAAAATATTTCCAGTCTTATTAAATTTCTAACGTAACTCAAAATGTTTTAGTAGAAAGTTTTGTTGAAAATACCTTTTACCTCATATACTTTTGTGAAAAGGTAGCTATTTAGGTAATAAAATTGTTATTGAAAATCATCTTTTGATTTTTTTAATCATTTGATGACAAACAAGCTGTAAGTATAATGTTTTAAAGTAAACTTTAGTTTTTGTTTTTTACAAAAAAAACTTTTTTTAATCATTTCTATAAGAAATTTTAAAGAAAGGTTTTGTAAAAAACGGTTTCCGGTTTTATGCTGCATTTACATAGAATAGAAAAGTGATTTATTTAATACTGCTTAGGTGGCAAACAATTTTATAAATAATGAGGCTTTCACTTTCAAACTAATTGAGAAAAAAAGGAAAAAGCTTGAGTCTTAATGTGAAATTAAGATTAAAATACGTTTTACAACTGACTGATACATGAAATACAAAACAAAAGGATACCAAACAATTAGTTTTATTCCCTTATACCGAAATGGTGGTTAAACTAAATGGAGACATTTGATTTTACAATTATTGTATAACAAAAAGGTTAATGCGGGCAGTTCCGGGTTAATCTATTGGGCGGAATAATTTGACTATTGACTGTAACCGCACATACGCACTCTTTTTAGAAACTAATATCTGTTTTCATATTTCATATATTCGTTTGTTTGTTTATTTATTATCATACTAGTGAAACCCGCGCAACTTCGTTTGCGTGTATTTATTTATGCACAGTGGCGCCATCTACATCAGACTTTTGATGAAATCGTACGGGAATCGCGTACTTATCGGGATAAAAAGTACCCTATGTATTAATCCAAGGTATCAGCTACGTACATACCAAATATCATAAATATTGGCCCAGCCATTTGATCATGGAGAACAAACAAACACATTACTTTCGCCTTTATAATATTAGAAGGATTTTATGGGATTATTTTATGGGTTGATCCTATAAATCTCCCTTCAATAGAAGGCGATCAGAGCGTACTCTGCCACGCTGCTCCAATGCGGATTGGCAGAGGCCGGTGTTTTCAAGCCGCCCGAAGGCTTTTTGGCTTATCGACAACAGCCGGGACCGACGGTTTAACATTAACTTCGTTCAGTTTCATCATTTTTCAACAATACCAAACATCACCTAAAGGCCTGATATACAAAAATGCAGTGCAATATTTTAATTTAAAACCAGGTAATTTTAATCCACATTTTAATAATTAAATTATTATTATTAAAGAATTATCTCCATATATTACACCAAAATAATGGTGAGAAAAAAGGACGGGTTGCACTCGGGAGTGCCGGCAGAAGTGAAAACTTTAATATCAACGTTGTGCATTTTTGAATATATCTTACGCTTTTTCGATTAGGCTACGGATCTGACGCAAGTTAAAAATTTTTTACCCATCTAAAAAAAGTGCCAAGCGCCGCAAAAGTTTTCACTCAAGAAAACAATCTAATCGCTAATAAATTTCTTTCAGACAATCTTAAGGTAAAGAAGTACAGGTAGAAATGCAAATCTTAAAAATTTATGGAATCTTCATCTGAATCAAACACAACCTAACTCAAGACTTACTAAACTGTACTTGCCCCTCCACTAGATACAAGCGATTGGCTATATACTATCTGAACATAGCTACCTATTAATACCAAGTGTCGACAGAAGAGTGTTATTTCTAGTAATCTTGCAGGAAACATTACACTCTACTTCGAAACCTAAAGTCATGGGTATTAGGTATTTTTCAGCCTGTACCATCAAGATAGTAAGGTGAAAAGATTTTATCGATTTTCGAAGAAAAACTATCTTGAGTTACTATTGATAACAAACTCATTTTTCGCGTCCATGTTATCCTTAACTTTATCGTAAAAGATTGTCGCAAAAACTCAAGTTCGACATTTCGGTAAAATGTTATCGAATTCTGCTTTATTATGGCCAATTGGTCAGAGTGCACGGTTTGAAGGCATAAAAAACGAAGATTTTTTTGGCTTGGCGAGAATGGATTCATTGCTTCGGTGTTCTGTCCAATGAATTCCGAGCATTTTACTCCAGCACCACATTTCAAAAGCTTCAATGCGAAGACGATCTTTCTTGAGGGTCCAAGTCTCCTCCCCGTACAGGGTGAGGCCATAAAGTGACAAACAAAAAAGTGTAATAGAAGCGGGCCACACGTTTAATAATTGTGTTACCTAACCACAGTTTTAGTTTTAGTAGGGATCTTAAATGTTTTTGAAATATAATACGGCCTATGTCATCCGAGAATACCGTAGCTTCCCAACAGTGCAATAATTTTTCAAATAAATCCAATAGTTTTGGAGCCTGTTCAACTAACCAACAATCAAATCAATAAACAGCGATGATAGCAAAAGGCGAATTTAATTATTACATTAGATTCTCTACTAGTACATTTTGACGTGCAGAAATTCACTAATGCGGTTTACGAAATATTTATTTAAACAATTAGGTACTCAATTATATACGTAAAAACAATGTTTTACATTTACCCATTACAACTAGAAACTTAAGAGTTTTACAATACAATACATTAAAATATTCTTTATGGCACCAAAATAAATATAACATAAAAATTAAAATACATAGTGGTGCTAATTCTGTTGTACATTTAACTAGACTAAACTAATTATGACAGGACCAAAGGTGTTGTTGTCCTTCCTTGGTTGACAATTAGTGAGGGATAGCAACACTTCTAGTCCTGTCTAAATTAGTATAATCTAGTTAGATGTCAACAGGCAACACCACGGGCAAGTAAAAGTACAACAGGCGATCTTGTCGCTAAAACAATATAATTTAAATCGATATCAAATACTACAAAAAATAATCATACATATTTTATTTATCAATTCATGCAATATTAAATTAACATAAAAAATCCGCTTAAGGGTACTTTGGAGTATTTTAAGCTGGATTGGCCAGAGTGAAGTGTCATGTAAAGGGTTAACAGCCGGCTGTAGTCTGGACAACGGTATTAAAAAATCAGAGCAATGAGCGTTCAACATGTTTGTACGTCCTTAAAAAGAAATAAATCAAATATTCTATATTCTACAAAATTCTACAGTGTTACTTACTGTTAAACTTAAAACCATACTTAACTTACATATTATCTATGTAATATTAATCTTATATTTTAAAATAAGTATTACATTGTTTTGGCGACTTCCGTGGCGTAATGATTACCACGCCAGACCGCCACCCAGGAGATCCCGGGTTCGAATCCCGGTCGGGTCATGAGGGAAAACGAACTTTTTCTGATTGGCCTCGGGACTTGGATATTTATCTATTTCTTTTATTTTATTTTTATGTCATACAGTAGACAAACAAGCAAGCGGGCCACCTGATGGAAAGCGGTCACCGCCGCCTATGGACATCAGTAACACCAGGGGCGCTACTAATGCGTTGTCCACCAAGGAGGTTGGAGAAAAGGAAAGAGGAAGGGAAGGGAAAGAAGGAGGGGGAAAGAGAGGATAGGGAAGGAGTCGGGCTTCCGGATCTCTCACTCACCGAACGAAACGTATTGCTGCTTCACGTCGATATTCTGTGAGAGGGTGGTAATTCCCCGGTCGAGCTAGCCCATATCATAATAATTGCTGTACCACTCCAAAAATTGTATATTTGCACTTGTTATAAAATATATCTGTGCCTCTAGTGTAAAGGGGTTAAACTCAAAAATCATAATTTTACAGGGCGGCAAAAAAGGATTTAAATCTGATTTTGTCGGTTACTGTTTTAAATATATTATAATCTTAAACTGATTACGACTAGAACTATAAATAAACTAGAAATTGAACTCAATATTAGGCTGTAGTTTAATAATGCTGCTGAGATATAAGCCTGCAAAAATTATTTTCACCACTGTTCACCGCGGAGAGCACTGTGAATAGGGGTTAAAATAGACTTTAACTTGCTAAAATGATTACAAAGCTTTACGTGAATTTGTGTAAAGGGGTCGATTTTCTAACTAGAACTATGTTTTTAATAAATTATTTGTGTTTATAGATTGTAAATAGCTCAAGAAATAAATGAAATGCTTTAAGAAAATTAAGTAAGTAGTTATATTTTAAGAAAATTATACATTATTATTATTTTCTGATTATTTTAAGGTGGGACGCCTGCAGGGCACAGGCGGGTGTTCAAGTCGCTATTTGGACTCATTACACTGTTCCCGTGTGGATACGGTTGTTACTGTGGCCCCGATGACCTCCCCCCAGAAAACCTTAAACTCCTTCTACAGAACTCCGTCGGCCAGTGTCCAGGTCGCACAGTTTTCCTTCTTCGATCCTATCGGCTTCAAAAGTCTCCCACCTGAGCCTGCTGTAGTGTATGCACTCAGCCAGGAAGTGCTGGCTGGTCTCTGGTTCACCGCATTCAAGACAAGTGAAGTCTATGCTGTTGTCTATTATGGACATATGTCGGTTAAGTCTGCAGTGGCCTGTGATGATGCCCATGACTATGCCCAGTCTTTCCCGGCTTAGTGATAGTAGTGACCGGGTTCTTTTGTGATTCTTTCCTTTTACAAACAATTTTGCTTGTCTGCAGCTATTATTCTCAGCCCATGCGTCCTGTGCCTCGCGTCTCATAAGTTCGTTTATCACTCCCTTAGTGACGGTGGCTGATATCGGAAGCTGAGGCTCTGGTCCTATAGGTCTCGAGCTGACACCTTCTCTTGCAAGCTCGTCCGCTCTTTCATTCCCTGATGTGCCTTGATGGCCTGGAACCCATGCTACAGTGACCGTCATTACCTTGACTAGTTTATTGAGAACATATTTGCACTCCTTGACCAGCCCTGATACGGTCTCTACCTTGGCCAGTGCTCTAACTGCCGCTTGGCTGTCTGAATAGATAATAGTGCTTTGCGTCTCTATCCCGGAGTCGGTCAGTACCATTTCTGCGCATTCTTTTATACCTAGAACCTCCTCTTGGAAAACGCTGTACCCAATGCTAGAACCACATCTTTAACTGGTTTACTGGGTATGTGTATCCCTGCTCTAGCTAATCCTGTGCTTCTCATTCTGGATCCATCTGTGTAACAGATGAGCTGGGAACCCGATGTCTCAATTTCCCAGTCTGATCTTTTACCTATGTGTAGTATACTTCTTGTGGAAGATCGTTTGTTTCTTGATTAGGTCGTTATTTGTCATAAGTAATGACATGTCTCTCCCTAATGCGTCTTCTATCGCAGCCTGACCTTGGTCCGTACTCCGTGCCTTCCATTCTTTGCAGGCAGTGATCCTGTACCATTGCTCTGCTGCTCTTCTTTTGACCTCAGTGTGTACCGGATTTAGTCCTAGGGCCATATCCAGCGCCATCGTCGGTGTGGACGTCATGGCACCCGTGGTCATTAGATTAGCAGCCATTTTTACTTTCCTCAGCTCACGTAGGTTCGATGAAATGTTGGCTCTATGCCACCATACAATCGCTCCATACAAGAACTACTCTGGTGTTAGAAACGATAGCAGAATGCCTGTGAATTTGTTCGTGTCGTGTTGAGTCCTGGGTAACAGAGTAGGTGTATAATATTCATAGAGCAAGAGAAAGAACTTGAAAAACGCTTAAGTATGTGTTTAGTGAGTATTAGACTCTATAAAATTATAAATTCCACACAAATCTTATAAAACTGGTTGTATGGTAATTTAAAAAATTTTTAGGATTTGATGATACGTTCAGAAAGTTTACGGAAACATTAATTTTTCTTTAAATTACCACACCTCTCACTACCACCAGTAGTATTATAAAATGAATTCGATTTGTGTGGAATTATAGGGTGACCCGAATTCATAGAAGACTGTTCAAAAATTTATCAGGTTGTGTCTGTGTAACAATCAAAAAAACAATTATAGAGATATACCCCGTTTAGATACTAAAAACAAATCAAGATTAGAAAAAACCAATTTTGTGTAAAAGGGTTAAACTAGTTACTCTCGTAATTTTGCAGTCCAGGCGCCAAACGAACACACACAACCTCTCTCTCTCCGAATACTCGAACCGACTGGCTGACCGGCCGCTCGCCGAGGCGCGTATGCGCTATGCGCCGCCGTTTCTCAATTACCTCACCCCCGCGCTTCCTATTTAGTGTCACCGTTTTGCACAAAAAAAATCTCACTTAATTCTACTTTGTCCTAAATAAATAGAAAAAGAAATTTTAAACTTTTGTGAATAAAGAGCAAAGTAAACTTAATACTAAAATGTCAGGTAAAACTGTCTTAGGAATAACGATTAAAATTATTATTAATCTTTTTACATGTAATGGAGTTTGAAATAATGAAAGAAATAAAGCGATCTAAGTAAAATTTTATCACTTTACACGAATTTTCACACTTATTTTATGTAACTTTCACCGTTTTTACAAAAAGATTCGTTTGTGTAAAATAATCAAAGTATACTTTTATTTCTTTACACAAACTCTCATGTATAATGTGGTTTGTTAATTAAGATCTAATTATAGTGTAACCGTTTTTCACAATTTTAATTTTAAGAAATGTCTTTGCTTTATTAACTAAAATGGAGTTTAACCGTTTTTAACAAAATGATTGTCAAATTTTGCAGACATTGATCACTTTGCACAGCTCCTAAAATTGAAACTTATGGTCGTATCTAACTGAGTGTCAAACGTAACGATATAGCTTCGTGAAAGACATAGAGTGGTTAAAAAATGTAAAAATTGGATAAACTCGAGTTTAACCCCTTTACACTAGAGGCACAGATATAGTATCGTTGTGTTAGTATCTCATAACACAAGTTTCGAACTTACTTTGGGGCTATCTCAATCTGTGTGAAAAAAAATACTACAAATTTTTCTCTTTACCTGTGTACTTTCCTTTGTTTTGGTTTTGTAAATTGTGTTGTACTCGCCTCAGCGAGGAATTCTTCTACGTCCTTACTAATAATAAACGCGAAGGTTTGTCTTTGGCTTTGTCCAAACATGATGGTATTTTGTACATAATTATAATCGTTTTGTATTTAAAAATTTCAACCTCTATTATGGTTGCGCGCTCAGTAATTGACAACTAAGATTTGAGGACAATTATTTTCGAAGAAAATGACAAACATTGCGTCTGCATTGGATATCACCGTTGCCTGTTGGACCAACTGTTACGCTCAACTAATTTTGGCACAACTAAAATTGTTCCTGTTGGACCAACTGTTACGCACAACTAATTTCGGCACAACTAAAATTGTTCCTGTTGGACCAACTGTTACGCACAACAAATTTTGACACAACTAAAATTGTTCCTGTTGGACCAACTGTTACGCACAACTAATTTTGGCACAACTAAAATTGTTCCTGTTGGACCAACTAGTTGGTCGAACAGGAACAATTCGGAAAAAAAAACCTGTTGGCACAGCTATGGCATAACCAGATAATTGTCATTAAGTTAGTGAGTTTGGAATGGTTTCACCACCTCGATGTTATTAACAAAAAAATCTATGTTCTTAGTTCTTTACTCTCTTTCATGGGTTGACTGTACAAAAGTCCGGCTGGACATATAAAAGATGGATGTTTAATATTTCACATACCATAAATACAATTGAAGGCGTTTCTATTCAAAAGGGCTGCTATTCGCTGGTTAATAATGAGAGCATCATTACGAATGTTTGCTTTTGTTTTGGGAATCGAACCCACGCCCTCTGAAGCCGAAGGTAGGATCACTACCAACGCACCAACTGGTTGTTGTCAACCAACCATCCATCTAGGGTATAATGCCTTTTGCTTCAAATTGCTGTTTTAGTTGTTAAGGAGGGTCTTTCAATACTTCCTACTCCGATTATCTTCTTTCTGATTAAATTCGTTGTGAGTTCCAAGACAGCTGTAGTTTATTCCCCGGGACGTCAATAAGCTTCATTGCTTATTGTCTATCTGAGGTCGCCGTTGTTGATCCTGGCTACACAGGAGACACAGTGGTGGGAATGTGTGGTGGGCTTGTCCTGGTTGTTGTCAACCAGTTGGTGCGTTGGTAATACGTGGTAATACTAAGATATTCTGAACCTTAATTAATACATTGATTTATAAAGTACAAATTGTGAGCATCCTCCAATGAAGAGCACATTTTACCCACACCACATCCGTACCCTGTTCTTAAATTAAAAATTTAACGCCCATATAGGGAAACGAGGCGAAAATTTTAAAATTCTCGAATTACATTTGGAACCGTTCACTGAAAAGCTTGTATGAATTCCTGTTAAAATGTTTGGACAGCTACGTCGAGTGATGTTTGCAATAGGGACATTCCAATGTTGTATTCTTTTCATTATCAACAATATCGTTTTGTTTTACTTGATTTGGGAGATGGCATTTAAAACAAAAGGCATCGTAGCCCAGAGAAATCTTTCAAATTGATAGATAGATAAATTGTTTGTTAACACTTTCGCATCTTGACACGTCCAAAAGCAGTTGATACGATGTTGAACAACGGTTTGGCACGTCGAACTTTTTCCTAGCATTACTTCATGAACGGGTGCACGTTCTTAAAGTAATGCTAGGAAAAAGTTAGTTAGTGAGTTAGTGACGTCATTGCGCCATAATTTATCAAAATCTTAAAGCTCTTGCGCCATAAAGTATAGACAATTTAACATAACCAAGTCAGCTCTAGGCACACATTTTAAAAAACCACATCTGGACACACAACGTCACTATACGTCGCACAGCGCGTAAAGTTCCTAACAACATTCTGGTTGTCACCGTGCGTTACATACGCGTTAACGTATATTGGCGTTGGTGTGTGAATTACATGTAACACAAGTGACATCGAAGGTTTAATATACAACAAAACGTTTATATACGTAAAAATTTTCTATGGAGAAAATGTGCGCCACGGTATGCAGTTGAGAGAATAGTAGATGTTCGCGCGAAAGTCATCTTCAGCACAAGCAGGACACTGCAAACTCAAAAAACATCTGTTTAACCTGAACATGAGCCTGTCCGCGATGTGCAGATTCTGCCAAGAAGAAGAAGAAAGTGCACATACACTGCGGAAAGTATATTCTGCTTCCTGTGGAGATACAACAGCTCTCTACCCTGCACATCTGGAAGTTCCTAGAAGCAACAGGTCTGGACAGGGAAATTTAAATAAACGGCAGTACAAAAGATCAGTAACGGTCGAAGCAGTATTTTAAAGCCCACAGCAACAAATAATAATAGATAAAAAAAGAACGGGTTGCACTCCGGGAGTGCCGGCAGAAGTGAAAACTTAAACATCAACGTTGTGCATTTTTGAATATTTTGGAATGGTTAGGGAATCTTACGCTTTTTGCATCAGGCTACGGATCTGACGCGAGTTTAACATTTTTTACCCATCTAAAAAAAGTGTCAAGCGCCGCAAAAGTTTTTACTTCAATAATACTTCAGCACAAAAATATATGAATGTGTACTACGAGGCGGTTAACAACATAGTTGTCAACAACGGTAGAACAATTTAAAGAAAAACAAAAAATAAAATAATAGAAATAATAAATTGAATGATAATACCGTACTTATTGCTTTTCTTTTTACACTGCTTTTCTCCAATTAAAAAAAAAGTTTTGAACTTATATTAAAATGAATATGTATCTTCTTGTAATCAAAATAAATATATTCTAGTTAAATGAACAAATTAACTTTCCTCTTAATAAATAACGTAATAATTAAATAATGAAAATTCAATTTCGAAATTTTGAAAGGAATAACTTGTAAAATTATTTTCTTATAATATTAGATTGCTTTTAGCAATAAGGCCGAATTTTTTTAAGCCACAAAGTTGGCAAACAAGCATACGGTGCCTGATAGTGATGCTTACCATCAGGCGGGCCGACGCGACGACTATAGACGCTGGCAATACCGGGTATCACTCAGGCGTTGCCAACCTATGCTTCGTTGCCTCTAGTACCCAAATTGGACTTTGCTAGGCAATTAAATACGCAATGTTAGTAAAAAAAAAAATAAGATAAGATTCACACGAAAATAAGAATATTGGCATAAAAGAAAATATTTTCTTTATACGAATCTAAATGGTTTATTTTCGTTACAATAGAATTATAGGAATGTATGTGTATTGTTGGTGCGTTGACTCACAAAATTGGATGTTAAATAATACCTCTTTTCTCATATATAAAGGTATATATTTCATATTAAATCTTTAATATAAAATCCTGGAGTCTAACTAACAATCTCGATGTTATTTATATTCATATTATATATTGTTATTCGAGTTTTGATGCTCATGTAACATGCTATACTAGCGCTAAATTGGTTTGACATTGAGTTGTCATTTTATGAACTTAATGAAATTGTTATTAATAATGTTGACGCCATTTAAATTTTTTATGTATACGAATCGTATCAATGGCGGTCGACATAGTATCGTGTGACAGTTAAAAAAATGGACTAATTCAATTCTTTAATCGGATTGGTTGCGTTTCGTGCGTCGACCGATTTCGGTAAACAACACATTTAATTAGATAGCAAATAGCGCCTTGTGTGAACACAGGCAAAAAAGAATTTGCGTTGCAATCGAGTCGCTTTATTCATCGATATCGATGGCTTTATTTTGATAGCGTCGTGGGATAATGGTCTTAAACAAATACATTACATTTATTGATGACTTTGATTTATGACACATCGAGTATAGACAGCTGCAGAGAAATTATAATCAGATTTCAACGATATTTATACTAGATTTAATCAAAACATACCTACATTTTTTTTTTTTGTTAAAATACATTGAGAATTAAATGAAAAAACTTAATAAGGGTTTTCTGAAATGACACCTACTAGGCAGCAGCACTGAGACGTCAGGTACAGAAACCTGTCAAAAGTGTCATAGCGCCTATTTAAGGTCCTACTTTATTAGTGGACTTCCTTTTAACCCTTGAGAATATAGGTTACATAATAATATGATCGTTTAAGCAAGGAAATAATGGTCTAGTATTCAGTAAAAAAAAATTAGTCGATTGTATTGTAAGTAGTTAAAAAAACGTTGCTTACTACATAAAACCATCCATATTCAACCATTTTGATATGTAGACGCGTTGACGCGGCTCTTGCACAACACCCCTATCCCTTTTTTTATACTGACGGATGGCTGCTACAAGAGAGGCGCATTTTACCGATAATATCTATTTTATTGCCTTTTTTTTTACGAGTATTAGACCATTATTTCCTTGTTTAAACGATCATATGTAACCTACATAGTCATGTTTGAAAAGGAAGTTCACTAATAAAGTTGGACCTTATATAATTCAGGTCAGATTTTTTTGACGTGTCAGATTTTTTGACGTTGACGCTTTTGACAGCGCGGATTATTAGGAATGATAACCTCTTGCCAAAGTGGCGCCAACTAGTGTCGCAAATTTTCGTTTCACATAATATCGGTTCATTTATTTTACTTTAATGTTTATACATAAGTTTTACGGTCACAATAATGTAAATTTGCAGTTTGGCAAGCTAAAGCAATTTGCGGTTTAGGGTTGACAGGAATACACTGCACGCGTTACAATTTGTCCGTTGTGTTACCACATAGCCCTTTATGCTAATGAATATTTAAAACAATGCAATGGTTATATTCTGAAAAAAAAACTCAATGTGTTTTAAACTCAAACTTTTTTTCACAAAACCTATTCGGGGCTTTATTAGCAAGTGATGAAATCGGCAACTATAGCACGCGCCAAAATTTGGGTTCATGTTTATAAAACAACTAGCTTTTCCCCGCGGCTTCGCTCGCGTTAATTTTATGACATAGATCTCGTTTGACAACAAAACAACCCATAGCGCGACTTGTGGCATCTGTTCGCCGATACAGCGCCCTCTATTGTGAAAAAATATTTTCCCATTCGAATGACATACTTTCACGGGATTTTGGGCTCTGTACCCCTGACAATAAATATACAAATTAGCATAATGATTTGCTGATTAGTTAAGCAGTATGATGTACGGGTTTTACTTCTGCGAGAGTCAGCCGTGTTGGCGATTATAATAATATTCTTAACGATAATATTAATCAATCAATATCAACCCATAATCATCCCTCTGCAGGGATACTGGTCTCCTTTCAATCGAAGGGCGATTAGAGCGTACTCTGCCACGCTGCTCTAATGCTGATTAGCAGAGGCGAGTGTTTTCAAGCCGCCTGAGGTCCACCGACTTGGCTTAACGACTGTCATCCATCAACAGTCGGGACCGAGAGCTTGACGTGCACAGAAGCACGGCAAAGCTCAAGATAATGAAACCCATCCAAACACTAGCTAGGCTCGCCGTTGTTGAACTTGCGTGTTGCGTGACGTTACAGTGACGTCATCAAGCCTGTCATATTAAGGAAAATAATAATCCTACTAATTCAGCATTATTCGACGACTACCTACTTATTTCTCATAATAATATATCAATATTTCTTATTTTCGCTTTTTCCCAACGCATTGTACTTGTCATGACTGTCGCACGAAATGAGATATAAATCTCTTTATAAACCGGCCAGTATTAATGGGACTTGCATGAGAGCACATTCCTTCACATTCTTCAAGCGATAAGAGATTTACAAAGGATTCCTGGGGATCAACATATTTTGGACGTGTCACGTGTGACGTACGTTAGACGCTGGGTGAATTTCTATTGCTGAAGATAAAATGTATGATTGAAGGTTTTATTAATGTTTCGGGGGTTGGCTAAAGCTAGTGATAAACTTAAGATTGGCCGGGTAATATAAACAAGTAAACTCTAGCAAGCACTGTTGCACATAGGTGCGTATACCAACGAACATTACGTTGCACACGACGAACACGACGACCTCCGTGGCGTAATGGTTACCACGTCTAAAAGTCGCCTATGATCCATTGACGGATTCAAGTGGAATTTAAAAGTCGCCTAGGATCCATTGATCGATCAAGTAATAGATTCAAGTGGAATGAGAGGTGAATAGTGCTTAATTTGTTAATTTGTATATGATGTTTAAAAAAATGTGATAATTGAAAGAAAGACAAAGCATTTTAGTATGTATAGAGTACTTTCCCGGTCGAGCGAGCCCGTTTCATAATTATACTCCGGCGAGTATGTAACCAATAGATATGTTTGTCATTTTCTTCAAAAATAATTGTCCTCAACTCTCAGTGCTTAAATACTGCGCGCGCAACCATTAGAGATTGAAATTTTAAAATAAGCTTATAGCGTGAGCGATTTGTACAAAATACCAACACATTTGGACAAACCCAATGGACTTGAAGGCGTCTCCATTCGAAAAGGCTCCAACATACAAAAAAAGAATTTAGGAAACATGACAACACTAGGAAGTAATATTGAAAAAGACCGAGTTTCCTTCAGCATTTTTTTTCCGAAATCCGAAATGCATCGTTTTTGACATTTGTTATGAACTTAAACAATAACATAATGTTTAACTTATTGTTTAAGTCCATAGCAAATGTCAACAATTATTCCACAGATACACTATCGGCATTCTTTTGAGACACGATTGAGACACCATTGAGAGTCCATTGGTGCATTTGTTTAGTAGAATTGAGCCCCTGCAGTTGTGTTGCACAAACACAAAAATCACTCTTGTTTGCAATGATTGGACTCTTATTATTGGACACGTCAACACAGCGTAATTCCAATGGAATTGTTTGTACATGAAAATCACGCATGTCAGCTTTCCCTACAAAAAATACAAGTATTTATAACAGTTGTCTGTCTATCACATAATTATAAATTGTACTACTTATGAAAGTATGATATATTTTTAAATGACAAAAAGGTAACTGGTTTTCTTTCGCCATTTCTTTTTACCAGTGGTAATTTTGCTTTTGTTTCCGAAATGGTAGTAGTTTATAGAGTAGATTAATTTATACAAATCATTTATTACTGTGTACTCTGACAAGAGAACGTGTTTGTGAAAACCTATTCTCTGAATAAAAATTTTGAATTTTGTATCTTTATCTTTATTTTCATACTAATTCGTGTGCGTAAATTTATGCACAGCAGCGCCATCTACTTTTTAAAGGGCCATAGACTATCCGACTTGACTAAATCCTACGGGAATCGCGTACTTTTCGGGATAAAAATGTACCCTGTGTTAATTCAAGGTATCAACTACCTACATACCAAGTATCATAAAAATTGGTCCAGCCATTTTGAGCGGGATGAGGTAACAAACAAACTCACACACTTTCTCCTTTATAATATTAGTGGTATTCATTCATATCAACCCATACCATACGGATAGGGGAATGGTCGGTAGTACAGCCTAGCTTCACTAACCGGCTAAGTCCGATGGACTCGCTGACCAACGACGGGTGTGGTCCTCCAGCATTTCGGGGGTTGTGCGGCGGGTTGACACCTCGCCCACGTAAAACCTATGTTGCTGGTGAAGCGTATCCCGTTAGCGCTTCACTAGCTTGCACAACATCAAAAAAAAAAAAACCCATACCATAAGTCATTGCAGGTATACGGATCTCCCTTCAATCAAAGGTGATTAAAGCGTACTCTGCCACGCAGCTTCAATGCGGATTGGCTTTTAAGCCGCCTGAATGCCACCGACTTGTCTGAACGACTGTTATCCGTTGCCAACAGCCGGGACCGACACGGCTTATTGTGCCCTCCAAAGCACGGAGAAGCTCGTGATAAGGAAACCCATCCAAACACTGGCAAGGGTCGACGTTGCTCGTTCGTTTAAAATGCGTCACATAGCGACGCCATCATTAATAATATAAAAACAGAAGAACTTGTTTGTTTGTTTTTAATTTAGTATTTTTTTAGCAACACAACATAATAATTTTACGAGTCTATAAATTTCAAATCTATGCCTATCCACGTTTGGCCTAAATTCTTGGCACAAAAAGTAACATAGTGACATGTTTATTGTTAATATTTATGTTTATTCTGTTATTATGCGTAGAAGTAAACATGTCAATACAAGTAAAAGTGTCTTTGATGTTCTGAAAATGTCTATTTCGCAACATTCACGTTGCTGTTATAGATTTCACAGCGTTTGTACTTTGATCACAAATAAGCATTTTGTATGACAGATAGTGTGAACGATTTTAAAGTGATAGCATACGGTGTCTTTTTTAGATAGATAGAATATACTTTATTTGCAATACACATACAACAGCACAAAGAAATATTACATTAAAATCTTACATACTAGTGTATTAGCAACAAGGCGGCCTTATTGCTAAAAGAAATCTTTTCAAGGCAACCTTAGGGTAACGAATTAAAGAAAGAAACGGGCAGGATAAGCAAAACAAGAATCTGACAAACAAAATTTGCACCGTAATAAGTACATAAATTAGTAATAAAACTGAACTAATTTTGAATAATAATACATAACAATACATAATTCATACATACATACATACATAAACATACATATAAATACATATATATATCATAAACATACGATAAATAAATAAAGTACTTTTTTATTCCCTTGAGGGCACGTTTTCGACGCTGTAGATGCCGATTTATTGCGTTTGTATCGAAATACGTGCATACAAACGCGCGCAAAGGGGCAGAGGGGCAGAGAGGGGCGTGCTGTTCATGCTGCAGTACAGCATGTCCATAACCCTAACCTAACCTAAACTACGGCGCCCCGCCCGTGCCTTCTGTGAACGCGCATTAGATACCTACGCTGCGCGTTCACATCGTGTTTATAAGTTCACATGAGACAGGACGCATCACAAAAAATTTGCCGTGCTTTTTTTTATACCACACAGGTGGCAAACAAGCTCACGGTCGGCCTGATGGTAAGCCGTCACCGTACCCTATAAACGCTTGCAATACCGGGAGTATCACTTACGCGTTGGGTTGGCAACGCGTGAGTGATACTCCCCCGAAGTGGAGCTCTGGAGACCTTACTCACCGTAGGAACACAACATGGCCGAGACCAATGCTATTTGAGTACGATCTTCTGTAAGGTGAAGGTCCTTCCCCAGACGGGCTGCTCTGATTTGAGCGTATTATCCGCTGTGCCCTACCTCTCTCTCTTTTACGTTAGACTTTTGTTTAAACGCGTAAATATAATACACTGGGCGTCAAAAATAAGTAGTACAGTTTTAAAATTGCAATTACTCTTAAACTATAGAAGTTAGAGTTTTGAAATAAAAGTCATTTTATAGGAAATTTAACAAAGTTTTCTAAAAATAATACTATATTTAGCATTAGTAAAGTTTTACACTGAAAATTAGGAAAAAACTAAAAAGCTAACCATTTTGAAGGAACTATCAAGAACTTAATTTTTACGTTTTGGGCCTTGTTCCCACTTTAGTAACTTGTGTTGCCGCCTCGGGCTCTGATGACAGCTTGGAGCCGGTTTGGCATGCTGAACACTAAGTTTCGGAGGCGGTGTTGGGGAATATTCACCCATTCTTCTATCAGGGCCTGTTTTAGAGCCCTGAGGGTGGCGGGGGGTGGTCTGCGTCTTCTGACTAGCCTCCCAAGCTCATCCCAGGCGTGTTCAATCGGGTTAAGATCTGGGCTTCTTGATGGCCAAGCCATCAAGCTGATGCCAACCTCCTGAATGTACTCTTGTACGAGATGAGCGGTGTGTGGCCGGGCGTTATCATGCATTAGTATAGCTCCATCACCCATATTTGCTAAATATGGCCCTGCATACTCGTTAAGGATCTCTAATGCATATCTTTCACCAGTCAGAGTGCCATTTTCTATGACCACTAGCTCTGTGCGACCCTCTGAAGAGATGCCAGCCCATACGTGTACAGAGCCCCCGCCGTATTGAACTCTTTCCGAGATGCAACCTTGAATGTATCGCTCACCAGGTCGCCTGTATACTCTCCGCCTTCCATCGGAAGTGAATAAAGAAAACCGAGACTCATCTGTGAACAAAACTCTTGTCCATTCTTCTTCGCCCCATTGTACGTGTTGACGCGCGTAGCGTAGTCTTACTACTCGATGCCCTGTCTCAAGTTTGGGGCCATTTGCTGGCCTGTACGACTTCAGGTTGGCTTCAGCAAGTCTTCTCCTCACTGTACTCTCACTAACGTAGTCTCTTCGGGTCTGAAGAAGCTGTTGCTGGACCTCAACTGCATTAAGGTGACGATTTCTTAACACAGTAGAGACAATTAAGCGGTCTTCTCGGGTACTAGTGCACCTGGGTCTGCCATTACTTGGTCTCCTTAGATGGTTTCCAGTCTCTTCGTATCTTCGCTTTACTTGCTGGATCGTTCTTAGAGTTACACCCACCGTTCTTGCAGTACGACGCATACTGATGCCTTATTTTTTTATTTTTTTTTTTACGTCAGAAAAATGCTTTGTGGCAGCCCCACCGCCCGGGGAGCACGCGGTGGGGACTGTGGAACTTACCACTAAAAAACTGACGGGATGCCTCTTGCCCTGTGTGGCGGGGCCACGGGAAACTGGGATACAACCGCGACCCCGCCAGGGCCGTCCGGCCAAGGTACCAGCCGGACCCGCTCGCCCCCGATACGCTCCGTCAGCAGTACACCGCATCCAGGTGCACTGCCGACACCGAGGACCATCGCTCCCTCAAGACGACGGGCCTTCCCCGGCCCGCCGTCTCGGCTGGGCTATGGTCCCCGTCCACTCGGCGATCGCACCCACTGTGCCGACCGCCAGCCAACGGCCACACCACACTTATTCAGCGTGGCGCGGCCGTCAGCTCCGCTCGTGATTTTTATAGAGGTTGTCTTCCTCGTGGCCCGGGCGGTTAAGCCAAGGCCCCCGGCCCGTGGGTGGAGGACCCACGGGTTACGGTATGCGCCGCACGCCGGCTGGTAAGGCCGGCGCCCACTAGGGCGTCCGCGTCAACTCGCGAGCCGAGCGCAGGGAGTGGACACACCCGTCCGCCTGCAACCCGCACCCGGCGAAACGCAGGGACCGGACCCCACTCGTCCCCCTCAACCCGCGGCTCGCCGCAACTCGAGCGCAGGGAGGGGACCCACGTGTCGGGACTTCAGCCGCCGGCAAGGACGCGCCGGCGTTGCCCGGGGTGGACCACATGGAGGTATCCCGACAACCACCCCACGCATACTGATGCCTACTTCGAGAAAAGTTATGATTCTTGCACATTCTTCTGGTGAAAGAGGCATGATTAGTAAAGTTTACTCGCTGAAGACACATTTGCTTTTGAATTGCAATTGATTTATCAGCAATAAAGAAAACAATAAAAAACAGAAGTACAAGCCAACAGTTTAAAAAAATAGTGTTTTTATTTATTGATTTTTTTTTTTTAGTCAATCTTTAAAAAATGATATTATGCATGAAGTTTTTATTAAATGAAATTAAATTGTCTTTTAACTTTTTTTTATTTCAAAGGTCTAGCTTCTGCAGTTTAGGAGATATTGCAATTTTAAAACTGTACTACTTATTTTTGACGCCCAGTGTAGATGGAAAGAGAGTGGATATTAGTGTTGCAGTTTTCTTCTTTACAGTTTTTTTTAAGGCGGACGCGCACCGCAGTTCTCCGTGTATAACTCGCCTTAGGCAGGAAAATTTAATACTTGTTATAACACGTTAAAAGGGTCATTGCACTGCCACAGAATAAATTATAGTCTCCCAACATTACAAGGCACACAATGTTCAGATGAAACAAAATTAAATTTACGAGTTATGCTAAAAAGGAAATATTACTTGGGAGTTTTGTTTATACATACATAAATCACGGTTGTCTCACTGTTTAGAGGGCCGACAACGGGCCACCATTTGCTATCTACGAATTTTATAGCCCCGCAATACTATGCACCTTGCTCTGTTAAATTTTTTTGAAGAAGAAAATTACATTATGTCCACTTATGTAAATACTGTGGAAGTGTGCACCTTGCGCTGCTCAATCCTTTGCAGGACCTTTGCAGGACTCGCCCCTAAACCCGTCAGCCGCGTAGCATGATGTATGAAATGATGCGTGCTCAATTGTGGTCACACTTTCTCACCTTCTTCCATCATGAATTTGAGAATTTATCGCATGCTACCATTTGAAATACATTTCGTTCTAATACACCCGCCATACTGATTATCATCGTTCATCACACTCGTCTTCACCTCCTGGACATAACATTCCATGGTCAATTTAAAAGATACTAAAATGACCTCGGGCCATAGATAGTTTAATCTCGCAATTGCGGCGCCCGTCGGGGTCTAAAATTGAGACTCGACTTTTTGTACACATTCTGGTTGCAATGTTTTGACTTTGATTATAGGGCATCGTCCTAATAGGACGCGAATACGCGATCATCGTTGGTTCGCGCGAATTATACTCGTACGAACTCGCGATCAAACATATTGAACTCGAATAGGTAGGTCCTAATTGACAATCGCGCGACGCTTAGTCGCACACTTTAGTTTTTGCCAATAGACAAGAGTAACTCCGCTTTGGATGTGAGTGCGAAACTCCTGTCCTGTCATTACTTACTGCTACAATAATTGTAATGCATTGCAAATCTATTTTTAATGCATTGTCTGCATGCACATTCATAATAGTTAAAAAATTAATTAACGAAACATAATGCTTGGGAATCGGTGCATACAAAACCACAATGCATTTAGAATGTTAACCAATTTTAATCCCTATTTTCATGGCTACAATAAATATATTTGAATACAACACATAACGTCGTATTGTTGAGAACACATACAATTGTATTGTAGGTATCATAGATATAAAATCTAAATAGATACTTCTACTGTACTTAAAATAAATAGTTTGTTGAAGTTATTCCAAAACGAAGAAAATTTTAATTTCCTCATTGTATTATTATGATACAGGTTAATGTAAGTCTTGTGTCTGTAATGTTTCTAGTATGAAATTGATTTAAAAGGATCCACCAAATATAAACTATACTTTTTGAAGATACTTAAATTTTACCCTTAGTTTTCAGTGTTTTTTTTTATGGTAAGCCGAGCCGTCACCGTAGCCTATAGACTATTAGACGCTTGCAATACCGTGGGTTGCCAACCCTCCCAACCTTCCCCCCCCCCACCAAGTGGAGTTCTGGGGACCTTAAACACAACATGGCCCAGACCAATGCTATTTGGCTACGATCTTCTGTAAGGTGGAGGTCCTTCCCCAGACCGGCTGCTCCGATTTGAGCGGATTATCTGCTGTGCAATACCTCTATTAAACCTTTCTTGGTAGGTATAGTTTAGTAACTATTTCCTATGCGTACAATCCGATTTCAGTTTCTTAAGTATTTTCAAGAGAAAGGCCCCTGATACAACATTTAATCAAACAAGTATCGATATTATTCTCATTATGAAGATGGTGACATCTCGGGACAAACCCACCATGTCACCACACCACCCACCGCTGTCACCTGTAGACCCAGGATCAACAACGGCGACCTCAGATTGGAAATAAGCAAGCTTAGTGCCGTGAAGTTGTGGCATCTATGTAAGTCCATGTCTGTGCACCACTATTGGATTTGGCGCATTCTAATTCCCCAGATGGTTACGTATTGCCGTCGGCGTGTATTTCTGATATCTATTGCTGTTTGAATAATACAGTGCTACTATTTAGACTGAAGATTTAACACTTATAGATATAAAATGTTTTGTCCTAAATGACTGAGAATCAACGCACAGTCTCAACCGCTAATCGTGGAGACTAAAAACTAAGAGCGTGTGTTCATTGTAACATGTAGGCATTCGATAAGAAAGGATTGTCCGAAATTCCCACGGGAAAGCTGGATACACGCAAACCAAGGTGCGCGTGTTTTACGAGTCTATATACAAAATGAGTGATGAATGAGGAGCTCGATGGCGTCGCCGAAGAGTTCTATGGCGTCGCTGTGTGTCGCACTCTAATATGAACACGAAAGTTAAGCGACGTCGACCCTAGCCAGCGTTTGGATGGGTTTCGTTATATCGAGCTTTTCCGTGCTTCGGAGGGCACGTTAAGCCGTCGGTCCCGGCTTTTATCGGTAGATGACAGACGTTAAGCCAAGTCGGTGGCCTTCGGGTCTTGAAAACACCGGCCTCTGCCAATCCGCATTGGAGCAGCGTGGCAGAGTACGCTCTAATCACCTTCGATTGAAGGGAGACCCGTATCCCAGCAGTGGGATGATTATGGGTTGATATTATGATATACAAAATGCTTTGTCCTTAATGACTGACTGACTGAGAATCAACGCACAGCCCAAACCGCTGATCGTAGACATGAAACTTCGAAGGTGACGTAGGCGTCCGATAAAAAAGGATTTTTCCAAATTCCCACCGGAAAGCGGGATACAGGCAAGCGAAGTTGCGCGGGTATCTCTAGTGTCAGATATATTCAGTGTGTATATATATATATATAATCAAATACTATAGAAGACTAATACGCACAGCTTCGGAAGAATTCGGGCAAGACGCGACACTAGCGCCCCTAAGGCATGAGGGCGGCATGAGGTGAACGGTTTCAAAACTTTTGTATGCAAAATGTTATAGCGCCCCTAGCGGCATGAGGTGAACGGAGGTTGCCAAGTCATTGTATGAGAAACGTCAAGAGCTGTGCGTATTAGTCTTCTATAGTATTTGATATAATTAAATGCTGGTGATTGATAAAACGGACCATTTTTAAAGTAGTTCTCTTTCTTTCTTTTTGTGTAAATGACTCAAATAAAATTCATACGTACTGGGGCCCGATTCTACTAACACAAATGCACCAATGGACACTCAATGGTGTCCCAATCGTGTCTCATAATCTCGTATCAGTGGAATAGTTTTTGACATTTGTTATGGACTTAAACAATAAGTTAAACATTATGTTATTGTTTAAGTCCATAACAAATGTCTCAATCGTGTCTCATAAGAATGCCGATAGTGTATCAGTGGAATAGTTTTTGACATTTGTTATGGACTTAAACAATAAGTTAAATATTATGTCATTGTTTAAGTCCATTACAAATGTCACAAACTATTCCACTGATACACTATCGGCATTCTTTTGAGACACGATAGAGACACAATTGAGAGTCCATTGGTGCATTTGTGTGAGTAGAATCGGGTCCCGTAAGATGTTCAGCCAGAGATGGCATTATCCATGGCCTTCCACAAATCTGTTAAAGCACAGTCAGTAGCACAACCCGGGCAAGATGGGAGATGACCCATCGTCGAGGATTACTTTGTCATTTACCTATTTATTCTTGAGATGTATTCAGATTGACATTTTAATCTATAAATGTCCCTTTAAGCCCGTCGCCTTTTCTTTTCATTCGTATCACTTTACATTCATTCAACTGTCAAACTCTTATTTCAAAGAAAGCTTTTAATGTCACGTACTTATATACAAAATACAATACATATTTATTTATTATTTTTATTACCTTTTACAACTGAGTGATCAATGGGATCATCTATTCTAAAATTAATTATTATTGATAGGTACAGATACATACCTATATTATTTTAAAATTATCAATATTTTTTTATTTTTTATATCGGTAACTTAAAAATGTTATTTTAGAACTGAGAGTCTGTCTCCTATATTAGAATTGGTTACAAATATTTTTAATAGATGGCGCTGTGCCGTTTCTGAATCGCGTTATGGTTTGCTTTTTGGTGTGACATAATACAATTGATGTGCGTTTGTTTGTAGCACTGGTGATAATAAAATTGCTTGCTTGTTATGAAATATAGTATTATTTTTTGTATTAAGTAGTTAGTTTGCGAAATCGCCGACTGACGCCGACGCTATTCTTTAAATTAAACTTCATAATTACCTTACCCCAAGCCAGCAAATTTGGCATTCATGAGATATATTATTTCTCCTGTGAATGTCAGGATTCGGCTTAATTTGCGTGTAGTTTTGAAAATTGTCAAGATTAGTCAGAACATATTATTTGAAACTTCGTAGGAGTACTCCTGGCGGTAATGAGTAAGTACGTGTTTTACGATTTTTCAAAGTACAACCACATAAATGGGGTGACAAAACGTGAAAAAAGAAATGGATTGAAATATAGTGTAAAAAATATGGTATTGTAGAGTGGAATGTATGTATAAGTTAGTTTGCATATGTTTGATAAGTACACTTGTGTATTAAAAACAGAAGTTCCAATTTCATGTATGTATAAGGTTTTTAAAACTACTACAGAACGTGTGCTAAAAATACAGAAACGAAATGGATATTACGAATAGAAAAATTAAAAGGCCGCGATGAATTACGAGATAAGCAAGCGTAATAACATTTTCAGACATAATTTTAAAGGATACGAGAGAACTATATGAATATGACACTTATTCATATTTTTTATACCACACAGGTGGCAAACAAGCATACGGCCGGCCTGATAGTAAGCCGTCACCGTAGCCTATAGACGCTTGCAATACTGGAGGTAACACTCACGCGTTGCCAACCCACCCAACCCCCCCCAAGTGGAGCTCTGGAAACCTTACTCGCCGTAGGAACACAACATGGCCGAGACCAATGCTATTTGGCTACGATCTTCTGTAAGGTGGAGATCCTTCCCCAGGTGGGCATATGTATAAATACGCATATTATAATGTGTTAACTATAATATTTTTACTTATGCTTTGGTTACATTTAACGGGTGAAGATTCGTGTCGCGTTGGCGCGTTAAAAACATCGTGTACCTACGCGATATTCTTGTCTTTACCCTCAAGTGTTGCAAAAGTTCGAGCAAGTAATACTACTTGTTGTAACGATCTAACCGGATCTACTAAATTATAACACAAATATTCGCCGTAATATAGTATAGCCAAGCCATTTTAGTTACTTGCAAAAGCTTGCAAACAGTCAGTCGTGGTCTGACGTCTGTCACTCCATTTCAAATCAGATAGGACTCCAATTACAGGGTTTTGTACCCGAAGAGTATCAACCGAATCCCTAGAAATTAATCTAGATTCATAAGCCTCGGTTTTCCGTCCGTCTATCTTCTGTCTGTCAGTCAACAGTATACACCTTATATTTATTTTCAATTAAAGTAGATAGAGTTTATAAAACCTTTTTTGTAGCTCGCACTTGACCGGTTTTATTTATGTGAAATCTAGGAAATGTTATCCCGTAAAAGTGACAGGTCGTTTCGAATTTTGCACCACAAAATTTTATATGCACGAACATGACTGTTTTTGATGTGAATGCTATCTGTGGATTTATTTACAAAAAAGCATTCTCGTATATTTTTTAAATAACTATGAAATAGAAATTGATACTAGATTTAGTATTTACTAATATTATTATACTTGTATTTTTGTTTGTAACGAATAAACTCAAAAACCACTGTTCTAAAATTCCTTCATTGTTGAGAAGCTACGCTATCCCCTTAGCTATATATTTTTTTTTTTTTGGCGAAGTGCTGAATTTCTTTGGGATTTGGCGTTTAACAGCCGCCAGTTTCTGAAACGCATTTAAATTTTTAATTCACATAAATAAAGTCTCACGTTATCTCCTATTACAACTTTAGTTTGACGGTAACAGTACAACAGTTTAATGTATAATGGACATGTGAGGAGACATGGAAATCGTGGGTTACATGCGGGAGTGGACTGGGTTCACAAGTGCCCAGAAGCAGCTGTTCCGAATGGCAAAAGATCGGGATTTGTTTGCGAGGCTGACGGCCAACTTCCAGTAGTGGAGAGGCACAGAAAGAAGAATGGAACTGTAATTGATACCACATGCGGCATAAACACGAAATAAATGAATGGCGTTGAAGCAGTTGATCTAAAATATCGTAACAGTGCCCAATATATTTTCGACTTTGCACTTTATAGAAAAATATCTATATATCACAGAAATATCTAACATCAAGGATGTAAATGATGTACAATACGTAACGAGAGAGCTAAAAACAGCTGTATTTTAGCGGAATATAAAATACACTCGCAATAAAAGTCCACTTGGTTTGTATCTGAGGAGAAATATTTATTTTATCCAAGAACGGATTGGGGGTTTTACTTCATTTCGTCGAATAACGGCAATGCCACTGGATCTGTTATAGCTCACCAGTCCTATTTAATCATAGTAAAAGATCTCCAAGATTCTAAAAAAGGAATTGGTTTCAACAAATTTTTGATAATTTCTGATGAAGTAGGGCAAGTTTTTGATGAACAACATCCGAAAACATTTCATAAATAAGTATAAGCAATAAAATTCTAAAACGTAGTTATAATTTAGATCAGTGACAGCTTAGCTAAAATTTATTTTGTCACTTTTGCACTTTATTGAATTCTCCTTGAGAATTAATAGTAGGTACTTAAGAGGATCTCATCTGCCAAAAATGCATTTTTTAAACACTTTAGCCATGAAATTCTTATATTGATAATTTAATTTTAAGGATTTGGGAAATCCGGCACAAAAACATTTCATTTGCCATAGGATAAAGATGATCACTATCATCAGTAATCATACTAATCGTCCATTAAAAAAATTTACAACTTTTACTAAGATATCCCAAATATTAGTTCTACTTTATTACAATCGGCGTATAACCATCAAAGCATCGGCAGATTAAATTGCTTATGTGACGGATAACAGCTTTATTGGACCATAAATTTGGGGCTATCCTGTAGAGATATTTTATTAAGAGAGCAAATAAAAACACCATAATATGACCTAGTTGGTCGTAAATATAAATTGCTTTGTGATACCTTTGGTTCACCTTTGCATCCAGTTCTTGTTAAGCCTCGTTCGTTTTTAGACTTTAACTTTGAGTCTACGCAAAAAGTGGAGTAAAAATAACCATATATTTTAGTATATTTTATTTTCGTTTGTAAGAATAGTTGAAAGGGCTTATTTTCGGTCATTATTATTCGAGAAATCAAAGCCATTTGAAGATTATCAGTTCTTTTGACCAAAAAATCTCTGTACCTTCAAAGGAACTTCTACGAAATACTCTTTCCAATCTATTTATCTAATCTGTTGCTCATTGACTGAGTTCAGAAAATCGGCCTCATAACAAATTACTGGTTATTAATAAATGAGTACCTATATTGTTGTCTTGGGAAAACCTGTAATAATAATGTAAAATCTATACCAATATTATAAAGAGAGAAACTGATTGACTGGCTCATCAACGTACAGCCAAAACCGCTGATGGTAGACTTGAAACTTAGGGTGTGTTTTGTATGACGTAGGCATCCGATGAGAAAGGATCTTTTTAACCTACCTATAATCATGAATACTGCAACACAAAAGTTTGAGAGCTTTAATAATATCCCCAATCTACGATAAAATAATAAAACACACGATAAATTACATTTAATCGAACAAATACTGCCAGCTGCGATTTAAGCTTTTGCAGAAATAAATCAAATTATTATACTCGTCTCGTGCAACACACAGAATATCAGCTCTCACGATGTAATTAACTTTTCAGTACAAATTATATACCTTATTATGTTCAGTAGGTTGTATTTTCGTGAGTGATGATGATGACACCTAATTACACCACTGTATTTATAGTTAGACATGAACTTCTTTTTATTTCTGTGGGTCTGTTCTATTAATATCTAGTGTGTCAATCACAAGCTTGTTTTACTTAAACAAAATATAAAACAAGTGAGAAAGCACTTGAGATTGAAACTAGATTTTAATTGTATTTATTATGAGAATAGACACCCGCTGTTTTGTTGTTGAGTTATTGACGACCTCCTTGGCGTAATGGTTACCATACCAGACCGCCACCCAGGAGGTCCCGGGTTGTAATCCCGGTCAGGTCATGATGAAAAACCTTTTCTGATTGACCTGGGTCTTGGATGTTTATCCACATATTATGTACCTTTTTGTTATAAAATGTTGTATCGTTGAGTTTCGAACTTACTTTGGGACTAGCTCAATCTGTGTGATTTGTCCCATAAATGTATGTATATATTGACTTCTTATTTCTATGTCCAAGTTTGTCATTTGACGGGTCAAGCGGAGATACTTTAGTGTTATTTTTTGTGAGATGATGATAAAAGTTTTTAGTCAATTCAACTCATTTCATAACGACTCCATCATTTTTATTTACAAAAAACACCAGTTTAGGCAAACGTCTAATTTCAATAGTACAAAAATAATAATGTACGTTGAAATCATACATCTATATGTATAATTTTATTATTAATAATTAATGTTCACCTAATAATTTAAATCATATCTATATTAATATAATTACTTTCTAACTCGGAAACTTTACTATAGCAGCCTCAATATTCACTCCGCATTCATTTAACACGCACAGTACACCCTCAACGGTAGAATTTGGCCAAATGTTCCCCGCTTTAGTCCAATTTATGGAGCAACGTGAGCGGATTTCCACACAAACTTCTTTGAGAACAGCCTTGCCACCTGCACGACCCTTTGAAAGTTTGCAGCTGTATCGATGTCTTCGAAGGAAACATTTCGGAAAGTAAGAATAGGCTTTCGGGCTGTTTCCATTTCCGCATATTCGTTTATTGAAAAATTGGTACCTATTTACATTGTGTTTCAGTAAAATGAAAATTTCGAAAGCGTTTGTGGTCTAAACTGTTCCGTTACTTATATTCATAGAAATGTACATTTGCTGGGTACTAATATCTGAATAATTTAATTCTCAATAATGTATTAAATGTATGAGTTTGTGAGTATGAATTGTTTTTTTTTTGTTTTTTTTAGTAACAATGATTCCCGTGGAAAATAAGTTCATAATAAAAACTTAAATAACAAAGTTGGGGAAAATGAAAATAAAACTACTTTTCATATAAATGATATCATGTTAGAACACATTAAGGTCATTAATCTATCTCCTAAAATTATTTTACACGGTTTAAGAATCCACAATTTAAAAAAAAAGTACAAAATAACATAACGATTAAATTAAACACTAATCAACGGAGGACTTCAAAGGACATTTTGGTTAAAGGAAATGTCCCTTTCTCCAAGCTCTGAAATGCCTTGAGTACTGGTTATCCACAATAGACTGTCAGTAACAACAGTCTAGTCTTAGCCTCTAATCATTAACAGTGTTCTCAATTAATAGCTTAGAAACTGGTGCTTCTTGTTCAAGTAACTTACAATTGGTTACTTAGTATTCAATCGGTAATGGTGTGATGTAAATGGTATACTTTATGAAATAAATCGGTTCAGTAGTTTCGGAGCCTATTCAATTCAAATTCAAACCAACAAACAACAATTAAATCTTTCCTCTTTATAATATTAATATAGACTAGAAACCTATTTTTGGTTATAAACTGGTAACTCAAATAACATTATTAATATTATTTCCACTAGTTTATTCCACCATGTCCACTTGGATGATATCATATAGGTGATTAAAAATATCGAATTTTAAGTATCGTCAGAACCACTTTGGAATCATTTTACCTAGGTACCTACCGTCTCTCATTTTAGTGCTGACGAGGCAACAACAATGGCTGAGTAACGGTGTGATGTATTAAGAGATTCTGTGGTTCGGATGTTTGTTTAATACTGTCTATTATTAAAAAAGGTGTGATTATATTGTTAATGAGAAGAGGAGGAAGCATGGCACAGCATATTACATTAGGCTTCAGTTCTGACCATAACGACGTTGAGAATCTCAATAAAAAAAAGTGTCGATACATAAATATTTATAATCTGACAGTAATCTCCAGTATCTTTAGTCCTATTATTGCCACAAACGACTCCCCTACTTGTTTACTCCACGGTTCGCTGGTCATCTCCCTTTTCTTTTCACCCCTTGTTTTTGCTATGACCCAGTTTCTGCCCATCATTCATCAGATGCTTTGTTCTATGATATATGGTATCATCGAATCTGAAGAACGCTTAGACGTTACTAAGTTTGGTAGTGAATGGAATGACCTGATTATTTTTTTATGTTGCTATGTATTTTTTTTATGACATAGGAGGACAAACGAGCTAGTGGGTCACCTGACCGTAAGCAATCACCGCTGCCCATGGACATCCACGATTACAAGATCTTGCATGACCATGCGTTGCCCACCTATGAAGTACTTAATTATAGTATTCCAAAATTAAGACGTGTAGGCTTTTTTTTTCTTTTCCAATAGAATGTTAAATTTTCCCCAAGAATCTCAGTGACAAAATCCGGTTTAGTTTCCTAGGTTCTTCTTTTTTTAATAATAAACTCTGAAGTCTCCAAGAAAACAGCAAGCTTGGAGCTAGCAAAGTTGAAATTTTATACAAAGCAATTTTTGCAGAAATAGCTTTTTACGATTGATTTATAGTCTTTCCCAGGCTTCCGTATGAACTAATTTGCATATTTTATTTCATATATTGTTTCCGAGAATTCCGTGATAAAAATAACTCTAGATTATTCCTGAGTATAAAATCCCGATTGAAAATTTCAAATTCCTTTTTACCATTTTGCACATGTAGTTCGAAAATATTTTAATTTTGCATGTTACAATCCAAATATATATCAGGCATCGTAATACTAACATCTCGAAATTTTATTGTACATCATTCTCTCATAAAGTATTTATAGTAAAAACTGGTTGTAAAGAACGGATAGTAATTAAAATTAAAAAAACACAGTCACCAATATCGTATATCGTAATTTTGAATGTTTGGATTTGTGTGGTTTGCTAATATTTCAAGTAAAACGGGCTTAGATTTTCAATAATTTGGTTTAAATCGCTAACCTGGATGAACACAGGAAAGTTTTGTCCCAGAAATCACACGATTGCGCGGGTGATACCACGAGCTTCAACTAGTATCCACATATTACTGGCATAAAATTAGTTTTATTCTTGCTAACCATCATGTGACTTATTAGTTCGTTCACCTTTGATACACAGCTGTTCTTATCCGTTGAAAATGATTTATCGTTGATGAAGCATGCATTAGGGTGATTGGGACTTTTAGCTTCTATTAAAAAATATACTGAAATCTAAAAAAGAAAATGTTGAAAAGGCTCAAGGCCATCCTTTGAGAATTTTAAATAACTAAAGTGAAAATGCTAATATTATGGTAATAACACTAACTAGAAAAGGGGTCCTGTACTTTTGTGATGTTAGAGCTTACTTTACTTTTATCACTAGTATATTATGGATAGTTACACGTCTACAAAAGTAGATACAGAAATTTTGGACTACAAACATTCGTTTGAATTAGCAACACTATGGTTAAGGTTGCGCTAGTCGAGTTTTTCTCCATACAAATGCTGTGGGGTGATTACTCCGTTGTTTGACATCGTTCGTTTAAAGTTGTTAATAATATCGATTTGTCTTGTCGTTATCCATGCTTGTATTAAAACAGAATTGTAAAATGATCGGTAATTTAAAAGTTATGAGCTTCAAAACATTCCGTTTCAACATGTAATTGTAACGCAACTGTGGGCACAATTAAATACTGGAAGGAGTATGAAATCTCTAAAACAAAATTAATACAAGCATAGTTTGGTTATTCAAAAATTTAAATAACTTTATTTTTAATTAAAACATTCAGCTGTTTTATCACAAGAACACTTCTCTCAAAAGCCTACTCGTAAATTTTTAAACGCCCGTTTCAACAATATTTGTGTTTGCATATAATGTTTATTTATTTATTTCAACAATATTTGTGTGTAAATCGGTGTAAACAGTTTCGCACTGTTCATAACCGAGTCTATCCCTTTCTCAGCGAAATAACATGCAAATTAGCTATATAACACACCCACCAACGAGTTCGAGTCTTCGACTAGTGCACTCTTAAGGCGGTTGCTTAACACTACAATTCGTCGCTACACCATTCGTTATGATATGAGCATTCGCCATTGCGCATTGATAAGTAGACGAAAACATACGACTGTGGGATTGTTCTCCTTTCTTTTTCTGTTATTTTGTTTTCTTTAAATATTTTTTTATTTTTAATTATTGAGATGTTTTTCAAATGAGTTTCATTCCATTCCCGTTGTGTATGTAGATAGTGGTAATGGTCGACGGTTGTCGAATCTTCCGTACCAGTGCAAAATGTAGAGAGATTCTGTGTGGGTACCACTTATTAAATGTTTTACCATTGGCAACTCCTGCCCGCCAAGAAGTTCCAACACACTAATGAACACCACTGTCATATTTAAGTCACCCTCTATAGATTATAAAGTAAATTCTCACCTTTTAACAAAGCTATCTGAACTCAATAATCAATATCAACATTGGGATGCTCATCCAAAAGTTATGTGTTGCCACTAAAATAATACTGAGCATTTCAATTCAGATTGTGTCTTCATAACCCGAATTTACCGCCTAAACTCGCTTTGTACCAAACCCTCTGTTACTACGTCTATACTAACAAAGACACCCCTAAAGGCAATCAATGGACCGAAACAATCTACATAAATGTGATGCGAATACACACATAAATATAAATAGATGCCACAATGTTTGCGTCTAAAGGTTGAGGTATTTTGTTGGTGGATTTCAAAAACAGAGTACCATTTTATCACGCATCCACACCGCAGTTAACTTTTGTGGAGCAACACATTGCTACACGGTAACATTAGGTAACATTATTCAACTTTTCTCAGTTGCTTTTTGTATTTTGTTATGAAATGTTGCCCACTAAAGCCCTATAAGCACCATGCACGATGCACGGCGCAAAACGACCGTGCGTAGGCTTGCCGGATGACAAATTCGTCGTCCAGCAAGCCGCACGGTCGGTTTGCGTTGTGCATCGTGCGCGGACGTCCAGCGCAGATGGATGGTGCGTAGGCTTTACACTTGGAAACGATGTACAAAAAGTAACTGCGATGTGGATGCACTGTTAAGACGAAATTAAATTATACAACACCGAGCAGCTCGATGACTTTGATGTGTGTCGCACGAACAAGTTCAGCAACGTCGACTCTAGCCAGTGTTTGGATGGGTTTCGTTATCTCGAGGTTTTCGCACGTTAAGCAATCGGTCCCTGTTGTTCTTGATGAATTTATAGTTGTTAAGCCAATTCGGTGGAATTTAATACCTGGTTGAGTCATAATGGATAATACCTATTACAAAATCTTGCAATACCACAGTTTTAAATAGAGCGTTATCTATTCAGATTTAAGTCTACGTTTGCGACCAATATTGTCGAAGTTCTAGCACTTCTCTACAAACTCTAACCGTAATGGCAGATTTTTCTCGTTCCAATCTATTGATTTAGAGTGAGATGAAAGACAATCGATTTTCCGAATGGCTATTTGATAATATGGCGCGGTTAAGTTCAATAGAAATTACGATTGTTAAAACAATTATTTTAATGGCGTAGAGAAGTTTTAAAATGCTTGAATTTATCGATTAAAAAAAAATTTTTGGAAGGTTTACGGTTTGTCTTTTAATTCAAATTCAAATAATTTATTTGCAAGACAAAGGTATACATTGTGGTGTCAGATTGTGAGTAGTTCAGTTACACTTCGCCAGCTATATATAGCTGGCGAAGTGTAACTGAACTACTAATAACTTCTAATATTGTATTTTTTTATTATAATAAAAAAATACAATATTAGAAGTTATAAACAAATTATCAATTTTAGCATAAATATAAAACACCTGTCACTCAACCATTTAGATTTAGTCGACATAATATTGTATATACAATGCCATCTAGTTTTAAATTGAGCAAAACTTATAATGTGGTTTAAATAAACTGTTTTTAAAATTAAATGTACTTCTTCCGAACTTAATTAATTTAAGAAGAATTTTTTAAACCACCAGACGACCTCCGTGGGGTAATGGTTACCATGCCAGCCCGCCAAACAGGATGTCCCGCGTTCGAACTCAGTCGTGTCATGATGGAAAACGAACTTTTTCTGATAGGGCTCGAGTCTAGGATATTCATATAATATGTGTATCTCTTATAAAATATATCATCGTTGAGTTGAGTTAGTATCCCCGGTAGATCCCCTGTGGATCAGATAAAAACCTCTTCACTCCAGAGGAACCATGCTGTAGACAGTGAAAAGGTTTTTCTTGGTGTCTGCAGCATGGGGTTCTTATCATACTAATATTATAAATGAGAAAGTGAATTTGTTTGTTTGTTAGGCTATTCCTTCATGGCTTGACTAATCAGCCGATCATTATGAAAAATATAAATATTGTCAGGGGTACAGAGCCCAACATTGGCTACTTTTAAAAAGTAAATCCCGTGAAAGTTATCATTCCAATGGGAAAATATTTTTTCTACTATAGAGGACGCTGCATGGGATGGGCTATCGGCCAACAGATGGCGCCACAAATCGCGCTATGGGTTGTTTTGTTGTCAAAATTAACCGCTAGCGAAGCCGCGGGGAAAAGCTAGTATCTATATATATAAAATGCTTTGTCCTGACTGACTGACTGACTGACTGACTGACTGAGAATCAACGCACAGCCTAAACCGCTCATCGTAAAAATCTGAAACTTGACAGGTGGAACTATTATAAGACGTAGGTGTCCGATAAGAAAGGATTTTTCGAAATTCGAACTCTAAGGGGGTAAAAAAGGGGGGTAAAGTTACTATGGGACAACTTGATTCCTTGGTCCAATCTACTTCAAATTTTGCATAAAAATTGTTTAAGAGAATTGATGGAAGATGTGATTCTTATTTTATTGAAATTCTTGAAAAAAATTTATTTTGTGGGTAATTTTCTTCGAGTTGATATCAATACTTATACTCCTTAGTCCTTTTGATTTCAATTACATTTCATTTTGACACATCCATGAAGTGAAGTGTATCATCTGTCATGTAATTATAAATTTGTGAATATTCAATCATAATGTCGTCTATTTATTCTGTTTGTGATATCAGAAAAACAGCTAAAATTCTAACTATGTATATATAGCGGACTGAATCATATTCATCGATAATAAATAGTACCTAAGTAATTAAATATTAAATTTTATAATATTTGACAGGGTTCAAGTTAAATTGGTCAATGGTTAAATGGCATACATATTGATATTGTCTCTTTCTCACTTATAGGAAATCTTATTACGTCGACTCGCTCTATTATTTCGTAGTGTAGGTATTGAATTACCGATATACTTATACATTTTTTTACGGAAATGGTTGGAAAATAAGCTCAGGAATATGGATCATTTGATATTAGGTGATTACCGTCGACTATGGAGCACATCACATAGATTCTAGGGTCCCTGACCCGTTGCCGACCCATAACAGGAAAAGACAGGATTTATAGCGAGAAATAGTATAAGGAAGGAGTTAGATTTTTTTTTTACAACAAACGTGGCAAACAAGAATTTCGGATATTTCACTCTCCGAACGAAACGCATTACTGCTTCACGTCAATATTCTGTAAGAGTTTCACCGGTCGGGCTAGCCTATTTCATAGACGCCCACTCCAAAGATTGTAATGAGAAGTATTTAAATAGAAAAATAATCATGTATACATAATATGAAAATGTTTTGTCTTGACCGTAGAGACCTGAAATTTGGGTGTGTGATGTAGGCAACCAATAAGAAAGAATTTTTTGAAATTCCCACGGGAAAGCAGGATAAACGCAAACGAAGTTGCGCGGGTTTCTCTAGTATTAAATATAAATATGATATTGAATCAAATAAAAAAAAATCAGATACATAACCTAAAATTGGATAAGCAAAATTTAAATAAGAAAACCCCTTTATTTATCCGCAAATTTTCATCAAACCTAACTGTGATAAAAAACATTGTTCAATAAAATATGAATTTATGTCCGAAAAAAATTTATAACGCAATATAACCAACAGAATATTATGCCTTTGAGCCAAAAGTAATTAAAAAGAACTCTTAATAAGACCACGAATCTTTTCTTCGGCAGTTAATTAAGTAATAAACGGCCAAGCGTAAGTATAACTGCCAGACGATGGGTTCTTTAAATAATAATAAATAAATAAATATATAGGGACAAATCACACAGCTAGCCCCACAGTAAGTTCGAGACTTGTGTTATGGGATACTAACTCAACGATACTATATTTTATAACAAATACGTATATAGAATCCTGGGTCTTGGATGTTTACTAAGACCCAGGGCAATCAGAAAAGTTCGTTTTTTATCATGACCCGACCAGGATTCGAGCCCGGGACCTCCTGGGTGGCGGGCCGGCATAGTAACCATTACGCCACGGAGGTCGTCAGTCTTTACTACCACTGTAGTCATATTACCGTGTACAAATAAATATATATAAATAGTTTAGTATAGTCAAAATATTTTTTAAAATGTAAATAGGCTTAAGTATTACAAGCACTTTCGAATTGTCAAGTTTTTCATATCACCACCTATTTATTATTATTTACAAAGTGATTTTTAAATATATCTTTTTTGAACTTCATAAATCCCGTCTTATCCCTTGTCTATACCTAAAAAACCATTATGTAAAAAGAGCTCTCTTTGTCCAAGGATAATTCGTACAAATATAATAATCGTTTGCATATTCAAAGCGTGAAAAAATATCAAAAATTATTTTATTTATTTATCTACAACTAGCTGACCCGTGCCCACTCCGTTGGGCATAATGTTAAAAGCCTTTTTATTTTTTGGGTTTTTTATAGAACCTATGACACTCAGCAATAATGTGGCTTTCTATTGGTGAAAGAATTTTTAAAATCGGTTCAGTAGATCCCGAGATTACCCGTTACAATTTAACAAATACACAAACTTTACCTCTTTATAATATTAGTATAGATGAAAAAATAATGAAACGAAAATAGTCCTGATACAAATAGGCGGACTGCTAATTAAATACTATAACAGTCAACCATTTTCTGACATAAACAAATAAATAACTATCATTTAAATATTTCTAACAATCTAAGAAAACACGTCTAAAAGACGAACAAAGTCTTAGCAAATATTACGCTAAAACTTTGCTATAATCTGATATTTGGCACCCTTTATATACAAAGCCCAAAAAAGCCAGAGACGCCGACACCACGGCAGAAATAAGGCTTATTAAAACGTGTTATCTACAATAATATGATAAATTCACGGTTTGCAACAAACATGGCAGGTTTTGGGTGGTTGCCAAATGATTTCTGTACATTCTCGCTTTATACTAGCACTGTGGTCTAAAACACAAGATGTTGGTGCCATGTTTTGTGAGGCTTTACATTCGTAGGTGGAAGGCCATGCTTTTAATTGCTTGTAGAATTGATTGCGTGTTATTTAGTAAACATTCAACTAAACCGCCAACTAAAATTAGCTTAAAATATAGTTCAGTTTTTCCTATGCAATGATGTCGTCTTCGGTGTAACTGGATGAACAAATCTGCTCAAGGCTGAGCTCGTCCATCACATCCAGCTTCTGCTGCACAAAAGCCAGCAGCTCTTGTATAATAACGCGGTCAGAGCGTTTTGCTTCCATCGTGTTTATAACAAAATCGTCTTTATAAAAATACCGGCGTCAGCATTGTAGCGGTCGCTATCTGAAACGACCGCTCTAGTCAGCGACAATACTGTGACTGATGCACTGGGTATAAGCTTCGTTTCACGTCTGCACAAGTCAGACGTGATGGCTACTATTATAGCGTAAAATATAGAATGTTTCCTAAGCCTTTACATTCGTAGGTAGAATGACATACTTTTAATTGCTTGTAGATTTGATTGTGTATTATGCAAACATTGAACTAGGCCGCCAACTAAAATTAGTTTAAAATGTAGCATATTTCCTAATATTATATTCGTAGGTAGAATGATACACTTTTAATATGCCCTGTAGATTTGATTGCATGTTGTTAAGCAAACATTCAACTAGAGACCAGTAACTAAAACAAATAAGTTTAGCTCGGCTTACAGTTGAGCTAGTTTTTCAAGCATGTGCGTCTACCGTTCAAACTTGCACATACACAGTATGTGAGTTCAGAACTAATTTATAGTGCGTTTACACTGTCAGTCACCAAATGCGGCCACCGCATTCGGTTCAACCGAATTTATTCATTGCATTCGGCTTATAACATTAACTCGATCGGTCGCCGTGTTTGGTACTAGCGAAACCCGCGCAACTTCGCTTGAGTATATGCTTTCCCGTGGGAATTTCGGAATGTATTACACATATAAAACTTCATCTTGAATCACTTCTATTAAAAAAAGTGCATCAAAATCCATTGCGTAGTTTTAAAGATCTAAGCATACAGGGACAGACAGAGAGCGGAGGAACTTCATTTTATACTATGTAAAAAAAGATACGGCGATCATATACCGCGACCGCGACCATATACCCTGATGGCGATCATATACCGTGAACAATGATAGGCGCGTTTCATATCCTCGTCTTCTTCTTTTTAATTTTTTATTAATTTTATTTTTCTTTTGTTTCTTCGTTGTATATTTCCGTCATAAATAGGGACAATAGGGTCAATTCATACAGATTGCTTGCAGCTAGCCCCAAAGTAAGTTCGAAACTTGTGTTATGGGATAATAACTCAACGATATTATATTTTATAACAAATACATATATAGATAAACATCCAAGACCCGAGGCCAATCAGAAAAAGTGCGTTTTTCATCATGACCCGACCGGGGATCGAACCCGGGACCTCCTGGGTGGCGGTCTGGCGTGGTAACCATTACGCCACGGAGGTCGTCAAAAAATACTTCCAGAGATTTTTTATATTTACCAAAGAAAATCTAAAATACTAAAAACTCACTGAGTTAATTAGACAATGTTTTTCTTTCATCCACGACCGCGTCTCTTTAATCACTTGAGCCGTTTTCCAAGAAACTAGGCGAAACCAGAAATAATACAACAGACTTTAATAGGAAAAACTTTAATTAACTTTTAGAATGTTTTTGTTGGTAGTCCTTTTAAGTTAATACTTTTATTTCGTCATAACCAGAGGGATTTTACCTAGTACCTACTAACAAGAATTTCTTTAGGCACTAATAAAATATATTTTCTAAATCGCTCTTCGGTTTATAGATTTTTTTTTTGCTTAGGAATTTGGAAGTTCAGTTTATAGTGCATACATTTTTGTACCTACTGTAAAAAATGTGCTTAGATAAAATAAACGGTTCATTGTATAAAGGGTACCTACAAATTTTGTACCCAATTATACCAGCCCCCTTACTCTTGACAATAATTTCGCACGATCGCCATTGGATGAATTTTAGGCACTCTTTACAGCTAAACTAGCGCTAACTAAATACTAAACTAAATGAAATCGGATTGTATGCTAACCAAATAGTTAGTAAAGTATACAATTTTAATGATACGAATTACGATTTGCTGTTAATTATGCATTTGAAATTATATACAATTGAAATTAAATTCGCGATTGCTATGCAGAGTAACCTATCAGGTTGGTTCCTATCGTACAGTCAAAGACAAGCATACCGCAGACTAAAGAATTTCACCATTCATAGCCAAAAATGAGGCTTTTTTGTTTTGCAAATATAACGGAAGATATGTGTGTGTATGTGTGCATTGATACGAAGAAAATGAAAAGTATTTGACAAGCCCGGTGGTCGAGTGGCTAGCAATGGTCATTTTATCTCGAGGGCCGCGGGTTCGAATCCTGAGCAAAGCAAACATTTGTGTGCATGAACATGTCTGTTTGCCTTGGGTGTTTCTATATATAATAAGTAATTATTTACAAAAAAAATTATATGTATTTATCAGCAATCTAGCACAAGCTTAGTTGCTTAGTTTGGGACTAGATAGCGTTATGTGATTCGTATATTTATTTATTTATAACTTGATTTCTGAGTTCATCAAACTCTATCTCATCTTGAGGTGCCCTCTGACTCAGTGTTAATGATCATGAAAACGTGAAGCATTTATGAATTAGGAAAGTTGAGAGTAATGACTGTGCAAAGGTTCGAACTCAGTAATCCATCAGTTAAATAATCAAGATTGTTAGTTAATGAAATATTATGTCTGTTTAATATACCTTATTCTAGTGTAATTAGTATTATTTATTTCAGATTTGAGTATTTTCTGTACGTATCCACTTAAGAGATTAATATAAACTTTATCCATAGATTAACTGTTAACAAGCTATTAAGTGTTATTTCGTAGGCGTACATTTTAGATTACAAAAACAAAAATAAACTTCACGGTTGTAACTTTTAATGATTTTATCTCGCGAACCATTAATATTAAACTTTGAAAAGGAAGTTAAACTGCTTTTTAACGTTATATGCAATTACTTAACTCTTTCATAAAGCCACCAAGTTTATTCAAAGGAATCTTTTATCGTAACCGTTTTATGAATTTTAAATAATATTTTCACTTTCATATATTTTATACGTGTTTAATTCAATAACATTTTTTCGACGACCTCCGTGGCGTAATGGTTACTACGTCAGACCGCCACCCAGGAGGTTCCGAGCTCGAATCCCGGTCGGGTCATGACCCGACCGGGATTCATCATGATGAAAAACTAACTTTTTTTGATTGGCCTCGGGTCTTGGATGTTTATCTATATTTGTATTTGTTATAAAATATAGGATCGTTGAGTTAGTATCCCATAACACAAGTTTCGAACTTTCTTTGGGGTTAACTCAATCTGTGTGATTTGTCCCTATATATTTATATATATACTTACATTAATTTATTTTTCGTCATTAGAAATTACAGATATTTTGTGTTAATTTTATATTTTATGTCATTGTAATTTGTATCTTATTAATACCATTTTAAAAGAGCAAGTGCTAAGTTTCTTGCCAGTTTCTTCTAAGCACAAATCTGCCTTCTGAACTGGTGGTAGGAAAAAATTGTGACGATTCGAAAGAGCTTTATTAGGCCTATTTGAATAAAAATATTTTGTTTTTGAATTTGAATTCAAAATGTTTTCCAATGTTATTGAATTGAACACTTACAAAAGGACTCCATCCATTTTCCTTATAAAAATAACCCACAATAAGTGGGGCAACCATTACAACGAAATTCCGAACATACAGACTAACGTTTCGTTGAATTCTAACCAGTTTTAAACCTTATCGTAACTAGTAATGTCTTTTTTGACAGGACTACGTGTATCGTTGTTTCGGATTGACACATACTTGGTAGCCCCGAAGATATTAATATGAACAGGTAAACCTTTAAGGCGCTGTGGCACACGAGGCACATTACAGCTGCGTGGATGACTACGTGGGTCTACGTTTCCACTGCAGTACAAGCTATACACGAATATAAAACCACGACTACGTAGATGTAGCGTGGCCCACCACGGCGCACGGAGAGGCTACGAATTGATTGTCATAGTTTTTGGTTGGTGTCGGAGCATTGAACCCTCTATCGCGTGCACAGCGTGCGCAGCGATGTGCACGCTTTGTAGAACAAGCTGTGTACCGCATTCACTGCGTGCATGGCGTTGACAGCGTTGAGCTATGTTGAGCAAGCCACGCGTGTATCAATGACGTCACTTGATTGTTAACGTGTCCGTGGGTTGCAGTGGACACAATCACGTACATCCTCTTGCAAAGCAAAGCTTAACACACGTGCGTAGCCTCTTCGTGCGCAGCAATGGGACAGCGCCTTTATGAGCAAAAAAAGTGTTAGCCACCCGATAGAGAGTTAGTTATAGTTAAGAATAGTATTTATAAATATGCTCTATCTGGAATTCAAAATTTTTGCGCCGGTGCCTGTTTTCTTTTGGATCACCTCTTTTATGAAAGCGAAAATAATATTATAATAAAAAAAAATATAAAATAATGTAAATGTCTTAAAATATGAAAAAATTGGTGTATAATTTTTACTTAGTTGCAAAATTAATAATAAACCGGGGATCAACGCGATCATATCATAACTTGATATTGCACCGGCCGTGGTCACAGGCGAACTGGTAGGTAACTGCAAAGATTTTTAATAGTCCACCCACTTTTGAACTCGACACTGACAGTGTCCACATTCCGATCCTTAACCAAAAATAATGCAACGCGAAAGTTTAAAAGTTATTATGGTATATAATTATATCCAATGTTTGATCTAAAATTTCACATTATAATAGAATAATAATCTTCGGGCGCGGTTAATTTTATGACATAGATCTCGTTTGACAATAAAACAACCCATAGCGCGACTTGTGGCGCTATCTGTTGGCCGATAGCCTATGCCATAGGTACAGCGCCCTCTATTGTAGAAAAAATATTTTCCCATTGGAATGACATACTTTCACGGGATAAAAAGTAGCCTATGTTGGGCTCTGTACCTCTGACAATACAAATTTTCATAATGATCGGCTGATTAGTCAAGCCGTTCACGGCTTGACTAATCAGCCGGAAGGAAAAACAAACAAACTCACTTTCTCATTTATAATATTAATATGGTGTGTGATCTAAAATTTCACATTTTAAAACTCACTAATATAAAACATAAAATATTTAATAGGTGTTAAGTCAAAGTCTATTTTATAAACATGGAAACACGAAATTAGTGCCAACAATTTCTCGTCACAAATCATCTATAGAGATAATAAACCGCCAGAGGCGGCAGAGGGGCGACCACAACTCCTCTATTACACATATAAATTACTGTAATTAATAAGAGACGGTTACCCACATCAGCATAAACCCATATCAATTTAACCCTTTATAATCACAATAAATTACTTTTTGTATAATTATTGTTGATTAATATTTGATCAGAACCAATATTTTATAACGAGGGGTCTATCTTTGAATCGAGATCTCTTAAGGTCAAGACGAACCAGCAAGATTGCAATGAAATCGCGATTTCGATCTCAATTCTGTATAATTTTCGGAGCGGAATAAAATTATTTTCAAGAGTAAAACCCCAAGTCAGAACCAATTCTGAAGTAATTTTAATTTTAGTCGGAATTTTAGTCGGCATTGGCGAGACTAGGGAAAGGCACTGGACCACGCCAAAGATCACCGATGATGCTCAGAACCGATCAACCGCGCACTACCGCGCTTGCTGCATAGATGTTTGTTCGCGCCGTCTGTTCTACGTCAGTACATTATACTTCAATGGCGTAGGACGGCCGATTACAAGGTGGTCAGACGACCTAATTGTCAACGAATAGTGAATTATTTTTAACTCATTCACGCCTGGTTAAATGTTTAATTTGTTAGAACGTTATCGCTTTTACACAATGAACATAATTGTCTATTAATAAAGAGATTCTCTCAGTTTAATGGTCTAGCAATAATTCTGAACTTAGAAGTTCGTTTGTGGTATAAATCTTCAAAGTCGTTTATATCTAGAGGTTAATACCAGATTTATAACTTGTTCTGGCTTTTAGTGATTTCTATCTTCATTTTCAAACTTCACTTGTTCTATTTGTGTGTTATCTGTACAAAATTATTTAGTTTAATAAGACAAGTGTTTTTCTTTGGTCTCCACCCATAAAAAATCTTTAAAAAAAATAGTATTTCCATAAAACCAGTTCTCCAGATCCTAAAAAGAATCGCTGCAATCGCTACATGGTGGTATGTTTGGATACAGGTCTAATAAAATAAAATGTGTTATTTCGATAGACCATAAGTACAGAAGGTCTTGGAAAGGCTCCAATTGTGGGGAACAACCGAAAAAAAATGGTCAGATGACCTAGCACGTTTCTTCTGTCACGAAAAACCTAGACCACCTCACGCTTACATAACTTCGAGCAATAGCGTAAGTGTGAGCTATTTACACAGATCTGCCCTATTTGATATTAGTCACGAACACACAATATGTAATACGCGATGAAAAGCAACCCAATTTACGTGCCAAATATATAAAAATTGTTTCTGGCACAATATTGAACATATTGCGCGTAGACTAAGTTACATTTTTACGATCCGTTCTACTTTTACAATTATCATCATATCAATTCATAATCATCCCACTGCACTGCAAGGATACGGGTCGCTATTCAATCGACGGATTAGAGCGTTCTCTGCCACACTGCTCCAATACGGATTGGCAGAGGTAGGTCAAGCCGGCTGAAGGCTATCGTCTTGGCTTATTTTTTATTTTTTTTATACCACACAGGTGGCAGACAAGCATACGGTCGGCCTGATGGTAAGCCGTCACCGTAGCCTATAGATGCTTGCAATACCGGGGGTATCACTCACGCGCTGCCAACCCTCCCAACTGCCAACCTCCCTTAGGGGGCTAAGTGGAGCTCTGGAGACTTTACTCACCGTAGGAACACAACATGGACGAGACCAATGCTATTTGGCTACGATCTTCTATAAGGTGGAGGTCCTTCCCCAGATGGGCTGCTCCGATTTGAGCGGATAATCCGCTATGCCCTACCTCTCTTAAAACTTATTAACGAGAGTCATTCATCGACAACAGCTAGGATCAACGTGCTCTCCATCCAGCTCGAGATGACGAAGCCCATCCAAACACTGGCTAGTATTTTTTTAGCCATATTTTTTTCCAAAAATTAGCAACCATAAACTTAAGGTATAAAAAATATTTCTTAATATTTCTTAAAATTTATTAATTTATTTATTCTTTATTGCACGATTGAGAGTACAATTGGCGGACTTAATGCCTAAAGACATTATCTACCAGTCAACCATCGGGTAAGTCAGAAATATTGTAAGCGGGTCAAAAAATTAAAGATTTTGTACTACCACTTTGTTAGCAAACATGCCAGATTACAGCTTTCCTGCCTCCTCCGTGGCGTAATGGTTACCATGCCGGTCCGCCACCCAAGAGATCCCGGGTTCGAATCCTGGTCGGATCATGATTAATAACGTACTTTTCTGATTGGCCTAGGTCTTGGATGTTTATCCATAATATGTATCTTACTTTGAGCGGACCACTGTGAAACTATCAGTACCATGTTAGTTTACTATGGAACCCTAAAACCTCATTCACTTTTACGTATTTTCTATGTTTCTATGTAATTCTATCTTATTACATACATGACGAAATACGTTCCTGATCCTTCTATCATAGCGAAGGATTTTACCATAACGCGTATTTGTTAAAAGAGTTTTTGCTATGAAAACTTTTCCGGGATTGATAACGGAAAAACTTGTTATAACATTGAATTATTAACCTTATTTCATACGACGGTAAGTTGATTATAGAATAGTCCCAAAATTTACCATGCGACACACACTCAACATGGCTACAAAGTTGGCCTACTTGGCAACGGCTAACTTTGCCGCCTTACTGGCTAGACTTGGCTACAATTTTGTAATTTCATTCTAATTTGTATTAAACACTGTTTATATGTCATTTTTAAATATACAGTAGTTTGTTTCTGTTCCCGAAATGATGATAGTTTTGTAACTACCTTCTACTTTTGTAGGATCGACAATGTCTAATTCGCTTTTGTATCGTATTTGCTTTTGCGTTGCACTATTTCATTCATTACATTTCAGAGTTTTATCTGCAAAAAAAACACTGATTATTATGATTAAATCGACCCTTGTATTAAATGGTTTAAAAAACGGTTAAGTGCGTGTCTGGTCACGCACAGTGTTTGCTACGCTTTACTCGCTTGCAGATGAATTTTATTTTATGAGTTGCAACTATTACTAGGTAACTATTAGAGTTTACTTTACCGTAATAGTTTACCTTTTCAGTTTACCATATATTTCTACAACTTATCTTTGCTTGCTAGCCCTGCCCACTTTATGCAATAATACCTTATATGCTTTTAGAAATAAGGCCGCCTTGTTGCTAATGCACTAGTTTGTAAGTTATCTATGTACAGTCAACAAAGGAGTTGACTGACCCCCCTCTGTTTATATGATTAAATATTGCGTGAAGGGATTTACTTGAAATTTTATTTATCGATAGTATTCATATTGTACTATGTAATTACAAATTTTCAAGTAAATCCCTTCACGGAATATTTAGAAATCTTTAATCATATATACAGAGGGGGGTCAGTCAACTCCTTTGTTGACTGTACAATGTACTAGAGGACCGTCCCTGCTTCATACGGGTTTTACTAAGAATCCCTAATTTTAAAAAAAATATATTATAGCCTATGTTACCCGGGGGTAACGTATTTCCCAACGGTGAAAGAATTTTTGAAATCGGTCCAGTAGTTTCAAGTTTATTCATTACAAACATACACACACATACAAAATACAAAATTTTCCTCTTTATAATATTGGTAGTACTTTGTTGAGTATAGCAAATAAAACATATTCTGTCTATCTATGGACCATGATTTTTTGATATTTCTAAAACAGGCAAGATGGAGGGACGAGGGACCGCCGCGTCTAACAAAAATTAGAACGTAAACAATTCGCAAACGGATCGTAACGGATGTAATGATGTAAAATGATCTTTTCTCTCAATTGTTCTCTAAAACCAGAGGAAACCAGTTTAAAAGCAACTTTTATCAAGTTTCTTTGTTTCAGTATTACAACATTTTTTTACGATGTATCTTAAAAAACCCCTTGTTCCCGTTTTGTTTTCCCTCAGTTCCGGATATTAAGGCGTTTTATACGCAGTTCTCATGATAGAGCGGTATCACCGACATAAATGTAAATAGATACCGCGTGTACAGCTTCTATAAAATGTATTGACAGTCAGCATGGTGGTGCAATAATGTTTACAAAAAATGACAATATGACGTTGATAATATATACGCGCTTAAGTTGATGTCAAGTTGATATCACTTTGATAAAGCATATATCGGAGAGCATAAATAGTCTGTAATGTCAAGTTAACATTAAAACGACATCATAATTTGTAAGTATAATTCCACCAAAAACATTTTCATGTAAAATGTTGCCAAGACGAGACCATAATGACTCGAACTGTCAAAAAGTTATCAGATCTTATGTAGAGCCAATCTTCTAACTCTACACACTAATCAAAATATGTGGCTTGGCCGTTTCGTTACATTCTACAAGATCTAATGTATAACAGAAAATTGTGTAGGAATTCTTTAAATATTATTTATTGATGGCAATTCAATAAATTGTAGAGTTACAGGGGTTGTGGGTTACTGTGCAAAAGTGTAATACTAAGACTAGTTCTAAAGACTGTTCGTTTGGGTCTGGTTGTTTTGATTACAAAATACCAGCAATCTACGTTTTACTTATTTTGTAGACTTACAATCAAACAGATTAGTGATTTGCGGCATCTAATTCGATTTATGCCTTTCATTGGTATAAAGTTTTTTATTGCTAAGAAAATGTGGGACAAATAAAATGTTAGAGTATTCTTTTAAAGCATCTTTTCGAGTTTTTAATGTATTTTGGGATTTAATGTGACTTCGCAAATAAATAAAAATGTTTTTGTGATGCCTCACAAGACATTTAAATTGCAAGCAAAAGTCAACGTGATAATATACATGTTGATTTATAGAGAGACGAGGTCTTTTCTTTACACTAGGTATGTGGCAAACCGAACTCTTTTTGAAAACCTCTTTTGTAAATAGTTATGTTTCCAAATAAAAATGTTTTTGTGATGCCTCACAAGACATTAAATTGCAAGCAAAAGTCAACGTGATAATATACAATGTTGATTTATAGAGAGACGAGGTCTTTTCTTTACACTAGGTATGTGGCAAACCGAACTCTTTTTGAAAACCTCTTTTGTAAATAGTTATGTTTCCTTTTTCTTTATGGTTTTTACATTCTATTTTACTGTCACTTCAGTTCACTTTTTCATCTTCCTGCCATCAAATTATATTTTTCTACAATATACATCGAAATAATATTACTACATAGAGAACGGACACCGCGAACAAAATTTTTGTCCCCATACGTTGAGGCCAATAGACATCAACTCGTTTAGTCATTTGTCATTTGTTTCTATGTGAAAATCATAGATTATCAAAAATTTATCGTACAGATGGGATACGTAGGTACTAAGCGTCAGTTAATTTTATAATATAATTTAGGTATTTCTGAAATTTTTGTAACTTTTTTTTTAACCGACTTCAAAAAAGGAGGAGGTTCTATGTTTTTTTTTTTTGGAGGTCCGCCGATTACTCCTTCAATTTTGGACCGATTTTAATCATTCTTTTTTTAAATTAATATATAATTTAAATATTTATTTTTTAAACTATATTTCCAAAATATTTTCATATACTAGGTAAAATACGTAAATGTGGATAAAGTTACTAACTAAGTAAAAAAAATAAGTTTCTAGAAAACAAAAAGATGGAAAACGAAACAGCATTTTAAATTTCGACCAACCATTTTCGAACAAATGAAATTCGGGCAAACAAGTTTCGGAGTAAAGATACGTTACCTTTCAACACAACTCCTCTTGTCTGGCAGGCGACCGTCTCCTGGTTATTGCATATATTACAAAATACTTCAATATATAAATAGCTTCACTAAAAAGTTAGTTTTGATTTAATCTCAGTTTATTTTTGACTAATATTAAGTTAAGCACAAAAATGTAATGTAGCTTCCTACCTATAAAGCTAATATTATACCTATTTTCTATTAAATTTATTCTATTAAGTAAAATAAAATATTGTAATAAAATAAAATAATCAGTTGGATGTCCAATAGGCAGAATATAAACAAAGTGTCGCCCCTGCGTAGTAATGTCATATTCTATGACTCGGTTGGGGGCGGGGCCAGGGAGGGGCGCGCCCCGCACGGCCGAACGCGGCGCCAAAATTTGAAGGCGCTGTCATTTCTATACGTAGTAATATTATTTCGATGACAATATAAGTTTTCTTTATCCCATCCTCTTTTCCTAATCTTTCCATCCTTAATAAGGTATAATATGTGGTTCAAAATAGGTATTAAAAGATTTTTACAGGGTCCCCTGGTGTTGCAAGCGTCCATACTCAAGCTACGGTGACCGCTTTCCATCAGGCGGTCCGTATGCTTGTTTGCAACTTCAGTGTTTTAATACAGCCTCATATTCACCCGGTCATGGAAAATTTTCAATGAGTTGTGTTTATGAGGAGGAGGAAAAGTTGTTTTTCCGGTATCAAAAACATTCCTGTTACTCCGCTCTCCCCCAAGTGGAGCTTTGTAGACCTTACCGTAGGAACACAACATGGCCGAGACTACTATTTGGCTACGATCTTCTGTAAGGTGGAGGATTATCCGCTGTGCCCTACCAATGTAGTACTATCTACTAGATCCAGTTCTAACACCCTATTCTCTTAACAAAACAGTTACAATCTCATGTCAAGCGCATCTCATACAAAATATTTTTTGCTTTTATAATAAAATAAAATTACCTACAGGAAAATTAACAATATTTTATCTACGAGAACATGAATAATATTGGGAAATAAAATATTTATAATAAACTTAAACCCTAACAATAATAAAAACCTCTGTATTCCTACATTTCCTACCCATAAAATTCATAACCATCTAAGTAAGTATACTTCAAGAACAAATGGAATAAATTTTGTGCTAATTTAATAATACTTAGAGTACATTAAAAGGTGACCACTCCACATCTCAATGTATACAGTCCCCGGCGATAAATTCGACAATTTATACACTTCCAAGATGGCGTAATTTAATAAACTTGGGTTAGGAACACAGCTTGATTGGCCTAATTCATAAGATTTTGCGATTAAAATATATTTAAATTTCTTATTCTTTTCTATGTATTGACTTATTCGTAAATTATTATTTGGTTATAATAACGCGATAATGCGTTGAAATATTTGCCCGCTCACATCTTCATGGTACGAATACATGGAGGAGTGCAGGAGCAAGATTTGCCACAAGTTTGATATTAAAAGCCACGAAAAATCGGCCAGTTACCGGATCTTATGATTTCGTTGCTTTTCGTGTAGAAACCCTTGCCCGTGGGGTCTCAGTGCATTGTTCTTTATAAGGATATTGCACACGCCTACGAGAAACCACTGGTCCATTTTTCTTGTAGCGGGTAACAAATTAGTAGCTCCTCTGGTATTTATTGATGTTTTAGAGGCGGCGTTAACCACTTTCAGTTAGGTGGTCCGTTTGCTTGTTTGACTGTCCAATGACATTAAAATTGATCATTTTTCAATGTAGTATCAATTATGACCGCTTAATCTTGTAACTTAAACCAAACACCATTAGTAAGTTTGTTTAGGTTACCCCTCGCAGCCGTGCCTGAACTAAATTTAATTTTATATAATTCCACTAAAGCCCCCCTAAAAGCACCCTTAGTCTATTCGAGTGCAGCTAGATTCCCTTTGTCCTAATAAATATTAATGATCAAAACCCATTTTTTATTTTATTCTAGAGGTTTTTAATTTTTATAAGTCATGTCATACTTTATCGTGACCTACAAACAGGGTCATTATATCGATTTTATTGTTATCCGGTTATTTGCCGCATTTCCAATTATATAACGAAATAACAAAAAAAATATAGTTCGGACAACACAAACGACACACATTTTGTGCGATCTACATTGGACAAAAAATCCATCACGGATTTTTAAGCGAAGTAAAGTCGAGGACCTCCTTTCAGATGGACAGAGGACCACACAAAAGCGGCTGAATAATGGATGAATGCGGAAAAAGGATGATCATAATTTGGTAGAAAGGTGATGATGATGACGACACAAGTAATGATACAACAAGTGGACTTCATGCTAAATTGCGTTGTCTACTATTCAATGATTAAGAAAATTCATTATATTAAGTCGAGATGGACGATGTTCATTTTGCTAACAAAATCAAAATGGCCATCAAATATACGCTAGCTTCTAAACATACATTGTAGAATCCTATCTATTACAATGAGCTTAAAACAAATAGAACTTCGAATCATATCCTGCGACCTCTCGAATCAGAACTCACAACTTGTACAATTATTCAAGTTGATACATTGTTACAAAGTTGTGATGCGTGTGCGTTGAGATACGGTGAAATGGATAGAATACAGGATCAGTGTTGAACAAGATAACTCCTGTAAACATTTGAAGAGATAACGGAGTTTAAGCTTACATTGTTCATAAGACCATTATACTTATGAGTCAAGAATTCTGCATTGACATACCTATCTATATCTATATCATTTATTTAGAGAGTAGCCATTCACAGGCACCTTCTCTCGTCATGTATTGTTGTTTATATTATTATTCTGTATTAAATATTAAATAAATAAGCTGGCTAACTACCACATATGAGGAGTTCCCAAATTATTCATAAATATTTGCACTACCAGCATTCTCCGTTTTTTTATTAAAATAGATTTCTGTTATGTATTGTAATTGTTAGTTTTATTAGTACCATTTTTATAGGGCTAGTGCTAAGTTCCTTGCTAATTCTTCTTAGTACAAATCTGCCGTCTGAACTGATGATCGGAAGAAATTGTGACAATTCCAAAGAGCTCGTAATAGATAAAAGACGTTTATATTTTCAGTATTCTGAATTATGATGGTTACATAGTACGGTGAGCAACTAAAGTAGCTTTAACACAAAATTCAAACAACTGACAGCAGCTGTCTATATTCACAAAAGCTACAGCTGGCTTTGAAATGGTACAACAGTGTTAATCTACTTCTGTTACTGACTGAATACTGTTCAAAATCTAGATTTAGTATTGCACCTACCTATTGACTTGACTACGTCTCGACTCTCGACGTAAACTAGGGAATTGTGTCACATTTCCGGTTAGCGTTTTGTGTCTACACAAAACACCTTCCATTGTCACTTATCTATTAATTTAGATCACCCAAGCTTCTCTCTGAAAGAAAACATTAGGTAACATGTTTACATACCGATCGGTACCGATCGGCGCAGGTTTGTCAGCACCGATAACTTGTTTCTTTATAAGTGATCGCATTAGGCTCAAGTCAGACAGAAATAACACACCCAATGGCGCACTCGATGGCAAGCAACCGTCGCGCCGCCTCGACGCCATTCATTTGTTCTTTCATACAAAATGTAGGGAAGGACAAGCGGTGTGGCTTGCATCGGGCGCGACCGATGGCGCGCCTGATGGCCCGCCCGATGGCACACTCGGTGGCACACAATCGTCGTGCCGCCTTGACGCCTTTCCAATATTTATTCATACAAAATGTAGGAAAGCAACGTGGTGCAAAACAGATAGAAGAGGTGCACTGATAGCATGCCACATGGTACGCCACGCTCTCGCCATTTTTGTCTTGCTTGCGCTTTAAGATACAAAAAAATTATACCATGTCTGTGTGTGAAATGTCTCCCTGCCTTATGTAAACACCCTAAATCTAAAAACAAAACTCATTCGATCTCGCATGATTCGTTCTGTGTAGGGTTCGAGTATATAACGCCAATTTCACGGCTAGAGAGCTCTAGCTGAAAAAAGCAGGCCCCTTCGTGCGTGAGGGTCTGTCTCCATGGGGTCCTAATTAAGGTTTTTATCGAGGGATCATTGATTATGTACGGTCAGTGATGAATTGGTTTACATTGCATTAATTAAATCTATACTAATATTATAAAGAGAAAAGATTTGTATATTTATTTATTTTTATTTATTTAAACTTTATTGCACACAATACATAATGTGTATACAAAAGGCGAACTTAATGCTAAAAGCATTGTCTCCCAGTTTACCTTTGGGACATCTGAATCGGTAATAAGGGGTGCAGCATAAGAATAAAATAAAAAATATTGAAAATACATTAATAATCTAGATTAAATTTTAACATACATATCCAATTACACATAAATAAATACTTACATACATATATAAATACTTACATAACATACATATACGCGTAAACAATACATACAATTGAATAGTGCAGCCAATGTAGATTTTAACAAAATACTGTCTATTCCAGCTCCAAAAAATGTTGATGTACCTGCTTTTTAAATGAGACTCGAGACTGTGCTCGCCTAATGGTGTCGGGGAGGGCGTTCCATAGTCGTACAGCCGAAACAGCGAAAGAATTGGAGAAATAACCAGTACGGTGCGAAGGAAAAGAGAGGACCAAACTATTAGACGATCGTAAATTTCTATCGTGATTTGAACCAAGTTGGTGAAATTGAGACTTGAGATAATCCGGAGAAGATGGACTGTTAAGAACCATGTATAATTGGCAAAGGACATGGAGATTTCTGCGGTGCCTGATATTAAGCCATTTAAGCTGTGTACGATAGTGGGAAATGCGATCATATTTGCGCAAACAAAATATGAACCTGATACAGTTGTTCAAAAGTCGTTCCATTTTGTTGAGAAGGTCTTCAGTTAAATCCAAATAACACACATCAGCATAATCAATGATGGGGAGTATAAGGGTTTGTACCAGCATTATTTTAGTTGTGAGGGGAAGAAAATTTTTTAATTGGTTCAGGTAATGCAAGGTGCTATAAACTTTTCGGCTGATCTCAGAAATATGTGCATCCCAATTCAATTTATTGTCTATGTAAAGACCAAGATCCTTGACTGTTTCTGATATTTTTATAGGTATACTGTTATATATAACCGACGGCAAGGAGTTATTGTTAATTTGGGACACTTGTCGACCTCCGCCTATAATTATTGATTGGCATTTGTTAGGGTTTACGACTATACCGTAGCTATTTGACCATAAATTAATACGATGTAGATTTCTATTAAGTTCTTCTATGGCATTGTCTATCCTTCCTATGTCCGTGTGTACATAAAGCTGCAGGTCATCGGCATAAAAATGATACGAACATGAAATTATTTGAGAAAGAGTACTAATAAAGATTGAAAACAACACAGGAGAAAGTACGCCACCCTGTGGAACACCGACAACCAAGTCTTCCCATCCTGAACTGGATTGGCCAGAACGCACGAGCTGTCGACGCCCACGAAGATATGAAGAAAACCAGTCAATCACTGAGGATGACAAATTAAAGTAAGATAGTATTGCTTGGAGGATATCCGGATCGACGGTATTGAAGGCATTAGAAAAATCTATTAATACAAGGATGGTCACCATAGTATTTTCCATGGAAAATCGCACGTCTTCGGTTACCTTTAGTAAAGCCGTGGTTGTACTGTGCCCCTGCCGAAAGCCGGACTGGTAGGGATCAAAAAGATTAAATTTGTGCAAGTAGTCAGAAAGTTGTTTATGAACCGTTGCTTCTAATATTTTAGATAAAAATGGTAAGATAGAGATTGGGCGAACATCATTCAGACATTTAGGTGTCGCTATTTTAGGAAGGGGACGCACAAAAGCATTACGCCAAGTTGAAGGGAACACGTGCTGATCTAGACTTGAGTTGACTAAGTGGGTAATAACTGGAAGTACAGAATCAATTATATTCAAGATCATTATCCTACTCACTTCGTCAAATCCAGTGGCATTAGAATGTATGGAGGTTATTACCTTTTTTATGTAATCCTTGTTACGTTGTGAACTAGATTCACACGTAATATATCAATTATATTAAATTATATTAGAATATTGAGAACAATAAAAATTAATAATTGCACTTTTAACGGATTCGGGAGTGACTGCATAGAATTCTCGACCGTATTTCTTGAGGCATTAAGATCATTATGGCTAATCAATGCCTCGACATGCCGGTGCATCGCTCGAGGTCCATATTTGGCATTGTGCGGAGGGGGCGTTACAATAATTGATTAAATCAGTATGGATTGGCTCCCGCGGTCAACGGTCGTAGTCTGCCGTTAAGAAGTTTCGAGAAAGAGCGAGTTTATAAATTCACGGCGCGCAGTATGCTCGTCACATTTTCTGTTTGCTGTAGCGACAAGCACCTTGCTAAGTAGTGATTACCGAGAATTTATACGTGTGAGTGTAATTTCGCTGTCCGATTGGGTGAGTTTGCACTGAATAACTTCTAATAGGATTCTCTTTTGTTTTAATCTGTCTTTGAGTAAATTCTATCTTGCTGGTGTATCTTTCATAGTCTAATTTAAAATAACAAGTATTGCTTATTTTGTGAGATCGCGTTTGTCCCTCCGACATACGTGATCGAGCCTACCTTCATTGTAATTCTGTGTGGCCGCCTAAGACAATTATAGACTGGACCTTAGCTCGTCCAGCCAGCGAGAAGATTGTCGGCGACGGCTCACAGGGTTCCTGGAAGGCGGGACCTAACACCGCCCTGTCTCTCAAATTCCAGGACAACTACCCTAGGGATACAACCTAGTCTCAACACACCTACGGGAGAACCTACTCTTCTTCTGCACCATTCCTACGTGGCACCTACGGGAGAGTCTACTCTTCCCCTGCACCACTTCTACGTGGCACCTTCGGGAGTCTACTTGCTGCGCAACTCTACGCTGCGTGAGAGGCAGTCGTGCGCCCTACCGCGCCCTGCCGCTGTCTGCTGAGCCAGCCTTCCCGGGAGGATCTACCCTTCCCGATCTCTACGCCCGTCGTCGGAACACCCGAAGAAGCCCATAGCTAAGTGTCCCCCAAGGAACTGCAAGTGAATTCTCATAGCCCACACCCTGAGTCTACGAATAAACTTAATATTCTGTGTCTCTTGTTTTTCTTCTCACTCTATACTCTCTACCCTATCTTGCTTACGTCGACCGGCCTCCCCGGCGACGTAACAAGTGGCGCCCACACTTTTGGTGAGAGTTAGGGATTTCACTTGCAAATTTCTTTTGTCTTTAATTGTATTAGGTGTGCTAACATTTTTTTCTAGCTGTGTACGAGTTTCTCCGTTCTTCAGCTAGGGAGTACACCCTTATAATTTGTTTCTCTGTCCCCATTTGTGTACTCACTAGCTGGAGCAATTTTTTAAGTCCAGTTAATTTTTTAATTTTTTTTGATTTTTAAACTACCCTACAAAATTTTTCTATTCTAATTTCAAATATATAACGGAGTCGCTCATTAGGGACGAATTGTTAAAGGTAAGCTCATTTTTGCTATTTCTTTCACTATTAGGGGTTACTCAGTGCTAATCACAAGTACGGATAGTGAACTTACCTTTCCCCCATACTGGGTTGGGGGCGAAAGAAAAACATCGAGTATCCCAGTTGCCGTCTCTCCTAGGCAGGTGGTAAAAGTCCATCATAGGCTATAACGCATTCATTTGCGCACGAATCTCGTCACAACAGCAAACGACGTTTTTTTTTTCTTTTTTTTTCTTCTGTCTTTTTGTCCTAACGGTTATTTTGTCCCAACGGTTTTTTTTAACTATCTTCAAACACACACGTAGGTTTCAATAATTGATAGATAGTTCTCAATTGCGCTAAACATTAAATTTGTTTCTAAACATAGTATCATCATATATAGGTTTAAACATGGACCGTTCCATATTTTTGTATAAGAGAAGGTTACGCATACCCTACATATGCTGCCTATCTACTAGTTAAAAATTGTGGCGACGCAACATCTAAAATGTTGCGCGCTAAGATAGTAACATGTCTACCCATGTTACTTATCTATCTATATTTGGTGACGACACCTAAAATGTTGTTCACTTAACTAGTCTAAATTCTACTAAAACTTCCATAAGAATCTCATCTAAGTGATGATTCGTGGGTTCGATTCCTATGTGGAGACCTATATGTTAAAGTAAAATTTTAATAATCGTAATCTACTACCTTAATCTATAATAAACTAAATCTGTATTTGTAATAAAATTAAAAATTTTTGCTAATCTAAATACATTTACTACTTGAATCTATACTTTAAAAACCTACATATTTTTTAACTAACTTCTAAACGTAATATAATAAATTTTACTATTCATAATAAACCACTTAAATCTCAAATAAACTAAAATCTGTAATTTTAATATAATAATTTGTTTTATTAGTAATCATAATATACTTACTACTCAAATCTGTAATAACAAAAATAGAACTCGTCACATAAAATGTTCTATCATAATGCATTAACATTTATAAAGCAGGGTAAATGCTGTTAATTCAATAATTTTCTAAGCGGGTATTTATTCATTCTTAATAACTCGTAGTGGCGTCAAACCGCTGCCTCGAGTCGTTTCGTGTATCTTCGTTCGGGGTCCCTCGGCAGTCGTCGGATTTATTCGTGACCTTACACTCGAACGATTGGAATGTGCATCATTTGCTAATTCGTTTTGTTGATAACGCTCGCACAGGTGCATGCGCACGCAGTTCTCACGCTGTTATCACTAAGTCTATTGCGTAACTGATCATTAAAGTTAATGACCCATTAAAATTTAATGACACATTAAATATTTTAAAAAAAAAAATTTTTTTTTTTCTCTCCCTTGTCATCCTAATGACATATTAAATTATTACTATAAAATTCTCTCTAGAACTACATTATAAAGGTGTAATCACACTTAATAATTAAAACTATAAAGTCATACAACATTTTTGTTCTTTTTCTTTGGATTATATAGATGCGAACTTCTGATCACAACCTAAACGTGACAAAGTTCATATCTTTTGAGGGTTCTGTCAGTTTATTGCCTAAAGCCTATTCAATCGTGAGGAAAAAGTTATGTCAATGCCTACTCATTGACAAACTATTTAATCTTGACAAGCTATTGTCAAGGTTCGGGCTAGCCCGGATAAAGGTACATGTTAGTTCTGTTGCTGTTCGGTTGCTAAACATCTGGACATGTCAACTTAGGGAGCTAGCATTTTAGGAATTGTAATGGCGAACTTTCGGTTAAAATTTAGTCTAATCTTGCGAACGTACTTATTAGATAGCTAAGTCTAGTAGGTCCTTTTATAAAAAAAAAAAATGCTAAGGATTTTTTTTTTCCCTAAGAGGGGGGGTACTGTTACGTTGTGAACTAGATTCACACGTAATATATCAATTATATTAAATTATATTAGAATATTGAGAACAATAAAAATTAATAATTGCACTTTTAACGGATTCGGGAGTGACTGCATAGAATTCTCGACCGTATTTCTTGAGGCATTAAGATCATTATGGCTAATCAATGCCTCGACATGCCGGTGCATCGCTCGAGGTCCATATTTGGCATTGTGCGGAGGGGGCGTTACAATAATTGATTAAATCAGTATGGATTGGCTCCCGCGGTCAACGGTCGTAGTCTGCCGTTAAGAAGTTTCGAGAAAGAGCGAGTTTATAAATTCACGGCGCGCAGTATGCTCGTCACATTTTCTGTTTGCTGTAGCGACAAGCACCTTGCTAAGTAGTGATTACCGAGAATTTATACGTGTGAGTGTAATTTCGCTGTCCGATTGGGTGAGTTTGCACTGAATAACTTCTAATAGGATTCTCTTTTGTTTTAATCTGTCTTTGAGTAAATTCTATCTTGCTGGTGTATCTTTCATAGTCTAATTTAAAATAACAAGTATTGCTTATTTTGTGAGATCGCGTTTGTCCCTCCGACATACGTGATCGAGCCTACCTTCATTGTAATTCTGTGTGGCCGCCTAAGACAATTATAGACTGGACCTTAGCTCGTCCAGCCAGCGAGAAGATTGTCGGCGACGGCTCACAGGGTTCCTGGAAGGCGGGACCTAACACCGCCCTGTCTCTCAAATTCCAGGACAACTACCCTAGGGATACAACCTAGTCTCAACACACCTACGGGAGAACCTACTCTTCTTCTGCACCATTCCTACGTGGCACCTACGGGAGAGTCTACTCTTCCCCTGCACCACTTCTACGTGGCACCTTCGGGAGTCTACTTGCTGCGCAACTCTACGCTGCGTGAGAGGCAGTCGTGCGCCCTACCGCGCCCTGCCGCTGTCTGCTGAGCCAGCCTTCCCGGGAGGATCTACCCTTCCCGATCTCTACGCCCGTCGTCGGAACACCCGAAGAAGCCCATAGCTAAGTGTCCCCCAAGGAACTGCAAGTGAATTCTCATAGCCCACACCCTGAGTCTACGAATAAACTTAATATTCTGTGTCTCTTGTTTTTCTTCTCACTCTCTACTCTCTACCCTATCTTGCTTACGTCGACCGGCCTCCCCGGCGACGTAACATCCTCAGCGACCGGGTTGAACTCAAATGTTTCAGTGTTTAGAGGAGGTAAGGCAGAGATAGAAGCAATAGTGTTGGTTTTGGTATTGTGACTAATAAGATTCACCTTGGTGAAATGCTTATTTAACTCATCTAGAGTAAATGGGATATTACAATCACTATTCTGCACTTTACCTATACCCATAGAATTGAGAAATTTCCATATATTGGCCGAAGAAGATTTTTCTAAGTTTTTAATGAAGTACTGACGTTTGGCGTTTCTGCACATTTGATTACACCGATTCCTTGCAGCCTTATAACTTTCCCAAAGTTCAGGCGTTTTATGTTTTTTATATTTGTTATAAGCTTTGTTACGTAGCTGCATAGCTGTTCTGATCTCCTCAGTTAACCAGGGAGAGGGTGGACGTTTCACTCTAACCCTGCGTACCGGTGCATGCACATTATACAACGCTATAATTGTGCTGTTGAAATGATGTATTTTTTCGTCTATTGTCGCAGCATCATACACTGACGCCCAGCTCAAGCCAGCAGCATCACAGCGTAACGCATCCAAGTTTATTCGCGCAAAACTACGTAGCTCCAGTATTTGTGGCTTAACTTTAGGGGATTTTACTTTGTAGGCCAGATAAATGAGGTCATGGTGAGAGAATCCTGGTGCAGGAAGTTGACCAAAACCGGCAACACGACTGTCCGAAGATGTGAACATTAAGTCAAGTAAGGAATCACTGTTATGGCTATGGTGTGTGGGATCTAATGGGAGAACTGAAAGATTTACGGATTTAACTATATTGAGAAGCTTGGAGGAACGTGTATCCAGTTTTAATAAGCAAGTGTTAAAATCACCCATGATCAGCTGATGTGTATAATAGACGCTAAATGACTCAAGAAGTGTTTCAAACTTTGTAAAGTAGTCTATGTTGGGGGGACAGTAGACAACGCCAACGAGAATCATAACACCACTCACTGTAATTTCAATAAAAATATATTCTGGAGAGGCTGAGTACTGTGAGGGAGATTGGGCAATTATCTTATATGGTATAGAGCTACGCAGATAGATCGCAACTCCACCCGATCCTTTACCAACACGATCATTCCGTATCAATACGTAACCAGGGAGTGCGTAACTTACGGATTGAAGACTTGGTTTTAGCCAACTCTCCGACACCAACACGACACTAACTAAATCGTTTGAAAATGTTGCAAGCAATTCAGTGTAATGACTGGGTATACTCTGTGCATTTATATGACATATGTTTAAATTACCTTTATTGTTTTTGAACACGTCATAGACGGAGTCGCACAGGGTTTGCGGTGAGTCAATGGAGGTAAACGAGTGAAAGCTAGAATTATTAAGGGAGGTATCTGAAGCTGAAACAAACGATAATTCTTCCTCAGATTCATTTTGCTGCATATTGAGTTATAATAAAATAGATAAATATTCTTATATGTACTTACTTAAAAAAAAATTGGATCCAAAAAATAAAAATAAAATGAAATATATAATATTATTTGTTTTATAATAATATCTCGTAAAAACTCACTCGTCCTGCCGGCAATATTGAGTTACAATTATAATCTATGACTAAAATACATTTAGAGATAAAAAATAAAAAAATAAAATCGATTTGAGCTGTGACGAACAGAGTTACAACTTTCGTTTCCGAACGTAGCAAGCCAGTGTCAAACTGACTGACGGGAATTGACAGGATACGAAGATGACAAACAGTAGCGTAGGTAGGAAGAAACGATTTGTAATAAAATTTGTACCTATTATTTTATTTGACATTAGAAATTAGTTGATTTTTTTGAAGTTGCTGTTTAAAACTAAATTTTGAAGGTGTAATTTATAGTTAGCTGTAGGTAACTAAATAATTAATTACTTAAACAATTTACCCACCACGCAAGAATAAAAATAAAACTGAATTACTTACAAAGAATGTGAAAAGACATTACTTAATTAAGCTACTTGGATTTTGGAAATGTTGTTTGCGCCAGCTTCCTCGTCAGCACCTTCTTGTCTGCCATTCTCGGGGCGGCCACACCAGCAGCCGGCCTGCCCCCTGCCTGTTGTTGGTCATTTGTCACGGGAAGACTGACACCTACGGGGAACTGCTTGATCAAGCCCGCAAGCTCTGCTTTATCCGTGATCTTAGCTCGTATTCCAGTTGGGAGTTTTATATTGATTACCCCATCCATAGTCCAGCATAATCTGATCCCAAAGTGTAGCCGAGCCGAAGTGAATACAGCCTGTCGTGATCTCGTCAGGAACTCATTAACAGTGCACGACGTGCCCTTGAATAACAACTTCTTACGCCATATTGTGCTCTTCAGCTCCACAGTCCTGAAGCGAACCAACACAGGTCGGATGTGCCCATTCTTATGCTCACCAAGTCGATGACATACCTTAAAATCACCACCACAGATGGGTACACTCAATTTACTGTTAAACAGCTCTATAAGGACCGACTCTAAGTTCTCCCCATCGGCCTCACTGACCCCACCGATCAGCAGCACCTTTCTTCTATTGCGTGTTTCCAAGGAATCCACACTCCTGTTTAATTGAGCAATTTGTTGTTGGAAAAGTGAAAGTAAACTATGTACAAATTCCTTGAATGCCTTGAATTCCGTGTCAAGAGCGGCCAGGGTTATCTCCTTTGTCACGGCTGAAGATGCTGTAGAATTTGATGCCTCCAAACGAGTCTCAAAGTCTGCCATACGCTGCGTCAGTTTGTCTTCAAGTGTCCTCTGTGTGTTTTGTACTTGTTGCAAGTTCAATTGTGCCATTTTATTGTATTGAAAGTAAGTTGTTCTTTAGCCGGCAGGTGAGTGTAAATTAACTAAAATATTGTTCTCATAGAGTCACTTCTTCTATTTATAAACACTTATGTATTAAATATTGATTATATATAATTTATTTAATTAAACTTATTTAGAGCAAACAGAGAGATGTGTTAACATTTACACCTACCCCCACAAAAAAAAATATTTGTTTGTAATGAATAAACTCAAAAACTAATAGACCGATTTAAAAAATTCTTTCACCGTTGGAAGGTACATTACCCCCGTGTAACATAGGCTATATAAAAAAATGGGATTCTTGGTAAAACCCGTGGGAAGCTGGGACGGGGCGCTAGTCTACTAACAAATACTATAGACGAGTAATACGCACAGCTTCGGAAGAATTCGGGCAAGACGCGACACTAGCGCCCCTACGGCATGAGGGCGGCATGAGGTGAACGATTTCAAAACTTTTGTATGCAAAATGTTATAGCGCCCCTAGCGGCATGAGGTGAACTGTGCGTTTTGTATGCAAAATGTTATAGCGCCCCTAGCCGCATGAGGTGAACGGAGGTTGCCAAGTCATTGTATGAGAAACGTCAAGAGCTATGCGTATTACTCGTCTATAGTGTTTGCTACTAATAATACAGGGTCTTTCATTAAGCGTGTCCTTTCTTTAAATTTAAATAAAACAAAGTGTGTGTGAGATATTATCAAAATTATTTATTTATTTGAAAGATGTAGTGATGCCATTATGTGTGGAATATGACATCATTCAAATGTCCGCCACGGCTTCTCTGGGTGGAGCGCATGCGAGATATCCAATTTTCCATGACTTTTGCACATAAATCAGGCTGAATTTGACCTATGGCATATGTTATGTTGGCTTTGAGGGCCGCTGTAGTTTGTGGTTTATTTGCATAGACCTGCGACTTAAGAAAACCCCATAAGAAAAAGTCTAGCGGGGTTAAATCACACGATCTCGGTGGCCAGTTCACATCAGCTCCACGTGAGATAACCATGCCCTCAAATCTCTCATGCAGAATATTCTATGTGGCATGAGCTGTGTGGCACGTAGCGCCGTCTTGTTGAAACCACATGTCGCTGGTATTCAGGTGATCCAGTTCATGCCAAAAAAAGTTGGTAATCATCGACCTATAGCACTCGCCGTTGACAGTGATGGCCTGGCCAACGTTGTTCTCAAAGAAATATGGCCCGATGACGCCGCCAGCCCAAAACCCACACCAAACTGTAACTTTTTCGGGATGCATTGGACGCTTTTGGGTCTCATGTGGATTGATATTGTCCCAAATTCGACAATTTTGTTTGTTTACGTACCCATTCATCCAGAAATGGGCCTCATCGCTGAAGATAATTTTTCTGTGAAAATTACGGTCAGTTGCTAACTGCTCTAGTGCCCATTCAGCGAACACACGTCGTTGTCTATGGTCATTTACCTTCAATTCCTGGGTGAGTTGAATTTTATACGGGTGCAGGCCCAAGTCACGACGCAAAATTCGCCAAGTTGTGGTCTGCGAAAGGCAGAGTTCTTGTGAGCGACGCGAAATCGACTGCCTCGGATTCTCCTGCACGCTCTCACGGACAGCGGCAATGTTTTCGGCAGACCTTGCGTTTCGTTGACGTACGGGTGTTGATCGATCATTTACCGAACCAGTGGAATCAAATTTATCCACCACATGACGAATAGTCCTCTCGGTAGGGCGATTATGGCGACCGTAAAATGGGCGAAGCGCGCGGTGCGTTGCCCGAACAGAACACTCATTTTGATAAAACAATTTTATCATTTGCACGTGTTGTTGAATGCTATAGCTATCCATGATGATTTGGCAAAACAGAATGAATAAATGACAACCAATTTGACAGATGTAGCTTCAACAAGATGGCCGCTACCAACTGTCAAATTTCGGACGTGCCTATTGGAAGACCCTATATAATTAATGTCAAAGATGTTTATTAGGTACACAATTACACAAGAACCACTTGACGGATTTGATTGAAATTCTACAGAATAGTAAATAACTTGGATTAATCCGGAAAGCATAGTAGATACCACGGAATAGTAATTAATGTTATTCTACCTCTCCTCGGGAAATTGAGCGAAGTGAAGTTAGGCGCGAAGTTACAAAAAAAAAAAGGTAAAGTGAAGCAAAGTAGAACGAAGGTTCAGTACATATTCTCGTATTCGCTGAACTTTATAGAGATTAAGTATTTGAGAAAAAATATCTACTTGAAGGCACATCCATTAAAAAATAATTACGAAAAATAACTCTATTAAAAACAACTGACATTTTTCATCTAAAGCTTGGCTCAATGGCTACACAATTTATGATTGTCTAAAAAATCCTAGTTTTGATAAATTGTGTATAATAATAATTTGTTTCGCTTGTAATTTCATTCAACGTTTAAACTAAGCGTGAAACTCAGTTATCTTGAAAATTGCTTTTAAATTAGTTTCATTGTATTTAATAATTTGTACTAGCTGATAAAAACTTCTGGCGACTAAGATGATGATGATAATTAGGTGACAAAGATCTATTATTAAGGATTTGCTATCCCCGGGGCTACATCTGCGCGAATATTATACTGCTTCTATGAAAATCCTGTAGCGATTCGTATTTCTTTTAGACGCAAGTCAGGCAGAAATGGCGCGTACCAATCACCTCTTCTATCTGTCTTGCAGCACGTCCCTTTCCTACATTTTGTATAAGAACATAGGAAAGGAAAGGCGTCGAGGCGGCACGACGACGGTTGTGTGCCACCGGGTGTGCCATCGCCGTTTCTGTCTAGCTTGCGCCTTAGAAAAAAATGTTTACAAAAAGCCCGTCGTCACTTAAAGGTTAACAAAGCCTACTATTTGCAGATCAGTGATCTCAAGAGCGTTTCTGAAGTATTAACAAATCTTGTTTATTTGTATTCCTAATGTGTTTGTTTTGTTGTTCAGTGTTGTTTAGTGTATGGTTTAATGACTGCGTTCGTAAAATATTGCACATATTTCACACCATAGTAATTTCCTTTTTGGCTTTTTCACAAAGGCTGAGTCGGGCGTATCAGAAGACCAATCCATCCAGTGACATAATAGGCAGTTATAATGTAAGACAGTAAACTGTTTGTATGAAATAAATATAACGTTATAGAAGATAGACAGAATATTCTTTATTTGCAGTACAGTAAAAAAAAAAACACACAATCTTATAAACTAGCGGTCTTATGCTAGCCTTTTTGCATATACACCAGATAACGAATTTCTATATAGAGTAGGCAGGGGTATTATAGATTCGATAAATGACATTTGCCATCTGTCAATGGGAATCTGATGCTCCATTCCAGTAGCTGGTTTGTCTTTTGTTCTAAAAAAAACACATCATGATTTTTGTAAAAGCTTTTTAAACCAATTCTAAAACTGTTTCGGGTTGTCTTTACTTAACTTCAATTATCACCTAAAACACGAGTAACGACGACGCCTACGACCTTCTGGCTAATGAAGTGGCAATAAGGAAAATTATAATTTTAATTAGGTACCTACCCACCCTGTAACTTGTATTTTCGTACCATCCTATAAAAACATGGTTAATATTTTTCTTAATACTCAAAAAGATCTGCCATGAAAAAAATAATATTTTGCTAAATGTTAATTAAATAACGTAATTTCCGTTTCCCTGTGACAGCGTAGTGGGATAAATTAATTATACCTACTAGTCGCTCATCCGTATTTAGGTTTGGTAATGCGCTTCTCTTTATTCCACTGACGTGGAGATTTTGATTTTAAACTCCGCCCCGCCCAGCTTCGCATCAGTTGCAATACAAACGTATAGAAGACTAATACGCACAGCTCTTGACGTTTCTCATACAATGACTTGGCAACCTCCGTTCACCTCATGCCGCTAGGGGCGCTATAACATTTTGCATACAAAACGCACAGTTCACCTCATGCCGCTAGGGGCGCTATAACATTTTGCATACAAAAGTTTTGAAATTGTTCACCTCATGCCGCCCTCATGCCGTAGGAGCGCTAGTGTCGCGTCTTGCCCGAATTCTTCCGAAGCTGTGCGTATTAGTCTTCTATAGTATTTGATAATAGTATACCAAACAGACTGTGTGTGCTTAAACGTCATTGACAAGCCATTACTGACAACCTTTGTCCTCTATCTAGTCGCGCGATAGTGTCAAAGAGCTATAATAAAGGAGGTGTAGACTTTCTTCCTTTCTATAAAATCTATACCACAAACAATAAACCAGATGGCCATAGGCCACCTGGCTATAGGATGACAGAAATGGAAAAGGAAATGAAACAGAAAATCACATCACTTGATAATTTTTACAGTTATTTAATATAAAAAAAAGTTTGTCAAAATAACCGACAGACCGAAAACAAAGTGATTCTAATAAGGGTTTCTTTTTTTTAGGCACGGAACCTAACAAAAAAGTGTTTTTAAAAGCCAACATTATTTTCAATATCAAAACTACGTCGGTTTCATTTATATTATAAAATATTCCCTCAATAACAATAACTCCACTAACCTCAGCATCAGTGGCCCAAAAAAGACAAATTATCAACAAAAAATACACAGCATCATTAATCCAAGTTTTATCTTCACCAAACTCATCTAAACATTTTTATTTTTCTGAACCCCAGGGGCTATTTTTCGCAGCTATAAAACTCAAGGTGAAAAGAGCAAATAAACAAGTTCTTTTCATTAGAATATAAGAGTGCCTTGTATTGACGGTTTGTGTCGGACAACTGTCGCAATACAGCCGTCCGAATTATGCAATTTTAAGAAAGTTAATTTATTTTTCCAAGACCTTAAGTTACTAGTGATAATATTACAACTTCTAATAAATAGCAGGGATATTAGCAGAAATAAAAAAAATATATACTATGACAAATTATAAGCAAGTTTACATTCGTACTGCTTGTGTATTTTGATGTTATCTAAGTACAATAGTTTGAATAAAGCACGACTATTTTGCCTTTTGACAGAAATTTTACAGGAATATTTTATTTGTTGATTCTCAAAAGGTTATGCAAGGTATACAAATAGTTTTGGTGTGTTCAGACAACGTTTTGTGGTAATTTTAAAAACAATACGTGGTATCTTTGCAGAGTCAAGAGAGAATGGCAACAATTCATTGACGTATTGATGACAACTGCAAAATCACAAAGAACATCAAAGACGTCACGGACCACAGAGATTTGTCGCTTACGTTTATAGAAAACCCAAGAAGACCACACTCTTAGACATTTTTCCCGTGGGCAATACGATACGGTTTCCACGGTCCGGCACCAACTGTCTAAATTGAAGGCTCCCTAAGGAATCTCCCTGAATATTAGCATTGCCTGTTCAATCATTACCTATTGTGTTTCGGTCCTTGTCAATAATAAAAGCAATATTCCATTTTTTTGCATGATTGCCGTATTGTCCGGGATTTCAATTGGGATTACCTCTTAACGGGTAAGAAAAAGCTCTTTGTTGTATACCATCTTCCAAAGTGAATATGTTTTGATGTGAGTTACAAATGTTACTATTATCACTGTTCTTATAATCTTATAATAACTGGTTGATCAGTATAAGTATTTTCGAAGGTCTAGTCTTATCCAAATAATTTGTTCCAATAAAAATGTTCTCTTTGTAATCTTTAGATATTAAATGCTTAGTTCTGAATGACTGACTGACGGATCAACGCAGAGACTAAACCATTGATCGTTGAGACCTGAAATTTGAATACATCCTTTTTGATGTAGACATCTCATAAGAAACGATTTTCCGAAACTCCCACGGAAAAGCGGGATACATGAAACGGACGAAGTTGTGCTTATTGCGCTAGTATAAATAAATAAGATGGCTATTATAAAATTTTAATATTATTTATATATTTTTTTTTTAATAGTCAGTCATGTCCCACTGCTGTTCCTTTTTTCCAGTTTCTATCAAACTCCGTGCAGTTCGTCCGTCAATCTTTCTTGGTCTTCCTCTTAGCCTTTGTCCAGGCGGTATCCATTTGGTAGTGGCGTGTGCCCATCGGTCTTGGTGCATACGCCAAACATTTATAATACTGTTATAAATTATTTTTCACTAGTGCCCCGTCCCAGCTTCGCAAGGTTTTTATGAGAATCTCTTTTTTTTTATACAAAATGTATATGTCACCCGCGAATAATGTAGCTTCCCAATGGTGAAAGAATTTTTCAAAACACTCCAGTAGATTTTGAGTTTAATTCGTTACAAAAAAAAATACAAATCTTTTCTCTTCATAATGTTATACATAGATAGATAAATGTCCCAAACATTAAAATTAATCTTATCAAAAACATTTTTACGTTTACTGCCCCCGAAACTCTTTTAAGAAGTAATGAGACATACTAATGGTTTCTTTCAGATCTCTCCAGAGCGGGGGATCTAAAGAGAATTTGTGTTCAATCCTCCTGCAGTACGTAAATCTGCAGAAAGTTTTAAAGCCACGAGTGTTCCAGACTTAGTACTTCTTGAACGACTTTTAAATCTTTAGTTTCATTGTTTACTCGCTTAAGCATTCAGTATGTCGTAGCGGGTCGTAGTTCTTTCTTTCTTTATGGACTGCATGACAGGTTATTTTTCTATTATTCTTTCAAAGATTGTTGACGTTTATTTAGAGAGAAGGTTTCTCTCGTCAAACAGTACATACAGTAATAAATTATTTATATATTAATCTACTCATTATACTACCATTTCGGAAACAATAACACTGTCCCATTTCATCCAAAACAGTTAAAAAATATTAAGAACTTATTCCTTGTTGCAAGTTAATTTATAAGCAAATAAAAAGGCGTTTTTTTGGCATGTTGTCCATTGCAGTGACATGTAATCAATTTTATTAACAGAATCTGTTAAAAGATGATAGATATAAAGTGTCTAAAAGCCTGAGCCTGACTGACTCTTAAAAATTATTTTTGTGTCATCTGCTGTAATCATTTTTCATTTAACCGACAATAACATTTTTCATTTGCAAAAATGAGTACAGTCAAGAGCACGTCTACCTTTACAAATCGGACTTTGTACCTTTCCTAAGTTCTATGTCATAAGAGCCAAAATTGTACTGCAAGTGTAAAGCTCAACTTGCAACTGACTGTACCTATATTTATTTTCCGAAGTGTAAATGACTTTTGTCCATTTTCACCAACGGCAACGCCTCCTAGCAATCCTAGCGGTAGGAATATCTTAACTAGAACAAATTGTAAGACATTTGTATGACACAAGATTATTCCTACAGTAGGCGACGTTGCTGAAAACGATCATTAAATTGCTTATTATTTATAACATCCAAGTGAAGAAAATGTTTGATGAAAGTATTATAATTTATAATAAGGGTTTCAAAAGCCTTATTGATAATTAGAAAAATATTTTTCGAAAATATACAACACGATAAAATTCACTTTTGGAAGAATAACTGACAGGCTACTTCTTTTGAACAAGGATAAAATTATTAACAAGCAAACATATTTTTTCTTTCTCTCAACATTTTAATGCCAGGAAAAAATTAATTTAAATTTTTAATTACCATTACCGAAAACGAAGCAAGAAAAGGAGTTTATAAAATTTTTGGTTGGGACCAATACAATAATTTATTTAATTCTTCTCACACATTTTAACAAACATTTAAAATTTATACAATGTTTCATGATGATATTCCAAGATAAACTATGTTTATTTATGTACGTAATACAATTTTCACATGGTACAGGATAGTGGGGGAAGCTGGTGCCTGAGAGTGGGCTTCGAGAAGCCTGTGGTGGGCGAACTCTGCATGATCATAAACAAACGAAGGTAAATATTATAATGCAGTGGTCGCCCACCATAGGTCCTGTCATCATACCTATAAATTGTAGCGATAGGTATTGTCGATTGGTGTCGATAGATGTCGCCACAGTACATCCAGGACCGGGAAGGTCTGATGAGATGCAATGAGCAAACTATGCTTCTCGTTAGCTTGCCCAGTGAGTCGGGCGTAACTGTTCGTGCTCGAAGTGTCCCAGTGAGTCGGGCGTGAGCGTGAGTGTTCGTGCTCGAAGTGTCCCAGTGAGTCAGGCGTGAGTGTTGGTGCTTGATGTGTCCCAGTGAGTCGGGATGAGTATTATCTCAGTGAGTCTAACGCCACATTATCACCACAAACTCACTGCGAAAATGTGTACTAGAACACGATTCTTACCAATAAAATTAAATGAAAATGTAAACCTATATAAAATGTCATCCCAACAAAAATATTGTTTATTAATAAATATAAGAAAAATCAATATTATCACGGCTATGGACATATCAGTATGAAAACAATAGGACCCTACGGTCTCGTAATCAAACCTTCCTAAATTAATATTGACACGAGTATTAGGCACTAAAGGAACGTGTAGGGTTGCCAACGCTGATATAGCAAAATACTCCGATTTTAACATTATAACAACAAGATTATTGAACTAATTACCGGTATCAAATTTCTCATGATAATATGCTATTTAGTATGCCTATATTAATTACTGAACTCTGAAGCCTCACTTAAGATAATTAACTAACCTAAACGTATCTAAGATCATATGTTATTGTGTTTCAATCCATATATTATTTATCATAGAATCTTTTAGTAAATTATTTGAAGATTGATGCTCTTATTCTGAGAACGTAACAATTTTATTTTCATAGGTTTGCAAGTATGCGGTGCTTACTTGCATAGAGAGGCAGATCTCCGGCGCCGCCGCGCCGACAAGTCGGTGTAGGTCAGCACCGGTATCATTTTCTATGCGATCACCTTCTAATGTCGGGTTCCCATAGTGTGGATGCTTTACGCGCACGAACTGAGCATTCAACTTGTGCTCGCCATGGAATAAGTAGACACAGCGCTGCGTTACATTACATTTTACGTTACAGCAGTCTGTACCCGGCATAAAGAAGTTATCAGTGTCGACAAACTTTATGCAAGTTAACCCTGAGCCGATTGGTACCGACCCGCACGGATCACCGCCGGAAACCTGCTGCTCTATGTAAGCACCCATAGAAACTTGCACTTGACTTCACAATCTGACTATCCTATTTCAGTCGACAACCCTCTAAGCACCGCAAGGGAATATTGTTTGATTGTTTGCTTTATTATTGACTTAACAATAACCTTCGACGTTCGTGCAAATCTCTGAAGGTAAATATTTCCCCTGTCTTCATTCGAGATGTTTATTTTGATAGACGTGAATGGCTATATAATTACAAACTGCTGCACACATAAAATAGGTAGATGACAGAAAGAATATTTGATATAAATAATTCAAGATGTGAGTGATGTCGACAAGCTAGGACATCACGGACTGTCATGTCAAAAAAGTGCAGGCCGCTTTTCGAGACATGCCGCACTTAACGATATCATACGCCGGTCCCTTGCCACCGTCAACGTGCCAAGTCTACTCGAGCCGACTGGTATTGCAAGAGACGATGGCAAGAGACCGGACGGTATGAGTTTGATTCCATGGAAGATGGGCCGGGTGCTGGTATGGGATGCAACCTGTTCAGACACACTGGCCCCTTCCCATCTACATGGAACCAACAACAGAGCTGGTGCGGCTTGTGAAGCGGCTGAAAAAGCTAAGGCTTGTAAATACAGGGGTCTAGGCTCCGAATATGATTTTGTCCCATTCGGTGTTGAGACCCTTGGTCCGTGGGGTCCTTGTGCTATAAGACTTTTTAAGGAAATTGCAAAAAGGTTAGTCGACATCACAGGAGACCGAAGAGCTGGCAGCTACCTCGGACAAAGAATTAGTCTAGCTATTCAAAGGGGGAACGCTGCCAGTATCTTCGGAACCTTGCCTAAAGGGACTCCTTTTAATAATATATTTTAGTTATTTTATTTTATTTTTTAAGGTTTTTAGTTTTAGGTTCATTATAATTTGTTTATATTAATATGTTTAGTTTAGTTTTAGTGTACATACATAGATTTGTTTCTTATTTGAATAAATAATATTCAACATTGTAAAATATTGACATTAAACCTTAAATATAATGGACATAGATGCCCAATGAGCCAGTGATACCCTTGGTATTACAAGCGTCCATGCTGCTGACCGCTTACCAATAGGTGGGCGCGGTGGGCTGTATGCTTGTTTGCCATATCGGCGTGTTATAAAAAAACTACTTCCAACATTATAAAACAAACTACTCTTTTATTATCTACATTACATTATACATGCAATCATGAAGATAACTGCTTCAAAATTCTGTTACAAAGGTGTACACATTCCGAATAAAATAAAAATACACGTTGCATGTCCATTGTAAAATCAAGTTTATCATTTAGTTTGTTAACTACTTTGACACCACAAGACCATTTTAGTGATAGTATTAGTTTCACAATATCTAGTTTCAATACATTCGGGTCTGAGTTATTTCGGTCTCTGCTCGGCTGACGAATAGTGTCGAAAATTATATTTATCTTTATTAAAAACGATATCTTTCTCCGCAATCAACATCTAACTACAAGTAATATTTATGATAAAGCAGTCAAAAGTTTGTGGAGGCTGATACTCGAACTAGACTTGGGCCTATATTACAAAGCATAAGGCCACGGCCCCAATATTGAAATTACCTTGATGAACTAAGTACATATCTATTTAGTTTTATGCCCATAGACTGCTTGCAATGCAGGTTTCGGATCAAAGGGTTGGAAATTTATCTTACGTTAAATTATTCCAAAGCAAGACATCCCGTCCTTCTCAAATCCATTATCAAAAGCTTTGTTAGGACCTAGTTCAGAGAGATAAGTGAGAACATTCAACTGAAAATCATTAAACATTTAAATCTTAGGGAACTGATTGAACAATCTGATCTTTGTCCGAGTTTGATTTTTAATATTTAATTTCTTTGCTTGGTGATAATAATTATTTCAAATATCATAGCGGTATTATTTCATTTAATCGGGACAAGCCCACCACACATTCCCACCGATGTGTCTCCTGTGTAGCCAGGATCAGGCTCAGATTGACAATAAGCAATGAAGCTCATTGACGTCCCGGGGGAGAAAAACTACAGCTGTCTTATTTCATTTAATATTAGCTTTCCGTTATTCTTTGATGCAATAATCAATATTGTCACATCTGAATTCTATAGAATGTTTATTAAAAGTCCATAGATAAACTATAATGCTGAGTGTCATGCATAGTATTGTATAGGAGGTACAAAAATTGTCAGTATGTTCTTATTTGATATATCACAATTTTTAATAACCATTTAATAAACATTATTATGTAACTGTTGTCTCTCTCATATTTTTTGAATTTCTTAGTGAATTTTAGAGAGCTCAAAAGATTTTAATAACTGAAATAACAAAAACTTGCTAAATAATAGTAAAACTATTCTCAATAACGATGCCAATGAAAGCAGATTATGTTGCCAGATTGTTGGATAGGTACCTTTATTCTCAATTTAATATTTCGAGCATCCCATCGGTGGGAATACGAAACCATGACGTGTACTTCGTAAATATTGAATATTTTGTGCAGCTAAAACTCTGAGGATTATGTAACCATCATAGTTAAGCTTTAGATCGAGGCTATTTCCCGATTTTTTGTTACCACACAGAAGTGTGGTGGAAACCTAAAACTTTTAGAAAAAAGTTTTAGGTTTCTAGCAGTTACAATAACAAATTATGCAGTATTATTGTTAATGCTAATTAAAATTAATGGAAAGGATGGCATAATTGATAAAGTTAATGGAATTTAAATATAGTCTACTGCTTCGACCATAGCTTATCCTTTGTAGTGCCTTGTTTAAATTTCCCTGTCCAGACCGGTTGCTTCTAAGAACTTCTAGATGTGCTGGGCAGAGATTTGTTATATCTCGTCTGGAAGCAAGATGTGCTTTCCTAGGTTTATATTTGTCTTCTCTTCCACATGAGTGGTCCGCAGGAGCAGGGTACGTGCATAGCGCTTTCTAGAATTATGCAGTAGGCATTAGAATTAATTTGTATTGGCGTCTATTATTTCCATGCCACACAAATTGTAAATTTTCTACTTCTTTTTTTAATTTAAGATTGAATAAAGACGTAAACATGAAATTAAACTTGAATGTAGTCCAAATAATATATTTTTTATTATTTAAAATGAAACGTGGAATTTTATGTATCTCAAAAAATGAAAAATGTACTGGATTTCGGTCATAGGATTAAAAATTTGCTTTTGTAGCCTTTAAATCCGCTCTTATCGGATATACGGCGAAAGTAAAGAATTTGTTGGGAGCAATAACGAATATTTGGTCATTTGAAAAATGTCTAAATGTCTTCTGCGATGTTTTATTTTATGCCACCATCATGCGTTTGGTAATGGCTCATATTTTTTGTTATGACAAACTTTACTAGCAAGGTATAGTGAATCTTCATAATAAGGACTAGTCTAGTTCTGTGCTGTACAGAATAAATGTATTTTCTTTCTTTCTTTCTTTCTTTACAAAACACTCCCACCGCTGTATCTTTTGTATAGCCAGTATACTTCACAGTATAGCTAATATACACTCAATTTATGGTCAGCCATATTGGCGACCACAAATTGAATAAGAAATGAAGCTCATTGACATCCCTGGAGAAAAACAAAAACTGCCTTGGCTTACAACGAATGAATCAAAATGATAACGTTTCAATCAATATTTCTTGTAACCATAATACGCAAAGCAACCCTGGCTGTGCAATAGATACATTAGTGAGTGTGTTGCGTGCTGGAGATTCACCTACCTTGTTGATCCCGTTTGTTATAAAAATTAAAGATCTTATACTACCAAGACCCCCAGAAAAAGTTTTACGTTGTTCCAGTAATGGGGGATATTTTTCCCCCATGTCATAAGGTCAATCTGCACTCATGAGCAGATTTCAAAAAAGGTCCCAAACATCGCCATATCCCAAGATCGATCTACTACAAGCTTGATGATTGATGTTCACACATTTTACTTTTATTTTTTCTAACCACAAAAGGGACTAGCAAAAGGGAGCAAATTGGATATATTAGTGATAAATGACACCTTTGACCTGCTAACATAAGGACACGAGAATATATTTTATCGTTTTCTTCTCTTTCTTTTATTAACGGATGACGAGGGACAGGTAATGATTAATAGTAATATATTATAAGTTACGTTACAGATTTTTTTTAAAGAAGGATCCATTGCCAAACTATTAATTATCCATACTAATATTATAAATGCGAAAGTGTGTTTGTTGGTCCTTCTTTCACATCGATTTCACGAATTGAATCGATTTTTTTGGACATAGGTTAAGGTCTGGAGAGTGACATAGGCTACTTTTGCCCACAGGAAAATATTAAGTTTATTATTATTTATCTGATTCTCTGGACCACGCGGGCAAAGCCGAATGTAACAGGTTAGTTTCTATTAAAGAAATTTGAAATGCTAAAATTACTTTGAATTAACATACAAAGCAGAATCAAAGTAGAGTATTTTATTAGTTTTGCATAATAATTATGATGTTTTTTCATTAATTCAATTGGTATTCAGACTTAGACAAAAATATATTTTCCTTTACGAAATTACTGCTGTGAATCTATGTTAAATTTCAAAATATTGTTTTAAAATTGCTTCCATTTAATATTTTCATGATCCCAGCACAGCTGTAAACTGAAACGACGGACGTGATCTCGGAAAATAACATTTGAGTATTAAACTAAAACCTGAAAATGACGTGGGTTGTTGAAAGGCGAATATCGAATATTTAGTAAAGCATTGAAACTATGAAGATTAGATTAGAATTTCACGAATTACTTTAACATTTATAAATGGTGAGCGAATTTAGAAAATGCAAATCTATTATAATAAATCTGAAGAAATTGAGATTCGATTCATTAGATATAATTCATAAAGCCCTCTTTGATTTTATGTAGGTGCTTTCTATCTGATCTTAATTTCTTCAGCCCTATTATGCTAATAGATTATCTAAAAACGAATCTTTTTTTAATACCCCTAAAGTGGCAAATTATTAGTAGTAAGTAGTCACCATAGTCCATGGACGCTTGCAATACCGCAATTTAAAATTCCTTTACCATTTTAGAAATGTAAAAATAAATTTGAACGAGCAACATCGATAAATATCTGCAACATATTAACAGAAAATCAAATAAAAACGATTTCAATTATAGTACCATACAATACGTCTATCGTTTTTGTGATTGTTCAGTTCATTTTCCTCAATATCAATCTTTCAATCACTCCCGTTGATCGATTGGTAATTTCAATTTTCGGAGACCGATTTCAACAGGACAACGTCAGGCCTATTTTTCATCAGCTTTTAAATTGGTTTTGGGAGTTAAAAAGTTTTTATTTTATTTTATTTTGCCTTTAAAGAAATTATCAAACCAGCAATTTGAATAGTCGCGTTCTGATTAAAGTTTTGTAGTAGTCTTCAAGTTTTGTCCTGTGAATTTAGCAAATTTATGACAGTAGCGACAGAAATATAAAAATTGAACAGCTGTAATTCTTGAGTTATCAGACACAGGTAGTCTTGCCCGGGTAGTAGTCTTACCCCAACTATCCTTAGTCTTTTTTAACAAATACCGAATACAGCGATGCCATGTATTCATTGCGTTGCGATTGCGGGCGTCGCTATTGGTTGAAACAATGATCCATCTCACTCTGTCAATATCGGAAATGTATATATTACTTTTGAGGGAATACAGCTTTATAATAAACTTGCTTCACATATTAAAAGTGCCAACACCCTCGGATCGTTTAAAAGCCGATTGTACAAGCATATTCTGGAGGACTATACTTTGTTACGCACCTGAGCATGAAGCGATTTATAAGTCTAGATTTACTAAGTGGCTCCTTTGTTTAGATTGCCACGACTAATATATAAAATATATCTGTAATTAGTTTTAGTTCTCAAATTAGTGACATTCATGTCGTATGAGAATAAAGTTCTTTAAACCTAAATGTGCGACGGACATGCTTAGTACTCACTTATATAAAAACAAAAGACTAGACTTTCTATAGACCTATTTCTGTGGTACCAACCAAAACAAAAAAGTGAAGACGATCAAAAACGTTTCCGTCACGTCCCTTTGATCTGAAAAGCACGTCTGATATCTCATTGTTACCGAATAGGATGTTTGTCTGTTTGTAATACGATATGTTACAAGGATAAAGCGAACGTGCATTGAAAACGATCCAATTTTTTTTATATGAAACAGACCGATATTATCCACTTTGTGGCAATGTCTCGTCTTTTCGTTTACAGAATTGAAATGTGAATATTATAGCTTATTCAGAATCTGCCACAGAAAGCGTAGTTTTATGCAATATATAAAAAGAAAAGATTAAAAATATTTTACTGTGTATTTAAAAAAAAAACTATGACAATAAGTTTCTGAAACCCATTTCAATTTTAATGCCACATTAGTCTCAAGCTATCTCTTTTTCTTTAGTTTTTCAGTAATAACTATCATTTTAATGAAACTGGCTGATAACATACAAAATTCTATTATTTTTTTTTAAATCTTATTTCATTTTTTACAGGTACACTTTTGGTCATGCTTTATATCTTGTTGGGTAAGTTTAAAATTAAGTTTAGTTTACTAACTATTCAAATAACTTACAATTTAACATTATTAGCTGTAAACGAAAGTAATAGGTAGGAATTCTATTACAATAATGGTTGGTACCTTTATTATTTTCAAAAAATGTACATACTCCAACGATTTGTAGACTACTGAGTGTGTTCTACTTGTAGATTTAGTTATAAACTCGGGCGAGTTTATAACTAAATCTACAGGGCTGTCATATCAACTAAAATCTGAAACTTCTTCTCGTTCAGTAGTTTTTTTTTTAATATTTTAAGACAGACAAACAGGCAAGCGGGCTGATTGATGGAAAGTGGTCGCCTATGGATATCACCAACACCAAAGGTGCTACCATTGCGTTGCCCACCTCTGACGAGACCTCTAATGTACCTCTTAAATAGTTCCATGTCATAGTCCGAAGGAAACACAGACGTATTTAGATGACGACATTCTTTAGTAAGTAAAGTGAAGAGTGAAGTGTCGTGCGTGCGTGAAGCAGCCTACTCATCTCAGTTTTTTACGGAAAATAAATCCAATCCTTGCTTAATATTTGAAATGATATGACGCCATTTGAATTATGTAAGAGTACGAAGAAATACTAATATTATAAATGAGAAAGTGAGTTTGTTTGTTTGTTTCTTTTGTTTGTTTCTTCACGGCTTGACTAAACAGTTGATCATTATGAAAATTTGTATATATATCGTCAGGGGTACAGAGCCCAACATAGACTACATAGGCGCCACAAGTCACGCTATGTGTTGTTTTGTTGTCAAGCGAGATCTATGTTATAAAATTAACGCGAACGAAAAGCTAGTGATAAGATATTTTCCAAAATCTCTTCCAAGAATGGAATACAAAAATATTAAGTAAACTGTGATAATAAAAGCTTTAACATATTCGCAAGAAAATATAAAAGGTAATTCGTATTCTTTCAAACGCAGTCTTTTTTTTAGTTCCGTCATACACTCCAGGTATATTTTACGGGACATTATTGTTAGAGAATTTCACAAAAAAATTCACCACGCACTCCAGCGCACAGTGTACCTTATATTATACTGAAACACCAATGTGAAGTAATTTCGTTTGAAACGTAGGTTGTGCTATGTAAAGCTTGTTTTCTCCTTACATTTATTTTCATGACATCTAACGATAGTTTAATATATCTTTTGAAGTCTTGGCCACTACAACATTTTGTGCACTTTCATAAAAATATAAAATAATGTTACCTGAGTAAGTTTTTAGTTATTATGACTGTAATAGTTAGCTTAATCATTGTAATAAGAACGAACACAACACAACAGGTTGGAGTATTTTTATTTTCAATTTGGATACGGCACGTTTACACACACTTTTTACAAGCTTCTTTTATTGCCTTATTTTTGACATTGACACTTCGTTTTCCGGAAGACCACGCCCTACTAACTTTTTTCCGTCGTTTGTCGAGCTGTCATCTTGGCAACCCTCAGTAAGTCACGTGGGCGACAACAATTGTAATAAAGAATTTCTTTTAAAAAAATAATGTTAAAATGTTAATTTTCGGTATGATTAGTTTATTGATATGAATACTGCTTGCCTGTCAGTTTAAAAGTATAATGAGTTAAATCAGAATGAAATATTAATTATAGAAATCGTTATTAATTAATTAAAGAAAGTCAGTGAACGCTCAGTTTCCATTTCAGCAAAATTATTTCATTTTACTATCTACACTGGGCGTCAAAAGTAAGTAGTACAGTTTTAAAATTGCAATATCTCCTAAACTACAGAAGCTAGACCTTTGAAATAAAAAAAAGTTAAAAGACAATTTCATTTCATTTAATAAAAACGTTATGCATAATATAATTTTTTAAGATTGACTGAAAAAAAAACTTAATAAACAAAAACACTCTTTTTTAAACTGTTGGCTTGTACTTTTGTTTTTTATTGTTTTCTTTATTGCTGATAAATCAATTGCAATTCAAAAGCAAATGTGTCTTCAGCGAGTAAACTTCACTAATCATGCCTCTTTCACCAGAAGAATGTGCAAGAATCATAACTTTTCTCGAAGTAGGCATCAGTATGCGTCATACTGCAAGAACGGTGGGTGTAACTCTAAGAACGATGCAGCAAGTAAAGCGAAGGTACTAAGAGACTGGAAACCATCTAAGGAGACCAAGTAATGGCAGACCCAGGTGCACTAGTACCTGAAAGACCGCTTAATTGTCTCTACTGTGTTAAGAAATCGTCACCTTTATGCAGTTAAGGTCCAGCAACAGCTTCTTCAGACCCGAAGAGACTACGTTAGTGAGAGTACAGTGAGGAGAAGACTTGCTGAAGCCAACCTGAAGTCGTACAGGCCAGCAAATGGCCCCAAACTTGAGACAGGGCATCGAGTAGCAAGACTACGCTACGCCCGTCAACACGTACAATGGGGCGAAGAAGAATGGACAAGAGTTTTGTTCACAGATGAGTCTCGGTTTTCTTTATTCACTTCCGATGGAACGCGGAGAGTATACAGGCGACCTGGTGACCGATACATTCAAGGTTGCATCTCGGAAAGAGTTCAATACGGCGGCGGCTCTGTACACGTATGGGCTGGCACCTCTTCAGAGGGTCGCACAGAGCTAGTGGTCATAGAAAATGGCACTCTGACTGGTGAAAGATATGCATTAGAGATCCTTATCGAGTATGCAGGGCCATATTTAGTAAATATGGGTGATGGAGCGATTCTAATGCATAATAACGCCCGGCCACACACCGCTCACCTCGTACAAGAGTACATTCAGGAGCTTGGCATCAGCTTGATGGCTTGGCCATCAAGAAGCCCAGATCTTAACCCTATTGAACACACTTGGGATGAGCTTGGGAGGCTAGTCAGAAGACGCAGACCACCCCCCGCCACCCTCAGGGCTCTAAAACAGGCCCTGATAGAAGAATGGGTGAATATTCCCCAACACCGCCTCCGTAACTTAGTGTTCAGCAAGCCAAACCGGTTCCAAGATGTCATCAGAGCCCGAGGCGGCAACACAAGTTACTAAAGTGGGAACAAGGCCCGAAACGTAAAAATTAAGTTCTTGATAGTTACTTCAAAATGGTTAGCTTTTTAGTTTTTTCTTAATTTTCAGTGTAAAACTTTACTAATACTAAATAAAATATTATTTTTAGAAAACTTTGTTAAATTTGCTATAAAATGACTTTTATTTCAAAACTCTAACTTCTATAGTTTAAGAGTAATTGCAATTTTAAAACTGTACTACTTATTTTTGACGCCCAGTGTATAAATTTACATACATTACATATTCTCCAAAATTGACTATCTCAGTCAAACAAAATGTGCTTTTTTTAAATGTATCACTAAGTGGTAAACAAGCATAAATTATGGCCCGCCTGTTGCTAAGCGGTCACCGTAGCCACTTGCCACGCCGAGGGTAACTCGCGCGTTGCCGAGCGTGTAATTTTATTTTTTATTTTTTTTTATGTCGTACAGTAGACAAACAAGCAAGCAGGCCACCCGATGGAAAGTGGTCACCGCCGCCTATGGACATCAGTAACAGCAGGGGCGCTACCAATGCGTTGTCCACCAAGGAGGTTGGAGGAAAGGAAGGAGGATAGAAGGAGGGGGAAAGAGGGGATAGGGAAGGAGTTGGGCTTCCGGATCTCTCACTCACCAAATGAAACGCATTGCTGATTCACGTCGATATTCTGTGAGAGGGTGGTACTTCCCCGGTCGAGCTAGCCCATTTCATAATAATTGCTCTACCACTCCAAATTAGGAGGTTTTGCCTGTTGTATTATTATTTTTTCTTTTTTTATTGAAAGTAACAACAACAGCCATTCTTAAAAGATAAGTTTACACAATGTCAATTTCGTCAATATATGTTCGGCCAAAAAGTTGCTCACAGCAAGAATTATTATAATACACCTTAAACCAACAATTCACAAATTTTAATTAAAAAGACCAAAATAATTATCTAACAATAGCCTTTAGTTTTATTTTTATTGTTAGTTTAGTTTTAATAAATTTTATTTAATTTCATGTTATTTAGTTATGTATTTTACCAATAAATGATCTAAATACTACTATATTAATAGTTTTAACCATATTTATTAATAACAAAAGCTGATCACATAAATAATTATAAGTTTAAAATCTTACAAAGTTTAAAAAATGTGGCTTGACATTGAAAATGTCAAATCTTTCATTAACCCGTCTCTTGTAACTTTGATATGTTGTAAACGAGATTTTTGATGGAATAATCTGCATTTTAATTTCGCGGTTATATACCCTTGATGTATTAATATTGGCTTTTGACAAGGCTTTTGTGTTTAGTTATGAGCTTTCACGGGTAATATACGTTCTAATGAATATGTCATTGTATTCATTTATTCAGAATCCATACTTTATTTTTATACTAATATTTTAAAGGCGAAAGTTATGTGTATGTTTGTTACTTCACGCTCAAATCGCTGGGTCAATATTTATGTTATTTGGTATGTAGGTAGCTGATACCTTGGATTATCACATAGGGTACTTTTTATCCCGAAAAGTACGCGATTCCCGTAGGATTTGATCAAAAGTCTGATATAGATGGCGCTGCTGTGCATTAATAAATACACGCAAACGAAGTTGCGCGGGATTCACTAGTAATATTATATGCGAAAGTATGTTTGTAACCCTTCTTTCACGTCGAAAGTAACGTACGGATTGATATGATTCTTTTCGGGGATAGGTTAAGATCTGGAGAGTGACATGGGCTACTTTTTGTCTCGAAAAAACATCATTTTCCCACGGGAATAATAAAAGACCAGGACGAAACTGCAGGTAACAGCGCTATTAGCTTAATATAATCGAATTTGTCAAGGTTCGCCATAGACAGATATATCAGGGAAGAGTAATGTAATGTTAAATTACTTAGATAGATCACGGTTAATTCAGGCTATGAAATTTACACACCTTATGTTTCATGTTGCTATTTGGAGGAATTGATTGCTAATAGGGTAGTTCAATTCAATTCTGGGTTGAAATGTAAAGGTCTGATGCCCATCACTCATATTATTGAAGTCTGATACTGAAAGATTAGACCGCACATCTTTCGTAATAATAATTTCTTAGATAAACCTTAAATACAGAACAATTTGGATACAATTTCCATTCTATTTTTACAGACCTTTGACTTCTTCTTTTTTCCCTTAGGTAATCAACCTTACATTCGGATCGATAAGAATTTTAACGTCCTCCATTTCATCCTAATATAACATTAAAGGAGCATTTCATAAGTGTCGACGCAGCGCTATGTTTTCTTCCCCCATCGAACGCGGCGAGCACGGGTTGGGTGCTCGGTTCGTGCGCGTAGTGTGCGCGGTTCGTGGTTTTTTACATTACATGCTATGTTTCACAAGTCTATACCCTATATAATGCTAAATATTTTTGTCGTAACACTACATTATGGAAGTGAAAACTTAATTACTAAAACATCACATAAAAATCAACGTGTCGTATTAATTTCAGCGTTTGTTTAAAACATTATATAATATTGGCCGAATTCCAACAGAGATGTCAAGTCGGCCACACAATTGATGATACCAGAGGGAACACCTGCTTTACTTCACTTCACCAACGTCGCATTGTTATGAATAATACTCTTACCTTGGGAATGCAATTTTGTGTTTGAAATATCTTATGTAGAATGGTGCAAAACAATTGTTGTATAATTGTACAGTCAACAAATGAAAGATGTAACCAGATTAGATGACTAAGAACAAAATTAAATATATTTAATCCGTACTAATATTATATATGGGAAAATGTGTGTCTGTTTGTTTATCCGTCTTTCACGGCAAAACGGAGCAACGAGTTGACGTGATTTTTTAAGTGGAGATAGTTGAAGTGATGGATAGTGACATAGGCTACTTTTTGTCTATTTCTAACCCCCCACTTCCATAAACTAAGGGGTGGAAGTTTGTATGAAAGATTCCGCAATTTTCAAGGTAGAAAGCTAAAAATTGGTATGCGAACTATTTGTGACTAACAAAAAAAAACGTGCATCATTTTTTTGTGGAAATCTGCCCCCAACCCCTTAAAAGAGGGTGTGAAATTTTATATGGACTTTTCGCAGTTTTCAAGGCAGGAAGCAAGGGGAACCGTGTTAACCCGAATTTAACGCGAGCGAAGCCGCGGGCAAAACCTAGTGCCAAATAAAGTAAGCATGACTATGAAACTTTATAATTACATAGCACAATATGAACACTATGGAAAAATAAAATTTGGAGTCGAATCGGTCATGCAAAACTAAAAACTTGAATCGTATTTACAGCCCCTGGTACCTCGTTTATAAGTTTAGTGTACAATCAGACAATGAAAGGGGTGAGCAGGGTTACATATCCCTGTAAAGGTAGATAGTAAAGTCTCTCTCTATTTTTTTTTATGCATCAAAGTTGGCAAATGAGCATACGGCCTGCCTGATGGTAAGCATCACCGTAGCCTATAGACGCTTGCAATACCGGGGGTATCATTGCTAATCCTCCCAACCCCCCCAAGTGGAGCTCCGGAGACCTTATTCATCGTAGGAACACAACATGGCCGAGACCAAATGCTATTTAGCTACGATCTTCTGTAAGGTATAGGTCTTTCCCCAGACGGCCTGCTTCCCCAAGTGGAGCTCCGGAGACCTTATTCATCGTAGGAACACAACATGGCCGAGACCAAATGCTATTTGGCTACGATCTTCTGTAAGGTATTGGTCTTTCCCCAGACGGCCTGCTCCGAGTCTCTCTATGAAGAAGAAATGAAGAAGCTGAACAGCAGCGTGGTGGATCCAAAGTTCTTTTGACTGAGAAGAGGTCTATATTGTAGGATACTGGTAAAAAGATTGACGTGGTGACGATAAACATAAATGTTCATCATCTCCATTACGTGAGAGCGGAGAGAGGAAGGTCGGTACACTAGAATGACCACAACTCCGTCGGTGGTCATTCAGCAATTTCAATATCAATCATCCCCTGCCTTCATTTCTCCTCTCTTCCTTAATCTTGAACTTAATATATCAGTGGTAAACTCACATAGATACATTACCTATTGATAATATTAATTATTTGATAAATCCATGAGATAAATCACACAACGCCAATGAGTTCCAAACTTTTTTTTTGTCATACTGACATTCCCATTCAGAGTTAAAACGGACAGTATAGATAACTAAACATATAAAGGGTTCTATGAATACCTAATTCAATAGACCAATATCAGAATTAGTTATTCGGATTTCGGATCAGTTCTAATATTTTTCTATTCCATGTGGATGAACAGAGATTGAATATTCAGTTGAAAACGTTATTTATTAAAAAAAGACTGATATTTTAATTAATTTTATTCACCAAGAGGAAACACAATACACAAGTTTTGACTAAATCTACGGGAATTGCGTACTTTTCGGTATAAAAACTATATGTTAATCCAAGGTATCAGCTATCCGTTCGCCTTCCCCCAGTGTCGCCATAGGTTCGAGCCCCTCTGGGGCGCCCCTAGGCAGACACTGTAGTTTTTTGGCGGTGACAGCCCTACGCTCCCGCAACTGTCCGGTGTATCAGAAGAGGGTGTTAGTACACCCGAACCTGAACATATCAAATTAATAAAATAAAAAATTAAAAAAAAAAGGTATCAGCTACCTAAATATACCTTAAAAATTGGCCCAATTTGAGTATGAAGAAGTATTAGTGGGATACGTGTACTGTACATCCCTACCCTAATAGGATTCGAACCGGGACACAGCCAATCAATAAGTTGACTCCTAATCCACTGGGCTATCATATCTTTAGATGTTCATGTTACACAAAACGAAAGACCAATAAATTTTAAAGTGGTAAGGCGATATTTTGACCCACTTTCAGGCTACGGAGAGTTAACATCGTAGAGAGTTTGACAGTCTTGGACATAAAGATCTGTATACTGTTTTAAGTAAAAATATTTTAGTAAATAACTAATGTTCAGACTTTAGCTAGAGAAAATGGTTCATCGTCATTATCATCAACCACAAGAAGTCCACTGCTGGACATAGGCCTCCCCGAAACGTTCCCAACACGAGTGGTTGGCAGCGACATGCATGCAGCGGCTTCCTGTCACTTTCTTGAGGTCGTAGAAATGGTTGATGTTATGAAAAATAATCAAGGTAAAAAAATATCAGCCAAGTTAGTAACAGCCAAGTTACTAGACTTGGCTAATATTATTGTAGTCATAAGGTTTATTATAATGCCGGTCCGCCACCCAAGAGGTCATGATTAAAAACGTACGTTTTCTCATTGGCCTGGGTCTTGGATGTTTATCCATTTGTTATAAAAAATAGTATTGTTGAGTTAGTATCCCATAACACAAGTCTCGAGCCTACTTTGGGGTAGCTCAATCTGTGTGATTTAAAAAAAATGTGTATGTACTAAAAAAGAAAATTTTGCTTTAGTTTCAGTTCAGTTTTCGTTCATCTACTTAGAATAGATAGTGTGTCAAAGCCATTGGTGTAGATACAGTTTCCAAACTTGCTAAGTCTTTTTAAGTACTCGTGTAACATAATGAAGCCTGTGTAAGTCACGATTTGGTATAAGTTGTGCTTTTGTCATCGTAATAAAATAAAAGCTTATTTGACAAATCTTTTGATGTACGATTTTGAGAGAGAAAAAGAAGATATAGATACTAATGTTATAAAGAAAAAAGATTTGATTATTTGCTTGTTTGCGTTGAATAGGTTCTGTGATGGTTAAGCAGTGGGCCATCTAACTAGGCTCGTGGAAATATCATTATTATTTATATTCTATTTATCCAAAATAAGCCTACTTCCATCTAAAGTTGTGCATCTTTGTTTCATCTAGGTAAAATCCACTGTAAGTTCCAAGAATTAGTAGCTCTTCTTCAGACGCCAATGAGCTACATATTGTTGATTAATCATCATCGCTAAATCAGTAAAAAAAAGTATGGAGGACGCAGGAACAACCATTCGTTACTAGTTCTTTAAGGTTTGTTTGACAAGAAACATAATTAACAGTACATTTCAAGATTTAAGCTGTTAGCTGCTCAACCCTGTCAACTTTTACGAGAACAGCAGACGTATTACGACCCCATCCACGTATCGTCCCGCGGACAACTGGTCTTGCCAAGTAGAACATAAAAACAACAATTTTAGCTTTTATTGGCCCAACGGCCTCAATTTGCCTCAGTTTGCTTATAAGCATTTTATTTTACGAGAAGGCTTCATCCGACTATCGGACGTGAGTGTAATTTATTTTAATTAGTATGTTTTCACATAAAAGGGCAGACAAGTCACCTGGAGCAAGGGTCGGCCATAACCCTTTCAGAACTCTTATCTAAGCAAAACTGGGGTCGTGTTTTTATGACGCTAAATTTCATCGGACAGGCCAATTAGCAAATATTAATACAATATATATTGTGTTTTATCAAATTTATTAATAAAAGTCATATAAAATGTTTGGATGGATTTAATATTCTCGTGCTTCGGAGGGCATTTTTATGCCGTCGATCTCAGCTGTTGTCCCCAAATAACTGGTAAGCAATTTTAGTGACTGTCGGATCGGGCGGTTTGAAAACTCGCATTTGTGAATTCAAGGGGACAAATACTTAGTTTCTTACTTATTATTCTTGGTACAAATCTACCGTTTGATCTGACGGTATGGTAAGAAGGGATAATTCAGAAAAGTATCAAGTTTAGCATATTTAAATTAAACCAATGGTCGAATTTGTAAATACAATCCGTCGATTATAGGGCGTCATACAGACAGTTACAGAAACGCATTCTAATTATAATTTATAGCTGTCACTGGCAAACTTAAGAAGAAAAGAAGAGATAACTAGAGACTTAATGTGAAATTAAAATTCAAATACGTCAGAAACTGGCTGATAGTCTGTAGAGAGTTAAATTAAGGTTGATGATAAATAAAAAAGATATAATTTTAAATTTTGTTTGGATAGACTTGAAATATAAGAATTTTCACATACACATTTTAGTTTGTAACGCCATTTTACACCACATAGTGGGAGCCGAGTGCATTGAGATACCACCAGTCGTTTAAATTAATACTGTAACATAAAAATGTTCAATATCATTGAAATTTGAAAAATAGCTTCTTTTAGATATAAATCATGAATTTCGTCACTGTCTTTATACGATGCTAACTTAGCATATCGTCGCGTGTTTGATCCTTTGATAAGATTTGATGTTTCCTTGCATACTAAATTGAATTTATTACAACAGCTATGTCTGAGGTATCGGCATAAGAATTTCTTTTGGCAGGTTTTTTATATTTAAGTTAGCCCACGGAGAAAAAACTACAAAATTGTCTTAGAACACACAAAAAAACTATCCGTTTCAAAAGAGAATAGGAATGAGAGAAAGGAAACTGCGAAATTGCATAGTGAAATATAAAAGTTTTTTTTATGTCAAAACGCAGGTAAACAATATGAGTCGCCTTAAAAGTGGTTAAATCAGAAATATTATGTATATGGTGCGGTAGAAACGATTGAAATGCTATGAATTCCCTAAAAAATGTAAATCTTTTGCATTTTTTAGGGAAGTCGTTTCATTTCACGAATTAAATTCTCTTAAAAATTTCTATTTTTTGTGTTTTTAACAAATACGTTTTACTAGCTTCGCTACATAAATCAGAAAATGCAGCCATGCTAGTAAGTCACATATTTGTCCTTCGATCCGAGATTAATCTTGTTTGCTATACTTACCTTAGAAATTAATTCAATTGAGTAGCGTTGCGGAAATTATAGTCCCTTTACAAATGGATTTTATAAACAATCCTTGCGTAAAATAATATGCTCTTATCAACTCATCATCATCATATCAACCCATAATCATCTCACTGCAGGGATACGGGTCTCCCTGCAATCGAAGGGACTAGAGCATACTCTGCCACGCTGCTCCAATGAGGATTGGCAGAGGCTGGTGTTTTCAAGCCGCCCAAAGGCTACGACTTGGCTTAACGTCTGTCATCTACCGATAACAGCCGGGACCGACGGCTTAACGTGCCCTCCGAAGCACGGAGAAGCTCGAGATAACCAAACCCATCCAAACACTGGCTAGGGTGGACGTCGCTTGACTTGCGTGTTCATATTAGAGTGCGACGCACTACGACACCTTCGAGCTTCTCCTGCTCTCTTGTCAACTATCTGAAGGTATATCAAAGATTACTCAATAATCACAAATAATAAGTATTTTAGTTTGTAAATAAGATTTTAATATGAACGCCTACAAATTTTAAGAGCAAAAAAGTGTCAGGCACCTTATGTGTGAAGTGTCTGAAAGTTTAGAATATTATTTGTAAATATCCTCTAAAATCTGAGATACAAAATTTTAGCGCCGGGCCTGGGATTTTTCGGGCCATCGCTTTTATATCAAAATGGCAGCAGTTAATTTGAACATTTAAAACATTTTGAAAGGTTAAAAGGGATTAAAAAAACCGGGCAAGTACGTGTCGGGCCACGCACAATGTAGGGTTCCGTATTTGTTGTGCTTTGCTTGCCTTCAGTTGAGTCCAACATCAAATTCCATCACATTTGTAAGTTTTCATCAAAGAAATTTTATTTTATAAGTATGTCGGCTATTACGCGGGAACTAGTAGAGCCTACTTAACTGTTAAAATTTTTTATTGAAGGTTCAGCATATGGACTACTACCATGATTTTTTCGAATTTCTAAACATAAGACTTTCGGAGATAGAGGGGGTGGGAGGACGTGAAAAACGAAAATTGACACAATAAATGTAAATAATTCCGAAACGGATCATAGTATTGGAAAATGATCTTCCCACACCCTCAATGTTTTGAAGAAACCAACGATACCGCACAACATGGGATAGGCGGAAAAAAAAATCATTTTAAACTTTACATGTAGGGGAGGATCCCCAATAAAAAATTTTTTTCAAAATTTTCTTCCAGCACTTTGTTAACATTGTTAAAATGTGTATACATACCAAATTACAGATCCTTAACTGAGTATTCTCTAATAACTTTCGTTTGTAAGAGTATCCGTTTCCCAGCAAGCAGATGAGTTTACCGATGTTTAACTTTTTAAATTACATTTTACGTAATCAGATTTCATTTTCTAAAACAAATTCTCGAGTTATTATTTCGTAAATGGCTTGTAATATCATTGGCATAAATTTCTACAATCAATTTTCTAGATCTCAGTACTCCAAACTTTGTAAATGTAATCCTTATATTTTACTACTAGCTGTGCCCGCGGCTTCGCCCGCGTGGTCAAGCAAAAATGGCAATAAGTTCGTTTCCGTGGGAATTAAAAAAAAACAACTTTATATCGCGCCGGCGATTATACACTTACAGTCCTATTACTCCCTTTCCCGTGGGAATTTCATAAAATCCCATCTTTATCCTTGCCAACATCATAAAGGGATCCTCAATACAAAATCTCAGCTTTCTAGGTTGAGCGCTCCCGATAATACACATGTAGTCTTATTTATTATTCCTGATCTTGATTTATTATCCTGATTAAAAAATCTCGTCTTTGTCCTTCTCTACTTTAGAAAGGGAACCTCAATACAAAATCTTAGTGTTCTAGGTTGAGCGCCCACAATAACACACGTGCAGACCAATTTGTCCCGTTCCCGTGGGAATTAAAAAAATCCCGTCTTCATCCTTGTCTACATCATAAAAGGAACCTCTATACAAAACCTCAGCGTTCTAGGTTGAGCGCATCCCAATAACACACGTGTAGTCTTATTATTCATGTTCTCGTGGAAATTTTAAAAAGTCACGTCTCTATCCTTGTATACATCATAAAGGGAATTTCTATACAAAATTTCAGCTTTCTAGGTTGAGCGCCCTCGATAATACACGTGTAGTCGCCTAGGTAGGTCACCCCATTTCATCCCTCTAGGGGTTGAATTTTGAAAAATCCTGAAACACTCATTTACCGCCATGCTGAATTTCATTCTAATAACTTCAAAAAAGGCAAAGTTTCATACTAACTTTGCACCCCCGTTTAACCCCTAAGGGATGATTTTTGTGAAAAATATTTTGTTCGTGTTTAATGCCTTTCAATAAAGAACCTTCATGCTGAATTTCATTCGAATAACTTCAAAAACGGCAAAGTTTCATACTAACTTTGCACCCCCGTTTTAACCTCTAAGGGATGATTTTTTGAAAAAAATCTTTTACTTATGATTTATGCCTTTCAGTAAAGAACCTTCATGCTGAATTTCATTCGAATAACATAAAAAACGGTACAATGTTTCAAACTAACTTTGCACCCCCGCTTAACCCCCTAAGGGATGATTTTTGAGAAAAATATTTCATTCGTGTTTCATGCCTTTCAATAAAGAACCTTCATGCTGAGCTTCATTCGAATAACTTCTAAAACGGCAAAGTTTCATACTAACTTTTCACCCCCGTTTAACCCCCTAAGGGATGTTTTTTGAGAAAAATATTTTACTCATGTTTCATGCCTTTCAATAAAGAACCTTCATGATGAATTTCATTCGAAATAACTTCAAAAACGGCAAAGTTTCATACTATCTTTGCACCCCCGTTTAACCCCCTAAGGGATGAATTTTGAAAAAAATATTTTACTCATGTTTCATGCTTTTTAGTAAAGAACCTTCATGCTGAATTTCATTCGAATAACTTCAAAAACGGCAAAGTTTCATACTAACTTTGCACCCCCGTTTTACCCCCTTAGGGGATGAATTTCCAAAAATCCTTTCTTAGTGAGCACCTACGCCCCAAAAGGAACCCCCATGCAAATTTTGAGACTCCTGGCACTTGTAGTTTCGGAGATTTCGTGATGAATCAGTCAGTGATTTTCTCTTTTATATATATAGATTGTTTTAATAGCATTGTTGTTTGCAATTTATAAGGTGATACTTTGAAGAGTCTTACGTTTCTCTCGCTACATCATAAATTCATTTTATTAATAAAATATTTTAAGAGCGGCAGCGCACAGCGGATAATCCGCTCAAATCGGAGCAGCCCGTCTGGGGAAGGACCTCCACCTTACATCGTAACCAAATAACATTGGTGTCGGCCATGTTGTGTTCCTACGGTGAGTAAGGTCTCCAGAGCTTTCCACTTGGGGGGGGGGGGGGGGGTTTGAGGGTTGGTAACGCGTGAGTGATACCTCCGATATTGCAAGCGTCTATAGGCTATGGTAACGCTTACCATCAGGCGGGTCGTATGCTTGTTTGGCAACTTTGTAGCATATAAAAAATACTTAATTTACACAGCACACTATGCCAAAAATAAGACCGAAAGCAACCGAAACTCGGCTAAGACCGGGTTTTCACCAAAGTGAAAGACTATAGGAAGTTTTTTAATAACCAATCAGTTTTTTTTTTTTAAAGTCATACAGTATACAAACAAGCAAGCGAGCCACCTGATGGAAAGCGGTCACCGCCGCCTACGGACATCAGTAACACCAGGGGCGCTACCAATGTGTTGTCCACCAAGGAAGTTGGAGGTAACGAAGGAGGAAGGGATTTAGTTTAGTTTTAATGTTATGTAGTACCTAGTTTATTGTTTTGTTATCCAAATAAAACATAATCGTTTATGTGATGTGTATATAATTAATGATATACACATCTCTCATCTCCATTCTTCTCCGCTTTAGCGAAAACCGTGACTAATTTTACGTTTCGTATTCGGTTCGGTTGATATGACACAGTACGTACGGAAATAATACAAAAAATTCGGTTGCGCAATGTTGTGTGAATTCAAAAGTTACGCCCGACCGAAGTTCGGTTGTGCTCTGCAACGCGACGTAATTTCAGCTTTGTTGCTAGTAAATTCAAATAGAATTTCAAACTGGTATGGACAAAAAAAGAATATTTAGCTAACTAATCAAAATAGCTTTTTTAGGTAATTAAAAATCATTATCTATTAACCATAGCATTTAATAGATGATGATTTAAAGATCTTAAAGCTACGAATATATTCAATTACAATAGCAGCGTAATTTTAACTTTAATTAAAATTCATAATTATTATGTTAATTTAACGTCGAAGATTATTATTTACGCCGACAGTGCTATCGAGATATAAGAGACAGAATTTAACCATGTTACTAGAATAAAATCCGAAGAAGGTAAGTCACACGAGCGCGAGTATCTATTTACATACTTGCATTTCCCACGTTCCTGTTCAGCTATGTCTAAATATAACGATCATTATATCAACCCATAATCATCCCACTGCAGACATTCGGACCTCTTTTAAATTGAAGAAGATTAGAGTGTGCTCAGCCACGCTGCTAATCTGAATTGCGGAGGCCAGTCTTTTCAAATCGCCTGAAGACCGTTTGACTTGACTTAACAACTGCCATCCATGGACAACCGCAACCGACGGCTTAACGTGTACTTCGAAGCGCGAGATAACGAAACCAACCCAAATACTGTCTAGGATCGACATTGCTTAACTTGCGTGTTCATTTTTGGAGTGCGACACACAGCGACGCCATCAAGCTCCTTGAATATGGCGATAGTGAAAAATACGTGTAGCGAGTTTTCGATGATAAATGTGAAAACAAAAAAATGTCCACCCGAAAACACACAAAAATAGAAAAGTCACTTTTCACGCTTGGTCACTTGCATATTTTCCCATCGTAACCTCAGTTTCTAATGGAACGTCGCTTCAATACAAGCGGAATACTTGATTTAGGTGAGCCGGTGAAATATTACCTACTAATGCTTCTGACAATCTCTCATAGAGTCGTGGAGATCAATTTACATCATCTTTTCATTCATGAAAGTCTTTTGATTCAACATCACGGGTTTTTTCTCTTTAGCAATAGTTTCGTATTGTGTGATATATTCACTTTTGTATTTATGGCAAACCGAACTCTTTTTATTTACATTTTCTATTTTTATTATACTTTTATTTAGTTGTCTATGTTTTTTACACATCATCTTGTACTTGTCTCTCTTTCACTTTTTACCTTTCACTTTGTGAACCTTCTCATTAATAATAGACTTATAATTTCTTCCATTAACATTAGCATTTTCTTTCAAATTCCTACCATCCTCAACAGTATTGTTATGACTACTTAAGACTCTTACATTGGGCTTTGCAAGTAAAGGATTTTACATTTTCTTTTTAGTGCATGTTTTTACCATCAGAAACGTCATTATAAAGGTTAAGGGTAGTTAGTATGGTTTGATGACATCAGCACTTTTGACAAAGAATAGAAAAATAAAGTTTGGAAGAAGGTTGTGTGGCAAACGATACAACTGAATACAAACAGCTAAAAAAGAAACTACATTTTGTAAGAGCAAAGTGTAGAATATCCTTAAGTTTAACTACCAATAAAGGCCACTAGGCCACCCTCCGTTTAAGTAACAAGAAATGGCCCATTGCCAACTGGCTAGATAGATGCCAAGAACTTATGGACTATCCGATGTACAATACACTCAATGACCCATCTGACATATGGTACTATAGTTTGAGATTAATTCGCAGTACCTTACTGAAAAGAGCAAAATATTAAAAATACTGAAGTGTATCATTACTTTTGAAAATTAATCTTTATAACACAATTGATTAGTAAGTGTGAAGACTTTGCTTAGAGTAATAAATAACATAGGATTTTTTAACCAAACATGTTCGATTCATATTTAGGAAAACTGATATCCCAAAAAAAATTATGCTGCGGTTATGTTCATGTTATTATATTGGCCAGTCTGGTGGTACGTTGGTTAGTAGTGATACTACCTTTGCCACCAGTGGGCGCGGGTTCGATTTCGAGGTCGAGGGATAAACATTTATGTGATGCATTGCGTTTAATATTAATATTGACCTGTCGGCATAGACCGTCAGCATGAAGTCAGCGTGATAGCAAAACAAACGTTGTCGGACAGCTTCATTCTATACATAGATATATCCCGCTAAAGTTCATATAAGACATAATTGTCTAGAACCTCATAATGCGATCTTGCAAAGCGTATAATTGAATTGAACCTGCAATCTTCGATTGAAACCACTTTAGTATTGAATACCTCACAGCGGTTTGTGGTTTTCAGCGATTCTGTTTAGCTGAGTGAGCTACGTACATTTTGATTGATATACGATATTATGATAAACGTTTCCTAATAACGCAATCAGTAAAATGTCTCTTGGGGATATATGTGAAACTGTTTGTTGTATAGGGAATATTATTGGCAGAATCATGACGGTGGGATGAGAACTTACTTAAACGATTATAAATAAACTTTATTTCTTGTATATTTTTTATGGACTGGTAGAAAATTTTATGAAATGGGCTCGACCTGGGAAGTACCACTGTCTCACAGAACATCGCGATTCAAAGACGATCAGCACTATCTGTTGGCATACACAGAAATAAGAATATTTTTTTGCTTTCTCGAATGACATTTTTATCCGGAACAAAAAGTGGCCTATGTTCTTCTCTGTATCCCTGACAATACTTAAACAAATTTTCATAATAATCGACCACATAATGAATTAGTATTAAGTCCGCCTAATGTACAGTTTGAGTATTGTGGTCAATAAAGTTAAATAAATAATCAAGATGTGAAGGAATAACGTTTTCGTTTTTATGGTTGCGTAGTAAACTACAAGGAACCCTTATAGTTTCGCCATGTCCGTCTGTCTGTCTGTCCGCGGTTTAGCGCCTAGACGCTTGATGTTAGAAAGCTGTAATTTGGTATGTATACACATATTAACAATGTTAACAAAGTACTGGAAGAAAAATAAAAAAACAAAATTTTTGGGGTTCCTCTCCTACATTTAAAATGGAAATTAATAATTTTTTCGGTAATAGGTCTCTTCAAAACATTGAGGGTGTGGGAAGATCATTTTACTATACAATGAGCCGTTTCGGAATTATTTACATTTAACGTGTCTATTTTCGTTTTGCACGGTGGTAATCCAGGTATTGGTTGTCAGTCCATATAGTGAACCTACAAGGAAAACTATAACGGTTAGGTAGGCACCACTAGTTACCGAGTAATAGCCGACGAACTTATGAAGAAAAATTTCTTTGACGAAAACGTACAAATGTCATAGAATATTTTTATGGCATTGTACCTACTCATCTGCAAGCAAAACATATTAAGCCAATACGGAACCCTACATTGTGCGTGGCCCGACACGTACTTGCCCGGTTTTTATATTTATAATATTAAAAGTAATATTAGCTAGAATGTATGTGAAATTAAAGTATATTTGAAATTTCGTTGCAACATTGTATTTTTTTTTAATTATTCACAATTTCGTTCACTTACAAGAATTCTATACTTAATCTCTCTTCTCTAGTCAACAATTACAAAAGCCTTACTTGTCTCTGCTTGTAACATATCACTTGTGAAAGGTTAAACCATAGTATAATTACAGAAGTAAGTTACATACAAAGTTTTTTTTTAAAAGATTCAATCTAAGTTTACATTTAAAAGCTTTGTTTAAAATTGAACTTTTACTTAATTTAAGACTATATGTAAGGGGTATAACATTTTAATATATTATCATCATAATTATAATCTCAGCCACAAGAAGACCACTTCTGGACATAAACCCCCCAAACGCCTCGAGTATGACCGATTGATAGCGGCCTGCATCCAGCGGCTTCCTGCGACTTGCGTTTTAGAAATACTTGCCTCTGACTCCTACGTGCCCAGAGGTATCTCGCACCAATCGCCAAAGACTATCGTATAGAATAGTCATAGGCATCTAGAAAATATGACGAGACAAATACATACGACAAGAGTGGGCTAATAATACAAAAATAATGAATGACAAAAAATACCGTAACTCGTTTCTGTCGCCATTTCCTTTCCCAGCGATCATTTTGATTTGCTTACGAAATGCTGGTAGTTAGTTTTATACAGTAGCTTATTATTGTTTTATTTTTTTATACCACGAAGTTGGCAAACAGGCCTGATGGTAAGCATCACCGTAGCCTATAGACGCTTGCAATACCGGGGTATCATTCACGCGTTGCCAACCTTCCCAACCCCAAGTGGAGCTCTGGAGATCTTACTCACCGTAGGAAAACAACATGGCCGAGACCAATGCTATTTGGCTACGATCTTCTGTAAGGACATCTGACGTCAGACGGGCCGCTCCGATTTGAGCGGATTATCCGCTGTGCCCTACCTCTCTGTCAATATGTGAATTTTTTTTGAATAAAGATTATAATTTCATTTCATTGCTCGAACCATGTTTTGGCAGACCATTGTGGTATTTCATTAATTAATTAATACTTATTGTTTCAATGTTTAGCCCACGTACTCCTTTAACCATTTATGCGCATTGCAGCTAAATTTTAATTATACATCCTTTTGAATAATATAAAACGTACCTGTTTAATATTAACTGGAAATCTAGACTAATATTTACAAAGCTGATGAGTTTATTTGGTTGAATGTGCTAATTTCTGGAACTGAAACTGGATTTTTAAAATAAACCTTCTACACATTTCACATTTTATTCAATCTCATTATTTGTTTTGTCACATATCCTTTATTTTATTTCCCTTAGTTGCGATTGTCCATATTATGTCAAAATATACGCAAAACTCGTTCATTTTATCTCATCTTTTCTGTCAAACTACTTTCAAACATCTCCTTGAAAGTTTGGCTAGTCTATACATAAAATGCTTTGTCCTGAATGAGAGACGGGTTAACGCACAGCCTAAACCAATGATCGTAGAGACCAGACCCCTAACTCGTAACAAAAACCGATTCTATTTCGATTCAAATTCATTCGCTGTCTGACTCATACAAAATAGGAATTGAATGGGACCGCGAGTGTGTTTGAATCGAAATAGAATCGGTTTTTGTTACGTGAATTGCCGCCAACTTTGAACGTGTTCTTTGTATGACGTACTCATCGGATAAAAAGTCATCTTATCAACTCATCATCATCTCTACGCTATCTATACACTGCAAGGATACGGGTCTCCCTTCAATCGAAGGTGATTAGAGCGTACTCTGCCACGCTGCTCCAATGCGGATTAGCAAAGGCCGGTGTCTTCAAACCGCCTTATGGCCACCGAGTTAACGACTGTCATCCGTTGATAACAGACGGGACCGACGACGGCTTAACATGCCTGCCGAAACACGGAGAATCTCGAGATAGTGAAACCCATCCAAACACTGGCTAGGGTCGACGTCGCTTAACTTGCGTGTTCATACTAGAGTGCGACACACAGCGACGCTATCGAGCTCCACGATAAAAAGTATTTTTCGAAATTCCCAAGAAAAAGCGGGATACAAACACACCAAGCTGCGCGTATTTCGCTAGTAATAAATAAAATTCTTGGACGTTATCTAGTCTTACACAAAGGTTTTAATATGTGCACGAGCGATCAGTTTACGTACTCTTTATTTTTGACTATGTTTAAGAAGAGACACTGAGTCTGAGCAAAAACAGTATCACAAAACCACAGCTACTCGTGTTCGGTATGTAGCGTGCACTTAAAGAGCTTAGGAGTTGTTCTTGTGCACAACTAAACATTTAAGCTAAATATATTATCAAATGAATAACAGTTTCTGCATATGAATGACAGTGACAAAACAGGTTTGTCACTGTTATTCATTTATAAGCATAACTTTGCGCTCATTATGTTTACCACAAGTGTAATCAATTAATTTCAAACTGCTATAATGTGTGTACGAAACTCTATTAATTAATACAAATTACAAACTATAGAATCATATCATACTCATACTAATATTATAAAAGAGAAAGTGAGTTGGTTTGTTTGTTTTTATTCCTTCACGGCTTGACTAAGCAACCGATCATTATGAAAATTTGTATACATATTGTCAGAGGCACGGGGCCCAACTTATAGTACTTTTATTCCAGTGAAAGTATGTCATTCCAATGGGAAAATATTTTTTCTACTATAGAAGGCGCTGTGTGGGCTATCGGCCAATAGATGGCGCTAGTCGCGCTATGGGTTGCTTTGTTGTCAAACGAGATCTGTGACATAAAATTAACGCGAGCGAAGCCGCGGGGAAAAGCTGGTAAATACTATAAATAAGTTTGTAACATTGTGAAGTTGTAGCGGATATGATATACTACTGAACCAAAGTCAAATATTAGTATTCAAATAGGCCAAGCTCTTTCGAATCGTCCCATTTTTTCCTACCACAAGTTCAGACGGCTGATTTGTACTAAGAAAAACTGGTAAGAAACTTAGCATTTGCTCTATTAAAACCCTACTATATAATATTACGAAGGCGAAAGTTATGTGTATGTTTGTGTTGTGAGTTATGTGTAATGTTTGTTACTTCTTCACGCTCAAATGGCTGGGCCAATATTTATGACATGGTATGTAGGTAGCTGATACCTTGGATTAACACATAGGGTACTTTTTATCCCGAAAAGCACGCGATTCCCGTAGGATTTCATCAAATGTCTGATATAGATGGCGCTACTGTGCATAAATAAATACACGCAAACGAAGTTGCGCGGTACTAGTAGTATAAAACACACAATAAAGGCGCGGTCCCACTGTTGCGCACGCTGTGCACGAACACGTGGGCCATGTGGCACATTACAGCTGCGTGGATGACTACGTGGGTCTACGTTTCCACAGCGTGCGCAGCGATGTGCACGCTTTGTGGAACAAGCTGTGTACCGCATTCACTGCGTGCATGGCGTTGACAGTGTTGAGCTATGTTGAGCAAGCCACGCGTGTATCAATGACCGTGTGTCCGTGTCCGTGGGTTGCAGTGGAAACAATCACGTACATCCTCTTGCAAAGCAAATCTTAACACACGTGCGTAGCCTCTTCGTGCGCAGCAGTGGGACAGCGCCTTAACAATGTATTACAGAAAACACAAAAAAAAACTTTTACCAAATAGAAAGCCATCAATTTAGACAATGCATAAACTTGTGTGTTAGTTTTAGAGTTCTGTGCGAACAGGATTTTTTTTTGCGAATTGTTCCTATTGGACCAACTAGTTGTGCGTAATAGTTGGTCCAACAGGAAATGGTGGTTCTGTGTTACAAAATTATTATCCAAAAAGCACACTTTATTCAATAAAAGCAAAATTTAGATCAATAAGCTGGGCATAAAGGATTTCTAAATCACGAATGGACACATAAAACAAAATAGACATCCGCCATCTTTCACTCGATTCCTTGATTTGATTCATTCCATTTGCTCCATTCACTCGTCCATAAATGTTTCCAATTTAATAATAGATTTTGCTGATTTTTTTTTTTTGTAATTTTGTTATTGTTGTAATATAGTTAGCAATATAACAAAACCTTTTTAGGGTTCCGTAGCCACATTGCAAAAAACCCTTATAGATTCGTCATGTCTGTCTGTATGTCCGTCCGTATGTCACAGCCACTGTTTTCCGAAACTATACTGTTGAAAAATAGAAAAAAAAACAATAAATTTTGGGGGATTCCCATACTTAAAACTGAAACTCAATTTTTTTTTCATCAAATCCATACCTATGGATAGGTCTTCGAAAATGATTTTGAGGTTTCTAAAATCATTTTTTTCTTAACTGAACAGTTTGCGCGAGAGACACTTCTAAAGTGATAAAATTAGTGTCCCCCCCCCCCCCCCCCCCCCCCCCCTAAAATAAGAGAATGATAAAAGTAAAAAAATATATGATGTACAAAAGGTCTAATTTCTGAAATAAACGATTTCATTTCATTTCAATACCATACAAACTTCCAACGAAAATTGATTTGAACGAGATCTAGTCAGTAGTTTTTTTTAATACGTCATAAATCGTAAACCGCAATTGCTGCTACGGAACCCTTCATGGGCGAGTCCGACTCGCACTTGGCCGATTTTTTTATTATTTTTAAGTAATTATATTCAATGTACATTTCTTTGGTTTCAGCTTTAATTCGACATCTCAGCTTTTTCCCATTTCCAAAATCCATTGTATGTTAAAGAGACTTTGGTTACCTCTTACCAGTTCTTTTTAGTACAAAGCCGTCTCAACTGGTGGTTGTAAAAGTCTATCCCATAAAAAACAATACTTGTAAAAAAAAAACAAGTCTCGCAACTCAGTTGTTCTACCGTAAAAAGTTGTGAGATTCATGTAATACCTAGTCGGTTATTAATTTATTCAGTCCCTACTTGAGGGACCTTCTGTCTTATGTTTTTACGTAATTATCTAAACTAACAACATCTTATACCATATCAATATTAAAAATCTTTAACGTTTTAAATAAATAATATTGACTCGGGCATATTATTATGTACCTATAGTATGCATAATTTAAAAAAAATTATACTATTTTGAATGGAGTATAGTTGATTAATAACTATTTAATGATCTGTCTCATCAATTCGGACGATAAACATTCGAAATTACGGTCAAAATCCACAACAGTAACGCGTGATTGAGTAATAATTTGATTATTTAGGATTCGTTACAACGTTAATTCGCTTCGAGCAAAATTGAAACACGATTAATGAAATATAATTTTATTAGTTGATCAATGGTTATTTGTAGCCATCGAACGTACTCGATGTTTCCAGCTTAGCAGAGTGAAAGTGACAAACTAGATAATTAAGTGAGTTTCGCAAAAACACGTTTAATTTAATGGCACATTGAATCTGATGCACTCATTGTCTGCGACTTGTCATCTATACTTCTATACTAATATTATAAAGAAGTAAAGTTTGTGCGTTTGTATATTTGTTAAATTGTAAGGGGTAATCTCGGGATCTACGTGACCGATTTTAAAAATTCTTTCACCAATAGAAAGCCACATTATTGCTGAGTGTCATAGGTTATTTAAAAAACCGAAAAATAAAAATGCTTTTACGTGGTAGTCGGTTTTGCAAAGTGAATCGGAGAAAAAACGGTCGAATTAACGCGTTTCTTACGAACGCCTGTACTAAAAACGGATTATTAACATTATGCCCAACGAAGTGGGCACGGGTCAGCTAGTCAAGTATAAAATTATTCTGGTATGCACTGAATACAAAGAATGACCGAAAAACGTTCAGATCATTCTTTGAATATATGCTATAATGAGATTAAGAATATTACTATTCTTAGAAAGCGTATACAAAAAAATAAGTAATTTCACAAATATGTAATACAATTTTCTTCCTATTCAAACAATATTTTGATATTGTTTTATTTGAATTGGCGAAAGTTTTTACTCTGATACTGTTCTATGCTTTATTGTTAATATCTTCCTTCCCATTTCCTAACCTAATATATTTTACGTAGAATTGTTACAGCATTTCTTCCTTTTAACCCTTATCATCTTGGATATAACCTGTTTCGACAATATTATAAATTCTTCATTTATTCAACGCTTTCTGTGATCTTCCGCTATTTCTCCAGCTTCTTTAGGGTATGTTGTCTTTTATAAAATCTTTCCATATATTTTCTCTATAATTTCTCTTCTAAAATTTGTGTCGAGTTTTTCTCTATCAATAGCACTAACACGTAACTCTACTAAAACTCGTTTTACCCGTAAATTCCCGTTATTCTCGTTTCCGAAATTATATACGGGATAAATTCCTGTGTTAATCCGTGTCGTACCTGTGTACTAAATTTACTAAATTTAGTACACTGTGTAACATAAAAAAAACTGTCCAGTAATTTTTGCGTAAAGGAGTAACAAACATCACACACAACAGCGTTTTATAATATTAGTAAGGTATTTTCACCTGTGTATTAAATTTCAAGCAAATCTGTTTGTCTACTGTATAACATAAAAAAACCATCCGTGTTGTGTGAAGGAGTACTAAACATCCATACTTATAATCGCGTTTTATAATATTAGTAAGGTAATTTCATATATGTTTACTTCCTCGGCTATGTCGTGCTGCCTGCCTGGAGTGTGATATACTGACTTAACATTAGCTTAATTCATAATTAGCACGTAATTAGTTAATAGCTGCCTGACAACCGTTAAAATATCATAATTCCAGTTACCAATTACGATGTATTATTATTCTGGCATCCTTCCAATTATTGTGGGCTTGGCAGCAATATGTATATTATTTAAGATGGCAAAATTTATACGACTTTCAACTACTTTGTACATTAGCTTTCTGAATGTATGAAAATAAAGACAATTTACTAATGAAGTTTCGATGCCAATTGTTGTTGTTAAATATAAGAACAATCTATACCAAATATCATTACAACTGTCTTTAGACTCACAGATAATTTTATCAGAAAGATAGGTATTTGATAAATAGAAAGAATAATAATTACTTTTATACTAAGCAACATGGGAAAGAACAATCGACAGATCTAGGGAGAAAGTTTGTGAGGTGAAAGAAGGTAATATCTGGATCTACTGAACCGATTTGAAAATTCTTATACCAATACAAAGGTATGTTATTCGGGCTATACCCGAAAGATATGGAAAGTAAAGATCTGGAACCAACTCCCGCCAGCGGTGTTTCCGAATGACTATGACTTGGGAACCTTCAAGAAGCATACATGCACTTAAAAGGCCGGCAGCGGCTCAGGGACTCCAGTGTCTCTGTGCTCCATGGGTGGCGGTGATCACTTAACACCAGGTAACCCGCATGCTCGTCTGCCAACCAACATATAAATAAGCCCAAGCGCCATTAAAAAAACAGCAGCTAATAAAAATTATAGGCAGATTATCAAAGATGGAAATGAATGCACTAATAGCAAAACAATAGGTAAAACCACAGGCAACAACAGTAAGAAAATAAAAGAATTAAATCGTTTCGTATTGGTCATTGATGCGTCTAATGTAAAACTACTTGTAGAGAAAACACAAATGAATATTTGCTTTAATGCATTTTATTTGCACCTGAATGCTCTTAGCTAGGTATTCGCTCATTAGCAGTTTTTCTCTGTTTAGGCATGTTTTGTTTTTATTTCGCATTTTTGCATCAGCGTCTCTGTTACCGTGTTGAATAATAAAGATAATTAGTATGGCTGCATTTTCTACTTTGTGTCTTTTATAATAAGATACAAAAAGAGTTTTTCCATTTACCGGTTTTTTGTTTTAACATTCATTTAGTTTTTATTTGGAGATATTCACACATGAATAATATTTTATGAACACACAAGTTTTTGTTTAACAATCACTACAATTTACGTTTAATATTGTTCTCTGTATTCTTTTATTAAACAAAATATTGGCTTTAAATTATTTTTTATTTTTACTTTTCAATAGATTTTCTCTCTGATACTTTATATGTAATTCCATGTGCAAGAAAAAGCTAATAGTCTTTTACACAACAGATTCTATTTCATTTTAATTTTAGGTCTTTGAAAGACTAATCGTCTCCTACCTAGCATAGGAATACTAGGAATAACATTATGTCATACAAATATCACACAGTTTGTTCCAATAAGGTTACTCCTACCGCTAAGAGGCGCTGGTTTTTTGACAACACAATCAATGTTCAAATCGACAATGTGTATACATTTTTATACAAATTACTTTTTATTCAAATTAGCCTTTAAAAGCTCTGTATAAAGATTTATATTGTAGCACCTATCATACATTTTACGTTAAAAATATCCCTGTTCGAAATTAAGGCAGCCTATTGAAAGATCAAAGGTCTATTAAAATATACATTACCACGTAAAGTCCCCTTTCGTTATTGCGCAAGCGATTTTTGTCATTATTGCAAAAGCTTTTAAAGATTATTTTGTAATGCTTGCAAAATCTAATAAACTCAGTATCTTAGATTTTGTTATTGATGAATTAGATAATTTGAATATTAATAGAAATTTTAAAGTCGATTTATAAAAGGCAGATCTTTTTGTAAAAATTTAAGTATACCTGATTTCATTGATATTTTAATCTTGCTAATATTATATTGAAATACCAGCTGACCAGGAAACTTTGTTTCGCCTTAGAACCACTACCCTACCCTAACGGGATAAAAAGCATCCTATGTCCTGCTCCTGGTTCTAAGCTACCTCTCCATCATTTTTCAGCCAAATCGTTTCAGCCGGTCTTGAGTTATAAATGGTGTAACTAACACGACTTACTTTTATATAGGTATATAGATAAAGATTCGAAATTAAAATTGATGTCAGATTGGCCAACCGGTCATACTAGAAGCGTTTGGTGGAAGCCTATGTCCAGCAGTGGACTTCTTGTGACTAAGATTATGATGATGAGTCTTCGGACTGTATTTGTTTACGAATTAATAAACAAACTGATTTTTTTTTTTTGTTTTTATGTGTTCCGATTCCAACTAACAATTTTTTCTTTAGAAAAATGTTTGAAACCACCACTGCGACTTGCGCAGTTTAAAGGAGTGGAAGATTTCACCACCATTACTAACCTTTCCAGTAGCTCAGTGGTAAGAACATTTGGCCGGATATCGAGAGGACGTGGGTTCGAATACCACGAGGGAAGAGGTGAAATTTTTCTTTCAAACATTTTTCAAACTGGTCATACTGAAAACGTTTGGGCCAGGCCTGTGTTTGACTAAGATGATGATGATGATAAATAAACAAAATAAAAATAGTATGTAAACCATGTAAATACCAAAACCACAGTTAACGATTGTAAAACGGAAATAGAAACTCGACATTGCGCCGGAGATCCCGCAGCTAATCCTCCTAATTCGCCGGGAGCTTTGTATAATGCTGAATTTGTAAAGTTTCCTGGAACTTACTACGCTTGAACACTAAACCTGTAGTTAAATGTTTGAACTGTTTTTTTAACTTTACGTGATACCAAATAACTTTAAAGTTATTATGAAATTCGTCATAACTCCCATATTTATTATTATTTTCATAGACTTCGAAAAACATTCAGAGATTTAACCTTTCTGAACATGTACATGTTGTAATTATGTAAAAAATATCATAAATAAGAGTAGATACTGGGCCCACAAGGTACACCAAAAAATTACCATTTTAGAGCTTTTTTTTTTATATTTATGAAAGAAATATTATGACTATGTCAGTTTTATTTTTTGTATATTATTAATCTCGTCAATACAAATATTTTGACACCTCAATAAACTATATTGACCTAGAAATAACGGAAATATCGGCATATCGCACTTTTGTTGAAAACGGGGCCCCTACAGAGGCGATCGAAAAAACATTTCCAATGTTTAAAATACATGTATTATAGAGTTCGGTTTGCCACACCTGCCGGATAGAAAAGACTGAAAAGACCTGTAAGTTTTGTGGGCAAAGACCTCCCCTCTCTGTCAAAAGTGTAAGCAAGATCGTTCTGCCATCACACCCAAAAATGTATATTATGAGAAATAAAAAAATATGACATTTACCACTACCATACGACTGGTGAAGAAAATATTATAAAATCACCCAAACAAAGATTATAATATTCGTAGAATTAAAATAACTTGCAACGCTTACATTTCCAAGAGTATTTAAAAATATTTTATGAATTTCCAATAGTGGTGTATTATAAGCAATTCTATAGGTTTTAACATTGAATTTTTGCGAATTCGCAATGGCAATTTCTGAAAACACAATTTAATTCCGAAAATTTATCTGCATAAAAGGTATGGATAGCTGAAGCAGTAAATATCGCTTAAAAATTAATAAACTTAGATTTAAATATCTGTTTATAATAAATTGACTAAAAATGTTTTTTTTTTTTTACTTTTTTTATTTATCATTGTTTTTGTTCTTATTCGTATCAAATCAATGACACATTTAACGCGATTGGATCTAATTTTACAACCTTTATCATGTTTGATATCATTGTTTAGATCTAATCTATTCTCTGTAGCCTATAGACGCTTGCAATACCGGGGGTATCACTCAGGCGTTGCCAACCCTCCCAACCCCTCCAAGTGGAGCTCTGGAGACCTTACTCACCGTAGGAACACAGCATGGCCGAGACCAATGCTATTTGGCTACGATCTTCTGTTTGGAGTTCTTACCCCAGACGGGCTGTTCCGATTTGAGCGGATTATCCGTTGTGCCCTCTCTTGACTATAAACTCATCTACTGTCTCGCTCATTTACATTTCCTATGAACAAGATGACGCTTGTGTCTGAAACTTCATTTTGAGTTACGAGCCCGCTATTTTGCTGCACATAGTTCAACTTACCTTTTTATTAGTAAAACACGTTTCTTTTTTCCATACATTGTTACTTCATAACTTGGCACAATGTTTGACGAATTTAATAAGCATTACAGTATAAAATGAAGTCGCTACCACTGTCTGTCTGTCCATAATGTATGTTTAGATCTATAAAACTACACAACGGATTTTAATGCGGTTTTTATATATACAGTCATGGATCAAACGGAAGGGGGGGAATAGGAGACAGTATTTCTGATCGATTTGATTCTCTTCATTGGGGTCCGGAAATTGGTTTCAAAGTTATATATACCAAACCAAATTATATCGGTATAAATCAAATTGCTTACTAATAATAATAATCGTTTATTTAAAAAAGATATTATTGGGAAGGTACATTCATCAGAAACATGATCAAAAGAAAAAAACTGATGATTTTTTTTGTTGAGCCCTTAAAAGTTTTGTAACTTAGAAACCGTAAATTTCCGGACCCCAATGAAGAGAATCAAATCGATCAGAAATACTGACTCCTATTCTCTCCTTCCATTTGATCTATGACTTTCGGACTACCCTGTATAATACATTCTGAAATTCCCACGGGAAAGCGGAATACACGTAAAAGAAGTTGCACGGGTTTCGCTAGTTAAAATTAAATTTTAAAAAAATTTGAACGATAATTTTAATGGTTTGTTGTTATTGCAGAAATTGCAATGGAAATGGTAATAAAAGGAGCAAAACAAAAAGTTGTTTTAATAAAAATTTGTTTAGGGTTTATTTTGTATTATATTTCTGAGCGAGTTTTTTTTTATGTACCTATATGGTTGTTTTCTTTGAAAGAAGATACCTTAAATAAATTTCAGAGCTAAATATGGTTTTCTCTATTTTTCTTTTGCCATCCGTCACTATGTTTCGTTAGAATCTCTTCAGTAAATATAAACAGAATAAGCATATCGACCTCTTAAAATTAGCTACAGTATGTTACACTCTGTCGCACAAAAAACCCAGACATTATGATGTACCTAACCTACAGTACACTGTTTAATATTCCCAACGCTTGAAGCAATTTTATTATTTACGCCGACAGAAACCCTTATCAGAATGTTGGAAAAAGACTGGCCAGTTGCTCTGCTCGATCCATCAAATTCTGACGCAGGAGACATCTGACGACAGAAAAATTAAGCATCCAAATCGTTTTTAAACGTCAGTAGCCCATCAATCATTCGGTCCTTAGTAATTTTTCACTGTCTTTTAAAATGATGCTGTACTGGAAGTGTGTTAAAGATGTGTTGCCAGTTTATCGCAGCAAATTTGCAGCTAAATACAAATTAATAAAATAATAATAATAAGAATTTGGAAGCAGGATAAGATTTTTATAGTACCTATATAGTGCTATCTACGACCGGAGTTATTCACAAGCATCTGCATCACGTTTTAAAATTGTTAGATCTTAGGCCCGTATTATAGAACAGATCTCAAGTACAGTTTAAACGTCAATCACTTGATTACAACTTAAGTATTGATTCGATGCTCGAGCATTTCTTTTATTTTTGAATATGACTTAAGAGTTGATCAGCTGATCTTTACTTGAGTAGCAAAATTGATCTCTACTCGAAATCATAATTTCTGGTATATGGTTCAAGTGTTTTTTCTATTACAAAAAGAATTATTTTATTATTTTATTCCGATTCACGCACGTTTCACAAAAAACAATATGATGTTAATGTACATATTTTGGAATTATTTTTTAACAATTAATATTTTGTAATATACATTTAAATTTGGTACAAAATTTTCTGTTTTACATCAACTCAGTCAAAGCATAACTTGATTTCTTACTTGATTTATTATCTAAATACTAACATTATAATTATCAACTGTCAATGTCAATGTCAAAAAACTCAAATGAGTCTTGTTTATTTTTGAACAATGCTTGGGAACTAATCTAAACTTAAATACTACTTAAGTCAAGAAAGATCTGTGTTTGCCTGAGTGAGGTCGAGAGTACGCTTGGGTGTTTTTTACGAATTTCTAATCTCTTTCTTTGGGTTGTTTTAAATAAAATAAAGTTGAAACGCTAGTAATATTAGTTCAATGAGTTCAAATATATCCATTTCAGCTCATTGAACTAATATTACTAGCGTTTCATATCTTGACCTAAGTATTATTTAAGTATAGATTAGTTCCCAAGCATCGTTCAAAAATAAACAAGACTCATTTGAGTTTAGCTTGGTAAATTTCTACTTAAGCATTGTTCTGAAATTAAAGCTCGACTTAAAACTAATTTTAAATTGAGATCAAAGCTTGAGTATCGTTCTGTAATACGGGCCTTAATCCTTTTACTTACGTTAATATTGAAAAAGCTGCAATCCTTAACACATGCAGGATAGTAAGGATGTTCATGGACGTTAACGCTTACATAGATATCCCAACAGCTATATTATATACAAGTCAATGATCCCTCCCATGACACCCACTTGGCTCTCGCCCGTGGTTGTCATTTAACACCAGCTTAAAAATTAGGCTGAGAAAATGTAAAAACTCATAATAAATCATTAATAATGCACTTCCAACAAGGCAACGCGTCCAAGGTCTTGTAGTCATAGTCAGCGGTGGTTGCTTACTACCAGGTGACCCGCTTGCACATTTGTCCTCCTCTTCTGTCATAAAAAAATATATAAATTAAGGTGGGTCCAGATATGATCTTTTGCCCGTACCGTACCTCCGTTTCGTATCAGCGTCGCGATCCAGAACGCTAGTTTGGACGCCCGTCCGGAACGGTGCGGTGGTACGGCGTCGCGATACGGAGACAGGTACGCTCCGATCCATCGCGAGTCGGTTTTCTCGCCCCGTTCAAAGGCGTTATGGAAATACGAGCTATTTTTACTTTGCGTCCAGTGTTTTTGGATCGCGACGCTTGATACGATACGTGGTACAGTACGGACAAAAATCATATCTGGACCCACCTAGGCAACTTGGCTCTCACCTGTTAATGTTGTAGGGACACAGTTTGAATATTGCAAACGTTGCACTTTCAATGGCAACGTGGCTTCGACTCTCCAGTCGTTCCGGACCGAACCTCGCCTAGCCGCGAGTACGCGATTGTACCTACTGTCGGGAATTTTTGTAACGTGTGAATAAACTAAGTTTGTGTTAATTGTTAATAAACGCTATTTTGTGACAATCCAGTTTAAATTCATTTTACCAAGTGCCCGGTGCCCGGGGAACACGAACATTATTAAATCTCAAGTAACTTCTTCAGTAACTTTTATTACACATGAACATTTTGTATATTACATTATTACAATCATGGTGATAAATACCAACAATGTCATTTTAACACCATCTTTGAAATTAAACGGAGAATATTTAAAACCTCATAATGATTTAAAAAAATCACAATTCGCACAGCGCCAACTGGTCTCAAAGTAAGTTAGGTATAAAGAGCTTTATTGACTCTTAAAGAATACATACAATTCACTTATAATTAGTCTAAAACTAATATTAAGAAAATAGTTATGTTAAAATTAATGAACGCTTATTGACAAATCTATTAGACAATATGAAAAACAAAAAACAATGTAGTGCATTTAAAACCCTTTACAATATTTTCTCGCTAATATACTTTTTCAACCTTACCCAAAGCATATCATTAGGCATTAAGCATATTATTAGGTAAATTATTGTACATTTTAGCTCCTTCACATAATATATCCCTTAGTTAGGCTAAACTTGCTTGTGTTATTACCAGACAATGGATATATTTCTGTATTTTATTCTTATAAATGTACTTAAACATTGTAACAAACGAGTAAAAGAAAAAATTTGCTAAATGACAAAAAAAGGCCGTAACCGGGTTTCTTTCGCCATTTCTTTTACCGGTGGCCATTTTGCTTGTGTCCGAAATGGTGGTAGTATATAACGTAGTTTATTTTCTTTATACATATGTATATACAAATTGTAAATGACAAGAAAGAGTGCCAGTGAAGGTCTAATTTCTGAAATAAAAGATTTCATTTCATTTCATTATGTGTGAATAATAGTGGAATTAAAATTAGCTTAATTCTCTCACAAGTAGTATAAATTAAATTAACTTTATCTCTGCAATAGATAGCACTAATCCAAAGAACGCTTAAGACATAAATCCTTTCAAATAACCTTCACGTGAAGTGGAAGTAAGCCAATGTTTCGCCAGTGGAAACCATAGCTGATCGTTAATTAAGCTGTCTGATGCAACATGAAAAGATGGCTTGCCTGCGTTTTCAGTTAAGCAGCTGTTTCGGTCTATTCAGTGTGAAGCCAATTATTTTTGATAACTGAAACATAAAATAATATTAACTTAATTCTAAATCTGATTAGTACACTAAGAAAATAGCATATTTTGATGCCGTTTCCCAAAAAATAAACGACTTTCGAGAATATAGGAAATATTAAATAGAAATATGAGAAATAATGAGGTTTCTACTTATTCGGAAATTTCTGATTACTTCATTTAAGTACAGTTGTATACCAGGCTATTGGTATTTTGCTGGAAGATATAACTAATATTGCAAATTTTTTACGCCGATCCGTTTAAAAGTAAGTGATAAAATATGCGGAAATTTAAGATTTTGGTTTAAAATGGTACAATTTAAATATAGACTTGTTATGAAGTTTAAAAAACTTCATATATTTTTTATGCGAATTGTATTTTTTCCTGGAATGCACACCCGCGGTGCTTCACGTTCGCCTCACGTTAGCACACCTAAGATTCCCACAGGGAAATTCATAGCCAGCTTCAAATAAAAAAAGCGAGCCTCGGTACCGGTTAAGACGTTCATTGTCAAGTCAAAATAACATTTGCCCAAATTTTCATGTTACATTAGGAATTTTTATGCTCACAAAAGATCAAAGGTCTAAAGGAGGGTATACAAATAGTTCGTAAAAGGTACTTTGCATTCCATGTCTTGGGCGTTATCATTGTTAGGGCGATAACATGTATTGCTTGAAAAGGTCTTATCACATTTACTTTTTGCTACCAAAATGACAACTAGAAGGATAGACAGAAGCCAGTTTGATTGAAGTCTAGCCACTAAGACTGTCATTAGATGGACCGCACTACAACAACCGCACGCAGTCGTACGTTCGGCGTCAACTGCACACGGTCGGTTGCGGTTGTGTGAAGTTAATATCAACAGCATGCGGCGACAGTACACGACAGCTGCCGACCACGCGAAGTTGAAGGCACGACTGCAAGCAGTTGATATTAACGTAACGTCACTCGAAGTAATGGTCTGGGGTAACTCGTTCATACTCCGGCTGGGTTTAACACGCTGCAGAGTCGCCTACGCCGACGACGCCACACAGTACGCTATTGTAAAATGTCTTTTATATAAACACGGTAATTCAAAAGAATGTCCCGCATGTTTTTATCGTACCAACACAAATCCTTTGGGAAGTCATGTAGGTACATTATTTTTTTATTCATGAATTAAATTTCTAACTCACCCCTTACCCACATAAAATATGCGAGAAACAGCCATTATGAATATTGCTCTTACGAAATTTTGTACGTGACTAAAAGAAAATTTTAACGAGTTTTACCTGAATTATGAAGTAAAGGTGGCTTTTGTACATTCACGAAAATGATAGTTAATTTACCTATTTCCCTGTTGTATGAATATTCATAAATAAAATAAAATATCCGTGCTTCGGAGAGCACGTTAGGCCATCGGTCCCGGCTAATATTGTAATCTTGACGACCTCCGTGGCGTAATGGTTACCAGGCCAGACCGCCACCCAGGAGGTCCCGGGTTCGATCCCCGGTCGGGTCATGATGAAAAACGAACTTTTTCTGAATGGCCTCGGGTCTTGGATGTTTATCTATATATGTATTTGTTATAAAATATAATATCGTTGAGTTAGTATCCCATAACACAAGTTTCGAACTTACTTTGGGGCTAGCTCAATCTGTATGAATTGTCCATTATATATTTATTTATTTATTTTATTGTCTACGGATGACAGTATAGCTAAGTCGGTGGCCTTCACGCGGCTTGAAAACACTGGGCTCTGCCAATCCACATTGGTGCAGCGTGGCAGAGTACGCTCTAATCCTCATCGGAGAACCGTATCCCTGTAGTGGGGTGTTTTTTTTTCATAAATTATAAAGGTGGCAAACAAGCATACGGTCGGCCTGATGGTAAGCCGTCACCGTAGGCTATAGACGCTTGTAATACCGGGGGTATCACTCACCCGTTGCCAACCCTCCCAACCCCCCCAAGTGGAACTCTGGAGACCTTACTCACCATAGGAACACAACATGGCCGAGACCATTGCTATTTGGCTGCGATCTTCTGTAAGGTGGAGGTAAGATTATGGGTTGATATGATGAGTTATATAAAATAAGACCATAAGTTGTTAATATTCTAGTCTATAAGATAGCTTTGTGTTTGTATTATACATGTAATAGTTTTAGTCGTGTATTGCAAATACAGCATATTCTCTCTATTAGTATTTATTTGGTAAACAACAAACTAATTTACGACGTGTAAACATCAAAACTGAACGTTAAAAGTAAATCAATAGACAAATATTTGTTAGGAACCGTTTGTATCAAGTAACTGATAGTTAAACATACGATTCTGTGAAAGTTTAGAGTTGATTATGCGGGCGTTTGTCTCGATGAAAAGGTCTAAGGTTTAATCAAAGATAGTTTTCTTACGGTGAAATCGAGAATTTTGTTGCCAAAGAAAAAAAAGTACATGTTTATTTTTTTCCTATATATACATAATATTTTTTTTTGTTCTTTTCTTATGTGGTAGAGCATTTATGAAATCGGCTAGGTCGATTGGAGAAGTACTACTCTCTTACTGAATATCGGTGTAAAACAGCAATGCGTTTCGTTCGGTGAGTGCAGGCAAAAAAGTAAGCGAGTCAACGGCCTTATTTGAATAAAATAAAACGCTTTTTTTTGTTTATCATGCACTCCAAAGAAGCTTGAGATTTTTAAACCCATCGAAACACTGATTGAAGTTATCGTTACTTAACTTCGTCCGTTCATTTCTAACAACATAGCTCGTGAATTAATTTATTTGTCTCGTATACTTTTTCTACGAAAATTGCCGTAAATATCTTTATTCCATAAAATTCCGTAATCAAATCACTCCGTAATCCTGTAATAGGGAGATAAAAAAATAAAACGTTTAGTAAACAATATCGGCATTTGATTTTATTATATCTGTATTACTTTGTTACTTTTCAATCAGAAAAAAAGATGAGTTTTGTTGAAAAAATATGGTTTTTGACGAAAAATCGATTTTTTTTCATACTTGTATATGGGGTATGGGGTTGGGTAAACATAGATAGGATACAATGAAAATACAATTATTGTTTTAGGAACCGAACAATGGTACAGCGGAATTGTATTGTTCTTTTATACTGTACAACAATATAGTACAACAAAGGTTGTTTTAGAAACTGTAACAGATTTTATTTGCAGTATAACAGTAATTCAGAGTTCGACGGCGTCGCTGTGTCTCGACCCTAGAACACGCAAGAAGCAACGTCGACCAGCCAGTGTGGATGGGTTTCGTTATTTTGATCTTTTCCTTGCTTCAAAGTGCACGCTATCATCAGTCCCGGCTGTCAACGATGAATAACAGTTGTTAAGCCAATGAGGGTTTTCTGAAATGACCACCTAGGCGGCAGCACTAAGACGTCAGGTCCAGAAACTGTCAAAAGTGTCATAGCGCCTTTATATTCGTGTCACATTTTTTTGACGTGTCAGATTTTTTTGACGTTGACGCTTTTGACAGCGCGGATTATTAGGAATGATACCTCTTGCCAAAGTGGCGCCAACTAGTGGCACAAATTTTCGTGAAAACCCTCATTCGGTGGCCTCCAGGCGGCTTGAAAACACCAGCCTCCGTCAATCCGCATTGGAACAGCGTGCAGAGTAAGTACGTAAAGAATTTGGGCTTGTGGATTGCACTGACGGAACAAAACATAAGGCTCATTCAAGCTGATATTTTGTGAGAGGGTGGTATTTTCTGTAGCAAGTCCATAGCTTTAGGTATTGTACGTAATAAAAAGAAAATGTTGACACCAAATAGGTATTTCTCTTTCCCAAATATTTTTTACCACCTTCTTACAATCTATCTCAAGATTGTCTCAATTTCATTTAACACAGACTTAAGCAAAATCAAACCCTTCATAGCACGATCATGTCTATATTTGTCATCGGTTAGTTGAAAAATTTGAGTAATTTACTATGTAAAGATTCAAATTCTCGTCTCAGGGATTTCACTAAGTGAATAATCTTGAAGAACGGCTTTACTCAGATTTTAGATTGAAGAGATTCTGAGAGCCATGATTGAAAAGTAATCAAAGGACTAGAAGATTTTTGCACCGTTTCTTAAAAAAGAAAGATTTCTTTAAAAGAAACCCGAGAGGAATGTTGTGAAGGATCAATTTTCTTAATAGTTATTGGAAAATCGTATTTTCTTGTAACGAAATAAACGTTTAAATACCTTAAGTCTCTGAACTAAACCGCGGATAGACGGATACGGCGAAACTTAAGGTTTCCTTGACAGTTTACTACGGAAAAACAAATATAAATTCATCTCATAAATGTTCATGTGCGAATAAGGTAATAGAATAATGGAATCGTGACGTAGGCATAGAAAGAGGGCAAATCAAGTGATGCTCCTCTGCCCACACAGTCTATTATTAGGGTGCTGCCTGACTTCCTGAGGACACGTCGTCGCTTCCATGGTTATGATTTTCGCTCATTTGAAATGATACTCGTAATAAAATTTCCAATTCTTGTTTCTATGTTCCATCGTGATTATTTAGCGGCCCACGCGCTACCTCTTTCAAAACTTACCTAATGCTTGCTTAAAAAAGAAAATATTTGTGTTAAGTTTAAAAAAAAGCTTTGTACCTTTTTTGCATCGAAAGTTAATAATAGATTCTTGTTTATTTAGGCAGCAAGATGAAACATAATGTGTTTACGAAAAAATCTACTATGAATAAACAATATGCCCATCTCATCAATTAAAATTTACGTGCGTGCCAGAAACACCAGCCTCCCATTTTTTCCCGTACCGATCTTTATGAGGCTACAAAATTTAATCAACAATGTAAGCCGAAATTTTGTTTATAAACATGGAATTTTCTTTAAGTATGTTTAAAGTGTTCGATAGACTAAACAACATTGAACATTGGAAGATCATTAACATGAATAATGTACCACAGACTTTCTAGGTCTCGCACTTTTAGAGTATTATAATACTAAATTGTTTCACTATTAGACAATTGCCTCCCTGCCACCTTCTATGAGTTTCTTCTGACGGTTTGGACTAGTGTAGTCCTGAATTGACAATCACAACTCTTCCGCAAAAGAAGAAATTTCACACCAGACATCTAATCACAGCCCAGTCGGTTAATAAGCTAGTTCAACTGTGTCAATGACATGTGATTACACCCCTTTGTTTATTTATTTCATCTACATTTTGTACAACAACAGAATACGATTTATAATTATCATAATTATCTACATAATCATACAGATTATCACTGTCGCTTACACAATTATTAATATCACATGTCATGCGACACTCATGAGTGACACAAGCGCCTTATTTCAGGATATGTAGTACGTTATTTCAGGAGCGCGTCCGTAAGCCGTTTTGCTGAATATATTCATGAAGAAACCCTAAGGCTAGGAAAAATATTTTTTTTACCCCCTGATGGACAAGGGATAAAGGAGGTAAACTTCAAATATCGATATTAACACGAATTCCAAGTATCGATACATTATTCATAAGCGTTTTATGCAATCGCATTTGAATTTTCTATCCTACATATTGCAACTGGCGATTTTGAACCGAATAAGGAGAATTCCCGGTTATATTTTCATTCTTTATGGATATAAAATACTTTAAGACTCGCGGGACTGTGGGATTTGCCAGACATGAGACAGTATCCGCTGCATTGAGGAATATTAACTTACCCATATGGAGACCACATTCAGAAAGAATAATATTATGCGCTCACATTATGACTTCTATGAGGATTCTTATTCAGAAAGAATTGGGTTTTCATTTTGATGGTAATTTAAAATTGTATCCTGTTTGATAACCGGTTTTCTTTCGCTATTTCTTTTACCGGTGGCCATTTTGCTTGTTCCTGAAATAGTAGTAGTTTATTGTATTTTATATTAAGTTAATTAAGTATACAAGTTGTAAATGACCAAAGAAAATGCCTGTGAAAACCTAGTCTCAATAATAATGATTTGAGTTTGAGTTTGTATCATCATCATCTACCGCTGTCTTCTTAATATGTTTTTTTATAACACAAAGGTGGCAAACAAGCATACGGCCCGCCAGATGATAAGCCGTCACCGTAGCCCATAGACGCTTGCAATACCGGCGGTATCACTCACGCGTTGCCAATCCTCCCATGGGAGGGTTGGCAACGCCCCCCAAGTGGAGCTCTGGAGACCTTACTCACCGTAGGAACACAACATGGCAGAGACCAATGCTATTTGGTTACGATCTTCTGCAAGGCGGATTATGCGCACTGCCCTAACTCTCTTAATTATATTATTTGAATCATCAATCTAATTTACACACACAATTTAAATATTGGTAGAAACTATCTGAAACTAAATGTGGAATATAAAGAATCTAAATTACATAGATCCGTTCAATCTCTCTCATTTATCTCCTATACGAGTAAGTGAAAAGCAACTATTTTATCATTGTTACGTAAATCCGAGTTCCAAATCAGAGCCATTGATCTTTTTCTTAGCACATTAGGTAAAGGCATTTGTTGTAACTTCACACACAACCGTTTGTATCCATCCCATACAATATTCATAGTGTACGCGTAATCGTGGCGTTTTGTTTTATAAATGAGTAAAGCTATTTGTTTTTAGTATACGCTCTAAGCTATATGCTTCTGTGTAAATTGGACCAACTTAGTTACAATTTAGAGTGTACAAATTGGGGTTATTTCTGGTGATTTGTTTTATTTTCAAGTATACATGGATATTTTTCTTTAGATTAATTACAGTCAAAGTTTGTTAGTTAGATAAAGCTTTGCTACAGTAGCACACGAGTTTTTCTTTCTAGTTCTTTGACATGCTGATAAACATTATCATAAAAAATACAATGACCGAACTTCTTCCTAATTTCTTAGAATCATGAATGTTCAATGTTCATGGACCGCGGTGATTTACTTACCAACAGACCAGCCAGCGCGCTGGCCGGTTTAGTTAAACCGTATCACGGCAGATAATAGGAACACATCAGTTTTTTGATAAATAGCTTTCTGTCATTCTGTATTTAAAAAGTAACAGTTGTGTACTTTGTAGTGTGACTCTCTGCCTATAATTACACGATTTATTATTATATTCTTCCTTTCTATGCTTCTGTTTTCTACCACTGTTTTCTATGCTTAATTCCCATATTTAAGTGGTTTGTTCTCTACCAAGAAAGTGGCATAATATTAAACTTAATGAACACGCCACTTAAAGCAACTACGTCACTCGATGACTTCAGCTTGCGTTGCTTTGTAAATCGTGACGTGTCAATCTCTACTGTTGTTGACAAACGTTTAGCTAAGTCTTTAACGCAAAGTAAAGCATCTTAGCGGAGTGTTGAAAGAAAACTCGTATCTCTTGGGATGATAGCGGTTGTTAACTATTACTTTGTACTATTTTTCCTTCTCTATATTCATTGATTCAGAAACAAATTTTAAACTCTCAAGGGCAGAACGTTTTTCTCCATGAATCTTTGATTACGCATACTGACACATTAAAGTAATTATATACTAATTAGAAATAGGATAATATACCCTAATTTACATGTCCATCAAAATCAATAATTGCCGTGTGGGAGTCATGCTGGGTTATTCTCAGTCCTTGACATTAAATAAGTTGGTTATTAGAAAAAAGGCATCATTATTTCTGTTATCATTATAGGTATTGTTAAATGTACTTTCAACAGTAATTAACCACACATTAGAATAGCTATTGAAATCATGATAAATATAGAAAATAACATTGAAGGACTCTGATGAATATTATTATTTGACGACCTCCGTGGCGTAATGGTTACCACGCCGCCAGGCCGCCACCCGGAGGTCCCGGGTTCTAATCCCGGTCGGGTCATGATGAAAAACGAACTTTTTCTGATTGGCCGGGTCTTGGATGTTTATCTATATATGTATTTATATAATGTCGTTGAGTTAGTATCCCATAACGCAAGTTTCGAACTTACTTTGGGGCTAGCTCAATCTATGTGAATTGTCCCTATATATTTATTATCAAAGTATACAAAATTGTTAGGGTTAGGAAATAAACTAGAACGGCTTTTTTTTATGACAATGTTGTGCAATCTAGTGAAGCGCTAACGGGATACGCTTCACCAGCAAAATAGGTTTTACGTGGGCGAGGTGTCAACCCGCCGCACAACCCCCGAAATGCTGGAGGACCACACCCGTCGTTGGTCAGCGAGTCCATCGGACTTAGCCGGTAAGTGTAGCTAGGCTGTACTACCGACCATTCCCCTATCCGCCACCTTGGGGACGCTCCCCTTCGCTGTGAGGGCCAGCGCGGGGAACTAGAACGGGTTACATAAGTAACGAATGTATCCTCCTGAAATCTGCTGACCTGAAATTAAGCAGCATGACAGTGTGTTTTAAAATTATTTGGTTAGTTATTACACTAATCATAACTATCTCATCATAATAATATCAACCCATAATCATCCCATTGCACAGATTGAGGTTGCCCTTCAATCGAAAAGAACTTTCTGTTGTTGATGGATAATTATCGTAAGGTGAAGCCGATGGCCAGGCAGCTTGAAAACAATGACCTCTGTTAATTCGCAATTTAACAGCGTGGCAGAGTATGCTTCAATTTCCTTCGCTTGAAGAGAGACCAAAACTACACACTTTAAACTTGATGCTAATGGGCTATACGTCAAACTTTTAGGCGGATAGTCCGTCGATCTTATTATGAAAAGACGTGGAAATAAGTCGGAAAGCGTTCAACTTGAATTAGCAGCTATTATGCAGTGGAACAAACAGAAGCATTTTGCATTTTGTAACCGCAACCGTCGGGAAAATTGCCACAAAGACTTCTATCAAAGAAACAAACTTGTGCAGTTATTTAATTTTCTCCTTAATCTCTACAATGGAATGAAATTTAAACTTTCAATTAAAACTGTGGAAAAGTGAGAATAATAAATCATTCTTTGTAAGAGTGTTTAAAATATAATGAACCATCCATATTGAGGAAGAGTTAAGAGTTTGTGAACTAAAAAACTATTTAGAGAATCTCTCTTCACCTATTTTAACACCTTTTTAATTTAAGTAATCTAGGGAGCAACTCTGACACTAAAAAACTGATCCGAGTTTACTAATTTCAAATTTTGATGTCAAGCAACTCGGGATAGTTTTCAAATGGTTTTGGGAAAATTTTGATATGGTTTTAGGATTTCATATAGTTTTAGGCCAATTTTGAAATTTTTAGACAGCGAAAGCGACTTCTGTGGTACCAGATCTTGTTAATTTGCTAACTTTGCTTTGCTTCCATACGGTATGGCAAATTGTTCGAAAAAGTATTTAAATATTGTACCTGTCACAGTTATGTTATATGTGGTTAAAGTGAGATGGCATGTGTCTCATTAGAAGAATATCGGTTAGATACATTTATCCTGATGATGTCATAACGCTTTTCGATATCACGTGCCGCACATCAAAATGTTACATGAAAAAAAAAATATAAAAATAGTGTTAATAGAGTACCCCAAGGCACTGTATTAGGTCCAATTAAATGGTCAACGCACGCTTTAATAATTATTAAAAATATAATTTTAGTCGCACTTATCGCTTGTTAATTTAGAAAAGTAAAGGCTGTTTACTGTTTGAAAAAAACGTTTTTGTTTCGTTATTAGTTTTTATGTTGTTTCATTATGTACGGTTTACAAGTTATTAATACAAAGCAGAATAATATCATAAACGCTATGCTTTTTACCACAAAATTTTACAGTTCGACAAATCGCATGAACTTTTTCGGCGTAATTTTATTTAAAAAAATTTACCCAACCCTCAAACATTTATAAATTAGGATCATTCCAAGTTTATTGAAATTCGTTCGCGCTCCCGCAAATTAAACTCTTGTCAGGAGGGATGGCTAAGCCATGACATGCCCATACGAATAATGACCCTCATTAGGCAACGTCGGGTAAAATCCATTAGTCTAATACAGCCGACGAAAATGGGTTATACTCTTATTTACCGAAGCGAGAATCATATTTTCCTGCTTCCTTATTTTCTTAGATTAAGGCAGGAATAATATTACTGTGTATAGAATTACGCATTGCTTCATTATTGATCAATCAGGAAGACTGTGGAAGGCTTTGTTGCTTAGCAGCTTCACTAGGAAAATTGAGATAATAAGTGATTTTATCATAATAGAGGTATGTTTTTATTAAATAAATTGGACATAATAAGAAATTATGGATGCATTGTTTATATTTTTAAATCGTTAATTAATTTTGGTATGTGATGGCAAAAAAATGTAGTCCATTTATAATATGGGTTCCAGAGAATCAAGTTTTCAAAGAAATTAATGTTCTGACCGTTGCATCTCAATATATTTATGAAAATATAATGTATGTACGTAAAAATATAAGCACATTTGTAAAGTTTAGTGACTACTCGGATTTAAATCTTAGAAATAAACAAAAATTAGTTATACCTAAGCACCGGCTCGCCAAGACCTCAAATAGTTTTGTTGTTAATAGTATTCGATTTTATAATAAACTGCCTGAAAACGTGCTCAATTTACCAGGAAAAAGGTTTAAATCCTACATTAAATATTCACTCAGCAGAAAGGCTTATTATAAAATTGAAGATTATCTAAATGATAAAAATAGCTGGAATGATAAACTCGGCACAGACACCAAACACAAGCCTACCTACTGCTAGGTACTTAATATATTGCGCATATATATATGCATAAATTGTATACTTTCTACCTTTAATTAATTTTTTACACCTTTAAATGTACATTAGGTATATATGTATACCAGTATATTAATACGCTTTTTTTTCTCTTCATTTATAGTGTTATTAATCTTTAATTAATTGCATTTTTTTTTTCATCATCAGAAATTACAGATATTTTGTGTTAATTTTATATTTTCTGTCATTATAATTTGTCTCTTATTAATACCATTTTAAAAGAGCAAGTGCTAAGTTTCTTGCCAGCTTCTTCTTAGCACAAATCTGCCGTCTGAACTGGTGGTAGGAAAAAATTGCGACGATTCGAAAGAGCTTATATTAGGCCTATTTGAATAAAAATATTTTTAATTTGAATTTGAAAAAAGTGTTAGAAACTAAAATATGGCACAAATTTTTTTTTTCAATCATAGGAAATCATGGATGCATTTTTTATATTTTTAAATCGTTAATTAATTTTGGTATGTGATGGCAAAAAAAAATGTAACACTACATTTTCTAATTTAATGGCATATTTTTTTTTAAAAATATACTTTTAAAATACTATATGATTGAAGTTTTATTTCAAAAGAATTTTTAAGTCCAGTGTTTCTACTATAGAGTGGATGCACGTGGCTGTTTCACAACCAAGTTAAACCTTGTTTATAGAACCTAGAAGCACTAAAGAGAGTAGTAATAACCATGTGGACTGCTCGGTGTCCTAGCTAAATGTATATTATATGCACTTGTATTCGTATGATAATAATATTCTGTTATTTTATTCTCACTTCTTAAGGTTATAAATTGCAGTGAATTGCTCAAAAACGAATTATTTTGAGCAGTTAAAGTTAATGACACATTATATTATGGTTGTCACAATGACACATTATATTATGGTTGTCACTATCAAACTAAAGAAGAAGAAGAAAAGAGATAGTCTGACACTGTGATAGCTTGACAATTAAAATTAAAACGCGTTTCCGAAACTGGCTGTATTATCTTCTAAATCTCACTCAATACATTATCAGCCTGTTTATTTTGTTATGCTGATGTCTATGAGCAGCGATGATTCCTTACCATCAGGTTACCGATAGCTGTCCTACTCTGACATAAAAAAAAGATATTAGGAATCTCCACTATTTCTAATGTTTTATCATGCGGAACATTCCTCCGTAATGATTTTCTTTGAGAATCTGCTTTGAAACAAAAGAATGTAAGATGCAGTATAAAGTTTAAAACTAACAACAAGTTTCGAACACGTCAACGTTTTTTTTTATTTACTCGCTGTCCAAGCATGTCACAACAAAGGAAATTCCCTGGGAAGACATTAAAACTTGCACGTTGCCAACTTTACTCTGCCTCTGAAGATGGTTAATGGCTCGGGTTTGGTAAGTTTCTTTGTAAGCGGTAAACTCACTAATTGAGAAGTTTTAGGATCAGCCGATGATGGAAAAAATATGTTCTGAAATATTAGATACGAAATAAATATTAACTTATATTTCTACTAATGGAGGAAGACAAAGAAAAGAATAACATTATAATTGCTTTGGTAAATTCGCTGTCCCCGGCGAATATTATGGTTATCGAAAAATCTAAATTTTACAGGAAAAATAAAAAACTGTTTTTACTAAATAACTTTAAAAATACACAAGGTAAAGAAACCATTCATATACCAAAAGAAAGCTAATTTTTTGGGAAATAAAGATATGCATTTTGTGATTATTAATTATTATTGGTATTTAAATTATTAATAAAATTAATTTTACCAGAAACTGTAAGTGTATTTTATGACGCTAAGCTACATTACAATAGTATTCGAGTAAATTCCAAGATTCTAGCTTCACAATAATAAAGTATTACGATATTATTCGTTATTCTCAATATTGCGCTGGGTAAACGTAACGAATTAAAGCCATTTTATTCGAGTATCAGTGAAAACAAACGCATTGACGTATTGTTGTGTAATCGTGTTATTCGTCGAATCTAGGTAATTAGATATTTTATGTAATAACAGTTTGCAGTTAGAGCAAATAACAAATATTTATTGTAAAAAAACACTATTTTTCAGTTAAAATCTTTATTTTAATAATAAAATAACAAAAAACGATTACTCTTTTAGAATTTATTTTTAGAGCGACATCCTTTGTATTCTTTGCCTTAATTTTTTAGTCACCTTCGTTCAATTTAATCTCTTGAAAACCCTTAAAAGCCGCAAAAGTTTCATGGTGACTAACAAACCTTCCCCAACACTGCCCGGAATGTATGGAAGTCCCTCAACTTACAAATGCAGTCGTGTTCCCATTGACTATTGTCCTGGCTGCCAGAAGTTCTCATGAAGTCGAGGCCCAATACGCAGTCATCCATAATTTCAGCCACGATAACGTTGTGAGTGTATAATGTTTCACCCACTTGCAATGTGACCAAAATTTCCCCTAGACCCGTTCTAGGGGAAATTTTATATGCTGGCCGTAAGCGGAAATAAGTTGGACATCAGTGGTATTGTTGCGCCTCTTCATGGTTTGCATGAAGTTGCAGTTTCGGCGTGATTATTGTCCTAGAGGCTCCCGTCACCCGTGTCCACAGTTATCTTGCAGTCTCTCAGGAGAGACTGCAAGATAACTGTTTAAGGATACACTAGTTCAAGGATACGCCGCTCAGTGAACAGGTTCACCGAATGCCGTATTCTTAAACTATTTCCATTGCTAGCTTGTGAGACGATCATTCTCGGGGTTTCTTCTGTTCCAGCCAGCACCCGCCCCTTAGCCCTGGCTGTTAGTCGTTTTCCTGATTCTCAACAGAAGCTGAAGTATCCATCTTCTTTGCCATTTCCATAAATTGCTTCTGCATCTTGCTCAACTCCTCAGCAAGTTTAGCCGTTTGAGTCTCCTTCTTCAAACTGCAAATGGCCTGTTTCTCCACATACACTTAGGTGTGTAGCACTTAGGTCCGGTCTTTTTCTTCGGCTGGAACGACGTCTTTATCTCCCGCACTTTTTCCATTACTTCCCGTACTTTGTAAACTGGTCGAACATCACGTCGCAGGGTTTCACCTTCTTCCAGGGCTTGCGCTAGGGCTTCCTTTAATAAGACATGATGGCAAAGCCATACCGCAGCCCTAATCTCCATGTCTTTGATCCCATCGACGAAACGCTGTAGTATAGTTAGGTAGGCCTTGCGGACAAGCATCTCAATTTCCAAGGGCCACTGCTGCAGCTCTTCTACCGAACGCTGAGTTCAGTCTCGTAATTGAGCACGGAAGACATGCTCCAGATGTTGTTCGCCGACCTTGCTTCCAGTGCCTCCATTAGCTCCTTGAATGTGCTCCCCGAGGACGGTAGCGCCTCCAGAACCGAAAGAGGCGATCCCCGAAGTGCAACTGTCAGAGTTGTCAACCTTTGTTCTTCCATCCAATCATTAGCATTGGCCACGGTCTTAAATTTCTGATGGTAGGCGGTCCAGGATGTAGTGCCGTCGTAGGTTGAAACTTCTACTAGAGGCGCCCGGCTGCCTATAGCAAAGCCACTCGACATGACAGGGGCCCGATTCTACTAAACAAATGCACCAATGGACTCTCAATTGTGTCTCAATCGTGTCTCAATAGAATGCCGATAGTGTATCAGTGAAATAGTTTTTGATATTTGTTATGGACTTAAACAATAACATAATGTTTAACTTATTATTGTAGTCTCCACTCGCAGAAGCCCCTTTGATGCGTATGCATCTATCGATGCAGTGGCGCCACGCGCCCGCGGTTGTCAAGAGCAGTAATAAACGAGCTGTCATCGCAGTCGTGTGTTTCTTTTGCTCCCGTATTTATATTATAGACCTAGCATAGACCTGGCATAGCCTATTAAAGATGCCATTTCGGCCACTGCATCGATAGATGCATACGCATCACCCTTCCGCAGCCATCGACATCTTTTTTTAGGGTGTCCAATGTCCATGTTGTCCTCCAGATTGATAACCCTTTCTTCTACTTGGTCTACATTCTTCTGTAGGTTTTACACCTTATCATCCACTGAACCTACGGCATGCAGTAATTTTTGACGCCATTCCTCCTGCTCTTGGCGCATTTTCTCTTGCCCCTGGCACATGTAGTCCATAATCTGCATTAATCTATTAAAGTCGAATGCAGATGCTCTAGCCTCTTAAGCTGGCGACGAGGTCCGATGGGTGGATCTAGTGGACGGGGCCTGCATAGTTGATGTCGCCTGGTCCTGGTCGATGGAGTCGGTAGGCGTGTCCCGATGGTCCGTTGATGGGTCCTGTCGGGCAGTAGCCATGACTTCCGCGGCTTCCTGTGCCCTCGTTCTGACCCCGGCAGTTTCTTCCCTCGGAGTCACTAGCATCTCCAAATCCTACTTTTGACACCAAATGTTACGAACGTGGGGGTCGGGATTTGGTTTAAACACCGTTGACTTGTTAGAAGAATTTGTTGAGCGATGAACAGGTCACAGATACAATCACTGTAGCCAAATCACACACAGAATCGAAGTAATACGTTAGTTGTTTTCATTTAAATAAAATGTATTAGAACTAGAAAAAACACAAAACAAAAATATTTACTCGAATAATATTGTATTTGCGCTTGCCGAAAAATTTACGAATATTTATGTCTCGAACAGTAAGGTTATAATACACTGCCGACAAATCTCGAACTACAGATATCAGTAATCAAATGTAACATCCTTTTTCGGGTACATTAAAGAACATAAAATTTTAACGAATGTCATTGTGATGTACGTTACAATAGGTGTGGAAAAGTCCTAATTCCGTCAATATCAATAAAAAAAATCTGAAAAAAATTGACAAGGTGTAATGGGACCTTAAGATAAAGAATCTGTCAAAAAGTGAAAACTATGGTTATAGTTGAATACGGGAATATTCCCGGGGGGCGCGAATTCATTCCTTTGCGGAATAGTACGTCTTTTTTTCATTATCCTCTACCAGTAGTCACTTGCTTATAAATTTTCCTACACAAATAATAAGACCATATAACGTCTGTCGATGAGCTTAAACCCTGTTTGTCTTTACTTGGCAAATGTAGTAAACAATCTTAGCGTGTCTTTTTATTCAATTATCCATGTGTAAAATCGATAAGTAAATCGCCAGAATAATAAGAGTGTTGTGTTAAATGTCATTTCTAGTTAGAAATGACATTTAACACAACACTCTTATTATAAAATTATGAATGAGTGACAATTTTAATTGCCTATTTTCGTTAAAAAGACGTGCTAAGATTGTTTACTACATTTTGTCAAGTTGAGAAAAACAGGATTTCGACATTTGTTTGTCAGTTTTTAAGCTATTTTCTTCTTCTGTGTTCGTACGTTCATAAAATCACATAGAATATTATAACTGCATTTTGCTTACAAAGCAAGACATGTTAATTTGACACAAGCATGTGTGGTGCAAATCTGGCGACCCAAACTGCTATCTCTGATTATGACAAGATTCTAACAATTTATAACAAGTCATTTTATTTATTTATTAGTAGCTTATTTACTCGATAATTGTTTTATTGGTAAAATACATAACTAAATAAAATGAAATAAAATAAAATAATTAAAACTAAACTAACAATAAATACTAAAACTAAGCATTAGAAAGACATCATGGTCCCTGTGGCAGGGTGTCCAAAATGCGTTACCTCGCTGAACGGCGATAGATATCGGTGAAAGAAGTAACTGCCAGCCTTTGGGTCACCAGAGGTTTGTCGCAGCCTTTTTGCGATGTCCCTAAAAAAAGACAACGCACTGGAACCCCACGGGCCTAATGTTTCTACACCAAAGGCCACAAAATCGTAGGAGCCAGTCAGCTGCTGATATTTTGTGGCTTTTAGTTTCTCGGCGGACTCCGCCGCCGCTCCCGCACTCCTACTCGTACGGCTCGTACCGTGAAGATGTGACGGGGCAAGTGTGTCAACGCATGTCGCATCCCACAGCAAGGCCCGTCCCATACTCCACGGTACGAGGGACATTCCGTCTGGCCTCTTACCATCGTCACGTGCGATGCCGTTCGGCTCAAGAATGCAGGCTTATTACTTAATATAGAAATAATATTATTATGTACCAATCATTGTAAATGACGTGTCTATGTAAGTGTCCGCGATGGCCCACAGAATAAACTATTTTTTACTTTGACTTTATTAATTAAAAAAATACAGTTATTATTCTTTTAAAAACCCTTTTCAGAGACTTTTAGAAAAACGAATTTTATTTATAAAAATAACCCGAACGCAATAAGGCTGTCGGATTCAATAATATTTTGGTTGAAAATAAATCCTACAAAAAGTACAGAAATTAAGACCATTTTCAAGAGTTTCATCTTTCTCATAATTTTACAGTGACATTTAATTTTAATATTGCAACTGGGTCCACAACTGGGAACTTTGCCAACTTTATATACATCTTATTTTATAAAATAATCATGTATCTTTCTAATAAGAATATGAAAATTATTTTGACATAATTGCCACCTAAGCATTTAAATCATAATTGAAATGAAAACTTCTTTAGCGGCGCTTGGCACTTTTTTTAGACGGGTAAAAAATGTTAAACTCGCTTCAAATCCGTAGCCTGATCGAAAAAGCGTAAGATTCCCTAACCATTCCAAAATACTCAAAAATGCACAACTTTGATGTTTAAGTTTTCACTTCTGCTGGCAATCCCGAAGGGCAACCTGTCCTTTTTTTCTTCATCAAGTCTCACTTAAGCTATTTTTTTCACTTAATTTAACAATGAAAACGTTACATTTAATGTGATTTAACTAGAAAATGTATTTCTGCAACTCACCGTAAAACTCGTGAGTCTCAGGTGTGCATTAGTAATGTTTATCACTTTTATTTATCATATCAACCCATATTTCATCCCACTGCAGGGATGCGGGTCTCCCTTCAATCGAATGATAAGAGCGTACTCTGACACGCTGGCTGCTCCAATGCGGATTGGCAGAGGTCACTGTTTTAAAGTCGCCTGAAAAGGTCACCGATTGGGCTCAACGTCTGTCCTTCGTTGACAACAGCCGGGACCGACGGCTTAACGTGCCCTCAAATATGGTAAAGCTCGAGATTTCGATACCCATCTAAACACTGGCTAGGGTCAATGTTGCTTAGCTTGTGTTAGTTTTAGAGAAACAGCGACGCCATCGACTTCCTCAACTTTTTTTATCACGTGACAATTCGACCTTCTCTAAACATCTCAAAAAAAAATCACACGTCGTTTCTATTCTAACAACATAAGATCTACATTTTCACAATATAAAAAGCTGCCCTTGATTCTAATGACAGACGTAGGAGTTGAAAAATTACATATAAATGCGTCGGGCAATCTTCCGAGAAGCGTCTCTCGAGTCGCATTCGTTGGAAGAAAAAACATATACCCCAAACCTGCCACGACATAATGCAAAATTCGGCCATTTTCACGTACATTTACTTGTCATTTTTCCCGACGACAACTTATGAAGATTTATAAATTCTGTCAATATGTTCTGTTATTATGTTGTCAGTGATGGATTTTTGGAATTAATGATACCTACTAATATTATATAATAAATGAGAAAGTGAGTTTGTTTGTTATCCCTTCAGGGCTTGACTAAGCAGCCGATCATTATGAAAATTTGTATAGGTACATTTTGTCAGAGGTACAGTTACTTTTTATCCCGTGAAAGTGTGTCATTCCAATGGAAAATAATTTTTCTACTATAGATATAGGGCGCTGTATGGGATAGGCTATCGGCCAATAGATGGCGCCACAAGTCGCGCTATGGGTTGTTTTGTTGCCAAACGAGATCTATGTCATAAAATTAACGCGAACGAAGCCGCGGGGAAGGCTAGTACAAAATAAATACAAAACAAGCTGATTTGCAGTGATAAAAGTAAGTTAGATACAGTGAAACTTCATTCAGGGATACCGTTTACTGAAAATGTTATACAACTGGGAACAAAATTCAATTACTTTAAACTGTTTTATAAAGGAGACCGGGGCAAATTGTGTTCGGCGTTTTTACTGTTTCATTCTTGATATTACCATGATCCGCACTACGCAACTATGTTGCCAAAGTTTTTTATTAAACTTTCTAAAAGGAAATTTGGGTAAGCATTGTAGGGTTTACCACGAGATTTTGCAAGTGGCTATGTGGTATTTTGAGAATTTCAGATAGATAAAATAATGCTTTATTTGTACAACACAGAGGAAAAAATACAATAGGTAATGAAAACTTACAGACTAGTTATAGATCTATTGAACACCTTGTCTACGTCATGTTTTACTAGCATAACTTTCTTAGGAGACTATAAAATTGGTAAACGTACTCGTAAGTACGTTTCTCGAAAACTTAATTAATGTACGAACTCGGAAAGTCGAGGTTTTTGTTATAAACAGCTGAACATAATCAGTTCCAACTCGTCATTAGTTCACGCCGATCGCACAGAGAATGATGATTTCGGTCGTATGACGTTTTTTATATTGACTGTCGAAGCGACCTGCAACCCATGTGGTTACTCTTCATTTTCGATCCGTACTCATGACTGTATTCGACAGAATAAAATGATAAAAATCCACGTTAGAATTCGAAACTTGGCTTACATATAGCTAAAGTGATAGAAATCTCGATGATCTTTTTGATAAACTCTTTTTATTTTGTTTCAGATCATGAATCCCAATAAGACCAGAACATCACGAACCAAAGATACAAAACTGTACAACGAATGGATGAGGCAGGGTTGAGCCATGGCCGTGACGATGTGGAGGGCCCTGGAAACACAGAGCATGTCAGTCAGTTACCGACTGAAAATTGGTGTGCTTGTCATTGTGATTATGGTGCTTGGATTCTTCAACGAGAGTCAAGGTAAGTTATTGAAGTGAAAACTTTTTTAGCGGCGCTTGGCACTTTTGTAGATGGGGAAAAAATATTAAACTCGCGTCAGATCGTCAGATCATGTCGGACAATTCACGTAACAAGAACCGATTCTATTTCGATTCAACGACACTCGCTGTCTCACTCATACAAAATAGGAATTGAATGGGACAGCGAGTGTCGTTGAATCGAAGTAGAATCGGTTCTTGTTACGTGAATTGCCCCCCTGATCGTAGGAAATAGCGCGATTCAGAAACTGCACAGCGCCATCTATTGAATATTTTTTGGAGTGAAAACTTCTCTCTACTTGCAACGCTTGGCACTTTTTTAGATGAAATAAAACGGATGTAGGGGACGTTGATGTTTATGTTTTCACTTCTGCCGGCATTCCCGGAGTGCAACCCGTCCTTTTTTTTCACAAACCTCATTGTTTTTCGAATGTCATGTAAGCAGTTTTTTAATAATATTTTTTATAGGTGGCAGTGCAAACAAACATACGGCCTGCCTGGTGTTTTAAGAGATAAATAAATAAAAAATCAAGTTTTGCTAGTCCAGTAAGACTGCATTCTGTTATTTGGACTAGCAGAACTCTATACTAGGGTAAAAGAATTATTTTATTTATTTATTTCTCATGCAAACTTACAAGTACGTAGTTCATCTACAATGAGAAAATATTAGGAACGCTATCTTCTAGTCAACTCTAAAAAAATCTAAGAATTTTGATAAGCCAATTATTTCGTTCAGTGGGGCAATTCACGTAACAAGAACCGATTCTATTTCGATTCAACGACACTCCCTGTCTCACTCATACAAAATAGGAATTGGACGGGACAGCGAGTGTCGTTGAATCGAACTAGAATCGGTTCTTACTACGTGAATTTCCCCACAGTCAGAGAGCTGGGATATACTTATCAAAAATGTACAGCTTAGTTAAAAAATTACGAAAGATGTTTTGCTTTCCAGAAGACAATGAAATTTGAAAGCATTCAAAAGATTAACTGGTTTTACTTTTTGGAAAATAAAGTAATAAGTAAGAAAGAATGAAATAAAGAAATATTTATTTGCGTATGATTAGGGTACAATAATTTGGTTTTACATAATTTATATACACTGGGCGTCAAAAATAAGTAGTACAGTTTTAAAATTGCAATATCTCCTACACTACAGAAGCTAGACCTTTGAAATGAAAAAAAGTTAAAAGACAATTTCATTTCATTTAATAAAAACTTTATGCATAATATCGTCTTTTAAAGATTGATTTTTATTTCAAAACTCTAACTTCTATAGTTTAAGAGTAATTGCAATTTTAAAACTGTACTACTTATTTTTGACGCCCAGTATAGTTCAACTCCTAATCAGCCATTAAATAATAGCATGCAAAAATTATAAATTTAAATTAACATTATCATTTGAATTCGTTACTTACAATCATTATCACAGTATACCTTGCCTTCTAAAAACAAACAGATTATAGTATTAATATTGTCAAAAAATAAAGATACAAAGACCACCCGACTTACCAGGTATTAAACAATATGCATGGTTATTGCTGAAACGCAAGAAATTCCTGTACGTTGTAAAAAATATTCTCTAAGAGCCAGTTAGATAAGACAGAAATTGACGGAGGGACCCATATTAAGGCGCGGTCCCACTGCTGCGCACGCTGTGCACGAACACGTTGGCCACGTGGCACATAACAGCTGCGTGGATGACTACGTGGGTCTACGTTTCCACTGCAGTACAAGCTATACACGAATATAAAGGCGCTGTCCCACTGCTGCGCACGCTGCGCACGAACACGTGGGCCACGTTGCACATTACAGCTGCGTGGATGACTACGTGGATCTACATTTCCACTGCAGTACAAGCTATACACGAATATAAAACCATGACTACGTACAGCTGTAGCGTGGCCCACCACGGCGCACGGAGAGGCTACGCATTGATTGTCATAGTTTTTGGTTTATAATGTGCCACGTGGCCCACGTGTTCGTGCACAGCGTGCGCAGCGATGTGCACGCTTTGTGGAACAAGCTGTGTACCGCATTCACTGCGTGCATGGTGTTGACAGCGTTGAGCTATGTTGAGCAAGCCACGCGTGTACCAATGACGTCACTTGATGGTTAACGTGTCCGTGGGTTGCAGTGGAAACAATCACGTACATCCTCTTGCAAAGCAAAGCTTAACACACGTGCGTAGCCTCTTCGTGCGCAGCAGTGGGACAGCGCCTTTAGCTACATATAGTTACGGCAATCGTGGCTTATGTATGAGCGACGCTATCTTGTTTTTGATGCATAGCTGTGTGTGTCAAAAATGACGCGCAGCGGTTAAAAGCTACTCATATAGCCTGGCCCGTAATGTATTTTTTGCTATTATTCACATAAAATAATTATGCATTTAATTAGTAAAGCATCTGAAAAGAATTTAATTTGAAAATATTCTGCAAATTATATTATAAAGTAGTGAAAATTAAGTCGTAGAATATTAAGAAAGCTTCACGCGATTCTACGCTATTAATTAAATTGCTTGCCTATTCATTTGTACATCAGAGAGAGGACTAAATTACTGGCTTAACATGTTCATTTGTGAGATTTGAACACCCACTGTGATTACAGACATAATTCTCAATAGATGATGCAAGTGTATATTACACATCAATCTATAAATATAAAAGAAAGTCGTGTTTGTTACACCATTTATAACTCAAGAACGGCTGAAGCGATTTGGCTGAAAATTGGTGGAGAGGTAGCTTAGAACCACGAGCAGGACATAGGATACTTTTTATCCAGTTAGGGTAGGGTGGGGGTGGGGTAGTGCCTCTAAGGCGGAACAAAGTTTGCCGGGTCGCTAGTTTGTTACACATTAGAAACTAACTATCGGGTACATCTACCTACGGAGGAGATTTTTTAGCTGCGTTAAATCTCCACCACTACTAACCTTCCTTAGGTTGCCTTGAAAAGATTGCTTTTAGCAATAAGGCAGCTTTGTTGGAATTTCACTAATCTAGTAAGTTGTCTATGTATACTGTGTCCAATTGTTGTGATTTGCGAATAAAGAATATTCTATCTATCTATCTAACCTTCCTAGTAGCTCAGTTGTAAAGAGCACTCGACCTGCCTTCGAAAGGACGTTGATTCAAATCCCACCTGGAGGTGAAATTTTTCTTTCAATACAACACTTTTTCCTCACTTTCGCAATTGCGTTATAACACCCCGTAGGAGTAACTGGGTTTTATGTAATTCTCAAGAATGACGTTGGGCGTTGGCTATGATTTCTCCCGAATGCACGCTCAATGGTTTCATAATATGAAAGACTTGTGTCATCTATAAAGTTTATGTCTACGGCATAGAAATTCGAAGTTAAGTATAATTGTTCTTGTAGAAGTCTCTAATTATAAGTTATCTTCAGGAAATTATACGTAACAAGTGTAGTAACGACAGAACAAGAAATAAGTTGAGCCTGTGAAACCGGTTTTGGGTAGCTTAAGTGAAAAGCAGTCATTGAGGGAGTTTGGCTTTCAATGAATGTGGTTTTGTGATGATACATATCTTTGATAATGTTATTTTTCTATGAGAATTATTATTATTATTATTTTTTATACCACATACCTAGGTGGCAAAAAAGTATACGGTCGGCCTGATGGTAAGCCGTCACCGTAGTCTATAGACGTTTGCAATACCGGGGGTATCACTCACGCGTTGCAAACCCCTCCAACCCCCCTAAGTGGAGCTCTGGAGACCTTACTCACTGTAGGAACAATAGGAGACCAATGCTATTTGGCTACGATCTTCTGTAAGGTCCTTCCCCAGACGGGCTGCTCCGATTTGAGCGGATTATCGCCTGTGCCCTTCCTCTCTTAAATCTAAGAATCATCATCATCATTTTAGCGTTATATTTCTTTTTTAAACGTAGACCTCTATAATCACTCGCCTCAATTCTGAAGTACTTGCTAATGTCAAAGAACATTATTCATCATCATCTCACCCACAATAAATCCACTGTATTTGACGCATACTACCCTATACTTTCAGACGACAAATTTACTGAACTAACTGCTGGACAAAGGAAAAGTACATATAGATCTTAGAAATTAGGTAAATGGTGCGTGTAACACATTTACGGAAGGGAACGTATACAGAATCGGAGATGATGATGATTCATGAATTTCTGCACTTCCCAATGGTTGAATGCAACTTAGCATTAAGGTGATCCGTTTCGGTCAGCGCGGGAAATTCAAATTTTTTGGGGTTTTTTTCAAATTGCATCTCAATCATTGATAAAATTTTCGTAAAAATTGATTTGACGACAACAAATACAATACTGACTAAATAACAAATAAATTATAAATATTAGCTCTTCCTATTACGAATGTCCACGATGCATCTTTTTATTCTATAAACGTGCATTATGCACATTCATGATGAGAAGAGCCAATATTTATAATTTTATATGATAATATTCAGTAGATATTTTATATTTGTTGTCGTAAAATCAATTTTCACGAAAATTCTATCAATGATTGAGATGCAATTTGTGAAAAACCCCCAAAAAATTGAATTTCCCGCGCGGACCGAAACGGATCACCTTAAGTCAGCCTATTATATCAGTGGCCCAAGTCTGCTATTTTAAATTAGGCGCCCAACTATTGTTTGTCATTTTTTTTTGCGAATTGTAAATGGTAATACCATCCTCCACTTTATTGTCATTATATTTCCATGGTGCCAAATTTGGTATTCTGCTAAAAGTTAACTAGTTATCTCAATGTATTGACTATAGAGTGTCAGTGGAATATAAACGGAATTGTCGACAGTTAAAATCTACCATGAACTATTATTTTGTGTTGTGGTCAATAAAGTGTGTTTTATTTTATTTTCTTAGGAAAACCAGCAGTTTTATACAGTGAATAAAAACAGTATTAAAAACGTTTTGAGCCAATAAAAGGTTTTTGCATATAGTAACCCTAACTTTAAGTTAAATAAATAAATGAGCGAAAAGGAAATTGACATTTTTAAATCGTATTCAAAATAACAATATTCTGTTATTATTAACAAAATGTTTATGCTTTCTTCCGCCTGTCTAAATTTCATGTGACGATGAGCCAGGTTTAAAACCTGCATCAAATCTTTCGTTATCTTGTAGATAAGCAGAAATTAAAACTAGGAAACAGAAACCCGCTTTATGTCCCAGACTGAGTTCTCTTGCCGACATCATCAACGTCTTTCTAGAGTTTTTATTTAAGTTATAAAACGAATTAATAAAAGATACCGTTTTTATCTTTAGAGAACTTGGTGCAGCTTATCATAATTAATTATGCAGAGACGACACTTCAGCGTGGATTTTACTATAATATCATGGAAGTTTGAAATCAGTTCTCCTTTAAAATTTATATGCGGTGAATTCATTGAAACTATTTTTTATTGCTATAAGCAATATACTATTGGTTATATTAAAAAATCTTTTTTGTTTTGTTTTTGGTTTCGACTGTCATTACGTGTATTAGGAGCTCGATGGCATCGTTACTCATATCAAAGTGGAATAATTAACGACTATCCTAGTCAATACTGGAAGAATCTCGAGTCACTTCGTGCTTCGGAGGACACGGTCAAGCTGTCAGTTTCGACTGTTGTTGATAAGTAAAACTCATCCAGTCAAGTCAAGTCAGTGAACATGATACCAGCTACCAGTAGTTGATATTAATTGCGGAAAGCAGACGAAAAGAAGATCAGGTACCATTTTTAAGGTTAAGAATTAACGGTGAAGACAGAATCGCATTCGCATGAATAACATATTTTGAACAATAGTAAATTTACAATTTCTGTGCAGGTTACATGATAGCTTACACAACAATAAATAATTAAATAAATAAATAGGGACAATTCATACAGATTGAGCTAGCCCCAAAGTAAGTTTGAAACTTGTGTTATGAGATACTAACTCAACGATATTATATTTTATAACAAATACATATATTATAGATAAACATCCAAGACCCGAGGCCAATCAGAAAAAGTTCGTTTTTCATCATGACCCGACCGGGGATCAAACCCGGGACCTCCTGGGTGGCGGTCTGGCGTGGTAACCATTACGCCACGAAGGTCGTCAACAATGTTACTATAGCTCACATTTTAGACTAAACCGAATTAGATTTACGTTACAGATCACGTTGCCGAAACGTGTTCATTTAACGTGTGTATTTGACAGCACAAGTCCTTCTGTTACGTTATTTAGGGCCGATTGTTTGATCAGTAGTTCAGTATACAAATCGTTAAAATTCGTAAAAAAAACTATTTGTTTAAAATTGCTAAAATTTTAACCATTAGTAAACTTAACTACTGATCAAACAATTTACAATTTTGTTTACTCAATATCAAAATCAACCCATAATTACCCCACAGCCCATGGTTTGATTGAACCCATCAAAATACTGATTAAAGATGACTAACGTGTACACTGGGTCGGCAACGCCCGAGTGATACTCCCGGTGTTGCAAGCGTCCATCAAGCGTCCATAGGCTACGGTGACCGCTTACCATCAGGCGGGTCGTAAGCCACCTTAGTGGTATAAAAAAAACACTGAAAATGGAAGTGTTTCTTTCAGAAGTTAGGCTTACATAGGCACTTTTTATTGTCATCTAAAACCTTTTTTGTATAAAATAAAGTACGTACGTATTTCGGAAACAAGCACTTAGTTTGGACACTAACCTATGTCGAAGACGACATTGCTTGACGTGTACATTCAGTTTTCAGAGTAAGCTGCAAATAGACCTGAACTGGACCCTGTAATAGCACAAAAGCATGCTATTAATGAACAAATGCTACTTAATAGCAAGTGTGTCCATGAATTGCTAGTGATAGGCATTCTTATTGAGAGCGCGCTCGAAATCTACTGCCGTTCGATTTTCGAGCACACTACCTGTGCCCTAATTCTCGTAACAAAAATCGATTCTATTTTGATTCAAACCCACTCGCTGTCTCGTTCAATTAATATTTTATATGAATGAGACGGCTATAGAATTTGAATCCAAATAGAATCGGTTTTTGTTGCGAGAATTGGGGGGCTTTAGCGCGGGTGGAAGTGGGTGCGCGCTTGAACAGATTTGCTTAAAATGGGCATGCTTATTGCCAAAAAAATGTGAAGGTGTATGCTTAAAACTAGAATATGTATTGATGGAAAATGTGAACAGATGAAGAGCATGATAGTTTTAGGCACACTCATAGATTTATTATAACTTATTAGCGTAAGAAGATTGGCAATGCAAAAGTGGTAGATCATAGCATACGCGTTTGTTAGAGCGAGATAAATAGACGAACCATTTTTCCTATACACGCTATGGGCTTGTATCGCCCTAACGTCAGTAATGTTAAAACAAATCCCACAATTTACAAAATTTATGATTTTTAACTGTAGTTTTGGTGTTAATTAGACGTGATTAAATATGGTTACCTGTGCAGTGCCTGGATGTAACTCAAACTAAAAGAAAAATCCACAAAATTAAATATCTTGCTTGCACACTAGTACATTCCACGCACACTAGTGTATTTTGTTTTTGGTCTCGCCTTAATCAACCAAAGCCGATCTATAGGTACGCTAGTATATACTAAATCTACGGGCACACTGATAAGTATGCTTACTAGCGTCCTGTTACTGAGCATGTCTATTCGTACCTTAACTATGCCTTCGCCATATAATAAGTGTTTCATCGTGTTTATATCCATAGCACGAAACACGGCATATTAGTATTGGGCAGCCACGAATTGAGCCGGCCAGCTCAATAACTAAGTTATACACTACGCAATTAAACTGACTTGGCTTGCCAAGTTACCCAGCTGTTACGTGGGCCTAACTTATCTTGGCCCTCTATTTATTGGTATACGTGCCCAATATTGCTCGCTCTGGGCAGTGAACGAGGCAGATTTATATAGGTTGAGATGTACAACACGTTTTATATCTATACTTCAATCAGAAGCAAGTGACAAAATGTAATACTTTCAAATAGAAATGGACAGACAGAATAGTTGCAAATATGTAGATGAATTTATTTACTTTATATTTCGTGGTTTTCTCTATAATATATCAGTATATTCCGTTCTACTATACTTGGCACTAGATTTCCAGTGAAATGCAATTATGGTGAACTACTTACTTTGTCATATTTTATTTTAGTAACATAATGGTGCTAATTCTGTTGTACATTTAACTAGACTAAACCAACAATATATATTTGGTTCGTAAAATACATAATTAAATAACATGAAATTAAATAAAATTAATTAAAACTAAACTAACAATAAAAATTAAAAACTAAACTAACAATAAAAACTAAAACTAAGCATTAAAAAGACATGGTGCTAGCAACTACCTCGCTGAACGGCGATAGATATCCGTTGAGCGAAGTAACTGCCAGCCTTTGGGTCACCAGTGGTTTGTCGCTGCCAAAACTAAACTAAACTAATTTTGACAGGACTAGATGTGTATAGTGTATAGATAGCAACACTTCTAGTCCTGTCAAAATTAGTTTAGTCTAGTTATATATGTACAACAGAATTAGCACCAATGTTGTGCGTTTTGGTTCAACAAAGTAAGTTAATAGATTCATATAATTATTTATTTCATATCGATTTATGTTTTAAATCAGTCAACTAGACATTTGTTGTATGTTGCTTTTGTGCCAAGTACTGGGATGGAATATAAATTATTTGCTGATAAATAAAGTAACAACTATACAAAGCGAAATTTTGCAATTCATAAAACAAACTATACACGAACGAACAAAATTGAGCTTTTAATGTTTATTTTAACGAGTGTTTACACAACTAATGTGATTACATCGAAGCATTGATAAACTTGTTTCGTTTTCAGGAAATTATTATGCGCTTGGTGAGCCCACAACAGGATTACCACTGCTATGTGGGTGAGCCAATGAAAGAGATGAGCAGGACCATAAATGTGATTTAAGTTTTCTAAATGAAAAATCGCGTAAATTCCTTCACGAAAAGTATCGAATATTTTATTTAGAGATTAGGCATTCGCACACACACACACACTTTCACTTACACTTTCTTTCGTCATAAACATCTTTAATATTAAATACATCTAATATCTATCATACTGATATACGTAATTATAAATGAGATATTGAGTTTGTTTGTTATTCCTTCACGGCTTGACTAAGCAGCCGATCATTATGAACATTTGTATACATATTGTCATTGGTACAGAGCCCAACACAGGCTAATTTTAACGCAGGCGAAGCCGCTAACAACTCGTACTGTGCTGTACATAAAAAGTAAAGATTTGCATTTTTGTTTGTAACGAATAAATACAAAAATTACTGGACCAGATTGAAAAATTCTTTCACCGTTTCGGAAGTTTCACTATACTCGAGTGACGTAGGCAATTTTTTTTAAATAGGCGAAGTTGGGACTGGCCGTTATATTTAAACTACCACCATTTCGGAAACAAAGCATAATGGCCACCGGTAAAAGAAATAGCAGGAAATTATTTAAATGAACGGATAATTTAACTAGTTGACTGCGACATATAAAGATTAATTTTGTAAGCTTATCATAATAAATTTGTAATATAATAATTCTCGTAAAACCGAGCAATATTAACTGAGTGCCAAGCGGGTACAATTTCCGAAATCGTGTAAGAAACAAAAGACACTTTAGTGTGCGCAGATGTTATTAATGTGTTTCATTAAAGCTCGAACGTAGATATGAAGGAATGGAAATGGCAACAGTTGTATAAAGTGTTGTTGAGATTATTATAAAAATAGAAAATTGTCAGCAAGATTGTATAGTTACAGACTGGATTCTTATTCTGGAAACGAAAATAATAGTCCAAATTCAATTTCGGTTTCATTTTTGAAATCAAAATTTATCTGCCTGTTTCTGAAACGCATTTTAAATTTTATTACTCATTTTAGGTCTCAAGCACTTGGTTTATGTCTTTGTGTTTGACAGTGGCAGGTGAGAGCTACAGTGCTACAAGGCTATTTATACGTGGCCGAAATTGGAACTACAACTCCCGTTCATAAATATCCTTGTATGTACATCTGTATAATTTAATGCCTTTAAAAATGCGTTTCTGGATATGGTTGTGTGTACTAGCAAATACTATCTATAGACGAGTAATACGCACAGCTTCGGAAGAATTCGGGCAAGACGCGACACTAGCGCCCCTACGGCATGAGGGCGGCATGAGGTGAACGATTTCAAAACTTTTGTATGCAAAATGTTATAGCGCCCCTAGCGGCATGAGGTGAACGGAGGTTGCCAAGTCATTGTATGAGAAACGTCAAGAGCTGTGCGTATTACTCGTCTATAGTATTTGGTACTAGTATCGAAAATATATTGTTTAAAACCATAACATGTATTTTACGTAAAAAAAAAACTGCCACAATTTTATCTCGCATCTGTAGAAAATTTTAATTCTTTGCAAACGAGAATAATTGCGAGAAAATATAAAGACTGTTTCGCTAAACTTGACGATAACCATACTAATTACCGAATTTAGTTCAACGGCCGACGAGAATTTAATGCTCCTTTGATGTTTTAGAAACAGAAACAAGAAAAATCCTACATACGTTTTAGCAAAAAATACCCAATTTTTCAAATAGAAATAAAAGTGAATGTTTATTTTATAGAGCACGCAGTAGATTTTTTATGGAAGTGTTTGGAAAAGAATATAGTTAACATCAAAAAACCGGGTAAGTACGTGTAGGGCCACGGACAATGTAGGGTTCCGTATTGGCTAAGCATTTCTTGCTTGCAGATGAGTACAATGCCATATTTTGATGACCTCCGTGGCGTAATGGTTACCACGCCAGACCGCCACCGAGGAGGCCCCGGGTTCGATCCCCGGTCGGGTCATGATGAAAAACGAACTTTTTCTGATTGGCCTCGCGTCTTGGATGTTTATCTATATATATATATGTGTATTTGTTATAAAATATAATATCGTTGAGTTAGTATCCCATAACACAAGTTTCGAACTTACTTTGGGGCTAGCTCAATCTGTATGAATTGTCCCTCCCTATATATTTATTTATGATAATTTGTACGTTTTGTCAAAGAAATTTTACTTCATAAGTTCGTCGGCTATTACTCGGTAACTAGTAGTGCCTACTTAACCGTTATAGTTTTCCTTGTAGGTTCACTATATTATGGACTACTACCTTGATTTTTTTTTTCGAAGTGCTAAACACAAGACTTTCGGATATAGAGGGGGGGGGGGACTTTTGTTCTACCACTTTATTAGCATTGTTAATATGAGTATACATACCAAATTACAGCTTTCTAGCATCAAGCGTCTAGGCGCTAGACCGCGGACGGACATACGGACATGGCGAAACTATAAGGGTTCCTTTTAGTTTACTACGGAACCCTAAAAAGGAGATCCTCGAGCCATTGCCTTTATATGCCATAAACTTAAACAAGAAGCGAAAGAACAAAAGGAGACTCACTCAATGAAAACAATGCTTCTAATATTCTGTGACACTTTTGAACTTCATATATTTTCAAAATTCCTACGGGAATATGAATAATGCCATTGCGTAGTTGTTTGTTGTTGACATTTAACTCCAAAACGTGGTTCCTTGCTACATGCCTCATAAAAGGCAAATGGCAGTGAAGTAGCAGTGGGCAGGTCACATAGTACGCAGAACCTATTGCAGCTGGGGCAAGAGGGTTCTGGAATGGCGACTGCTTACCGGAAAGCGCAGTGTGGACTATGGCAAAGAAACATCGCAGAGAGCCGCTGAATGCAGGCCGTTGCCATACTGTCATACTGGAGGGGTTTGAGCGACAATGTCCAGCAGTGGACTTCTTGTGGCTGATGTGATGAATGGCGCGGTTAATACAACAGTAATAAATTAAGATAAACATTTCGTTAAACGCAGAAACATGGATTCAAGATGTTACATTTCGCGTTCAATTAAGTTTAATAGACAGTAACTGTTACTTGGCAAATCGTAAACGTAATTAGTTTAACGAAACGGAACCGCGAACCGTTTTGAATGTGTTATTGATGTTGTACGATTACTGTGAATCGTGTATAATGGTTTCGATTTTGACTATAATTGTGTATTCTGTTATCGTTGATTCCTTTGATGTGGTCACGGCATTGGTCAATTGACGGTTAAAGGCTTGCGTTGCGTCCACAGGTCGGTATCGAACGTGTCGGACGCATCGGATCAAACGGTTTTTTTTTTACAACGCGTCCATAGTATCAGCTTCGGGACAAGCCCACCATACATTCCCACCAATGTGTAACCAGGATCAACTGTTCGGCATTCTGTTTGACGTCATCGGATTTGCCGATGTTCGCTCGCTCGCGCGCTCCTCATCATTCGTCGTCGGGGCATCCACTGTTCGGCAATCGTATGACGTTATTGGATTTGCCGATGTTCGCTCGCTCGCGCGCTCCGCGTCATTCGTCGTCGGGGCATCCGCTGTTCGGCATTCTGTATGACGTCGTCGGATTTGCCGATGTTCGCTAGCTCGCGCACCCCGCGTCATTCGTCGTCGGGGCGCCCACTGTTCGGCATTCTGTATGACATCATCGGATTTGCCGACGTTCGCTCGCACGCGCGCTCCGCGTCATTCGTCATCGGGGCGTCCACTGTTCGGCATTCTGTATGACGTCGTCGGATTTGCCAATGTTCGCTCGCTCGCGTGCTCCGCGTCATTCGTCGTCGTGGCGTCTACTCTTCGGCATTCTGTATGACGTCATCGGCATTGCCGATGTGAAGATTCGTGCGATCCGTTCGATGCGGAACAGTGTAGGCACTTGTACGGCTTTCTATATAAATAATACTAGGTACGATCCGTTTGATCCGATACGTATCATACGTACGATGCGGACCTGTGGACGTAAGCCTTAGGCTTACTTCAACACGATTGCAATTTTAACTTCAATTCTTTAGTTTTAATTTGAAACATAATAACAAAACTTACTTCTACTGCTTCTACTCTGTACCCAATGCGTAAAATAATATCCAAAGCACGACGTTGCTTAACTTGCGTGTTCGTTTTAGAGTAATATGCAATGGACATGCAGCGACGCCATCGAGCTTCTCAATATATACTTGTGCAACACAGTTGTTATTCATTTTTAAATTTTAAATAATATACTGAAAACTACATATTTATTTATTTTATTTATTTACATTTAATTGAAAACAGAATTGAACCGTTATGCCGAAATTTAATAAGAATCTGATGTTTCATAAATATAAATTAAATGAATAAGTATTGCTTTACATATGTATTTGAATCAAATATTTTAATTAAAAGTTAACTGATAGTATTCGTGCAACAATCCGTTGATTAAAACAATATAATACCTACTGTAATTTATAAAATACTAGCTTTTTTGCTCGCGACTTCGTCCGCGTGAAGGTCCGGACCCGTCGTTCCCGTGGGAACCACATTGAATTTCGGGATAAACTATAGCCTATGTCACTCCCTGATAATGTAGCTTTCTACTGGTGAAAGAATTTTTGAAATCGGTCCAGTAGTTTCGAAGACTATTCAATGCAAACAAACAAACAAACATATAAACAAACAATCAAATCTTTCCTCTTTATAATATTAGTATAGATATGAAACTTTAATACGTGTTGATACGCATGTAATTTCGAATTTCTAAGGGCTCGCTTAGACGATGCGAATGTTACCGCGCGGCTTGTGACATGTACAGTCAGGAGCACGTCGACCTTTACACTTGCAGTACAATTATAGCTCTTATGACATAGAACTTAAGAATGGTACAAAATCCGATGTGTTAAGGTCGACCTGCTCTTGACTGTATTTTGTGAACTAGTTGATAAAGTTTAATTTGCTATGAACGAAGATGTCAGCAAAGTCGCCGCGCGGCCGCCGCTGCCGGGCGTACAATGTCAAGGGTACCTACGTACGAAGCATTTCCAAATAATGTTAGATTAAATTATACAGAATTGAAATTAAAGTCGCGATTGCATTAGAGCTAAAGCCAGCTACGCATTATCCATCCGCGCTGGGCGTCCGTGCACGATGCCGGACGCAAAACGCATCGTGCACGGACGTCCAGCGCGGATGGATAGCTGGCCCTGCTTGCCGGAAAAGGGTGTACAGGACTAAGTGCGGAAACCACACCCACTAGAGGGTTATGATGATGATGATGATGATGAAGGGTAGACAGGCAAAGGACGCTTTTGCCCAACTTTGGGCTCTAGATGGTTAATTAACGGTAGTATTATAAACTGGAAGGGTATTTCACGATATACCCAATTCGGCGATCAAATTAATGACTTGTATTTGTGTGAAACATTTCAACGGCTTCAAATTAATTAATTTATTAACAAAATTGTGCAGTCTTGTATAAAATTGAGGTAATGATTTCAAAATTAATACATATTTATGACATATTATACCTAATTTGCTATGCTTGAAAATGCAGAAGACGAATGTATCATATTCCATGACAATTCAAAGAAATATTTTAAGATGAAGAAATAAGTTCGTCGGCATTACTTGGACCCACAAACTTAACTAATTGACCCACCCTATTAACCACTACAGTTTTCCTTGTATGTTTACTATTATGGACTGCTACTATGTTATTTTCAAACAAAACACAATTTTCGTAGATTGAGTGGAAACTGGCTGATAGTCACTTAGTTTGAAAATTTAAAATAATGTCTTAATGTAGTGACCTTTTACTTGTTAAACAAGGCACTCACAAAATTATTTTCAAAGCGCTCAACGTCTACAACTGAATAATTAAATAGTATTTAATGCTTCTTGGAACTGAGTGTTAAATAAAATAACAATGTATTTACAACCTCGCTTTATGAATTCGGCAAAAGCAGGCCTCTCAGAAATTTTCTATTGTCACATTATTTTTCTTTCTCTTAGTACTTTCTCTTTGCGTTAGATCAAGCTCAAATAGCAGTAGTATTAGAAAGAGATAAACGGAGTGAGGAGCGATGGCGTCGCTGTATGTCGCACTGTAAAACTAACAAGCAAGTTAAGGAACGTCGACCCTAGCCAGTGTTTGGATGGGTTTCGGTATCTCGAGCTTCTCCGTGGCACGTTAAGACGTTGGTCCCGGCTGTTGTCAATGGATAACAGTGAAGCCAAGTCGGTGGTGGTGGTGGTGGTCGGTCGTGGCAGAGTATGCTCTAATCCTTTTTGATTGAAGGGATCGATTGATTCGTATCGATTGATTTTGATGATGATGAATTAGGTATCGACAACTCAATCTTATTCAATTCAATTTCAATTTACGACCGGATTATTTCGTGGAAACAGTTTACCATCAGGGTGTCTCGTATGACAACTCGATAGTAAACTACGATGGTGTCTACGCGAAGGTTCGAAAGAACGTTTCTCGCTCGCACTATACGGTTGTGGAATGAGCTCCCAGCCTCTGTGTTTCCTTCGGACTGTGACATGCATAAGACTGTTTAAGAGGTACATTGGAGGTCTCGGCAGAGGCGGGCAACGCATTGGTGGTACCCCTGGTGTTGCTGATATCTATGTCATGTCGCTTGCCTGTTTGTCTGCCGCATAACGTAAAAAAAAACAAAAAAACTGTCTCCTTGAATAATAAAAAATGTAAAATAAAGTCTATCGCGCAAACTGTTAAAGTGTAGATAGATTTTGTAGACATTCCTGTTATTCTGTTAAATGAAAAAAGTCCATAAGCGGGTCTGGAAGTGAAACGGTGTATATTTGTGGCTATTATCACCAGCAGGTGGCTATCATAGCTGTGATAAGAAAAGTAAGCTCATTCAATAAAGCGAAAATTACGGAACCCCGGTTCGTTCGACCTTTATGAGAAAAGTAAGGGTAGCTATACATTTTAGACATAAAAGACATACGTAAAAGTTGGGTTTCAAATTTCAAAATACAAAATTCAAAACTTTTATTCAGAGAATAGGTTGTCACAAACACGTTCTCTTGTCAGAGTATACAATTGTAATATATGATTTGTTTATATTAATCAACTCTATATACTACTACCATCTCGGAAACAAAAGCAAAATGACCTAGTAAAAGAAATGGCGAAAGAAAATCAGATTTTTTTTTGTGGATTTTTTGGTCCGTGCCCAAATGAGATGGGTCCACGGACACCCGCCGGCGGGGTTGCGGAAGTATCACCAGTGCCCGCGACTGAAGAAACGAAGGCGGAGAAGGTGGCAGACAGTCAGGTTTTTAGTCGGTATCCCTCATTGGCTAGAGAGGCGACCCCGACAGATCCCCGTCGCTTCCTCAAATGGCGGGACGCGTACTTTTCGGGATAAAAAGTACTCTATGTGTTAATCCAATGTATCAGTTACCTACATGCCAAATATCATAAATATTAACCCAGCTATTCGAGCTATATTGATCGAAACCTGATATTAACAAACATACACATAACTTTCGCCTTTATAATATTAGTAGCGTATTGTTTTTTTTATTAAATACATACATATATTGTATAAGAAATTGAAATGCTGACCAATGAATAAAATATCCTTTTACGGTGAATCACTCAAAAATTATTAATGGCAAAACTGCCCGAGTACTCAGTCCATTTGCTGTCTGTAGATCTATTCTCGTTTTAAAACAGTCAAAATCGAGTCTCATTCTAAAACACTGTCTTAATCAAATACAAAGCGAGCGAGATAGAGCATGAAATTGATATTAGATTTTACCTTTTTTGTAACAAAAATACATCCGCTGATGTCCTACTCAAAATTTTATTTTAAATGCAATATGTAGATCCATTTTCTATAAAAGCATTCTACAAACAAAAATGCATTGAAACGAGTGGCTTTGTTTGTCTGGTCAACAAACGTTACTGAAGGACAAGGACTATAAAGCTATACGGTCAGCAACAAAAGTCGATTAACAGTCTATGCTATATTCATCTCACTATTCGCCCCCCTATTCAAAATTTCATGACAATGGGGTGACCCGGTCATGAAATTTTGAATAGGGGGGCGAATAGTGAGATGAATATAGCATAGACTGTTAGTGATAACATTCACTGATATAGATTCTGATTGGTAGATGACATATAAAAGACCTAGCAGTAGGCAAGTGCTTTTAGGATGATGAAAATAATATATTACGGAATGTTTTTTTTGTTTCGGTGGTAGAACTGACTAGTATATTTTTTTATGCTACAAAGGTGGCAAACAAGCATACGGCCAGCCTGATGGTAAGCTTCACCGTAGCATATAGACGCTTGTAATACCGGGAGTATCACTCGCGCGTTGCCAACCGCCCCCAAGTGGGGTTCTGGAGACCTTACTCACCGTAGGAACACAACATGGCCGAGACCAATGCTATTTGGCTACGATCTTCTGTAAGGTGGAGGTCCTTCCCCAGACGGGCTGCTCCGACTAATTATAATTATAAAAGCTAAAGAATCTGAAAAATAAATAAATAACATTTAAAAAAATTAAAAAATAGCGTCTAATAATGATTTTTCTTGTAAGATTATAAGCAATATTATTTTCAGCGAAGACATTTTACACAATACAAAATTTCGAGCGGAAAACTTAAGTATTACGGGGCTTAAAACTTGTATCAGTTATAATTACTTTCTAATACAATGCGACTATTTTGTCGTTAATTTGTAGGGGCCCTTCATTGAGTATTCTTCTGTTACAACGGGTGTTCATCGCAAGAAAGTTTAAGGTGCCGACAGAAGAAGGTAATTTATATTCAAAGCGTGTATCGCGATACGCGGAGAATTTCACTTGATCGGATAAAATCATTACCACTTCACCCGAAGGTGTAGAGAAAGTTTGGGTTGTGGGCGGCCTAATATTGGGTTGGGTAAAGTGGAAAAACCAACACTAATATATCCAGTGGCAAAATGTATCGGGGGTGAAAAGATTTTGATCAAAAATATTTTTCTTGTGTATTTTATCCACTTGTGAGCGAAAATGACGTTACTTTCGCAAAGGAGTTCTTTCAATATGATATCATTCAGAATAGCTGATTAAGTACATTTCTTATCATCTTATAGTTTTATCCAGATATGTCAACAAGCTCATAGACTTAAGTTTCTAGATTTAGGGTCGGTTTTACCAGCTTTCTTGTCAGATAAATTGTCGAAAATGATACGAAAACTTGAATTTTTTTGAGTTATTTTGGTTGGAAGATTTGTCAGCTATGTTACCGTGTGCTAGCTATCCAGGGTGCGAGGTGCTCCTTCCTTGCACCCCATCTCCTATCCTGTCCAGGTTGTCCAACCCACTGTACCTTAACAGATTTGTGGAACGCCACGGACAATGTCATCTTGACAAGAACGAAAATTTAGTAGTAACCATTGAAATATACTGTTAACAGTAATGGCCAAAGTCTTTTTGGTTTACTAATAATACCACTGAGCTGTATTTTATTTAAAAAAACTTATTTATTCTGCTAGCTCGCTACTTTCTCCCATAAACGGTCATTTGCCACTCAGTAGCTCAGAGTTTTAAAACAAATCTTCAAATTACTAATAATGTAAAACTATAAAGCCTAAGTAAACACTAACTAACGTATATAACCCATTAGGCTAGCAGGATTGCTGTTCCCTTTAAAACGTTAAGAGGTTTAGCTAAGCTATTAGGTCAAGTGGCTTACAGAGGCTTCCTTGGTAAGCTGGTTACATTAATAACGTATGAAATCTGTGCAGTTTTCTCTACATGAATGTTGAGTTTTATGAACGTTGAAGAAAAATTGTACTTGAGAATAACTGGGTATTTGTTTAAGAGCAATTATTACTTCCTTCAGATTGACAACAGGTCAATCTAATCTTCCGACTTTAACTTAGTAAATGTAGGTATGCCTATTCGCGACCTATATAATCTAACTACAAAGATCTTCTTTTCGTGTGCTCTCCACAATGTCAATTGCACTTCATTGGTAGTGTTTTCAAGTCACCTAACGATCACGAGTTGGAAGGATGAACTGATGATGAAAAGCTTTGTGAGTCGAAAACTGCAGGTGGCTCAGAATAGATGACTATGTTGAACATATTCATGAATGGTCGAATACAGGCTGAAACAACGATGATGATGACAGCCACTTAGGAATAAGTTGAATTGCCAGTCATCATGTTTATTGTTCAATTATTCTCTTTTCTGATTAAACTAAAAGCCAACAGTTGACCACACAACAACATACAATTACTATTAAAGTTAAAAGACCCGAAACAGGTAAATATACGAATTTTAAAACCTCACGTAGGCTCCTTATTACTTTTATCTGTTGAATATAACCCCAAAACTACATTACTTTAATTATATAGCCAAGGAAACCGCAATTGCGTAACATCAACTTTCATTCTCATTCACCTGACAAAGAAGTTAGGCGAAAATCAACTATGAACCTGGGGTATAGGAACAAGTATTGTATGATGAGAAGTATTTTAAAAACAACATGTTGTATCATAAAAAGGGGGTAAATGAGATGTGAACCGCGCGATTTAAGTCTGGCAATTTTGCTAAATGACGGTGGTATCGCTGTTAAGCGTCATTGACGTTTTAAGTTGGTCTATGGTTGGATGCGGTATCTTCATAGATAAAAGAAACTAATAACTGAAAAGAAGTTTATACAAGGAAAGCACATCTTGCTTCCAGAGGAGAAACGACAACTTTCTGCCCAACACATCTAGACGTTTTTAGAAGCAACCGGTTTGGACAGGTAAATCTAAATAAAGGCAACAAAATAACTGCAATGGTCTAAGCAGTATTTTTAAAGCCCAAAGTAACAAATAATAGTAATAAATAATATAATAAAGAGGTGATGTGGGCGTGGAATCTCTAGTCATTAAATTGTCGAATCTGTACATATATGCGCTAAATAAAAAGTTTAATTAGAAAACTGTCACTTTGACTTCGCGTCTCTTATATTTAAAAATACACTGCCAATCAAAGGATTATGAGGGCGTGGTTCTTTGACATTTAACTTACAGACATGGTTCGAATACAATTTGTAGCGAATTTTTACTGGGAATAACACTCCCAGTTTCCAGTTCTGTGGGTATCTTTGTTAGGGAGAGTTCTTGATAAAAATACAGTTTCAATAAAGATTACATCTCACACGCTATGCTGTTCATTAGATAGTCTGTTTGAGCGAGATAGCGTGTGAGATCGAAAACTGATTTTAACTTTTATTAGTTAAGATAATTGGCACGCATGTTCTGTTCTATTCTATCAATTTACGTGGATATTTAATTTTCATATTATGTTCTGTTTTATTGTTTTGTTGATTAAGTTTCAATTTTATAAAATGTGTCTTTAACTTTAAACTGTTTGTATGCATATCACTGTATATTTGCTCGCTCGTTGTAAGCATATACGCTAAAAAATAAATTTGAAAATATCTTCGAACATCCTCATTTCTCCTAAATCATCAGACCAAACAAGATTTGGGTTCACATCAATTTAATGGCAACAATTTGTAGTAGAGTCCAGAACAACCCGAAACTACCGTATCAACGCCAAAAGTTTTCTAACATCCCGATTACAGTAAAAGGGTTGGGTACAACCCGAAATTAAGGATATTCACCTGCCACGTAAGTACATTACTGCTCAGATGGTTTAGCCCTGGATAATTTCTTAATCAACACACCTTTGTTTACGCTAATTGTGTCATTCCGAATTCTATTACCTTACACAAACGGAATTTTGAGAAAGGGGACTTTTAATATGCCTGTGACAACAGTATCTGACGGTCTCTGTTTATCCCAAGAATAAGATACCCAAGAATATTGGAGCGAAGTTATTAGTTTGCAAGCTTTAATATAACCAAATACAATAGATAACATAACAAATACATAGATAGAAAAATAATGACCTACGTAGTTTTCAAATAATATAGTTTTGGTCTTGCAAATATTGCAGATTTCGCGTAAAAGATCAAAATGAACATCGTCGACTTCTTTTCAAACAACGTCAATATTAACACTTTTAACATTTAGAATCGATATGACTACCACATAAACTTACAAAACGCTATCATACTAAACTAAAATATATTAACAGAATTAGTATATTATTGTATATTGCTAATGATTTCTAAATCAAATGACAAATTAGTAATTATATTAGCTGCTTTGGCATTAATGGTAATTACAATGCAGTTTGTCGTTGTTACATCAAATATAGCAATTGTAATTACGGATTTTACATTTGCTTTGTCAAAAGTGACTTTAACAACTGTATTATATTAATGAATATCATTAATTACATAAAGGCTCAGTCTGTGTGATGTGATTAATTATTATATTAATCACATATTTATTCGTTAAACCGCATTCGTGAATTTCTGCACTTCTCAATGGTTGGCTGGTAAGAGAATAAATAAATTAATATATAGGGACAAATCACACAGACTGAGCTAGCCCCAAAGTACTTGTGTTATGGGATACTAACTCAAAGATACTATATTTTAGGTATAACAAATACATTATTATATGGATAAACATCCAAGACCCGAGGCCAATCAGAGAAAGTTCGTTTTTCATCATGACCCGACTGAGTTCGAACGCGGGACCTCCTGGGTGTCGGTCTAGCGTGGTAACCATTACGCCACGGAGGTCGTCAACTTAGCATTAAGTTTGTCTATTGTATCAGTACTTTTGTATTGTAGTCAATAAAGTTAAATAATGGTGCCTTCGTCATACAGAGCCCGCCTACGTTTGTCGTGTAGTCAAAAGGCAAAGTTTTATAATCATCTTGTTCATACTCAGTTTTCGTTCTTCCAGGTACAGCTCACTATGGAGAGGACAGTATCGGGTCATTTCCATACTTCGAGTACAACGTGCCTCGGAACGTGACCACAGTAGTCGGACAGACTGCATTTCTGCACTGTAGAGTCGAACAGCTTGGCGATAAAGCGGTAAGGTTATTTTACACAAAATTCTGCTTTTGGCTTTATTACGCGATCAAAACTTAGTCTGGAGACTAGAATAAAAGGCTTGTAAACTTTTGCCTACGGCTTGAGTTAACAAGAAACGTAGTTAGTAGAAATATCTAATTTGTTTACCTTACAACATTGATTTTCTTTAATGTTCATCTATGGTGATGTTTTGTTTTTATATTTGAATCATAAAAAATCAAGTATTTATTTTAGTTGAAAGTGCTTGGGTCCCTCACATATAGCTCATACGCTTTTAGCAATAATAAAATTTCGTTCTTGTTTGTACTTCTGTGAATTTTTCAGTACTAAAAAATTATGAAATATCTATTTAATGCTTATTTTTGTTGTAATGTACAATCGACTTGAATAACCCTCCTCAGTCGTTCACTCTTGTCAGAGTGGTCGTTGTTTCATGATGGTGTCTTAATCGACTTGAATAATGGATATCATCAAATTATAATGCAAGATTCACATATTAAAATTTAATTCTCTGTTATGTTCTCATTGGAAACACTTCATATTCATAATCCGTTCCTATCTTAAGCTCAATAGATCCATTGGAATTGAATCGAGACCTACATACTACTGTGCGATGGAGTATTGATCAGTCTATTTTAGAACAATCTCGGTGGATGAGAATAGATCCACCTTTAGCTTTGTTCCTGTCACTGTTTTGTACCCCTTACACCTATTTTTATTTTGTCATATTTTTATAATTACAATTTGGTCGTATTGAAATCTATGAGGATTTTTAGGCCAATATTATGCATCCTTTTAAGTTGTTAAATATCATTCAGTAGTGGATTTGTTTAGACATGTGTTATTATTAATTTGTGGATGTCACACGGCTTCTACCCTATCCCCATAGAATAGATGTTGGTAAGATGAACCAGGGCCCTATTCCCTTAATTTTAAAGATGTTACTGAAAATATCGATTTTGTTAAAGTCCATGGGTAATGTTGATTACTTATCATCAGTCATCAGATATAGGATGTGTTCTTCTACTACAAACAGTAAATGAGAGGACAACTTTATACGAAATATTACCTTAGCGAAGACAATAAAATTTGTAAATTTACGAGCCTAAAACACTTAAGCCGTTTGGTTTTAATCATGAGATATGAGAACACGGTACAACTTTCTAGAACTTTCCATTCATTCCCAAACTTCTAGTTTAGTTTGCGAAACAACATTGACTAATGGTTTTGTTGGAAAACTCTCGGTCTGATTAAAATCGATGGTTATAGGCTAACGTAATTTAATTAAGAATTTTAGTTTTTACCATAGTAAGATATAAAGCATATCGGCCAGCTGAACATCACAGCTCTTTACACGATACGGGCTTTGAATCATCGTCATCATACTATTGCAGTTAATAATGATGCATGCATAGCCATAGCCACACTGATCAAGTTATATGAACACGTCTCTGAAACTCCCCCACACTTGTTCCGTGTTTAAAATATAGAGCAACTATCCTACTAATATTATATAGGCGAAAGTTACGTGTATGTTTGTTACTTCTTCATGCTCAAATGGCTGAGCCATTATTTATGATATTTGGTAGCTGATACCTTGGATTAACACATAGGGTACTTTTATCCCAAAAAGCACGCGATTCCCGTAGGATTTCATCAAAAGTCTGATATAGATGGCGCCACTGTGAATAAATAAATACACGGGTTTCACTAGTCTGTAATAAATAAGTCAAAATCTAGTCTCAATCTCATGATTATGATATTTCGCTAGTTTTATATTTTGTATGTAACAAGATTGAGATTCAATTTTTTTAACTGGTTTTTCTACGAGAATGGAGTCGCTGATCTTCACCCATCTTTAGTGTTAATCTTGTTAACACTGTTTGTTAAATCCAGCTATTTGCAGGTGCTACAAGGTAAAATAGCTAAATTTCAATTTAGATTGTGACGTCAGTCATTGGAAAATTCGATCCGTGCATCCGGTACGGACAAATATTTTAAATTGGACAATGGCAGCAAAAATTTAGAATGTGTTAGTGAATCGTGGACTCGAATTGTGCATTTGGGCGAATATTTTTCTTTTTAATAACAATGAGTCTCTTTGTAGTAATAATGGTTTCATCGTTATGCTTGGTCAATGAAGTCATAATGTTTTGCTTTCTTAAAGTTATCCTTATTCTTAATTTATTAACATTTGCTGAGTCCGCTAGTAAAGTAAAAGGAGCCAGTCTCTTACTAGAGACAATAATTTTTATTGACTATTATTTTTTTATGTCAAGCGACTATCATCAGACCCCCTCAACCTAGTAATCTAGATAGAAAAATCAAATTGGGATTAGCACAGTGAATATAATATTATGGCTGTTATTATTACGTAATATTTGTTTATGGTCATCAAAGTAAAAGATAAATGCATACAACTCATAGTAATGAGTTTCACCACATTGCCTTATTCCATTTAGATGTAATGTCTTTCTCACCACTTTAGTAATTTTTGTGTAATTTTTTTTTTGTTGTCCTGATACGACCTACTTTCCAGTTTATTATTATGTAAAGATGATCGATCGAAAACGTTTCGAGATTATTGGCGCTCAATCGAAAACGATTCGAGTCCGTTGAACCGAAAGAGCCATTACTCTAGTTTCGACGTCATTGAGTGCGAGTACTTTCATTATATCCTCATTACTCACCCCCTCGAGATATTTTATTAAACAGCTTAACAATTTATTATTTATGAAACAACCTCTGATGGCCAGTTCGACGCAGTTTGAAATACTCTCCTTCCTCCTGATTTGCATAATAGGGAACATTGTCTTCTTTTTGGTCTCGGATACATCTACGGTATAACTATTTACGGTAACTGCGTAATTTTGAATGAAAATAAATGGTAACCTGATGATAAATAAATTCTACACAATTCACACAGCTTCACCTGGTCCCAAAGTAAGCTAGGCTTAACCAGCTTGTATTGTGGGTGAGTTACACAGTTAGATAGTAGCAGACAATAAATATTTTAGCCCTCAGGACAAACACAAAATGTCACAAAATCATTTGAGAATACTTCCATAAAACTGAGTTGCATGATTTGCTTCCAACAAATACGTAATAATATAATACATTACTGGTTAATAAAAATCTTTTGAAATACAAAATATTGTATAACCATTGGAACTTTTACGAAAATAATATTTATAATCCGATTATGACAAGAGTGCCTGGACTGTATGTACTATATTTACTATATAAAAAAAATATGTATGTTCAGATACAACCCCACCACACATTCCCACCGTTGTGTCTCCTGTAAACACATGATCAACAACGGCGATCTCAGATTGACAATAAGCAATGAAGCGAATTGACGACCTTATGGAGAAACTAAACTATAGCTGTCTTGGAACTCATAAAGATCGGAAACAGTTTAGATAGAGTAGGAGGTTCACATACGTGTTTGTTGTATATTTGGTCTCGCTCTTTATCGTATTTTAAAGTTTCTGTTAAGAAAAAAAACGTGCAACAGCTATCTAGAACCCTAGTACAAGCTCTGCTAGTTTGGAACCAGATGGTACTATGTAATAAATCGTCTTAAAGTTCACGTCCTAAACTTTATGTCACTCTCCACGTAACAACTTTTTGCAGACTGCTAACCATAGTAAGGCGTGGGAGATTTTTTTGTAGGTTTTAGGTCATAAACCAACGTAACAATTTTGCGGTGCAGTTTCGGTGTTTCACCAACGGGCTTATTTGCATTGCTTAAATTGACAAAATCAATTTTCACAATCACACCGAATGAGGAAGACGGTTTAGTACTGCTTTTATTATTTCCTTTTAAAACCCAGAATCGTAGGAACAAGGAATCACTTTGAAGAAAGTGACGTTGATGAACTGACAAATGACATTACGTTTCTTTGTTACAGGTATCATGGATACGAAAAAGAGATTTACACATTTTAACAGCAGGGATATTAACTTACACGTCTGACCAGAGATTTCAGGTACCTATTTGGTCACTTTTAACGGAGACTTGTTCTCTGAGATCACCATATTTTATTTTAAACAGTAAAACATAAATAGTTTCTCTATCGGTTCCTTTCGACGTAAAAGAAGGACAACCAAACAGACTCACATTTATGAATTAGCTCTAAGTCTCCAAAATTAGTATAATATTACTATCTAACAAGTAAATTAAATACCTTCTTAAATTTTTCTTAAAATATTTAAGCTTAACCCGTTTCTTGTCTCAAAGCAGCCACAAGGGAGCTCTTAAAACCCCAACATAATACTTTGAATATAGCAATGTAAACCAAGAATGTTATGTAATGGGAGCTGTCTAGTTACACGGAGAATTTGATATGCAGTGCCACAAACTTACTGTGCCGGTGGCCAAAATTGGAACTAATGAATACGTCTATAGCTTCGATGCTAGCGCCGCCTGCCGCCATCGGCCCAGATAAGTTTGTGAAACTGTAATTTGATGCCAATAAGGCAATGCACAAGACAGCTACGACCACAGAGATTTGTAACGTCCACGACCTGTGACCGCAACTAACTAGATTACTCTTAATTAAAACAATAATTTTAATTTCGATTCTGTAAAAAATTCAAATTAATCTGAGTTCTTGATATTGTACTCTTGAAACTTTACACTTCACTAATATAATGTCTAAATAATTTATTAAAATTTGATAAGCATGAAAATCGGTTAGTGGTGCTAATTCTGTTGTACATTTAACTAGACTAAACTAATTTTGACAGGACTAGAAGTGTAGCTATCCTTGTCACTAACTGTAAACCGAGGAAGGACAAAAACACCTTTGGTCCTGTCAAAATTAGTTTAGTCTAGTTAAATGTACAACAGAATTAGCACCAGTAGCTAATCTAGTTAGCGCTAAATAAATTTTTGTATATAGTTTATCAACAATATGAACTATTAAAAAATAAATAACTCCGAATAATTGTTTTCGACAATAATCACAAATTTCTGACATCTTAAGTAAAAAAATTAGAACTCAAAACGATTTGAATCATAAACGTAATAGACGAAGTTGGAATATTAAAGTAAATTATTTATTCTAGGTCATCAGGCCAGACAAGTCGGAGAATTGGACCCTCCAAATCAAGTTTCCCCAGGAGAGGGACGCGGGCATTTACGAGTGTCAAGTTAACACGGAGCCGAAGATGTCACTGGCGTTTCAACTGAATATAGTTGGTGAGTCAGTAATATTTGATTATTTTGAATTATTTTGTCTAATAATTATTAAGTTTAATATTTACGTTTTTGAACACAATTTTGCGCCCACCTATTTGTTCCTTTTCTTTTTTTTTCTACTCTAATGTCGTCTGGAAGAGATTGCTTTAGCGATAAAACCGCCTGTTTTACTGTACCTATCTGTATTACTTTTAATGTATTTTTATTCTTTGGTGCAATAAAGAATATTGTATTGTATGTCACCGTAAAATTGTGATAATTTATCGAAACTAGGTCGACTAAACCCAGCGCGAGGCTCCTATTTCTGGGTGTGGAGTCACAAGGTAAACCTAACGAACCTACTGTCACTCTACTACGTCCAACCTAGAATCTGTCCAATATACAGTACAAATTACAATCTAATGGTATTTACAATTTTACGGTGACATATGTCGATTGCGGATCAAAATACTAAGCACAGTTATATTTTGTGACAAAACACGTTTTAGGAATTACAGTAAAACAATGGAAGAAATGTGATCTGTTCTGTTGGAATCAAATATATATCTATATACCGTAATATAATTATAATTAAATGAATATACAAAAGATTTCAAGGTCAAAGCTGTCATTAGCACACATAAATTGAAATCAGGTTAAAATTAATTAAAATGAGGTAACTACAAAAGGTACGTTGTAAAATGTTGTATATTATTGTTATGTATGTAGAGATTTTTTTATGGGTCTACAGCATGGCGTTATTCAAAAAGGGCGTAAAGAGGTTCTTATAGGGCCGGCAGCGCATTAGTAAGTATTTCTCAGTATATTGCAAACGTCCATAACAAAATTTTTTTTTTACCACTACCAGGCGACCCGCTGGCTCGTTTGTTCTCCTCTGATGTTCTTCCGATTGTATCGTTTTTCTCATTACTGAGGGTCGTGACCTCCACGAATCATCATTCGGATGAACGTTCTCCATCCCTTTCGGTCCTCTGCAGAACGCATTGCGTCGGGAAAGTTGGTGTTAGTGCCCTCGCAAATCTGGTCCGTCCAGCGTATGGAACTTCTTCCTCTTGGTCGTTTTCCTTGGATTTTTCCCGTCACTAGAAGCCTTTCCAGGTTGTCGCTCTTCTTCCTGGCTATGTGACCGAAAATCTAGAAGACCCTGCGGAGACAAACCTCTGTCATAAAAGACAATAAATGCAATGACGGTAAACAAAAAGAATCATTTTCAAGTTCACCAAAGATTCTAAATATAGGACAATTAAAAAGATGGACATTATGGTCAACAACATTTTGCAAGCTGTCAAACTAACCACTTTATGATGTTGCAAGAACTAGGTCTAAAGTTATTATCCGTAACGAAGTAACATCGGATAGTGTAATATGAACACCCAACTAACGAATGGCATAATCTTAGCCCAACTTGTAACTTAATGCTATCAAAATTTCAATAAGGCAGAAACTTCCGAAAATATTCATTACGAACTTCCTTTAGAAGCGTAAGTTAATATTAAAATTTTAGATTTTCTTACAACTTGTTAGGTATTATTAAATTCTCCTTTTTAGGTTTTCGTAGTAAACTGACCAGGTACCCTCATAGTTTCGCCATGTCGTCCTTCTGTCCGCGGTCTAGCGTCAAGCTGCTTAATCCTAGAAAGCTGTAATTTTAGTTGTCTACATGCATATTAAGAACTAGCTGTTGCCCGCGGCTTCGCCCGAGATAATATAATGAATTCGATGTTGATTAAAAATAAAACTTTATTTTAGTTCCTTATACTAAGAGTACAATAATCAGTGACGCTAATACAATTCAACATGCCTTATATATGATTACAAGTTGCTTACAGACTACAAGGGGTCGTTAGTTAATATTAGAAATACATAAAGTATTAGATTCATGGGATCGCGGCGGGGGCCACTATTAGTGGGGTCCGCTTATCTTAATAAACAAAGAGCCCTTGTGTAAGGTAATGTGTTCTTTGTCTTAGCGGTGGTCGGTGGCCACGTGCTATACATATCATGTATGGATTACGGTTAGTGGTCCTTCTGTGTGATCTTCGAGGAGGTCCTTATCTAGGGTCGACATCCTAATAATTGATAATGACGCTCGTTGTCACTCCCCTCCCAAAGATGAGCATATGCGTCTTTTGAGATGCATAGCGCAAGTTGTCAGTATGATAGCTGTAATGATGGCAATGATTATCCATGTTATTATCGAAGTCTCATTGTGTGATCTCGTAATTTCGTTGAGCTGATCTAATTTTGACAGTTGTTCTTCTGTCCATTTGGCGTCGTTGTTAAAGACAATGGGTTTTTCATTTTCGACCGTCGTCGCTTGCCACGTATTTAGTTCTACGGGTTTATTCGTGGTCGCACATGTGTTGTCTTTTTGTTCGACATATGATCCTTGTATTTTATTGATTAACCCAGTGCACTCGTCCTCGATAGTTGATGCTTCGTGTGTGTACTTATAGAACTTGCTGTTTGAAATTTCTTCTTCATATATTAGGGGGCAGATAACTGTCGTGAGGTTGCACAGATATTGCTGTTTCGCGATGCTGTGGATGATGCACTGCGTTGCTGGCTTCTTTCTGCATACGTTGTTTCTATCGCAGTTGCTGGCTTCGTAGATGATATCCGCTGCTTGTAAGTAGTTTCGAGAAATTGCTTTAGGGTAGGTGCAAAGGTTGGTATTTATGACTCGGAGAATAGGAGTGAGGGTTATTCGTTTGTACATAGTTTTTTCGTACAAGGGTATTGGTAAGAGGAATAGGAGAAGGCCGTTCATATTTTTGGCGATAGGTTTTATTTCTCGTAGCATTGCGTCTACGGAGGAAGGTCTAGTAAATTTCCCCGGAATTACGTCGAGAGATTTTTGTAGTTGTTCAAAGGGTATAATACTTGGGTGTAATATGCCGTTCATGGCGAAGTTATATTTCATTCCGGGTTGTAATTCGTTAATTTGTGGTGTTCGAGTTTTATTTAAAGGGTCTATATTCTTTTCTTTTGAACACTGGATTTTGATTCTTATTTTCTCGAGATAATCGCATGATGCAGGATCAGTAAACGATAAGTTGAGCTCTCTTAGAAAGTGTAGGTCGTTAGGACGTTTACCAGTGGTGGAGTGTATGGTATTGTTATAACCTAAGATGACAAATGGCATATTTAGATCGTCTGTCTCTTCGTCTATCATTAATCTAGTTCTCTCTAACAATGTGGCGTAAAGACGTTCTATATCAGCGTTTGAGGTATGGTGTTGGGGTGTAGTAGTATTAGGCTCGATTCCTAATTTCCTAAGGAATTCTTGAAACACTGAACTTACGAAGCCTTTTTCGTTATCATGTGTTAGCTTTTGGGGAGTACCGTGCTCAGCAAATGCCTTGGTTAATGTCTTTATATAATTTAGTGAATCTGCAGTATCTAAACGTCTAGCAAATGCCCATTTATAGAATCTATCTATTCCGACAAGGTATTTTTGTCCGTCTATCAGGAAATTATCTATCTGCCAATGTTCCATCGGCTTTTGTGGAGTGGTGGTTATTTCGTACGGGGGTTTAATAGGTTTCCTGTGGTATTTACCGCGGTTACAAGTTTCGCAATTTTTCAAAAATTCGGTGATACGTTTGTTGAGATTTTCTATGTAGTATTTTTCGGCGATTTCCGTGGAGAGCGCAGGTTGGCCTAAGTGTCTCTCGAATTTATTATGAATTTCCGCGATTATAGCCTTTATTTCCTCGTCGTTTTCGATTTCTATTTTTATTCCTTTAAACCATATTATTCGTAACGTTTCGGTATCGAAGTTTTTTCTGTATATTTCACTTAATTTCTGGCCTAATTCGTTGTCGGTGCAGACAAGAGCGTAGCGGCGATTACAAAGTTTAAACATGCAAAAATCATAAAATTCGCGGTCTACGTTATTAGATGACAGGGTGAGACGGTAATCGTGGGTTTGATTATTTTTATTCTGAATTATTAATTGGTGTCGGTCGCCTTTTTCCACAAATATCCTATACATTTGTCGCGGGGGGTGACTATTCTTTATTTCGAATCCGTTTGAGGAGTCATCGGCGTTGCTATGTACTGTGGCTAGATCGAAGTGGTGTATTTCGATTCGTGATAGAGAGTCGGCTATATCTTCCTCGGCGACCAGTTCGGTAGGAGGGAGATAAGTTTCGAATCTTTCGGGATAGACGTTTGTAAGTGGCGGCGGTATTGCATACGCCAAGTCGCTAGGGATCTCGTACAATTCGTTATCGTACGTAGGGATGTAAAACATCTCGGGACGTGGACGTTTTAGGGGTGAGCTGTTAGAGACCGTCCGCATTGTGACGTCATTATTTAGAAAAGTATCTTGAGGTTGAGGTGAGTTATGGGTATTTTTATGCTGTGCGTACGCTAATGGACGCGGGTAATCGGCGGTTTGATGATGCTGTATCGGTGGGCGATACGAACTGTTTTGTTTATTCCGCAGGGTCATCGGTGACGGCGGATACGCATGTCGCGGTGGAGTGGAGTTTGTTTGTCGTGGATAGGCTACGTGTGGTTGCGTCGCGTAAGGTGTAGGGGTTGGTCTTGGCTGAATGTGTATTTTATTTCGCGGCGCTATAATATGATAGCCGTATGTTTCAAAATATCTCACGCGGTTACATACCTCATCGAAAGTCAATGTATGTAGTTGAAGTTGCGCATTATTATCTAAATGTTTTAATATAGTTAACTTAGCTTCTTGGGCTAGGATTTCTAATGTCTCATTATTCGTAGATAGTTCCCGCCCTTCAATAAGCAAGTGGTTTAATTTCCTAATTAATATGGTGTACGTTTCACCTTGCTTTATACTCGTAGTTCTAATTTCCTCGAGTAACGTATTTATTGTTTTGACAACGCCGTGGTGTTGTCGCAAAATGCCCTTTATGAACTCCCAGTTATTTGAATGGTCAAAGCTCCAGACTGTTCGAGCAGCCTCCCCTGAAATGCGTGTTAGTATCTGTTGTACTTTTGTCACTGGCGGCAAAACCGTTGTATTAAAATAATTCTCGGCGGACCGTAGGAATACATACAATAGATTGGGATCACCGTCATATGGAACAACGCTATTAACGGGGTCACGAATGCTGACCGGGGTAACCGAAGTTGCGAGGGTTGACTCAGTCATTGTACTTTTCTTAATTAAAATGCGGCCTGAAGGAGTAGTAGGAATGGGAGATGCCAGTTTCACAAAAAGGAAAATGAAAGGATATAGCAATCTCAAAATCTACTCACTGCAGCACCGTAGCAATTGTCAACTCGATCTTCATTAATCACGTTCACTCAGCACAGCTCGGTCGACTTGTCGGGGCTCGTGCCTTCAGATGAGGAGCAGCGTCTGGACTTTGAGAAGTCTTCAAGAGTCTTCGTCGTTTAGCTTTTTGCACTTCCGCGAAACTACTTTTAACGCTGCCCCACGTTGGGCGCCAGATAATATAATGAATTCGATGTTGATTAAAAATAAAACTTTATTTTAGTTCCTTATACTAAGAGTACAATAATCAGAGTGACGCTAATACAATTCAACATGCCTTATATATGATTACAAGTTGCTTACAGACTACAAGGGGTCGTTAGTTAATATTAGAAATACATAAAGTATTAGATTCATGGGATCGCGGCGGGGGCCACTATTAGTGGGGTCCGCTTATCTTAATAAACAAAGAGCCCTTGTGTAAGGTAATGTGTTCTTTGTCTTAGCGGTGGTCGGTGGCCACGTGCTATACATATCATGTATGGATTACGGTTAGTGGTCCTTCTGTGTGATCTTCGAGGAGGTCCTTATCTAGGGTCGACATCCTAATAATTGATAATGACGCTCGTTGTCTCCCGCGTAAAAATTTGCCTATATTGGGCTCTGTATTCTACAACATGTACACAAATTTTCATAATGATCGGCTGCTTAGTCAAGCCACATGAAGGAATAACAAACACAAACTCACTTTCACATTTATAATATTAGTATAGCTGTTACCCGCGGCTCCGCCCGCGTGCTCAAGCGAATATACCAATCATTTCGTTCCCGTGGGAATTAAAAAAAACCGACTTTATGCTTGTCAACATCATAAAGGGAATCTCTATAAAAAAAATCAGCTTTTCAGGTTAAGCGCTTCCGATAATACACGCGTAGTCTATTTATCCCGTTCCCGTGGGAATAAAAAAAAAATCCCATCTTTATCCTTGTCTACATCATAAAAGAATCTCTATACAAAAGCTCAGCCTCCTAAGTTGAGCGCCCCCGATAACACACGTGTAGTCTTATTATTCCTGTTCCCGTAGGATTTTTAAAAAACCCTGTCTTTGTTATTGTCCACTTCTTAAAGGGATCCTCAATACAAAATCTCAGTTTTCTTGGTTGAGCGCCCCCGATAATTGAATCTGTATGAAATTTAAAAAATCCCGTCTTAGTCCTTGTCTACTTTAGAAAGGGAACCTCAATACAAAATTCTAGTGTTCTAGGTAGAGCGCCCACAATAACACACGTGCGGTCCTATTACTCCCTTTCCCTTGGGAATTCCATAAAATCCCATCTTTATCCTTGTCAACATCATAAAGGGAACCTCTATTCAAAATTTCAGCTTTCTAGGTTGAGGGCCTGCGATAATACACTTGCAGTCCTATTACTCCCTTTCCCGTGAGAATTTTAAAAAATCCTTTCTTAGTGAGCACCTACGCCCCAAAAGAAACCCCCATGCAAAATTTGAGACTCCTCCCACGTAGTTTCGGAGATGTGATGAATCAGTCAACTTTGCATCAACGTTTTACCGCCCATAATGAATGATTTTTGGGAAAAATATTTTACTCGTTCGCCTTTTAATAAAGAATCTTGATGCTGAGTTTCATTCGAATAACTTCAAAAACGGCAAAGTTTCTTACTAACTTTGCAACCCCGTTTAACCCCCTAAGGGATGATTTTTGAGAAAAATATTTTATTCGTGTTTCATGCCTTTCAATAAAGAACCTTCATGCTGAATTTCATTCGAATAACTTCAAAAACGGCAAAGTTTCATACTATCTTTGCACCCCCGTTTAACCCCCTAAGGGATGATTTTTGAGAAAAATATTTTACTCGTGTTTCATGCCTTTCAATAAAGAACCTTAATGCTGAATTTCATTTGAATAACTTTAAAAACGGCAAAGTTTCATACTAACTTTGCGCCCCCGTTTAACCCCATAGGCCCATAGGGGATGTTTTTTGAGAAAATACTCGGGTTTCATGCCTTTCAATAAAGAACCTTCATGCTGAATTTCATTCGAATAACTTCAAAAACGGCAAAGTTTCATACTATCTTTGCACCCCCGTTTAACCCCCTAAGGGATGAATTTTGAAAAAAATATTTTACTCGTGTTTCATGCTTTTCAGTAAAGAACCTTCATGCTGAATTTCATTCGAATAACTTCAAAAACGGCAAAGTTTCATACTAACTTTGCACCCCCGTTTTACCCCCTTAGGGGTTGAATTTCCAAAAATCCTTTCTTAGTGAGCACCTACGCTCCAAAAGGAACCCCCATGCAAAATTTGAGACTCCTGGCACTTGTAGTTTCGGAGATTTCGTGATGAATCAGTCAGTGATTTTCTCTTATATATAGATAAAAAAGTGGTAGAATAAAATCTTGAAATATGTATTTTCTAAACTGTATATTGTTTTCAGTTGTAGGAGAACCAAATATATATTAATATCAAAGATGTAGGAACTTTATCAAAATTTGCTGAAAGTTTTGAAATCTTCATTACTGAATCGCGGGCTTGGAATTTCAGCAACAATGCAACTTTGCGCCGCTTGACAATGCAGTTTAATTTGTCGGTTTAATGTTTTAGTTAATGTCTTTGCACTTTGAAAAACTTTAGTTGAAATTAAATGAAATCATTTATTTCAGAATGTAGACCTTTAGGGATAGAGTTTGAAACGATACATTAAACTGTTTTTGTTAAAATGAGCCTACAGAAATATGTTCCAAGATCTTGCAAATTAAAGGTATCTTAATAATTCAATTAACCAGACCTCAATAAGACATCAATTAATGAGCCTACCAGATGGTTTAAAAATTAGGTCAAAATGGTCGTTGGAAAAAATGATCTTTAAAATGATATTCGGGCTATATCACAATCCTAACTGACGGAGGTTTTCCTCCATTCTATTTCAATTAAAATCTTCAAAGTTAATTATAATAGTACCGTGGAATAATTCTCTCTGAATCAGAAATTTATTTCTCTCTCACTTAAATAAAGTTTCATTTCAACCCTAAATTGGAATCATTGAAAATCTGGGGGTTGGAAGTTACGATCGGTCGAGATTATGTTAAACTTAATGGAAGTGAAAAGATTTCTTTTAGATAATACGGATAACAGCTCTCCCGACAAATTGATTCCTAGCAGAATCTTGAGCTGAAATATATTAGTGTCAATTTTTAGGTTCTTGGTCGTCATTGTTCAAGTATTAAAACTAAATTGCGTTACTTTACTCCCGTTTGCTTAATTTTTAGGTAGAAGTGTATTTTTACAAAATGAAAATAAAATGTAATAAAGCATACTATTTCAGATTAATTATTAAATACATTGGCTTATGAATTTTATTTCTCAAAAGTATCGCATAATATTATAATTTAAACTCTGAGAAAGAATTACACATTTACATGCTAACAACAATAATGTAATGAGCGTACAAACAAATTGTTAGAAATTTAAAATACAAATTGTCTCGGGTAGTATTTCCATTATTCATATTATAGAGAAAGATAGAGAGGTGAAGGAGCTGACACAGAAAAGAGAAAAATGGAGGCTGGTACACCGACAAGAGCTTGGTTGCTTTTAAATAAAAAATAATAAAAAAGTATTTCAATATACTTATATTGCTAAGTTTTATAATTGCTTTTTTACCAAAATATCTAACCTTTTTATGATCAAAATTTAATCTCCATTTCGCTTAAGAGACTCCTTAAAAGTCTTACCGTTCTAAACTGATTTGAAAGCTAGATTGGGGAATCTGTGTCTGGGCAAACTCAAAACACTGTCTCCATTATTTTAATCAAAGCTATTACGTGAAAGCAAATCTTCATCAAATAGTCTCGTTTCTGCAAAAACTGAAAGGAAACATACTACAAAGTTGAAAAGTCCGATAAGAACCGACCATGGACGGGTCCAAGATTTTAATCTCGTTGTAATTTTTTCTCGAGCACTTTAAGACCGTCCCGCTTTCGGAACGTGCTGTATCACCATCCGATACTTTCGTCTTTAATATCTTAACAGGCACAATCTAGAAAATTAGGATGCTAAAAATGAATTTTCTTTCGGAGTCACTTACAATATTGTTGATGATAGGCGAATTTCAGTGACGTCTCGAAATATAAAACCCAAGAGATACAGTATTTTTTGCCAACTCAATGAGACGTGAAGGTCTTTTGTAAAATGTCGCAGTACATAATGTTACTGCGTAGAACTGCTAACAAGATGGTGTAAGATTTACAGATGTTTTTTAACAAGCTTAGGAAGAGTTTGCTTCGATGTTTGGCTGTCGACATGAATGCCAAACTTTTTTTTAGGTAAAACAGTTTTATTATTATTTTTTTTTATTTATTTTGAACCACAAACAGGTTTACAGTATATAATTAACATTACACTTAATACTAGTTCATGCGAGATAACTGTGAACCCAACATAGTTGGCTCCATGTTACTGTAAAGTAATTAATTACAGTGGAAACTCATTTACTTATATAATATAAAAATAATAATATATAAAATAGTATAATTTAGAATGTTACCTTCAAACTTAATGCATTACTTCCCATCAAAATAAAAGAAGAAGAAAAGAAAAGGTACACGGAGTTACGCAAGATTATTAACTATCAGTCTTTGATAGGCGTTACGGGTAGCTGCAAAAATGTCTATATCAGTGAACTTATCATTATATAAGTTCACCATACGTTACAGTTAAATAACATTTTATATATTATTAAACTTATTGTTGTAAAACCACATATGGAAGTACTGTTAAATAAAACATTACAAATATAGATCAATTTGTTTGGCGTATTTGCTACTATCAATAGTGAAATTGGGGATGAAACCCCAACAACAATATTATTCAAAACTTTGTTCCAGCACTTTGTTAGCATTGTTAATATGTGTATACATATCAAATTGCAGCTTTCTATCATTAAGCGTCTAGGCGCTAGACCGCGGACAGACAGACGGACATGGCGAAACTATAAGGGTTCCTTGTACGGAACCCTAAAAACGTGTTCTTTTTAGGTGTCTCTGCATTATACTTTACATAATTATGTTTCCCATCAGGGACAATATACGAGTCAATATTAGAAAAAAATATATAACACTACATTCTCTCTTTGTCCACAGAAGCGAAGGCTCACATTCTAGGTCCCGTAGACCTGTACGTGAAGACTGGCAGCTCGCTGTCCCTCACGTGCATACTTAGTCAAGGTCCACATGATCTTGGCACCATATTTTGGTATAAGGGTGAGTAAATACTCAAACAAATATAGTAAATTCTAAATTATAGACATTTTGCACAGAATTACTCAAAAGATTACTGAAATGAGTAATTCTGTATCAATCTTATAAAGTAACTTATGAAACTAAACTTATTAAAGGTTTAAAAAGAATTATACACAAAAATTTTACACACATGAGATATTGTGTTTTTGTAAATCATATATCAATATATTTTTACTTTCTTTCTGCGCCTTTCAACTAAAGTGAATCAATTTGGTTGAACCGTCTAATACCGCCATAATTGACACACAATTTCATTTCATGTATTATTAACAGTAGATCATAACAGTGTGATTACTAACCTACTTCCTGTTGATAAATAAACCTTGTTGACAACTGGTCTTCGTTACCAATTATTTGTATTTTTTGTCTTGTTTCCTGTTATTCATGTTCCAATTCTTTATTTTGTTCTGTTTGTTGATTTTCAGTTTGATGTTTTACTTTAAGTTTATTTTCCGTTCATAGTTATTTTTACTATTTACAAAGCTATTTACATTTTCTCTCTTCAGCATTTTCAGTTGTGTAAATACTTGAATACATACATGAGAATAGATGTGATCTTAAAGTTAATTTAAAGCATTTATATTGCCAATAAACTGATTGTTTTGATAATATAAAAAATAGTTTTAGAAAATTCTGACTTAAAATGGTTTTTTTGTTTAACTGAAAGAGTGTCAAAAATATCATAATACTGTTACGACCGTGGGGTTCGGGATTAGGATTAAACACCGTTGACTTGTTAGAAGAATTTATTCAGCGATGAACAGGTCACAGATACAATCACTGTTGCCAAATCACAGGAAGAATCGAAGTCCGTAGCGCGCTGAAGTCGTTGGTCCAATCACAGTATTCTTCCAAGTCGCAGAGTTGTCCGTAGTCCGTTGGTATCGCAAAGGCCGCAGTTAACTCACTCTTGATTAGTCTTCACAGTTATCGCACCGAAAGCTCAGAATGAACTCCTCTTGATCGCTCTTCGCAGTTATCGCTCCGATAGCTCAGAATGAACTTCTCTTGATCGCTCTTCACAGTTATCGCTCCGATAGCTCAGAATGAACTCCTCATTATCGCTTTTCGCAGTGATCGCTTCGATAGCTCAGAATGAACTTCTCTTGATCGCTCTTCGCTGTTATCGCTCCGTTAGCTCAGAATGAACTGACCGACTACCGTCGCGGTATTTCTATGCCTCAATTTACGCCTCGAATGTTCCCTTTTTTGTGGCCTTTTTTTTGTAATTTGTTTTGATCAAAACAACTTTAAGGTTAACACAACTTCTAATGTGTTAGCCATTTTGTACCATATAGTACAAGCATTAAAGATAATGTCGCCTGTACCTCTGAGTCCTACCTGACTTGCCTGTCACGCCTGTTTTGAATGATCACTTTTTCTCGATCCACGAATGGCTTGCAGTGGCGACGCGAGACGTCGAGGACATTCTAGCACGTTCGCTACAATACTAGCTGCCAGACCCGGCTTCGCACGGGTTAAAACCCGTTAGCATAGAATAAGTAATAACCCGAGGTAGAATGGCCACTCTCCGCCCCGCACCGAATAGCGTTACCTTACCCCAGGCGGGTGTCGAGCCAGGAAAAGTTGCAACGGTGTGCGCATACGTGTGCGCGTGTACAGACGACATTGGCCTTTAAGTAGTAAAAATAGGTAATTATTTCACGCGCGTTGTATGAAGTATCCGGGCTGTGCCGTGGGGATATGATGTTTTTCCGTAAAGTCACTCTCCAGACTTAACCTATCCTTGATAAAAACATGTCAATCGGTTCGTTACTTTCGACGTGAAGGGAGGACAAACACACTTTCGCAGTAATAATATTAAACTGCCTTATTTTCTAATGTTCGAAAACTTCCACATTTAAATAGGTACCTATCTAAGTATGGACATAGATATATGGATTGATATACTTATTCCAAAATATTTTTTTACTATCGATTTAACATGATCGAGTAACAAACATCAAATAATTAGTAACACAACACTAATGAAAGATTCCTACCGACAACCCGACGCCCCGTCTTCAATTAAACTTATCATACATATTCAGGATGGTATGGTTAAAGTTAATTGATATTTGATTGCTCGTCATATAATATTAACGTGTCATCGATCGTCATCTATGTTGCATCGCATCTTACGTCACAATTATTTGATCCTCCAATGCCAGAGGGCGCTGGTTCAATTCTGTAACCATCATTTTCTGTGATTGCCGCAATTGGTGTTAACTGTGGATTAAAAACCAGAAGACTGTCACTGTTATCTGGGTGTTTTCTGTACATTTACAACTAGCTTTTCCCCGCGTTAATTTTATGACATATATGATAGATCTGGTTTGACAACAAAACAATCCATAGCGCGACTTGTTGCGCCATCTGTTGGCCGATAGCATCCCATACAGCGCCCTCTATAGTAGAAAAAATTAAATAGTATTTTCCCACTGGAATGACATACCTACTTTCACGGGATAAAAATAAGACAATTCAAATACAAATTTTCATAATGATCGGCTGATTCGGCTAGTCAAACCGTGGAGGAATAACAAACAAACAAACAAATTCACTTTCTCATTTATAATATTAGTATGATGTAAATCCAAGAAACACTTGGACAGTTTAGGCCATCATTTTTTAAACGTTTAGCTCTTATTAATCGCTATAATAATTCAATACCATAATAAACTCTAAGAATATTTTTGAGAAACAAAAATTGTTCATATTAAGCAAGTAAGGACTGCCTCCACACGATATTATGTATGTAGAAAATGTACAGTTTAACGCCTTGCTTAAGTTGAAAACAGACGGCCTATTCTTGTAGCAAACAGATACAAATATAGTTTTATACGCACTCACTGTCTCACCCATTTACATTTCGTATGAGCGAGATGACGCTTGAGTAACAAAGCGTGAAGCTTGAGTATTCAACGTCAAGTTTCGATAAACTTGACGTTGACAATTTTAGAATAGGCCCGCATATAGCAGTCGATGAATTTTGTACAAATGTAGATAATAATTATTTAGTAACAGCATTAATATTACTTGAAATCAGCGAAAAACGTGGCGTATATAAAGAATTTAAAAAGAAGAACATTCAATACGGGAACGGAGTCGGGGACACAGACAGCTTTTATAATTTCACAAGTATTGGAGGATGGCCAAATGATCCAGGTTTATATCCAATTGGTCTAGACACTAGAAATAATATCTCGAGCCTTCCTATTCCTTCCAAGCTTTTGATTCAATTTGTTCTGAAAGGTGCCATATTTCTTAGCGTGTGTTTCGTCTAAAAATAAATATTTCTACAATTGCCACTTATGTAATATCAAAGCACAGAAAATACCATTTTTTTTATGAAGCTTTATATGAATAGTCATACAACGGGGAAAAGCTCGAGATAACGAAACCCATCCAAACACTGGCTAGGGTCGACATTGCTTAACTTGCGTGTTTGTTTGGAGTGCGACGCACAGCGAGTGAACTTGTGAGCCTAATGTCAATGACATTTAATGTCAATGACATTTTCTACTAGTCAACCATGGGGAAGTGTATTGAAGTTCTAAACACCATGTTGATCATATAAAACAACATAGGGTTCAAAAATATACGCTCTTTAAGGGGCTCCATATAGCCGATGACCTTGAAGATTTGACCTCTAAGTAACGTTACTTCACCCCTTCACCCCGCTTTAATATTACGTAAAATGCCAAAAACTTGACATCTATTGAGCCTTTTGTAGTACTAAGTTTTGTTAAAAACCTTGCCTTTTTCACCACTAGAGGGCTGGCAATGACGCGCGGCGCGGTAATATTAACGACATCTAGTTGAGAAACCAATTATTAAAATATTTGAACACTTTCCATAGACCTCTAGAACTAAACAATATCAGTTGACACTTTTAAAATGATATATGAATTATGATAGAACTAAATATATATTATTAAAAACAAATCTTAACATTGCAAATGAAATTTTGCAGGCGATGTATGTTATGTCGTATTTGGTTGGTTACACAAAATTATTTAACAAATCCCGTTTTTTTGCTCTAGTTGTACCATACTATCTCAGGAACTATAAGCCCTATCAAAATATGGATTAGACAGAAAAATTGGGTATTTTTCTCTGATTCACATTCAATGAAAAAGGTCATTTTGCTACAACTCGTGTTGTACCGGTTTTCACACATTTTTTTTAAATATTGATCGGCTGGATTTTACTATCGATACAGTACCAAAATAGTCATTTTCAACAAAAAAAAACTGTACGTCTGCGTGTTAAACCGTATCACGCAAAAACCACTGAATTTAAAGAATGAATTTTGATGAAATTTTACACGGAGATCTCGAGTCAACATTTAGAGTTGTGCTTTTTATCCCAGAAATGCGTAAAACTAGAAAAACCAAACTCCACGCAGGCGAAGCCGCAGGCACCCACTAGTATGGTATGAAAGGCACTATTAGTCAAATAAATGACGTAATCTATATCATAATTTTATTTGCGACATACAATACATAGTTAAATTTCGCCATATCTCTTATTGTTTACTATGGCTTTGTGGTAAATAATATCTAGTGTCCAAGTTCAATCCTTAGTTGGTGCTCATGTTTTTTATTTGATTTTTACACTTCTTTTTAGCAATATAATTTTATGTTTTACTTTTTACCTACCTAACAATAAGTTACGTACGAGCAGCAAAAAAATATTATAATAAAAATGTCCTCAAAATTTTAAATTGGTATCTGATATTGTCTATTTTTATACACATTAGTAAATAATATTTTTCGTTTTATCTCTTTTTTTCTCGTCTAAAAAGAGATAAAAAGAAAAATATAATTTTAATGTGTATAAAAATACTTCGACAATTTCTATTTCCTATTTAAAAAATTTAATGCATTTTATTACATATTTTTATTATAGTTTTTTACTGCTTGCAATTGTAGGTAGGTAAAAAGTAAAACATAAAATTTTATTGTAAAAAAAAGTTTAAAAATCAAAAAGCATGAACACCAACCTAAGGATCGAACCAGGAGACACCGGACTAAAACTAGCGATTTGTTGAATCTACCAAAAAACCATGTAACCAATAGGAGCAGTGTCGAAATTTAAGTATTGTATGTGGCGCTGTAATGCGCCGCAATCATTATCGTGGATAAAATAATATACCTACGTCATAATATATAATTCAACGTATTTGGTTTGACGACCTCCGTGGCGTAATGGTTACCACGCCAGACCGCCACCCAGGAGGTCCCGGGTTCGATCCCCGGTCGGGTCATGATGAAAAACGAACTTTTTCTGATTGGCCTCGGGTCTTGAATGTTTATCTATATATGTATTTGTTATAAAACATAATATCGTTGAGTTAGTATCCCATAACACAAGTTTCGAACTTACTTTGGGGCTAGCTCAATCTGTATGAATCTGTATGACGAAAATATCCAAATATAAAAAATATCAACTAAAAAAAATACAATAAATGCATGAAAGTTATTTATCTTTTTAAAAATAAAATAAAATATTTATTTTATAAAGATAAATAACTTTCATGCATTTATTGTATTTTTTTAGTTGATATTTTTTTTATTTGGATATTTTTGTCATAATAATAAAAAATCGAGAGCATGCATGGTGCAGCGAAAATTTGGCACACGTCCATCCATCCGAAAGCGTGGGAGCGCACTGATTACCTTGTGTCCAGTCACCAGCTATCCAGAAATTACGTAATTGACGGAAAATTGCTTGTGACTTGGTGGAAATACACTCAAATTCAAAAACCAAACAACAAATAAGTAGATAATATTATTGCCTATGTATTAATGTAAATTTTACACGAATCGATGCATAAATACCCAAGTTGAATCGCATTCTTTCTTTGATTACTAGGTTCCTTAAATATTTTATTACTCCATAAATATTCAGTAATTTCAAATTTCGAACAGCATAAATGTAGTACAATGACTATAGCACAACATATATTTTTTTGGTGGTTATTCGTTATGGTAGCTAGGAGTAGAGACAACTTGAAAAACAGCAAAATTTTAGCGAAATTTGTTGGTACAGCCTTAATACTGGAGATAGTGTCACTACTACCTAATTATTATTTGTAAAAGTAAAAAAAATTACTACTAAACTAACGATTTTACATCACAATTCATCAAAGTCTCTAGTGAAAAATGAATAGAATTCTTATTACCTACTATAGAAATATTCACTCGTACATTGGCTTTACTGAAATCTCGATAATCTAATGATGTGTAACAGACGCTTTTCAGAGAATATGTTATAATATAAAATATCTTTATACATGTAATCATCCTCCATAATTCTATCGCCGAAGTGTGAATGATAGATGTATTATGTATTACAACCACAATATTCGTGAGATTTGTATTCTGGATCTATACAATGTCTCATTCTATTACTGAGTGTGTGTATATTAAAATTCGCTACTAACCAGACCAGACCAGAGTTTTTATAAGACATATCTATATAAAACAATGGGGTGAGCGCGAAAAGAAAATTTCATTCCCACTTTGCATGTAGGTAAGGAATGCTTTAAAAAATTTTTTTCATGGTTTTGTTCTTCCATTTCGTTAGCGAAACCAAACCAAATTACAGCTTTCTAATAATTAATAATTTTTAAGCGTCTCGCCCTAGACCGTGGATAGACTGGCGACCATGAAGACGCTATAAGGGTTCCTTGTTAGTTACCAGTAACCCTAAAAATTATTAGTTGTTTAATAAGCTGTATCCTTAGCCACTGGGTTATTACCGTTTCTTAGCATGATAGAAACGGTGACATGTTTGGTAACTTAGTTACCTCTCACATCAGCAAAAGCCCCCTATTCATTAACAAATTTGACCTCCCAATATAAATGGCTACGAGTAACTGGGTCATGCATGAAACACAGCTCAATTAGGGTTGTTACCTAAATGAATACCGGCTAATTTGTGGCCCAAATAAGGATGTCAATTGAAAATTATTGGGAGCATAATTATATAATCAGAGTAACAACGTTTCAATATAAGGAAGGAATTATCTTGATTGTATAGAGTTTGGTAACAAGTGTACTAATGAGAATGACGAGATGATACACAAAACGTTCTATTGACATATATTTTGTAATGATTGAGTTAAAAATAGAATGTTATTTGTAAACATTAAGATTGTGACCCAGATGTTGTTTTTTTCCTTGATGTTCACGTGCCTGTTATTTATTTTCAACATACGGCCCGCCTGATGGTAACCTTAACCTCCATAGGTTACGGTGTCTGCTTACCATACAAGTGTCCATACACTTGCAATACCGAGGGTCAAAAATCAATATCTGTTGCCGACCCTGTAAGAAAAGTGGAGCTTTAGATGTTGTGTTCCTACGGTGAGAAAGGTACTTATCGTAGGAATACAACATGGCCGAGATTAATAACTGAAACATTCAAATCTATATTGTAACAAGTTTTTAATTTAGAAAATCTACTAGCTTTTGCCCGCGGCTTCGCTCGCGTTAACTTTATGTTATAGGTCTCGTTTGACAACAAAACAACCCATAGCGCGACTTGTGGCGCCATCTGTTGGCCGATACAGCGCCCTCTATAGTAGAAAAATGATTTTCCCATTGAAACGACATACTTTCACGGGATAAAAAGTAGCCTATGTTGGGCTCTGTACCCCTAACAATATGTATGCAAATTTTCATAATGATCGGCTGCTTACTCAAGCCGTGAAGGAATAACAAACAAACAAACAAACAAACAAACTCACTTTCTCATTTATAATATTAGTAAGGATAAGGAAGTAAGGATGTCTAGCTGATAATTATTAGGGTTTGGGATGTCTCGACAGTTTCGAAGTTTCGAGACACAAGATAACTCCAAGTCAAAGTCTTAAGAATTCTCGATGTTGTAATGCGTGTTCATGCACATTTTTGATTGTGCGTGACCGATGTGAAGAGCTAAGTTCGGCTATGTTGTTATATTCTTGAAGGCCTCCGTGGCGTAATGGTTACCACGCCGGACCGCCACCCAGGAAGTCCCGGGTTCGAATCCCGGTCTGGTCATGATGAAAAACTAACTTTTTCTGATTGGCCTCGGGTCTTGGATGTTTATCTATATGTATTTGTTTTGTTATAAAAATATAGTATCGTTGAGTTAGTATCCCATAACACAAGTTTCGAACTTACTTTGGGGCTAGCTCAATCTGTGTGATTTGTCACTATAATATATTAATTTTTATTCATAACCGAACTCTCTTCGTGAAATATATGTAACATCAGTGCGTTCGTCAAATGTTATGATAAACTGTATGGTTTAATGGTATTTGATCGAGCTGCATATCGGATAAAGTTTCACGCTTTGTGTAAATTGAATATTAAGCTTGTGCATGCTGCGGTCACAACTTCAAAATCATCAATCTCAATTTAACAACAGTTTAACTATTTAAAAACTTATGAATAATTTACAAGATAATTTGAATTTTGAGATTTTCTACCACAAGTGAAGATGGCAGATTTATAGTATGAAAAACTGGAAAAAAAACTTAGTAATTGTTAGTTTCTTTTGAATTATTAATGTTAGTATTAAGGATGGAAAGATTAGGAAAAGAGGAAGGGATAAAGAAAACTTATAATAAAGAAAAATATGTTTGATGGCGAGAAGGTGAAAAAGTGAAGTGAAGGTGACAGTAAAATAGAATATATTTACAAAAGAGGTTTTCAAAAAGAGTTCGGTTTGCCACAGTTAGATTAGTTACTAATGTTCTCAGTTTAAAGGAGTGGGTTCTATAATGGAATATAAAAGTTTTTTTTTAAATTTTATGTTCCACTGCTGGGGAAATGTCTCTCCTCTTCTTCTCCAACTATCCCTCTCTGCTGTTTTTTCTTTTAATAAACTTTTAATAAAATTAGTATGCATCGAAAATAATTTAATTTGGACACAATTTATAAAACAAATTGAAATTCGTGAGTATGTAATAAGTATGAGTTTCGAACTTTGTTTTACGTCTTCGCGACTCAGCCGTGTTGGCAACTAGTAATATCTACCAATTTTTTAAAAATTACAAAAATATAACTCGTTACCAATAACATTTCCAAGTAGCGATGTTTGACTTGCGATTAAGGTTCTCGGAATAGAAACGGGGTGTACACGCGAACCGGTGTTTAGCATGCCTGGTTATAGTGCAAAGGAAATATTGCATATAATTGAAAATACTTGGACATTTATAGCCATGTTTGAAGAAAACGAATAGCTTAATACACACACACCGGCACAATTAGGTGGAAATAATGTTATTTTCCAACATTTTTTATTTTTTATGCTACTTTTACAACTATTTTTACAGGTCTTAGCCTATTGCAATAGTGTAACTACTATCACAATTATTGTGCACTCATAACACTTATAACTAATTACAAACAATGCTGTTCTGGTACAAGAAAGCAGTCAATTTTAAAGTGCATTTTCTAAAATTAAAAGTCCTGACTGACTTAACTATATATCAACGCACAACCCAAACCGCTGGGTCTAGAGATTCCAAGTTTGGAATGTACGTTCCTTACAACCACTAGGGGTTTACTAAGAAAGGATTTTTCAAAATTCCCATGGGAAAGCGAGATATATCAAACGTTGTTGCGAGTATTTCACTAGTTTATTGATAAAAAAATATTGGATACTGTGCATGGAAACTGTGGGTCATTTTACTGTAGTTTTGTTCATAGTGCTCATTATAAGTTCATAATAAGTGACCTTAAAATAATCCTAGCAGACATTTGCAAGAAACATTCAAAATTTTGAAAATGATGATGATAAGGACGACTATTAACTTTGATATTTTGTTGCAGGATCAAAACTAATAGAATATAAGGAACTAGAAGAAAACGAAATAGTGGAGGAGCCAAGAATCCGATTGAAAACGGAATGGACGGAACAGTTAACGTCAAGATTGATTATTGAGAAGTTAATGCCTGGTGACAGCGGGAATTACAGCTGTGTACCAACTATGGCAGAGGTGGCATCTGTTAATGTTCATGTTATCAACGGTATGTAAATCTATTTACGACCACTTTCGTGGCGTAGGTAATGGTTACCACGCCAGACCGCCACCCAGGAAGTCTCGGGTTCGAATCCCGGTCGGGTCATGATGAAAAACAAACTTTTTCTGATCGGCCTTGGGTCTTGGATGTTTATCTATATTTGTATTTGTTATAAAATATAGTATCGTTGAGTTATCCCATAACACAAGTTTCGAACTTACGTTGGGGCTAGCTCAATCCGTGTGATTTGTCCCAATATATTTATTTATTATCTTGGCAACATTAGTGGGCGAAAATTCGGGTAGCATTCGCGCGTTAAAAATATCATATGCTCTTATTTTTATCCGCAAATGTTGCAAAAGTACAAGCAGATAATCAATTAATACTATGCGTTGCTACGACTCATCACATTTACCTGTAATCGTCCTACTGTAGGGATAAGGGTCTTCTTTCAATCGAAGGGGATAAGAGGGTATTCTGCCAAGCTGCTCCAATGCAGATTGACAGAGGCCAGTGTTCTCAAGCCGCCTAAGGACCACCGACTGTTATTCATTGGCAACAGCCTGGATCCACGGCTTAATGTACCCTCCATAGCACGGAGAGCCTCGAAATATGAGACCCATCTTAACACTGTCCAGTAGATGTTGCTTAACTTGTCTATACTAATATTATAAAGAGGAAAGATTTGATTGTTTGTTTGCATTGAATAGGCTCCGAAATTACTGAACCTATTTCAGAAATTCTTTCACCAGTAGAAAGCTATCAGGGAGTGACATTTTATTGTGACACTCGAAATTTAATGTGATTCCCACGGGTGCGGAACTTCACGCGGACGAAGTCGCGGGTAAAAAGCTAGTCATTTATAAATTGTAACTAACAAAACCATAGTTTAATTACAAAAACAACAATGCAAATAACACTTACAAATTGGAACATGCAGAAACAAACGTAAATTACAGTGTTTTTATCATCTGGAAAACTATTTGGATCATTAGTTTGCAGCGGTTTAACCGCTCTCCAAATAAAATGAATAATTCTTGTATAAACGAGCAATCGGATTACATCATAGTAAAAGTCACTGACGTACAGTCAGTCAATGAAAAAGGTGAGCAGGGACGTAAATAAATATATAGGGACAATATTTACACAGATTGAGCCATCCCCAAAGTAAGTTCGAAACTTGTATTATCGGAGGCCCAATCTGTGTGATTTGTCCCTATATGTATATTTATTTATATTTATAATTTATATATAATCTTTCATTTGTTGACCGTACTACATAAGCCTGATAGGCTAAGATTAATCATACTGTGGCGTTGCACTCTAAAACGAACACACGTGTTAAGAAACGTCGACCTTAGTTAGTATTTGGATGGGTTTCGTTACCTCAAACTTCTCCGTGCTTCGGAGGGCACTTTAAGCCGTCGGCTGTTGTCAATGGATTACAGTTGTTGAGCCAAGTCGGTGGCTCTCCATCCGCATTGGAGCAGCGTGGCAGAGTATTTAATCTCCTCCGATTGAAGGGAGATCCGTCCGTATCCCCGCAAGATGATTATGAGTTGCTATAGTATTTCAACCCTTCATTAAGTTCTAAGCCGTCCTCTTAGAACTAATGTAGGATACATTAAATATTAAATTTTAAAACAACTTGACAGCATTGTTGAACTAACAATTTGTGCTATTTATTTATTTACAATAGAAACGGGTCCTTTGACTTCATCAAAAGGTATTCAAAGCTTACGTGGACATTACGTTTCTTGAATTAATAATCTACGTAATAATGGAAAATTGTCTTGTAATATAATATTAAAGTAGAAAGTAGACTTAATGAAGTCACTATAAGAACAGTAAAGCCTTCTTAAGTTCTAGATGATTTTAAAATTCAGGTTACATTTTATTTATTGCTAAGGTCTTTGACATAATGCATACGTTTTAAATATTTGTAATGCTGGAACTAGACACGACTTCACTTGCCTTAGCTCAATACTAGTATTATTATGTATACTAGTCGACCTCGGTGACGTAATGGTTACCACGCCGGACCGCCCAGGATGTCCCGGGTTCGAATCCCGGTCGGGTCATGATGAAAAACGAACTTTTTCTGATTGGCATCGGGTCTTGGATGTTTATCTATATATGTATTTGTTATAAAATATAGTTTCGTTGAGTTAGTATTAGTATCCCCATAACACAAATTTCGAACTTACTTACTTTAGCTCAATCTGTGTGATTTATCCCTATTTAATATTTTTATTTTTTTTATTTTTATAGAACGGGATTTTACTAACGGAATATAACTTTGAACTTTAGAAAAGTCTTTTACAGAACGCTATCTAGTCCCAAACTAAGCAACTAAGCTTGTACTATGGGTACCTATTCGATTGTTGATGAATATACAAAAACAGTTTTTTTTTTGTAAATTAATACTATACTAATACGAATACATAGAAAACGTCTAATTGAGAATAGTCTTCAAAGAATAATTTCGAATTTACTTTGGGGCTCAATCTGTGTGATTTGTTCCTATATATTTATTTAGTATGGGTTGGTAGTATGTACAGTCAACTAATTTTAAATAAAATATTGGTGATTTGAACCATGTCTGACGCCGCGCCGTTGTGATTTGATACATTGAATTTTTTCGGACAGATAAAATTTTAATTTGAATAGGTTTTACAATTAATCACAAATAAATACTTTTTTATTTTCACTCATATTTTTTTGTGATTTATTCACTTATAGGTTATTTTGTTAAAGATTAACGCAAACATTACTTAGGCTTCGCAGTAAAAAAAATATTAAAATTTTAAAAAAGCTTACTAGATTTTAATTTTTAACCTAAATGTAAACATTTTTGTTATTTCAAAGTTTTATCAAAACATTGAATGACTTTAGAGATGTAAATGTGTATTTATATTATTTTACATGTATATTTATTTTTATTATTATTTAAAAAAAAGGATTTAATTTGATTGTTTTGTTTGCATTGAACAGGCTCCAAAACTACTGACTGATTTGAAACATTGTACTTGTATCTTATTAATACCATTATAAAAGAGCAAATGCTAAGTTTCCTGCCAGTTCTTCTTAGCACAAATCTGCCGTCTGAACTGGTGGTAGGAAAAAATTGTGACCATTCGAGAGAGCTATTAGGCCTATTTGAATTTGAATCCTTTCACCGTTGTGAAGCTACGTCCCCAGGAGACATAAGCTATATATATATTTTTTTTAAATAACGAGCTTACTTAAACCCTTGTGAAGACGGCCCCGTCTGTTTGGTGGTTAATAATAAAAAAGCTCAACATATTTTTTTTTTCCCCAGGTGAACACCCAGCGGCTATGCAGCATGGCAACGCAAACACAGCATCACCCTGTGCATTGTCGGTTAATCTGCTTATCTCACTTTACTGCACATTAGCGACACTCTACACGGGGACAGTGGACGGTTTCAGATGAAAGTTACATCACACCTTAAATGTTTGATCACGGTATGCGTAAATCTGTATCTCATTTTTATATAAGCGACAGATTTGTAATAGTTTAGTAAGTGTAAGTGCCGATTTCACCGCTATCTAATAAATAACGTTCAGGCTTTTTAAAAAAAAATCTTTTTTTAATTTTTTTATTTACTAAAATGTGATGTTTTTAAATAACAAAAAAGACTTTAACTGGGTTTATTTCGCGATTTCTTTAACCAGTAGCCATTTTGCATTTGTTTTTGAGTTGGTGGTAGTGTGGATTTATTTACAAAACAATATTTTTTGTACACTTCCCACTACAGAAACTACCTACAGTTCTTTTCTTACTTGTATTATACGCATTAGAAGGTTTTTTACAAAAATAAAATGGTGTTTGAAAGTGTTATATAGGTGCTGATAAACATGCATTCACTTGTAACAAAACATCGAGCATTCCCCGTTTTTATTTATCGAACTGAACAACGAGCCGAGCCACGAGCCGAGCCGAGCATAGAGCCAAATATTGCTACGAACATCATGAGCATTCTAGCGTACATTAGATGGTGTCAAACTAATCTGAATCTAGAATGCTCGCCAGAACGCTCGATAGACTGCTCGCTAAAATGTTCTCGTAATTTTTTTCTGTGATGTAACATTCGCAAAAATGCTCATTACAAGTGAATGCTCAAGCCTATCGGCATCTTAAAACATAACGTTATATATCATTCATCAAATCAGACGTTTATATAAAAGTGAGATACTTTAGAATATTTTTTCATCGTGGTAAAATTGTTTTATCATATTGTAAAACTATCTGTAGTTTGGTTATTTTTGTATAGTGTAAGCTTTGTGTTATATAGACGTATTAGCACAGATATAAATCTACATAGTCATCGAACTCATCGATATTTAACCATTTTTAATTTTTAAAAATTTATCTGTTTTTTAACGATTATTTTCCTTTGGTCAATTTCGCATTATAAATGATATCTGGATTGAAGTAAAAAAGATGTACCTAGGATCCACTAGGCGATCGAGTAATGGATCTAAGTTAAAGTAGGGCAAACCGTTATTAAGTTTATCAATCAAGTACATAGTATAATCTCCCAAGATAGGTACAGGTACAGGTACAGGTCAATGAAAGATAGTCAATATTTAGAACACTTGATTCATTACATTTCACCAGTATGGAAGTAAATACAAGGTGATTTTTTAGTCACCAGCAATAATGAAGGAGGTCAAAGAACCCATGAATATGACCAGCTTTTACTATGGGGACTTGGGGACCCATGTCAAATCGCGAAAAAAAAAAATCTGCAGATTCATACATTTTGATCGAGTAGGTATGAACATTTTGAATGAAACGGCTGGTTTTTATTTCGCTATTTGACATTTGCCATGTAAAAGTTGATCATTATGATCGGCATTCTGACCTCCTTCAATATTGCTGGTGACTAAAACATCACCTTGTATGATTCAAATTTTCCCCTCTAAATATTGCATGATTTCTAGACGACCTCCGTGGCGTAATGGTTACCACGCCAGACCGCCACCCAGGAGGTCCCGGGTTCGATCCCCGGTCGGGTCATGATGAAAAACGAACTTTTTCTGATTGGCCTCGGGTCTTGGATGTTTATCTATATATGTATTTGTTATAAAATAAAATATCGTTGAGTTAGAATCCCATAACACAAGTTTCAAACTTACTTTGGGGCTAGCTCAATCTGTATGAATTGTCCCTATATATTTATATCATTTTATATCATTTATTTATTCAAATATTTATTTATCAATAATGTTCATTTTGTACAAAATTTCATGACGATGTTTATTAGCATAAAAATCTTTGTTCTTAGATCTGTCTGCTCATCTCTTTCATTGGTTGTCTGAACCTATTGAAAACGAGGTTCGTTCGGCGACTTATATTTAGATTTATATCTGTGTATATTGATGTAAGGTGTTACTTTATTGTATAACCCGTCCGCCTCAAGTTTGCCGTTACCTCCCGCCGGGCACACCGCACCTCAAAGCAGAGCAACACTGCGGATCTGCCATGAGGTGCGGTGCGGTGTGCGCGACGGGTGGTAACGGCAAACTTGAGGCTTCGGATCTGCGTTGAAGTGCGGCGGATTGTGCGCGGCGGCGTAAGGAAACGGCAAACTTGAGGCTGCGGATCTGCCTTGAGGTGCGGCGGGGTGTGCGCGGCGGGAGGTAACGGCAAACTTGAGGCGGACGGGTAATAACAGCGTTTTACCCTGAAATAAAACGCTTATTAAATACTTACCTTATTTGAAGCTTATGTGTATATTATATACACAATGAGATAGGCCCTATCTGTTTTCCGCACATCTTTCCTCTCTTTCTACCCTGTAGCCCTCTCTCGCTCGCACACTATCCCCTCTACTCCACCAGGGCGGCCATACGGTTGGCGGCCGCGTTCTCGTCATTGTGTCGAATTAAACCAGGCAGATTTAAAAACTAAGCTTCAAATAAGGTAAGTATTTAATAAGCGTTTTATTTCAGGGTAAAACGCTGTTATTAAACACTTGACCGTTATTTGAAGCTTATGTGTATATTATATACACAATGAGACCTGTTTGTTATCGCCTGGTGGAGGAGGACGCCAATGTGAAGTTATGCACATGAACAAGCCGAAGGCGTAAACGGTAACTATGAAGGTTACACTGTTCATTTTATATTTAGGAAAATATAAATTAAAGTGTGCGAGACTAAATAAATTTGTTTAATCAAATAATACTCTGATGTACATAGAAATTACAATCATAGTATCTGGAAATGTACACAAAAACATATACGAAATAATATGCAAGCAACATAATAAAATAGTAAACTTCTTCACAATTTTGATTAATTTGTGCCGAAACAGTCTGACATCCCAGAGCTAACAGGAGCCTGGACGACCTCACGCCTAAAGAAGCAACGGAATGTGTCATCAGACCTCTAGTTACCTCGTGACAAAATTTGTCAACGGACACGTTATCGGGCCAGTTTCTGGAGGCGACCGCTGAGCGAACGCTACCGGGAGTTGCGACAATACTAGCCTCTGTTATGCGCTCACAATACGCGCTACTGGCTTGTGGTCCCTCCTTAAAATAACAAATAAAAATGGAATTATGTTTTTCATTTAACAATTTAACACATTGCTTTACCCAAAACAATTATTGAATTGTCATTTCTTAGCAATTTCCAGGCCGATTGCCTAAAATCCAAACGGTCAGTTTTAGAACCAAGTCTGGGCCATAGAATCAAATGATTAGTATTGTCAATATAATGCTTTTTATTGACTGCCAGAAGGGTCAGGTCATGGATACGTCTACCAGAAAACAAAGCAGCAACATAACAGTGTGTCTGGTAGCAAAACAGTTATTTTCGTTAATTTCATATGAAGACAAAAATTAAGAGAATTGACATCTCAAATAGTTTTCTTATGAGTTGCAGGTTTTTATATCATGCTTAACCAGTACGTGAGCACTTAGGACTCCCAAAAATTCGGTATTACAGAGCGTAGACACCACTGATTTGTGCAATAGTATAAATACTGTGTGATTCCTAAAATAATAATGACTCAAAAATCGAATCCTAGCCGTCTATTCCATGCGGCTTTGTATGTACTACGCGTAGATGGACGCTAGAACGATGAAAGTAGGTCCAGTTGCGAACTGTTCTAGATTAGCTTAGATTATAAGACCACCCTCATCAAGTTCAAGAGAACTATTGATTTCGTGCTGCCTTTCTTGCGAATGAAATATAAGGCTGTTCTGTTGTCGCACTGCAATAGAACCGGGGAACGACTCAAGGACTGACCCTGGTCTTGTAATACATTGAGTAAGGCCAAAAGTTCCTTTTGGTTGCAGTGTACCAGTGGTTCTTATTAGTTCTATGGTCTCATGAACGAACGGTCGACTATTTGCTCTCCCCAAGCAAGGTCTGTCATGTCAGTCACTAGGAAATACGAGTGAATCGGAAAGACAATGGTGTTTCTGCAACTACCATGTTAGTTCCTTCAGTCAATGAACCGGAAACATGAACTGTGACATCTGGTATTGTGGCGACTGCGTTCAGGAAAGAGAGGAGTACTCGAAAGTGAAGCCTGCTCTTGTCACTAAAAAACTTATATATTGCAACTTCTCTACCGTGATTTGGACTTGTAATATCTGTGTACTTTGATGCACAACTCACACTTCGAAAATAGTCCAAATTCAAATTCAAAACTTTTATTCAGAGAATAGGTTTTCACAAACACGTTCTCTTGTCAGAGTATACAGTAATAAATGATTTGCATAAATTAATCAACTCTCCCGAGGTCCCGGTCTCAGGAGGTCCCGGGTTCGATCCCCGGTCGGGTCATGATGAAAAACTAACTTTTTCTGATTGGCCTCGGGTCTTGGATGTTAATCTATATATGTATTTGTTATAATATAATATCGTTGAGTTAGTACCCCATAACACAAGTTTCGAACTTACTTTGGGGCTAGCTCGAATCTGTATGAATTGTCCCTATATATTTATTTATTTTATTTATAACTACTACCATTTCGGAAACAAAAGCAAAATGACCACTGGTAAAAAGAAATGGCGAAAGAAAACCAGTTACGGCCTTTTTTGTCGTTTAAAAATATATCGTACATTTCTTTTTCAACATAAAATGTAAAACTAGGTACATACATACAACATTACGTACGCGGAATGTCAATAAAAAGTGCCATTAATTTGTCTCAACATAAAAATAAGTCTAAAATATAAAATGCTAAATCGGTGTTAAAGATAGGAGCAGACCGCCCGCAAGGCAGCAAGTCCAATATTTGAATCTCTTGATTCCTCATTGACTGTGCTACCTAATTAGATAGAAGCAAACACCTTGGGGGCCGTTCTCAGACCGAATGGGAGGCACTTCATTTCCACTAACCTTCCTTTGTAGATTAGACGCAGGAACCGTCTAATCTCTGAGATGGAGCTACGGAAAGAACAGTCTAGTCTGTGAGATGGAGCTAGTGAAAATAGGTCTGTGACAGGACTATTTTCCACATCCAATCATTTTTTGAAAGTAGTCCGGAACTCGAGAGACATTTATTAATCTGAAACTGTCGGTGATTACAGATCTGTTCAAGGCCGCTAGGTTGAACATGGGTCGGTGCGACTCGTTGTCCTTTGACACAAGGAACAGTGTGTACACAAACTTGGCGAGGATTTGACAACATCTAATACCTACACACCGGTGTTGCATCTGGGTGATAATGGACGACATTGCATCCGTCGATTGCATTGAAACGAGTCTCGTTTAACAGTAGTAGGTACTACAAGTGGCGGTCGATGTGAAAAGGAGATACGATACCCTTTTATTATCTTTAATACATAACTTGGGGCACCCAGTTGGGGCACCCACCCAACGAGCCAGACGCGACGCTCTGAATGTTAAGTCAAACTATACATCTTTTGTTACGGTAGTAATCAGAACCATGACATGACCCTGCGAGGGTTTAGCATTACAGCAAGCAACCCTGCTCGAGTTGATTGTAGGCATGGGAAATATGCGTAAGCGCACAACATCCATGAGTAGTACCCTGCATGCAGAGGTAAGTTACGTAAAGCCTGCCCCTGCGAGGGGTGGCGTGCGGCCTTGCTTTGACCCGTTAGCGCAACGGAAGCAAAGATGGCCGGCTTAATGTTTGTGTGTTGCAAACAAAGCTTATTCTATCTATCAATCAATGACCCTGCGAGGGTCGAGCGTTACAGCAACCCTGCGCGGGTTGATAATAGGCATGGGAAATATGCGTAGGCACACAACATCCATGAGTAGTACCCTGCAGAGGTACGATATGTAAAGCCTGCCCCTGCAAGGGGTGGCGTGCGGACTTGCTTTGGCTCGTGATCAGACCAATGACTAATATTTGTGACTTTTAGTGTTTATTGTATCACTTGTTTCTGTGTTGCAAATAAAGCTTATTCTATCTATCTATCAATGACCCTGCGAGGGTCGAGCGTTACAGCAACCCTGCGAGGGTTGATAATAGGCATGGGAAATATGCGTAGGTGCACAACATCCATGAGTAGTACCCTGCAGAGGTACGTTATGTAAAGCCTGCCCCTTCGAGAGGTGGCGTGCGGCCTTGCTTTGACCCGTTTGCGCAACGGAAGCAGAGATGGCCGGGTTTGGTAAAGGCAAGAAAGCTTTTCGAACACCCTTCTCCTGTGCTGCGGCTAGTGACTCCGCATTAAACACGTGCTGACATGACGGGGAATCTTACGTAGCGCGACCTTGAAATGGGGGAACGCTCACGTGGTTCGTAACATCGTAACAACAACTTCTCATTTTGATAACCTCCGCACGACGATTCAAGTTAATTGCAATGATCAGAGCAAACTTTAAAAATTTCGTCTTTCAAAAACAGCTCGTTAACTTTCTCGCCTATTAGTATGTCAAATTCGAATCGCGCGCCCACTGTAATAAACTTCTGACAGAAGTTTGTAAGGCTTCGCGTTGCTTATGTACGCAGAATGATAAGGCACCAAATGACTTGTGAGCGTGAGCAAAAGGGAGTTACGAATCATATCTTAATTTCGTCATTTATCTTTAAATCGACAAAACCGGGGGTAGCATTATAAAAATAGAACCACGCACCAATCACTACTATCTAAATGTTGCAAATCCTTTAACGTCTGAAGAAACCCCTGAGGAGTCTTAAGTATACTAGGTTTTTCAATTTCGTCTCAATTTTAAACATAAAACCTGATTGAGCAACCGGTGGCGGTACTTCGACAGAATTTACAATAGATCTGCGTATAGCTCGACACTAACGTTCCCGTCACCTATATTCCCATTAATGTGTACCGCGGAACAAGATACAGAATAAAATTATTATATAATACTATAATAAAATTAATAAAATCAATGATTGATTTCGAAGGTCAATTTACAGGACTCGCGACGTCGATGCCGGCGTTTGCTCTCTCCCCCCTTTTTTGTTACGGTGACGCGGTCTAGATTTTCTGAGGACTCGAGTCCAATTGATTGATGCGATCGTTGATCGTAGTCGTGATTATCGTCGCTTTTAGCGGGAACACTAGCACTAGCACATGGTGTTTTCGAGCATGGAATTAAAACACTATCGTCACTTTCCATTTTAATACGTGCTGAAAAGAAACCTAGGGTAGAAAATCACACAAATTATTCATAAAACATGTAATTAAGCAAAACTGACAAAATATGTAGGTAGGTACTAAAAGCCTACGTACGTAAAAGTACCGAACGGTAACACCGTTAATCTAATAATTGAAACAGGAAAGATAATAAAAAGAAATATTAAATAAATTGCAAAAAGAAATGCAAAAAAAAAGTAAAAAATTATTAATAAAAAGAAATTTAAATAAATTGCATAAAGAAATGCAAAAAAAAAAAGAAAAATAATTATTTCACCGAATCCTGGGCACGACCGTGCGCAGCGGAAAACAGGACGCCAATGACGAGAACGCGGCCGCCAACCGTATGGCCGCCCTGGTGGAGTAGAGGGGATAGTGTGCGAGCGAGAGAGGGCTACAGGGTAGAAAGAGAGGAAAGATGTGCGGAAAACAGATAGGGCCTATCTCATTGTGTATATAATATACACATAAGCTTCAAATAACGGTCAAGTGTTTAATAATATATTTTACTTTTGTCTATCTAGCTGAAATTAATGTATGTAGGTATAGTTTCTTCATACCAGTAAGAAACATTTTTTCACCTGAAAGCCTTAAACATTAAGCTGGTTCATCAGAGAAAAGGGTCAAAAATAATCAAAATATTTTTTACCAAAAAAATAAAATAGATACTTATTGATTAATATTATTTGTTTGGCGACAACTTTATCTACCATTGTCTAGTTCCAGTTCATATCGTAATGTGATTTTAAATTTACATTTTTTTTTATATGAAATATTTAGAAGCCCCGTTCCTAATACTGAATTTTCATGGCTGGCTCAATATTTTTTTTATATCATCTTTATAGTATTTTTAATAAGTTTAAAAAGAAAAGAAAGTGTTATATTTGAGTCGGTTTATTTAAAATTATGTAAAAATCACGTAACAAGAACATTAAACGAAAAATAAAATTGTAAATATTAATTATTAGAAACTATACCTATGTTATTATGGCCTTCTTGTTTCGGCGAAGAAAATGTAAATATTTTTTTTTTAGATAGTTATTGAAATGAACAAAAAGCGGTAGAGACACCGAAATCTTTTTGAAATTATTAAATAATATTTTATTTTAATAATTAAAAAATCATAATTATTGTGAATATTAAATAGTTTGATTTGTAAATTTTAAAATGGTCTATCAAACTGTTTGTGTGGTTACGCAAAACAGACATATATACCTACATACAAAAATTATAAAATATTTCGTATTTTTTCTAACATTAGATAAGTGCTCATATAAGTGGGGCAGGTTGTTGTAAATTCGTCACAAAGTAAATTCGTCACGGAGTAAACACTTGTTAAAATTAATGACGAATTTACTTTTAATGTCCATACATTAAATGTAAATTCGTCATACTATACAATACTGAGCGGCTGTCTTTCACGTAGTTGCTTGAGTTGAGTTCCGAGACAGCTGTATTTTCTCCCCGGGGACGTCAATAAGCTTTATTGCTGTCAATCTGAGGTCGCCGTTGTTGATCCTGGCTAACTGGCTATACAGGAGACACAGCGGTGGGAGTGTGTGGTGGGTTTGTCACGATTGTGCTGTAGAGAGGTGTGAACTAGGTTCGTAAATGATACGTATTGTTCGGGTTGAATATAGGTGTACTGGGTTCTGTTACATCAATAGATGATCTTATAATATTTTAGTATGATGAGGTGCAGTACACACACACACTACAGTACAATAATGACGAATTTACTTTGTGACGAATGTACTACCCAGTGCATCCTGAACGGGGAATATTAAAAAACCGTAACCGCACTCGATCGGTTTGATTGAGCCTTTTAAAACGAAAAAATAATTATTTTTATTAATTTAGTTTTTGTTGATAAAATAGCTATTTATTTCGAAAAATCCTTTTTATTGTCAAATATTTCTAACGTTCACATAATTTCTATTGCACTGTACAATATAAATGATAATTAAGTAAGTTGAATCTAGTGAAAATATTAGTTGGAAATAACAAATTGTTTCAAAATTTAATAAAAAAATATTTATTATGTTAAGAAATTATTAATTACACGTTTTAATGGTTTCTTATTTTAATTTTTTTATTTAGGTAAATATTATAAAGCATAATATTCAGCGAGTTACAAAAAAAAAACCTGGATACTATGTATATTATTATTATGTCATGATGAAATTAATAAAACTTTTCGAAAATCCCAATTATACTTTGGCAACATTTTGGCACTAAATATGGCCTTTTATTAATATTCGTGAAGAATGATTAGAGAAATTTATTTATAAAGAAATATTTAGCTGCTTTAAAATCCAATCATTACTTGGAAAGACTAGTTTCTTTTAATTTTAAATACTGTATTTAGAATTAATTTATTTTTATAAGGAGTTTTTATTTCCAAAAAAGTTTTACAAATCGTGAAATCTATTTATCATTACATACAGGTATTATTTCTTAGAAATTAACATAGTTTTTTTAAATAAATATAATGAAAAAGAAATTATTTGTGTAAATTAATGTAAAATTGTAAATATAAATATTGTAAATAATTTTAAATGTAATTTCTATGGATCATGGTAACATTTATGAGAAAAATAATTTAAAAATTTGTGTTATTTTAAAATAATTTATATTTAGAGTTTATAAGAGTTGTTTATGAGATTATTTTACAAATTTATGAGTAGTGACACATAAACAGAAAGATTATGTAACTAAAAATTATAAAATTAAGGTAAAATTTGACAAATAAAGATAGCAACACTAATTTACAAATGTTTAATTTATCCTTCAACCTACACACTTAACTATACTTAGACGAATGAAATGAATACATAGATACTTTTGCGCTTCATTGAATTCTGCTTAATGGTTCTCCCACGCCGGTGTTATATAATGTAATTTAACAAATTGTAACATTCAGTGTGGGAGCAGAAACCATTGTGTTTTAAAGTGTTGATAAATTTAAAATTTGTTCAATAACATTAAAACACCTGTATGGGAGCACCATTAAAATGACAGTGACAAAATCGATTTTAGTTAATCATTTGTCGATCTTTTTTCTGAAAAGGCGACTAATGGCTTGTTAAATTAATAATTGTATACGACTCTAAAAATTAGGTAGTTTAGACATTTGTAGTAACACCATCATCATCATCTCAGGAAGTTGCTGGATATGGTGTTTGTGCCTCCCACAAACTATTCCAGTACGACCGGTTGGCAGCGGCCTGTATCCAGCTTGCGACTTTTCTTAGGCCGTCTAACCATCTTGCATACGGCCTAAAAGACAAATAAATTGAAAAACAGAACACTTAAAACCACTTTATCGTTTAGGGCTCATAAATTTGACAAACCAGTACCTCAAGACCTGAAGTGTCGAAGGTCATAAACTCATAACAGTAGATTTATATTCAAAAGATAGTAAAAACATGACAGCAATAAAATGCGCCGTAAACCTTAAAGATAGAAGGCACGCTTCATTATACGTCTTTCACGTACTTTTATGGGCCCTGACATGTCACGCTTCGGGGATGACTTTTGAATTAGACAAACCGTATCGTTTGCCTCTTTTTTGGGTTTAATCCAGCTATATTTAAAGGTTACCTGTACTTTACAACGTTTTATGTAGAAATTTACTTATATGGTGTACTTTCCTGTAAAGGTGGTAAAGGGCACGTTATGACGTCGTCAGTCCCAGCTGTCTTCGATGGATGACACTCGTTAAGCAACGTTGGTGGCCTTCGGGTGGCTTGAAAATAAAGGTCTCTGCCAATCTGCATTGTATACGCTCTAATCTTCTTCGACTGAAGGGAGACCCGTATTCTTGCAGTGGAATGGTTATGAGTTGATATATAGTAAGTGTTATGTCTATGGCTGTCGTAGGTACACTATCCGCTGCATACAGTGGCATGGCGTACGTCGCATCACAATGCTTTATGTTTGAATGAACCTATGCGATGCGACGTCTCCTAAATGTGATGTCTACCAATAGTTGACTGGTAGAGAATGCAATTTTATTAGAATTAAAATTTTGTGGTCAATATTTTTTTTTATATGGTGATAATGACATAAAGGACAAACCTGCTAGCGGGTCACCTGATGGTAAGAATCGCCACTGCCCATGGACATCTTCGACTTCGACTACAAGATCTTGGATGCCCTATGAAGGAATGAAAAAAGAAAAACGGGGGAAGGATAGAAAGAAAGAAATAAAATACCCAAAATGAACGTTAAAACGGTATGTTCAACACAGTAACGATTAAGACATTATAGGTGACTCCTGAGAGATATCAAAACCGTTGTTTATGAAACTGTATCCTGTAATAGCATTATGTTACGCTACACGTGCTAATAAGTCAAGGGCAATCGACAGGACTGGAGCCAAGTTAAGTGGGGACGCACCCGCAATTGTGGGTGTTTTGCGGATGCGTCTGTATGTTCTTAGCTCAGAATTTTTAATACTTTTTTTGTAATACGGCATACAAACAGGCAAGCGGACCACGTTATGGGAAATCTAGTTCGAAGGAAACACAGACGTTGGGAGCTCATTCCACATCCACTTTTATATTGTTTCGAGTAATATTCATTTAACTTTGATACATTCTGCGTCATCTACCCTGTTCTTTTAATTTTTTTATTTCTCTACTCAAAGGATGGAGGAAGGAGGAAAGAAGAGATTGCTTTAGCGATAAGACCGTCTGTTGGACTTTTGCCACTATGTACTATTATAGTGATAAATTTATTTTGGAATAAAGAATAATGAGCAGTTTTCTTTTAAGTATTTTATAGCTTTCCTAAACACTCGATAGATGGCGCAACCTGGCACTTTTGGTAATAAAAGAGTGGGTGGGTGGAGTGACGACCTTTTTGATACAAAGTCGTAATTTATTTTAACATTTTAAAAAAAGTTTGAAGAAAGTATTACTATAATGTATTATTAATCAAATTATGTAAGTAACAACTTTTTGAGGTTACAATGTTCATACAATAAAATAAACAATAAAAAAAAACTTCAATCAATGCTTCAGAAATGACAAATGACAAAAACAGAAATTAATCAAATTGACATTCGGTCAGTTCTTTCTTGCCACAGACTAAATATTTGGCCTCAACAATACCAAAAAATAATGCTAGCGCCATCTTTTGATGATTTTAAAAACCAACTGATTATACCTAAAAGAAAATTGCTCATTGTATTGTGTATTGTTATTTTTATATTGAAAAAAATGGTGCAGATGGTTTAGCTAACCTTATGGCTGGTGTGTAAGGTAGCTTGTAATGTAGCTTGAGTCAAACAGCCGAAAATTCAGCCACCGAATTGACGCAACGGATGGATGTGTCAACATTCGAGGCAGAAAAATACGTTACCGCACACCACACCGTTTGAGAAAACAGGATTATACCGGGCTCCTTCCAGTGAGCGGAATTTAGATAAATATGTATGTTTACTGAGTCAGTCTGTCCGTCTGTCCGACTGAGTCTAGGCGCTAAACCGCGGACGGACAGACGGACAGACGGACATGACGAAACTATAAGGGTTCCTTGTAGTTTATTACGGGACCCTAAAAAAGGAAAGGAAATAGGAAGTATAGCAGGACAAAGTATTCCGGTAAGTGCAGTAAGAAAGGGATTCTTGGAAATTTTTATAGGAACCAGAGTGATAGAATTGCAGATAAAACTTAACTTTAGCTTGTTTAAGTATATTTAAGTAAGTATAAGAAAAGATTAACTTATCATAATAAATCAGAATTTGCAACATTTTCTTACATTGACATATCGTCGAGGCTAATTTTAAATAAAACATTAATCTTCCGTTGAAAATAGAAGCTTCTAAAACTGACGACAGTTAACGAGTCTTAACTTGTTGCTCGATGAAAAATTTGAAGATAACAAACTGCATACATAATGGCACATTGTCTTCGAAGCGGTAGACAGACTGTTAAAAGCAAGAAACTGTTCAAATTGAGGTTATGTACATAATTTTCTGGTGTGGCAGAGTATTTATAAAATGGGCTAGTTTGACCGGAGAAGTGCCATGCTCTCACAGCATATTGGCGTTTAAATCCGAGTGTTTGGGTTCGAAACTCTTTACTTCGACAAACATATATTTCTGAAATTCGAAATTTGAATTTGTTGAAGTTCAGAAATATAATGTTCTGTCGAAGTAAAGAGTTTCGCCCTACTGGGTTTTGAAATTTAAACTCTTTAGGAATAATTAATTGTAGAAATTCAGAATGATACTAGCAAATCTTTGTTTTGTGACTGAGAGATCCAAAGCTCTCTTACTATCCTCTATCTCTCTATTTCAGCGGATAATTCACATCCACATCCACAACAAAGCCATGGAGCTCTTCGAGGTAAAGAGAGGAAAATGTTATTATTTTTAGCAGCTTAACAGACAGTAACAAGCACAATATCGATTTGGTGTCACATTCAATTGGGACAACAGTCATCTCCCGGGAGACTGGGTAATATTTTGTAGATTTTCTTAATATTAGCAAAAGAAACCTTTTAATTTTTCGTGTACAGAAAAAGATACAAATAATTAACCGAGAAATAATGTTATGGATACTCTGATATTGTTTGGCGTTTCAACATTTCGGATATTTGTCTTTTAAATGTTAAAATGACACCATATTCATTTTTTATAATAATAATATAATTCTGAATACTTAAATAACATGAAATTAAATAAAATTAATTAATCCGCCGAGAAACTAAAAGCCACAAAATATCAGTAGCTGACTGGTTCCTACGATTTTGTGGCTTTTGGTGTAGAAACATTAGGCCCATGGGGTTCCAGTGCGTTGTCCTTTTTTAGGGACATCGCAAAAAGGCTGCGACAAACCACTGGTGACCCAAAGGCTGGCAGTTACTTCGCTCAACGGATATCTATCGCCGTTCAGCGAGGTAACGCTGCTAGCATTTCGGGCACTCTGCCACAGGGACCATGTCTTTTTAATGCTTAGTTTTAGTTTTTATTGTTAGTTTAGTTTTTAATTTTTATTGTTAGTTTAGTTTTAATTAATTTTATTTAATTTCATGTATTTAAGTATTCAGAATTATATTATTATTACACCATATTCTATTTTTCTACTGACACAAAATAATGAAAATTACGTTTCTTAAAGGCAACGGCTGTTGATGTATGACAGTCGTTAAGACAAGTCGCCGGCTTGAAAACACTGAACTCCAACAATCAAAAGGCAATGCAAACGACACTCGATTTGTGCATTCGAGTCTGTGACTCACAAAAAGTCGGCATAGTGCGCAAAAAGTCCTGCCAGCAACATTAGAGAGTCATATTGCCAGACCTTGAATTAATTGTACTTTAAGTTAAGATCACTTCAAATCGGTGGCTGAGTCAGCCACTTTTGTAAAATAAACTAATTACATTATATCATTTTACTTGCGGTGTTACATAGTTAGTCTTATAGAAACAGTTGTATCAGTCTGTTGATCTTGAAAATGGTTTTGCTTAAATTAAGCTTGTGTGGTTTTCTGTCTTTTGTCGGAGAGGTTTTCTACTATTTTGCCACATTCAGTTTAAATAGAAATTCGAGTTAAACTGACCATAATATTCTCTGATGTTCCCGTTACAGAAAACCTTTATTTCTCTCATGACAAAGAAATACGCGGAATAGTTTCTTGGCAATACAAGTCTCAACTGTAAATGCAAATAGAAAATTCTGTACAAAATTTAATATAAATTTAAACTTGACAGTCGAAAGTAGTTCTCATACAAATGTTAAATATTAGATTACAATTGATTAAAATTACTATCCTCTACAACCCAGAGGGCCTAAAATGGCTAAATCCTCCAGATTTCGAAGAATATGAATGGGTTGTTAGTTCCGACTGTTAAAATCAATAGAGATTAAGTCAATTACCATCAGGCGGTCTGAAGACACTGACGTTAGGTAACCAGCAATTGACGTCGAAGTCAAAGTCTAATTCATATTTCTTTTCAAATAGGCCTATTTAAAGCTTCTTCGAATGGTCACATATTTTTTTTACCATCAGTTTAAACGGCAGATTTGTACTAAAATGAACTAATATGAAACTTAGCATTTGCTCTTTTAAAATGGTAATAGTTACAGCATTAGAAAAATTGCAATTTTGAATCATATAGAATAAATTAATAATCATCGATTTGTAGAAGAACGATAAGTATTTGTGTAGATAGTTGGCGATAAAAAATAAATAAATAGTGGAATAGTTTTTAGATTTGTTATGGACTTAAAATAACAATTGTTTAAGTCCATAACAAATGTCAAAAACTATTCCACTGATACACTATCCGCATTCTTTTGAGACACGATTGTGACACCATTGAGAGTCCATTGGTGCATTTGTGTTAGTAGAATTGGGCCCCAGGATAGCTGAAATAACAATTATAACACATTTAGACGTTGAGAACTTTAGTTACGAGGGTCTATAAATTCCAGAGGGTCTTAAACCGAAGAATTTCGTATTGTAGGACCCAACTTCGGTATGCCAAGGCGTGGGTGGGCAAAATGTAAGGTCTGAGTTACTTGTTATATTTGAATTGTAATAAATATTTTATGTGTTTAGGATACCTACGGTATGGAAGGTCCGATGGTAGTAGGCTGTCAAATTTAAATTAGAATGCAAGTTAAGAGCAGTGGTTTCAGTCAGCATTTCATGACTTCAATGGCTTCGTTGTGCGTGATAGCATGGCGAAGATACGCAACGATCTCAATAAGAAAAAGATTTCAAAATAAAAATATAAGCATGGCCAAACCTAACTTGTTCCAAATAACCCGTGATTTCTAAATAATCTCAGAAACTATACTAACTCATTATAAAATGTCATTACAAAATAATTCTAACATGTCAAAACGTCAACCATTGCTCAAAACTTTGAACAAAATCGAACATCCACCTTAGTTATGATAAAATCCCATGAGACTCTGTTGTATTTTGTTGTGTAGTTGGGCTCCAAAACTTTTTGTCCCTTGCGCATACAAGGAACAAAGTTGAATCATGTGGAAAATTCACTTCCATATACATCGCTGTAACTAACGAAATGTTGGGACATTTGGTAAAAAAAAATATGTAACAGTTTTATCTTATTTTTTTAGTCTTTTTCTTTCTTTTTACCTGGTGCTGGGTAACCTCATTATAAATAATATATATATATGACAAGCCCGGTGGTAGAGTGGCTAGCAATGGTCACTTTATCCCAAGGGCCGCGGGTTCGAATCCTGCGTTAGGCAAACATTGTGTGCATGAACATGTCTGTTTGCCTTGGTCTGGGTGTTTTCTATGTATAATATGTATTTATTTACACAAAAAAAAACAGTATTTAAGTATATTTATCAGCAATTTAGTACCCATAGTACAAGCTTAGTTGCTTAGTTTGGGCCTAGATGGCGTTGTGTAATTCGTCCAAGAATATTTATAAAAGAACCACTCTCTCACAATGCATCGGTGAGCAGCAGCAATGCATTTCATGCGGTGAGTTAGATTCGGAAGCCAACTCCTTTCCTGTCTCCGTTCCATAAAGTGAACCGCTTTTTATTGGCCACATAGGTGCATAGGAAAACAAGCATACGGCCCGCCTCATGGTAAGCATCACCGTAGCCTATAGATGCTTGTTATACCGGAGGTATTACTCACGCGTTGCCAACGCTCCCAACAGTCCCCTCCCGTAGTAGGAACACAACATTAGCGAGACCAATGCTATTTAGCTACGATCTTCTCTAACCGCTTACATGATTGTCTGTTGTGACATAAAAAGAATTTAGAGATGATCCACAATAGACAATAAAAAAGAGGGAAAGCGAAAAAAAAAGTGTCCCAATATTTAAGTAGTAAGTAAATTGAATGAATTCGACTTAAATTTTATCAATAATTAGAATATTATACAGTTCTTCCATAACTTTGTAATAAATCATCCAATAAGACCTATCAAATTTAAGGTGTCTACAAAAAAAAACAAATAAAAACCTTAAAAATTTGCCTCCTTCCTCAAAGTTCCACTTATTCAATATTAGAGAGGAATAAATCTAAAGATATCACAATAGGGCAGGTACAAAAGGAGGAGCGTCCTCAAAAAAGAAAATTACTTCTCCAAATTGGAGGGATATAAAAGGCGTTTAGTCAATATTAAGCAACAGTCATACGTATGCTCCCGCGGCTACTAATGCTATAGTCACGCTACTTATTGACCAGAAATTGGGAGTGGAGAAAGTCATTTTCCTAATGAGCTTCGTGAGATAGATAGTTAAGAAGTTATTTTAACAACAACCAATGTTTCAATTTAGGTTAGTTCACATCTTTTATTTATATTTAATTTTACATGAGTCCATTTTTCTTGTACTTTGAAAGAGTTTCGATTTTAGCCGAAATTAACTATCAAAAAACTATCCTTCAATCTCGTTCGGTTTTGTCTCTAGTTCCTGTTGCCTTAGCCAAGTGGCTTTTTCTATGCTTTTTCCTATTGTAAATTCTAGTTGAATTCAGACAAGTCATGTCATTTAAATTAATGTTTTATGTCGCTAGCTAAAGTTTGCTAGTTGACTAGAAAAATTAAAAATATTGTTTTTTTTTCATAATTTTTCGGTTTTTTTGATACAAAAAGTCACATGGCGTAGTGGACTGTTTTGGACAGACGCTCATTGAAATCACCGTTCAACAATGAACAAAATAATATTGAAGTAAATAGTAAGATTTTATGTTATTATGCATCAATATGTAAAAACATTTTTAGTGACTTTATTCCATGGTACTTCCATACGACTAGCTCCTACTTTGTTAGCTTCCAACGCTTACATAAGACGATATTCTTAAACATTTCTGAACAAAAACGCCACAGGCTCGCGTTTATCAAGATGCTTGGCGAATTAAAAAGCTTTCGGCCTCAGTATTATTTTTATTTTAGATTATGCTTTTAAACATTTAGAGTCTTTGGCGATTTGATTGAGGTTCTTTTTATTTTCATTTTTACTATGATATATGTATAAAAGAATATAAGAAACAGCAATGGAAGCCTACACCTTCTTTATCTCTTTTCGTTACCGGTTGCCTTAAAATGCCTAGATTGATTTCTGCAATGACGGCCGCATTAAATCTGTAAGTTATCATGTATCTAGGTGTGTATTGCCAATAAACCATATCCTATGTCACAGATATCAGAATACAAGAGATATGGTTTGTGGGCGGGGCGCATGTCGCCATTTTCTACACAATTTTCTGCACAAATGTGCAGGAACTTGATTCATCTAAGTCGCTTGTCGCCCTATTTCGTTAGGTTCCCGTCACTATAATGAACTTTTTGCTCCGTGTTCGTAATCGAACTGCAAATTACGGGCTTACGATTTGTGTGAGAGTGACTGTCGAGATTATTCTATTAATGTGTTAAAATGTAATTGTGTGTGTAAGTGGCGACATCGGTTCCGGTACAAAAACCATCTAATGACATTTCTCCTTCTTTCTGTGTTCTGTGTCCTATGTCTTTTGTCTTTATTCCTGTACTTGTACCTTTCTTCCTGATTCGTATTATAGTAAGGTATTGGTACTTATGTTCTTAGATCGGCTTGCTTGTTTGTCTACTGTATAATATGTATAATGATATTTATTTCGATATTAAACGATTGCCACCAGTTTTATATCAATACTTCTTGCTCAGTCTTTTCTTTCAGAATAAATTCGTTATGATTTAGAAGACAGCTGTAGTTTTTCCCCTGGGCCGTCAATAAGCTTCATTGCTTATCGAATATCGCTGACGTCGCCGTTGTTAATCCTGGTTATACAGGAGACACAGCCAGTGGGAATGTGTGGTGAGCTTGTTCCGATTGCCACTAGTTCACAACCCAAAGATAGCAAATTGTGAAAACCTCTATATTATATTTTAATACGAATGGTTTCTTATTTTTAAGAAATGAAAGTCACTTTAACTAGAAATATGTTGCCGATGATTATGGGTTAATACGATGACTTTTTTAACTTAACCACAGAATTTACATGACTCAGGAATTTAATGATACAGCAGACAGCCTTAATATAATTGGAATAAATAACATCGGTTGACGACCCCACAAAAAAAACAAATATAAATTGTGTACAGCCCAATTTATTAAAACATTCACCTCAATTTTCTGACCTCAAAATAAATTAATTTCCAAGAAAGAAAATGACGGAATTCTTTAATTAGGACGTAGATAGGACCTTGTCTTTGGTAAAACAAATTGAATTTTTGTTTAGATTTATACCTATACCTATACCTTTATTATAAACTATTTTATCAGTCTAGTCACTTTATGATTCACTTCATGCTGCTCGGGTACAGACGTACAGAGATGCTTAATAATGGAAAGGATATTGATGTCCAGTTTTATATCAACGCCCAATTTAAGAGGTACTGCTATTATACTATTTAAGAGTACATTCAGAGGTGGTACATGGTAGTGCCCCAGGTGTTGCTGATGTCCATAGGCGATGATGACCACTTTCCTGGTGGCTCGTTTGCCTGTTTGTCTGGCGTATAACATAAAAAAACGCTCGGATGAATTTGCGCAAAACGATTCGTAGCAACTGTACTATCGTTATACCCCTGTGTCATCCCAATGGTGCAGATGAGACCATACCAAATCTGCGGTTTGCACCATTGATGGTGCAGGTCAATGGTGCATATGGTACAATGGGGTTCGTACCACTCTCTCACTGACTATCGAATTGAAATATCGATGATATGTAGCTGTGATTCGTACGATGGGTCCTCACTCATCAAACCCTATCTAAACTCATAGAACCCTAATATCATCCTGTTCAGTCTTACCGTTTCCTTTCACCTTCCTTTACCATTTCTTTATAAGTGGGCAACACATCCAAGATTCTTGATGAATGAAGTCATGGATGGACATCCATGGACATGGGCAGCGGTGATTGCGTACCATCAGGCGAATCGCTAGTTCGTTTCTCCTTAATTGTTATAAAAAAATGTGGTCAAAGTTAATTCCGCGAATCCTTGAGAGTTGTCGATTTTTGATGTGACAGAGGAGGACAGACGACCTAGAGGGTCACCTGATGGTAAACAATCACTGCTGCCCATGGAAATTCACGACTACATTATGCTAGATGCGTTGCCCACCTATGAAGGAATGAAAAAGAAAGGCCGGTGGTAGGTTAAAAAGCGAGTAGAAAGCAGGAGGATATTCGTCTCTCTTACTCATCGTACGAAACACAGTGGCAAATCACCGCTTTTAAAATGAATGAATAAAACGAAAAGTGAAGTGAATTATTCCTATTTTCATAACTTCATATACTTATACCTCATATTCTTTAAATACATTCTGAAGGCTATAATTATATTTTCTTTGACACACTTCGCTTCGACTCTCGTCATATTAATAATATTCCGTAAGGCTGTCCTCGTGTAATATTGCAAATTAACAGACTTCAGTCCTCTTTGATGTCACTGTGTCTTTATTGCGAGTTTAATAAGCTCGTTAGTGTAATAATGAACCCATTATAGAACCCGGCTTGAACTCGTGAGAAAATAATATTTACATAGTTCAACGAATGTTGGGTTGTTGTTTCATTGTTCCAGTGAGTGTTCATCTTACAGTGGGTATAGACTGGCTGTAACATAACATTCAATGTAACGTGAAAGGAGCATTTCATAGTGTGGATTCAGCGCTTTATTTTCTTCCTCCATCCATCGCGGTGAGTTGAATGCTCGGTTCGAGCGTGTTAGCTAATGTTTCAAATGGTATTGCTAAATGATAATGTGATGATATTGTGTATTGACTTAAATTGTCACTTGACACTTCCGGTTCACAAATAAATGTTAGCTAATGTTTCAAATAGTACTGCTAAATGATAATGTGATGATATTGTGTATTAACTTAAATTGTCACTTGACACTTCCGGTTCACAAATAAATGTTAGCTAATGTTTCAAATAGTACTGCTAAATGATAATATGATGATATTGTGTATTAACTTAAATTGTCACTTGACACTTCCGGTTCACAAATAAACATTAGCTAACATTTATTTGTGAACCGGAAGTGTCAAGTGACAATTTAAGTCAATACACAATATCATCACATTATCATTTAGCAATACCATTTGAAACATTAGCTAACAAGCGCGTAGTGTGTACGGTTAGTATGGGTCCACACTATGGGAATTCTGTAACGTTACACGTTACGTTACAACAGTCTGTACCCAGCTTTACTCTGTTTTCATTTAATCATAGATTAGATAACTATAACAAAGAGATATGTAAATGGAACATGGGTGGATGACAATCGTTAAACCAAGCGGTGGGCTTCAAGCGGCTTGAAAACACTGGTCTACGCCAATCCACATTGGAGCAGTGTAGCAGAGAGCAGACAGTATGCTTTAATCCCCTTCAGTTGAAGGGAGACCCGTATCCCTGCAGTGGAGTGATTATGGGTTAATATGATGATGAGGTTAAGTCGTAGCCTAGTTAGCTAGTATGCTTTGCCGTTTTCACCAACCAGCCCTAGCGGTGGTATTTCCGAACTCTATTTTTTTGTAAAGAGGTAGGCAAACAAGAATGCGGGTTACCTACGCTAGGGTTGATTTTTGAAACTAAGCATTAGTTACCTAATGATGTATGATTGAATGAAACATAAAATAGAATGAAAAGTTTGAGTTGAGTATGGAACAATAGCAGAATGTTACACTATGAAAGATGAGCAAATAGACAATGAGCAATGAAGAACACTACGTCTTGGGGATAACTACAGTAATAGGAGACTGTTATATCCGTCTATACTACCTAATTAGTCACAAGTCCAATTTCACGCGGGCGAAGCCGTGGGCACAGCTAGTGAAAGATTAAATGTAATTTGTTTGCTGACAACTAGTTTGGATGACAAAGGGGTATACGTAATTTTGTTCCAAATATAACCTAAGCTAATATATTATATTTTATATTCAATTCACAAATCTAACAAAATAACCGTTGTTACGAACTAGATATTTTTTTTGTGTTATACGGTGGGCAAAGATGTAAGCGGGACACCTGTTGGAAAGTGGTCTATGGACATCAGCAACACCAGGGGCGCTACCAATGCGTTGCGTTGTTTGACGAGACCTCTATTGAATGAAGATAGATAGAATATGCTTTATCTGCAATACAACTATTACAATACTGAAAGAAGTGTTACAGTAAACAGTAAAAGTTAAAGATTAGTGTTAACCCGGCGAGATGGGGGTGGAAAATTGTTACACGGAGTAGGGGGCCGGGTAACTTTTACCGGAACAGAAAATATCATATTTTTCATTATCTATTTAAGGAAATTAATATTATTTATTTCAAGCATTATGTTACTTTTATCAAGGTAATAAAACACCAAAACATTTTTAGGAATAACCTTTTAATTATAGGAACAAGGCTTTGCAACTTAATGATTAAATAAAATCAACAAATTTGGCTTCTTCTAGAAAAATATAAGTTAAATATAATAATTATCAGTATTCAATTGTTTAAATGGTACATTTTAGAATCTACTAACATGACCAATTATCGAAATAGCCAATAACACTAATTAACATCATCATTATTGACATAACATAAACCATGTATAAGAAAAATGGCGCAAAAATTTGTTACATCGAATACGGGAATGGGTAATGATTACCTTTTTCAAGTTGTGGTACGTGCAGCTCCCAACATGACTAATACCCGACTGATTTTGCGCTAGAAACGTCTCGAGGCACTCAACAACTCCAGCTACTGAGAAGAGCGGCAACGCCACATAAATAGTTTGAAAGTTATAGGCGCTAGTAATTTTGACCTAGACCCCACCTCGCCGGGTTAAGATGTGGTCAGCGTGGATTCGAATTTGAATTTGTTTTTTTTGTTTACCTATAATACAAGTAGGTTGTGTGAACTTCGTATTTATATATTAATAAAATTGTTGATTCAACCCTCTCACAGTCAAATGCAATAGGCAACCAGCCATTTTAACGGTTTAGTGCAAATTTTTCGTAGAATCGTATAAAGGTAACATTTTAAATAACACTGGGGCGACATTGTTCTGTAATTCTATGAAAAGCTTTTGTTTGTACATGAAATTTAAATGCACAAATTATTACAAACTGCAGACTGCCTGCCACTTCTATGTTATGACTGTTATATTTATTAACATAGAATAGTCAGCTAGTATTAAGTACCCAAACGAAGTAAGAATTTAGAGTTATTTCGGAAGGTAAAATTTAAGTTATTCCGGTTAGAGTTATACTCAATCCACCGAAACGAGATAATGGAGCGTTGTCTCTGTCACACAGTCCCATACAAAAGACAAGGACACAGAACCGTCAGTGGGCGTCAACTAAACAGATTTAAAGTAAAATTTACTTTATTATATGCGATGATTTTTGGAAACGTAGAAGTAAGTGGGGCTCGCACCTCAGCCTACGACCACAATAGGAGAGGAATGTCGAACGGAAAATTGAGGTAACGATTGGTAACTTTAACAAAGGATGCGACAGTGATGTTGTAATAATAAAGAGACGTTATTACTAGCTCATAATCGGTAAGATAATGACAGTAAGAATAAGTGAGATTGATACATTCTACGTTGTTTATATTACGCTAAAATAAATAACTAAAAAAACTTTAGTGATTATTATGCAACATCGCGAATTAGCTTTGTTGCTTAAGGCAACATTTTAGTGACCATTCCGACTACTTTGTGGACGTAAGTGCCCGTGCATTCGACTTTTTTATTGGACCCTCCCAGCACTCCTGATGTAATGAGTGCGAAAATATTTTTCTCGTAAAACTTTAGAGAACAGAGCGATTTTGCTTATACATAGCAAACTGGAGATGACTTTCTACAAAGTCGTCTATGTATTACAACGTGTGTTCTTAAGACGATGCAGTAAGGACTATATTTAAATAAATAAAGATCACTGCACGTGATTGTTTAGTTAAGGTTAAGGAAATTTCGGTCATATAAGGTACAGTACAAGTTCTCTGTTTAAAAAGCATGATGTGGTCTAAATTTTAACTCAGTGCTAAATAAAATCGGGTTTTTACGGCTGCGTACAATTTGTTTTAAACGTAATCCCACAAAGTCTCAAAAATTTTAGTTCCTTATTTAGCCTTTTCTTTTTCTTTTCGTGCACTTCTCGTAGTTAGTATCAACTGAGGAGAGGTGGTATCAATGCCAGTGTTGTCAAGCGAATCCCTCCGCAGTTTGAGCTTTTATAACCCATGTAAGTTTTGGCTAAGGTTGTAGTTACTTAACTTAGGTGATTGAGTGTTACATTTCATTTATTTTATTTATTTATTGCATTACATGTGACACATACATTATATTACTGTACATAATACATATGAGTTATCTACATGTACCTCTTAAGGTACAGCAACTTGAGTAGAAAAAGAGAGGCAGACATTTCAATTAATTTATCTTCCAGATATTCATTGACGCTATAGGGGACAATAATGCCATCGAGCATCTTAAATACAATAATAGCATGAGATTTTATAAATGATTAACTTAAACTTACTGCTGACTTTGCGAAAATGTACGAAAATTCCGATTCAATGCAGCCCAATGAAACACAACATTTATGCGTTTAATTTAAACATAAAAACTGTAACAACACAAAACATTTTACAACAAAAACAATGTAATGAAAGAATTTCGAAAGAGTAATGGATCTAGGGAACAAATACTATGTATGGAACGCTAAAAACTAAATGCCCGGGTTTCACAGCGAGCGAGAGAGATGCTGGAAGTTTTTACTGAAACCGGTCTTACGTCTATAGTAATGACTTTGAAAAACACCATAGTTTGCTTTGAGAGGATCCCTGATGGTCGATCTCATTACTGAATGAACAAGTGAAGCAATGACGACCTCAGCCAGTATTTTGATGGGCTTGAAAATTTGACTTACTTTTGTTTGTACAAACGCGGACACAGCTGTGTATCCATTGAAGACGCAACTGAGAGAAAATATTACTGTTCGAAAGGGATAGAGACATTTCTGTCAATTTCAATGTAGTTTCAAGTTATCCAAAGTAATGATTCTTAATTCGGTCGTGTAATAGGGATGAGGGTTTTCATGAAAACGCCCCTAGTTGGCGCCACTTTGACAAGAGGGTGTCATTTCAGAAAACCCTCAAAAATTCATGAATTGCCGAAGCAACAATTTATTCTATTTAACCTTTTTAGGGTTCAACAATAAATTTTAAAAACCATGTTTACTAGATTCAAATTAGCAACGGACACCATTAACGATTTTTTTGTTATTTAAGTATTTAATGGCTATAACAAGATTATTGGTTTCTAAAAATTCTTCACTATAAAAAGTAATTTATATCAAACAGTTCGTATATCTTTAACTGTCGTCTGACTTTAAACTCTCCACTAGAAAATTATATGCACTCAACAAGAAAACTCAAACAGAACCATATAACTATGGTTCGATACAATCTTGACTTTTATTCGAACGCTTATTTAAATAAATTCTTCATGGTTATCTCAGACAAAAAACAGAAAAAGTATATTTTCTCGTAAAAAGTCAAAAATCTATATTCTGTCATTTTTCCTGTCTAACTGACACCGGAGCATAATTTAATACAAATTTAATAAAAAATATTGCTAAAAAAAATGCCCGCACGTCTCACGCTTGCTGAAAGAATACGCATTGTTATTCTTAAAGAAATGGGAATGAGAGTTTCCGAAATATCCCGGGAACTAAATGTGCACGTAAGTTTATCAAATTTTACTTCTAGTGTTTTTCCGTGTTCGTCTAAGTAAGTATATGTTTAGATGATTACACACCTGGTTCTGGTTTTTAACAACACTGATAGTGTTTTTAGAGACGGTCGGTATACACGTGGCTACGACGGCATGAGGAAGGCGGGGATGAAGCCCTACGCGACCGTCCTCGTGAAGCACGAGGACGTGTTACAACGGAGGCTGAAGATGCTGCCATGGTCGCAAGCCAGTCACTGCACCCCTTATGACATCTTTGTGTATCTTGTAGTTTCTTTTTTCAATTGAGATTATACCTACTGAGTCATAATGCTTGTTACAGATTTCAATGCAGACAGTGTTTCGTCGCTTAAATGAAGGGGGCCTGCAGCGACACATACCGGCCCGAAAAATATTACTCATCCAAGCGCACAAGGACGACAGAATAGCTGGATCTGAGATGACTGGATCAATAATATAGTCATATTTGTAGACGAAAAGACTTTCAAGTCGGATAAGGATGGTCGGAAAATATTATACAGGCGGAGAAACGAACGCTATGTAAAAGATTTTTCATCCTCCGTTTGAAAAACCCGGGATCATATTAGAGGATGGAAACACGTGAGCTGGCAGCGAGTTCCACGTTGTTGAATTATTCGAAGACAAATTAGCAGATTGGCTGCTTTACCGAATGGGACGTATTGACTTAAAATATTGTAAAATAATTGAACACAATGTTTGCACATAAAATAAAAATAATGTAAATAAAATAATAATGATAAATGATTGTTTTTATTTAGAATATGTTATGATAGTCGATAAAACGGTAACAAAAAATATCTGATATATAAATAAATAAATATATAGGGACAAATCACACAGATTGAGCTAGCCCCAAAGTAAGTTCGAAACTTGTGTTATGGAATACTAACTCAACGATACCTACTATATTTTATAACAAATACATTTATAGATAAATATCCAAGACCCGAGGCTAATCAGAAAAAGTTCATTTTTCATCATGACCCGACTGGGATTCGAACCCGGGACCTCCTGGGTGGTAGTCCGGCGTGGTAACCATTACGCCACGGAGGTCGTAAAATATATAACGATACATACTCTGATTGGACGTGAGTGGACGCCGCGCCGCGGCCAATCAGAGCGTATTGCTGATCGCCACCGCGGACACGAACTGTTTGGCCGAGGCTTTTTAACCGAATTTTCCCGAATCGAAAACCCGACGAAATTAAGTTAAATTACTAAGCCACTGGCTAGGACTCATAACTGTCAACGTCCAATGCGAGTCTCATTCCTGCAAATATGACAGGAGAAAATGTGTATCATTAAGTATGTTGCCGTTTGTACTTCGAAGGACACGATATTGCCGGTGTCTTGATGGTTGTTGACAGACAGCGTTAAGCCAAATCAGTGACCGGTAAGGTGACCTGAAAAATCTCACACCAGACTGTTGATGCCCATTATGCCCTCTATATATCTCGTAGATTTGTATAATCATGGACTATTTTTTATTCATCATCATCATCATCATCATCATCATCTCAGCCATAAGAAGGATTAAACACAACATCAACCACGTTTTTAAATGTACCTATGTATTTTCAAAAATATTTGATATCTTGAATTTCTAATGATTAAAAAAAACTGAAACAGAAGATAACGAAGTTTCTGTGTTTTTTTAATATTTAATACATAAATATTAAAGTCTCAGAACGTTGAAAGATGAAGTTCATGTACGTAATGAAAACATAACAGACTAAGTCTGAGATAAATCGTATATTACTTGAAAATTTAAAATTTAATTTAAGTAGAAACTTTTGCTCGCAATTTTTTATTGTTTTTGCGAAATTCGATGACGCAAATGAAAAAGAGTATTTTCTTTAAATTAATAAAAGCAAGGTTGTTTTTTTTATATGTTATTATTATACCTTTTCGGTTATAGATATAAACCTAAAGAAGTATTTCTTTACAAGCATTAATTACTGTATGTCTTGCCCCTTTGGCGATGGGAGTGTGTCGGGTTTTCCTCTCTTTAATTATTATTAATTTATTTGCAAAACAAATTGCCAAGAGCCTATAGTTTTAACATGATTTATTAATTCGAATATATACAATTTGTATTCCATGCAAAACCTTAGAGACTTGTAACATATGTACTTAGTTCTTAGAAGTGTAATTGCTTTTGTTACATTTATTAAAACTTTTTACATTAAACACAATACACGCGGGAGATCCACAAAAGACTAGTGTTTAGTTAGGAAAAAGAAACCATCCAAAATTGAGTGTGTAGTTAGATTGAATCTTGTGGGAATTCTAAGGAATTCAGTTAAATTAACCGTTGGTATTTTAGTTTAAATCTTTAGCTGGTAATTGCCTTTATAAATTAAACCTTACACTTTATAGGTTTGAACACAATAAAATAAAAATACAATGTGACAGGTTTTTAGTACAATTCCTTAAAAGTGGTTAAACAAGAGGATATTTTCAACAAATTTGATCCTATTAATAGAGAGTCGAAACTCGGAAGTGACCAGTTTCCGAGATTTTGATACTTTTAAAGATTTTTTTATTCTCAAAAGACACAAAAAGCAGTCGCTTACATGAGAGAAACAATTTTCACTTCTGTAAATACATAATTATCAAAACAGTTCCGTGGCGAGGCAATATACCTTACCAAACTTACACTATGTTACACTGAGTTACACATTAGTTACGATACTTACTGGTCTAAATCTCAAATCTCGGAAAATAAATCTCGGAAATTTTCGGGTTACACTGAGTTATACATTAGTTACGATACTTACTGGTGTAAATCTCAAATCTCGAAAAATAAATCTCGGAAATTTTTGGGGTTGTCTCCGCAGACCTAGACCGTACTCCAGAATCTAGTCTCCGAAGACCTAGAAAAGAATCCAAAGTGTAGCCTACACTAGAGACTACATTGTTTCCGGATTGTCAAAGAAAAAAAATATATTTTTTGCAAAAACACCACACTTTTCGTTTGTTATCTTATTCTAGCACTCTATTTACGCCAGTTATTTGAACCAGTAGAAACTTACTATGTAGCCTTTGTGTGAGATAATGATCTTTTCGTTTATTCTTACATACGGCTTAGTGGGTGTTTCGACCGAAAAAATCCCGTAATGTTATTCCTTGAGGCACCAAAACCGATATCTCTAACGATACTTTCTTGGAGTAAATATATATTTTTTCTTAAGACGACGGTCAAGGTCACCGGGTCTCGTAACAAAAATAGTACTTATTTATGCCACAAAGTTGGCTAACAAGCATACGGCCCGCCTGATGGTAAGCATCACCGTAGCCTATATACGCTTGCAACACCCGGGGTACTCACGCGTTGCCACAAAGGCAGGTGTCAAACATAGCGTGGAATACAAACGAGAAAAAAAGAAACAATATGCAAAAAGTCACTCGAATATTATTTAATATAAACGTATGGAAAAAAGTGATTAATATGTTTACGTTACGAAAATGGACCCTCAGACTCCTGTTTAGTTTCAATTTAGCCTCAAACTCAAATGCTATATCGCTCGTTTTCTATTTTGTATGAGTGGGATAGCGTTTGAGATTAAGATGAGTTTTTAATCGTTTTTGTAACGTCTATTCTCGTTACAAAAACGGTTAATGAGCACTTTCACAGTGATGTTAACACAAAGTTGTCGACATGTGCAATCATGTTAAAAAAACTGGACTTAAGTAAACTAAAAAGTAATCAGGACAAGCCCACCACACATTCCCATGTGTCACCTGTGTAGCCAGGATCAACAACGGCGACCTCAGATTGACAATAAGCGATGAAGCTTATTGACGTCACGGAGGAGAAAACTACAGCTGTCTTGGAACTCACAACGAATTTAATCAAAAAGAAGATAGTCGGAGTAGGAAGTATTGAAAGGACTAAACTAGAAAGTAAGTTAAACTAGGCTTAACTGAATTTCCGGACGCATGCGGTGAAATGCTCAAAACCATTTTTTAAGTTAATGGCACATTAAATAAAAGCGGTCACTAAAGAAGAAAAAAACAGATGTGTATTAAAATTTTATTAAATCTTTTAAATATGACTCTGGCATCACTCGAATATCGACTTCTGTGATGCCGTTTCAAAAATAACTAAAGTATTTTAATAGAAACTTTTTATCAACTTAAAATACCATTATTTACGCCAAAAATCGAATGAAAATATGAAAAAAAAACGCCGAGGGGTGTCCTACCAACTTTTTAATAAAAATATTCAATCATTGCGCCTCAAACTTTACAAAGATTTTTCGGAGTTAATAAAATGTAGATGAAGGGAATACTTTCACGGGCAAAAGTTTGTTTTTTGTCTCCCTCCCTCACTGTCGCTCTATCGTCTGAAACATCGTTGCTCCGGGGTCTATAACATTTTTATAATGCAAATGCGAAAACGAAGATTTAACGCCCCCAAAACTCTTTTAAAGTTTGAGAACCTCTCCGGAATTAATAATTGTAAATTTTCCACTCAATCAAATATTATACAAATTATGTTCGTGTTAATGTTAACGATAGGATAAGTTAAACGTGATAATATAACGATTACGTAAGTTAAGCAATATTGTCGTTTGTATTTGGATGGGTTGACAAACGACGACAATGACAAAAAAGGCCGTGACTGGTTTTCTTTCGCCATTTCTTTACCAGAGGTAATTTTGCTTTTCTTTCCGAAGCGGTAGTAACTTATTGAGACCCAGCGGATCATCCGCTCAAATCGGAGCAGCCCGTCGCTGGAGAAAGACCTCCACCTTACAGAAGATCGTAGCCAAAAATCATTGATCTCGGTCATGTTGTGTTCCTCCGAAGGTGAGTAAGGTCTCCAGAACTCCACTTTTTGTTGGGAGGGTTGTCATCGCGTGAGTGATACCCTCGGTATTGCAAGTGTCTATAGGCTACGGTGATGCTTACCATCAGGCGGGCCGTATGCTTGTTTGCCGCCTTTGTGGTATAGAAAAAAAGGTAAATTTATTCGTTATTTTATTACTGTATGAAGCAAGGAAATAATAGTGTATTATAATGGACTTGAAACTGATAATTTGTTGATAATTTATTTTATATTTTTATTCATTGATTGAATTGTTGCGGTTTTGGACATTTTTATTTATAATATTTGTATATTTTTTATATAAATTCATTCATTACGTATTACATTTGCATGCTTGCTGACAGGCTAAATATATGGCGTCTATAATAATACCTAATATCAAAAATTGTACCTATATTTTATGCAAATTAAGAAATTTGAATTTGAATTTAAACGACGAAAAGAAAGTGTCTGTGAAGACCTAATCTTTTAATAAACGTTTTGAATTTATGAATCTTTGACAAACTGATGGCGGCGTCGTCGTGTGTGAATGACCCCGCCAGGTTTCTAATAAATTTTGAATCGAAATATACGGTTTGGACGTGAATGTCCACCACGCTTGTCCAATGCCGCCGTTTGGTGAGCAGCGTGGCGGAGTATACTCTAAAATTGTTTCAATTAAAACTAGACACAAATCCCATTTGAATCCGAAGTTATTCTAATCGTAACGTCTAATCGTAACGTAGGTAACCTGTTTTTCATGCAAATTAAAAAATAACTGAGAAAAAAAACCTTTCCAAAATTTAAGTCAAGTACGTTCACCCTTTAGAAATTTCCACATAAAAAACCAAAACAATTAGAGGGTGTACCAAATAGCTGCGGTTTATCCTAAACCCTTGTCATGAGATGACGGACGAGACAAAAACACGATACGAAACTTGTACGGTTTTTGGAGCACCCTGTACACGGCAGGTTGGCAGACGCTTAAATTTAAATAGATGACGCACACATGGAAATCATCAATCTGATTGGCCTGGGTCTTGGATGTTTATCTATAATAATGTATCTACTTATTATAAAATATATCGTTGAGTTTAGTATCCCATAATACAAGTTTCGAACTTACTTTGGGGCTAGCTCAATCTGTGTGATTTGTCCCTATTTATTTATTCGTTTTTACATATTTACGCAACAAATTACATTCATTTACGAGCAAGCAAATCATAGCAAATACGGATCACACGTTCATTTTTATACCCGGTTATTTTTTACTTCTAAAAGTTACATAGCAAAGAAAATAAAACGTTTTTTTTTCATCTACTACACTACAATCGTACTATACGGTTGTGCAATGAGCTCCCAGCCTCTGTGGTTCCTTCGGACTATGACATGGAACGGTTTAAGAGGTACATTTGAGCTCGTCAGAGGTTGGCAACGAGACACGATTGAGACACCAATAAAAGTCCATTGGTACATTTATGTTAGTAGAATCGGGCTTCGTGGTGTTGCAGGTATCCATAGGCGGCGGTGACCACTATCCATCAGGAGGCCCGCTTGCCTGTTTGTCTGCCGGATAACATAAAAAAAAGAAAAAAAAAACGTTTTTTTCCATCTATTTAAATTTACGTCTACGTACAGAGAATTTTTGTTGCTTGCAACCGTGTGGCCGTGCCTTTATTACGTGTTACCTCATTCAGGATTTTGTTGAGTCCGCAATTAATATAGGGATTTATATCTGTTGGTGTTTTAAATTAATTTTACAGGGGGTACTCGGACAAGAGAGGTTTCGCTTTTGTCAAAGTCAAATACGTTTTGAATGGACACGTCCACACGATATCGTGACGACAATCATAGAAGTTTACGAATTGGTCACGTCACGTCATGACACGGTTATTTTTATTAGCTTGGTCACATATTATATTACGACACGAGTTTTTATCGTCTACGGGTTTTTTTAATGCGTTACAAATAAAAAATGAAATGAAAGGAAGAAAAGTGTCAAATCACGTAAAATAAATAACTTTTCTACTTTATGTTTCTTTTTAATTATTTTTAAACTTCTTCTATTCATTTCTATTCATTACAAACGGATTGTATATCATTTACAGAAATGTTTTCCATACCTTCAGCAAAATTTAGCTTTAGGCCTGGTTTTCACCAAAGCGAAGAGGAGATATCAAATTTTTCTATTGAATCTTGTGCCGCACGCGAGTGGAAACGGGAGCCGAGTGGAAATGTGTGAAGCTGTGCGGCGCTTCTCCTCTCCTCTCCGCTTTAGTGGAAGCGGGCCTTAAGATTAGGATTCACTATGAGAATTGTTTAAATAATATTATTACTTTAAGTAAGTTTGTAAGTGACGACCACGAAGCGCAGCGTAGGACGCCCGCCTGCAAGGTCAGACGACCTAAGGAAAGTGGCAAGAAGCCGCTGGATGCAGGCCGCTGCCAGCAAGTCGCACTGGAGTCATTTGGGGGAGGCCTATGTCCAGCTGTGGACTTCGTGTGACTGAGATGATTATGACGATTACTTTTAGTAACAAAGAAAACCGTTTTATAATGTCTTGCGTTGTTTAGACACAGATGTGAAAAGACAGTGTTTATATATACATAAAAATATATAATATCCTTAGAGATAGTTAACAAAGTACACTATCTACATCACTGTAGCCGTCAAATTGCATAACCTTTTTAAATCTCCAACAAGAATTTAAGGTCCATATTTGAGCTAATGGGTGGAAGGGTTTCCACCTGAGACCCCTTACGGAAGGTACATAGATCAACTATATTTATGTACAATGTACCTACAATTTATATTTATAGTTACCTTTAATAGATATCAGGGAGTGGTTTTCATCAGAGTACCTATACAAGTATGAAAGAAATTTCACAAAAAAAATGTTTCACTTATTTTCAAAATATGACTTACTAGCTTATTTACCCGCGACTTCGTCCATGAGAAGTTCCGGACCCGTTCCCGTGGGAACCACATTGAATTTCGGGAAAAGCTATAGCCTATGTCACTCCCTGATAATGTAGCTTACTACTGGTGAAATAATTTTTGAAATCGGTCCAGTAGTTTCGGAGCCTATTCATTTCAAAGAAACAAACAATCAAATCTTTCCTCTTTATAATATTAGTATAGACTAGTAAAACAAGAAAGCTTCGTTTGCGTGTATCTTGCTTTTCCGTGGAAATTTCGAATGAAGATCGACAGAGAAACGTGTAGAAAAACCAGATATGGATAGTTGGAGGAGAGGAGACGTCTTTGCCTAGCAATGGCCCATAAATGACTTTTTTCTTTCCTAAGGCGTTATGAAATCACTTAATGCCGATTGTGTGTTTCGTCTTGCTTGCTCACTGATTACAATATTAAATAAAAAAAAGTCAATTACGTCAATTGACATTTAAGACATTAATGTTCGTCTAGTAATACTATGATACCCAACTTCCCGGACAAACTTTAGGCATGACGACAGTATCAAAAAATCGTCAATTTAATGTTTGTAAGTGAATATTCAAATAAAAAATAAAAAAAACACTGCTTTAGTTTTGTTTAAAAAAATCAGATTATTAAGATTTTCAATAAAATAAAACATTAAAATACCTCAATCGGCCATTTTGATTGAAACACTAGCAGGTGTCATGGCGTCGGCTCTGACGTCACGTCTCGGTAAACATTACTACAACTTCTTCGTTACGCCAAAGACACAATGACATTTTTACCAAGACGTGACGTCAGAGCTGACGCCATGACACCTGCCGCTGTTTTGGCGCACTATTTGAAAATGATTTGAAAAATGGTTTTAAACTTCGTTAAACTAAAGTTTATTACCGAAATAAAGTTTTTTTCATAAATAGTAAGTGTGTACCCACATTACGGAAGAGGTTTTCAAAATCTTTCGTCACGCCTATTGATAAACATTTTGTTTGTGTCTTGAGACTTTAAATTATCTAGAATAATGATAGTTGGTCCATGGTGAGGCCACAAGAGGCCGGGGATTAGTGGGGATTGTGAAACCACAAGAAACGGGGTAGGCTTAGTGGAATGCAGTTTTTGTTGATATTTTCTTAGGGGATTTCGCCCTGTTGACATAGGTTTTGTGTAAAGTTAATATAAAAAATGTGCTCATACCCAGAAGGGATGCAGAAAGGTAAATATGTCCGTTTCACCCTGTTTAATAGCCGAAAAGATATATGGTATTATTTCATATTTGCATAAGATAGGTGTTTAAAATCAATTTTAACTAACACAAGGACCCTATATGACAATCCAAGGTATTAGCAAATACTATAGACGAGTAATACGCACAGCTTCGGAAGAATTCGGGCAAGACGCGACACTAGCGCCCCTACGGCATGAGGGCGGCATGAGGTGAACGATTTCAAAACTTTTGTATGCAAAATGTTATAGCGCCCCTAGCGGCATGAGGTGAACGGAGGTTGCCAAGTCATTGTATGAGAAACGTCAAGAGCTGTGCGTATTACTCGTCTATAGTATTTGGTATTAGCTACGTGCATACATACCAAACATCATAAAAATTGGCCCAGCCATTTGAACGTGAAGAAATAACAAACTTGCTTTTTTTTTGCCTTTAGAATATTAGTAGGATGAGGTTTGGCGATACCATTATTATTTAAACCAACAGTAAAGCGCATACGTTGACATAGTTGTACCACAGGTTGTACGGTACATTGAGCACTGATGTTACGTAAGTATCTCTTTAATGCTCCATTCAGGAATTCTATAAATAAGTCGTCTGCAATCGTTGACATTTCTAGAACGAATTTACATAAAAGACTGCCTTGAATTGTACAAAAGTGTCGACGGTTTGTTAGCATTATTTTTAAACTAACGTTTTATTACGACGTTTGACGACCTCCGTGGCGTAATAGTTACCACGCCAGACCGCCACCCAGGAGGTCCCGGTTTCGATCCCCGGTCGGGTCATGATGAAAAACGAACTTTTTGGCCTCGGGTCTTGGATGTTTATCTATGTATGTATTTGTTATAAAATATAATATCGTTGAGTTAGTATCCCATAACACAAGTTTCGAACTTGCTTTGGGGCTAGCTCAATCAGTATGAATTGTCTCTATATATTTATTTATTTATTAACTTAACTTATTAATTTTTATAAACTACAAGCGAAACCCGCGCAACTTCGTTTGCGCGTATCCCGTTTTCCCGTAGGAATTTTGGAATGTATCATACTTAGAAACCTTACCCTTGAATCATTCTATCTATAAAAAAAAACGCAGCAAAATTAGTTACGTAGTTTTAAAGATTTAAGCATACGTGGGGACACACAAACAGCAAAAGCGACCTCATTTTATACTATGTAAATACAAGTTGGAGTGGTAGAGCAATTATTATGAAATGGGCTTGCTCGACCCGAAGTACCACCCTCTCACAGAATATCGACGTGAAGCAGCAATGCGTTTCGTTCGGTGAGTTAGAGATAAGCCCAACTCCTTCCCTGTCCCCTCTTTCCTCCGTCTTCTTTCCCTTCCTCCTTCCTTTCATCCAACCCCCTTGGTGGACAACGCATTGGTAGCGCCCCTGGTGTTACTGATGTTCATAGGCGGCGGTGACCGCTTTCCATCAGGTGGCCCGCTTGCTTGTTTGTCTGCTGTATGATATGTATGTGAAAAAACAAGCAGTAGGAGATATTACTTTATGAAACTGGTATGACAGAATATCTCACAGAATATCGACGTGTAACAGCGATGATATGCTGCAGTATTTCGTTTGATGAGAGAGAAATCTAAAAGCCTAATAGATCGAGCCTAATAGATCCTGATAGATAGATAGATAGAATAAATAGTTATATACTTTACTTGCAATACACATACAACAGCACAAAGAAATAAATATATAGGGACTTAGGGACAATTCACACAGATTGAGCTAGCCCCAAAGTAAGTTCGAAACTTGTGTTATGGGATACTAACCCAAAGATATTATATTTTATAATACATATATAGATAAACATGCAAGACCCGAGGCCAATCAGAAAAAGTTCGTTTTTCATCATGATCCGACCGGGATTCGAACCCGGGACCTCCTGCATGGCGGTCTGGCGTGGTAACCATTACGCCACGGAGGTCGTCGAAGAAATATTACATTGATATCTAACATACTAGTGTATTAGCAACAAGACGGCCTTATTGCTAATAGCAATCCTGATTCCTACTCCCTCTTTCATTTTCCTACCCTTTTTCATTCCTTCATTCGACTATAAGTTCTTGGGCAACCCATCCAAGATCTTGGGAGTCGATGTCTATGGACAGGTGATTGCTTACCATCAGTTCATCAGTTTCAGGTTTCCCTGTAGCGGACTATAAACACTTTTGATCTAAATTAAAAATACCTATATCATTATTATTGAAAAAAACTTTGTTTAATCATTAAATTTTCACGTTTCTGTGAATTACCCCGAATTTCTATTAAACCTTTAACCCTTATTCGTCAGAAAAGCAGTATTAGCCCGTATTATATAGCCATTAACTGTCAGAGTTTAAGAGCTTAAGAGGTCAGTTTCACTACTAAAGTTTTATTTATGCCCGTTAGCACCAACGCCATCTAGCGGTAGGAATAACTTAAATGGAACTATTATTTTTTTGCCACAAAGGTGGCAAACAAACATACGGCCTGTCTGATGGTAAGCATCAGCGTAGCCTATAGACGCTTGCAATACCGGGGGTATCACTCACGCGTTGCCAACCCTCCCAACCACCCCAAGAGGAGCTCTGGAGGACTCACCGTAGGAACACAACATGGCCAAGACCAATGCTATTTAGCTACGATCTTCTATAAGGTGGAGGTCCTTCCCCAGACGGGCTGCTCCGATTTGAGCGGATTATCCGCATTGCCCTATTTCTCTTAAAACTATTTTTATGACATTTGATGCTATGAAGCTATTCCTATCACTAGGTAGAGGTGAAAACGGGAATTCGACATTTTATCAATTACCTCTTTCTACTTCAGTACCGATTTTTTTTTTGTGATCTTCCTGTACCTACTGATAACACAAAAGTTTTAGCCATCATTTTATATTTAATTTTTGTATTAAAGGCTGTAACTGGATACACAATTCACACAGCGTCGCCTGGACCCAAAGTATGCTAGATTTAATTTGTGTTATGGGCAACAAATTTATTATTATAAACTAGTGAAACCCGCGCAACTTCGTTTGCGTGTATTTATTTATGCACAGCAGCACCATCTATATCAGCCTCCGAGATACCCTATGTGTTAATCCAAGGTATCAGCTAACTACATCTTCTATCTATATCTATACATATTATAAAACAGTAGACCCCGATTTGTCTGTACTTTGAACATATTTGGCAAAAATGGAGAGGGAACAGTTAGAGAAAGGTAATAAAAGCAATATTTTATTTTTGAATTTATTGTTTGCCTGTCTGTCTGTTTGAACGCGCACATCTTCTAAGTTACTGAACGGATTTTAATCCTGTTTTCACAGGGAGATAGAGCTTGGCTTGGAGCAGGATATAGGCTTTGTTTCATTTAAATCGCATGACAGGAAAAGGAGTTATCCTCGTCCAAGTCGCGAGTAACAGCTCGTACTAAATATCATATAAATTGGCGCAGCCATTTGAGCGTGAAGAAACAAACATACACATAACTTTCGCCTTTATAATATTAGTAGGATTTTTTTAAATAGACATCCTTAGTAACACCCGTGCGAAGATGGGATGGGGGCTAGTATATCATATAGAAATATGAACACAAGGAACTAAAGGTACCATACAAAAATCTCTTGTCTGTCTTTACCTTAAGGGTTTAAAATGAACAATCTAAACCGCTGAAGGTGTCATAATATTAACATTATCCATAAAGGGACGTAATTTTCCGCTATGAAACGACTTTCGGAAATTCTTATGTGAAACCGTAAACCTGGAAATACATAGAGTATAAAAGCAATTGGAGTCATTGAATTATTAGGTGACCAGGTCAGCAATGGCCACTTTGTCCCAAGGGCCGCGGGTTCGAATCCTGTGCAAGGCGAACAGTTGTGTGCATGAACATGTCTGTTTGTTTTGGTCTGGTTGTTTTCAATATATAATAAGTATTTATTTACAAAAAAAAAGTATTAATCTATATTTATCAGCAATCTAGTATCTTTGCTTAGTTTGGAACTAGATGGCGTTGTGTGATTTGTCCAAGAATATTTTATTATTCTTATTATTATTTGTACTATGTACAACAATATACCAAATTATATTAGAAATTGTAAAAATCTTAGCTTATTTAAAAATAGTCTGTTCAGGATGCTTACCTGCAAGGCATATTACTCTTTGAATGAATATTTAAATGATAAATTATGATACAATTCAAGAAATATGATCAAGTTGACAAAATTAATAATGTCAGAATAAATACGATTGAATTAAATTACTATGTTATATTATAAAATAAAATAAAATGGATTTTAATATGATTTTAATTAGTAGATTTTATTGAAATGTAAATATAAATGTTTTTATTTGTACCTACATATCTGAATTATTGTACCTACATTTGCAAATAAATAAATTGAATTGAATATGTAATTACAAAGTTTCACAACGATGCTTACATTATTAGCACTAAAATCTTTGTTCTTAGTTCTCTGCCCTGGTCACTTCTATCATTGGGTCACTGTACATAAGAGCTAATTCATTTGTGGAAAGATTTTAAATTTTTTTTTATCTGTTACTACATAATAATATTGTGTTAGTGAAATAATAAAATAAATATGAATTGACACTATGTCACATTTAAATATCGTCACACCCCGGACACTCCATACAAACGTCTCGTTATAATCACCTACTACTATTACATGAACAGAAGAACGTCTGCACACACTTCGAGCATGTGTGTGCGTGCAACGCGTGACCACCGTGCCTTTCAAGTACTCGTTGTGGGCGAATGCTGCGGGAGGGGAGGGGTCGCCCGTTTTGGTGCGGGGCGGGGAGTGGCCATTCTGTACGTTAGTACTATTATGAATTCTGTGATATCGTCATTACCAGATTTTCTTGTAAATAAATCAATACCATTCAATGCGAGGAGTTGCCAATTATTCTAAAAGTTTTGTCTTAATTGACACGCAACAGATACCAGAATAGGTTGCACATTTCAGACGCCGCACGGTATCGAGTGAAACGGTTATCTGTGGCACCTCCATTGTATTAAATCCTCTAAGCTTAACCTATGCTTCGAGCGATGGTGAAACCGACCTTAAGTATATACTTTATGTATCTATGAACAGAATATCGTAACTCAAACTGTAGAGTCATCGGCTATTAGTTTTGTAATGTTGGCCGAGGTCGGACTATGCTATCATTATAGAACATCGTGTAGATATTTTGGACTAAGAAAACTGTAGAGACAAAATATAAAAAATTCAAAGATTTAAAATCTGTATATAAGTTATTTTGTCAAATTTTATTTAACTTAAGTAGTTGATGAAGGCGACAAACTGAAGCTAGATTTCTAAAACGTATCCGATGAGATGGCCACTGTTTAGATAAAATGTATTTAGAACAAAATGCACACTATTTTGCGTTATGATCATAAATTAAATTAAAAATGTATGATCATAAATTAAATTAAAAATGTACGTATTTCAAATTTAAATCCTAAATCTGCCACCGGATATCCTGCACATGGGCGATATACAATATGATGTGATAATATGTATCTAAGTAAGTTTTTTTATAATATGTTATTAAAATGTATACATATAAGACAAACATATCTTTTTTATGTAAGAACCAGACGAGCGTGCGTGTCACCTGATGTTAAGTGATCACCGTCAACCATGGAGCACAGAGACACTGGGGGAGTCCCTGAGCCGCTGCCGGCCTTTAAGTGCATGTATACTCGCTTCTTGAAGGTTCCCAAGTCATAGTCATTCGGAAACGCCGCTGGCGGGAGCTGGTTACAGATCTTTACTGTGCGTGGAAGGAAGTGTCGCTGGAATCGAACAGTGATATGTATATTTTTTTAACACAGATTGAGCTAGCCCCAAAGTAAGATCGAAACTTGTGTTATAGGATACTAACTCAACAATACTATATCTTATAATAAATACAAATATAGATAAACATCCATGACTCGAGACCAATCAGAAAAAGTTCGTATTTCATCATGACCTGACCGGGGATCGGTACCGGGATCTCCTTGGTGGCTGTCCGGTGTGGTAACCATTACGCCACGGAGGTCGTCGTATTATCAACTTCGACTGTCGGATAAAAATTATAATAACCAAAAAAATATTCCGCTTCATTGTTACAGCGCATCCACAGTTTTTCTTGTTCCAACACAAAGTATAAAACATCACCGGGGGATGCCCCTGGGCAAAACAGCAGTTTTAAACTATTGCGAACTCTCAAATTGGACCCTTTATAGTGTTAATGTACTACAAATAACTAGATAGTGCCATTTCAGAGTGCCACGAAACTAATCAAAACTACGTAGATATATTACTGAATATTCTCAAAACAAGTAACACTGTTTTGTTAATTTATTTATACAGTAAATAAAGAACAAAATAGTTAAAAACGTTTAATGTTTACACTTTTTTATTATATGACGACCTCCGTGGCGTAATGGTTACCATGCCGGACCGCCACCCAAGCGGTTCCGGGTTCGAATCCCGGTCGGGTCATGATGAAAAACGAACCTTTTCTGATTGCCCTGGGTCTTGGATGTTTATCTTGTATTTGTTAAAAAAAATATTGTATCGTTAAGTTAGTATCCTATAACACAAGTCTCGATCTTACTTTGGGGCCAGCTTAATCTGTAATCTGAGGCTTGATTTGTAAAAAAAAATATATGAATATGCATAGAGTATTTTCGGAATGTGTCTGGTTAATTCACAATATGAATTTTTTATATAATTCTTCATTTGGTTTGTTTGAAATCATTAATACATTTGGATGTGACCAAAAATCTTCGAACTAAGCGCTCACCCGGATCCACCAATCACATTAAAAACGATTTAACTATTCTTATGTATATTTAAATCGTTTATTCATAGAAGTATATTAGGACTTTATAAGCACTTTTTGAAGTCAAAATGTGCAGATAATAATGATTTATAAAATATTTTTTCTTTACAAGGTACTTTTTAAACCAAAATTAAAATGTTTGATTTCTATCAATACATTTTTGCTATAGTCCTAACTGTAATATAAATAAAAAATATCTCTGGTAAAAGATAGTTTTTTTTTTTAATAATTTATATAATACAGTAGCATAACAAACACGGCTTGTTTGCTACATTCATTGTATTTAAATAATCCATCACAGTGATGTAGTAAAGTAATTACTAAGCCTAATTTACTTTGAGCCTGAAACCGTAATAGGCTACATCAATTCACGCGAAAACATAATCAATCATTATATACTGCCCAGAACAAGCAATGGTCCATAGAAGAATAAAATAATTGTATTACTAGCTTTCCATGCGGCTTCGCTCGCGGTTTTTATGACATAGATCTCGTTTGACAACAAAATTACCCAAAGCGCGACTTGTCGCGTCATCTGTTGGCCGACTTCGCAATTGCAACGCCATCTGTATTAGAAAAAAATTTTTTTGCGGCTTCGCTCGCGGGTAATTTTATGACATAGATCTCGTTTGACAACAAAATTACCCAAAGCGCGACTTGTGGCGTCATCTGTTGGCCGACTTCGCAATTGCAGCGCCATCTATATTAGAAAAATTTTTTTTTGACATGACATACTTTCACGGGATAAGAAGTAGTTGGGACCTGATAATATGTATGCAAATTTTCATAATGATCGACTGATTAGTCAAGCTGTGAAGGAATAAAAACAAATAAACAAACAAACTCACTTTATTTCTCATTTATAATATTCGTAAGGATGTACTTACTTGGCTAATATAAATGTGTATGCTTGTTTGATAGTACAGTATTTTGTAAAGTTTCTAATTTGCACACCGAAAGGTAAAGCCCACCATTCACTACACGAACCCGGACCCGACTCGCAACCCGGACCTGACCGCGGACCATTCCGGCGTTGCCCATACACTGCACGAACCCTCCACGAACCCTCCACGAACCCTCCACTCGAAGTATGGCATGTGGGGTTCGACAGGCGCTCGCGGCTCGCAACCGCGGACCTGCGAGCCCGACGCCAACCTATTTGACAGTCTGGCGTACCGGTTCGTCGCTTCCATACACAGGTGGATAAGTCCGATGGCCGACCAATCCACCGGACCAAGCTGCGTGTGAATGGTGGGCTTAACATTGATCCATAAATTGTTGATGTCATAGTAATTAAAATAAAATAATATAAATGTGGGAGGTCGTGTGCAAATAAATAATCTTCAAATCTTATTTATCGTTACTCGTTAAATCTTTTCACGTCTAGCTCACAAATCGCCATTTTTTGAGAGACCATCCGTTCTCCCAACATAATAAAACAAAAAAAAAGTACTCTAAACTCATCAAGCTAATCAAGCTTACCAACTTAATTAAATCATCCGTCTCATTCTTTCACCTTGCTTTCCTATCTAATTCTATTTCACTCTTTTCAATCGTTCATCTGTCTCTTTTACACGTTTGTACTTCTCTTACACTCATTCCGTTCGGATACTCGCATACATTATACCATTCAAATCCCACATAAATGCAATTCAAGTTAAAATCAATACTTTCATTATCATAATTAAAATAAATAAATATGATATCCAAATTAAATTAGTAAATACAATAAATGGAATTCAATTAACATAAAAGAAAGTGTTATTTTTTGCTGCCTTTCCATCCTGCATGGAGGATCCTCGAGATTTTTAAACCCGTCCAAGTATTGGCCAGAGTTATCCTTGCTTAACTTGAATTATAATAACGGTTTAACACCCACAAGGTCATCGAGCTTCTCATAAATGTAATTAGAATTTTGTATTAAACCAACTGCCAACCTCGTTGCAAGAATTGTATGCACAAAGAAAAAAATATAAATTTAATAAAAACGTAAAAATGCTGTATATGAGCGACCAGCCGGCACTCGGATAAGCCCTGCGCGGCTTTTGTGGTGCGGCATATTTGTTGTTATATTTTCTGTTTTTACCTTGAATAAATAAATATAAAAAAAAGTATAATTTTAGTTTTGTTTTGGTATATTTTTATAAGACATAGTTAAGTTTTTAGTAGGGACTTAAATAATGAGTTTTAAATGAAGTATTTTAGCTATTATTTTTTGTAATTTAATTTTATATCTAACCTACTGATAGTTCCATGAATAATGTTAATATCAGCATAACATCAGCGAAATTTTTCCGGATATGAAGCCTAGATTCGAGACAGCCAAACTACATGTTATATATAACCTAGAAACCTAGATCAGCCTACTTAACAAGAAAGCCTATGTGTACAGACATAAAAAGCAATATTTGATAGACCAACAAAAATATTACTTGTACATTTTATTAAAGAGATATCTTAAAGATATAACACCGTTCATATAACTACGAGTCTATAGTCTTAACCAAAGTAATTTTTACATCGCCATCTCGCTCCTACGATTTTTTTTTACGAGATTACAGAGCGCTGCTAGGCGGTTATACTGGTTCGGGGGAGGCCTATCTGTCCATCAGTTGACTTCTTGTGGCTGAGATGATGAAAAGAAAGAAAAGAGCAAATAGGAGAAAAAGGATAGGAGAGGAATTGTGTCTTCGGACCACGCCTTCACAGAATAACTGCGCAAAGTTATTCCCCAGTTATTAATAATAATATATAGGGACAATTCATACAGATTGAGCTAGCCCCAAAGTAAGTTCGAAACTTGTGTTATGGGATACTAACTCAACGATATTATATTTTATAACAAATACATATATAGATAAACATCCAAGACCCGAGGCCAATCAGAAAAAGTTCGTTTTTCATCATGACCCGACCGGGGATCGAACCCGGGACCTCCTGGGTGGCGGTCTGGCGTGGTAACCATTACGCCACGGAGGTCGTCAATTTTTCAAAGTTATTCGCGCAGTTATACCCCAGTCGAGCTAGCCCATTTTATAAATGCTCTACCACTCCGAAATTAACAAAATACATGTTATTTTCTTTTAATTACCTTAAAAATACTGACGAGTTCTATACAAATAGCGTTACACGCCTTGCTTTTAAGTAATTTGACGATTTTATCACAACGTAGTGTGACACTGCTACGAAGTCTACGTCCTCTACGCGGTCGTAGCTGATTGCTACAGCATAGCGTCAAAAGCATGCTCTGCTACCAAGGGCGTTTAAAAGTCAAGCATAAAGGCGCTGTCCCACTGCTGCGCACGAAGAGGCTACGCACGTGTGTTAAGCTTTGCTTCGCAAGAGGATGTACGTGATTGTTTCCACTGCAACCCACGGACACGTTAACCATCAAGTGACGTCATTGATACACGCGTGGCTTGCTCAACATAGCTCACGCTGTCAACGCCATGCACGCAATGAATGCGGTACACAGCTTGTTCCACAAAGCGTGCACATCGCTGCGCACGCTGTGGAAACGTAGATCCACGTAGTCATCCACGCAGCTGTAATGTGCCACGAGGCCCACGTGTTCGTGCGCAGCGTGCGCAGCAGTGGGACCGCGCCTTAATTGAAATGAAACTCTTGTCTACACTGTTTTAAATCTCATTTCCAAAGCAATATTTTAAATCGAATTTAAGCTGAAAGGTTTGTATTGTCCTAGATTCGTTGTCAAACTTTAACAAAAAGAGTCTGTAATTGTTCATTTATTTAACGCTAGCGAAACCCGTGCAACTTCATTTGCACGTATCCCGCTTTCCCGTGGGAATTTTGTAATGAATTATACTTAAAAATCTTCCCCTTGAAGCGCTCGATCTATTATAAAAAAACGCATCAAAATCCGTTGAGTAGTTTTAAAGATCTAAACATACATAGTGACAGACAGACAGACAGCAGAAAGCGACTTTATGTTATACTATGTAAAGGTTTTAACTCCTTCCTTTCTCCTTACCAGTCTATGACTTATAATATCTTTGCATTCCATACCAATCATAGTGAGTTACTTTAGTCAAATCGTGATTTATTCCAAATGAAAGTGAACTTCGTCACGTAATATAGTTTGAGTTATTTTTCGGAATGGCCGTTTTCGACGTGCCACCAGACATTTCTCATTTCGAACTGATGTGAACAAATTACAAGCAGTTACTACGAAACTAGACGAGGTTCCAACCATAATACACGAATAGTCTAAGATACGTAGAACAAAACGAAAAAAAAAATAGTTCTACTATTTGTGTACCAATTTTTTGTCGTTTGACAACAACTGAAGGTCTACTCTACACCCTGCATGATAGTCGAGAGAGGCTAAGATGAAAAAGAAACAGTAGTAGTATGTTTTGGACGCTGATAGCATATGGCTGTAAAGATGATGATAAAGTATTTTACATATATTAAAATATTATTTTTTATTTTTATTTTAGTCAAAGCAAGCAAGATAGCCGATTAAACGTTGGTCGATATTTGCCAATTATGAAATGGCATATTTTACCATTTACTAGTTGAAACTCCTATTAGCCTATTTCGCAAATAAGAACTGTAAAAACCACACAAAAAATGTAAAAAGTTTATTTAACGAATAAGCTATTTGGTAGTGATAAAATAGAACGTAACGGTACTTTTTTTTATGGAATAAAATTATTTTACGAAAACATCGGCGGTTTGCTCAACAATATTCTGTCAAAGTTTTTTTTACCAAAATTAAAAAAAAAATCATTGATATGACTTTTTAAAAGCTTTTATTTAACTTGACCTGTATGTAAGGGCGGAATCTTGGAACGAAAATTTGAACCACTTCCCGAAGACCGATTGAGCTGAAATTTTGCATAAAACTGTAGATCAGATGTCAATACAATATTATGATAACAAAATTATGATACAACCTTTTGTGTTCCGTTTTTCGTACAAAACCGTTCCGACCAAAAACCTATAGGGTACTTCCGGTTGTCCTAGAATCATGAAATTTGGCAATAAGCAAGATCGTTTAGCACAAGTATAGGAATAAATATGAAAACCGTAAATTTTTAGTTACTTCTTCTTCTTTAAACAACCAATATAATGTGACCCTACCCTTGGTACATTTTACATTGGTACATGGCTCTTTTTATACCGGTTTTGAATTAAAATGTATTTTATCTATTACTAGCTTTACCTCGTGGCTTCGCTCGCGTTAATTTTATGACATAGGTCTCGTTCGACAACAAAACAACCCATAGCGCGACTTGTGGCGCCATCTGTTGGCCGATAGCATCCCATACATCCTCTATAGTAGAAAAAATATTTTCCCTTTGGATTGACATACTTTCACGGGTAAAAAGGTAGCCTATGTTGGGCTCTGTATCCCTGACAATATATATTCAAATTTTCATAATGATCAACTGATTAGTCAAGCCGTGAAGGAATAACAAACAAACAAACTCACTTTCTCATTTATAATATTAGTATGATAGTATGACTAGTATGATTATGGGATTACCCTCATGCGCGAGTTCTACTTGCCCTTGGTCGGTATTTTATTTTTGATGGGTAGCTACATAAACCCGTTTAGTTTGTGGCAGGGTGACGAGACGGTAGTAAAATCAGGAAATTATATAGGTATTCATATTGCTGGTGCTAGTTATTTATAACAAATAAATTCATTAGACTAGTATCGCCTCTCGACAAATACATGGCACTGCGAAACCTGTCCAGTGATAACTAAAAAGTAAAAAATAAATTAAAAGTAAAAAAATATATTTAAAAACAAGCTTTTATTTAATTGCGCTAAAAAGAACAAAATAAACTTTTCTTTTAAAACTTTAACTATCAACTTATAACGTCATTCCACAATTTATTGACATAAAAGCTTGTCGCGAGAGAGATGTACCTGTATTAGAAAACATAATTATCGAACAATACGAGTAAATGTTAGTAATTAAATCTCGCGACAAGCTTTTATGTCAATAAATTGTGGAATGACGTTATAAGTTGATAGTTAAAGTTTTAAAAGAAAAGTTTATTTTGTTCTTTTTAGCGCAATTAAATAAAAGCTTGTTTTTAAATATATTTTTTTACTTTTAATTTATTATTATTATAGCGAGTACTTTATTTAGTTTTGATTCGTGTCACTAGATAGTTATTTCCTAGCTTGATACAGAACGCATAATATACTCAACGCTAAAGCTTCTGGCTCACAGTTTATAAACCGCACCTCACGAAAATTAAATATAAAATAAATTATAATTTATTTAATTTTAATTTAATTTGTTTTCGCTTTTATTTAATTGGTTTTATTATTTTATAAATTTATGTTTATATTAATTTGAGTTGTTATTTTGTGTAATGAGAATGTTCTAAATATGGACTAATGTCTGAAAATATATGATTTGAAAAATTTGAATTTACAAAACAATTGAAAATCGATTGTCGTTATGCACTTCGAACTTCTTATGACTGACTGACGTTCAGTATAGTACGTATCTTAGACTATACTCAAAGGAATTGTTCTTAAATGTTGACTCGTAAAGTTGAACTCCACTCAACAATTGCACTCGGTATCTTTAACTTTATTATGCTTTACGATTTTATTGTTTAGTTTTATTGATTTTTAAAGTCAATTAGCGAAGAAACTAAATTATTAACGAAAAAGCAACATGTCCACTTCTTTTATCAAAAAAATACAGGTATCAAGAAATTTTCTAGATTTTAATTCCCATTCGTGGGTCCAGCAAGTGGATTTTTTCGAAAATGGCAAATATTTACTACTTATTTTCGTAGGTATATGTTAATTTTAGAGACACAGTAAAATAAATAAATATATAGGGACAAATCACACAGATTGAGCTAGCCCCAAAGTAAGTTCGAGACTTGTGTTATTGGACACTAATTCAACGATACTATATTTTATAACAAATAAATATATAGATAAACATCCAAGAAACAAGCCAATCAGAAAAAGTCCATTTTTGATCATGAGTCCACCGGGATTCGAACCCGGAATATCCTGGGTGGCGGACCGGCGGCGGCATGGTAACCATTACGTCGCACAAAAACACACTGATTAAAGATTTTATGACCTGGCGCCTAAACTAGGCATTAGAAGAGCCTATATCGCAGGTCACCTGCTAACGAGCTAATAAATTAATTCCGTTTAATACGTTTTGAGTTGAGTCAACTTTAGACAAAAATAAAAGTTGTGACTGATCAATTTCGAGTCCAAACGCTTGGTTCAAGAAAAATTTGTGCAAATTGTATCAGTGGTCATTTTGCTTTTGTTTCCGAAATGGTAAGCTTGTTCAAACAAATATTTTATTACTGTAAGCTGTATGTACCTACTCTATGAATGGAGAAAGTTCCAGTAAGTACCTACTCTCTGAATCAACGTTTCTTCTTAGTTCAGCACTAAAATAATGTTTTTTCTCATATTATAACTTTTAGACCTCCCTCAAATTCAAATTCAAATTCAAAACTTTTATTCAGAGAATAGGTTTTCACAAACACGTTCTCTTGTCAGCGTATACAGTTGTAATAAATGATTTGTATAAATTAATCTACTCTATAAACTACTACCATTTCGGAAACAAAAGCAAAATGACTACTGGTAAAAGAAATGGCGAAAGAAAACCAGTTACGGCCTTTTTTGACATTTATAAATATATCGTACGTTTTTTCTTTTTTTTACATAAAATTTAAAACTAGCTGCATACAACATTACGCACTCGGAATGTCAATAAATAGTGCCATTAATTTAGTGCCAAAAGGAGCAGTGAATCTTGTGGTGGTCTTGTGGCTGAGATTATGATGGCTCTATTATAATTATTTTATTGGTAAAATACATAACTAAATAACATGAAATTAAATAAAATTAATTAAAACTAAACTAACAATAAAAACTAAAACTAAGTATTAAAAAGACATGGTGCCTGTGGCAGGGTGCCCAAAATGCTAGCAGCGTTACCTCGCTGAACGGCGATAAATGGCTTTTATATTTAAAAAAAAACACTATGAATATATGTGTATATAGGAATATTGTTTTTCTTATACAAAAAGAATACTTTATTTAAGAATAGTATGGTTATCTATTAAATCGCCACAAATATTTATTTACTATTGGTCCAGAAAATAAGCAACAATTTTTCAATTGTGAAAATCTAAGCTGCATCATAATACAAATAAATAAACAAGTACATTGTATTTTTACAATAGCGTTCTACCGGATATTGTTGGAAATATAGAAAATATTAGAACAGATCTAGATTTTTAAGAAGTACCACAAAAATGAGGTTCAGGTGATTCATAAAGTGAAACGCTAGAATATAAACATCTGGGCAAGTACTTGACACGTTTGTTTTTAAAATGTTTTTCTATGAGAACTATCTAACGATATTCCACACTATGGGTTTAGAAAGAAAAATAAAAAATCCGCTTTTTTAGTGCAGGATTGAAAGGCACTCTTTCTTTATGTTTTGATCACCAAAAGAAAAAGGCTCGAGCATCGCGCTCAATCAGTTGACAATACATACACACTCACCCACCCACACACACCCACACCCACCCACCCACACACACACACACACACACACACACACACACACACACACACACATTCACTCATTTACTTATACCACAGCTATCACACTTTAACTTTAATACAATTTTATCAATCTTAGTTTGTAAGGATGTTCCGCGAGCGGGTGACCTGGAGGCCTGAAATACAGGTTTCACCTAGTTTAGACTCCAGTCCACACCAATAAAATCATTTATAATTTTTATATTAATTAAGTAGTTAATACATATAACCTACTGTAATTACTTTTTTGTGGAAATAAATAAACATTTATTATTTTAAAAAAAAAAGTAATGAATTCGTATTGTCATTTTTAATAGTCTATCACGGAGTTGCTATCATTTCATCGTGAGGTCTAACATACAAAAAGCTCAATGTATCACGAAACGCGACGGCAACGCGCGCACTATAAGATTTGAAGTGGAGACTCTTTCATACCATTTCTAGTGGACATAATTCTTTGATCACACTATGAGTGCATGTCTCCCGTAAAATTGAGTTCCGTTCCAATGGAATGCGGCCGACATGCTGTACCGACTACCACGATACATATTCACTTACACAGCACCTTATTACGTACACCATAAAACATATTTTTGCTAAATGCGTTCGTTTTATAATATTGTGTATCGAAGAGACTAGTGCATTGGCCAGTTTAAATAGACCCGTGGTGTGTCTCTTGATTTTCCCGAAGTTCAGTTATTCGTGTAGCATTGAGGGAAGCATTGGAGCTCATGTTATGTCGGTATGGTTGTTGTTGCTCAAAACGTTTTATACAAGAGTTTGACACTTCCAAAAGCGAATGACTCCCGGATATTACTCGTTGGATATCCATCTTGTATGAATGTGCAAGTATGAAGTTTTGTGCATTTGACATGAATTTTCAAAAGTTTCCAAATAGTAAAATGTTCTATCAATTTTTATTTTCTAAGGCGATTTAACTGGACGTTATTTGAATTTTTCTGTGATCATAAAACTTATGGACTGGGCTTACTTGAATGGAGAAGAACGATCCTCTTATGGAATATCGGCGTAAAGTAACAATACCTTTCGTTTGGTGTGTGAAATATCTGGAAACCCACCTCCTTTTTCTTCTTTTCCTTAGTCCTTCTCTTTCTACTCCTTTCCTTGTATCAAGCAATACAAAGGGTTTGTCTAAATAGTCCAATTAAACTAGTGGGATTGTTTTAAAAATAAATCCTCACTAGTTCAATTGAACAAAAGTTTATTTGATAATGTGGGATCAGATATTTGTTAACGTCTCTGGTATTACTGATGTTCATGTGATGGTAACCAATTTCCACCACTCCTCAAAAATCCACTTCCATAAAAAATATATTTTCTACATGCATCGAAAGAAATTTCGTCACTCATAGTGAAATCTTCCTCACATACAAACTATTTGACGAATTTACATTGTGACGAATTTACATTGTGACGAATTTACAATAATCCTCATCGAGCACCTCAGATTAATATTATAACTATAAGTGTCAGTTTTAGGTAGTGTACATACAGTCTAACCTTTAATCCCCAAAAGGATATGTAGTGTTTGTTACGGTAGGCCTAAATTCAAAGCCTGAATATTATTACATTCCGTTGCATCATATATATCAGAAACTACACTCGCGTGCAACCGAATCGACTCACTGCGCGTTTTGAGATACATTTTAATAAAAATTAGAGAAACCTACTTCGTTTGCGTTTATCCCGCTTTCCCGTGGGAATTTCTAAAAATCCTTTCTTATCGGATGCCTACGTCATACTTAATGCCTACTAAAAAAACACTCTAAAAAATTTCAGGTCTTTACGATCAGCGATTTAGGCTGTGTTGATTCTCAGTCTGTCATTCAGGACAAAGCAATAGGGACAATTCATACAGATTGAGCTAACTTAAGTTCGAAACTTGTGGTAAGGGGTACTAATTCAACGAAACTATATTTTATAACAAATACATATAAAGATAAAAATCTCAGACCCGAAGTCAATCAGAAAAAGTTTTTCATCATGACCCGACCCGGATTCGAACAGGGTCCTGGACAGGATACGCGCAAACAAATCGCGCGTTTCGCTAGTTTGTTATAAATTCTTGGTATGAATGCGCAGTGAGATGAGTTGATTTGGTTGCACGCGAGTGTAAACTTCAATGGGCGTCAAAAATAAGTAGTACAGTTTTAAAATTGCAATTACTCTTAAACTATAGAAGTTAGAGTTCTGAAATAAAAATCAATCTATAAAAGACGATATTATGCATGAAGTTTTTATTAAATGAAATCAAAGGTCTAGCTTCTGTAGTTAAGGAGATATTGCAATTTTAAAACTGTACTACTTATTTTTGACGCCCAGTGTATTTGCCAAAGCATGTGCATGCGGCATCCCCAATTTACACGCATAGGCAAAGCTGAACACAATGGAAAATTGAACTATCAAATTTTAAATTGAATTATTTGATCTACAAACCAAGACCATATATTGATTTTGAGCTATTTCCCCACAGTCAGTACTGCTCGCTTTTCGACATGCAATGTTAAATTATCGCTATTTGGTGAGATGTACAGTCAACTAATGAAAGAGAAGGCCCGGTGAAGCTTCCTAAATATTACGTGAAGGGATTTACGCGATTTTTTATTTATCAATACTTTTCATAGTGTACTATGTAATTACAAAGATAATTTAAGATCTGCAGAATGACATAAGGCTACTTTTTTTCCCACGGGATAAAGATGGAATTTCCCATGGAAATAATAAATAAATAAATTAAATAAATATATAGAGACAATTTACACAGATTGAGCTTGCCCCAAAGTAAGTTCGAAACTTGTGTTACGGGATACTAACTCAACGATTTTTTTTTAATAACAAATACATATATAGATAAACATCCAGGACCCGAAGCCAATCAGAAAAAGTTCGTTTTTCATCATGACCCGACCGGGATTCGAACCCGGGACCTCCTGCGTGGCGGTCTGGCGTGGTAACCATTACGCCACGGAGGTCGTCAAATATTAACATTTTCCCTTGACCACGCGGGCGTAGCGGCTAATAGCTGTTATAAAATATTAATATGAATTTCTTTAATCATAGCATACATTTTTTCAGTAAATGAAGACTGTCCCAAACGATAAAATATATCATATACGTAACATCCTAAAGAATGAAGTCTCTGACAAATACGATCTACTCTAGACTCGGGGAATACCGTAAATTTTCCGGGATATACCAGTGATAGAGCACCGGTACATCGTTAAGGCGTGATCGAACTAACGCGTCGAGTACGGTGCGATCAGTCAACCGGTATTTACGCTCAAGCACGCTCATGTAATGCAACGAATAGCTCAGGTATCTGTAATGAACTAAATAATATTAAATGTTATTATTATTACATAATTTTACTGGATTCTATACTAGTTTTATTTCATTTATAAATGCGAAAGTTATATGGGTGAATTTCTAGTCAAAACAAAATGAGGACCCGCTTATAAATGTGCTAAAAAACGAAAAATATTTTTTTAACGGATCCTTTTGAATCACATACTAGAAACATTACAGACACATTACCTGTAATATAACATTACTATGTAAACGTTGTGGTTGTTAATATTAGATATTCGTTAGGTATTTTGTTTTTTGAAATGAAGTCCGAATCCGAATAGTTGTAAATTAGGCGTGCGTTCAGTCACAGCTCAACTGCTAGAAGTAGAGGACGAAGAATAATGGACAATCGTTTAAAATTTCAACGCCACGCTCAAACATGACGCTCAGAGATATTTGTGTGTCGTAGATTGTTGATAACAAATTGTCTGGACATCCATCACGGGTGAAATGAAGCTGGCAAAAGCCGAGTGTGTTTGGAGGCGTGAGTCATAGTGTTCAGTAGGAATTTTTCGGTGTCGTCGCTGATTAATTTCGAAATATTTTTAATTTCGAAAGTACCTCCCGAAATATTTCAAAAATAGCGAAACCATCAAACAATATCAAAAGGAGGTTTGAGGTTTTAACAACCACCAATCAAATCTCGGAAGGATGTTACTGAGGTTTTTGTTTGGTCTTTGAAAATACTCTCGAAATATTTCGAAAATACCGAAATCCACGCAACAACCATCAAATAATATCAAAAGGAGGTTTGAGGTTTTAACAACCAATCTTTCGGAAGGATGTTACTGAGGTTTTTGTTTGGTCTTTGAAACTACTAACTCCACTCAACCAGGACACAATTTTGTAAGGAAGTTTGAGATTTTATTATATGACTAAAAATATTTTGTTCTAGTCTAGATACATGGAATTTTTGTGCAAAACTATCAGCGTCATTTTTTTCTGTTTAGTGTGTATTTAAGTGTAAGTGCATGAAGTGTTTATTTTTAAGTAGCTGTGAAAAGTCAAAGTCAAATATTATTTAAGGTTGTTGTAATCATCATCATATCAATCAACCCATTACCGTCCCACTGCAGGGATACGGGTCTCCCTTCAATCGAAGGTGATTAGAGCGTACTCTGCCACGCTGCGCCAATGCGGATTGGCAGAGGCCGGTGTTTTACAAACCGCCTTAAGGCTTTGGCTTGACAATTTGTCATCAATCGATAACAGCCGGGACCGACGACGGCTTAACGTGCCATCCAAAGCAAGGAGAAGCTCGAGATAACAAAATCCATCCAAACGCTGGGTAGGGTCGACGTCGCTTAACTTGCGTGTTCATATTAGAGTGAGACACACAGCGACGCCATCGAGCTCCTCAAGCTTTTATAGGATTGGAATGGAATATACAGGGTTATTTTTAAAACATTAAAGAGCTCTTAGGAGGTGATTCTACTGTTCAATACGAACAATATTTACTACGGGACCAACTTCTAAATCACGAAAAAAAAATCTGCTGTTCCATAGATCAATGATAATATCCATACCTATTCGAAGAGATGTATTAGCAATCACCTCTTAAGAGGTCTTCAATGTTTTAAAAATAACCCTGTATATGTGATATCATTGTGTGCGAGCATTACAATGATTCACGTTATACAGATCCCTAAAGCATGTCGGTTACAGTCATTTGTTTACTTAAACAACATTGTTTGAGGATTTTTGCATAAAACGTCTAGACGATATCCATTATTTTCCAGACGAAGGGATTCCAGTCTTAAAATACTACCTGAATTTTCAACTATTGCACTAAAAATGTTATTAAAAATGGTAGCTTTATAGTGTTGCAAGTTTGTAATTTAAATTACTGTTTCTCAAGTTAACTTTTTTTAAAGATAAAATCATTAAATCATATAAATACAAGGCCCTCACAGGCACTTTCTCATATCAAAGTAAACGAATAATACCTATTGATTTATGATTAAATCTAGTTTTTACCCTTTCATCATACGACCACTTATTGTGACCAAGATAGTGATGATGAACTCTCAGCCTCCCTGAAGGTCTTGTCCATCCTATAAACGTGATAACAAATGACAACCCGGTGGTATGTTGGTTTTGTAGTGATCCTTTTTTCACCAAACGCGTGTTCGGTTTCCCGCTCGAGGCAAACCTTAATGTGATCTTTCATTTGCACTGCATTTTAGTGTTTGTTCTCGACTCTGGGTAGTATCCTGACTAATATTATAAATGTGAAAGTGAGTTTGTTTGTTATTCCTTCACGGCTTGACTAATCAGCCGATCATTATTAAAATTTTGTATACATCATATTGTCAGGGGTACAGAGCCCAACATAGGCTACTTTTTATCCCGTGAAAGTTTGTCATTATAAAGGGAAAGTATTTTTTCTACTATAGATGGCGCTGCAATTACGATGATGGCTAAAAGATGGCGCCACAAGTCGCGCTATAGGTTGTTTTGTTGTTAAACGAGATCTATGTTATAAAATTAACCGCGAGGGAAGCCGCAGGGAAAAGCTAGTAAGTATTTACAATAATATGTCCATTATCTGGTACCCATAACACAAGGCAGGTTCAGCTTAGTTTGACTCTGGGACCAGATGGTGTTGTATAAATGTGCAAAAAAAAATACATTCATATTAATATAAGTGGTATTGCTAATTATAATTGTGTACATACAAATTAACTTGATTTATGGGGGTCGTTTGGTTAATTAGTGTCGATTTATACCCTATTCCATTACGTCGTTCTGGCCTTCAAGCCTAAACTAATATTAGCACTACAATACTTATTTTCGTACCAATTTTTTACGTTTTTAGATTTCAGTACCTACTTCAATAGGAGAACACGTAACCTTTATAGGATTCCTTTGTTGTCTGCCTGTCATTATGTAAAACTTTTTTTAGAAACGCGTAGGTCGATTGAGCTAAAATTAATAACAGTTACATTATTAAAAGGCGACCTCCGTGGCGTAATGGTTACCATGCCTGCCCGCCACCTAGGAGTCCTGTGTTCGAATTCCGGTCGGGTCATGATGAAAAACGACCTTTTTCTGATTGGTTTCAGCTCTTGGATGTTGAATAATTCAAGAAAATCATATTGTTGTACAAAAAAGACATGTTTCCTAATTTTGTTTTAAGGCGAGATCAGCAGTTTTTTTCCTTTATGTAATTTTTAATAAATAAAATGTATGTAGTAACTTATAAATTTTATTACTTTCATGTAAAGGATATTATATTGTCTATTAAGGTGCTCCTTCACCACGAGCATTCGCGTGTAATGTAACATTTTAGATTCGACTTCGAGCATTACATTGCAATACGACCTCCCTGACTGACGAGCGTTCGCCTCCCTCACTGCTGTAATGCTCGAAACTGTGCGTTACATTACATGCGAATGCTCCCGGTGAAGGACCACCTTTAAAGACTGTTTATTTAAGCTAGCATTTTTAGTTTTCCCAGATTTACAGGTTTCTTTAGGTGACTTGCATTCATTGCTCTCGAGTGTATTATGTTTTTGTTATAAAATATAGTATCGTTAAATTAGTATCCCATAACACAAGTTTCGAACTTATATTGGGGCTAGCTCAATCTGTTTGATTTGTCCCTATATATTTATTTATTATCAGTACAGGGTTGAATGTCTTTTGTTTCAAATTGCTGTCTCTCACGTAGTTGTTAAGGAGGGAAGCCCTTTCAATACTTCCTATCCTACTCCGACTATCTTCTTTCTGATTAAATTGGTTGTGAGTTCCAAGTCAGTTGTAGTTTTCTCCCCCGGGACGTCAATAAGCTTCATAGCTTATTGTCAATCTGAGGTCGCCGTTGTTCATCCTGGCTATACAGGAGACACATCGGTGGGCTTGTCCCGAATCAGTACAGTCAGCCAATGAGGTTTCAGGATCGTAATTATGATTCAAGTTTCCTAAACATTGCGTGAAGGTATTCACTCGAATTTATATTTATCAATGCAATTCACTATTGTACCATTGTAATTACAAAGTTTAAGCACGGAGAAGCTCGAGATAAAGAAACCCATCCAAACACTGGCTAGGGTCGACGTCGCTTGACTTGCGTATTCATATTAGAATGCGACACACAGCGACGCCATCAAGCTCCTCGTATCTTATCTTAGAAGTGTACTGTCTAAATTGTAAAGTGAACCATTCAATTCACAATTGCTCTGAAAATGTCTACGAATCAGGAGGGCTAGGTACTACGAAACGTAAATCCGATACTTCGGCCGAAGTATCGGAAGAATTTTAACCATGAATTACAAGATAGTTTGGTTGGTTCAACGAAGTACTAAAATAACCATAAAGTACAAGGTATTTCGTCAATTCAAGGAATTACTAAAACAAACATGAAATGCCTGGTAAGTCATGGTTAAAATTCTTCCGAAACTTCGGCCGAAGTATCGGATTTACGTTTCGTAGTAGCCTGGTAGTACGCGTGGGCCAGATATTTTAATTTTCGACTTTATTTAGTTACCGTTTTCATTATTTCACTTTAGGTACTTCTATCATTAGTTGATTTTCGCTTGATTGAAAAGATATTATAGTATTATACTTTTTAACGGTAGAAGAAACAGAAATGTCGAGTCTCCTTGACATGAGGGTTGAAGTGTCGCAAATGAATTTCTATTTACTGAACTCAATCAAAGGAGGTTCTTGGAAATCACAAATTAACTGTTATGTTTGAAGAGTAATTTTGTTTGAATATCAGATACTTGAACATGATGGTCGAGTTGATATTTTGGTAATTGGTCGTGTATTTGATTCAGAGTCAAATTAATAAAAGACAACCACCGTGGCGTAATGGTTACTATGCCGGTCCGCCACCCAAAAGGACCCGGGTACGAAACCCGGTGGGGTCATGGTTAAAAAAAAAACTACTTTTTCTGATTGGCCTGGGTCTTGGATGTTTACCTATTATGTATTTGTTATTTTAGCTCTTCTTATTATAAATGTCCACGACGCATCTTTTTCCCTATAAACGTGCATTAAGCACATTCATAATGAGAAGTGTCAATATTTTTAATTTATATAATGATTATTCATAGTAGATATATATATTAGTAGATATATTGTATTTGTTGTCGCCAAACCAATTTTCACGAAAATTCTATCAATGATTGAGATGCAATTTGTAAAAACCTCCAAAAAATTAAACCACCACCACCTTAAATGGAACCACCAGCTGCAATACTCTGTTATATTTTTGCTGAATAAAATTATTTATTTATATGATACTGAACTTTTCTGCAAGCAAGCAAAGCGTATCAAATACGGAATCCTACACTGTGACACGCACTTGCACGGTTTTGTAAATGCTTTACTACTCCAAAATTTTTGTGGTCCTGATGTTCGTGTTCATTCGTCCATAGCGGCTTTACACACGGCCTCCTCACGAGGTGGAATCGTAGGTAAAGAGCTATAAGCTTTTCGAGTTATTAAGCTGTTTAGCGCTTTAAGCTTTTCTAAGTACAGCAGCTTAGGTGGGCGCTTCTCATTTTATATTAGAAACTACAAATTCTACGAATTTTAACTTTAACAGTTATACCTTAAGCCAATGTCTGACTCCGTTGAGCACTAAAAGCAACAAGATAATATTATAATTATAGAAATATAAATTTAAAAAATATCAAGTTGTTTCTTTCGATTATGAAAAATCTCCTTCAAATTAGTGTGTCGTGTTTCGCGACAGCAATGCGATTACAGATCTGCGGCCGCACTGCTTTGCGACACCCGAAGATGAAACCATAATGAATATTTTTTATTTATTTCCACTTACAACCTATCTTTAAAGGTTATCACCTAATGCGATAGTGTAGCTATTAATAAAGTTATCATAATAGTTAAGTAATTAAAATCTATAACTTAGGAAAACAGTGCTGTTCTAGAGAATTCACTCACAGTACAACATATTACTTTGTCGATGCCACAGACTATAATTATGGTCGAGAGCTTTGAGCCCGCGTGTCAGAAACTGCCCTACTATATCAGGTATTATGATCATTATATTACAATGTCATGTATTTAACAATTATCTACCCAGTAGTGTACCGAAGTGTATGTATATAATATAGCCTGTTGGCGCGTCAGTGACGCTTCGTTCAAGAGGTTAGACCTCTCGAGCGGCACTGCCAGCAGTCGTAGTCGGCGTCTCCTCCACACATATTTATCCAGCACAAATAATAATTATTATTCGAGCGACTGCAGGGCGACTGGCCGCGGATCTAAGGTAATAAATACATGCTCAAGATTACGTAACAAAGAAACGCGGCAGTGCTGCAATCGTGAATTCGTGATTATGTCGCGCGACACATTGCGACTAATTCGAAAGTGCTCAGAGTAACACCGGCGTCGTGTTATTAAACAAATGCGAAGAGATTTTATTTTACTTACGTAACACAAAAAGTATTAAAAGAACATGCAAATCCACGAAATTTCACCTTCGTAAAGACATTAGTCTCACAATCGTTACCTTTATATTATGTGAAAAAAAATCGTCACTCGAAGGATTTCCGGTAGATCCAACCTCACGGACACTCCATCACACTTGAATTGAACACCTTTTTCCTGCTACCTGCACTTTATTTGACACAGATTAAGTGCCTTTTTTATAAGAAAAATCCTGTGATTTTCCAACAAGTAATTTCCTGCGGTTTCGCTTTTATGGAATTTTTTGTGTGACTTTTCCGTGCGTTTGAAACTTTTTTGTAAAGCTATTGTTATTGATTCAGGTGTCAACTCTTCGTTGGGTAAGGTCACGTCCGTGAATAGAATAGAATATACTTATTTGCATGAAATATGGTCGATCAAGGATGTATTAAATGTTTCACATTATTTTGCTAAGTACTTAATTTGGCGTGCAAAATTAACAATGTGCGTCATCATATTCAGTTTCAATATAATTGGCACAAGAGTTCCAGTGAAAATTAAAGGTTGTGTTTGAGTTAGCTTGTCATACTTTATTGTGGTAACATTATGTTGTGTGCTAGTGATTTGTAATCGATTCCTGTATAATTCATATCGATTTATATTTTAAACTACACTGGGCGTCAAAAATAAGTAGTACAGTTTTAAAATTGCAATTACTCTTAAACTATAGAAGTTAGAGTTTTGAAATAAAAATCAATCTTTAAAAGACGATATTATGCATAAAGTTTTTATTAAATGAAATGAAATTGTCTTTTAACTTTTTTTTATTTCAAAGATCTAGCTTCTGTAGTTTAGGAGATATTGCAATTTTAAAACTGTACTACATATTTTTGACGCCCAGTGTAGTAAAATACTCGCAACTTCGTTTGCGTATATCTCGCTTTCCCGTGGGAATTTTGAAAAATCCTTTCTTAGTACACCCCTAGACGTTGTAAGGAACCTACATTCCAAATTTGGAATCTGTAGACCTAGCGGTTTGGGCTGTGCGTTGAACCGTTGATATATCGTTAAATCAGTCAGGACTTTAAGTTTTCTACCCATACTAATCTATATCTATACAATACTAGCTGACCCGGCAAACTTTGTTTTGCCTTAGAGGCACTACCCTACCCTACCCCTACCCTACCCCTACCCTACCCCTACCCTACCCCTACCCTACCCCTACCCTACCCTACCCCTACCCTACCCTACCCCTACCCTACCCCTACCCTACCCCTACCCTACCCCTACCCTACCCCTACCCTTCCCCTACCCTACCCCTACCCCTACCCTACCCCTACCCTACCCCTACCCTACCCCTACCCTACCATACCCCTACCCTACCCTACCCCTACCCTACCATACCCCTACCCTACCATACCCCTACCCTCTACGCCTACCCTACCCCTACCCTACCCTACCCCTACCTTACCCCTACCCTACCCTACCCTACCCCTTTTCTTAATATTTTTTTCCGTAAGAACCTTGTACAGAGTATTAGAAAACTACAAAAAAAAAATCAGCCAAATCGGTCAAGCCGTTTTCATGTTATGTCGTGACAACGGAAAACGGGTTTCATTTTTATATATATAGATTATAAAGAGAAAAGATTTGATTATTTGTTTGCATTGAATAGGCTCCGAAAATACTGGACCGATTTCAAAAATTCTATCACCAGTAGAAAGCTACATTATCAGGGAGTGACATAGGCTATAGCTTTTCCCGAAACTCAATGTGGTTCCCACGGGGACGGGTCCGGAACTTCACGCAGACGAAGTCGCGGGCAAAAAAGCTAATATATAAAATACGAGTACCTATATATTCATAGGAAACACTAAAACCTAAAACTCGAGAAGAAATGCCATCACATATTTTTTTCTCCGAGCGGGAATGGAATCCGCGCCCTCTGGTGCCGAAAGTAGGATCACTACCAACACACCACCGGTTCTAAAAATAAACCAGTGTATTACTGAAACTTCTCAAGGATAGAGTTATTCGTAAAAGTTGAATTTTCCGAGCGTCACGTCTGCGCTATAATTTTGACATTATGAATATTTTGGGCGGAATAAATTCTACTAAACTTTTGTTACTGTCAACGGTTTACAATAAAATTGCAAATATATTCTGTTAAAATATTTTTTGCTATGTTTAGTTGACAATTTTCTATACTTTTTACTTTTACTTTTAAAATAACATCTGAAATATGACCTTTCTTTGTTATCTTTCGAATAATTATGTTTTTTCAACTGAAGTTTAGCTTCAGCGGAGGTCCTCGCTCTTCTGCGCTCCACTATGCCCAGTTCTGCGTCAGTAAGCATAAACATAGGATTACTATAGACGAACGAAGAGCCCCCTGGCTTGTAACCAGTTTTGATACTAACTAATTGTATGAGATAATTGTATATCACTTTACTGGCCTTATTATTATATGTATTGTTAAAATTAAGAATCAATAAAACATTTAAAGTATTTAAAACTTAAAAGTTAAAATATAAAATAAAAATAAATAAATCTTTATTTCCTCTCACAGCTTAAATTCTAGAATGTACATTTGTTGTTTTTACATTATATGTATATGTGCTATAAAACGTGAGAGGCTGGCGCCTGTTGTAGGTTTTTTGGAAGAAAAACCTGTGTTACAGGTCGCCAGGCCCCCCCTTCTGCTTTAGATCACTATTTATATAAACTTGGTTGATTGATTCCTGTTTTCAGAACTGTAAACATGTTGTGTATGGTATTGGTAAGTATGCTGGTCTGATTTAGTGTGTGTGATTGAGTATGTGTGTTGGGTAGATAGTTTCAGTGTGTGTGTGTGCGTGTGGACGATAACAAAAATATTATTTAACTGGAGTTAGTAGCTCTTCAGTTTGTTGATAGGTAAGTGTTTGTAAATGTTTTGTTAAAACAGATTTAAGGTTGAATTTTGTTAAAGGGTATAAATTTAGAAAGATGTTAAGTTTTTTGTACAAATACGGTCCTAGGAAACAAAAGAAGTTATGTGAAGTAGATGTTCGAAAGATAGTTGTCCATTGTACTGTTGTTCCTAATCTTCGTTTATTGTCTATTAATGACGAGTCATACTGTAGCATGGAATGGCGTTTTATTATTGTGTGGAGGATGAATGATTGTCTTATGGATAGAACATTCCATTCTCTGTAGAGGTCAGTTGTGGGGTACCTGAAAGGGAGACCGGCTCCCACTTTTAATATCATTCGCTGTGCTCTTTCTACCTCTATTAAGTGAGATTTAGCAACACCACCCCATATCGTGATGCAGTAATCTGTTAATGACTGACATAAAGCTTTGTAGACTAGCATTAGAATTTTCCGGTTGGCTATGTGTTTAAGGGTTCTGAAGACGTATATGAGTTTCCTCAGTCTTGATGTTAGACATTCAATATGGTCTTTGAAAATTAAAGTTTGGTCGATAATGACGCCTAAGTATTTTATGCTGTTTGTATGCTCTAGGTGAGGGCATGCGCAGGGCGAGGGTGCAAGACATGTACGTGTGTGAGATACAATTTTATTTGTTAGAGACGGAAGTTGGTTTGATCTAAGTGCAAACGTGATATATTTCGTCTTAGATATGTTTAAAGTTAGTATGTTCTCTTGAAGCCATTTGCTGACCCTGTCAAAGCCGCTCTGTGCGTTTCTGAGTGTTTCCTCCCAGGTATCCCCCCAGAAGAATAGAGCCGTATCATCTGCGAAAGAGATGGTCTTGCCTTTGTATAGTTCGATGTTACCCAACTCATTTACATAAACCAGGAACAGAGTCGGAGATATACAGCTGCCCTGTGGTAAGCCGAATCTAATAGGTAGTTCGTCACTCATGTCTTTGTCTATTAATACTCGTTGTCTTCTGTCCGACAGGTAGCTCCGAAAGAGCTCCAAAGGCAAACCCCTAACTCCAACCGCTTCCAACCTGGATATAAGGCGGGGAACGGAGACAGTGTCAAAGGCCTTGGCGAGGTCCAAGAATATTGTTAGGCACTTTTTCTTGTTATCTAGGTTTTCCACTACAGAGTCAACCAACTGATGCACTGCGTCATTGGTTGATTTACCGCGTCGAAAGCCAAATTGGGAGCGTGTGATCAGGTCGTTCGACTCTAGATAGGATATCAGACTATTGTTCATGGCACGTTCTAGGATTTTGGACATTGCCGGGAGTAGGGAAATAGGCCGATAGTTGTTGACACTATCTCTGTCCCCACCTTTGTGAATGGGTCTAATTAGTGCTATTTTGAAGGCGTCAGGAAAGATACCCGTCAATATTGCCAAATTGCATATGTGAGTAATGGGAGGCGTCAGTAGATAAGCATATCTTTTTAACATTTTAGTCGAAATTTGGTCATAACCTGTCGCCGAACTATCTTTCAGGTTGGTTATGAGACGAAAAATGTCCTCTTCTGTAACTGGCAATATAGCCAGCGAGTTTAGTGGCGATTTTTGGGGGTGCTGTGAACTTGTAGGAGTAGGGTTGTCGGGGCTTAGGATTTTTTCTGCTAACTTGGTTCCTACATTGGCGAAGTGTCTATTGACCTCATTTATGCTGTATTTTCTATTGCCAGGCGTTATTAAGTTTGGGGAGTGATCTACAGCTTTGGCGGTTCCACTTATATTTCTTATTGCCTTCCAAAGATTCTTAGGGTTATTTCTGGCGTTTTCAATCTCCTGTCTTTCGTATGATCTCTTCGTTTTCTGTAGAATTGATTTACAATGGTTTCTATATCTTTTGTATGTTGTCTTAAGTATTTCATTTTCAGGGTCTGCCTTGAGTTTTTTGTATAGGTTGTCTCTATTTCTCATGCATCTAAGCAGCCCAGTGGTGATCCAAGGTTTATTTATCTGCTTTCTTCTTGGTGTTTTGAGCGGGTGGGTGTTTTTCTGTAAGGCTGTAGTGAGATGTTCGATAAGGCAGTTTGTAGCCAAGTTTGGGTCAGAGCAATTGTGAACGTTTTGTAAGTCTAGTGTTTCTATGGTTTTGTCTAGTCCTTGATAATCTATGCGCTTGTTATTGGAGTTTTCAAATATGTGGGGGGTACCTAAGTTGATACTAAGTCCTACAGTGTCATGATCAGTGATGGAGGTCTCTAAAACAAAGCAGGTAGCTATGGAGTGGGTTTTACAAATGATATGATCCAGACAGGTTCGGCTATGGGTTGGGACGGTGTATGCAGGAAGCATGCCATTGCTTGCGAGCATATTCAGATACTCGTGTGATCGCTTGTCGGGACTGTTTGGTACTATATCTATATTTATATCTCCACAGAGGATAATGTTTTTATACTGAGATAACTTTGATAGGAGCGAATTCAGTGAATCAACGAATGCTGTGGTGATTCTTTGACTGGGCGGTCGATAGATGCTAATTATGCATGTATTAGTATTCACGGTGAGTAAAATGCAGTTTGCATCACTAATAGCTGGTTCTTCAAATTTAACTTTCATATCCCTTCTGTAGTACAACACTATACCCTCGTTTTGGCTTTTGTGGCTGGTTGTGCATACGTAATGATAGTCTTCAAGTGGAGGTATGGTACCACAGGAAGGTAGCCAGCATTCAGAAAGTATTATGATATCCCATTCAGTTTGTGTGCGTTGCAGGAGAGTGGTAAAATTGGACATGTTACATTTTATGCTTCGTATATTTTGTGAGAGTATGTTGAGTGTATTTTGGTTGTGTGTAATGTGTTTGTGTAAGTCGTCCATATCACATTTTAAATATTTGGCTACATGCAAGTTATCTAGTTCGGAGTGGAGGTTGTCAATATTTTGTATAGTTTGCATATTATATTTTAATTATAAATATGAAATTGACCTGTTCTCGGTGAAAAATACACGAGCAGGCCCAATTTTGTTTGGGATAAAGTATCGACTCCGATCGGGATAACTTACAGATATGTGCTTGTTTAATTGGCGATGGAATATTAGTTAGTTGTGTTAATAGACGATATGAGAGTGTATTGTATGAGTGTGTATTATGTGTGTGTGTTAGTTGAGTGGCTGTGTGTACAGTTCTGGGAAAAGGATAAAAAAGGAATGAGTAAAAATAGTTCAACAAGTAACGTGAATAATCTCTGTAAATCATGAATGAGCAAAAATTACAAAATACAAACAAAAAATAAAAGTAAACAAAATAAGTAAGAAAGACTGATAGGCCGTATTTTTTGTTTATGGCTAGTCATATAATTTTAAGTAGGTCCTCTTCTTCTGTGATTCTAATTGCTGGTCAGTTATTTTAGTTTCTTAGAAATAAGGGTTAGAATGTTGATGACTTTGATGTGAACTTTCTTGTAAAATTAACAGTTATCTGGATTATTTCGATGTGTCACTTCACAATCAACAACAGAACATGTAACCATTGTTGAAAATATCAATATTTATGCTATTTGGCTACGATCTTCTGTAAGATGGAGGTCCTTCCCCAGACAGGCTACTAAGATTTGAGCTGATTATTCGCTGAACCCTACCTCTCTTAGAAGTTTTGTGTGCGCGAGCTCTTAGGTAGGTACTAGAAATGGAATATGAATCAACGTGCACAAGTAACAATGTTTACTAGTGTTGTAATCTGTGGTCATAGGTAACCCTTTCACGTTTCCCAATAGCATTTACGTAACGAATGTACGTACGTCTCAGGCTTTTAGGCTGCCCGCAAACAGTTTGCCGGCACGCCAAGCGTAGCGGCAAAACCGCAGAGTTTCTACTGCAATTTCACTGCCGTGATTTAGTAGCCGCCAACTAGAGCAAAGAATTTTGTTGAATATGTAGCTTTGAGCTATCAAACTTTTCACATTGTTTTATTACAAAAATGTAATTATGAACGAAAGGTCACTGACCATTAATAGAATACTATTTAATGTAACTCTTTAGTGATATTATTGGTGGATAAATTTTATTATAAGCCGTGAAAGTGCGTTTCGGTCTACGAGAAGTATAGGGTTGCGTATTTTCAAAAGATTTTACGATTACGATTTATAAATTATATTTAAAAAAATCAGTCCCACTTTACATGTAGGAAAGGGAGGGGCTTTTATTCCTTGAAGGCTCCCAGTGGTCCCTTAAATTCATCGAAAAACCAAAAAAAAAAATTTTTTTCAAGACTTTCTTCTACTACTTTGTTAATATGTTAATGTGTGTAAACGTGCCAAATGACAGTGTTAAGTCTCGAAGCAAGAGAGGTGAATAGTTTCGAAAAGGCTTTCTATATTTTTCTGTATCCGAACGGAAATGGGGTTCGAAACAGCGGTACTTGCAATAAAGTAGCCACTGAGACCACTGCGCTTATCACTGCGCACGGTCAGACTAAGTACGTCGTACGTCGATCAGGGGATCGACGTACGAGCCTATAGCGCGGTTTTAAAGAACGACGGTTTTACTCGCGGCTCGTTTGTGCTGATCGACTAGCGAGCAAAACAGTCGCGCCTGAATGAGAGAGGTAACATGTCTTGTTCCGAATCTGAAGCTTTGTGTTATCTCGCTTCACATGACGAGCCGAGTAAAAAATATAGCAAACATGACGAGTCGCGAGCTTTACCGCCGAGCCATAAAACCGCAGTTGTACTCGCTCGCCGATCAGGGCCTTTACACTACACGATATTCAGGGCCTAACAAAAGAGATGGTCCAATACGAATAAGCGAGAAGCACTTACAACTTCTCACTTCTTAGTAGTTCTTAGTATTGCACCGTCTCTTTTGTTAGGCCCTGAATATTGCGTAGAATACGCGCTTAAAATAAATCGAAAATTGCCTAGAACTTAATTAAATGTTTAAATTGTTATGTCACTATTCTTTATGTAAATAACTAATACGATAGCACTTACATGCGCCTGATGACTTGTAACACAGGTCTAACCTAGTACAAGCATCAGCTCCCACAAACAGTGTTTCTAAGTAGTACAAAACTAGTTTTAAGTACCCTTTGTATGTACGTTTGTGGAGAAATAAATAAAATAGAAACGTCCAATACAAAGAAGAATTTCATTGCTAAATACTGTATAATGTATACCTTCATCCAGATATTGTACAAAAAACTGATCTAAAAGCTGTCTCATTCACGTGTCGTAAGTGTTGCTTTACACTGATACTAAGACTCATGCTAGTGGTATATAAAATTTTAAAAAAAGTTCTATTTTAATTTGGTGAATTTCTCAAATAATTTTCAAAGTAAATGCCACATTATCTTATGGCTGTCACTGTCAAAATAAAGAAGAAAAATAGATATAGCGAGAAACTTAATTTGAAATTAAACTTAAAAATGCGTTTCAGAAATTTGCTGATTCTCTGATATATATAGTCGAAAGATTAATGACAACTTAAGGATAAAAAAAATAAAGCAATTTTTGCAGGGAGAGAGAAGTAGGAACGATCTTACAGAATGTCGGCGTAAAGCAGCGATGCATTTCGTTCGGTGAGTGAGAAGTCCAGAAGCGGATCTTTTTTATCACAGCTGGAAAAGTATTTGTGGCGCCGCTGGTGTTATTTCTGTTCATAGACGGTAATCATGTTTCATCATGCCAGTAGCGCAATTATGCTTATATAAGATGCAATGTCGTTTTGATGTCAATATGATGTTGATCCCTAGTTGACATGGTTTTTAAATGGTATTATGCTATATCAATTCTGTATCTCATTTTTGATATTTACGTGATTTTATGTCAAAAAGTGGAGTGTAATACGCGTTTAAGTTGATGTCAAGTTGATATCATTTAGATAACGCATATTTCTGAGAGCATAATACGAAATACTCTGTAATGTTAAGTTGACATCAAAACTGCATTATAATTTGTAAGCTAATTGCACCAATGCAAGTTTTTTGCCTGCCGTATGATAAAAAAAACTTTTTGGTAAAATAATTTCCAAAATCGGTTTAGTGGATCTACATTATTACCGCCTACAATCTGACTAACAAACAAACTCCACTTCTTTTTAATAATAGTAAAATTATTATCTACTCGCTCCAGTATACTTGATCAGTGTGATTATGCCGTAACGGTGTTTGAACTAGACACAGGGTCTTTTTCAAAAGGAATGTCTACTTCGCTGGTTTAATCCAAGCTTTACGCCCTTGGGCGTGTGGCGTGATGACACAACACTTTACTTTGTGTACTAAACTAACCCGTGTTTATGTTGACCTAAAACTTTTGGTAAAAAAAGCTATGTGAATAAACGTTAATAATATTTTTTTGGCTTTAGATCGGAGTGGTTGACGAGTTTTTTGGTCACATTCGAACGTGTATAAACCGACCAAATTTAAAATATGTTTCTTAGAGTAAATTTATCAGACACTAATTAGCCGGGTAGCTCATTATAAAATCATAATTTTGACATGGTAACACGCATCTTATAAATTTACAACATAAGAGTTTTTCTCTATTTGGTCGGTTTGTTTAAATCGACATTTAAGATTTAAAGCAAATGAGCTTGTTAGAAATGTACTTATCCCACTCTCACAGAGTCAATAACTTTTTAAAAAATCTATGGCCGCTATAGGCATAAATAACAACCCGATCATTTATGGGTACATAATGTTGTAACGTAACATTCAATGTAACGTTCGTGCGCGTAGAGTGCACGGTTCGTGCGCGTAGAGTGCACGGTTCGTGCGCGCGTCCACACTGTTTAATGTTTATTTCTCAGATCTAAGTTAATCAATTATCAAATATGGGAAGTCTGTTACATTGCGTGATATATTGCTTCAATATGGAAGGCAAGTTTCTCTCATTGTGTGTTACATTGCATTACATTTCGTAAGTCTGTACCCTCAGAACGTATTATTTTGTTTTAACATAGGCTCAATATAATAAAAAGCAAAACAACAACAAATCATGTTATATACCTTCATTTTCCTTTTCTTTTTTTTTGCCGAAATCTTCCAGGCGTCATACGCACCGCGGGAGGTCCCGTATTTGAAATAATATAATTTTACATTCCACAGTGTAGTAAACCTTAATAGTAGGTATCATTACACGACAGACTCGATTATCTAGTGGCTAGCAATCGCTAAGTTAATTTAAGGGCTGTGGATTCGAATCTCGCACAAGGCAAACAATGGTACAGATGGACATGACTGCTTGTCTTGGATTCAAAATTGATTTGTTCTGTGGGCTCTTGCGGATACTGAAACACATCTTGATCTGGATGTTTTCTATGTAAAATATTTAAAATTTCACATTTATTTAATAGTAATTGGATACACAAATAAACTAGGCGTGGTCACAATATTTTTTACAAAGTAGCCTTTTTTATCCTACCCCTCCACACAGTGGCTTCAAGCATTCTATTAAGAAAACAGCACAATGCCATTCATAAAACGTCAACCAAATGACGTTCTAATGTGCTGAGAAAAAAAAGGGTTTCCGCAAATGATAAATGTAGGAGACAAACATAGATATAAATAATAGCAAATACTATAGAAGACTAATACGCACAGCTCTTGACGTTTCTCATACAATGACTTGGCAACCTCCGTTCACCTCATGCCGCTAGGGGCGCTATAACATTTTACATACAAAAGTTTTGAAATCGTTCACCTCATGCCGCTCTCATGCCGTAGGGGCGCTAGTGTTGCGTCTTGCCCGAATTCTTCCGAAGCTGTGCGTATTAGTCTTCTATAGTATTTGATAATAGATAACGCCATTTGTCGCATTGTAGCTTAAATGCCAAAGAAACAGTCCACGTCTTGTTGTGTAGTGTAATGCTTGTTCTACACTGTCGTGAAGTTTACCAGAGTGTAATGAAGTTAGGCGCGCACGAAGTAGCAGGAAAAGTAAAGAGGAAGTAGGACGGGATCAAGACATGGAAGCAAACACTTTGAAAACAGACAAGGAGGCATGGATTCATGTTAATTTATCATAAATAAAACTACTAATTTGTCTTATATAATCGTAATATGTAGTGAATGTTTGCCAAATACCTTACGCCATGTGAAAAACTAACATAAAAAGCACATCATCAGCTATTTCATTTGTATCGCTGACGTAGGATATCTCGCTAGTTCGCGGTGTGAACCAAAGTATGACAAGTGATGAAAACAAATCTCGCTCGGTTCGCTCAATCGGTCGCTCGCCGGTTGGTGGTATCATCATCTTAGCCAGAAGTCTACTGCTGAACATAAGCTTCCCCCAAACGTTGCCAGTGCTACCTCCTGGTCCATCCAGCGGCTTCCTGGGCCTTTTCTTAGGTCGCCTGACCACCGTCAAGGCGGCCGTCTTACGCTACGCTTTGGTATGGCTGGTTTTATAGCCTGCAGCAATGCACATCTAAAATCCAAACGAAATAAACTAATATCGTCACTTTTGTTTCTTTTACAAGTTATTTGCGTTCTCTGTTTATTTTTATGTCTGTGTACACAACAAATTTTCTCTGAAGAAGGCACAAGACAAAAGCCTGCTCAAACAAAAGCAATCTAGTGAACATTTACGTAGATATATTATTATAATGTTTTTGCGAATTCATATACTTATACTCTTGTATAAGAATTTGAGAATTTAATATTACTAATTTATTAGATTTTTCTTTCTGTTACCTATTTGATTGTTGATGAATCCAAATTATTAGGGTTTTTTTCTTTCGTATGACAATCGGACTTCAGACGAAGATTCTCTTCAAGTTATGCTTGTGTACGTAAATTCAAAGCAGTCTATTCATGCTATCTCGACTCATTTTCTTTCGTATGGCAATCGGACTTCAGACGAAGATTCTCTTCAAGTTATGCTTGTGTACGTAAATTCAAAGCAGTCTATTCATGCTATCTCGACTCATATCAGTATACAGTCTCTGAGTCAAGACGCCCCGAAGAAAGATGATAGCAAAATTTCTTCAGAAAAGGCGGATTTTAAAGTCAACACGACAATATACTTTTAAAAGATCCTGATTATAAACGCAATCTCTACGCACTTTAACCAATGTTTGCTTCACATTACACTATCAATACGATGAATCGAGCGTTGAAACACACAGAAATTCATTTTCTAATCACGAGCCCAAGTGGACGTCAACGTAGTTGGTGCCAAAATCCAAATATTAGGTACGCGCCAAAATTTGGGCTCATTTTAGGCAATTTTTAAAACAATTGAAAATCAATCTGTCGTTAACGTTATGCTCTGAGAAATAATTATGAGTTTCGAACTTCGCTTTGCGTTTTACGTCTGCGCGAGCCAGCCGTGTTGGCGACAAGTAGGGTTCTAATCGTCCGCCTACATTGGATATTTTCATTAAATTTTGTGTTTCCCGTGCAAAAGCAACTTTGGCCTCAATAAAATATTAGTTTTTATGTATTTTAATTTTTACTATAACATTTTCGTTGTTTCCAACCATTCCAAATAAAAGCTTGTTTGCTTTTCTTTAATTTAAAATGAATATTTTGTTAATATTATCATTTATAAAACTACTTTATTTACTTCTATTACGTATTAAGTTTGTAATAAAAAAGTTATGAAAACTATTTTATAAAAATAAAAAATTTTATCGAAACTGAGAATTTAAAATTTTGATACGGTAATTTGCTCAAAACTATTTTTAAAGTTTAGCAACAAATTATATATGGCTGTCACTGTCAAACTAAAGTAGAAAAAATGAGATAGCTTGAGACTTTAATGTAAACGTGAAACTAAAAAATATCCACGTTAAACAAAATTAACTAGAAATAATAAATAAATAATAATAAATAAATATATGGGGACAATTCATACAGATTGAGCTAGCCCCAAAGTAAGTTCGAAACTTGTGTTATGGGATACTAACTCAACGATATTATATTTTATAACAAATACATATATAGATAAACATCCAAGACCCGAGGCCAATCAGAAAAAGTTCGTTTTTCATCATGACCCGACCGGGGATCGAACCCGGGACCTCCTGGGTGGCGGTCTGGCGTGGTAACCATTACGCCACGGAGGTCGTCAAGAAATGGGAGCTTTATTAGCTCTCTAGCTCTCTACTACATGTTAATTTTTGTAAATTTTTCAAGTAAACCCTCCTTGAACATAATAAAAAATATACGTACCTAAAATATTTTTATAATATGCCTCCCAAAGTGAACCACCACGACCCCTCCCTTACATCTCTAAATCAGAGACGAGAAAATAGCATTTTCATAAAACAATGTTCACCTTTCATTACAGTCCACTTAATTTCCAAAAGGAAATTAGGTTTGTCTTTGTTAACCCTCTGAGATCGACAAGCATTACGCGGCGTAGATTAAAAGTGTATTTTTGGGGTAAGTATAACTACATAGAATAAAAAAGTGGCATAGAATAAAAAATAAAATGATGTTGTGCCAACAGGAATACATTTAGTTGTTCCAAAATTAGTTGTGCGTAGCAGTTAGTTCAACAGGAAACGGTGAATTTGAATGAATAAAATGGTTTTGATATTGTTTTTTTTTTATATTATTTGAAGAACGTGGATTCGAACCCCACCGGGGCGGAACCGCCGGGGGAGAAAACGCGAACGAAAATATTTTTCCTATTTTTATTTATTACTAGCTTTTCCCCGCGGCTTCGCTCGCGTTAATTCTATGACATAGATCTCGTTTGACAACAAAACAACCCATAGCGCGACTTGTGACGCCATCTGTTGGCCGATACAACGCCCTCTATAGTAGAAAAATTATTTTCCCATTGGAACGACATACTTTCACGGGATAAAAAGTAGCCTATGTTGGGCTCTGTACCCCTAACAATATGTATGCAAATTTTCATAATGATCGGCTGCTTAGTCAAGCCATGAAGGAATAACAAATAAACAAACAAACTCACTTTCTCATTAATAATTTTATAATATTAAGTAAGGATTCATTTGGATTTAATATGGACCCTGTATGGGGGCTACAAGTTACAACATTAGTGTACTAGAGAACGCTTGTTTAAACTTACTTACTTCCGCTGGCTCAGGGACCAAAAGCGAGTTTTGCCCTCCGATATGAGAGGTCGCCACTGTCTTTGGTCCTGCACGATTAACATTAGTGATAAACATAAAATTTAAACATAAATTAAACTCTAACAAGGGAAATAATAATAATATTTTAATAAACACTACACAATTATTGAGCTTTGATTCGATCATTTCTTTTAATCGATTTCCTTAAAAACTATTCGAGTGTAAGAAATTCTAAAAAATCACTTTTCCGAGTAAGAATCGTGAAGTTCCCTTAGTGAATTTTTTCCTCTGGCACTTCGAGTGGAGCACGTCCCAGATCCTATCTCAGACATTTCCCTTTAAAATTACTATCGGAATTCGTGAGTGCCGTTCCAGACAGCCCTATCTATATCTACGTTGTTGAGAACTGTTTTGACAGTAAGAGTGAACATATATTCAGATACCTAATAATTTAATATGTGAATTATGTTTAGGTATCTTAGTAATAATGCTTTTTATCCGGTAAATTCTCATCATTTCAAGAAATAGAAATTAAAAACGAAAACTACATTCAATGACTTTTATTACAAAAGAAAATATCTGTAAAACCTGTAAGAAAAAAAAGTAATTATTGATCATTTTGAAAATAAATTTAAATTAAATTAAATATAAATATAAATAAATATACAGGGACAATTCATACAGATTGAGCTAGCCCCAAAGTAAGTTCGAAACTTGTGTTATGGGATACTAACTTAACGATATTATATTTTATAACAAATACATGTATAGATAAACATCCAAGACCCGAGGCCAATCAGAAAAAGTGTGTTTTTCATCATGACCCGACCGGGGATCGAACCCGGGACCTCCTGGGTGGCGGTCTGGCGTGGTAACCATTACGCCACGGAGGTCGTCGAAAATTGATTGGTTCAAATAAAATTCTCTTTAAGCTGCACTGGAAGCTCCGAAGACTATTTCCAAAAAAATTGCATGGGAATTACGTAACCGTCGGAAATTCTCAAGACATATTTGGACGGAACCCTTCAGTAGTTTCATTCAAAGTCTTACAAATGATCCGGTGCCTCGGCGATCTGTTTACTAGAAGGTAGTGTTTCACTGATAAATGTTCGAGCTCCATCATTTCACCCGTTTTCACGGGAAATTTCAGATTTCTCGCGTAATGTTGTAACAGAGCGTTACAGTGTAAATAATTTTACTAACTCACAATTATTATTTTTTTAATATGAAATTATTTTTAGTATTCTTTTGACGACCTCCGTGGCGTAATGGTTACCACGCCAGACCGCCACCCAGGAGGTCCCGGGTTCGATCCCCGGTCGGGTCATGATGAAAAACGAACTTTTTCTGATTGGCCTCGGGTCTTGGATGTTTATCTATATAATGTATTTGTTATAAAATATAATGTCGTTGAGTTAGTGTCCCATAACACAAGTTTCGAACTTACTTTGGGGCTAGCTCAATCTGTATGAATTTTCCCCATATATTTATATTTATTTATTCTATATTATAAACAAGCTGACCCGGCGAACTATGTTCCGCCTTACACTTAGAGGCACTACCCTACCCTGCCCTATCCTAAGTCCTTCTCCAGGTTCTACGGTACCTCTACACCAATTTTCAGCCAAATCGCTTCAGCCGTTTTTGGGTTAAAAAATGGTGTAACACGACTTTCTTTTATATATATAGATGTTTTTGACACCATACATTCACAGAACAATGAAAAAGCGCGTTTTACTTTCCAGTAGAAATGCGAATAATGTGAGTTAAACGTGTCGTCAGAGGTTGGCAACGCATTGGTAATGGTCCTGATGTTGCTGATGTCCATAGCCGTCGGCGACCACTTTCCTTTAGGTGGCCCGCTTGCCTGATTGAATGCCGAATAATATTAAAAAGTAAAAAGTTAGTTAAACGTCAAAAAACAAACCATTGATTGGCAGTGTATTTTTAAATATAAGTAGAGAGACCAGAAAGATCATGCCTTCTTTGTCTATCCGTTAGGCCAAAAGCAGACGGTGACACCCAAATGTGATGAAACTGAAACTTCTAGTTACCTTTGAGTTTCTGTTATAAACTCCTTTGACGGACCACACATGACGCAACCCTTTAGAAATCGGTTTGAGACGCGTTGCAAACTAGTTTCATTGAAATTGACATGCAGGAAATGTAAAACAATTGACACTCATAACTTCAAAAGGGTTTCGCCGTCTTTTGGGCCTTAGTTTCTTATAACTGTGCGTAAAATATCATTGAATTAAATTAATAACATCTCATCTCAAAAGTGTAATAAAAATCAACTACGTTATCAAAGACCTGAAAAATGTTTAATTAAAATAATTTCAATTAAACCTTAACTTCAAAGAAATATATAGAAAATCCAATTAGTATACTGTACGTTTTTAGGCTGTGTTTGAATGCTGAAGACATTAAAGTGAATGGATGTAACCATTACTATAGTGAGGCTGGAAAAGCGCGAATATTTGTTAAATATTTTCATACCATTACTGATTTTTTATCACATAAAAAACTAAACTAAAATAATGCCCTTGTCGGCGTCAGTGAATTAACAACTTTTTTTCTTCGCAAAGGAAAATGCGTTACTGTGAGTTCCGCTGGCGCTTCGGGAAGCGGTCAATGAGTGACATAGTAACTAAAAGAAAGAGAGAAAAAATGTTTATTTGAAACATTAAATAAACACTAAACAATAATTTTATCTTAAAATTACTTTTAACTAATTAATGTGTCCCAAATGGATCTCCACTCATCATATGTGTCGTAGCACGATAATCTCTGTAGACTCAGTGTTTGAACTAAAAATATGATTGTCCACTACTTTCTAAGCCTTGTTTTACGTGGGACCACCAGCCAGCGTAAACAAGGTAGGTAGTGAAGAGAGAGACAAAACACACCTCTAGAGGCTCGAATCATCAGGAAATACATTCATATATTTTTGTGTGAACGCCAGTCGACATGACACTAAATATGCGGTTCGGGTCGGTGGTGACTGGTGGCGTGAGACGGTGCGGCGGCGGCGGCGGCGCGGCGGTGCGGTGTTAGATGGAGCAGCTTGGCAAAGTACGCTCTAATCCTTTTCTTTTGAAAAGAGACCCGTACCCATGTAGTGGGTACATAATACGTGGATATAATGATAATAAATCATACTTCTTTATAATTTAAAACTGGGTTAAAGTATTAATATTGCTAGACTTCCTTCATAAATTAATTCTATTTTTATCCACAAGAATCTAAAGGGTTTACTACAACTTACAGCAGCTGGGACAACCTGTCATGGACAAATTCCCAGGAAGAACAACATTGAGACACATTGCTTATGTGAACGGTGTGCAAATTAATACACATTATTATCATAGATTTTTACAGAGTCGGCAACGCGCGAGTGATACCCCCGGTGTTGAAAGCCTCCATGCTACGGTGACTGCTTACCATCAGGCGGACCGTATGCCTGTTTGCTACCTTAGTAGTATAAAAAACATTGTTTTTAGTAGTAGGAGAAACAAATTGGGTATAACACAACGCAACGCGACTCGAAAAATTGACCGCCCGGTGATTAACCCATAGTCCGTAAATCGAGAAATGTCATTGGCTGATCCCGGTTAGTTTTTTTTCTTTTCTAAATCTGCAATCAGTATTCTACCATAAGCAGATATTTTGTAAGAATAGCTCAAGTCAGTGCGTCCTCCATTGAAGACAGCAGCTACAGTATATCCTTCCTTTTAAGGCGGTTTTCATAACTGCGCTTGACTAGACTCGCCGCAAGTAAATTCGGGTGTTTTTACAAGCACTACTCGAGGCCTTAATCTTCTCCCAGTTAGATCAAGTCATTAAACGATTAACAAGCTTCCAAAAACATGAATATCAATTTAATTACGTCTTATTTTTATACATTTTTGTGCATCGATCGAAAGTGATCGTATTTAGAATCTAATTAACGTAACGTGTGAGATAATAATTAATCACTGTTTTCTATCACTATTTTAAATCAAGTGTTTACGTGTTGTGATAGTATAGTAGTCCAAGAACAAAATATGTACTTTAATAATAAACAATTATTCTTCTTTTTCTATGCATAATATTATTTTATTTTTATACTGAAGATAGTTTTTTGGTAGAATTTTTTGTGCCCTGCAGTGGGAAATAAATAGAATAGAATAGGGATAGAAAGTTGCAGGAACCTGCTAGAAAACCGCTGGATGCAGGCCATTGCCAGCAGGTTGCATTGGAAGCGTTTGGGGGAGGCCTATCCAAGTCCAGCAGTGGACTTCTTGTGGCTGAGATGTCGATTCCATTTCTTTTACCAGTGTTCATTTTGCTTTTCTTTCCAAAATGTTAGTAGTTTATAGAGTAGATTAATTTCATAAATAATTTATTACTCTAATGTAATCTTTGACGTGAGAAATCGTCTGTGAGGACCTACTCTCAAATATTTTGTGGGTGTGGGAGTGAGACGCAAATGGCGGCTAATAAAATATTATGTTTTATATCGTAGACGTCAATGTGTCCGCTATATCTGCGGTCGCTCCATATCCAGCACTCGGTGGCCTTGCGCTCAAATAGTTCGCACTCGAATCCAACGAGCGAGCTTGATTATAAATTTCTCGTGCGATTTAGCTTCGCTCCACTTAAACGAGCTATCATCTCTGAAATTTAATTTATTTTAAAAATGTTTTTATGGTTATGATACTTTATTTTTGTTTACTATGTAACAAGATATCTATGTAGGAATTGTTTTATAACTATCATCAATGATTCACCGTCATCAAGCGAAATCTTGAAAAACTCTCTCTCTTAACTTTACAGAGTATAGAGCACCTGTCTTAGTATGTTTTTAATTCAGCTTTTAGAAGTGATTCAAGAGAAAGGTTTATAAATGTATATTGTATAATACATACAAGGATTTTTCTAAATTTGCGAGGAAATAGAACACGCAGACGAAGGTTCACGGATTGGCTAGTCCTTTATATAATAATATTTAATTAAATATTCTTACTTATTTAATTATCATAGGCGAGCAACGTGTTGTTACAACGACGTATTAGTGTCTTTGCGTAGGTTGCAGGATGTGTGGGCGACAGAAAGGGGTAGTAAAATGTGATATTAGTATGTTATCTCATAAAAGGGATTTAAACATCGTTTTTATTATTATGTATCCAATATAAACAATATTTAGCTCCATTTACATAACTCGTTTTTAACCCCCGACACAAAAAGAAGGGGTGTTATAAGTTTGACGTGTATCTGTAATTCTGTCTGTGGCATCGTAGCATCCAAACGGATGGTCCGATTTGGATGCGGTTTTTTTCGTTTGTGAGGTAATTTGATCGAGAGTGTTCTTAGCTATAAATAAAACAAATCTGTTCAGCCGTTTGAAAATAATCAGCTCTTTTCTGATTGATGAAGGGAAATTAAGCTTTCACACGTCTGATCGATTGGAAATTTGGTATGCTGTTTGTTTTGGGTCTGGAGAGTGGCATAGGCTACTTTTATTATAATAAAATGATAGGACGAAACGATTGCTACTTGACACCAATGTTCTGTGAGGTGGTGGTACTTCCCCGGTCGAGGTAGCCTATTTCATCAATGCAAATAAACTTACTTTTGGCATTAGCAGAAAGCGGTGGCGGTGTTGGTCAAAAATCGCTTGCATACTGATAAATGCGGCGACTTGTGGTATCATTCAACATCAGAATAGTTTTGTTCTTACTGTTCGCTGTCCCAAGGTTAGCGACGTGGCCTGGGGCCTATTTAATAAACGCGACAATGACAGGTGACAATCCGACAATTTGACAATATTTGGTTTAATAAAAATTATCACTGACAAATATGTCACGGTGGAAAATCAACAAATACACAACACAAAAATAAGTAGTACAGTTTTAAAATTGCAATATCTCCTAAACTGCAGAAGCTAGACCTTTGAAATAAAAAAAAGTTAAAAGACAATTTAATTTCATTTAATAAAAACTTCATGCATAATATCATTTTTTAAAGATTGACTGAAAAAAAACTTAATAAATAAAAACACTATTTTTTTAAACTGTTGGCTTGTACTTTTGTTTTTTATTGTTTTCTTTATTGCTGATAAATCAATTGCAATTCAAAAGCAAATGTGTCTTCAGCGAGTAAACTTTACTAATCATGCCTCTTTCACCAGAAGAATGTGCAAGAATCATAACTTTTCTCGAAGTAGGCATCAGTATGCGTCGTACTGCAAGAACGGTGGGTGTAACTCTAAGAACGATCCAGCAAGTAAAGCGAAGATACGAAGAGACTGGAAACCATCTAAGGAGACCAAGTAATGGCAGACCCAGGTGCACTAGTACCCGAGAAGACCGCTTAATTGTCTCTACTGTGTTAAGAAATCGTCACCTTAATGCAGTTGAGGTCCAGCAACAGCTTCTTCAGACCCGAAGAGACTACGTTAGTGAGAGTACAGTGAGGAGAAGACTTGCTGAAGCCAACCTGAAGTCGTACAGGCCAGCAAATGGCCCCAAACTTGAGACAGGGCATCGAGTAGTAAGACTACGCTACGCGCGTCAACACGTACAATGGGGCGAAGAAGAATGGACAAGAGTTTTGTTCACAGATGAGTCTCGGTTTTCTTTATTCACTTCCGATGGAAGGCGGAGAGTATACAGGCGACCTGGTGAGCGATACATTCAAGGTTGCATCTCGGAAAGAGTTCAATACGGCGGGGGCTCTGTACACGGATGGGCTGGCATCTCTTCAGAGGGTCGCACAGAGCTAGTGGTCATAGAAAATGGCACTCTGACTGGTGAAAGATATGCATTAGAGATCCTTAACGAGTATGCAGGGCCATATTTAGCAAATATGGGTGATGGAGCTATACTAATGCATGATAACGCCCGGCCACACACCGCTCATCTCGTACAAGAGTACATTCAGGAGGTTGGCATCAGCTTGATGGCTTGGCCATCAAGAAGCCCAGATCTTAACCCGATTAAACACGCCTGGGATGAGCTTGGGAGGCTAGTCAGAAGACGCAGACCACCCCCCGCCACCCTCAGGGCTCTAAAACAGGCCCTGATAGAAGAATGGGTGAATATTCCCCAACACCGCCTCCGAAACTTAGTGTTCAGCATGCCAAACCGGCTCCAAGCTGTCATCAGAGCCCGAGGCGGCAACACAAGTTACTAAAGTGGGAACAAGGCCCAAAACGTAAAAATTAAGTTCTTGATAGTTCCTTCAAAATGGTTAGCTTTTTAGTTTTTTCCTAATTTTCAGTGTAAAACTTTACTAATGCTAAATAAAGTATTATTTTTAGAAAACTTTGTTAAATTTGCTATAAAATGACTTTTATTTCAAAACTCTAACTTCTATAGTTTAAGAGTAATTGCAATTTTAAAACTGTACTACTTATTTTTGACGCCCAGTGTATGTCGACTTGTCGTGACAATTTCACATATTTCTGTTTAATAAATAATTTCGCTTGATAGGCGACAGGTGACAATTTTTCCAGGAAAACCTTGTTAAATTTGTTTTAATAAACACTAAATTATCATGGCAGGTAGACATATTTGTCAATTTGTCAGAGATTTTCGACAGGCTTATCCAATGTCAAGGCTATTCGGCAGTTAAATTAGTACGATTTGTTTAAAAAAATGGTGTTAACGTCTTCAACGGATAACAGTAGTAGTTAAATTATCACTAAATTTTACCAAATAAAACCTCTCTGTTTAATTTTCATAGATAAGGCCTAAAATTGTTAATTTGGCGTCCATTTCTAATAGCAAACAAAACAGTCAAAAACAAAAGTAAATTTGTTTTAAGCACTTTTTTTATATTACCCTCATGTCGTCTCATATGCATGCCTCGATATTGTGTGTTGTAACAAATATGTCGGAATTAGTAACAATTTGTCAATTGTCATGACAAATAAGTCATAGAATATTTTCTTAGAGACTCGACGGGTAAAACCTGACAATTGTCGCTTTTATTAAACAGGTTTAAAGCCTGACAATTTTGTCAGTTTGCATGTCGCATTTGGACTTAATTGTCATCTTTATTATACACTACTTGTCGCGACAATTTGACTTATTTATCAAAAAGTGACAAATTTGTCGCATTGTCACGTTTATTAAATAGGCCCTTGGCTGTAAAAATTTAAACTTTTATTTTTATTTTCACAATTTTTTTATTATTATTTTTTTATTTTTTATACCACACAGGTAGCAAACAAGCATACGGTCGGCCTGATGGTAAGCCGTCACCGTAGCCTATAGACGTTTGCAATACCGGGGGTATCACTCACGCGTTGCCAACCCTCCCAACCCCCCCAAGTGGAACTCTGGAGACCTTACTCACCGTAGGAACACAACATGGCCGATACCAATGCTATTTGGCTACGATCTTCTGTAAGGTGGAGGTTCTTCCCCAAACGGGCTGCTCCGATTTGAGGGGATTATCCGCTGTGCCCTACCTCTCTTAAAATTTTGTAACTACCGTTGTTTTTTGTATTAAACACTAAGTTGTATTAAGAACTTTGATCTTAACCCTAAGCTTAATTAACCCACAAGACGCATTTAGGGTCACTTCAAAACTCTGGATCTGGTTTTGACATGACGCGACATGTCTAAAATATAGAGGGGAATCCTGTTTGATATTAGGCGTTTCGTACACCCGTCAACTTGCTTACTATTTAAACAAGACACGTGTCGTTTGAAGATTTCCCTCCATACAATCACACATGCGTCGATCTTGCCCTACTATTTTGTCGGCCTTCTGCAAGTATAAGTAATAATATGCGTTGCGTTGATTCTGTGAAAAATAAGCAATATACTTTTTATGCGCTGCAGAATCGATTCCACTTTTTTAAATGGGATAATTATAAGTTTCTTAATAACAAAATGAGTCAATGTTACTTGTATTGAATAAAAATTATTATTATTATTTTTAAAAAAGATAGGCACAGCGGATAATCTGCTCAAAATCTGCTGGGGAAGTACCGTCACCTTACGGAAGATAGTAGCCAAATACCAATGGTCTCGGCCACGTTGTGTTCTAACGGTGAGTAAGGTCTCCAGAGCTCTACTTTTGGGGTTGGGAGGATTGGCAACGCGTGAGTGATACCTCCGGTATTGCAAGCGCGTCTATAGGCTACTGTGACGGCTTACTATCAGGCTGGCCGTATGACTGTTTGCCACCTTTGTGGTATAAAAAAATATATTATACATTTTTCTTTATCTGCGTTGCCTGTTAAGGCATTCGTTAAAGGCGTTTTTTTGGCACTTTTAACAACTAAATGCATCGAAAAACAAGCTAAAACGCCGATCACTGCTACTAAAACTGGCCAGCCTGGCCGGGCTCTAATAGCATAGTGGAAGTAGAGTCTCCAACACAAAGCACAAGACCCATCGACGCGTAAACGTACGGCTTTAGGCGATTTATGCACTTCTGAGAGCGGTGGTGGTTAAACGAATTTCGTAGCGGTACACCACGCGGTTAGGCTGTTTACCGCAGGCATCAGCGGATTTAATAGAGATCAATGCGACATGAGATCCGTTTCTCCGTCTACCGCGGCGGTGCGCGGTGCCGAATGTGGATCGCCTTAAACAGAAAAAAGCTCAATCTTATATAATATCAAGATTGTTTTGAAGTCGGCAACATAACACCTAAATTGGACTAAATTAGATGAGATTATGGGGCGTTCATTTTATTTTTAGTAAATGATTGATTATTAAGGCGTGGTTCTGACGCAAAAAATAATTAAAGGTCTGCTGCACGTTTGATGAAACTTGTAATCATTTTAATTAATTTTCTTTTAGAAACTTCAATTTTTTTTTGAGAACTACCTATCTCATGAAGTAAATTTTGTAAATTGTAAAGTCGTAGTAATATGTTTAATAACATCTTGTCATCAACAAATTTAAAAGAAAAGGAGGGTGCTTTAGAGACAGTAATGTGCACATTAATTTAAAATATAAACAAGTATATTTTTGAGAAATTTTTGAAGTTACATACACACCTTTCCTCCAACCTCCTTGGTGGACAACGCTTTGGTAGCGCCCCTGGTGATACTAATGTCCATAGGCGGCGGTGACCGCTTTCCATCAGGTGGCCCGCTTGCTTGTTTGTCTATTGTTTGACTTTAAAAAAAACATGAAATACTGACAGAAATTTTACACCATATTAAAGTAAAGTTCTCCTCATCGATTTTGATGTTAGCGACCTATGGACAATAAATTATTCCATATATCTAGCGTGAGCCCTAACGTGACTCACTAGATCGAATGTCCTAAAAACTCTTCGCCATATAAGACTATAAATCAAGTACTTGCAACCGGCATTGCTTATTAAACCATAAAAGATTTTTTCACTGTTGATCCGAGACCAACTAAACATTGTAGACGTTGAAAACGAATGTGTATGTCAAAAATAATGTTGTGATAAATATTACAGACTAGCTGACCCGTGCCCACTTCGTTGGGCATAATGTTAATAATCCTTTTTTAGTACAGGCGTTCGTAAGAAACGCTTTAATTCGACCGTTATTTCTCCGATTTACTTTGCAAAACCGACTACCACGTAAAAGCCTTTTTATTTTTGGTTTTTTATATAACCTATGACACTCAGCAATAATGTGGCTTTCTATTGGTGAAAGAATTTTTAAAATCGGTTCAGTAGATCCCGAGATTACCCCTTACAATTTAACAAATATACTTTACTTCTTTATAATATTAGTATAGTATTAAAAACCAGAAGTGGAATCAAATTTTTAAAAAGAAAATGCAAAGTAACCTAACTAGATACAATTTTTAATCAACAAAACAATTAATTTGAAATTAACATTAACAAAACGAATAATCTCAAAAAGACGTCCAGCACGTTCCGAAGCCCGGGAGCAAGTGAGTGCGTTCACCCGGCCGCGGCTCGCTCCCACCATGTTCCTCACGCCACCCGAAGTCACCGATGCATGCAGTCACGTGGTGTTAGGCTCCGCCTTCTAACCGGTTATATTTTGTAACACGGCCTCTCCTGACTGCAAGGCGTCCTCGACTGCTTGACTTGGGTCTTCAACGGAAGAACTCCCACAACTCTGTGGATTCTCAGAGTGTTCATCATCTGAAACACAACATCATATCAACGTTTGTCCTATTGTCAACGGTCGCAAAGTACATAACAATTAACATCATTCGTCACAACTATAAGCGTGCACTCAAATAGCTGCAACTAAATACATGAAAATCGTTATTAGTTTGGTATGAAATTATAAGAAAATAAAACGCATATAATGGGATCCCAAAATAACGTAAAAATTAAATTATAACTATACGCCATAGGTAGCGGCCAACGGCACGCGCACGTATATATCGAGGTAAAACCTCCCTTGAAAAATACTGCACACGCCATAGGTAGCCATAGGCCCGCGCACGTGGCTTCTCAAGAATACACACAGCACACGCCATAGGTAGCGGCCAAAGGCCCGCGCACGTGGCTAACGAGGACAACCTCCCTTAAGATATACCGGACACGCCATAGGTAGCGACCAAAGGCCCGCGCACGTGTCCTCTTAAGAACCAAACAAACAGCACGCGCCATAGGTAGCGGCCAAAGGCCCGCGCACGCGGCTGTTAACTACTCACCGCCATTGAAAAAGGCAGCACATACATCAGGTGTCCATTCACCACGCCACAAAGTCATACGCTCCGCAGCTGCCTGCGTCCTTTTACCATACGAGCCGGCAAGAAGCTCCAACTCGTACCGGTGATGTGGAAGCTGTTGGACAACCTTGTACGGACCTCTCATGCCCGAATCCAGTTTACCGGAACTCTGTGAACATTTTCCAACGAAAACAAAATCACCAATATTAAAGATATGCGGTGGCTTACGCTTTTCATTTACATGACGGTCTTGACGCTGCTGGTTCTCATTAAGTAATTCCGAGGCACGTTGTCTTCTTAAAGTGACCATCGCCTCACGATTAGCATGAGAGTTATCCAGTGCTACATCCCTTACCAATGCCCTCAAAACAGGAGTCGTGGCTTCAACTCCAATCAACAGTTGTAACGGGGAAGTTTGAGTTGTGGCTTGTCGAGTAATATTAAGAGTCAACTGAATTTTCCAAAGCGTGTCAGACCAACTGGAACCTTTATTGTTCACCACAACTCTTAGCATATTAAGGACAGTACGACAGTAACGCTCTGCCTGCCCGTTTTCTTGGTGCATTTCGGGAGTAATTAAATGTGTAGCACATCCCAACTCAGAGACCCAATTTTGAAAAGCGGAACTTTCAAACATTCTACCCCGATCTGTTACTATTAATGATGGGGTTCCAAATAACGAAATCGCATTTGTAAATACGCGTTTTAAATCATCCGTATCTTGCCTGTACAGCGAGTACAAAAGACAAAATTTGGAAAATGCATCTACTAAAATCAAAACATACCTAAACCCGTTCGATTCCGGTAATGGACCAAGAACGTCCATATGGACAGTAGAAAACGGGCTATCGGGTTTGGTCCAGGATTCTATAGGCTGGTGGGGAGCCCGAGGAATCTTTTTATGTGCAAGACAAACTACACAATGGGTAATATATTTCCTGACAAATTGTCTAAGTCCAGGGAACCAGAAGTGACGGAGAATAAGATCAGCAGTTTTATCCATACCGATATGTTCGTGATCGTCGTGAAAGACGCGCAAAAGACTAAGCCTATGTCCCTTTGGAATAAAACAAAGGAGACGTGACTCATCTCCCGTTGGACTATATTTGTAGTACAACAAATTATTTTTAACGACATATCGAGATAAATCCAACCGCCCGTCTCTTAATTTCTCCATCAATTCCTGTGTTTCAGAGTCAGCGGTTTGGGCAATTTGTGCCCAGTTATTTGGTCGACGAATGTGTGAAACGTTTACCGGGTTACGACTTAAAAAATCAGCGTGTTGCATTAAAACACCCTTTCGATACTCAATGGTAAAACGAAAGTCCTGCATGTAGACCCACCAACGTGCTACTCGTGGGACGAGATCTTTTTTCCTCTCGGTTAATTTCAGCGAGTTGCAATCCGTCACTATCTTGAAGTCAATGCCTACAAGATAGTGGCGAAAATGCTGTAATGCTTTCACAATGGCCAAAGTCTCGAGCTCGTAACTATGATATCGAGACTCCGCTCCATGTGTAGCTCGACTGAAATAACCGATGACACGCTTTCGCCTACCCTCGTGCTCTTGTAAAAGGACCGCACCGTAACCGATCGAGCTCGCGTCAGTATGAAGCTCAGTGGGCAATTTTGGGTCAAAAATCGCGAGTACGGGTTCTTCCGTTAACGTACTAATAAGGAAATCGCGAGCAGCGTCTTGTTCTATGCCCCAGTTAAACGGTTCCCCTTTTTTAAGAAGTTTCGCAACACAGGCCGTTTTAGCTGCGTAACCGGCAATGTACCGCCTGAAGTAACCCGCTAGACCCAAGAATTGCCGCACTTGCTTGACACTCGAAGGCTTTGGGGATTTCACTAAAGCATCCACCTTCCTAGGACTCGGCCGTACCTGACCTTGGCTAATTAATCTGCCCAAATACTCAACTTCGGTCACTAGGAAAGTGCACTTTTTTAGGTTTATAGAAAACCCAGCATTTGTAAGGCAAACAATTACTTTTCGTAATAAGTTCAGGCCTTCATCAACGGAATCGGACATAATTAAAACGTCATCGATGTAATTTAGTACCTTCCCAGTATCTGTCAACAGTTTAAGAGTCTTTGAGATGATCCTTTGATATACTACGGGGGCATTTGTCAATCCGTATGGCATTTTTAGATATTCAAAATGACCCTCCGGTGTGACAAATGCTGTTCTGCTAATGGATTTGTCATCCTTTAAGGGAACTTGGTGAAATCCTGTGGCCATGTCAAGACTCGTAAAAAATTTGCTACTACCTAGTCTGTCGATATGGTCATCTATCAAGGGTAAGGGAAATCTGTCCTTAACTGTGATTGCATTTAAGGCGCGATAAACAACGCACATCCTATCAGACCCGTCTTTCTTTTTGACGAGTATGATAGGACTCGCGTACTCCGAATGCGACTCACGGATAATCCCCTTCCCCATGAGATCGTTAACTATTTCGCGAACACGTAATTTTTCATCGGTTGAGAGCTTGTAGGGGCGATAGTGGACAGGTGCATCACTATTTAACTTTATTTCCATACTGCCGGTATTGACAGTGGATGTCGCGGTTCCGGAAATAAAGGATTCGGAAAATTCATTAATTATTGACAGTAACCTATTTTTTACATCGCCAACTAAGGGCGTATTCATGTGTTCTATATTTAATGTATTCACGTGATGCACCCGTGATACGTCTAACCTAGTGAGCCTTTGTATATCTCCCGATCGTATATAGGTTACACCTTCTCTGTTCAGAACGTCTGTACCTAACAGTATTGGCGAGGAAATACAATCAGGAGACACAACGTATAGATCAACCTCTATGGATATTTCAGGGAATTCAATAACCGACGTTATAAAACAAGTACATTCTATTTCCTGGCTACCTATTCCACGCATTAAACGATAAGTCGGAGTCCTCTTACAGCCAAGATGTTTAACAACAGAGCTAGAGATTAAAGAAATGTCCGACCCACTGTCAATCAAAACATCTATAGGTAATTTTTCAATCACCGCAGTCATAACGTTCCTGTTTCCGGCAACGCCTGACAAAAATTTACATTATCGGCATTGCTGCCCTTCGTCTGTATGCGTTGTTTCGCAAAACATCTATCAACGGCATGCCCTACTTTGCTACAGTATGTACACACCAAAGATGGTTTATTAAAAGTTTTGGTCTGCGCCCCAGGAGGTACAGCCGATTTGCGTGGCTCAATTTTCTGCCGTTTAGGACAATGCGACCTCATGTGACCTGCATCGCCACAATTAAAGCACTTCGAGTTTGACTCGAATGCTTTGCGTTTACGGGGCTCGAAACGATCAGAATTGTGAGTATTTCGCGGATCAATCTTAGGCTTTAAATATACTGACAAAAATTCTACTAAATTATTTGGTTTTAATTTTGCATTAGAGGCGGCGGCCTTTACTTGCGGGTCCACTATGCCCCGTATGACAATAGCGAGTTTTAAGTCGTCCGACAAACCTGTCACTATATTTAAGCGTAACAACGACTTTCGCGCGTAATCAGCATACGTAGCAAAACCGTTTGAGTTCGTACTCATTACATCAAACAGGATACTAGCCATGTCTACATTCCGCGGGCAGAGTGACCGGAATTCCGCCTTGAAATTCGTCCACGAGCGGTCGTCGGTAACCCAATCGTTCAGCCAGGTACGCGCATCACCTCTAAGGCAATTGCCTATACGCGCCAAGCACTCACGATCGTCCCAACGATTCAACTCGCGACCCCGATCGACTTCCCCGCACCAAACGTCGAAATCGCCCACGCTTGGGTCGAAGTTAGAGATATAATAATGAACAGGCTTTGCTTGTATCAGCGATGACAACGCGCTCACAATTTTGTCCGTTTCATTATCGGATCGCTCTCTCGATACGACATCGTGACCTGAGTTGACCGGCATCGTTGGCGTATGGCACTCGCGTGCTGGACGTATCGGTTCCGAAACTGACGTCGATGTAGTGGACAGTCTATCCTCGATGGCATGTAATCTACCAAGAATTGTATCTAGCGCCTGGTTATGAGCGCTGTCGTGACGGCCTCGTGAGTCGTCACGACGACGCCTGCGTGAACTACGGTGTGAATGTTTGTGACCTTTGCGCGATCTATTCCGATGTTTACGCGAACTAACACTTTTTTCTCTAGAGCGAGAGTCACGCCCTGACATGCTTAAAACAGAATGTACTTACAGTTTACCGCTGACAACACACACCGAAGTTCACACGCTACTGTAAATGAAATGATTATTATTAAAAGAAATTGAATTGTAAAGAAATATTTTTTTTTTTTTTTTTTTTAGCTGAGAAAACTAATAGTTAATGGCGAGCTGGGCCTCAGGTTGAATCCCACTTCTGATATTAAAAACCAGAAGTGGAATCAATTTTTTAAAAAGAAAATGCAAAGTAACCTAACTAGATACAATTTTTAATCAACAAAACAATTAATTTGAAATTAACATTAACAAAACGAATAATCTCAAAAAGACGTCCAGCACGTTCCGAAGCCCGGGAGCAAGTGAGTGCGTTCACCCGGCCGCGGCTCGCTCCCACCATGTTCCTCACGCCACCCGAAGTCACCGATGCATGCAGTCACGTGGTGTTAGGCTCCGCCTTCTAACCGGTTATATTTTGTAACAATAGATTAGTTTTTTGGTTATAATTAAAGGGGTCAGCCAGTAGTGGTACAAAGAAGAGTAATAATCTCGAACACGTCATAAATAAAAATAAGTCTACTTGAATGAATATGTAAACGCTGTCTAGTCTCAAACTTAGAAAGAGTTCGCAAAACCAAACCTATGGAAATACAGTACCTACGGCACAGATTACTTAATAGTTCCTTCGTAACCACCAATGCCTACAGACCAATTTGGCTCCAGCGTGTAAGAATGGATCCCCTATCGATGGCGTGCGCTGTGGTTAAAAGTACTGTTGGAAATCTAAGTAGATGACGACTCCCAAAGCTCCGTATCCGTTGGACAAAACCTGGCTATGACGTCAGGTATAAGCCTTAATATAAATCTATCCATAAACTATTTGGTCTATGTAACTCACCGACAAACAATCCAGTTGCGACGTTTATTTGTGTGTTGACCCCGTCGCGCAGACTTCCCGACGCCGACAACGCTGATCCAGTTTTCTAGCATTTATATTACATTTATTCAATGCATTGTCACGTCTACTATTTTTGATCAATGTCACAGTGTTTACAGCTCTATTTTATACATAGAGTTTTTTTTATGGAAAAGGTTGGTACTCAAGCGTGTGGGTCACCTGATGGCAATGGACCGACCGTTGCAAGATGGAGGAAATAAGTAGAAAATAGATAAGGGGTAAGTTAGGTTTCCGAATCACACTGGGTTTTGTTGTAATTTAAAAGAAATTAGAGTGGTAATTGCATGTATGAATTAATTGACTATCTCGAACGGAAAAGTGCCACTCTCTCAGAATATCGGCATGAAGCAGCTTTGCGTTACATTCGGTTAGTGAAAAATCCAAATCGAGGATTTATTTTATTAATGACTAAATCTAAAAGAAAAGTATGATAAATTATCTTTACCAAATTATGCGGACAACACTGCAGGTTGTACTTAGTATGTATAGAAGTAATATTATTGTCTAAAACTGTTTTCTAAATTCATTTAAGTTAGGCAACATTATAGCCATTTAGTTCTAAAATTTATAGCGTAAAGTTTGAAACTTAAAATATCTCAGTATTTCGTAGGTTATTTTCCAGGCAACCTATTACACTTTCGCGATTTATATTGTGACCTATTTCGCTTTTAGGCGTTATTCTTTTTATAATCATACCAATATAAGAAAGTGAGTTTGTTTGTTTGTTATTCATTCACGGCTTGACTAATCAGCCGATCATTATAAAAAATTGTAGACATATTTTCAGGGACCTCCTGGGTGGCGGTCTGGCATGGTTTACGCCGCGGAGGTCGTCATTCCAATGGGAAAATATTTTTTGTACTAAAGAGGGCGTTGTATGGGATGGGCTATCGTCTAACAGATGGCGCCACAAGTCGCGCTATGGTTTGTTTTGTTGTCAAACGAGATCTATGTCATAAAATTAAAGGCGAGCGAAGCCGCGGGGGAAAACTTAGTAATAAATAAAATGTACACAATTCACACGGTGGTTGGGGTCTGATTCTCGTAACAAAAACCGATTCTATTCCGATTCAAACACACGCGCTGTCCCGTTCAATTCCTATTGTATGAGTGAGACAGCGAATAAATTTGAATCGAAATAGAATCGGGTTTTGTAACGAGATGGGGTCTGGTCTTAAAGAAAGCTAGGCTTATTTATGATTATGATATATTATTATGCTTGTGTTATAGGGTGTTTCTTGAAAACCTGAATTTTCGTTGTCCGGAAGTAAAAAGTGTACGTATAATTGAAATAAGCGTATGAAGTATTTTTTTTATTAAAATTTAAACTGTAATCTAACTGAGTCACTACGATAATTAAGAAAAATATAAAACAAAGTGAGTAAAAAAAATATCTGAAGTGTTAAAAATTGATTCCACTGGCGTGTCCGTACTCCAAATTTGTACACAATATCATCCATATCATTTTTTCCATTCAGTTCATAGATATTTCAATATTTTATATTAGATCCCAAATTGATAAGAATTAATAAATAAAATAGATGAACCACGTATTTATAGTACATTTAATTATATGAATTTTTTAAATGTTGTCCGGGCCTTAGCAGTGATTCCACTGGTACATCACTAAAATGTCCGTACGTCCTTAGTGACACAATTTGGAAGCAATGTGTACCCCCCGAGCGTTAACCGTCAGTCATGTTTTGAGTGTCGAGGGAAGAGATGCGCGGCTGCTTGCTGCATTCCAGAAATATAAAGGTAAGTATCTGATTCCACTGGGTTTGGTTTGGTACATCGTTGATTACTTTGACCTCAATTTTACCATCAATTAATTTTATTAGACGACTAAAAAAAATTATGCACTATCGCCACTCTAATGACTACCTAGGGTGTAAAGGTCATTGTACTAGATACAGTCATTTAGCGACAATCGATAATTTTGCTACATTTTTTGATTCCCTGACATTGATTACTCTGTTTCTAAGGTCAGTGAAATCAAAATGTGATAAAGTTTTTGACTGAAAAATTATTTCATCATCATCATCTCAGCCACAAGAAGTCAACTAGGCCTCCCCAAACGTCTCCAGTGCGACCTGCTGGCAGCGGCCTGCATCCAGCGGCTTCCTGCGACTTTCCTTAGGTCGTCTGACCACCTTGTAGGCGGGTGTCCTACGCTGCGCTTGCCGGTACGTGGTCGCCATTCCAGAACCCTTTTACCCCATCGGCCTTCGGTTCTGCGCGCTATGTGATCTACCCACTGTCACTTCAGTGTTTGGCTATGTCAGTGGCTATGTCAGTTATTTTGGTTCTGCTACGGATCTCCTCATTTCTGATTCGATCTCCCCGAGCAAAGCTCTTTCCATGGCTCGCTGAGTGACCCATAGCCTTCTTATGAGGCTCATAGTGAGCGACCACGTTTACGATCCATAGGTCATCACTGGCAACACACATTGCTCGAAGGTTCTTCGTTTCAAGCACTGAGGAATTTTGGACGAGAAGATATGCCGTAATTTCCCGAAAGCTGCCCAGCCAAGTCGGATTCGTCGATTGACCTCTTTCTCGAAGATGGACCTACCTAATTGGATGGTTTGTCCAAGGTATACGTACTCGTCAACAACTTCGAGGATCGAGCTCCCAACTGAGACCGGGGCGGGTGCGACATGGATATTCGACATGATTTTCGTCTTGACCATGATCATTTTTTGACCCACCTGTTGGGAAACTCAATTGAGGCCTTCGAGCATGGTGCTGAGGTCCTCCAGCGACCACGATGTCATCGGCAAATCGAAGGTGAGTGATATACTCGCCGTTAACGTTGATGCCGCATCCTTTCTCGTCCAAAAGTTGAAGGCATCTTCCAGAGCGGTCGTGAACAGTTTCAGAGATATGACATCTCCCTGTCTCACGCCTCTGTGTAATGAGATTGCTTTCGTGTTCTGTTCCTGTACTTGGACTGACATGATGGCGTTTTTGTATAAGTACGTCAAAGGTTCGATATACCTGCAGTCTATGCGGCATCGCTGGAGAGACTGTAGCACGGCCCATGTCTCGATCGAATCGAAGGCTTTCTCATAGTCCACAAACGCTAAGCATAATAGCAGATTGTACTCTTCGGTCTTCTGTACAATCTGCCGCAGCGTATGGATGTGGTATAATTCTTTAAGATGGTTTTATCGCCCTTTTTAAAGAACAGAACCACCACGCTTGTGTTCCACGCCTCAAGCGTTTTGCCCTCGACCAACACGGAATTAAAGAGCTTCTGCAGGACTTTAAGCACCGGTGTACCACCCGTTATCAGAAGCTCTGCTGTGATTCCGTCCTCGCCTGGCGCCTTGTTGTTCTTAAGCTGGATTAAGTAACTTTTTTTTAAACTTTATTTTTGTAAAACATTTCTAAAATTTCGCATTTTCCTAATATTCCTTTTTTTATTGCAGGAATATGACAATAATTTTGTACAAATGGGGTGCTCTCAAGGAACACGAATGTGATTACGACACCAATAGATTATTAGATATTTATGTACCTATGTCAGACGATTGTTTACAAAAGTAGATAATAATATCTGAAAATTGAAGAATACATGTTCACATTTGTTAATTTTATTTAGATATGTATAACTGAGAATTAATTTTGTAATTTTTGATATGTAAAAACTTACAATTTCTTTAAAAAAAGTACAGAGTTATTGATTTTTGATTCCCCTGTAACTATTAATTGATTCCCCTGGTCATGATTTTTTTAATGTCTAATATCTTGGAATTTATAGGTTCAAAATGAGTGCCTATTCGAAATTTATACTTCAGGTTTAGCCTATTTTTACGTGTAGTACCAGGTTTCATTATATTTTGAAAAAAAAAACTAGCCAGTGGAATCAACCGAATAATCGCATTTCCAAGAATCACCCTATAGATATCAGACGGATATATTATTGTTTTTTAATTGCTAGCTGATGCTTGTGTTATCCGGATATCCGGGATAAAAAATATCCTATGTATTCATTTAGGTTATAAACTACTGTGTCAAACAGGCAAAACCATCAAGCTATTTCTGTGTGAAAGAGTAGATAGGAAACACCCAGACTCGATACAAATAACGACCTCCGTGGCGTAATGGTTGCCACGCCAGACCGCCACCCAGGAGGTTCTGGGTTCTAATCCCGGTCGGGTCATGATGAAAAACTAACTTTTTCTAATTGGCCTCGGGTCTTGGATGTTTATCTATATATGTATTTGTTATAAAATAAAATATAGTATCGTTGAGTTAGTATTCCATAAAAGAAGTTTCGAACTTACTTTGGGGCCAGCTCAATCTGTGAAATAAAAATAAAATAAAAAATACAATGTCATCACATTTGTTTTCCCAATGCTGGCATCGAAACCTCTGTTGTCAAAAGCAGGGTCACTACCAACTCATCACCCACCCGGCTGACATAAATTCTATTGGTGATCATTGACCGTACTTTGCTGAAACTACCTGTAGCTAAAAGATTATACTAAAGTCTAAAGTGGAGCAACGAGAACCATTTTAAACACATTAAATTAGTTATCTCACTAACTTACAAATTAAACTATAAAACATTGAGAACAGTATTTAATTTAATCCGCCATTATCCCACGTAGAGCCCCGTTTAATTTTGTTGGACATGGTTTTGTTAATGAAATAGTAAATTTGCGCAATTTGAATAAATTTCAATTTTATTATGGGTTTTCGATATGACGTTAACTGTCAGATTCAGATTCAAATTGTTAATTTGTGGATGGGTTACCACAGGTTACATCATAACAGGTGTTAAATTTTAATAACATGTAGAACTACACATTGTGTGACACTGTCCTACCAGTAGGGTTTACAGTAATAAATTTACATTACTTAGGTTTGCTTCATTGACCAAAACGTTGTAGCACATTCGCTTTTGGATGGTGGCTTTATTTTTTTTATTGAAAGTAACAACAACAGCCATTCTTAAAAGATAAATTACAAAATGACATTAAAAAAAAGTTGTTAACAGCAAGATAATTATAATACGTCTTTTAAAATTTTAAATATAAGACCAAAATACCAAAATATACGACTTTGGCTAGAGGTCCCATCCCAATAATCCGCACTGTCAAAAGCGACAACGTCAAAAAAACACGAATTTAAAGGAGCTATGACACTTTTGACTGGTTTCTGGACCTGACGTCTCAGTACTGCCGCCTAGTGGGTGTCTTTTCAGAAAACCCTCATTGGTGCAAGGGCACAACTTACGGTGGCAGAGGAAGAGTATTTCAAATGTCAACGGCGGCAACCACGGGCACTATTTAGATTATTGCTCATTAACCAACCCGCATTGGAAGCGTGGTGGATTTTCGTCCAGACCACGAGTCGAGTTTTTGTGACAACTGATACGCGCACCTCTGTGACTCAGATGTCAGTGAAGATATTTGAATTTATCATAATTATTGGATTTTATCTAGACACGCGGTAGCGTGTTAAGCCAAGTTCAAGCGAACAGAACTGGCGACCGCACCATGTGTAATATTACACGAACCATTTGGAGCCACTTTTGACCTCCTCATAACTTAAAAACTATTTCACATAAACGTGTCAAATTTGGCTCATCCGTTCTACTAGTATAGCTCTTTTTATACGGTAATCTAATACCATATAAAAGACATTAAGCCATTCATTAAGCTTGAAAACTGAAACCAGCTTATCTGCAATTGACACTTGTAACGAACTAGCCATCACCATCAGGATGGTAGTACTTTTTATGTTATATTTTTTATATATTTATAATATACTAGCTGTTACCCGCGGCTCCGCCCGCGTGTCAAGGGAAAATATCAATAATTTTTCCAATGGGATTCTCTTTATACCGTGGGAAAAAAGTAGCCTTATGTCACTCTCCAGACCTTAAACTATCCCCAATAAAAAATTTACAACAAACAAACACACTTTCACATTGTTCCTACCTTGAAAACTGCGAAAAGTCCCAAAAAAAATGTCACCCCCACTTTTAAAGGTTGGGGACCGATTTAAAAAAAAATTTACACGATTTTTTTGTTTGTCACAAATAGTCCGCATACCAACTTTCAGCTTTCTACCTTGAAAATTGCGGAATGCTCCATACAAACTTCCATCCCCTATTTTAGGGAAGTGGGGGGTTAGGAAGAGACAAAAAGTAGCCTATGTCACTCTCCAACCCTACAACTATCTCCACTTAAAAAATCACGTCAATTCGTCGCTCCGTTTTGCCGTAAAAGACGGACAAACAAACAGACACACACACTTTCACATTTATAATATTAGTATGAATAATACGTACAAAAATATATGTTAGAACCAGGTGTAGGTATCATCATTATAAAGACGATAAGATATGAAGATTCGATGTTATTTATAATTTTGTCCCTTAATGCTTTGACGCTAATCTACATAGAGGGCTTCCGGACCCGTTGGGATAGGCAGCGATTAATTCAAAATTTATCTTTGTAGGGTCGACGTGAATTATGATATTGGGTACAGGAATGTTACACCTTTCACTGAAGCAGGTACGAGTGGAGATAGGTCTTGAGTTTGCGACAATCTACATGTAAATACTTTATTTATTTTAGGGTTTCGTAGTAAACAAAGGACGCTTACAGTTTCTCCATACAGAGATTATTATAGTGTGTCTCTATGTCCATCTGTCCGCGGTCTGGTTACGAGGCTATTATTACCAGAAAGCTGTGAATTGGCATGTAAACATATTGGCTGTGCTAAAGAATTAATAGAACAATCTTGTAAATTTTTTTTTTGTGATTCTTCCCCAGGGTACACGTAAAGTGGAAATGAATTTTTCAGTGTGCGTAACCCGATATGCACTTGCTCGGTTTTTTTTATACCACATAGGTGACAAACAAGCATACGACCAGCCTGAAGGTAAGCCGTTACCGTAGGCTATAGACGCTTGCAATACCGGCGGTATCACTCATGCGTTGCCAAGCGACATAACTTACAATACTTTCACTTACTTTTGATTCAGTCCTCCACTTGCCATCGCTTCTATTACTAAGTCCGCCTGATGGATGGTAAGTGGTCACCGTAGCCTATAGACGCTTGCAACACCGGGAGTCTCACTCGCGCGCTGCCGACCCTGTAAAAATCTTTTAATGCCCCTTTTGAAGAACCCCAAAATATTATATTATAGTCTAAATAAAAGTCCTCGGCGGGGATCTCATTCCACAGCTCCATCCTTCGCAGGAGGAAACTTCTCTGAAACCGCGCAGTACGCGGCTATTTTGGTTCTAGCGTGCGAAGTTGGATTCCCCGCCGAAATAGTTTTTTCGATAAAGCCAAAAGAAATGGCGTGATTGTAACGTCTTCAAGAAGTAGAAATTGGAATTGAAAAAAATTGCATTAGGAATAATATTTTTTTAAATATATTTCTCAAAAAATATTATAACAGGCCGTTAAAATAAACAAGCCACACAATATTTAACAGTAAAGCAGGGTATAATATTACATTTGCGCTCGTGTGGTCACATTCAAATTGCTCCTAGAGGGATATAAATTTCAATTTTAAAATCTCCTCGCGTCGCGTCGTACGGGTGGAGGAGTTTATTTATTAAATAATATATTTTTTTAAACTTTATTTTAAATTATGCCTTACTCTTTTTACTAGCGTAACCTTCCTACATAAGTGGGAAACGTATTCAAGATTTTGTATCGTGGATGTCCATGAACAGCGAATATTGCTTACCATCAGGCGCTGGTTTTTCCTCCTCTGTCATAAAAAAATATCGATGGATATTTTGACCGCAAATACGCACACGAAAAAACAAAAAAAAAACTTTTCAATATTCCCCATAAGTACAAAAAGCAATCGGTAAACCTACAAGCATTAATTTGAACCGACCGCGGCAAAGGCGGGTAATGTGTTTGAGCTTCTTTACCGCGCACATTACAATGTCATTAGATACAATCGAGCCCCAAGTCACGTGCGTTACGTTGCTTGTATATTGCTGTTTTTTTTCGCTTGCATCCCTTATTGGTGGGCCATAAAGTGTGTAGAAGAAAGGTAATAAAAGTAGTGTTACAAAACAACTAACAATTTTTCCATAATTATTTAAGTTCTCTTCATCCCTTGCTCTTTTTCTAACCTCTCCATCCTTAATACCTACGTCTATTATACGTTTATATTTTACTGTCACTTCACTTTTCACCTTCATATTTTTGTCTCACCTTTGTACAATTTTTATATAACCTATGACACTCAGCAATAATGTGGCTTTCTATTGGTGAAAGAATTTTTTAAATCGGTTCAGTAGATCCCGAGATTACCCCTTACAATTTAACAAATATACAAACACACAAACTTTACTTCTTTATAATATTAGTATAGATTAGTTTTTTGGTTATAATTAAAGGAGTCAGCCAGTAGTGGTACAAAGAAGGGTAATAATCTCGAACACGTCATAAATAAAAATAAGTCTACTTGAATGAATATGTAAACGCTGTCTAGTCTCAAACTTAGAAAGAGTTCGCAAAACCAAAACTATGGAAATACAGTACCTACGGCACAAATTACTTAATAGTTCCTTCGTAACCACCAATGCCTACGGACCAATTTGGCTCCAGCGTGTAAGAATGGATCCCCTATCGATGGCGTGCGCTGCGGTGGTTAAAAATACTGTTGGAAATCTAAGTAGATGACGACTCCCAAAGCTCCGTATCCGTTGGACAAAACCTGGCTATGACGTCAGGTATATGCCTTCATATAAATATTTAAATCTATCCATAAATTATTTGGTCTATGTAACTCACCGACAAACAATCCAGTTGCGACGTTTATTTGTGTGTTGACCCCGTCGCGCAGACTTCCCGACGCCGACAACGCTGATCCAGTTTTCTAGCATTTATATTACATTTATTCAATGCATTGTCACGTCTACTATTTTTGATCAATGACACAGTGTTTACAGCTCTATTTTATACATAGGGTTTTTTTTATGGAAAAGGTTGGTACTCAAGCGTGTGGGTCACCTGATGGCAAGGGACCGACTGTTGCAAGGTGGAGGAAATAAGTAGAAAATAGATAAGGGGTAAGTTAGGTTTCCGAATCACACTGGGTTTTGTTGTAATTTAAAAGAAATTAGAGTGGTAATGCATGTATGAATTAATTGACTATCTCGAACGGAAAAGTGCCACTCTCTCAGAATATCGGCATGAAGCAGCTTTGCGTTACATTCGGTAAGTGAAAAATCCAAATCAAGGATTAATTTTATTAATGACTAAATCTAAAAGAAAAGATGATAAATTATCTTTACCAAGTTATGCGGACAACACTGCAGGTTGTGCTTAGTATGTATAGAAGTAATATTATTGTCTAAAACTGTTTTCTAAATTCATTTAAGTTAGGCAACATTATAGCCATTTAGTTCTAAAATTTATAGCGTAAAGTTTGAAACTTAAAATATCTCAGTATTTCGTAGGTTATTTTCCAGGCAACCTATTACACTTTCGCGATTTATATTGTGACCTATTTCGCTTTTAGGCGTTATTCTTTTTATAATCATAGCAATATCATAAATGAGAAAGTGAGTTTGTTTGTTTGTTACTCCTTCACAAAATTTGTAGACATATTTTCAGGGGTACAACATACTTTTATCCCGTGAAAGTATGTCTTTTTTTTGTTATATCGAGACAGTTTACACAGATTGAGCTAGTCCCAAAGTAAGTTCGAAACTTGTGTTATGGGATACTAACTCAACGATATTATATTTTATGACAAATACATACCTCATATAGATAAACATCCAAGACCCGAGACCAATCAGAAAAAGTTCGTTTTTCATCATGACCCGACCGGGATTCGAACCCGGGACCTCCTGGGTGGCGGTCTGGCATGGTAACCATTACGCCACGATGATGGTCGTCATTCCAATGGGAAAATATTTTTTGTACTATAGAGGGCGTTGTATGGGATGGGCTATTGTCTAACAGATGGCGTCGCAAGTCGCGCTATGGTATGGGTTGTTTTGTTGTCAAACGAGATCTATGTCATAAAATTAACGGCGAGCGAAGCCGCGGGGGAAAACTTAGTAATAAATAAAATTTACACAATTCACACGGTGGTGTTTGGGGCTGATTCTCGTTACAAAAACCGATTCTATTCCGATTCAAACACACTCGCTGTCCCGTTCAATTCCTATTGTATGAGTGAGACAGCGAATGAATTTGAATCGAAATAGAATCGGGTTTTGTAACGAGATGGGGTCTGGTCTTAAAGAAAGCTAGGCTTATGATTATGATCTATGCTTGTGTTATAGATATCAGACGGATATATTATTGTTTTGTAATTGCTAGCTGATGCTTGTGTTATCCGGATATCCGGGATAAAAAATATCCTATGTATTAATTTAGGTTTTATACTACTGTCTCAAACAGGCAAAACCATCAAGCTATTTCTGTGTGAAAGAGTAGATAGGAAACACCCAGACTCGATACAAATAAGGACCTCCGTGGCGTAATGGTTGCCACGCCAGACCACCACCCAGGAGGTTCTGTGTTCTAATCCCGGTCGGGTCATGATGAAAAACTAACTTTTTCTAATTGGCCTCGGGTCTTGGATGTTTATCTATAATATGTATTTGTTATTAAATAAAATAAAGTATCGTTGAGTTAGCCCCTTCACCCCTTCGTACACAAGGCTACGCAAATCTTCGATCATAATGTTGTATACTTCATTAGTACCTATCCAGTCGCGAGTAGGTATCGCGTAGCGCACGGTTCGTACCTTAGTACCTCCTTCATGGTCCATACACACGACATCGAACACGTACAGTATTCCATAACACAAGTTTCGAACTTACTTTGGGGCTAGCTCAATCTGTGAAATAAAAAAAAAATAAAAAAAATACAATGTCATCACATTTGTTTTCCCAATGCTGGCATCGAAACCTCTGTTGTCAAAAGCAGGGTCACTACCAACTCATCACCCACCCGGCTGACATAAATTCTATTGGTGACCATTGACCGTACTTTGCTGAAACTACCTGTAGCTAAAAGATTATACTAAAGTCGAAAGTGGAGCAACGAGAACCATTTTAAACACATTAAATTAGTTATCTCACTAACTTACAAATTAAACTATAAAACATTGAGAACAGTATTTAATTTAATCCGCCATTATCCCACGTAGAGCCCCGTTTAATTTTGTTGGACATGGTTTTGTTAATGAAATAGTAAATTTGCGCAATTTGAATAAATTTCAATTTTATTATGGGTTTTCGATATGACGTTAACTGTCAGATTCAGATTCAAATTGTTAATTTGTGGAGCATGGGTTACCACAGGTTACATCATAACAGGTGTTAAATTTTAATAACATGTAGAACTACACATTGTGTGACACTGTCCTACCAGTAGGGTTTACAGTCTAATTTACATTACTGATAGATTTGCCTCATTGACCAAAACGTTGTAGCACATTGGAAGGTGGCTATATTTTTTTTTTTATTGAAAGTAACAACAACAGCCATTCTTAAAAGATAAATTACAAAATGACAATTCGTTCTATATCTTCGGTCGAAAAGTTGTTAACAGCAAGATAATTATAATACGTCTTTTAAAATTTTAAATATAAGACCAAAATACCAAAATATACGACTTTGGCTAGAGGTCCCATCCCAATAATCCGCACTGTCAAAAGCGACAACGTAAAAAATCTGACACGAATTTAAAGGAGCTATGACACTTTTGACTGATTTCTGGACCTGACGTCTCAGTACTGCCGCCTAGTGGGTGTCATTTCAGAAAACCCTCATTGGTGCAAGGGCACAACTTACGGTGGCAGAGGAAGAGTATTTCAAATGTCAACGGCGGCAACCACGGGCACTATTTAGATTATTGCTCATTAACCAACCCGCATTGGAAGCGTGGTGGATTTTCGTCCAGACCAGACCCCGAGTCGAGTTTTTGCGACAACTGATACGCGCACCTCTGTGACTCAGATGTCAGTGAAGATATTTGAATTTATCATAATTATTGGATTTTATCTAGACACGCGGTAGCGTGTTAAGCCAAGTTCAAGCGAACAGAACTGGCGACCGCACCGTGTGTAATATTACACGAACCATTTGGAGCCACTTTTGACCCCCTCATAACTTAAAAACTATTTCACATAAACGTGTCAAATTTGGCTCATCCGTTCTACTAGTATAGCTCTTTTTGTACGGTAATCTATTACCATATAAAAGACATTAAGCCATTCATTAAGCTTCAAAACTGAAACCAGCTAATCTGCAATTGACACCTGTAACGAACTAGCCATCAGGCTGGTAGTACTTTTTATATTAATTTTTTTATATATTTATAATATACTAGCTGTTACCCGCGGCTCCGCCCGCGTGGCAAGGGAAAATGTCAATAAATTTTCCCATGGGAATCTCTTTATCCCGTGGGAAAAAAGTAGACTTATGTCACTCTCAAGTCCTTAAACTATCCCCAATAAAAAAATCATATCAATCCGTTCATTACTTTCGACGTGAAGGGAGGACAAACAAACAAACACACTTTCACATTGTTTCTACCTTGAAAACTGCGAAAAGTCCCAAAAAAAATGTCACCCCCACTTTTAAGGGGTTGGGGGCCGATATAAAAAAAAAATTGCACGATTTTTTTATTTGTCACAAATAGTCCGCATACCAACTTTTAGCTTTCTACCTTGAAAATTGCGGAATGCTCCATACAAACTTCCATCCCCTATTTTAGGGAAGTGGGGGGGGGGGGGTTAGAAAGAGACAAAAAGCAGCCTATGTCACTTTTCAACCCTACAACTACTTAAAAAATCACGTCAATTCGTCGCTCCGTTTTGCCGTAAAAGACGGACAAACAAACAGACACACACACTTTCACATGAACCAGGTGTAGGTATCATCATTATAAAGACGATAAGATATGAAGATTCGATGTTATTTATAATTTTGTCCCTTAATGCTTTGACGCTAATCTACATAGAGGGCTTCCGGACCCGTTGGGATAGGCAGCGATTAATTCAAAATTTATCTTTGTAGGGTCGACGTGAATTATGATATTGGGTACAGGAATGTTACACCTTTCACTGAAGCAGGTACGAGTGGAGATAGGTCTTGAGTTTGCGACAATCTACATGTAAATACTTTATTTATTTTAGGGTTTTTTTTTTGACGATGTTGTGCAAGCTAGTGAAGCGCTAACGGGATACGCTTCACCAGCAACATTGGTTTTACGTGGGCGAGGTGTCAACGCACAACCCCCGAAATGCTGGAGGACCACACCCGTCGTTGGTCAGCGAGTCCATCGGACTTAGCCGGTTAGTGTAGCTAGGCTGTACTACCGACCATTCCCCTATCCGCCACCTTGGGGACGCTCCCCTACGCTGTGAGGGCCAGCGCGGGGTTTATTTTAGGGTTTCGTAGTAAACAAAGAACGCTTACCACAGATATCAGAATACAAGAGATATGGTTTGTGGGCGGGGCACATGACGCCATTTTCTGCACAAATGTGCAGGAACTTGATTGTTCTAAGTCATTCACAAAACAACGCTTCCGCGAACACACGTCCGTGAATGTCAACAAAAATGCCGGCTTGTGCTTTAATTACGTGCAAAAATCGCAGTGATACGGTAAATTCAAGTAATAGTGGTGTTACTTATCATAGGTAAGTCATTTATTTAATATTTTTCTATATAAATGACAAATTAACGAAATATTTTTGAGGCATAGAAATCATTAAACAATATACGGCATAGTCGATACTTCCGTTACAAATATTGTCCATTGCTTGTTTTGGATACGCGCTTTTCAATGTTTTGCGGTATGCACGTACAATGGAATGCAAACGTAACGATAATTACAATGTTGTGAAAATATCGTGGTACCGCCGCTTGTAGCTTCCGCGATTTGTCAAAGTAATAATGGCCGTCGCACAAGCCATGTAGTACTGCCAAAAGTAGAATATTTTAGTATCGATAATTTTGTATTTCTAATTTTTGAAAGTATAATAATTTGAAACTTTTACTACAGTGCATTCCTTGTACAGGGTGTCCCAGTCCCATAAGTATTGGATCAAACTCAAGGGGAAAGTAGCTCAACTAAAAACTCATTTGATTAGTTTTAAAAAAATCGCTTATTATTATGTACTAATTTTTTTAAGTTCTTTCTTTTAATTGGTTTGAAACTAAAAATTAATATTTTCCAAAAAATAAAATATTTAAAAACTAAAAACTTTTTTTTTTTTTCTGTTTTTCTATTTGGTTTTAGGTAATTATTTAGGTGTGCTACATTTTCCTTAGGTTTCATCCAATATTTACGAGACCTCCTGCATTTCCATTATTCGTGGCGTTTTATTAATACGTTAATTGATTTATTTTATTGCAGTTTTCAACATGAATAACTTACGAAAACATAAGTAACGCGTTGTACGTGCCTATAAAATCTGAGGGTTGCCCTCGATTTGCCTGGGATCCCATCATCAGATCCTGACTTGGTGACAATGGGACCAACCTAGGAGTATGCGCTTTCAAATAAATAAAAAAAATTGAAAATCGGTCAAGAATTGACGGAGTAATCAGCGGACATACAAAAAAAAGTATATATACAATGAAACATAGAACCTCCTCCTTTTTTGAAGTCGGTTAAAAATGGCGACATGCGCCCAGCCCACAAACCATATCTCGTTCATAGTTGTAGTCCGTAATAATTGTTATTGTAAAATATCGAGAGGTAAAGTTATCGATAATGCTTGTCGCCCTTTTTCATTAGGTGCCCGTCACTATAATACACTTCTTACATCTGTGTTCGTAATCGAACTGCAAATCACGGGCTTACGATTTGTGTGAGTGTGACTGTCGGAGATTATTCTATGAATGTGTTAAAATGTAACTGTGTGTGTAAGTGGCGACATCGGTTCCGGTACAAAAACTGTCTTATTACATTTCTCTTCTTTCTGTGTTCTGAGACGCTTACAGTTTCTCCATACAGAGATTATTATTAAAGTGTGTCTCTATGTCCATCTGTCCGCGGTCTGGTTACGAGGCTATTATTACCAGAAAGCTGTGAATTGGCATGTAAACATATTGGCTGTGCTAAAGAATTAATAGAACATAATCTTGTAAAATATTTTTTTTTGTGATTCTTCCCCTGGGTACACGTAAAGTGGAAATGAATTTTTCAGTGTGCGTAACCCGATATGCACTTGCTCGGTTTTTTTTTATACCACATAGGTGGCAAACAAGCATACGACCAGCCTGAAGGTAAGCCGTTACCGTAGCCTATAGACGCTTGCAATACCGGCGGTATCATTCATGCGTTGCCAAGCGACATAACTTACAATACTTTCACTTACTTTTGATTCAGTCCTCCACTTGCCATCGCTTCTATTACTAAGTCCGCCTGATGGATGGTAAGCGGTCGCCGTAGCCTATAGACGCTTGCAACACCGGGAGTCTCACTCGCGCGCTGCCGACCCTGTAAAAATCTTTTAATGCCCCTTTTGAAGAACCCCAAAATATTATATTATAGTCTAAATAAAAGTCCTCGGCGGGGATCTCATTCCACAGCTCCATCCTTCGCAGGAGGAAACTTCTCTGAAACCGCGCAGTACGCGGCTATTTTGGTTCTAGCGTGCGAAGTTGGATTCCCCGCCGAAATAGTTTTTTCGATAAAGCCAAAAGAAATGGCGTGATTGTAACGTCTTCAAGAAGTAGAAATTGGAATTTAAAAAAATTGCATTAGGAATAATATTTTTTTAAATATATTTCTCAAAAAATATTATAACAGGCCGTTAAAATAAACAAGCCACACAATATTTAACAGTAAAGCAGGGTATAATATTACATTTGCGCTCGTGTGGTCACATTCAAATTGCTCCTAGAGGGATATAAATTTCAATTTTAAAATCTCCTCGCGTCGCGTCGTACGGGTGGAGGAGTTTATTTATTAAATAATATATTTTTTAAAACTTTATTTTAAATTATGCCTTACTCTTTTTACTAGCGTAACCTTCCTACATAAGTGGGAAACGTATTCAAGATTTTGTATCGTGGATGTCCATGAACAGCGAATATTGCTTACCATCAGGCGCTGGTTTTTCCTCCTCTGTCATAAAAAAATATCGATGGATATTTTGACCGCAAATAACAAAAAAAAAACTTTTCAATATTCCCCATAAGTACAAAAAGCAATCGGTAAACCTACAAGCATTAATTTGAACCGACCGCGGCAAAGGCGGGTAATGTGTTTGAGCTTCTTTACCGCGCACATTACAATGTCATTAGATACAATCGAGCCCCAAGTCACGTGCGTTACGTTGCTTGTATATTGCTGTTTTTTTTCGCTTGCATCCCTTATTGGTGGGCCATAAAGTGCGTAGAAGAAAGGTAATAAAAGTAGTGTTACAAAACACCTAACAATTTTTCCATAATTATTTAAGTTCTCTTCATCCCTTGCTCTTTTTCTAACCTCTCCGTCCTTAATACCTACGTCTATTATACGTTTATATTTTACTGTCACTTCACTTTTCACCTTCACATTTTTGTCTCACCTTTGTACAATTTTTCCATAATTATAATTTTTCCTCATCCCTTCCTCTTTTTCTAACCTCTCCATCCATAATAGGTAGGTTTATTGTTAGTGAATGTTATTGTTATTGTAATTTCTCGATGTAGAAGTGGTGGCTTAAAAAGTATCATTCGTATGTGTTAATTCAGGTTTTTAACTACTCTGGGGTCGGTCCATATCAGAGAATCGTGGCCAGCCTCAAGGTTGACTCTGGAGCAGATCATCTGTCTGCTGCCCCTGTCCAACGCGTATCTTACTACCGTGTTGAATTTGGAGTTCTTTTACCCTTGGTGCTATCAATCAACAAGCAGGTTCCCCATACTCTTGTCGACTCAACGCATTGTGTGACCGAAATACGAAAGAGATTTTAAACTACCTGCGGGCCTAACATGCTTTACACTCGAGATAGTTTCTCGCACGCGACAAAGCTTCTTCGCCAATAGCAATGCCTGTTTTGTCTACTGTAGACATAACCGAGATACGCTATTGGCAGAGCGGAGTGAGAAATTTTTGTCGCGTTTGTCATGTTAGCCCGGCTGGATACCAAATAAGCAAATCCACCTAGCCGTTTTTCTTGAGATCCACACATCCATCCATACAAGCTTTTGAGTTTATACACATACACACATTATGACATCGCGACGTTCTACGATATGATTTTCCAGACCTCCTGTCATTCCTGGTCTCACGTTCAACTTAGAACGTCGCACGTCGTGTTTATGTGTATGGACCCAAAGGTAAGAATTATCGCCACAAGCGTCTCGCTCGTGACTTTAACAAATTTATAATGGCCACAAACAGACAACAGAGCGGCGTGCGCGGATCGAATGAAAAACACGCTCATTACCACAACCTTGTACATATACTGTAGAACTGGCAATTTATCGGATTCCTGTTCTATCTTACTATCGCACGCAGAACTATTACTAAATAATGGTGTGATTTACAACATACTGAAAGTTGAATTAGAAATAGTCTCTTTTAACTGAAAAAAGATGTTTCACTATCAGATGAGTGCCTAATGCTGGTTTTTATCAAGAGTTCCTAAAAATTAAAATTTTCTAAACAGCGTTCTTTGTCCAAATCCTTGTTTTTGGTACGTGGTTAACATATAAAATTAAAGAATAAAATACGGTTTTTAATAAATAATACCGAATGTATACTATACCGAAACACGGGATCAAAGTTCGGCGTGATTACACCTTTGTGACAAATAAACACCTTTGTGACAAATATGCGGGATTTAAACTCAGCACAAGTGAGCAGGGAAATCAGAAGGGGAATGGGCAGTGCGAAAATAACACGATACCGCCGCCGCTGCTATTTGCGCTACCCGGCGGCGCTCACTCAGCTACCGGGAAGGTAATAAGGTAGTAAGTAATGGTGCTGAAATTTTTCATTTCTATAAACTGCGTGAGTCGCAGTGTCGCCATCTACCTAATAGTCATACAACTAAGCAGGCATATATTCACACTTTACTTGTAGTGGGCAACGCATTGGTCCCTGGAGGAGAGGCCATGCGCTAACTACGTTGCGTCAAAAAAAGTTTTAAAAAACCTTTCATCACGTGGTCCGCTTGTTTTTTTTCTCTGCCGTACCAACATATGAATAAAAATAAAAAAAACATTGTGGATGTTGGAATAAGAACTATGAAAAAAATGTTTTAACCCAAAGGGCGAAATACACCTACGCAAATGAACAAAACGCCTAAATTGGCAATATTCCACACTGCAACTATAGGGTTATACAACGATGCGGCTGGGTACGAAATATAGGCACTTAATATTGAACAAGATGCCATGTTGTTTGCCAAAAAGATAAAGGAAAACGGGTTATATCTGAATTTATATACAGTATTAACTTAAAACACGTTTTGTGGGTACGTTGCGGACCGTAAGCTCGTTCCCGTTCCCGTTCCAGTTGCGTTTCACGGTCCGTTCTGGGCCTTGATGATGTCAAAAAATCCCCTGACGGTTATTGGTGGTTTCATAAGACACTTTTTCGCCTTTTTATTGAAAATATTGAAATATAGATATAGGCAAATACTATATAAGACTAATATGCTAATACGCACAGCTCTTGACGTTTCTCATACAATGACTTGGCAACCTCCGTTCACCTCATGTCGCTAGGGGCGCTATAACATTTTGCATACAAAAAACCTCCGTTCACCTCATGCCGCTAGGGGCGCTATAACATTTTGCATACAAAACGCACAAAAGTTTTGAAATCGTTCACCTCATGCCGCCTCACGCCCTAGTGTCGCGTCTTGCCCGAATTCTTCCGAAGCTGTGCGTATTAGTCTTCTATAGTATTTGATATTCGCTATGTGCAAATACATGGTGGGAGTATAGTAAAGCGATCGCAGCGCTTGTCGTGGCAGAAATACGCAACAATCCAGGAAAGTAAAGTCAATTTGCACGGAGTTCGTAATAAAAAAATTAAAAAAATGCCTAATAATATATAGATGTTGTGTTGTGAACTGCAAAAATAACGGCACAAATAGTCGGTGTAAATTCTTTATATTACCTAAACTTAAATCAAAGAAATAAATGGATAGATGCCATAAGAAGAAATAAGTAAAACCTAAAATTATGATCAATTTTATTTGCGCTATATTTTATGTGATATTTACGAAGTCTTATGTGGGCTCGTAATAAATAACTGTTGCCGTTCTTTCGTAGCTCTTCAACATTTCTTACATGTTGTGCTAAAACTAATTTTTCTCCTACCAACACGGTTTGAGGTTGGAAACGAATATTGTGTTTTACACTTTCAAAACCAGTTTTTATAATGATGTTCATTATTTTATGCACTGTTTTAACAAATTCCTTTAAAAATACCACTTGTCGTCTTTTTATTTATCTTTAATTTACTAGAAAGAAAGCAATAAAATACTGATGTCATTATTTGGCATAATCCCGGAAAGTTGCGCATTCTAGGTGGCGCTACTGTCGTGCACATAGCCAATAGGTAGCACTGCTAAGCAGATGCTACTCCAAAAATACATTAGTGAATTTATGCTTTTCTTATTCGGCATGGATAAAGTTTGAATAGCATACAGGTATACTCCGTCATAAAACAAACCATAGCGCGATTCAGAAATGCAACTAAACTGTACAGCGCCATCTTGTGAATGTTTATGGGACTAACTTGTAGTTTCAAAGGTCACGCGGATTTGTTATTTCAGTATTCATTGCTTTTCTATTATGAAGCAGTCGTCACTGCTCGCTTTCAAACACGCAATATAAAGCAAAAAATTATTAATTCTGTATAATAGTAGTAATATCAAGGTACGGGGATACGGTACAATTATTATTTTATTGTTATTCTCTTGTATACTAAGTATTCCGTCCGTCGTAATTAAGAAAATGATTTCATAAAGAATCGTTATTAAAGGTATAAATAGCGCCTGTAGAAATAACAGACCCAATCAGTAATTGGATATTGTTATGTTTCATATATTTTGTTTCATATATATTTTGTTAGTTTACAGCAGTGTTCAAAAATATCACTTTTAGTTAAGTCACTTCACTAGGTTCCACGTCCATTAATTTAATTTAAATCTGCGCTATTTATAATATTATTTTTTAAATATATTTTTAAGGTTTTATATTTTTTAATTTAGTATCTAGAATATGTGGTATGTAAATAAATAAACTTAAAATATAATATGTAAAAAAAAAATTTTTTTTAATTTTTTTTAATTTTTTTTAATTTATAAAACGTTCATTTAGTTAACAATATGGACTGGTACTATAAAAAAGTCATTATCATTATTCGTGTTGGGCTCTTGCAGGTTGTAATCTAATAGACCCCTGTCAGGGTTGTCACTCGGATAGATAACTTGGGGTATTGATGCCTATAACGAAACAGTAATGTAGGTTTGGTGACGACCACAGCATCCTAATCTCAGGTGATCATTTGGGATAAGATTTTCTTTGTAATAAAATAATTTTCTTTGTAAGTTGGTTTAGTTTTCGTGTCTTCTCTTTCAGATGCTTTCAGTGAGTAGCACAAACTCAACAAAATTCAAAGTATTTATTCAGTCAAAGTCAAATATTACATTACATCTTCTATACATATAATAAAACAGTAGACCCCGATATGTCTGTACTTTGAACATATTTGGCAAAAATGGAGAGGGAACAGTTAAAGAAAGGTAATAAAAGCGTTTTTTTTATTTTTATTTATTGTCTGTCCGTCTGTCTGTTTGAACGCGCACATCTTCTAAGTTGCTGAACGGATTTTAATCCTGTTTTCACAGGGAGATAGAGCTCGGCTTGGAGCAGAATATAGGCTTTGTTTCATTTAAATCGCATGACAGGAAAATAAGTTATCCTTATTTGAACATTTCACGCAGACGAAGTCGCGGGTAATAGCTCGTTACAGTAATAAATTATAAACTACTACGATTTCGGAAAAAAAGCAAACTGACCACTGGTAAAAGAAATGGCGAAAGAAAACCAGTTACTGTCTTTTTTGTCATAAAACTATAATTTATTATGAAATGAAATAAAATGAAATCGTTTATTTCAGAAATTAGACACTCACAGGCACTTTTTCTTGTCATTTACAACTTGTATATTTATGTATAAAGAAAATAAACTACGTTTATTAAGTATTATACAATTAATTACGTATTGATACAATCTTATATAAAATTAAATAAAACTATATATTTTTATACATGGACCATGAAAAAATGGCGGACACCATGACTGAAACTAAAAAGTGAAGCAACCATAGTAAGCCACCCCGCGTATACTTACGAACCGGCCGGCTTACTATGGTGTGAATGTGTCCATGCCGGCCAGCCATTTTTCATTTATCTAGGTCCATGTTTTCATATTTTTAAATAAAATACAGATAGATAAATTATAGAAATTAGGTACTAAACGCTGGATCCAAATAGGGCTATGGTCAAATCCTAAATATGTCGAATGTAGGTGTTGATGAAACCTCGACTTAAATCGACATAACGTCTTTTTTTATTAGTCAATATTTTTTTATCTTATTTAACTTCGCGTCTCTGTATTAATTATATTCAAAAATACGCTGCCAATCAATGAATTCGGTTCTATGAGGGCGTGGTTCTTGACGTATAACTTGCAGACATGCTTTGCTTACAATTTTGAAGCAAACCGCATTTCTACTTCGAAGTAGGTAAAGCTCCTAGATCCCAGTTCTGTGGTACAACACGTGTAACCAAACACTAATGTCACCTTACAGCGCATTCTGAAATAATTTGGAGTAGGTCAGTCAAGGGTAACGTCAGTGCGACGAAACCCTTGTCAGTCGTTATCCGTACATACCTTCGGACTTCGAAACCTACTTTGGCATTGAAAACAGGATAGAAAGGTTTTCTAGCTATTAGATAGTTTTTTTTAATGTCATACAGTAGACAAACCAGCAAGCAGGCCACCTGATGGAAAGCGGTCACCGCCGCCTATGGACATCAGTAACACCAGGGGCGCTACCAATGCGTTGTCCATCAAGGAGATTGGAGGATAGGAAGGTGGATAGAGGAAAGAGGGAGGGGGAAAGAGGGGATAGGGAAGGAGTTGTGCTTCCGGATGTCTCACTCACCGAAAACGCATTGCTGCTTCACGTCGATATTCTGTGAGAGGGTGGTACTTCCCCGGTCGAGCTAGCCTTTCATAATAATTACTCTACCACTCCAAAAATATAGATAGATAGAATTACGTTTTATTTGCACACAAACAAGTGATACAGTAAACAGTTCCAGTTACAGACAGTGTTTATGCAACAAGGCGGTCTTTTCAAGGCAAGACCGCCACCCAGGTGGTCCCGGGTTCGATCCCCGGTCGGGTCATGATAAAAAACGAACTTTTTCTGATAGGCCTCGGGTCTTGGATGTTTATCTATATATATATATATTTGTTATAAAATATAATATCGTTGAGTTAGTATCCCATAACACAAGTTTCGAACTTACTTTGGGGCTAGCTCAATCTGTATGAATTGTCCCTATATATTTATTTATTTATTATTGTTATTAGCTATTATTAAATTATATTATACTAGCTGACCCGTGCCCACTTCGTTGGGCATAATGTTAAAAGGCTTTTTATTTTTCGGTTTTTTATATAACCTATGACACTCAGCAATAATGTGGCTTTCTATTGGTGAAAGAATTATTAAAATCGGTTCAGTAGATCCCGAGATTACCCCTTACAATTTAACAAATACACAAACTTTACCTCTTTATAATATTAGTATAGACTAACGATACATTATTATTACTTTTTGCTAGTTTTTTAATAACAGTTACAGGGAATTTCAAAAATCATTATTGATTCAATGACACAAATTTATTTTTCTTTACTTTTTTTTCGTTACATAGGTAATAAATATATAGGGACAATAAATATATAGGGACAATTCATACAGATTGAGCTAGCCCCAAAGTAAGTTCGAAACTTGTGTTATGGGATACTAACTCAACGATATTATATTTTATAATAAATACATATATAGAAAAACATCCAAGACCCGAGGCCAATCAGAAAAAGTTCGTTTTTCATCATGACCCGACCGGGGATCGAACCCGGGACCTCCTGGGTGGCGGTCTGGCGTGGTAACCATTACGCCACGGAGGTCGTCAACGTAATAGTCTTCAAAAGTTTCAAAATTGATCGACCAATACAGTAACTTGTTTTTATGGTTCTACTAATGTTCAACGTTGCTTTTATGGTGGCGTGTATGGATCCTGAACTATTAATAAAGTACCTAAGTCTCAAGCTTAATTTTTTGGTTATTAACATAAAAATAATGCAACCTTTATCAAAAAGTATGTTTTGTTAGGGGTCTCCCTTACAGCCGGAAAAAAATAACTGCTAATAGAATTGTTGTACCTAATGTTACGAGCAGTGTTCACGTCCCATAACCGTAACAGTGGGTCGTTTCATGAAAAAAAAATATATTGGATTAAATGGTAATTCATATAAAATGGAATTATTCTGTGAAAATTACTGTGTAAAATGAGTAAAAAAAATAATATTCTTGGACGAATCACAAAACGTCATTATTTTAGACCCACACTAAACAAAGCTTGTACTTACTGAGTAATTACCTACTGATAAATATACACATATAGTATTTTATAAATAAATACGCATTACCTATACATATTACAACAATTGTTTATTACCAAAAAATGTTTGTTTTGTGTAGGATTCAAACCCGCAGACCTCGGGATTAAGTGAACAGTAGAAAAAATATACACAACAAAATTCATTGGGCATTTCCTCTTGAGTTGAAGTTGCAGGTAAAGCCTAATAATAAACATAACACCGAAAACAAAATTACAATGACTGACGTGTTATGTAAGGCGCTAAAAGTGTCACAACACTAATACGTAGTCCATTATTTAAGTAAACTGAAGCTCACTCAAAATATCGCACCGAGCGTCGTCAAACATCGCTCATACAAATGTGTTTGCCCCCCTAATGGGTAAGTTGGTAACAGTGTCGCAGCAACGGGTTAATAGATCGCTGTTTGTTTCGACCCTGACTTGTCAAGATTTTTGTGAATAACATATTGTCATATTTTTTGGTAGTTTTGGTAGTTATTTTGGTAGTTTTGTCACTTAAGACCTTATTATTTCGGGGATATTACACATTTTAAACCCGCATTCTGATTGAAAATAGTTGCTAGTTCATCAGTTTCCAAAAATGTGTCACTTGACTGCGGAGAAACAAATACTATTTTAGTTAAGTTGGATTTTCCATTCCAAGTCGGAAAATTTCGAAAAAACCTAAAAACACCAATATCTCTTTAACCGGTCACTTTCGACCACTATTGATGGGGGCTAATTTGTTGCGAATGACCTTTAGTTTAACCAGTTTTGAGGAATAGGACTTAAAACATGTCACCCTGTATATTTTAAAAACTTAAGAAGTCCTTTCAATACTTCCTACCCCATATATTTTCTTTTTAAATTCGTTGTGAGTTCCAGAAGCTGTTGTTTCTCCCCCGGGACGTCAATAAGTTTCATTGCTTATTGTCGATCTGAGGTCGCCGTTGTTGATCCTAGCTATACAGGAAACAGCGGTGGGTATGTGTGGTGGGCTTGACCCGATATAATTTTTGTTATACATAGATTCGATTGTTTAGCGAGCCAAAGTGAGTCAGACTACGATGTCAGAACGAGTCTCATCTGAGTGCTTAATACAAGTTTTTTTAGGTCGCGTTCGATCATGTCGAACGTCAACAAACCGACTAAATAGATAAGAACTCTCATGTTGCGAATTTATAAGAGGCGAGATCAAAATTATATGGCTTACTTGCTCACATTTTGGAGTTAGTAACCCGGCTTATTTGGATATGTCACGCGTCTGTTAAATTCACAATAACATCATGTTTTATTTTTCAATTTAATCGGCTTGTAAACGTTAGCACGTCCGAATGTAACAAAATATCTCGCCGAAACTATACTTACCGAACCGAGGTTAAAATTAGCGGTTTTTAATGAATTTTCCTAAATTAAGAGTAAAATAAAAGTATACGGAACCTCGTCAACATATTTAAAAATAACATAGTACTTGAATGAGTGAATGATAAACAACTATTAAATACACTCGATAAAGGAAACTCGACCGTACAGAGCCACAAACTTATCTGTGTCGGTGGCCAAAACTGGAACTAATGAATACGCCTTGAATACCTTGAATTACCTTTATTAGTTTCGACACTAGCGCCCCCGCCATCGGCACAGACAAGTTTGTGGACTGTACGCACAGCTGTACGTGTGAAGTAGGGAAGGGATTAGCGATATTGAGTAAACGTATTGCTAAGGCACTTGAAATACCTTGAAATCAGTCCCCACTATTGTGTAGTTCATTCTACCTGATTCGACACGTATTGTGACCGGTTTGAGATGTCAGTGAATGACTATTACTACATTTCCGTGGTTTAACAAATAAACCATTGAGTGCGTGTTATAGGAGCAAAACTCGTAAATTAAAATAGTATAGTAGTATTGTTAAATTGAAAAAATACAACAGAAAACATAAGTAATTTAACAATGTCTGAACTGGTGGTAAGCAAAAAATGACTGAATAAAAATATTTGACATAATAAAACTTTTGTTCACAAAATAATATTTTCTATTATTTGAAAAAGTTCTGAAACTGAATCGTTGAATCAAATTAATTTGAGAATTATTTAACTAATTTTCATTTATCTGCAGCCCGGTTGCGCGTTGATTGATAGTGAGCCTACCTTCGACACCAGATGGTGCTCGTTCGTTCCCCGCACAAGGCGAACATTGTGGCATCTAAGTGTTTTATATATTTTATAAATTAATATATTATAATATAAAGAAAATAATTAAAAAAAACATATACAGGGACAATTCACACAGATTGAGCTAGCCCCAAAGTAAGTTCGAAACTTGTGAAGGATACTACCTCAACGATATTATATTTTATGACAAATACATATATAGATAAACATCCAAGACCCCAGGCCAATCAGAAAAAATTGTTTTTTCATCAACCCGACCGAGATTCGAACCCGGGACCTCCTGGGTGGCGGTCTGGCATGGTAAAATAAAAGAAAGTCGTGTTAGTTACACCATTTATAACTCAAGAACGGCTGAAGAGATTTGGCTGAAAATTAGTAGAGTGGTAGCTTAGTGCCTCTAAGGCGGAACATAGTTCGCCGGGTCAGCTAGTAAATCTATACATATAATAAAACAGTAGACCCCGATATGTCTGTACTTTGTACATATTTGGCAAAAATGGAGAGGGAACAGTTAGAGAAAGGTAATAAAAGCGAAAAAAAAATTTTTTTAAAAATTTATTGTCTGTCTGTCTGTTTGAACGCGCACATCTTCTAAGTTACAGAACGGATTTTAATCCTGTTTTCACAGGGAGATAGAGCTCGGCTTGGAGCAGAATATATTCTTTGTTTTCTTTAAATCGCATGACAGGAAAAGAAGTTATCCTTATTTGAACAGTTCACGCGGACGAAGTCGCGGGTAACAGATCGTAAAATATAAATTTACAAAATAGATCCATTGTCTGGTTGGTTTCCCAAGCAGTTTACGTCTAGCTTACTTTGGCGTCAATTGGCGCTATGTGAATTATGTAGAAATTATCTATTAAATTTTTGCCCAAAACAAAGATTGTAAAGGAATAGAGCAACAAATCCTTTCCCATCGTAGAAAAAGGTCTTTTATCGTAGTGTAAAACATTGAAATAGCCACATCAGTCTTGCACGCACCGCACTCCAATTGAATTATTCTGTGTATTGCCCGAATGGCCGCAATTCGATCGCTGGCAACACCGTGCCGTGTAAATAATGTAAAGGCTGGTTTACGCTCAAATAAAAATTAGATTCCTTAGACAAGTTTACTGTTATGCTCTACAACTTATCCGTGTTCAATGGCGTCGTTGGGCGTCAAATCGTTTAAGTCCATTTTTCCGACTACTTTACTGACAATTTACTTGACAGCCCGGTGGTGTGTTGGTAGTAATCATACCTTCGGCACCAGAAGGCGTTGGTTCGATTCAGGAAAACATTTATGCGATGTCATTCGTGTTTGTTCTCGAGTCTGGGTATTTTCTATGTAATATCCATAATATTAGGAAAGATTGAAATTTTTGTTTAAAAATAAACTCAATAAGTAGGACCGTTTTGAAAAATTCTTTCACCGTTGTAAGGCTACACTATAAACTTTTTTTATATACCACAAAGCCGGCAAACAAGCATACGGCCCGCCTGATGGTAAGCATCACCGTAGCCTATAGAATAGACGCTTGCAATAAGGGGGGGGGGGGGGGGGGTTGTATCACTCGCGCGTTGCCAACCCTCCCAACCACCTCAAGTGGAGCTACTCATGGCCGAGACCAATGCTATTTGGCTACGATCTTCTGTAAGGTGGAGGTCCTTCCCCAGACGGGTTGCTTCGATTTGAGCGGATTATCCGCTGTGCCCTATGTTTTATTTTCAAAACAACTAGAGATAATTATAAAAATCGATGTGAAGGTGGGACGGGGCGCTAATATAAAGTACATATTTATGCTTTTCTTGGCAAAACTATTTGGATATTAGTATACAATAGGTATATTTCCAGAAAGGTAAGTAGATTTCTAATAAGATTCTAATAAGAAAAATTCTAATAAGAAAACGAAAGTGGAATATTAGGCCCGTAAATCTCAAAGTCATAAAAAAAACCTCTCATGTTGAAATTAAACGCTAAAAATATACCTTATATAAAAGCTTTCGTATGTTGTTATATTCTTTTATTGATAGATAATGTAACTAGCTAAACAGTAGTAGTTTTCTTATTAGAATAAGGGTAAAAATTTACGAGATATATATTTTTTTATGTCTCGGGAGGTGTAGGACGCCATCTGTCGTTCAAATTTGGGATCACCGGACTGTCGTCGAAGTTTTCTTTTCGACCCTGGACTGTCTAATAGTTATAATAATACTAGCGGACTGCCCCGACTTCGCACGGGTTAAGGAACCCTATTTTTTATTAAATATGATATAGCCCATGTTATCCGCGGTTAATGAATTCCCAAGGGTGAAAGAATTTTTGAAATCGGTTCAGTCGTTTTTGAGTTAATTCATTACAAACATACACACAAATATACAAATCTTTCCTTTTTATAATAATAGTGTAGATATCTGTTATCTGGTACCCATAATACAAGTAGGATAAGACTACCTTACTTTGGAACCGCGCGGTTGCGCTGTGCGAATGGTGTAAAATTTATTTATTTATTTACGAAAGACCGTAAGGGTGACAAAACTACATCGAGCTATGCTGCGCTGTACTGTGCTGTGCTGTGCTGTGTTTCTTAAGCTACGTTTTTTTTAACAAATTTTGACAGCGCTTCGTGGTTGAGTTTTGAGTTTTGAGTTTTTCTTTTTAATAGACATTATTTTGACAGACAGTTGTATTGTGACAGTAGACCTAGCACAGCTCGACACAGCGCGGCTCAGCTAGCGCGCCTTGCTCGAGACTGTTGCGTTTTTAAACAGAGCGTAGCCTCACACAGCGCAGCACAGCATGGTTTGTTTGTATCCTCATTAAAATATTAGACGAGCGAGTTGACCAAACATAGCACAGCGCAGTACAGCGCAGCATAGCTCGATGTAGATTTGTTACCCTTCAGCTTCAATACTATTGCTTACTCACTAAATAATTAAGCTGTGTGAGTAAACGCCACATAGGGGGTGGGGGGGGGGGGGGTAATTAACTTGTAGTTTATATTTAGGAGGTACGACGTCATTCTACGTCTTGCCATTTGCACATGCGTCATGAGGACGTTTAATTAAAAGGCTTAATGATAGTGTAAGTGTAAAATTAATAAATTCTTTTTTTATACAACTAAGGTTAAACAAGCATATGACCCGCCCGCTTGCAATACCGGGGATATCACTGACGACCCTTTAAAAAGTGGAGCTCTGAAGACCTTACTCACCGTAGGACCACTTTGGCTACGATCTTCTGTAACATGGATGTCCTCCCAATACTAAGGCATCGTCCTAATAGAACGCGAATCCGCGATCATCGCGCGAGTAAGCGATGCGACCATCGCGTGTTCGTCGAGCGATTGTCAGTTAGGACACCTATTCGAGTTCAATATGTTTGATCGCGAGTTCGTACGAGTAAAATTCGCGCGAACCAACGATGATCGCGCATTCGCGTCCTTAGGACGATGCCTATTAGTGAAGGGTTAGAATTGTAAAATAAATATGCTACATTTTATGTCCGTGACTGAAATAAAAATTTTACACACCACTGGCAAGACGTTGACTTGTTCAGTGAAATGGGATTTTTAGGGCTCCGTAGTAAATTCCCAATTTTCCCGTAGTTTCACCTTATTTATGAATCTTACAGAAGATCGTAGTCAAATAGCATTGGTCTCGGCCATGTTGTGATTCTATGGTGATTAAGGTATCCAGGGCTCCACTTTTTACAGGGTCGGCAACGCGCGAATGATAGTCCTCCTGGTATTGCAAGCCATAGGTTACGGCTAGGCTACGGAGACCGTATGCTTGTTTGCCAACTTAGCGATATAAAAAAATCAAACAATGATTTACTAAAACATGTTGGATTACTGTCATTCTTGAGGAGAATTAAAAGAGCGAAAATGACAAAACATGTTAAAATCTATGTTTAACGGAGTTTAACAAAATTTGGTTGTGATTTTAATTACAAAATATCTACTCATTGTACATTTATAATTAATTTTCAAAGTTGTTAACATTTTCCATGAAAATTTATATAAACATAAATATTTAATATGCTAAATTAGACACAGAAAATTATGAAATTCCACATTCACAAGCGAAACTACGGTTATCATGAAAATTATTTCATAAATATTTTATGACTACATCTCCTAATGGAATGACCCAAAAAGATGTTCAGCTTAATAACTACTTTATGATTCACATAGCGGCATTAGTTTTAGTTGGTCTATGATCAGTTGAAGTCCTTTTAATGTTTAGGAGCGTTTACACCTGACAGAATTTTAATCGTCTGCCGAATTATTCGTTTGTTGACAACAATGAAAGTGTTGGCCAATGAATATCGGCTATAGAGATGCTACCAATGTGTTTCCCATTGCAAGGATATTTCGTACATATTATAGATTTTTATATTTATAGCAATTTTTTTTTTGTATTTAAGGATTTTTTTGTAGAGTCACGAAATGTCAACCAGTTTCTGGAACGCACTACACATTAAATTATTATTATCACTGTGGAAATAAAGAAGAAAAAAGAGATAGCTTGTAAAATTAAAATGCTTTTCAGAAAATGGCTGTATGTCTGTTAGTGTAAAGGGAGCTCATGCATAAACAGCAATTAGAACAAAGACGTTAATTAGACCACTAAAGGATTAGTACTGCAAAAATAACAGGCCAGATACTTGCAATGTTATTTAGCTAATAGCATTACTTTAGAGAAATTAGTTTTGTTGCAAATGAACTGTTAAGCTATTTAATATTATTATCTATTCTATACATATAATAAAACAGTTGACCCCGATATCTCTGTACTTTGAACATATTTGGCAAAAATGGAGAGGGAACAGTTAGAGAAAGGGAATAAAAGCGAAAAAATTTTATTTTTATTTTTTGTTTTTCTGTCTGTCTGTCTGTTTGAACGCGCACATCTTCTAAGTTACTGAACGGATTTTAATGCTGTTTTCACAGGAAGCTAGAGTTCGGCTTGGAGCAGAATATAGGCTTTATTTCATTTAAATCGCATAACAGGAAAAGGAGTTATCCTTATTTGAACATTTCACGCGGAAGAAGTCGCGGGTAACAGCTCGTACTAGTAGTGCATTCCCGGAATGATACGGAACAAAAACGACTATCCTGGCCACTCCCAGTAAAATAGCAGTGATATGCCTCGATAGCGTCGCTGTGTGTCGCACTCGTATGAACACGGAAGTTACGTGACGTCGACCTTAACCAGTGTATTGATGGGTTTCGTTATCTCGCTTCGCCGTGCTTCGGTGGGCACGTTAAGCTGTCGGTGCGGTTTGAAAACACCGGCCTCTGCCAATCCACATTGGAGCAGCGTGGCAGAGTACGCTCTAATATCCTTCGATTGGAGACCCGTTCCCTGCAGTGGGATGATTATGGGTTGATATGATGATTAGTCGATGTGTCTCGTACGATGAATGAGGAACAGGAATCATAACACCGGTCCTGCTTCCAACTTTTTTTTTATACCACTAAAATGGCAAACAATCTTGCGGCCCGCCTGATGGTAACCGGTCACCGCAGCCTATGGACGCTTGCAACACCGAAGGTATCACTCGCACGTTGCCGACCCTGTAAAAATCTTTTAATAATGCCCTTAGGGAAGAACTTTAGAGAAGAACCCCATATTACAGTCTAATTAAAAGACCAACTTTCTGTTTCATTCCCCTTTCCTTCCTTTTTCTGCTCTTCATAGATGACCAACGCATCCAAGGTTCTTATAGTCGTGGATTTCCATGGGCAGTGATGATTGCTTACCATCAGGTGTCTCGCTAGCCTCGTACATCCTCCTTTCTCTTCTGTCATAATGATATATTATATCTTCTTGTTTGTCTTCTAGCATAAACAAAATACCTTCTAGAAGACTATCGCATAGAAAATGTTAAGCTATAATGTTTACAACCACACAGCTTTGAAACTAATGCCACTTTAAAGGATTAAACCTTGGACGTTCTTAAGCTACAATTTAGCACATTAACTCAAGATTGCCTTTGTTGAATTAGCCTTAGCATCCTAGGATTTCTAGGTGTTAAACTTAATATCTGTTAACTACCAACCTGTGTTGTATGCAAATGTGTGTCGTGATATAAAGGTGCTCCACGCCGGTGTTATATGACGTTATTGAAGAAAAATCTTTGGTGGCGTTTCGGAAGGGGTTTTTCACTGAACCCCGCGAAGAACTGGCCCAAGGGGGTCAGTTGCGGATGAATCTTTTTGAATTGACCGACTGAACCAAATGGGGCCAATCGAGTAACAATTTTCGGGACGTGGCCGACTGACCCAATGGTACATACTACTTACATTAGGTCTTTTGTGACTGAACGACTGGGACCACGAATTTGTTTTGTATCGGATAGTTGGAATTCGTTGCTGTTCGTACGTCGACAGCGACCAATTCTATGGTAGGTCTTTTGTACAATCGGGTAGAAAAGTAGGTTATTGAAATTAAACAAATTGCGGGTAAACCCGTTGGAAACAGCAAGTTATAAAAATAAATTACTATACCAATTAATATGGCATAAACTATTATGTACACACATCAACATCAAGTGAGAAATTTTAATTGGAATCGGTACAAATAGAACTATGTAAATTAATACTGTTACAGAGAAACCCTTTATCTTAAGGAAACACGTTACTCAGATAACGCTAAATAATGATACGATTTTGCATCACTAAAATATTATATGTGTTTACATTTCTAGTAATAACGAGTGTTTAGATTAGAGCATTAACTAGCTTTTGTCAGCGGCTTCGCTCGCGTTAATTTTATGACATAGATTTCGTTTGACAACAAAACAACCCATAGCGCGACTTGTGGCGCCATCTGTTGGCCGATACAGCGCCCTCTATAGTAGAAAAAATATTTTCCCATTGGAACGACATACTTTCACGGGATAAAAAGTAGCCTATGTTGGGCTCTGTATACCCCTAACAATATGTATGCAAATTTTCATAATGATCGGCTGCTTGGTCAAGCCGTGAAGGAATAACAAACAAACAAACTCACTTTCTCATTTATAATATTAGTAAGGATATTTGCCCGTTGGCGCAGTGGGTATTGCTACGTTCACTTCGGCACCAAGGGCCAGTTCGATCCCCGCGTAGAGTAACAATACTACACAACACGGGGTAGGTGCGAAAAAAAATTTCATTCCCACTTTACCTGTAATTTTTTTTTCAAAGTTTTGTTCTACCACTTTGTTAGCATTGTTAATATGAGTATACATACCAAATTACCGCTTTCTAGCATCAAGCGTCTACGCGCTAGACCGCGGTCGGACAGACCGATATGGCGAAACTATAAGGGTACCTCGTAGTTTACTACGGAACTTATTTTATATTTATTGTACTCTGCTTGTACATAGACAGCGGTGATTACCAAAAGTTAGCTAGTTTGTCATAAAAAAAACCAAGCGCATTCTTTAAATAAACGAAATTGTACCATTTGTTTGTCCACGCTGTCATACACGTGCGAACAGAGTTTACTCCGAAAACGTTAATCCATACTACATGTCCGGATATAACTAAATCCGATTCACAACGGTAATCTTTCCAATTGAAATATTCCACGGGTACGTAACGATTTTTTAAAATGGATTTCGGACTGAAACTGAAATTGCCGTCGCACACGGATTACACAGAATTAAGAACTTGTATTAAATATTTTCTAATGTAGAAATGCAAATGTTAGTATCTTTAGACTGTAGTCTTATAAATATTATAGGTGTTTATTAAATTAAAATAACTTAAAACAAGAAATATAACAGCATCTTACATAACATGTTACATTTACTAACATGTTACATGTTGTTTACAAAATTATCTGTAAATATTCTACAGGGTGTATGTATGTATACGTTTAATACGTTACGAAAAACGTATAAATAATTTAAAAAAACATATTTATAGACATAATTAAAAAAAACAACCTTTATAAAGGTACGCCATGTGAAAATCATCATCATCATTACTAGCTACACACAGCATCTAATGTTGATGTTTGTTGAAGCGTTTGTGAGTTTACGGGTTCCCGAATATACGTTTTGGCATTACCATATTAGGCCTTTACACGCGACCGTTTACCTGATTTTTTTTTTATGAGACAGGTGAGCAAACAAGTTATTGGTCACCTGATAGAAAGCAATCACCGCTGCTCATAGACATCTATGACTACGTGAATCTTGAATGCGTTACCCACCTATGAAATAAGAAGGCTGGAAGGAGAAAGACCCAAGAAGTGGGAAGCAGACTTTCTTACAAGCTTTACTTACAGACAAGGTTCGCGTACAATTTCTAGCGAACCGCATTTCTACTAGAGAGTAAAACTCCCAGTTCACAGTTCTGTGCCCACAACCTTAAACCGATAAACAATGCAATCAAAACATAATTAGATATTTAGATATACATTACGTCTGTGACGTCACCGTACGATTTTTTCCATAGACAGTGATTGATGACATCTTTTGTTTCAAAATTCGCGGTAATGATAAGTAATATTGTGATGAATGCTATTCCTCGAGCGTCGTTTTGGTAACATGGATTATTGTAACATTCGGATATGGCAATTTCTGCTAAATAGAAAATTCCTTGTATAATGATATCTTAAAAAATATCTACTTTGTTAAATACGCTGCTTTAAATTTACGTAGTTTTTTTTTTATACCACTAAAGTGGCAAACAAACATACGGCCTGCCTGATGGTATGCATCAGCGTAGCCTATAGACGCTTGGAATACCGGGGGTACCACTCGCGCGTTGCCAACCCCAACCCCCCCAAGTGGAGCTCTGGAGACCTTACTCACCATAGGAATACAACATGACCGAGACCAATGCTATTTGGCTATGATCTTCTGTAAGGTGGAGGTTCTTCCCCAGACGGGCGGCTCCGATTTGGGCGGATTATCCGCTGTGCCCTACCTCTCTACTTTGTTAAATAGTGTTATTTTAATACGTGCAAGTTTTATTCTATTAAATTTTTACTTATAAACATAAAAATATTTTGTTTTTATTTTACTACCTTGCTCTGTCATATTATAGCTACTTTTTCATTTGACTATTCCATCTCTTTCTACCATCAATGTTACAACCATTTTTAATGCGATTTCCTTTTGTTTCTCAGCGGCCTCACAAATACAAACAAATGTATTTTGGACGTATAATGAATACAAATGAACCTCACTTTGAAAGGGCAAGTCCATATTAATGACACTTATAAGTTATTTTACGTTTAAAATTTATATGTTACCAGTGACATAAATCAAAATAAATACCGCAAATGTATGTACAGTTTGTACAGTCAATAAAAGAAATAAAAAGGGCCATATAAATTGCTCGTACAGTATACAGTACTCGAAATTTTTATTTATGTTATTAAATAGTATCCATGGTGTACTATGTAATTACAAAATTGCATAATGATGCTTACAATAATAAATATATAGGGACAAATCACACAGATTGAACTAGCCCCAAAGTAAGTTCGAAACTTGTGATACTAACTCAACGATACTATATTTTATAATAATACATATATAGGCACGACAGGCCCGGTGGTCGAGTGGCTAGCAATGGACACTTTATCCCAAGGGCCGCGGGTTCGAATCCTGCGCAAGGCAAACATTTGTGTGCAAGAACATGTCTGTTTGCCTTGGTCTGGATGTTTTCTATGTATAATAAGTATTTATTTACAAAAAAAAGTAAGTAAGTATATTTATATTTATCAGTAATAGTACCCATAGTTAGTACAAGCTTAGTTGCTTAGTTTGGGACTAGATGGCGTTGTGTGATTCGTCCAAGAATATTTATTTATTTATAATTTATTTATAACATTCAAGACCCAGGCCAATCTGAAAAAGTTCGTTTTTCATCAAGACCCGACCGGGATTCGAACCCGGGACCTCCTGGGTGGCAGTCCGGCGTGGTAATCATTACGCCACGGAGGTAAAAAAGAGTATTAGCATAAAAATCTTTGTTTTGAATTCTGGTGACATCTTTCATGATTTGACGTGATTTGACTGTATTTTGCATCTCAAATTCAATATCTTAAAGTGATAGAAAATTACTTTCTAGGTTTTCTACGAGAAAGAGTCATGTTAAATAATATTCAATATCCTACTTTCGCGTTTATTTTATAGGATGAAGTTACTATGTCTATTAAGTTTTATATCTGTGATATTACCTAAATAATAATCATTAAATTAATTGTATTGTGAAATTGTAAGCCAAAGTTTATTATTGCTATAAATTTTCACGAAAATTATTTAATTATTGAGTTGTGAAATCTAGCTTACAGAATCACCTATTAGTTTTACTCTGCCTCGATTCGAAATCTGGTTATGAGGATTTAATAACTGATTGGAAACCAAAAATATTTCTACGTCCGGTCGTCAGCTTGTATGGGACACTATGAAGCCAATCACACGACGCCGGCGCTAGTAGCGCCCCGCTCACCTCGCAACCGGGCACAGCGCTAGCGCCGGCCGGCGTCGTGTGATTGGCTTCATAGTGTCCCATACAAGACTGACGACCGGACGTAGACACGGTTTGACGCCGGGCTTAGCTCCTGCGAAAAACCGTCTCGTCTGCATGAGCGCTTAGGGTTTTTCATTTACGCTGTCTAGCAAACGTTGAGTTACATTAAATAATTTTAAAGTTAATTACACCTAACATAAGACAAAACGATATGTCCTGTTATGGTAAGGTTTGTTTTCCTTATTATGTTTTTAATATATTAAGTTTACTGGCACTATTTAGGTCTACAAAATGTGTAACTACATTTAGTACATGACTGTTTGTTGCTATAAGTAAAATTTTAAAAAAATCATTACCCATGTAATCACAATAACGGCGAGTTAATTCAAACGTTCTTTGAATCTATTGGAACGGTTCATAAATATTTGTGTTGCGGGAATCGAACCCCGCGTCCTTTAGCACAGCAGCCTCCAGGCAAGGTAATTATATTAAAAGGGAACAAATTTCGTACCTCCCGATATCGAAGGCCGAGCAAAATCAACTCCAAATATTTGTCCGTTTGTAATTCGCTTCGTTAATTTCAAAAGCACATCTGAAGCTTGAAACAAATATTGATGTTTATTATAACTTAAAGAGACAAGATGATTGGCCATATAACTAAAAGACGACATTTTTTTATGACAAATGAGGTCACTTGATGCTTGATTTCCCATAGACATCCACGACTCTCATGCACAAACCCGCAGTCGACAAGCGTGATTGATTTTCACTTCGTATGACATTTGTACGTTTTCATAAAATAAATTAATATTGTATTATTTCAAGTTTGTCGACCATTTGAATGGAACCTAGTTAATATTTTTTTATGTTAAGTACGAATATATTATTCCTACTTAAGAATATTACAATCTAGCGATTGGCTAATTGTAATTTAATTTTGGCCTAAACCTAAAAAACGTATTAGTCTAAGAATATTGTCCATCGAGTTAAATGAAATTAGCAAACAAGTAGTAATTTACTACGGAACCCTAAAAATATAAAATATTTTTTTACAAATTATTTACTTATACTTACAGAATTAATTTAAGTTATTGACAGACATTTTAATATATTTGCCCTGTTTCTTTTAACTTGACCAATGTAGTAAACAATCTTAGCATGTCTTTTTAACGAAAATAGGCAATTAAAATGATCATTCACACCCAAATAATAATAATGTAGTTAGAAATGGCATTTAACACAACACTCTTATTATTCTGGCGATTTATCGATTTTACACATGGATATTTGAATAAAAAGACACGCTAAGATTGTTTACTACATTGGTCAAGTCAAAAGAAACAGGATTTAGAAACAATTGTATAAAGTCGCAGGGTTTCCCCTGACGACCTTACTGAGCTACCATAGTGTCCTCTCACTGCCAGTTGCACAGACTCATGCAACCGATCGTACTGACGGCTAAGGGTGTCTTGGCCACAGCGAGAGGTACACCAGGTTAGGTGTTGATTGAAACAGCAATCCAAAGTGAAGAGACTTTATTAATTATTAATCTTATTATTTATACAAAAAATATTTATCTATGTGTGTATAATATTTGCAATCTATTTGTATGTGTCTAATGTATGTAAAGTGCAGCGCAGCAGGTGAGTTGTGCTAGATAAAGAATTGCAGCGTTGCGTTCTTCATGTTCATTTGGTAAATTGAACAACAATTTTGCACTACGTCTGTTGTACCTCTCATTATAATTACACAATTAGATAAGTATCTGGAGTAGCTATTAAAATAAAAATACAATATAATAAACAAGAAAATAATATTTTACAAATGAAAAAAATTACCGTAAAATATTTTTAAAAGGAAATTGTGTTTATCCCACAATTCCCAATAATAGAATCCTGATTAAAACTAATTTTCTTTCCATTAGCAATGGAGTAGGTAATATAATGTTATTGTTTTGTGCCGCAGCGAAGCGTTTTACCTGATCCGCAGACACGTGCTCCGCATTTGAGATCACTGAGGCTGATTTCAGAGTCATGCGTTTGAACCGCGCCGTCGACCGTCCCAACGACCCCCCAGACCCCAGACGCGCGCATGTTACACTAGATAGTCCGCTGTTTCATAGTTACGCATTGAAACGCGCCGTTCGTGAAAAGCGTCGTCGCCTAGCACTGCCGAAACCTGCACATTGCAACACAACGATACTTAGGTAGGCGCCTACCCCGCTTACGTGCGGTCTAGCGGTCAGAGTTTCGGGTTTAGACATCCGTCGTACTTTGATTGTCGGCAGTCCGACTGCTTTTGGTGTGTAAGATGCTAAGCCACCTTGAGGGGCTCCATATAGCCGATGACCTTGAAGATTTGACCTCTAAGTAACGTTACTTCACCCCTTCACCCCGCTTTAATATTACGTAAAATGCCAAAAACTTGACATCTATTGAGCCTTTTGTAGTACTAAGTTTTGTTAAAAACCTTGCCTTTTTCACCACTAGAGGGCTGGCAATGACGCGCGGCGCGGTAATATTAACGACATCTAGTTGAGAAACCAATTATTAAAATATTTGAACACTTTCCATAGACCTCTAGAACTAAACAATATCAGTTGACACTTTTAAAATGATATATGAATTATGATAGAACTAAATATATATTATTAAAAACAAATCTTAACATTGCAAATGAAATTTTGCAGGCGATGTATGTTATGTCGTATTTGGTTGGTTACACAAAATTATTTAACAAATCCCGTTTTTTTGCTCTAGTTGTACCATACTCTCTCAGGAACTATAAGCCCTATCAAAATATGGATTAGACAGAAAAAATGGGTATTTTTCTCTGATTCACATTCAATGAAAAAGGTCATTTTGCTACAACTCGTGTTGTACCGGTTTTCACACATTTTTTTTAAATATTGATCGGCTGGATTTTACTATCGATACAGTACCAAAATAGTCATTTTCAACAAACAAAAAAACTGTACGTCTGCGTGTTAAACCGTATCACGCAAAAACCACTGAATTTAAAGAATGAATTTTGATGAAATTTTACACGGAGATCTCGAGTCAACATTTAGAGTTGTGCTTTTTATCCCAGAAATGCGTAAAACTAGAAAAACCAAACTCCACGCAGGCGAAGCCGCAGGCACCCACTAGTATGGTATGAAAGGCACTATTAGTCAAATAAATGACGTAATCTATATCATAAATTTATTTGCGACATACAATACATAGTTAAATTTCGCCACATCTCTTATTGTTTACCATGGCTTTGTGGTAGATAATGTCTAGTGTCCAAGTTCAATCCTTAGTTGGTGCTCATGTTTTTTATTTGATTTTTACACTTCTTTTTAGCAATATAATTTTATGTTTTACTTTTTACCTACCTAACAATAAGTTACGTACGAGCAGTAAAAAAATATTATAATAAAAATGTCCTCAAAATTTTAAATTGGTATCTGATATTGTCTATTTTTATACACATTAGTAAATAATATTTTTCGTTTTATCTCTTTTTTTTCTCGTCTAAAAAGAGATAAAAAGAAAAATATAATTTTAATGTGTATAAAAATACTTCGACAATTTCAGATTCCTATTTAAAAAATTTAATGCATTTTATTACATATTTTTAATATAGTTTTTTACTGCTTGCAATTGTAGGTAGGTAAAAAGTAAAACATAAAATTTTATTGTAAAAAAAAGTTTAAAAATCAAAAAGCATGAACACCAACCTAAGGATCGAACCAGGAGACACGGGACTAAAACTAGCGTTTTGTTGAATCTACCACAAATCCATGTAACCAATAAGAGAAATGGCGAAATTTATGTATTGTATTTGGCGCTGTAATGAGCCACAATCATTATCGTGGATAAAATAATATACGTCATAATATATAATTCAACGTATTTGGTTTGACGACCTCCGTGGCGTAATGGTTCCCACGCCAGACCGCCACCCAGGAGGTCCCGGGTTCGATCCCCGGTCGGGTCATGATGAAAAACGAACTTTTTCTGATTGGCCTCGGGTCTTGAATGTTTATCTATATATGTATTTGTTATAAAACATAATATCGTTGAGTTAGTATCCCATAACACAAGTTTCGAACTTACTTTGGGGCTAGCTCAATCTGTATGAATCTGTATGACGAAAATAACCATGCATGCTCTCGATTTTTTATTATTATGACGAAAATATCCAAATATAAAAAATATCAACCAAAAAAAAATACAATAAATGCATGAAAGTTATTTATCTTTTTAAAAATAAAATAAAATATTTATTTTATAAAGATAAATAACTTTCATGCATTTATTGTATTTTTTTAGTTGATATTTTTTTTATTTGGATATTTTCGTCATAATAATAAAAAATCGAGAGCATGCATGGTGCAGCGAAAATTTGGCACACGTCCATCCATCCGAAAGCGTGGGAGCGCACTGATTACCTTGTGTCCAGTCACCAGCTATCCAGAAATTACGTAATTGACGGAAAATTGCTTGTGACTTGGTGGAAATACACTCAAATTCAAAAACCAAACAACAAATAAGTAGATAATATTATTGCCTATGTATTAATGTAAATTTTACACGAATCGATGCATAAATACCCAAGTTGAATCGCATTCTTTCTTTGATTACTAGGTTCCTTAAATATTTTATTACTCCATAAATATTCAGTAATTTCAAATTTCGAACAGCATAAATGTAGTACAATGACTATAGCACAACATATATTTTTTTGGTGGTTATTCGTTATGGTAGCTAGGAGTAGAGACAACTTGAAAAACAGCAAAATTTTAGCGAAATTTGTTGGTACAGCCTTAAAGGTTACAGTGAACGCGGAACGCAGAACTCAGAACTCTGACCGCTAGACCGTGAGCTCGTTTCACAGCAGCGCAGCGGTCCGCAGGTCAACGGCGAGTCTCGCCGGCTCGGGCGGCATCCGGCGGCGTCGTCACTCTGAAACCAGCCTGAATACAAGAAAACATTTGACAGCCCAATGCTTCAGTAGTTACTAAACATCAAAAACTAAGCGGTCACTTAATTAATAAATAAAATTCTACACAATTCCAACCCCCCCAAGTGGAGCTCGGGAGACCTCACTCACCGTAGGAACACAACATGGCTGAGACCAATGCAATCCTTCCACAGATGCTCCAATTTGAGCGGATTATCCGCTGTGCCCTACCTCTCTTATAGTACATAGTCTCTATAGTTAATACAATGGTACACTAACGTGTACGTACACTAGCGTTTAGAAAATCATAACTGATGATCTTGAACTTTTGTTTGTGGAATTAAATTATTATTATTATTATAAAAAATATTCAGACTCGAGAACGAACCACAACTGCCATCACATAAAATGTTAGCCCCGAGCGGGATTCGAATCTGCGCTGTCTACATTTTTTTTATACCACAAAGGTGGCAAACATACGGCCCGCCTGTTGGTAAGCATCACCTACATGCATGAAGTCATTTTAATGACATACATAAATATATTTTTTTCTAAATAATATTACGAGTGGATCATGAAAGTTTAACCACGTTTAACCGTTATTATGAATAATATATACCATAATTCTAGTATTATTTTTAGTCTATAAGCGGATCGTGAAATTGAGTTTATTTTATTAGTTAAATTTAACAATAATTTAATGATAAATTTAATTTCTGACGAAACGCCTTGAATGAGAGGAATTTCATTGGATTTTGCATAAATTATTTTAATTTATAGTGAGTCTATACAAAACCATTTCCGAGAATTACACAAAATATATTTTGTGTAATTATTAATTTTCATTATTGTGTAATATATTGTATTGTAATTACACAAAATATATTTTGTGTAATTACAATACAATACAAGAACTCTCTGATCATCATCATCATCTCAGCAGCCACGCCAATCCTCCTTCTTTGTTCGGAAAGAATAAATCCCTTTTGTCTTTATTTTTTTAATAGGAAGAGATATTTCACTTTTTCTTACTTTCTCGTTTTTTTCGGAAGGGATAAGTCACTTTTCTTCTTACTTTCAGAAAGACTTACTTTTAGAAGACAGGAGTCTTCTTCCATTTTCTCTTTAATTAATCGACCTCCGTGGCGTAATGGTTACCACTCTGGACCGGGGAGGTCCCGGGTTCAAATTCCGGTCGGGTCATGCATGATGAACAACAAACTTTTTCTTATTGGCCTGGGTCTTGGATGTTTATCTATGTATTTGTTATAAAGTATCATTGAGTTAGTATCCCATAACACAAGTCTCGAACTTACTTTGGGGCTAGCTCAATCTATGTGATTTGTCCCTATATATTTATTTATTTAATTTTCCTTATTTTTGGAAGGGATAAAATGTAGTTTCTTCTCATTTTTCTCTTTTCATCTTGTTAACGTTTGAGAACTTCCCTGGTGTCTCTGTAGGTACTTATTTATGCTTGTTTACCAACCACTTCCATAAAAAAACACTTCAATATCAAAATAATCAGCGTTCAGTCTTTACCGATGTCACGTTGTGAATGTCAATTATGGAATTATGGAAAATGACCAAATGTCATTTCGTTTCTCAGACATAAATGATCGTTGCGGTGCAATTGTGACATGAATATGAAATCCCACTGAAATAATTCAATTTTTATTGCAATTCCACCAATATTACTTTATTTCCATCACATTTCCATTGATTGTGTAAAGTAATAAAATTTTTAAATTCTGTTTTAAAGTTATTGGCATAAATATGCATACGTACCTAATTGTTTGCTGTTGGTGTTTTTTTATTTAATCGAATGATGCTCCTATTACCTGTGTAATAATATAACGTTATTGAACAAATTAATGTCTAACATTCAGTTTGTAATCAAAAATCATATGTTTTTAAATGTTAGCTAATGTTACGATTTGTTTAATAAACGTTGTGGTGTAAAATCGGTGTGGGAGCTCCATAACAGTTAAATAAAATTTATTGCATATTGAACATCATTGTGCTTCAGACATAAGGAATAAAAATAACAAGTAAATTCTTTTTTTTTTTTTTTTGGTACTTACATTTATTAAAATGATAACAATAATAAATTTATTACATCACTATTTATTAAATGTACAATAAAAAAAAATGAACCTTATAAAGGCGCTGTCCCACTGCTGCGCACGAAGAGGCTACGCACGTGTGTTAAGCTTTGCTTTGCAAGAGGATGTACGTGATTGTTTCCACTGCAACCCACGGACATGTTGACCATCAAATGACGTCATTGATACACGCGTGGCTTGCTCAACGTAGCTCAACGCTGTCAACGCCATGCACGCAGTGAATGCGGTACACAGCTTGTTCCACAAAGCGTGCACGCTGTGCACGAACACGTGGACCACGTGGCACATTACAAACCAAAAACTATGACAATCAATGCGTAGCCTCTCCGTGTGCCGTGGTGGGCCACGCTACAGCTGTACGTAGCCGTGGTTTTATATTCGTGTATAGCTTGTACTGCAGTGGAAACGTAGACCCACGTAGTCATCCACGCAGTTGTAATGTGCCACGTGGCCCACGTGTTCGTGCGCAGCGTGCGCAGCAGTGGGACCGCGCCTTAATGCAGATAACAAAGATATTTCTTTTTAAATCTTATAATTTTTGTTCCTTATGTATGCAGCATTAAGGGCAACGAACAAAAAGTAATCCTTCCTTCTATAAATCTATATACCTCTGCCTACCCCCTCAATGATTAAACGCAATGTTAAAATCAACAAAATAAGATTGTGACAGATGTTAGTAATACGTTAAAAACTCAAGTGTACTCAAATAAACACCGGTGGGGATCTCTTACGGAATAATAAGGGGCCCTTTCAGATTTATCACTTTAACAATTTCACTTGTCTACTCAAATAAAAGACCCCTACTATCTTTTCACGATCGAGTGTAAAGTGTTTATTAAGTTTTGGAGTGAATTTTGAAGTGAACTGGCACTTTTTTTTTATAGGTAAAAATGTTAGACTCGCGTCAGATCCGTAGCCTGTTCGAAAAAGCGGAAGATTCCGGGATAACCATTCCACAATATTCCAAAATGCACCATAACTCATTAGCACAGAATTGCAAAGTAGTAAGTACTCACTTAGAATTTACAATTTTCACAATTTCAAATTCAAAATTCAAAACTTTTATTCAGAGAATAGGTTTTCACAAACACGTTCTCTTGTCAGAGTATACAGTAATAAATGATTTGTATAAATTAATCTACTCTATAAACTACCATTTCGGAAACAAAAGCAAAATGACCACTGGTAAAAAGAAATGGCGAAAGAAAACAGTTACGGCCTTTTTTGTCATTTAAAAATATATCGTACTTTTCTTTTTTCTTTTCTTTTTCAACATAAAATTTAAAACTAGGTACGTACGTACAACATTACGTACGCGGAATGTCAATAAATAGTGCCATTAATTTGTCTCAACTTAAAATTAAATCTAAAATATAAAATGCTAAATCGGTGTTAAAGATAGGAGCAGACCGCCCGCAAGGCAGCAACCGTTCTCGTGTATTTTCGAGTTGACGTGAGAGTCGGCCTTCCAGCCTCCATTAGTGGGCTCACCATCACGATATTATGAACAATATTGTAGGGAACAACAGTAACCCGACCCCCAACGTAAAATTATGTTTACAATTTAAAATGATGTATTTGGCTAATCGCTTCTTAAATACGTCGAACGAGTCAATACTTTTAATGTCCGAGGGTACTTTGTTAAAAATATATAAAAAGATCCATTATTTTCTCTTTTCTATGAAGAATAGTAGTGGTTACAATTTATCTCGTGCGTCTACGCAAATACCTCAGCAAGAGCGGATTAAGAGTTTCAACACAATGTTGTTATCGGACGTTTGAATGCGCACATTCCTCGCCTACATTCCGACATACCACGTACAAAGTCAGGCTATTTGTCACATAGATTTTTAAATAAGATTATCCATTTTTAGGGCATTTTTTAAACATCGTTCAGTTATACACCGAGCATTAGAATTTACAGTGTCTGCCTAGGGGGGCCCAGCACCTTTGAATGCGCACATTCTTCGCCTACATTCCGACATACCACGTACAAACGCTACTTGTCACATAGATTTTTAAATAAGTAAGATAATCAATTTTTAAATGGCATTCTGTAAGGGGGGGGGGCACAGATGGAGGGGGCCTAAATGGAGGTTCGCACCTCCGCCTAGGACGACACTGGGAGTAAAAATAAAAATTAATTAAAAATATATTAAATATATTCAATTTGTCAATGAATTCCGCGGGCTCAATTTTAGCGGGTCGAATCGACTTAAGAGCCAAAGTCTAACAGAACAATAGGGACTGTTTTACTATTAAATTTATTGAAATCTAAGTTAACGTAGGAACCGTTAAAAACTGCATGTTTGTTTTGACGAATAAGCTAATCGGGTATAGTGAAATAGACCTAAGTCTTGATGGTCTGAAACATTGTGTATAAACAGATAAATTGTATTGTATAAACCCTGAAAACACTAATACCAGCTAACGCACAGTTGATACAAACTGCGGGAAGCACACGAAAAGAAAAGAGTTTTTTATTACGCTTACTTTACAGTTACCCGCAGTTGACAGTTTGACACTAATTGCGAAAAGCATACGAAAAGTAGAAGAGGACGCTTACTTTCAAAGGTTACTTTAAAATCATTTTTTTGATTTTTTCTATAAACCGAGTAGTCTATGACTAAAGACAAATGCTGATGTCTTCACAAAGAAAACTTCCTAGGGTCTAATAAAATTAGGTAGGCTTTTAATAATGGAAATGTATACCTAATGTTTTGAAAGGGCCTCCTTGAATAATGATCTGATTAAAATTTTAAGGAGCCGCGGAGGTTTCTGAGAAACTTAACTTGGTTGTTGTTCGAATTATTTGTAAAAAATATATTTGTTTATGTAGGTACTTTTCTTTCTAACAATCTTGGCTGTAACAGAATAAAATTCTTCCCGATAGGCATTTCTTAGAATAATACAACTTCTGAGTTTGAAAGGTAAGTAATTTATTGACTAATAATAAAACGAGAAAAAATAAGACTAAACTTTTGTGGGAGGCCTTTGTCCAGCAGTGAACTTCTTAAGAATGAGATGATGATGATGATGAAACGAGGCCATAAGGTATGGCGTTATGGCGTGGGCCTTGAAACCAAACCAAACTGGCTCTCTTCTAAGTTCATTATGACGGTTAGTATTCTTAATGTCAAGCAATACCGAAATATGCTAATTCCAATTTACAAACTAGCTCTACATTCTCAGGAAGTTAAATAAAGTAAAGTTAGGCATGAAGTTAAAATCCCCGAGTGTTGCGGCGCGTCTAGTCGTGAGCGCGCCGGCAACCGTGCCGTAGCCCAACAAGAGGGTCTTCGGAAGACCGCGCTGGCCGGCAGCGGATGTATTATAGTTCCCGCCCATTTAGGCGGTTTTTAGTCGGCATACCCCAAATGGTCTAGAGGAGCCCGACGTACCGGCTGCTCCCCAAGCGGCGGGGCATGCAGTAATGTATTTTCCTGACTTGAAAAAAACGGCATGAAGTTAGAAGACAAGGGAAAAGCGAAGACGACATAGGACGAAGAACCTGTTTTGTCATTGAAAACTAAATTAAAATTGAAAATCATTCAAATGTAAGTGAAAATCCGATAAAAGAAGACGCCACGTCTTTTGGTCTTGGACGAGTTCCTCACAATTTCCATCTCCAAGAATCATCAGGTCTTCCGTACCTCGTAGGTCTTCCGTATTTCGTCGAACCAGCTCCACTTTGGGTCGTTGAGCCGTAGCAGTAAGTGAGTAACACCCGTTTTCACCAACGCCTCATTGCGATAGAAATAACCTAACTGGACAAATTTGTATGACATTTGATTTGATAAGTTATTCTTACCGCTAAGAAACGTTGGTAACAACGCAACGGGAATTATGCCTATAATGACTGTTTAAACATTCATAAGCGGCGGGAATAAAGTTATGTCATCAAAAGTCATACAAATTGTTCTAGTTAGGTTAATCCCAAACGTTTGTGAAGACGGGCATGAGTGAAACCTGGAATTCCCAAGAAAAGTCGTCCCTTTAATCTATATTAATCTTATCGCTTATTAGTCGGCCATAAGTTAACACTCCTCTAATTTAGAATTTTCCACGCGAGCACAGTCAGCCTTTTGGATTAAGGCGTCACGTAAATTTTGTGTTACTTACAGAGAGAAATGAAAATGTTCTCACGACCGTTATTTCAAGGTTAGTGTTACGATGATGTACTAAAATCTAGAAATGATTGGAATAATCAGCATATCGTGAAAGTTTATGAAATGTTTGACTATTATCCAGTTTCTGTAACGCATTTTAAGCTTATTTCCACATTAAGTCTCAGACTGTCTTTCTTTTGTTCTTTAGTATGACAGTGACAGCAATAATTTAATGTGTCAATAACTTTAAAATGCGTTTAGAAACTAACGATAGCGTATTTAGAAACAGAGGAAGGTCACCTACCCGATGGATAGATATCGTTAGAGGACTGTACGCAGTCTGGTATGATTCCAGTGGATTAAGCAGTTTGAATGTCCGAAACCCTGAAAGGAATTGGCTCAGCATTGAAATGACACTTTTGTATATCGCTTTTATTATTGAAGACACATGTCAATGACACATCTCATGATGTTATAGTGACAAGGTTCTAAAGTGTTTTTTTTTTGGTTATTAAAGTTTACGGATTCTGGGTCTGTACTTTTGCTAATTAATTAGAAATTTTGTTTGTTAATTCTTAAAACTACCGATGCTCCGCTAAAATCACCTAAACTATTACGTGACTATACATTACTTAATTTTTTTTTGTTTCGCCCTCCGAGCGGCTAATGATAACATATTGTTATTTATGTAATAAATTTCATCCAAATTCAAGCTGAATCATGAGAAGAGTTCAAAAGCGATTCCATTGTGACTTGTTCTGGGGTTGAACTCGTGGAAATTCTTCCGTAACAATTTTAAGTCAAGCTCGGGGGAGTAACACTTAAGACAGATAAAGAAATTATTCTTACCCAACATCGGATTATTAGATTTGCTTCCGATATGAGAAGGATAATTTGAGTTCACAGTCGACAACCGAAATAATTGTATAAAAGTTTTTTTTTTAAATATTTTTTTTTAAAATATCTATGCATATAAATTCAAACTCTGCATCTACTTGCAAAGTAGACGGAGGCAAAGTAAGGCGAAGTTAGAATAAAAAGTAAAAACAAGTAAGATAGAATTTAAGTCAGATAACTTTTTGTTTAATTGACAATTTTTGTATAGTTTTGTCTAGTTAGGTATTACATTGTTTACGACATTTGATAACATAAAATTATTTCTACCGCTAGCTGGTCGCATAGCGGAGTTCTGCAGAAGGAGTTTAAGGTTTTCTGGCGGGAGGTCATCGGGGCCACAGTAACGACCGTATCCACACGGGAATAGGGTGTAATGAGTCCAACTAGCGACTTGAACACCCTCCTGTGCCCCGCAGGCATCCCACCCTATAATAATAATAATAATACCGCTAGAAGGCGTTGGTGAAAACGACCCTAAGATTCTTCTTTATTTTAACTTTAAAAAGTGACGTTTATAAAAAATATTAATGCTATTTTATTACAAGCACGAGTAAATATTATTTGGAATAATATAAGAAAATGATTGACATTAGAAGCTCGTATTTTTCTCTGAAACTATTGCGCATGAAACTTTCGAAATAAACTTTTACGATGACATAAAACTGAGTGACTGACGATGTATCCTTGATATGCTACGAGTGTTTTCAATTGAGTCAATTTTTATAACAAATATTGAAAGGAATCTATTATAACATTATTCACTAATATAATGATGTATGGCCCTAATCATGGACCTAGAAATTTTAATGTCATCACTCGTCGCGGAAGATCAAAAAGGCGACGGCGGGATGAGCTCGACGCTTTTTTTATGCCACAAAGGTGGCAAAGAAGCATATGGCCCACCTGATGGTAAGCATCACCGTAGCCATAGACGCTTGCAATACCGGGGTATCACTCACGCGTTGCCAAACCTTCCAACCCCCCAAGTGGAGCTCTGGAGACCTTAATCACCGTAGGACCACAACATGGCCGAGACCAATGCTATTTGGTTACGATCTTCTGTAAGGTAGAGGCACTTCCCCAGACGGGCTGCTTCGATTTGAGCAGATTATCCGCTGTGCCCTACCACTCTTTAAAACGTACTTGCATGATTGGCCGGAAAAGGCCCAAGTAAGAGAAAATTTGATAAGTTACGTGGAGGTCTTTGCCCTGCAGTGGGACACAAGTGGCTGCAAAAAAAATTAAGTATGTCGGTAGTCTTAATGCGTGGTAGGGTACGCTCTAATTCCCTTTGATTGAGGAAAGACGCCTATATCCCTGCAGTGGTATGATTATGGATTGATTAGCTTATAGATGAACTTTGACAAATCAAAGTGCAGTAAAAGACCTAGTCTCTAAAAAAAAACCATATCATTAAGTTTAAAATAGATTTGTGCAACTTACTGTATAAAACAAATAACACAAAACTATTCAAATAAAAAAAAAACACATCTTCGAAAGTCCATTAGTTGAGAAGTTTCATTAAGAAGTCGTTAAAAGCCTATAAACTTCTAAACTAACTAATAAAATGAAGCCGTTTTTGTTTTTCCTTTTTATTTGTTAACTCGTAAACAAAACTTGGTAAAATTACAAATGGGTAAACTTTAACGAGATCTCCAGAAAATACTTGTCTATTTTCACAAGACCTAATCCCCTTGGACATGAAGAACTGAAATTTTGCACAACGGTTCCCTTTATGGTATATTTAATATTTTTTTGCTTTATTGCAGAAGATAAACCTTAATAGACACCTACATATAATCTAAAAACTCCTATATCTGTCGTTAATTACTAAAATGTTACCGCGATGCCTGCTCACGTGTTTCCTTTTTCTTATGATCCCGGGCTGGTCTTTAATACTGCTCACCATCAGGTGTGGTAAAGTCAAGTTGTTTGGTTTAATTAAAAATAATGTAAGTTCGTTTAATAGTGTTATTTATTTTATTTATTTATTCTTTATTTCAGGCAAACACAGTGTTTACATAAGATGTTAAAAATAAACAAAGGGCCCATAGATATATACCTTAAAACTAAAATACATATAAATATAAAAAACTTTTAAACTTTATAGAGTGATGCAGCCGGGACACGTACAGCAGCGTCGACGGAATGGCTGGACGCAGCAGGTATTTTGGTCCTGTCGGTGCCGATCCGCACTTGTTCCTAGAAGACGGTTTCTTCCTTCTCTACACTTTTGTGAAACCGTCTTCAACGCACTGGACGAGTAACACAGTCGCGGGTTCCTTCCCTCGTGGATTTCTAGACGCCATCACGGCTGAATCGCGCAGACGTAAAACGAAGTTCGAAACTCATACTTATTACTCAGAGCATATCGACAATTGATTTTAATTGTTTCATAAACTGTGACTCCAAATTTTGGCGCGTCCTATAATGTATATCTGACTGTACCTGGCCAGTAAACACGGTTATGCCCAAAAATAAGTACACAATAGGTAATTTATGTTCCCAAAAAGTAGGTCAGAGGAAGGAAAGGGAAGCCATCTATCAAATAGTTGTTTTTCACAAAGATGCGGCCCTTAACGGAATACGTTATGAGTGAACTATAGTTATTTTTTAGTTTGGCAAAACTAACATTTCATGGATCACTGATTTTTAGTACGTAACTCATAATACATTAAAGGAAAAATATGACACCGACTTTTGTAATAATTTCCTCCACTTCTTTTTACATTCTTGGTCGATGATTCGTGGCATAGTACGCTCTAATATCCTTGAATCTAAAGGAGACCCGTATCCCAGCAGTGGGATGATTATAGGTTGATATTGAAGAGATCGTCTTCTTTTTGACTCAATGACACAAACAGATTAAATAGAATTTGACCAGCGAGTCTATTCTGGTAACAAAAACAGTTTCAATTTCATCTCAAACTCACGAAATTCCTATTTTCTATGAGTGAGACAGCGCTTGACATGAGATTGTAACTGATCGGTTGATAGATGATGAAAGAAAATATTTAAAGATCGTTAAACTAATTAAGCGTTATATATTAATTTAACCTAATTCTTCACTGGCTTAAGGGAATAAAACCTTCACAAGAATTAGTACTCAAAGCTGATTATTGTTAAAACCAGAGCTCAAAGATAACAGAGATGTATGAATGAATGTAATCTCATTACAACGGCTTGTTATAAAACCACAAAAATGAAGGTTTCGCGAGATAGAAGGGTTAAAGGCAAATTATTATTCCCTTTTATAATTGTAAGGGATTATACCCAATTACGTAAATTAACTTACATTTTTTTTAAATATCTGTTGAAAAAAAATATACAGGAAACTCATTCAGAGAACTAGCGCATCGATACGGCTTCGCGTAAGTTAAATTATCTGTTAGTACTAGTAAAATACTCGCACTTTCGTTTGCGTATATCTCGCTTTCCCGTGGGAAATTTGAAAAATCCTTTCTTAATATACCCCTAGACGTCATAAGGAATCTACATTCCAAATTTGGAATCAGTAGACCCAGCGGTTTGGGCTGTGCGTTGATATATAGTTAAGTCAGTCAGTAAGTCAGTCAGTCAGTTAGTAAGTCAGTCAGGACTTTGAATTGTATATATTAGACCTGTAGCGCTAGGTTCTGATGTTTCAAAAACATTAAAGTTGCTTGTATTTCGCATATAGTTTTCGGGCCATTTACCCAACCTAATACATTAGTTTGTGTCATCCTAGGTACTTGCATAGGTAGAAATTTAGGTATTTGTCTTTTCGATCCGTTTTGGACGAAAAGATAATTAGAGATAAAAAATTTACTTTCATGATAATAACGAAGTACTAACTAATATACATAAGCATTTTGTGTCATCTCTGTCCACGAAAATCCTGATATTTAATCAGTACCTAACACGTCACCCAACTAGCTCTAAAAAATATTACAATAAGTTAAATATATGTTAAGCGTTTCAAATTACTTATATCTGTTATTCAAAATATTTTGTGTCGAATTCATCCACGATATTTATTGATTATTTAATTTTTTATTACAGCACTCTGTAAAAGCCACAAAAGAAAATGCAAGTTACTAAAGTTACGTCTATAAGATTATTGTAGTGTAACAAAACACTATTCATAATTTGTGCTGTTTTTATGCACGAAATCTTATTATTTCATTAAAAAATAGCGAGCGCGGCGAAGAAAGCGGACGCGCGGGGGGGGGGGGGGGGTCAAACGAAATTCGCAAATTATAGTAGCGGCACGCTATGATGTTTTGACGTTTGTCCACTCATGAAGTTTCGTATTAATTAACAAATTATTTGAAGGAGCAAATTGCTGTTCTTTATTGTCAATAGTGACGTTCAGTTAGTCATACAATTTATCGAATGTATGATTTTAGGACACATTTATTTATTACATTGATTTCTAAGCTATGTTATTAGAGTTCCGCGAACATTTATCCTTTATTTTTATATGGTGTACTTATTTACCACACAACTCGGCATAAGTTTTTTGAAATTTAAGGTGTGCATATAAAGTATGTATATTCATTTTCATTCCAATATTCAGTTCGTTAAAATATATTAAGTAAACATTTATATTTTTGTTTTATTAAACCTTTTTAATCATGTACATACTACTTGCAACAAAAACTTATCGATTTGATTATATTTTCTTCGAGAATAAATTGACATTTCACATCACTTTTGTAATACGTCAAAACGGCCATCATAGCGTGCCGCTACTTTAGTTGTGCGTAGCAGTTGTTCCAACAGGAAACGGTGATTATTTTTATCTCTATAGGTAGAAGAGGCACATATTTCGCACCCCCAGGGTAATAAAGACATAAGTGGTATTACGTCGAAATCCCGATTTAACCATATCTGAAAATACATTTTTTTTTTTCATATTTTTCTTGTTAAATGAATTATTATATGCAAAACTTTGTTTTAAAAAAAAAACAGAATATGTGATTTTCGAGAAAAAGGAATTTGTGATAAAACGCAAAGAATAAATTGACCAATAGGATACTGAAGATTATGATGCTTTTCGTTAAAATTTAATACCTATACAAAATAAACAGTATGTAATAAATATTATGATCTTATTCCGATTTGTCATTTATAATGCTAGTCTTTATAAACACTATATTCATAAAAAATAATTTTAAATATCGATTACCGCTTTTTTCCTCTAAGAATAATTTGTTGCACCGATTCACAACACTGAATACAGAGTACGGGGAGCCAACGGAGGCAACGTAAGGGTGAACACGTCTAGAAAGCACCTTTTCTCTGATGATGTTCCGCCACCTGTTCCTATCTTCGGCGGCGTGAATAGCTCCATAAAAGTCGAGAGCGGTGCGGATTTGGCCAGACCAACGCATTCGGGCCCCCCTAGGTCTTCTATCGTCCCTTTGCTAGTGAAAATAAAGTCGTTTGAGGACGTCTTTACGTTTCCTGGCGATGTGGCCGAAGAATTCAAGAATTCTACGGAGGCAGATGGTAGAAAGCCTTGTAGATATATTGAGCTCTTTGAGTAATGATGCAATGATCCGTCCATGGGATTTACAGTAGTCTCCTCCATCCGCTTTCCTTGGGGTCCAGGTCTCGGCACCATATATGAAAATTGAGAACACCGGAGTGGTCACCAACTAGCGTTTTGTATTTATGGAGATGTTTCTTTCTACTCAAACTCTTTGTAGCTGTGACATAACATTCTTAGCCCAGGTAAGTGAAACTGTGAACTATTTTCTGGTTAAGCGCGCCAGTGACCTCTGGCTTCTGCGTGCGGTGTACCACCATGATCTTAGTTTTTGCTGTTTATGGAAAAGCCAAGTTCTTCACTGACCTGTTCCATTCTGTTCAGTAAGGTGATCATCTCGCTTTCGTTGGCAGCTAACAGTGTGGTATCGTTGGCGTAACGTAGTAAGTTCGTTATCTTCTCGCCACCAATCGTGACTACCTTCCCAGTTTTTGCAGGTACACCTTATCAATGTATTCACTATAAACGTTGAACTAAATGGGAGTCAGTACCTGCCTTACTCTCTTAAAAGTCAAAACTGAAAGGTTGTGACGTCAGTTTATCGACTCATATGATTTCCTGTTTGTTGCAGTATAGTTTCTGCAGCAGCGCAGTTAGATGCGGCCGCACGCTAAGCTTCGTTAGAATTCTCGAAAAAAGTTTCCAGTTGACGCAGTCGAAGGCCTTACCGTAGTCGACAAAACACATAATGTTAGGCGTGTTGAACTTTTATGCTTTTTCAATAATAATAAATAAATATATATATAGGGACAATTCACACAGATTGAGCTAGCCCCAAAGTAAGTTTGAAACTTGTGTTATGGGATACTAACTCAACGATATTATATTTTATAACAAATACATTTATAGATAAACACAAGACCCGAGGCCAATCAGAAAAAGTTCGTTTTTCATCATGACCCGACCGGGATTCGAACCCGGGACCTTCTGGGTGGCCGTCTGGCGTGGTAACCATTACGCCACGGAGGTCGTCAATAAGTTGTTGGAGGTTCAGGATTTGTTCGCGTGTATCCTTTTCTTTCACAAATCCGGCTTGTTCTCGCTGCATTTGCCAATCCAAAAAACGTAAGGTTGCGATTGTTCAGTATGTGGCGCAAGGAAGATTTTGCTGCCATGAGAGATCAGAGCAAGAGTGCAATAGTTGTCGCATTTTCTGGTCGGCCTGACCAGTCTTTGGGCCAGTCGCCATGTCGCCAAGTGTAGGTGCAGATTTTGTGCAATAAGTCGATGAACGCGTCGCCTAAAGCCTTCAGTATTTCTGACGTAATGTGATCTTGTGCTTTCCTCTTTTTTAATTTGTTTATTGCCGCTTTGATTTCAGAACGTAGTATGGGTGGTTTGGTTGCTGATTCGGAAGATTCCAATTCAAAGGCGTATCATTGTTGATAGCAGGTTCTTTATAAAGGTCTTCGCAGTAGCTACACCATCTTTCGGCTATGGGTTCAAGGTCGTGTATTGGGTTACCGCGAGCATCTTCAATCACCCAGGAAGTTTTTGGAGAGCGGGCGAACTTTCTTAAAGAGGTCTCTCGTGTGAAGTTTAAGGGCCAATGTACTGACTGTGACGTCAGGCGGTGGCCATTCTTTTATCGTCTCTTCCAACGTGCTCTGAAAGATCGACTGTTCCGGGGGCTCCAAGGTCTGGGCTTAGGTGGTGTTTTCCTTTTGGGAGCCTTTAGACGAGCAGTGAAAGTGGCCACAAGTAGGTTGTAATCTGAGCCGCGCCTAGCACCGGGAAAGGTCTTTACATTTTTTTGGATCTCCACCGTGTGTTTATTATAATTTAGTCAATTTGGTTTGAGGAAATATTGCCGGGGACTACATGTGTAGAGGCGTTTTGCATGGTATTAGAAGCAGGTGTTTATAATGCTTAATTTTCTTCCAATGCAAAAGTCAAGAAGTCTTCCTCTATGTTAATTTTTAATGCCGAGACCATACCTTCCTACAACAGATTTTGAGTGATCGTCGGTCTTACTATTTCCCAACTTTGCGTTCCAGTCACCAAGGATTATAGTGGTTTCCTGATTGGGTATTGATTGAGATGAACTCCCTATATGCTTATCATCAATTTATTATTACCTATTAATGCCTTATTAAAAGATTTAATTTAGTCTATGTGATACGAATGCTATTCCTGGGGCAGCCAATCACAGCCTATATATATCGCGGAACACCTCACCAGGCATGCCCGTCACCTCTACTACCTGGCACGGGAATTCGCTAAGGCGGAAAACTATAAGCATTGCTGGACGGCCAACGGACGTGTGCTGCTGCGTAAGGCCGATAATGAGAAGTTTGTTGTGGTTACCTCTGAGGAGCAATTGTCGGGACTTGTCTCAAAAAACTGAAGTCTTTTTGTTATTTTAATTTCATTTATTTATATAGTAAGGTAAAACATAGTAATTATAATTATAATGGGTCTTCTTACATATTTTACACTTTTACATTCACCATGAACACAATAGTTTTTCTATACAAATACACACATTATTACACACATAACACACAGTCCCCTCTCTATACACATTTATTACGCATTATATTTCTTTTCTACCCCCTCACTCGTATGCGTACAAAAACTGCGTATGCGTTTACTGGATATATATATATCTCCCCATGGCATCTCTTTTTCACAATCACATTTCTCCTACTGCTTCCCTCAGGCTCACTTTTCCCTGCCCGAACTCCCATCCTAACGTCAAGTTTAGCTATAACTCCGGTTTCCCCTTCCTATAGGCTCACTCAATTTACATGTTATTATCTGTACTTTACCCTGATACGTAATTTTACACAATTCAAAATTCAATTGTAACGATTCATTATTGCACAACATCGACAGTGTGTCGAGTTCGAGCTCCTTATCTTGTGACCCGGGTGCTGTGAGCGGCTACCTTTCAGCGCACAAGAAATCTTTTATTATTCTTACACAAAATATTCGGAGCCTTTCCGCTAACTTTGATAGCTTTAATATACTCCTTAGTAACTTAACAGTGATACCCGACGTTATTATAGTAACAGAATGCTGGCTGCAGCGCAACCCAACTATCCCAATATTACCTGGTTATTGCCTTGCCTCTTCGTCTAACCCCTCTAATCAGAATGACGGTGTTGTTGTGTACTATCACAATTCTCTTATTGGAGTATCAGTGTCCGAACCTAACGTCTCTGACGCTAGTTGTTTGTTGATTAAAATTAATAATGACACTGCCATACTTGCTGTTTATCGTCCTTGTGCCTTTCGTAATCCTTCTACGTTTACCATGTCCTTAAACACATTACTCGACTCACTCCAGTCCTACACTAATCTGATAATAATGGGTGATATAAACATCGATATTTCCCCTGATAACACAGACCCGGCTGCTGAAGATTACCTAAACACCACTGCATTTCATGGCCTTCTTCCAGCCCACTCTCTTCCTACTCGCAACTCCTCTTGTCTTGACCATGTCTTAATGAAATCACCTCTCTCTGCCCAAACCTTTGTCCTATCATCCAGTGTAACTGACCACAATTCAGTGCTTCTCTCTCTAGACCTAAAAAAACCTATGGCTCCCCGTTGTATAGTTTCCAGAATCGATTATGAAGGTCTCTCACTAACACTAAAAAGTTCTGACTTCTCTGACATATACACAGCTACTGACACTGAATCTGCCGCTGATAATTTAATCACTATGCTTCAAACTGCAATCTCTTTGAACTCCAAGCAGTTTTCTCCTTCTCGTCGCCGCAAAATTTCTAGACCTTGGATCACCCCTGGACTTTTAAGATGTATACACAACAGAGACAAGATGCATAAGAGATTAAAAAAACAACCCCGAAAACGATATGCTCCGTACAACCTATTTTAGATATAGGAACTTTTGTAATTCTCTGTTAAAAAAGATAAAAAAACAATACTGTACCAATTTGCTTTCTCTGGCTGGCACCAACTCAAAAAGGATATGGGACGCTATTAAGGATATTGGCAACCTAAACAAAAATGCTTCGTCTAATAAGGACCTTTTAATATCTAAGGATACGCCCCAGAAATCGGTTGAGCATGTTAACTCTTTCTTTGCTACAATAGGGAAGTCCTATGCAGAAGTCCTACGTGCTAATACACCCTCCCCAAACCCTTCCTCTACTACTACTCCTACTAACATAAACTCCTCTCCTCCCAATGCAGTTCCGTACTCATTTGTCCTCTTCGAGACTACCGTCGACGAGGTCGAGTCAATAATTGCTTCATTAAGAGATGATTGTGCGGTGGGTTGGGACAATATCCCCTCCTCTCTTCTCAAACGAAATTTAAAGATCCTAAGTGGTCCCATCACTCACGTCTGCAATATGAGCATGGCTAGCGGCTGCTTTCCGTCCTCCTTTAAAAAGGCTCTGGTGCACCCGGTATTCAAGGCTGGGGACCGTGCCTGTGCAAACGACTACCGCCCTATTTCTGTCCTCTCCTCCCTGTCCAAGATCCTTGAACGTCTTATAAATAAAAGGCTTGTCAAATATCTTGAGGATAAGTCCATACTGTCCCCTGGTCAGTATGGATTTAGATCCCGTCGCTCTACGGCCGATGCTGTACATGAACTGACCGATCATGTGGTCAGGGGTTTGGACGGGGGGAGCAAATGTCTATCGATCTTTCTGGACCTAGCGAAAGCGTTCGACACGGTCTCCATTCCCATCCTTTTGGCCAAGCTGGAGACCATAGGAGTGCGTGGAAATCAGTTATCTTTATTTCGTAGTTACCTAACTGAGCGTAGTCAATGTGTGGTGGTTGACGGCATACGTAGTTCCTTCCTTAGGCTCGAATACGGAGTTCCCCAGGGAAGTATTCTGGGACCCTCTCTCTTCCTGGTGTACATTAATGACCTTTGCTCCCTAAAACTTCCCAGTTGTAAAATAATATCGTACGCGGACGATACCTCCCTTACCTTTTCTGCTAATACATGGGAAAAGACATTTTCCCTCGCGCAATCTGGTCTCGATACAGTCTCTGGCTGGCTACGACAAAACCTCCTGACGCTTAATCCTATAAAAACAAAATATATGGTATTTTCCATCTACAATCTCCCCCTAAATTTATCACCCGCACAGTCACTTATTGCTCACAACCATGGTAGTATCAATTCTACTTCTTGTTCCTGCCCTACCCTATCTTCTTCCTCTTCCTATCAGTATTTGGGAGTGACTATTGATAACCGGTTGAACTTTCAGCAGCATATCAGCAATACTGCCGTAAGGATCAGAAAGCTCATGTTTGTGTTCAGAAAACTGCGTTCCGTTGCTTCACCTCACATAATTAAGATGTTATATGTAGCTTTGTGTCAGTCTATCCTAATCTACTGCATAACTTCCTGGGCAGGTTGTGCCAAATCTACCCTCATAAAATTAGAACGAGCACAGAGGGCCCTATTAAAGGTGTGCTCTTCGAAACCTTTCCTTTTTCCCACCTTTGACCTTTACCAGTACTGCCAAGTTCTATCTGTTCGCCAACTGTTCATTCTTTATACCATTATTAAACAACATTCCTCAACAAAATACATCCCCTCCTTAGCCGTCACTCGACGCAATCACCTTGTTATCCCTACTACCCCACTCAAAACCAAATTCTCTCATCGTTTTTTCTGTTTCATCGGTCCGTTTACTTACAATAAATTACATAAAACCCTTGATCTATTCCCATTCACCAAGTATGTCTGTAAACGAAAGGTCAGTGCATATCTTCAGAACCTAAACTATATTGATACCGAAAACCTAATCCTGCCAATAACATAGTATTGATATTGATATTGATATTATATCTTCTCCCAATAGAACAATTATTCATGCTAATGCAGTACTATCACTCAATTTTGTATTCACACACACACACAGTCGTACACTCACACATACACACACACACACACACACAAACACACACACACACACTCACAAACCCATAGTAGGAAACATCCCTATTAAGAATGTTTTATTTTTATTTTATTTTTTATTTTTTATTTCTTTGGTTTTGTTTATTAGTTTAATTTATTGTTTATCAAAATTAAAATTAAAACTCTCTAAGTAGTGTTAATATAAACGTACTTGGTTATGTACTTGCCATCTAACAATAAGTACTACTATTTATGTATTATCCTTTTTCGAGGAGGGGGGTCCTGGTGCCCTGAGATACAGGCCTCGGCTTAGTTCAGGCTCCAGTCTCTCCCTGTCTAATAACTGTTTTATATGTCTTGTTAAATTACCACCTAAGCCTATGATTGTGGAGAGAAAATAAACGTTTTTATTATTATTATTATTATTATTATTCCTATGCATTACCAAACATTTTACCTCCTTTGAAGGTTCATTTGTCGATACCATGCTTATTTGATTCATCTGTAGAAGATTAATTACATTTCATTTTAAATTAAATAAAATTAATAAATGTTTATTTTAAAACTGCCAATAGGTTTAACGATAACAATAGATTTTTAGTTTAATATAAAATATTTCAATAAATTAAAAGTTGTACATGAACACGATTTATTTATTAATAAAAAAAAAGTCTTATAATATAAAAAAACAAACGTATTTTTTTTGTCTTTTTATTTATTAAAGTTTGTATTTGAACACGGTTTTTTTTATTAATAGTACGTTATTGTCGTACTCTGTGATTGTATTACATTAAGTGTTTTGTTTTTTTATTAATAAAAAAATAATAAGTCTTGTAAATAAGACAAAAAATATATAATTATGTTATTTTTATGAATCAAACCAAGTTTGTACCTATTCTGATTATTTTTTTCTAGATTTGAATGAATATAGGAAACTTTAGGTAGATAAAGTTAATATTTACCAAAAGTACATTGTTTTTTCAGTATTGTTATTATTAAATAGTATATTTGTAACCATACAGACATTAATTATTATTGTTTAAAAACAAATAGTTCATGTGAACATTTCGTTGCTCCTTAATTACTTTTGACATTTAACTAATTCCTTGGTATTAATAAGAGATATGGATGTCACATTTTTAATTACCTATATAATGGAAAACATCAATATCATTACCTATTACATAAGTGCTTTTGACAAATATTTAAATTGAAAAAAGGAGTAAGTAACTGATATGGCGCTAAATAACAAATTTGACACAGTAAGTTTAGTTATTCTCGCAAAATTGTTTGGTACTATAAAACATACTTTTTGTAATATACATTATTTTGTAAATAAATTTGGCTCAAACTCGAAAACTTAGTATTTTATATTTAAAGTCCATTTTGATAACTAGTGTAATATTTTAATTTTCTTATTTCTAAAAAACCATAAACTATTGAACTGACTTGAAAACAACCACCAATGCAATATTTTTTCTCCTTTTTTTGATGTTAAAATCATTCTTCTACGATTAAAAATGAAGCTTTTACTGAAAAATCTACTTTTTCGGGTTACGTCCTTTTCGAATTGAATGAGGGTGCGATTTGTTCATCATCATGATATCGTAGGTACCGAACGAACTTGTGTGCGTGCGTAGCGTATACCCCCCGCCCATCGCCGCCTGCGCGCGTACGCCCGTTTCGACCGAAATTATTGTTTTGGTGTTTTATTCATTTATAACGTGCATGAAATTGACACAAATTTACAATGTAGATTTTTCATGCATTTATGATATTAAATATGTGAACTCTAATGACTGTAATATTTTTTTGCAGCGTTACTAGCTTTAAATAGGAAAATAATTGAAAATATTAACATTGCATGTCTTAATTTGGCACAAATTTATTTATTGGCCTTAAGTAAGTGATCTGAGATAGGAAATAGTTATACAACCAATTGTAATTTTTTTTTTGTACTGTTATTACATATTGACCCTATTTCAGTTTTGCTCTGGCCGAAGATGACACAAACTGGGTTTGTACACTCCGCAGGCTATCCTAGATATGATACCATAATTATTTTAAACTTTAAATTAATTTTGTCAGTTTTGATTTAATTATGTAAAATCAACCACAAACCATCGAATTGCGGAAAATGCAAGTGACAGATCTGACACAAAACGCAATAATAAGGTTCTTAGGTACGTCCGTGTCCACAGGCGAGAAATCAACAACTTTAGAGTTTTTGAAACTTATGACCTCATTTTAGCCCAGCGCTATCGGTCTATATGTACTTTGACTTATGATCCTAGGTCCCCTGAATCAGGTAGAGGGCGTGACAGTGACTCTCCATCCCGGTAGGTCTTGAGCTTTGCGCTTAAATGTCTCTCCAGAACTTTCCCATGAGCCACAAATATGATTAGAGTGAGTTATCATCAGTAGAAAGACGATAGTCTAAGGTCCGGTATCCACCAAAGCTTTGAGGAGATTGATGTTTAATTTTTCAACCGCGGCACAAGTTTCAATAGAAAAATTTGACCTCTCCTCTCCGCTTTGATGGATACCGGGCCTAACAGCCTGGTCACGGTTTCTGGCTTTAGAGGCAAGTGGCGTCGTCGTGGCGTCCTCGCGCTACTTGTTGTGCCTTGCAGCAATTCGTACGATAAGAATTAAAAAGAAATATATTAAAGAAAAGTCTATAAGAAAATATTCTATAGAAGTCAGACTAATCTTTCGGCGCTTATTAATTTTACCATTATAAATTGATTTTATCTTCTATTCTGGTAAATATTATAAATAAAACAGGCTGTATTTCAAGTATTTAAAAACGTTTATTTCTAAATTCTTCGAAATGAATGTGACCTAGAAACTCCGTACGGTTATTCCTGAACTTCGTGAAGCGTCCTGACATCACGTTCGAACTTTCTTATTTCGTTCATTAACTTTTGAAACATTACAAATTAAATCGTGATTGTTATGAACAACGAGACTTACAGACTTACAACCAGTTTCTGAAACGCATTTTAGTTTTAAATGCCTTGAAATATTATAGTGCCTTTAAAATTAAAATGCGTGAACTAGTTTTGATTAAGACTCAAGTTATCTATTTTTTGACCTTCAGTTTGACAGTGACAGCCATAATAACGTCTCATCTTCTACACTAATATTTTATAGAGAAAGATTTGTATTTGTGTGTGTGTGTGTGTGTGTGTGTGTGTGTGTGTGTGTGTGTGTGTGTGTGTGCGTGTGTGTGTGTATGTTTGTAACTAATAAACTTAAGAACTACTGAACCGATTTCAAAAATTCTTTCACCGTTAAGAAGCTACGCTATCCAGGGTAAGATAGGCTATTTTTTTTTTATAGGGATCCCTATTAAGAAGGGATCCCTATTATTAAGTACGAAGCCCCCCGGCTTCGTACGGGTCTTAGTTAACTATGGGGCGCTAGTTAACTATAAAAATTCACAGTAAATTTATCCATCTCTCCCTTTCTCCCTATTTTGTAATGAAGGTAACATCAGAATATTTTCACTTTGTTTATTTTCCTTTTTAATATTTTAATGAACAAATTAACAGTTAACATTTTTTATCTATCTCCTTATTTTCAGTAAAGAATTATTTCTTTATCATAATACAAAACGAATATTAAAAAAATATTACTTATCGAACAGCTAATTCCAATGATTGAGTGCTTGAAGTTAAAGAGTCGTAGCTTATCGTGTGCCTACGCCGTAGCACTTTGAAGGCTTGCTACGTCGCGTCGCGTTCAAATAATCCGATAGATCGAGTGACGTGTTTACTTGTGACTATAGGATTAGTACACACAGACACACTACATAAATACCAGTTGTAAAGTATAGGGTAGAGGAGTGGAAAGTTTAGGGCTCAGTGTAAAATAATATAATAATAATAAAGTGAAGAGATACAAATAAGGCAGAGATCGATAAAATGTACAAGAGCAAAGGAAGAAAAAGATAATAACAGCTATCAAATTATAAAAAAATATAAATCTATCAACACCAGTCATGTTTAGAGATTTCGTGTAAAGGTACGCAATGCAACAATTTTTGGTATTTAATAGTTTTATAAACATTAACAGACGACCTCCGTGGCCTAATGCTTACCATGCCGGACCGCCGCCCAGGAGGACCCGGGTTCGAAGCCCGGTAGGGTCATGATGAAAAACGAACTTTTTCTGATTGGCCTAGGTCTTGGATGTTTATCTAAATATAGGTATATTTGTTATAAAATATAGTATCGTTAGTAGGCAACACAAGTATATAACACAAGTCTCAAACTTACTTCAGGGGCTATCTCAATCCATGTGATGTGCTTGTGAACGTTACAACATTCACAGCCAAATGCTTTTCCTGAAATAAAATATCTGTATGCGTATGTATATTTGTAATATGGAAGTTGCTCGTAAAGAGAATTACACCCACGTGTGACGCAAAAACAAGATAAACTTTAAAGATGCTGTTATGTTATACAAGTTTGTTGAAACGGTGTCTTACTGTTTGATACTTGTAACTCGACATATGAACCAGACGGAAACAACGCGCCCGATGCCCGATGGCGCACTTTCGCGGCGCCCCGCGCCGGCGCTTCGACACCATTCATTTGTTCTTTCATACAAAATGTATGAAAAGACAAGAGGCGACGCGCGCATCGGGCGCGACACTGTCACGTGCCACTTCGACGCATTTCCAATGTTCTTTCATACAATGTGCAGGAAAAGGACGTGATGTAAAACAGATAGAAGAGGTGAGCTGACAGCGTGCCATATGGTGCGCCGCGCGCTCGCCATTTATGTCTGGTTTGCGCCTATCACAGCGCGTTGGCATGACCCTACTTTCAGTACCAGAGAGCGCACGTAAAATATCCGTACTGAGAAAATATGTGACAGCAATTGTCTCGACTCTAGGTGTTTTCTATGTATTATAAGTATATAATATTTACAATAATATCTCCGTTGCTTGACACCTATTTATTAAAATCATCACTGTCTCGTAGACGTATTTTTTTTATACCACAAACGTGGTAAACAAGCTTACGGTCCACCTGATGGTGAGCAGTCACCGTTGCCTATGGACGCTTGCTACACCGGGGGTATCACTCGCGCGTTGCCGACCCTCATATTATAGTCTAAAGGAAAGACCTCATAATAATATTTTTAAATTATAAAAACCTTCAACAACACAAAAGCTTATTCAGATGAATTGAATTTTACGGCCTTGTTGCAAGCATATTGGTATTTGATTTATTGGCAAATATCTTGATTTATACTACTGCATTTCTGCTTTTTTGATTTTTTTGCAACAGTAGGGTAGAATTTATTGTGCCAATCCCTATGTAATTCGATTTTATATGAATTAAATTATTTGATTTTGATTCATAAAAACTACATAAGGAAAAAAACTAAAATAAAATCTAACATTTGCTAGAAACTGTAAGAAAATGTAATTACAATAGGCGGACTTAATGCTAAATTAACCTTTGCTAAATGGTATTGAAAAACTACTTACGGGTCTAATCAAAAACAAACAGTTTCCAAATGGGACAGTCTCAAACGAGAAGAGCCCGTGTTTAACTTTACTAATGAGGGAAGAATAATTTTGGCTTTTAAACTGAATTTACCATACAGTTAGCTACATATAAGGGTGTCATATATTATGTTTATGTAATTATTTTATTTTAGTTTTTTTTTCTAAAGATTTCACACATTCTTTCAGGTAAATCACTTCACTCTTCAAACCTTATTGTCTCGATGTAAAAATCATTAATCAAAAACTATTTGGTAAATGTACAGTCCGATATATGCACACGATGTGACACGAATTCGCGCCCCCTGACGCCGGACCTAGAGTCACTCATAACCTACGCCACCGAGCTGTTACAATGTTTTTCAGATAGCATGGGTACGGTGACATTTGGGATTTGAAGGGAATTTACAGGGAATTAAAAATAAATATATCATTTATAATCATTAATAATGCGAATATACTACTTTTTTGTAGTCGCTTATTCTTCACTCTTTTTCTATGTCTTTTTGTACTTCGCGGTTTGCATAAACATGCGTGAAATGGAATAACTCAAACGTCACCGTACCCATGCTATCTGGAAAACACTTTAGTCAGCATTTAAAAAAAAAACGCTAAGTTTACACGCGTTTCGTGCTACATTGAAGTCTTTGTATCTTAGACCTCACGATGAAATGATTGCAACTCCGCCTTGGATAATGTTATACGCATCATCTGCGCCTAAAATACGCTTGTACTGGTTCTAGGCGTATTATTGAAATCAAAACTGCAACTGACATGGAAGAAGACACTGTGCGCAAACCCAGTATAACAAAAAAAGAGACAAACGAAAAACACAATTTTTGTTTGTTCTAGATTTAAAAACAATGTCCCTTGATAATTTTACATATAAAATTCCCTGTTACCATGTTACATAATGTATATACTTTAACGTTCAGATCAAAGTCTTGTAACCCTACGTTTTATGACACTCAAGGACAGCATAAACTGCCATTTTATGGGTTAGTACACTGCAGTGGGTACCGTATACTTAGGGTTAACTGTTTAAGGTCGTATACTTCATAAAATTTGATCGACACACTTGTTGATAAAAGGTTAAAAGGACTTTTTTGCGATGGTTTTATTGATAAACTAGTGAACGTAAGTGATGTTACTTGTCCAATGACATTGTTCCATTAAAACATTATAGAAATTTAAAAAAATGCCGCCTAACTGATCCCCCGTGGAATGGATCTGTCGAGTACCTGCCCCCTAGGTCAATAATGGGCGTGCCAACTAAAAACCGTGCTTTGGAGGGCACGGCTTTTGGCAATAGATGACATTGCCAAGCCGGTGGCCTTCAGGCGGTTCGAAACCACTGATCTCCGCCAATCCGCATTGGAGCCGCGTGGCAGAGTACGCCCTTTGATTGAAAAGAGACCAGTATCACCACACACACAACAAACAAAAAACAACCCCTTTTTTATACTACAAAGTTGGCATATAGCATATGGTCCGCCTGATGGTAAGCATCACCGTAGCCTATAGATAGACGCTTCAATACCGGGAGTATCACTTACGCGTTGCCAACCCTCCCATTGCCCCCAAGTGGAGCTCTGGAGACCTTACTCACCGTAGGAACACAACATGGCCGAGACCAATGCTATTTGGCTACGTTCTTCTGTAAGGTGGAGGTCCTTCCCCAGATGGGCTGCTCCGATTTGAGCGGATTATCCGCTGTAAGTTAAGAAATATCTAAAAAAATATCGTAGATAATAACAACAGATAATACATGGAAAAAGGAAAGATATTAAATTAAAAAAATATTTATAACCTTTTAGCCTACTACTAAAGAAAAAATATACTTTTGTAATTTCTTATAAGCGAGCAATTTGTTAGGAAATACGAAATTCAATTACGTAGATACTGGATATGAATAATATACATGTATTAAAAGGGGAATAAAAAGACATACAAATTCGTTTTGTATAAAGTGTACTTACATGATAAAAAATTAATATAGATATTTTTTGCCGACTTTGTTCATATCATATACTTATTTTCATGGTTAAATATGTTTGAAACAGCGTAGGATGGTGTCGCTGTTTGTCGCACTCTAATACGAACACGTAAGTTAAGCAACTATGACCCTACCCAGTATTTGGATGGGTTTCGTTTCGAGCTTCTCTGTGCTTGAAAGACTTTAAGTCGGTCCTGGCTGTTGTCGTTGTATAGCAGTGGCTTCCGCCAATCCACATTGTTGCAGCGTGGCAGAGTTCGCTCTTATCTCCTTTGATTGAAAGGAGACTTGTATCCTACCTACCTTTTTTCGTTTGTATCTGTCATATGGTTGACACAAGTAAATTCGGTTGGACTACACGAAAGGGTGCGCAGGACTTAGAAAAATTTCGTTTTTTTTTTTTAACTGTTGGTATTATTTGTTATATTAATTATATATGAGCTAGTTGAACACTTTTTACACTTTGGTCTTTTTGCTGAAGTTAATAGTTTTCGAGAAAATCGACTTTGAAAATTTTTCATTACAAAGGCAGACTTAGAAAAATTTCGACGATTTTTGCGTTCTATTATAACACTTGTTTTTTTATGATTGTATTGGTTACACTAGCTTCTACCCGCGGCTTCGCCCGCGTGGCCTAGTAACAATTAGCATATTTTTCTTCAGAAACCAATTCCGGTCCTGCACGGCCCGGTACGGTACGGTTCCATCTGGTCCGGTCGGTCCGGTCAGTCCGGGCCGGTCCGGTCGGTCCGGTCCTGATATGGAACCTACGTGCCAATTAGCATATTTTTCTACAGAAAAAAAAACCGGTCCGGTCCGGCACGGCCCGGTACGGTGCGGTTCCTTCCGGACCGATCAGGTCAGATCCGTTCCGGTCCGGTCCGGTCCGGTCCTTATATGGACCCTACATGACAAATTTGGCATCTCTAGACCCAGCGGTTTGGGCTGTGCGTCCTCCCGCAACTACGTTTGCGCATATCTCGCTTTCCCGTGGGATTTTGAAAAATCCTTTCTTAGTACATCCCTAGACGTCGTAAGGAACCTACATGCTAAATTTGGAATCTCTAGACCCAGCGGTTTGGGCTGTGCGTTGATATACCCTCGCAACTTCGTTTGCGTATATCTCGGATTCCCGTGGGAATTTTGAAAAGAAACATACACTAAATGTTAAGTTGAGCAAATCGCCACATATTAGTGAAAACCGCATCCAAATCGGTTCAGCCGTTTCTGAGATTAGCGTGTACAAACATACATACAAACATACATACATACATACATACAAACATACAAACATACAAACATACAAACATACAAACATACAAACATACATACATACAAACATACAAACAGACGGAAAAAAATTTACGAAATTCTTGTTCTATTGCTTATTCTTCATCGCCCTAAACAAATTTTTTGGAAATATATTCAATGTACAGACAAACTTTTTTTACACTTTTATTATATTATAGATAGATAGATAGATATGATCTAGTTAAACACTGTTTATTGTTTTGCGTTTTTTGCTAAAGTTAATAGTTTTCGAGAAAATCTACTTTGAAATTTTTGGTTAGGTTGGGATATGTATGACATGAACAACGAGCCAAATTGTACGCAAGGGCGATATTTTTTTTTTTTTATATAATATATTTTTGCGCACCCTTTCCTATAGTCTGACCGTCAATTCTTCCACAGCCTTCAAAAACTCGGTAGATGTAAACTGTACAATTATTTATTTAATAGCAAAAGACATTGTACCGTCAAATTTAAAATCCAAACACCTGCAAAACAAGCGCGACACCTCAGTTTAGTATTCAAATTAGAAGCTGAATAAATTAAAAGTTTTGAGTGTACTTGCCAACTAATTTCTTTGCGAGTTAGCGTTGCATGGAATTAGTAAACAGCTTCATAATGTCCCCGTCTTAAGGTACGGCGATGCATAATTTAGACACTTTGACGCCTCGGAATGTCACTTCAGCCCTTTGTAGAAGTTTGCGGTTGATGAGTTTATGTTCTGTGAGAAATAAATAATAATCTTACTGTTATTAAACTGACGCGAGGTATAAAAAGACGTATAAAACAACAACTACTTAACAACTACAACAAAAAAGGTGGTCCTTTTTTGTTTTAAGCCAGGAAAATACGTTATGCGTACATGTCCCGCCCCGCTTGAGGAAACGGCGCGCTGAAGGTGTCTGTCGGGCTCTTCCCTCCTAACGACATGCGACACTTGAGGAGCATGGTGTCTGTCGGGTTCTCCCCTCCTAACGACACGTGAGGGGCATACTGACTAAAAACCTGATTGACTCCCACCTTTTCCGCCATATGAGAGGCCCTACATCCATAGGTTTTTCTAGTTTTATTCATGGATAGTTACTTGGTCTATTTTTCTAGAGTTTTATTCATATTATAGTTCCTGGGTTTTGTGAGTCGTTAACCCTAGCTGTAGAATCACAGTCTTAATGTAGGCAATGTAGGGTTCAACCCGAAATAATTTAAATATGAATTCATACATACATATGTAGCTTAGTACATACTAAGCCATGTATACTCGGTTTCAACTGACACATCTCAAAGCCTATATTAATAGAACCATACCTCATTAAATTCTCACGCCTACCGATTATATATGCTAACTAGAACGCATGATGGTTATTACCTTATGCTAAACGTAAGCATATGCATGGACGCGATTGTCCGAAGCCTGATAAATTGATCCGGTTACGCAGTGTGTACTTATGTATCGGTACATGACGTTGTATCATTTCATAATACATTGTTGCCTATGCAAAACTCCCTTACTACACGACGCCCCCGGCAGAAGTATGAGTGTTTTCCGAGAGACGTGCGACGGGGGGCGCGAAGAGGGAACAAATTAAAGTGCGATCCGATGATATTCTACGACAGATTGTTGTACATTCGCCAAAAAGTGAATTCGACATTTTTGTACACTTTATAATATTGAAAGTAGATTCGTCACAAATCAACATACACGAACCATGACTTTGTCACGAATGTGCAACTCTCTACGGAGACGACAGCCGCCGCTGCTTGCCGCTAAGTTTAAAGATGTGGCCTGGCTCCGTTATAATTTTCACATTTATGTCGTTACGTTGAAGTTCTAATTTTCGTGTTTTTGAGTAATATTTGCACCTATAATAAAATAATTCAAAATCGAATCCTAAAAAATCCCTTATCCAACCACATACAAAAATCGTTATGTTACTCGCCAGTACGTCAGTTGCGTCAGAACAAAAAAAATTTTTTTTACATAAACAATTTTTTTTGTTGATTTTAATTCAGAAATTATCAATCAAAAATTATCAAAATTCACACCATGTCAGCCAAAAGAAATGTTAACACATCCAATCACATCATTTTGAATCTATGGTAAACGCGACGTCCCTTAGCCCCCTCAATTTTATCCGACAATTTCCGTGGCAATTCGCTACACCTGTACCTTTAATTCCCAATTGCTACGTTTACGGCCTAATTCTCTGCTGCCGGCTTAATACACGGAGGTGTTTAGTTTGATTAGCACCCTTCGCTATGAACATCGCTATGAATAAATTTTACATGAATTAACAAATAAACTGTGTATACTGGTCAATGTTATGTCTTCGTGAAAATGTTCAAATAGTATTGATAGATTTGTGATTGTTTATTAAAAAATAGTAGCCAATAGTCACGAAAAATAACCTTTTGTCTGTTTAGAAAGAGGAGGTCCCCCGGAGACAGGGAAAATGATCTTACAAATTTCCCGGAACGTATAGACATTTTAATGCTCCATAATGTTAGCTTATATATAATATTTTAGTAGGTACTTATATGAACTATTAATAAAATTGTCATTCAGTTAATTAATTTATTAAACGTAAATTATATTTTGTTGGCTGAACAATTGAATCGCCTTTGCCTACAATGGCGATCAGCGGGAACGCCATCTTGGTTCAAGATTAGGTCGTGTTAAGTCGTGTCTAGTCAGTTACGATTGGAAAAATACACGGATTGAGAAAGGAGGTAATAGACTGTGGATAAAGAGAGAGCGAAAGGATTGGAAAGTTAATCTGATATAATTGTTTTCTTAATGTAAGTACCAGCGTTCATTACGAACTATTGTTTACTAGATTTGTTAGACACAAGCGATTGGTTAAGAGAGAATAAACAATAATGTAAAAGATTTATAATTTCGTTTTATTTTGTGCAACAAACCCATGTCCTGAACTGGTTGTTTATAGTTCAGAAGTGGGATCGTTAGAGAATCTTTCGATTTTCTGTCACGTCTTATTTTAATACAAAAATATTTTACCTCAAGTCAGTTATTTTTTAGATATATTTATAAAAATTACACTTAAAGTGCTACTTATCATTATACTTATGTTTACTTCACACTTTAGATTTAACTCTAATGACTGCGGCACTAAAGCAAGACAGAAATAAATTTTTCATAAGTCAGAAAGAGAAGACTATATACAGAAATTATGACCTGAATAGGCACCAAAACACAAGTGTGAAGTAATCCGAAATATCCTTGTAATATCAGCATTGGCTTTGACTATACCATAATATATTGACACGATAATTTGGAGGGAAAAAGGGGAGGCTTTTGCCCTGCAATGGGACATATATGGCTACTAAAAAAAAACACTTATTGATGTTTGCAAATAGTACGCGCCAAAATTTAGGCCCACAATTATTACAAAACAATTGAAAATCAATTGTCGTTATGCACAGTTTTTAACTTCATTTTACGTCTACGCGAGCCAACCGTATTGGCGACTAGTATAATAAATAATAAGAATTTACATAACAAATCGATAAATCTTCACATTATTAAGCAAAATTGCTAACCATTTTACAATAAGAAATTTATAAATGCAGATTTCAACTCGAACATTCCCACAGGATAACGAAATTACAGTTAATATTTTCACTAGACACTGACCTATTTCACAGCGAGCCTCCCCAATGAATTGTAGTGTAGTGTAAACAACTATTTTCGCAAATAACACTAAACTAAAATACTCCTAAGGGCGTGAAGGGAATGCTTAAAGGTCGGTTGTAATTACCAACAATTTGTTGCCCAAACGGACGAAAATATTCAGCTAAATGAGCGCGTTGTATAACTCTGTGTACTTATGTTTTGTTGCCCTACTCTAGAGTAGTCATTCCATCGTTCATGCTTATTTCATTCTTATTTTTTTGTACCATGATGATATTTGAATCTATCCATTCAATCCATCAAATCCCATTCACTCTCTCTCTAAATTGTCGATATAACTTGCATATTCTTTGACTAGATAGACGAAACATAGAATACGAATATTAGAAGAAAATTATTAATACGAAAAATTCAGACGAAAACCTTCTCTTCTCCTTTTCCTTGTCTCATTACTTCTTCTCCCCCCCCCCCCCCCTCCCCATTCCTTTCCTTTGTTTAGCAACGCATTAATCACTACTAATACGTTGCCTGCTTCTCTGGTGTTACTGATGTTCATAGGCGGCGGCAACCACTTTCCATCAGCTTATTTATTTTTTCTGCGGTATGCCATAAAGAACACAACTATAGCACCAATGGCGATACATTTCTCGTGTTGGTAACTCAATGGATCATTAATCAACAACAGATACAAATTAGTATTTTTTAAATAACCCTTAACAAGATAAATAATTTAATTTACTCGAATCAAATAAACAAACAAAGGCTTCATACTTATTTCATGCTCCTTTACCTAAATTCAGTCTTGAAATTAAATCTTAAAAAAACACTCGAGCCTCGGCCCATCTCAAGCATTTACTTAAGACTTTGAGAAATTGTTCGGAAGCGCAAGGCGCGTCGCTACATTTACATTTTATTAATCTCTGAATTGACGCCAACGAGTTTTTTCACAGAAACAATATAAAAGAAGGCAAGAGATTGGGGTCCTCGTATTGATGAAAGTTTGAACAAAAATTTTTCAAGATTATACTTGTCATTTCGCAGCGACGGGGAAAAGGAGGCTTGCTCTGACATGCACCTAAGAGTTTGCTCCTGAGAGCATAATAAAGTTATGTAAATACTTATGAAAAATAATTCAAAAACAGCTGACGGTAATTTTACTCAGTATTCCACTACCGAACAAAAATTAAAAATGACTCGGTTCATAAAAAAATCGGTGATTTATCAACTATTCCATTTCTATTGATGTGTCTCTTTTATTATAATAACAAGCAACGGCGACTACAGATGGACAATATAAGATAAAACTCGTTGTCTGTCTCGAAACTCACTACGAATTTAATCAGAAAGATATTAAGTGAAGTAGGAAGAACTTAAAATGGCTTCCTAAATGAGCATGGTTAAGCAATACTGGTGGAAACAAAGACGTTAATGTTAATTATCAAAAGGAAATCATATCTCTTAAAAGAGTTACAAGCAGCCAAAGCGAATGTCCACGTACTAGATATGATTCAACAAAAATGTATGGTACGCAGACTACGCAGCAAGGCCTTGTAGTATTTCGTGCGCCATCCATATTTTCCCGGAACAAAACAAAGGGAGCATGTTGGAGCAAGCCAAAAAGGAAATTTGAGTAAGAATAGAGGCCGGCGAATGTTTCTGGGTCTAATTCGTAAATAATTTGTCTTTCTGCTTTTAAATGTTTTGTTTCGGTATTTTTCTATTAAAAGGTTTTAAAGGGTAAAGGACATTTTCACCCTTCCTAAATTTTAGGGTAAAAACATTCTAAAATCAAATCAAATTCATTGATAAATTTTTTTATATTTTTTATTGCATTGAGATTTTTTTGATTCCGATTTTATTTGGCTATCAAGTACTCAAGCACTGAACTTAAAAAAAATATATTTTAGACAATCCAGCAAAAAAAAATTAAAAAAGTTTGGAAAAAATCCTTTATGTAGTAAGATTAGGTTTCAAAGACTAAAGTTCATAAAATCACAAAATCCTCTTTCTGTTTTTAATTCAAAACGTTTATTATGAGAGTCTTCACAGATACTTTCTCTCGTCACACAGTAATACATTATTTGTTTAATTAATCTACTCTATAAACTTCTACCATTTCGAAAAGAAAAGCAAAATGGCCACTGGTAAAAGAAATGGCGAAAGAAAACCAATAAATGCTATTCTTCTAACTGCTCTTATGCTTTCCACATTAATTAATATTAGTAGTAATTGACAGATTACATAATAATATACATCGTAGCCGACCGAGTAGTCACCATAACCAACAAAATCGGAATCAAAAAAAAATCTTAACGATATGAAAAATATAATAAAATTGACCAATGAATTTGATTTGTTTTCTAGATTACTCATTAAAAACAAATATAATAAACAAGATATACAGAATTTTATATCAGCGTCGCTTTATCAATTTTCTGTCTTGAACTTCAGCGCCAGACAGCTCCATTTTAATTAAGTCATTTTCAATTTATTTCGCATTCAAGTTCAGTTTCTTTGATTCCTAGCTTTTATTGAAATCTCATTGTTCTATTTCTGTATTATTTATAACAAAGTAGTTCTGTTTCCGAGTCTCTACATAATAGGATTAAGCCAAGTCGGTGGTCTTCAGATAGCTTGAAAACGAATTGGTAGCTGGTCGTGCGTCGATAGTTTTCGGTAAACAACACTTTTGATAGAATTCGTCGCTGTTCGAGTATGTAGTCGACCCACGAACAGCGACCAATTCTTGAAAACACTGGTTTCCGCCAATTCGCAATAGAATAGCGTGGCAGAGTACGCTCTGATCCCCTTCGTATGAGACCTGTATCTCTGTAGAGGGATTATTATGAGTTGATGCTTGACGCTTTTCTCATCTGTTAGTATATTTATACAAAAACTCCTAATTTTTTGTGTTTTTCGAGTTCGATCCATAGTCGTTTTTGTGAGGCAGAAAACAGCAGCACTTTCACATTTAAATTAGTGAAATTGTATGGCAAATACTAGGTTTAAATAGTATTCGTACCAAATACCCATTGACTAATAGGCCTTAATTTAAAATTACTTCACAATAGAGCGTGAATGTGTTTTAAATTCAAATAGCATTTAGCGCGATAGTCACAGGTAATATATCATTCCGATTTGGAGCACAGAGCTCTCGCGGGGGAACATTGATTAATGTGGATCTATTATTTTGTATCATATGATACTTATTTAACTTTTAGTAGGTATTTTTCTTCAGTCATCGTTTAATCTCCTGTAAAGCCAGTATTGATGGCTTTCACAGATTGACGATAAACAGTAAAATTCATTGACATCTCGGAGTAATAACAGCGAGTGTTATGGAACTCACAACGAATTTAATCAGAAAGATATAAGACGGAGTAGGAATTATTTAGAAGACCAGGAAGTCCTGTCGGTTATAATTTGCTGTCTGCCACTGGTTTTATACAGATAGTAATAGATGATAATTGAAATATAATGGCTTGTTTAGGGGCGAACCGCGGGGCCGAAGTTCAATACGTTGGTCCGACCAAATCAGCACTGCTCTTGATACCAGCTTCCATGATGCAGTCCACGCCGCAGAAGACAGGAACAGGTGGCAGAGCATCAGCCGTGACAAAGTGAGGCCATGAGGTCACGACCCTCAGCACTGAGGATAACGACGCAAGGAGGAGGAGGTTTAGATTAGGTCGTTTTTATTACCTATTCAGTTGCTGCTTTTTTTTTCACTGTGGTTTTCGGTCAGCCGTATTTGGCTGCAGATTTTTTTGTATGACTGAACGCGACTGACTTTTTGAATGCAACTTATTATTGCAAACAACTCGATTCGTTTAAACCAAATTTGGTCGCCGCATTCGATGACCGAATTTATAAAAATGACTCTTTAGGGAACAATGTTTTGAAAACTATACGAAAGAAAAATAAACATTCTGTTTATTTCGCATAATCATCAAAATTGTACACCAATTTTAATAGGACAATGGTAGATGATTTCAAAACTAATTAAAATAAGTATGATAATAAACATTAATGTATTTCCTAAATTACCGCAAGACGTGGCGTCTTCATGTATCTGAGGTCAAGAACCACTTCGGGTCGTTGCGCCGCAGCAGTAAGTAAGTATTTTCTAAATTCGCATAGGAATTGAAACATAGTGACTGCGTGGGTGTTCGCTAAAAGTTTAATCTTGTTAGGAATAAGCTTACTTAGTAGATCTACATTGTTCACTTTAACCTACATTAACTTGGTTTTATGTTTCGCACCTTGAGAAATTTAAAACTTCCCTGGATTATGTTCCAAGCGACGTAATGGCAAGAAATATTGACGTACACAAAGTGAGAATATTTTGTATCAGAATTTATAAAAGCTTGATAGGAACTTGCATGTTTTTTTTTTCTTAGAAGACCCTCAGCTACCAGTCAGGCCGTTTACCATGAAGAGAGAAGAAAAGGAGTAGGAGATGAGTCAAATATTCCGATGTTTTTCTCACTAAACCAAATGCCTTGCTGCTTCACACTGATATTCTTGTCGAGGTTTGTACTACCCCGATGAAGCCCATTTCGAAATTATATGCAATAGTTACGAGTTGATAAATAGACCAGTTGCTACAAGTTACAAATGCACCGATATGATATTAACTCATTATTATCATCCCACATTCACCCGCTGCTTATATGCCTTCCTTTCCTCACGCCTCTTTACTCGGTGCTGTGCCATTCTCATCTAGTGGGGTCCCGCTATCCGCACAATGTCGTCTGACCAACAACTGGCCGCTGCGCTGGGGGCTGATTCTCGTAACAAAAACCTATTCTATTTCGATTCAAACACACTCTCTGTTCCGTTCAATTCTTATTTTGTATGAGAGAGACAGCGATAGAACTTGAACCGATATAGAATCGGTTTATGTTACGAGAATAAGGGGTCTGGTCTGTTAATCGATCTTCACCCTTGTCCGGCCAAAAATCCGTAAGTGCCCTGGTGTCTCCTGTCTGCTCGTCTAACCAAAAATTTTGAAAATGCCACTCTAAAATATAAACGCAATAATTTGAGTCATATAATATCAAAGGCGGAAGTGTCCACAGATTGCAACTTCTCGTGAAAGAAACAAACCCATAATTTGGTAAGAATAAATGTGACGGGTGCAATTGGCGGGAATATGACGTTTGACAAGTCACGTGATCACGATTTGGTGCGAAAACTCGACCGTTTATAGGTAGTAATGCCCAAATTTTGATAAATAGATTGGACATTGCCGGGTTTGATATTACACTGGTGGACATTTCCGGTTTTGATCAAGACGGGTATGGACAAAGCCATCTTTGATATGACTCCATACTGAATGCTGCTCTGTGATTGGTTGCTGTGGACCTTTCGTACTGGTCCACTCTTTCATTGGACAACTTTGACGTTGATAGTCATGGACAATGCTGACTTTGTTGTGAATGATGACGTTTGAAGTGTAATTTTAAAAGGATAAAGCTGGCTTTGATACAAACTTATTTTAGCCATAGACAATATGAATACCGACTAAAAAAAACTGCATTCAAATCTAAATTTTCACCTTGGGTGGACATTGCCGCCTTTGGTATTATATGACTCATTTGTTTACCACTTCAAATATTATAAAATCAAGGCACGTCTCGTTGTAAGTTCATAAGTAAAATATTGTATTTTGAGATAAGCAATGTGTGGGTACGGTATACTCAAGGGCTCGAGAGGCTAAAGTTTAATTAGGTAAGTTTAAGGCAAGCTCAAATGCCGACCGCCGTTTAACTCTGGATTAGGAAGGAACTAATTATGGAACATATGATTTATGGTAATTACATTTAATCATATGGATACTTAAAGGCCTGACGTCACTTCGCAGTTTCTATTCAAAATCATTAGTATTTTTATAAACTCTTCTTTAAATTTAAGAGCCATGCTCTTGTCGGTATAGCAGCCTTTTTCTCTTTCCTGTGTCAATATTTCGCCTCTCTGTAAGATACGACGCCTTTTTGCTCTTTCGAACTGCTTACTTTTTTAATTTTATTTTTTAACTAACTGAAGGAAGATGCATGAGGACCAAATAGGATCAGTGAGGGCTTGTTTTGACGACGCGCGACGTCAAACTGCGCCCTGCAGCTACTTGCATTTAGTCAAGCCAATCGGCGCTTTTCGACTTAATTTTAGAAGGTAAATGAGCAACTGGACAATAAAGCTGATAGATAACTTTAATAGTTTTATAATGCATTTTCCTTTCAGCTGAATTATAATAAAATTATAAAAGGTAGAATACCTTTTGAACTTCCATTAGCTCATGGAAATGTAAAATTTTCTATCTAACCCGTCTAAATTCTGTAAATGTTAACACTGAGATATTAACTAAAATTTCGAAACTATAATTACAGTTTTCGACATGTAGAACCGAATACTAATTAAGTCCGGGGGGAGTGATAGCCTAACTGGATACCAGCTTTTAACGGACTAATCCCTGGTTCAATTATTATGTAGGCATCACTACATTAGGATTTCAGGCAGCAAATCAAACTATTTCTATAGATTGATTTGCACATCCAATAACACGTATTGGACAATTGTGGTGAATTTTCACTCTCAAACTGCTTCTTCATATCCATGAATATAAAGAATTCATGGAACAGTATGTCTTTGCCTAGCAGTAGGACAGTTTAGTCTAATAATAATAATTTCTATAAAGCCTTGACAGTTACTAGTATTAAAAGTAGACTCAAAACAGCAACAGCAGATGTGAAGATAGGTTGAATTAAGAAAAAAAAAAGAGGCTAGGAGTTTGAATTCCGCATCTTCCAATCACCAATAAAAACGGATTGCTGATTTATACCGAGATCGTGTGAGATGTGATACTTCCCCGGTAGCAAGACATTTCATAAAATGGTCTATCAGTCTAAAAAACAGAAATCACTCAACGGGGGTCTTTTCTAGTATGAATAGAACTCTGCAAAAACTTGAATGGTTTATTTTTGTTAACATGTAGAAATAAGGAAACATTACATCAGTCATAAAAGATACTGGAATATGTTCAGAAATAGTTACGAGGTAATGAAAAAAACACAGCTAACCCTGTTTAGAAAAAAGGTGCGTAATTACAGTAAATTTCGTAAAAACGTTTAACAATAAACGGCTTTTATATTTAACAAATACATTTATTACTGGACATTATATTAATTTTTAAAGAACGATTTTTCGATTGATGGATAAATCCAAATTCCATAATTATTATAAAAATTGCCAATAGCTGGCGAAATTGCCTGTAGCCACTACTGTCTCACAACAACAAAAAAAGTATAAAAATATGTATGCTGAATTAACGAAAAATTAATAAATCCACTCTTCAGCTTATTGTCAGTATTCACTGTGTCTCAAGGATTAACATGTACAGAAGTAGACAAATATTTTAAAAAAATACTCCTAAATGTCCCGACTAGACTGCCCATTTTTGCTAGTTGCATTCGTGTGTTACATAATGTAAAAGTGTTATGAGTAGAGTATATTTTGTTATTAAACACGTTCGCGACTTCATACTACCTAACTCAATTTTTTTTTTATATACTTAACTCAAAAAAATGAGTCATATCATTATGTATGAAATATCCTTAAAACTCTATTAACATCCTAAAAGCTTGTATTATACTATAAAAGGGGTTATTAAACCTCTCTTAAAATATTATGACGACATATACATATAAAGATTAGGGAGAGTAAATAACATTAAACATAAAAGGTTCCTACTCAAGTCTTCCATCAAAGAAGCTCATATATAAACAAGGAAACATATGTAATTTACTTTTTATAATGTAGGTAATATAAGAGAAACGATCAATCACACATAATTTATTCTCGATTACGCATAGGAAGGGAATAAGGAAAATAGAAATAAGAAAAGTTTACGAGACAAACAAATTTGGGAGACAACAGAGTTTACGGAATTTTGGATCATTGTTGCGACAATAAATAAAAGGGAAATAGGAATGATGTTAAGGTGTATATAGGTTGACGAAGAGTCGCAGGAAGCCGCTGGATGCAGGCCGCTGTCAACCGGTCGCCCTGCAAACGTTTGGGGGAAACCTATGTCCAGCAATGCACTTCTTGAGGCTGAGATGATGATGACGATATAAGTTAACGAGTATAGCACTTGCTTTCTGCTCTAAATGCGCGACTTGCAGTAGACACGTTATAGTTACGATTAAAAAGGTAATCCATCATGCCCAAAAATGAATAGTTTTTCGAGTAGAATTGGAAGCAAAAACTTTAATTTACGTTTCTAAGTTTGCAAATACATTTACACAGTCATGCTCGACCTATGCACAGTTATAAGTAAAGATAGTCAGTCTCTATTTAAATCTCGGTGCCCGACTGAGTCCAAAATTGTGACTAGATGTTATAAATAAGACCTTTTGTACATGTTAGTTGCAATAAATGCTTTGACTTTGACGTTCATGCTTGCTTCAGCTAATGTAAGGTCATCTTAAGAGATAATAGAAGATGATTCAACTGTCCAAAGTTACATTGTATTGTTTGTTCCATCTTAACTTTTCTCATTGACCCCCTAAACATAATAACACTCATTTTTTACAATGTACGAAAATTTTTCACGCCCCAAATCAAATTAAAAGCCGCCTCCGTCAAGGGCTGAGTTTGTATTTGCCGCATCTAAAACTTTGTTGGCGCTATGCAGAAACCTAATTTTGCCGACAGAGATGTCATTACCGGATGCTGTCCCGTAATGTAGATGAACTTCCTCGGTCTATCGATTAATAAAAATCTCATGACGACCGGTTTAATGCAATTTGTATTATATTTTCGGGTCTACTCTTGTAACAAAAAGATTTAATATTTAGTCTGTTTTGATTACAAGAATAGACCCGTTGATTGCTTTTATTTTAAGAAAAATTAAAAAGTTTACGAGTCATATGATGGAAAACAATCACCGTTACTTATGACTTGACTTAAAAAACTCCATGTTCATGTCATGTCCAATATGTTCCATGAAAGACAGGATTAGGAAGTTTTGTTCCTAAATAATAAAAAAACAAAACATTTTAATTTTAATGTATGTAAGTGTAATAAATGTTTTAAACAACTAACGTTATACCTTAAATAAATAAATATAAATATATAGGGACAAATTACACAGATTGAGCTAGCCCCAAATCAAATTCGAAACTTAGGCTTGTGTTATGGGATACTAACTCAACGATACTATATTTTATAACAAATACATATTATTATATAGATAAACATCCAAGACTCGAGTCGGCGCCAATCAGAAAAAGTACGTTTTTCATCATGATCCGACCGGGATTCGAACCCAGGACCTCCTGGGTCCGGCGTGGCAACCATTACGCCACGGAGGTCGTCTCAACCTTCAGATATAAGTAATAATTAACCGTTACAAATATTACAACAAACGCAAAAACCCGTCAAAATCCAATTCCAAATAGATTTAGTTATATCTTGATTAAAAGTTACTGAATAGAGCTTGATTTAAGCTAAAATATCTGGTGAAAACATAGTTGCAAATCTGCTCCAATTATAACTGTATACGAGTGAAATTTAATCTGTGAACGAATTTGACTGTGATTGGGAAAACTCATCACCAAAACATTTAGATTGCCGTTAGCAATTTGATTCTTTTTCCATCCATACAGTTACCAACAAAGCAAACGGATAATGTATTCATCGGGGCGTGAGCAAGCAAAATCCGACCGACAACTGAAATGACAAATGGGTATAGAAATCACACAATAAGGAAATGGACCGCTTTTTGCCCCATTTTTTTCCTTTTTTGTACTTATGAGAGCAGTTTATAAATTTATACCTAGCTCTTTTATTAGTGATGGTCAATTTAAATTAATTATTTTAATGTTAACTCACGTTGTTAATGATGACATGCAAGGCTGTTATCAATGGATGACAATCGTTAAGCCAAGCTTCAGGCGGCTTGAAATCACTGGCCTCCGCCAATTTGTATTGGAGCAGCGTGGCAGGTAGACTACGCTATAATCCTCTTCGATCGAAGGGAGACCCGTATCCCTGCAGTAGGATGACTATGGGTTGATATGATATGATGCACGGTTTTAATAAACAAACATATCTGCATATTTTTAACATGGCTATCTTTCAGTGAAAAGTCTCAATTATTATTCTACATCTATGTATATTAATAGCTCGTCCCAAAATAAACATTTTAGGGTGCAAGGTCAAAGGCTTTTGAGTACACAATAATATTCTTGGTAACAGCATCTTGAGGACATGGATAAATATCTTGAACGATAATAAAAAATAAGGCCCTTCTTTCAGTATAATAGAAACCTATACATGGGTATGACAGTTATTACTGTTTGCTTATGACACTTAATGCGGGGCACCACAAGGGTCGGTATTTGGACCAACCAACATTATTGAATAATAACTTATGCCCCCGGCATCACACGCGCTAATTCCGTTTATGGCTACGAGTTACTTTAATAATAATAATAAAATCTACACAATTCACACAGCGCAACCTGGTCCCAAAGTAAGATAGGCTTGACCTGCTTGTATTATGGATACCAGCTGATATATTACTGTAAATACCTATATATATATTAATATAAAATACTTAAAAAACGCCCAGTCTCGAGAACAAACAGAAGTGCCATCACATAAAATAAAATTTTTGCCCCGAGAGGGTATCGAACCTGAGCTCCCTGGTGCTGAAAGTAGGATCACTACCAACACACCACCGGACAGCAAAACTTTAGATTACTGCATTTTAAATGAACCTTATGTCAAGTGAGTGATGTAAGTTTAAAATTGCGTAATATAAAGAGCTTGGTTTTGATTAAAAAGTAGCATTTTAGTAAACAGTTTTAATATTCCTCGCCTAAACCGAAATCTTAATTAGACGTTGATTACACTTTCATACTGTCAGTAAGTTTATCTTCCACTTTATTAGGTAATGTTTTGACTTTATAAACTTTCAGTTAAATATTATTTCAATTTTAACAAAAATTGTTTTCTCTTTAATCCCGTGGTTTCAACAAAGACATTTTAATTAAATTTCATTGTTAGGATGTAATTTCGTCGTCGAGCGGATTTCGATGAATTTCCTACCGATTGTTATAAGACTTTTTGCTATTTAAAAATAAGATTCATTGATTAATAACAATGAAAAACTTCATATTTTCAACGACCCAGTAAAAAAATATTCGGTCAAACAATCAAAAAATTAAATTTAAAAGAAATAGGTGAACTTACCCATTTCTTAGGTCTTCAGGTGATCTTACCTATTCTTTTAATAGGTAGTAAGGTCTCCAGAGCTCCACTTGGGGGGTTGGGAGGGTTGGCAACGCGTGAGTGATACTCCCGGTATTGCAAGCGTCTATAGGCTACGGTGATGCTTACCATCAGGTGAGCCGTATGATTGTTTGCCAACTTTGTGGTATAAAAAAAATAAAGTTCACCTACTTCTTTTAAATTGAATGCTTTTAATGCATCAAGTATGTATTCTGAAAGAATACGATCTCGATGTTTTAATACAAATGCACTACGACGCAAAGCTGGTTTACTTTCGCCATTTTGTTTTGTTTTTTAGTTATTTGGTCATCTTCTCTTGCAGAAAATGGATGTAAAGGAATAGACACGCATGCATAACATTTATAAAAAATGTCTTCTTTCACTGAAATAAAACGGGTTACACACATCACAACACACTATCTCATAGTATATTATACTTCCTGGGTTCCGTGCAAAAACCTGCGTAATTTTTCCCCGGGCCACGTCAAAGGACACCGCTCAATCACCTGGTTGTTGCGGTAGAGCCTTAGAGATAGCGGAAATTGTAAATTATATTAGATCTGTATGTGACCATCGTCATTAAAAACAGTCGGGACTGACGGCTAAACGAGCCCTCCGAAGACAGAGAAGCATGAGAAAGGTAGGGCACAGCGGATAATCCGCCCCGCATCTTCTGCCCCTCTAGGGAAGGACCTCCACCTTACAGAAGATCGTAGCCAAATAGCATTCATGTTGTGTTCCTACGGTGAGTAAGGTCTCCAGAGCTTCACTTGGGGGGCTTGAGAAGGTTGCCAACACGTGAGTTATACCGCCGGTATTGCAAGCGTCTATAGGCTACGGTGATGCTTACCATCAGGCGGGTCGTATGCTTGTTTGCCAACTTTGTGGTATAAAAAGCTCGAGATAATGAGACCAATCCAGACACTGGCTTGGATCAACATTGTTAAACTTGCGTATTCGTTTAGAGTGCGACAAAAGCCATCGAGCTCCTCACGGGAACAACAGAAACCCCGGAATTCAAACTAGAACTCGCCTACTTCGTTTAATTTTATTTCTGATTAAATTCGTTGTGAGTTCCAAGACAGCTATAATTTCTCCCCCGGGACGTCAATAAGCTTCATTGCTTATTCTTAATCTGAGGTCGTCGTTGTTGACCCTAGCTAAACAGGAGACAAAGCGGTTGGAATGTGTGGTGAACTTGTTCCGAATATTTGCTAGAAAATAAAACCGCTCTTTTCCTAGCCTCTACTCTGATACGACTGCATCTGCCGTAGACAAATGAAAGCGGTTTTTTAAGCACGGCGAACATTTCTCCATTTTCCGTTTGACAACTGTAAATTCGCTCTTAAATGTATGATAATAAGGTTTACTTATACTATTTTAGTTGATTTAACAAAAATTGTATCTAAATGTGAAGATAGACTATGAAGGCATAATGTAGGGTGTTTAAGTTATGTACCGTAAAGTAAAGGTCTTTTATAATATTCTTATTTACGTGATTTTAATGTTTATGCCATTCTCTTAAACGATGCTAATAAATAATGGGGTTTTTTTTTTGGTGTGATATCTTGCAGTTATCCCGTAGAAGGCTGGAGGTTAAATTTCTAAATTATCGCACACGTTAGTTTTTAAAAATAAATTAAAAGGGAAGGAAACTGTAACTAGGAGGCATAAAACTTAGACAATAAAATATCATCTTCCAGGTAATAAACCCTGTATCACTAGCATTACGTTAATCCATACCTTACGTTGCACACTATATAAAATATTGTAGATATATGGAATTTGTTATGTTACATAATCTGGAGGCTGGAGGTACCCTAACCGTACCCAAATCCCAAGAAGTTACCGTTTTAATAAATTAATCATCGAAACACTAACTAGTTGCTGAAAATTTGTAACTTAAAATTAATTTTGTTAAGAGACATGCTACCTATGATGGAAATGAAATAGTGACTGACGAACTTAGGTAAATACAGTCAGCTAATGAAAGAGGTGAACAGGGCCCTAAATTAGACTCAATTTTTCTAAAATAGAGAACTCTGGCGCTTTCTAGTTCCAGAGTCTACTTTAGGTTACTAAACCAACGGAATAAGTAAGTAAATATTTCTTCAAGTAAGTGTAAAGATCTTAAGAAATGAGGCGAAATAAACAAGACATTGTTACAATTCAAGACATTGTTACATTTACGTATTTAACCAAAGTATGTATAAATCTTACTGTCTTTTAATCTTTTAAGACACTGGCCATAAACAAATTAATCACTCTCTAAGCCAAAATCACTCTTACACTCGTATCTACCCATTGAATGGATCAGACAAATTGCAGGCCTCAGTATCCCTCAGTCATTCAGTAATCCGACCGGCCACTGACGGGCGCCGATGAGAAAAATTAGGCCCATTGGGGTTTCCAAAGACACACTATAGAGATTTATAAATTAGACATAAATATCTATAAACGCGACGAAATATTTTACCAGCTGGATGCGTCTCAAGATGGATTGCCGAAAATGATAAAGAGATCTGTAAAAGAATCTTTTTCGGGGATAATCGAAGCCCACATTTTGATTTAAAATATGTAGTTGCTAGTTCATCAGCTTCCAGAAATATATCACTTGAGTGCCCAAAAACAAATACTATTTCTGTAAAGCTGTACTTTCCATGGCAAGCAAGACGGAAAATTTCAAAAATATCAAAATCTAGAAAACCGCTCACTTCAGATCCCCTATTTGTGGAGACTATAATTTGTTGCAATTGTTTATTTTAACCAGATGGGACCAAAATCCTATCACGTTATATATATTTTCGAATAAGCCCTTTTATGCAGTATACACAAAATTTGATTTTGACGTCTCGATACTCAATTACTTTATTCACTATGGATCATGCAGTGGACAAAACGCCATTAATAGGTAAAGAAGAAAACGGCAAAAAAATTCAGGAAAACAACAGGCTGAAAACATATTAAACAATAGAAAAAAGATCTATTAAATACAGAAAACAAAAAACAAAATATACTAAACAATACAGTAAGAATGATACAGCCAGTCCCCAACATTATACAATAATTAGTTAGTCTATGGAGGATTCAGTGAATTAATTCCGTGGCTTGTCGGAACTTGGCGTTCTCATCACATGCATATTTATGAGGCTATTGCCTTTAATATTGTTATTTTATGCGTTGATCGAGGCATTTTTATCAATGGTCAATATCGTTTACATTCAATTGCAGGCTCGTTGTGGTTTCACTGTATTGGTCGCAGGTAAAATTGTGTAATTTTATGTATCGATCAAATTTCTTTTCCCGATGGCCATGTTTCCGAAATGGTAGTAGTTTATAGAGTAGCTTATTTATTCAGACTAAGATGCGCGCGACCATCTGTGGGGCAACTCTCGTAACAAGAACCGATTCTAGTTCGATTCAACGACACTCACTGTCTCACTCATACAAAATAGGAATTGAACGGGACAGCGAGTGTCGTCGAACCGAACTAGAATCGGTTCTTGTTACGTGAATTGTCCCACTGGCCGGGCCTTAATATTTATTACAGAATAATAATAATTGTACTACATGACAAGTGACGAGAGATTGTGCCTGTGAAAAACTACTCTCTCGTTGTAAATGACGTGTCTAAATTCCTACGAGGGCCCAAAGAATAAGGTATTTTTGACTTTGACTTTGAAAATATGGTGCATTGTCAATTTAATATCGTTAAGCAGTTCATTGATATAAAATGTTAATAAGATTACGAACTGAAATTATATTATGTTAATAATGAGGTCGATTTATATATATTGAAATTAAAATCGCAATTATTAGATCTTCATTACACGGGCCTTTCGAACATTCTTAATAAACCTGCCCTTTGGAACATCTTTCTTTGGAAAGATAGCAAAATTTATTTAAAAAATGCGGATTTTGAAATGATCGCTTTTAATAGTTCCTGATCATAAACTCCAATCACCACGTTATTCAATATAATACCGCTATCAATATTATTAATCAAATCTCGACGCAGCACATAGAACCTAATTTCTTTTTTCTTTCTGTTGGCAACGGCTCAGGGCATCTCATTCTGTTCTTCAGGTGACATTCGTTTACCAATCTTAAGAAAAAACATATCGACATTATGCCTTAGGCCGTAAGGAATATCTCAGACATTTACGTAGGTACATTTAAACATAACATGTTTCGAGAACCAAATACAAGGGAATGTAAACTTGAATTTACGGCAAAACAGGTCCAAGGTCAGATGGTTTCTTCCCAAGTTGCAACCACAGAACAAGGCGTAGAGTAATTACTTTGTGAATAATTAAAACCTGAACAGGCCGTGTCACCTTGAAAACTTCGTACTCTGTGACTCCACGAGGGGCAATTATGAATATGGGGTCGCGTAAGCTGACGTAATTCTAGGTTATCTAAGTAATAAAATTTTCAACATATCAAAATGATTTCAAATGACAAAATAATTAAACAGGAAAGGTATTATATATTGTGTTTGCGGGAATTCCAAATGCAAAAAAATGTGGTGTGTGAAAAAAAATTGCAATAAGTTTTGCCAAACTTTTACCTAACTAGATCTACGCTCACTCTCTTTCTAATCTATGCAAAGAGTAAATGAACATTGTCATAGTACGAGCGTTGTTTTGTTCCTATATGCTGTATTTACTTTTCTATGGTTAGTGCAGTACAGTTTCGTGAGCATGAATAAATTCGGTCACCGTGTATTCAGTCGGTGAACAGATATCGATGATACAGTCGGCAATGTATTTTTCACTGATATTCAATCAAAATCAAATAATTTGTTTGATGTTCTTTTATTTTAAATGATCAACGACCCCAACGTTTAGACGAAGCTTTATACAACCGCGCAGCGACTACGTGAAAATTGTCGTTAAATTAAACTTTAGTATAAAAAGTTCCATTAGTCCTTATAAAAGAACTACAAAAGGGACTATTTATTTTATTTTTAATTTTTTTATACCACACAGGTGGCAAACAAGCATACGGTCGGCCTGATGGTAAGCCGTCACCGTAGCCTATAGACGTAAGCAATACCGGGGTGGAGCTCTGGAGACCTTACTCACCGTAGGAACACAACATGGCCGAGACCCATGCTATTTGGCTACGATCTTCTGTAAGGTGGAGGTCCTTCCCCAGACGGGCTGCTCCGATTTGAGCGGATTATCCGCTGTACCCTACCTCTCTTATTTATTTATTTACTTGAATAATCAACATCATAAATATGTATTATCTTAACATTAAATACCTCTCTTATTTATTTATTTACTTGAATAATCAACATCATAAATATGTATTATCTTAACATTAAACATCTTGTTATTTTTAATTTACTCTTATGATAATTATAGATGATCACACATTATTGTTATGATTTAATAAAATTTATCAAATGCTCTAACCGATTATATAATACTAATACTATTATTACAAAACAATTAATATTATTATCATTAACTAGTGACTAGGGAGGGACTAGTGAGAATAAAGGAGTCAATCGACACCATGCTCTGTGAGTTTAAAATAAAATAGAGATTTCAAAAGTAAGCTAGCTTCTTCTTCTGTCTTATAATCATATCAACCCATTGTGACTTGTGCAACACTGGTGCTCCTCAGACAATGAGTCATCTTCAATGTTGCCCGGGTTGTCCTACTGGAAGAAAGAAAGAAAATATTTTTATTTGGTGCTGTAAAAACATTCACTTAAAACTAAACAAAAATCTTATTCTAAAATAACACCAAAATGGTGGCACTCAGCATGACTGTGCCTTAAAGCCCACCATTCACTACACGAACCCGGACCCGACTCGCAACCCGGACCCGACCGCGGACCAATCCGGCGTTGCCCATACACTGCACGAACCCTCCACGAACCCTCCACTCGAAGTATGGCATGTGGGGTTCGACAGGCGCTCGCGGCTCGCAACCGCGGACCTGCGAACCCGACGCCAACCCATTTGACAGTCTGGCGTACCGGTTCGTCGCTTCCATACACAGGCGAATTAGTCCGATGACCGACCAATCCGTCGGACCAATCTGCGTGTGAATGGTGGGCTAACAGATTTGTGGAAGGCCACGGATAATTCCATCTTACTGGCTGAACATCTTGCCAGTAGGGTGTAGGAATCTTATTTTGTTTGAAACACTGACACGAGAAGAAGAAGATATCAACCCATAATCATCCCACTGCAGGGATACGGGTCTCCCTTCAATCGAAGGAGACTAGAGCGTATTCTGCCACGCTGCTCCAATGCAGATTGGCAGAGGCCGGTGTTTTCAAGCCGCCCTAAGGCCACCGACTTACCGGCTTAACGACTGTCATCTACCGATAACAGCCGGGACCGACGGCTTAACGTGCCCGCCAAAGCTCGAGATAAAGAAACCCATCCAAACACTGGCTAGGGTCAACGTCGCTTCACTTGCGTGTTCATATTAGAGTGCGACACACAGCGACACCATCGATCTCCTCTGACTGTGTGATTTTAAGTATTTTTTGATTGACTATAGTTTCTGAAAATATATTATTAAGAAATGAAAAAAATAAATCAAAATGTTTACAGTTTAAAAAAATCTATTAAAATACAGAAAAAAACACAAAGAAAACAATTATAGTGTACTTTTTAGGATTTTTGTCACGATACTATCGGCAAAACAATTAGCCAATACTAATTTAATGTCTGTTCCATGATTCTTTTCTGTTAGACATAGCTCATTTTTCTCAATAGTGATTGCATTATTTTATGAAAAAGAAACAATTTTAAACTGTACTTATTTACTACTGTCGTTATTTTTTTAAACTCGGGATTTATGATGTCAACTGTACAGCCTCGCACGTCACCGGCCTCCGATGTTAAGCCCATGATTACATTGACGACTTCCGATGCACAGCCATCGATTCGCTTTGTCGGTAAATGCCATCACACTCGTGTGTTTTAGACCAAAAAATTTTGATAACAATTTGAAAGCAATCCTACTAATATTATAAAGGCGAAAGTTTGTGTATGTTTGTTAACTCTTCACGCTCAAATGACTGGGCCAATTTTTATAATATTTGGTATAGCTTTTTCCCGCGGCTTCGCACGCGTTAATTTTATGGCATAGATCTCGTTTGACAACAAAACAACCCATAGCGCGACTTGTGGCGCCATCTGTTGGCCGATACAGCGCCCTTTATAGTGGAAAAAATATTTTCCCATTGGAACGACATACTTTCACGGGATAAAAAGTAGCCTATGTTTGGCTCTGTACCCCTAACAATATGTATATAAATTTTCATAATGATCGGCTGCTTAGTCAAGCCGTGAAGGAATAACAAACAAACAAACAAACAAACTCACTTTCTCATTTATAATATTAGTAAGGATGTAGGTAGCTGATATCTGGGATTAACACATAGGGTACTTTTTATCGGTAAAGTACGCGATACCCGTAGGATTTGGTCAACAATCTGATATAGATGGCGCTGCTTGGCATAAAATTAGACGCGGGGAGCACCGCGGGCAGCAACTAGTTTCGAATAAATAAATAAATTCCATACAATTCACAAAGCGCCACCTTTTTTTTTACCACAAATGGCAAACAAGCATACGGTCGGCCTGATGGTAAGCATCACCGTAGCCTATTAGACGCTTGCAATATCACTCACGGGGGTATCACTCACGCGTTACCAACCCTCCCAACCCCCCCAAGTGGAGCTCTGGAGACCTTACTCACCTGGTCCCAAAGTAAGCTTTAACCTGCTTGCGTTATGGGTACCAGACAACCGATATATTAATGGGAATATATATGTCGGAGAGATAAGTGATTCCGATACTAGTAGCGCCATCTATTGACAGCTCTTAGAACTAAAATGACATCACGTATTAATCTATGGATGACAATGACGTTTATCTTTATGTTGCCAGTGTCAAGTGTCAGTAGATCGTGGGTTGAATGGTGTGACAGTCTTGACAGATGTTTGACAGATAAATTATACGACCATTCGATACACGACTGTGCCATCGTTATGTTGTGCACACTGATTCTTAACGTGTCTGGTAATATCAAGATGAGGTATTTGTATTGAGAAATGAATCTAAGTGAATCTGCTACATATAGGTACTTATAATACATAGATTTTGTATTATAATTTACAATCCTGGTATTGCAAACGTCCATAGGCTGCGGCGACTGCTTACCATCAGGCGGCCGTATGCTTGTTTGCCACTTTAGTGGTATAAAAAAAAAACATCCAGACCGAGGAATTGTTTGACTTGATGCCTTCGGCCACTTTCTATCATCGTACTGCTCGTCACCGGCGGGGAATCCAACCTCACACGCTTGAACCAAAATGGTCGCGTACTGCGCGGTTTCAGTGGAGTTTCCTCCCGCGAACGCTGAGGCTGTGGAATGAGATCCCCGCCGAGGTGTTTCCTTTAGACTATAATATGGGGTTCTTCAAAAGGGACGTTAAATAGTTATTTGTTATGCAAGGCTGCAAAGTTGTTTTTTGGCGCGAGTACTTAAATTGAAACCTGAGCTAGCGAAGGATTCTAGGATAGAATCCTGAGCGTAGCGAGGGTTTCAAAGGTACGAGACGCAGAATAGCTTTGCTGCCTTTGCTGAAAATTTTTCACCTCACTACGGCGAGGAAAATCCTAGGTGCAAGAAAAACGCAAATAATATATTAAATAAGCGTTTATTTTTTTCATGCGGTGTCGTGCTGGCCAGTTCGATTATTCTAAAAATAAGGTTGGCGCACTGGCATGAAATAAGTATTAATGCATTTTCAGAGGACTGGCGGTATAAAGAATTAAAGAATAGAAAGGTTCGAATTTTAAAAATACTTTCCACGCTAGGGCACATAATGCACTTTTGCGCTCAGATTTCGAATGACAAACAGATTCTTTCCGAGCTTGTGAGGTGAAATAGTTTTTTGTTATGCAAGGCTGCAAAGTTGTTTTTTGGCGCGAGTACTTAAATTGAAACCTGAGCTAGCGAAGGATTCTAGGATTGAACCACGAGCGAAGCGAGTGGTTCAAATATAGAATCCTGAGCGTAGCGAGGGTTTCAAAGGTACGAGACGCAGAATAACTTTGCTGCCGAGCGAAACACAAAATTTTTCACCTCACTACCACATGAGTAAATAAACTGACGGAATTATTGAGCTGAGCGAGCCGAAGGCGAGCGAAGCTCTCCATACCAGACTCTCCTCATTTGGTTGTTCGTCTTCTCCTCCCAAACTACTCCACCAATTAGAACCAAACTTGGCACATCTTAAGAGACAGTTTGTGGCAAGGTTTTAAAAAAATAAAAATGAAAATAAAATGTGCCAAAATGTGCCAAAATGTGCCAAAACCAATAAAGCTGATTTTTGGCGCCAAAACTTTCAACATTCGCTCAGCTCAACTTTGCATCGCGTTACGCCATGCACCCCTAGTTTACTCATGTGTCACTACAGCGAGGAAAATCCTAGATGCAAGAAAAACGCAAATAATATATTATATAAGTGTTTATTTTTTTTCATGCGGTGTCGTGCTGGCCAGTTCGATTATTTTAAAAATAAGGTTGGCACACTGGCATGAAATAAGTATTAATGCATTTTCAGAGGACTTGCGGTATAAAAAAATAAAGAATAGAAAGGTTCGAATTTTAAAAATACTTTCCACGCTAAGGCACAAAATGCACTTTTGCACTCAGATTTCGAATGACAAACAGATTCTTTCCGAGCTTGTGAGGTGAAAAGATTTTTACATGGTCGGCATCGCGCGAGTCGTACTCCCGGTGTTGCAAGCGTCCATAGGCTACGGACGCTTACCATCAGGCGGGCCGTAAGCTTGTTTGCCACCTTAGTGGTATAAAATAAATAAAATAAAAAAACTCTAGAACAAACACAAATTGCCATCACATAAATGTTTGCGCAGAGCTGGAATCAAATCCACGCCCTCTGATACTAAATTTAGGATCACTATCAATAGGTACAACTGCACCGGGCTGTCAAATATGGTTGCAATAAGGTTAGAGGCAACTGTTTTAACAATTTTTTACTGCTTCCCCTTTGTAATTTATTGTGAATTTTTAAATGCTATTCTATTTCGTAAAAATTAAAATTTTCTTGATTTAAATCCATATTATTTATTGTTGTTGCTTTACAAACGCATGCAGTCTTCACCTGTAAAAGTATTAACATTAAGCTAGAAATGTATATCGACGTATTTAATTTAATGTAATAGTGTTTTTCATGTTGGTGATCAATAAATAAATAAATAAATTACTAGCAAAAAAATATTATTCGGCAGACAAACAGTCAAGCGGACCACCTGACGGAAAGTGATCACCGCCGACTATGGACATCAGCAACACCACCACTACCAATGCGTTGCCCACCTCTGACGAGACCTCTAATGTATCTCTTAAACAGTGCCATGTCATAGTCCGAAGGAAACACAGAGGCTCGCTCGCACTATTCGGTTGTGGAAAGAGCTCCCCATTCCACAACTGTATAGTGGACGACCTCCGTGGCGTAATGGTTACCACGCCAGACCGCCACCCAGGAGGTCCCGGGTTCGATCGCCGGTCGGGTTATGATGAAAATGAACTTTTTCTGATTGGCCTCGGATCTTGGATGTTTATCTATATAATAATATGTATTTGTTATAAAATGTAATATCGTTGAGTTAGTATCCCATAACACAAGTTTCGAACTTACTTTAGGGCTAGCTCAATCTGTATGAATTGTCCCTATATATTTATTTATTTATAGTGAGAGCGAGTGATTTCTCACTAACACTATACGGTCTTTCGAACCTTCGCGTGGACACCAAGAGAGGGCCAACGTAGTTGGGATGAGCACCCAGCCCACGGCGGGTGGTGCGGATTCGGAATTATTATTTCATTATCATCATCTCAGCCACATTTGGCGGTTTAATCCGCGGGTAACATCAAGTATAGAGTAAACCATTATTTATATTCTATAGATTTAAAAATTCTACTTTATGCAAGTGCTCGAAACTAACAGAGCACTAAATCAAAAATAGAGTAAGTCCCATAACACTTAAGCTTTAGTTGCACACAAGTGTAAAGTACTACAGAGTACTTTCCTGGGTGCTAGTGCTGCGAAACTTTTACTTTTCAACTAGTTTTTATTGTTGTTCCAGCTAGAGTGTTTCAAAGAACTATTTACAAAATGTACACACTGTATATTGTTCTCTGGGTTATCTATTTTAGGTTTATTCTTGATAGACTCAGATGGTAGTAAAAGTAATATTATGATAATAATGAACGCGACGCGCGACCGCGACGACGCGACATTGTTTTAGTATGAATTTATTTGAACGGTCACGCTGACAGGTAGCGCGACAGTTATCGCGCGGTTTGGGCAGTGCTTCGTATAAACATGCTACACATTCCTACCGCTATATCTTCTGTAAAGCCAGGTTCAACATCGGCGAACTTAGATCAACAATAAGCAATAGTCCCGGAGTAGATTCTACAGGTGTCTAACTCACAACGAAATTGGGATACACGCAAATGAATTTGGGCGGGTTACGCTAGTTATTATTATAAACGTGAAAATTCGTGAGGATGTATGGATGTTTGTAACTATTTCTCTCAAAAACGGCTTTTTAGATTTGCTTGAAATTTAGTATACGGTTAGTTTACGGCCTGGATTGATATCACATGGACATAGGATAGTTTTTATCCTGAGATATCAGGCCAGTACCGGGATTTCGCAAGCAAAACATCCGGCAACGGCCTACTAATATTATAAAGGCAAAAGTTACGTGTATGTTTATTACTTCTTCACGCTCAAATGGCTGGGCCAATATTTATAATAATTGGTATGTAGGTAGCTGAGACCTTGGATTAACACGTAGGTAGGGTACTTTATATCCCGAAAAGTACGCGATTCTCGTAGGATTTCATCAAAAGTCGATAGATAGCGCCACTGTGCATAAATAAATACACGGAAAAAAAGTTGGAGTGAGTTTCACTAGTATTATAACGGATCAACGCGCGTAAAGACCTGAAACTTGGATGGAGTGTTTTATGTATAATGATAAATAAATAAATATATAGGGACAATTCATACAGATTGAGCTAGCCCTAAAGTAGGTTCGAGACTTGTGTTATGGGATACTAACTCAACGATATTATATTTTATAACAAATACTTAAATAGATAAGCATCCAAGACCCGAGGCCAATCAGATTCAATCAATTTAACCAAAAAGATTTTAGATGGCGTAAGTCGCGTTATTTGGGTCAACTGATGGTAGGCAATGCAGCCCTTCATTCGTGATCTCATCCTAGTAGAATACGTTTATATGCACCATTTTGCATGTAGGTGTATGGAATAGTAGTTCCATATGACGCGATGTGACAGCTGCGCTAACTGACCGTTACCGCTGCGGTTTCCTGAGCATAACGATCTATAATTTGACATAAAGTGCGCTCTAGTGAAGCAACGTAGGCGTACCTTCAAGACAGAGCAGAGACAGATGTATAAATACGATCACTCGAGATAAACAACGCCAACCACAGTCAATACTAGGATGTGTTTAAAAAAAATATCTTTACTATTTTACTCTTCCGTGCTTCGGAGTGCACGTTAAGCTGTCGGTCTAGACGGCTGTCAATAGAAAATAACCTTGCAGCTAAGTTAGTTCGGTCATATTGACCATTAGAAGAAAGCACTGACACCAGCTACTCTCAATTGACACATATTACGAGAAAAACATGAAAAGAAGAAATACATGCGACTGTAAAAGGAATCTTGAACATGTCAGAAAACAAAAGTGTTAGAAGAAACTTCCGTAGAACAAACATTATAACAAATTTTACCAACAAAAGCAGTTCAATTTAACACAGAGTCCCAAACAACACTTACAAAAGCGAAATGATTGACCCTCGAAGACATGGAGCCAATCTTTGAAGTGGCCGTCCATTATAACGTGACCTCCCATAATTCGCGTCAAACTGCCCATAACCGACGCTCGAGAACGTTTAGATACGTTCTACTCTTAGATACATTTACCTTTTTATGTTCGAAGATACAGTGATACAGAGATATATGTTTTTGTCAGTAATCTCCGGGATATTGTACGGAGTGCAATAAAAACATGGATTGGATAAACGGAAATGAAGATTTTTTTTATTAAATAAGTTTTGATTTACGATACAGGTAACTTCCACCCTCTCAGAAAATATCTTGAAATACCAAACCAAGTTGTCCAGAAGGGGCAAATACGATCCGAGTTTCACCGTATTTTATTATCCATCGCAGAGATCATATCAACGTGAGGTCTAACAGACATAGAGCCAGCCTAGCAACACTAACCGGCTAAGTCCGATGGACTCGCTAACCAACGACGGGTGTGGTCCTCCAGCATTTCGGGGGTTGTGCGGCGGGTTGACACCTCGCCCACGTAAAACCAATGTTGCTGGTGAAGCGTATCCCGTTAGCGCGTCACTAGCTTGCACAACATCGTCATGAAAAAAAAAAAACAGACATAGAGCTCAATGTATTACGAAACGCGACGCCAACGCGCAAGCCAGACATAAATGGCGAGGTGTGTGGCGCACCATGTGACACGCCATCAGCGCATCATTTTACACAACGACGACGCTTTCCTACATTCTGTGTGAAAGAACATTGGAAAGCCGTTGAGGCGGCACGTCGCGCACGATACGCGCCATACCGCTTGTCCTTTCGTACATTTTGTATGAAAGAACAAATGAATGGCGTCGAGGCGGCACGACGGTTGCTCGCTTGGACGAATTAACCACGTGGCTCGCCATCGAGCGCACCATCGGGTGTACATTGCGCTGCTGTTTCTGTCTAGAGAGCCGTTCATCACCTGCTTTTGTTCTCGAAGTGAACTGCATGGAAGCGGCATAATAGAGTTTATTTACGTTTTACGGAAACTGGTCTTGTCACCTTAATATTTACAAAAACCTGCGTCGTTGAGATCAAAGTGATCAAATTTTCTTGTAAATGGAACAATAATCTTATTGTTAAAGATAATAGGGAGTCTAAGCTTCTTTAAAGAAAGGAATTAAATAACCGAGAGGAAAATATCAGTACAAAGGTAAATGAAAGTCTCCGCTTACATAGGATTTACAAATTATTTTAATAAATGTTTAAGGTATGTATATTAGAACAATATAAGATTTTAATTTAGAACAATAAATGAACTGTTGTGTGTTTTAAACTCTGGCGCTCTCTAGTTTTAGAGGCCAAGATCCACTTCGGGTCACTGAGCCAGCGGAGTAAGTAATAGTAAGTGTTTTAATTGCAAAGTAACTATTAAGGACTCATTCAGACGAGCGGCACGCCACAACTGCGGCACTTAGACCGCTGACGTCGACCAAGTACCGCTCTTCTGAATGACAGATTTACGCGGCACGTAACTGCACAAAGGTGTCAACTGCTGCCGTCGACGGCTGCAGCTGTGGGGTGCCACTCCTCCGAGCCCTAAGTAATGTGGTGAGGCCACGATTTTTGGTTTAGAGGCAAGCGGCGGCGGTGTGGTATACGAGCCGTGCGGCGGCGGCTGTCATTGCATTGAATGGGAATCACGAATAGAATTTGTTCCTTCTCTGCGCCCCATGCTCCTCGAAAAACGCGTTCGTGCTACCGTTGTTTCTCGTAGCGTTATTCAACGTTTTAGTAACGCGCTGCCGCGCTCACAGCAGCGCCTGTTCGTAGCCTGGCCGTAAAGATGGTTCTTACGGTGTACCGCAACCGGGGCTTTACCATCCTCTCACAAAATAATATCAACGTGAAAATCGGTGATATGCATCTGTCTTTATAACGAGGTGTGGGAGAAAATCTAGATCATTTGAGACCTAATATCGCGATTCATCAATCGAATACGTTACACAGTCAATCTAGATCAAAATCAGTGAACCCAATCACATGGATTGAGCGTGTAGGCTGCCTATGTTTCAAAACAGAAAAGCAAACCATTCAAATTAAACCGAAACATTGCAATTTCGAAAAAAGAACTTTAAAAAACGAAACGAGATCGCCAGAGTTTCTTTTTAATTAACATTTTGTTTTTTTTTTAACCGGTACGATCTCTTTCGAGTCACGAGCTCCTCATGGATACGTTAAAAATATAAAATGTAGCTGATACATTATTGAAACGTTCGGCCAACATTTGTCCGAATCTTATCTGAGGACGGGTGGAGAATACTAATTCGTGATACGAGGGGAAATCGTGCCAGTAACACTGTAAGACAAATATTGATACCGAGAATTGTAAGTGGGAATGAACTCGCTAATACCCGAGAAAACAAGACTGATTGTTCTAATAGATAAAATACTTATTAACTTTCTCATCACAGACTGAAAAGGAAATGTAACAAGTATTATTGGTTGATATTATTTTCCTGATTAACAGTATTAGCACTATTTGTTTTTTTTATGGAATAGGTTGGCAAACGGGTATGTGGGTCATCTGACAATAATTGATGTAGATCAAGCGCAAGGGTATCAGAGAGAGTACAGAGCATGCATGTCGGCAGAAGAAACTACGGCGCACGCACTGCTAGAATGCAGCGAGGTGTCAGCATACCTAGTAGCCCAGGTGGCCTCCGGGAGGCACTCAGCAACGTCAAGTCCCTGGCCGGCTTCCTGGAGGAACTAAGATGACTGGAGTAATCCAGCTCCCACTCTTCACATGCACAAAAGGGCACATTGGCTGCCTAATTGCGGAGCAGGCCCGCAAGACTACAAGTACAAGGATATCAGAGGACTATACCTGTGCTGTTGACGAACTTTATAAGGAAGAAAAAAAATAAAGAGAAAAGGCACAAGGCAGAACTTGGACATAATTATGTAGTTTCTCCCGAGACGTCAATTAGCTTAATTGCCAATGCAATCTGATGTCACCGTTCTTGATCCTGGCTATACAGGAGACACAGCTGTGGGAATGTGGTCAGACCCTGGTGAATCGTGAAATGTACTAAAAATGCGCGGTAGCATAAAGTACCTATGTTAATTAACCCTTAGCCCCGCGCTGGCCCTCACAGCGTAGGGGAGCGTCCCCAAAGTGGCGGATAGGGAAATGGTCGGTAGTACAGCCTAGCTACATAACCGGCTAAGTCCGATGGACTCGCTGACCAACGACGGGTGTGGTCCTCCAGCATTTCGGGGGTTGTGCGGCGGGTTGACACCTCGCCCACGTAAAACCTATGTTGCTGGTGAAGCGTATCCCGTTAGCGCTTCACTAGCTTGCACAACAGTGTCAAAGCAAAAACCGGCTAAGTCCGATGGACTCGCTGACCAACGACGGGTGTGGTCCTCCAGCATTTCGGGGATTGTGCGGCGGGTTGACACCTCGCCCACGTAAAACCTATGTTGCTGGTGAAGCGTATCCCGTTAGCGCTTCACTAGCTTGCACAACATTGTCACAAAAAAAAAAAAAAAATAACCCTTATAAAATGCTAACCATACTAAAAATCCGTGTGTCCCAATTGTACCGTTCAGCGGCGAAGAAAATTTATTCTGTCACAAACACTCTAGCTGCGACACTGTGAATCCTGTTAACTGAACTTAATGACTGGCCATTCGGCTCATTAATTTAACTGTCCCTTTTATACTCCGCCTTTTTGTAGGACATTCATTACTTGCCCTCTCGTTGAATGCGATTTTTTTTTCTATGTTATAAATTGTATGTGCCGAGCCGAGACGCGTTGAAAAAATCCAAGCCAGGACTGCGTGTTTTTTTCATTTTTTTTTTTTTCAAAAATTATATTTACTGATACAACAGTTTGCATTAGAGCTCAAAACACAAAGAGGACGCGACCCCGTTCCTTTTAATTTACAAGAACGTTTCCAAAGTAGAACAACGAAAAATAAGTAAAAAAAATAAACTACCATTTATAAGAGAGGTAGGGCATAGCGGATAATTCTCTCAAATCGAAGCAGCCCGTCTGGGGAAGGACCTCCACCTTACAGAAGATCGTAGCCAAATAGCATTGATCTCGGCCATGTTGTGTTCCGACGGTGAGTAAGGTCTCCAGAGCACCACTTGTCGAGGTTGGGTGGGTTGGCAACGCGTGAGTGATACCCCCGGTATTGCAAGCGTCTATAGACTACGGTGATGCTTACCATCAGGCGGGCCGTATGCTTGTTTGCCAACTTTGTGGTATAAAAAAAATCATGGCATATAAATAAAATTTCTGAGAATCTTACAATTGAGAAACAAATTAAAAATATCGAAAACCACTTTATCTGGAATTGCTTACAATTACCTAAATATAACAATTGAAATATTTAATCAACTTATAATCAGATAATAAAGAAAACCTTTGACCTATACTTATCTCATTACTAGGATTATTATTTTCCAAATAAAAGGTAATTGGAAAGGTAAAGAAATGCTGAATATATTATAATAATTTATTTTAGCCTATTCAATATTAAATTAAAGATTTTTGAACATGTATTATAGACCGCGGTTCCACACGTGCAAATACAACCTGGGGCCCAATACTAAATACAAATGTGTCACTTGAATAGTTTTTTACATTTAGTATTCTCATATTCACACACACTATCGAACTACTATTGATCTTTTCGGTAGTATCTTTTAAATAAAAGCGATATAACTGAAATAGTAGTTCATGGTAGATTTTAACTGTCGACCATTCCATTCATATTCCACTGACGCTCTATGTAGTGGATGGACATAGAAAGCAGTAAATTGCTTACCATCAGGTGAACCACTAACTCGTTTGTGCTCCTCTGACAGATCATAAAAAAATATTTAACAAAAAGCGCGTAAAGCAGACTTGGCAATTTTTTTTTTTTGTTAACTATTATGTTTTTAGTATCTTTTTGTGTAAAAGGGTTTCATTTTAAATTCCTTTGTGGGTGCTACGTGAATTATATTCAGTAACATTTATTTAATCTACCTGTTTCTATTTAGCTATTTTCCAGTTAGACATTTTGTTTTAGATTGTGATGAGTGTGATCTTTGGCATGACGAACGCGTAATCATGTTGGATTCTTTACATGTCACTTCGGGCGTAGTTTATTATTCTGATCTCGTAGCAAGCAGAGAGAATTATCAGGAATTTAGAAGGTTTTGCAATACATATTATTGGAATCAAAATAGTAAACAACAACTCATAGCATTAGGTCCCAATAGTAATGTAACAATAGACCGTGGTGCTCGGCAATCGAGCCTCACTTGATTTGCCATCTCTCTAGGGTATAATGCCTTTTGCTTCAAATTGCTGTTTCTCACGTAGTTGTTAAGGAGGGAAGTCCTTTCAATACTTCCTACTCCGACTATCTTCTGTCTGATTAAATTCGTTGTGAGTTCCAAGACAGCTGTAGTTTATTCCCCGGGACGTCAATAAGCTTCATTGCTTATTGTCTGTCTGAGGTCGCCGTTGTTGATCCTGGCTACACAGGAGACACAGTGGTGGGAATGTGTGGTGGGCTTGTCCCGATTTTGTTTTAGATCTTTTCTTACTTTCATTTTTACGGCTAATTATTACGCCTCTGAAATAAAATAAATAATAAATGAATATACATATAGGGACAAATCACACAGATTGAGCTAGCCCCAAAGTAAACCCAAAATAATAATAATAATAAATTTTGTTTATTTCACTTTAAGTTACAAGATTTCCTCTTAATCTAATTAAATTAAAACATAATTGCATAGATCACTTAAAGGTAAAGAGTTTAACGTTGGCAGCTGTACTAGTATAAACTGTGACACAGCTGTCAGTGCCTTCCATTAAGGTACATATTAGTGGACTTAAAGATAAAAATTTACTCAAATAAGAATAATGAAACGAAATAAAGAAAACAATAATGATAATAAAATTTAAACTAATGTATTAAAGATAAGAGACCATAGGCTACGGTGACCGCTCACCATCAGGCGGACCGTAAGCTTGTTTGCCACTGTAGGCTACTTTCCTACATTTCCACACCAATTACACACATACACACTATTTATATATTTACAAATATTTAAAACTACACATTTATAATTTATATTATTTATAATAAAATTAAATATATCTCTTAGACTATAATAATAATATATATTTAACACTAAAACAATATTTATTTACAATTAATAATTTATATACAAACATTATTAAAAAGTACCAACTTGTCCGGTTAACAAAATCGTTGCCGGCCGCAATGGGCACATACATCTTACGCTGCAATTCCTTTGTGGTCGAGACATTCCTTTGTCCGCGCTGCATACACCGGTGCAAGCGCACTGCCTCAGTCGGTCTCTCGCCACGGCACTGAATGCATTGCCTCGCTTGCTTACGCGATTCACTCACGCCGCTTGCGCACTTTATTATCTAGCATTAAGTTTATGTTGCTAAGACTTTCTCTTCTGTGCTGTACTTACTTTCTTCTGTGCTTGTGAATTCATTCTCCTTCTAAATATCTAGTGTGTGTATATGTATGTGTTGGGAGTGAAATGTGGACTGATCAATATATGATTCAACCGTAAGTCGAACTATTTTATTTATCGGACACTCCCAGTTGACCATACTACCTAAACCACCACCGCCAAACTGGTGACCCCGAGCTAAACATGAATAAAGAATTCCAAGATGCACAAGACGAGGCACAAAAGAGCAGTGTGCAACGTGGAACCTCGTATGGGTCCACTGTCGGTTCGGACGAGAATAATGACGGACGAGATTTTTCCCGTGTCGGATCAGAGATTCATAAAGTCTCCATCCGAGTGCCACCGTTCTGGCCCGAAGAGCCCGAGATCTGGTTCGCCCAAGTGGAAGGACAGTTCGCCATTTCCGGTATTACCAGCGACTTGACGAAGTTTAATTATGTTATCAGCCAGCTGGATAATAAGTATTCGCGAGAAGTTAAGGACATAATCATCAGTCCCCCTGCGTCCGGAAAATATGAAAAGCTCAAGGTGGAGCTTACTAAGCGACTGACAGCTTCCAACGAGAACAGGCTCAAGCAACTGCTCATAGAAGAAGAGCTTGGAGATCGAAAGCCGTCGCAGTTCCTTCGTCACCTTAAGGGACTGGCTGGTCCAGGCGTTCCAGACGACTTTTTGAAGACCATCTGGATCAGTCGTCTTCCCCATGGCATCCAGACAATCCTCGCAGGACAGCCTTCCACCGCGCATATCGACGACTTGGCTGATTTGGCAGATCGAGTGAACGACCTGACGACAACGACACCTAGAGTAGCCTCCATGAACCAGGCATCCACGAGTTCCGAAGTCAGCGAGCTCAAGAAGGAAATTGCTGGACTTCGTAGGCAGCTTCAGAGCCTCATGTCGGACAGGAACAGCAGATCTCAGCAGCGGTCTTCAAGGCAGACTGGACGCAACAGGTCCAAGTCAAGGCAGCGGTCGCAGTCCAATTACCGCAAGTACCCGATGTGCTGGTATCACAGCAAGTTCGGTGACAAAGCCAGCAGCTGCATCCGGCCCTGCGACTTCAAGGCGGGAAACGCGACGGGCAGTCGGTAATGGCGACTGACGATTGCCCTTCTTCCTCCACTGGTCGCCTGTTCGTCACCGACCGATCTTCGAAGCTGCAGTTCCTGGTCGACACCGGCAGCGACCTCTGCGTCTTCCCTCGGTCGTCTCTTCGTGATCGTCGTGCGCGGACTAATTTTGATTTGTGTGCCGCTAATCACCACACCGTTTGGGCTATTCGAGTTCCCCTACATGACCTTCGGGCTTAGGAACGCGGGTCAAACCTTTCAAAGGTTCGTAGACGAGATGACCCGAGGACTCGACTTTGTCTACTGTTATCTCGACGACTTCCTAATTTTTTCTAGGAGCGAAGCAGAGCACGAGCAACACCTTCGGCAAGTTTTTACCAGGCTTAGAGATTATGGCATGCTGATTAACACGTCCAAGTGCGTCTTCGGTGTCCAGGAGGTAACCTTCTTAGGATACAATATCTCTGTACGCGGCACCAGTCCACTGGACTCCAAAGTACAGGCCATCAGGGACTTTCCGAGGCCAACCAACGTACGTCAGCTTAGGAGATTTTTGGGCATGCTCAATTTTTATAGGAGATTTCTTCCTCGCGCTGCCCAAACCCAGGCTCCCCTAAATGCGTTGCTGATTGGGTCGGTGAAAGGATCACACCCGATCAATCTTTCAGGGGATTCACTTTCGGCCTTTGAAGCCAGCAAAGACGAGCTTTCCAACGCAGCGTTATTGGCACATCCCAACTGCACCGCAACGCTAGCGTTGGTGACGGACGCATCCGACAAAGCCCTCGGCGCTGTTTTACAGCAGCTGAGTGATGGCGTTTGGGAACCCTTAGCCTTCTTCTCGAGGAAGCTAAGCCCTTCCCAAGAAAAATACTCCCCCTACGATAGGGAATTGTTGGCCATCTATGAGGCAATAAAGTATTTCCGGCATATGCTAGAGGCCAGGCACTTCATCATCTATACTGACCATAAGCCAATCAGTTTCGCATTCCACGAACGGAAGGCAAACTGTTCGCCTAGGCAGTATAGACATTTGGACTACATCGCCCAATTCACGACAGACATCCGCCATATTTCCGGCAAGGACAACGTCGTCGCCGATGCTCTGTCGCGAATCAGCGAACTGAGTGTGCCTGTCAGCCTGGACCTCTTAGCCGAAAGTCAAGCCTCAGATGCTGAATTAACCAAGCTCATCGAAGATGGTTCTTCATTGCGTCTGGAGAAACTTCATGTTCCTGGAAATCACGTACCTTTGTACTGCGACGTCAGTACATCGTCTTCCAGGCCTTTCGTTACGAAGTTCTTCAGAAAGCAAGTCTTCGATAGCTTGCATTCACTTAGCCATCCTGGCGCCAATGCATCTGCTAAATTAGTGGCAGAACGGTTCGTTTGGCCTGGCGTCAGGAAAGACTGCAGGGACTGGGCACGCGCATGTATTTCGTGCCAACGCGCGAAAGTTAATCGTCACGTGACAGCCCCTCTTGGTACATTCGCGTTGCCACGCGCGCGATTTACCCAGGTCCATATAGACCTAATCGGCCCACTTCCATCTTCGCAAGGCTATCGGTATTGCCTAACTGCCATAGATCGCTTTACGCGATGGCCAGAAGCAGTACCGATAGAGGATATTACTGCGGAGACTGTCGCCAGGACATTATTGTCATCCTGGATTGCCCGTTTTGGTTGCCCGACAGTCATCACAACGGACCGCGGACGTCAGTTCGAATCGGCATTATTCGAGACACTATCGAAAATGACCGGTTTCGAACATAAACGGACGACAGCCTACCACCCGGCTTGCAACGGCCTCGTGGAGCGGTTTCACAGGCAGCTTAAAGCGGCAATAGTGTGCCATGCCAATGACCGCTGGACCGAGTCACTACCTTGGGTCCTATTAGGCGTACGAACCGCTTTTAAAGAAGACTTGCAGTCGTCATCCGCTGAACTAGTGTATGGGGAACCCTTGCGACTTCCCGGTGAATTTTTTGAGTCCAACGTACCCGGAACCACAGATGTCTCTGAATTTTCCGCGCGCCTCAGAAATTTCGCCGAACGCTTATGTCCCGTACCTACTTCGCGCCATAATTCGCCCAAAACGTTCATTTTTAAAGAACTGGCTACAACTGACCACGTCTTTTTACGTGAAGATGCATCACGTGGTTCGCTCCAACCTGCATATTCCGGCCCACATAAAGTGCTGAGCAGAGGAGATAAAGTTTTTAAAATCCTCCTGAAAAATAAAGAAGTAACGGTTTCAATTGATCGTCTCAAACCGGCGTTTATTTTAGCTCATCAAGAAGAAGAACCGTTACCAGACATCCAAAAAGACCGTATAACACGTTCCGGGCGCCGAGTCAAGTTTCCCGATTTTTATCGCCCTTGACGGTCTCTGGAGGGGGGTGGTGTAGGCTACTTTCCTACATTTCCACACCAATTACACACATACACACTATTTATATATTTACAAATATTTAAAACTACACATTTATAATTTATATTATTTATAATAAAATTAAATATATCTCTTAGACTATAATAATAATATATATTTAACACTAAAACAATATTTATTTACAATTAATAATTTATATACAAACATTATTAAAAAGTACCAACTTGTCCGGTTAACAAAATCGTTGCCGGCCGCAATGGGCACATACATCTTACGCTGCAATTCCTTTGTGGTCGAGACATTCCTTTGTCCGCGCTGCATACACCGGTGCAAGCGCACTGCCTCAGTCGGTCTCTCGCCACGGCACTGAATGCATTGCCTCGCTTGCTTACGCGATTCACTCACGCCGCTTGCGCACTTTATTATCTAGCATTAAGTTTATGTTGCTAAGACTTTCTCTTCTGTGCTGTACTTACTTTCTTCTGTGCTTGTGAATTCATTCTCCTTCTAAATATCTAGTGTGTGTATATGTATGTGTTGGGAGTGAAATGTGGACTGATCAATATATGATTCAACCGTAAGTCGAACTATTTTATTTATCGGACACTCCCAGTTGACCATACTACCTAAATCATCAGCCGCTAAACCACCTTTGTGGTATAAAAAAAAAACATTTTCACACTATGTATAAAATAAACCTTTACATAGTATACAATGAACGCAGCCTGTCTGTCCTTATGTGTGTTTTAATCTTTGAAACTACGCAACGGATTTTGTGATAGAGAGATTCAATAGGAAGCTTTTTACATGTATAACACATTCCGAAATTGCCATGGGGTAGCGGGAAACACAAACGAAGTTGCGCGGGTTTCGCTTGTTTTATATAATTCACACAGGCGCCAGCTGATCCAAAACTAAGCTGTTTTGTCACATGAGTACCAGACAACGAATATCTTTTAAATAAATACATAGAAAATACCTAGACACGATAACATAAATGCCGTCACATAAAATGTTAGCCTCATGCGAGGATCGAAATCGCTGTACCCTCTGGTGCTGGATGTCACTGTGACCATCATGCACCATGGGGCTGTTAATATACCATGATATTATTCGGTTCTATAGCTCTACACTTTAAACAATTCCTACACACTTGTGGCGACACCTTTCGCCAGACAGAAGAACCAGAGAGTGAAGAAAAAGTTCACAGTGCGAACACATGACGGCGCCACTAAAATCCTGAATCGCGCTATCGAAGTTTCTACGATATGGAGATAAATAAACAACCTCCGACACAGACTTTGTCGGACCCGCATAACACCCAGCCTGGCCGGAAGATCTTCCCTTTGTGGCGGTCGAGCATATCGCCAACGCTCCCGCTACACACCCATTTATAATCCATCTCTATCCAAAATTATAATCCAGATAGTGACAGCAATATTACAAATACCGAAATGAGAAGTGAACGAAAAGTTAAATTCAAGTCATGTCAATAGTTGTGGAATTTCTGAAACTGTACCATTACTGTTTGTTAGTTGAATTTTCGAGAATCGCGAATGCTGATTGATTATATTAGATTCCGTTTGTCATCTTGGACGAACCCAAAACTTAGGTGGGTGTTGTACACAACTGTAATACTACTATGGTTGTTAAAATGGCGTTTATTGATAAATTGTTTGAATTTGTAAAATTCATCGGTCAATACCTAAATTAAACCGATTGAGGCCTGCCTGGCCACATCGCAAAATACCATCTTACAGAGAAACCATTTCGTAATTTGTCTGTCTAACGGCATATAGTTCAAAACTTAACGTAAAATTAACTTTTTGGTTCAATGTGTAATCATCAAAAGTCAAGGCATGTCTAGATTAAAATTAGGTAGACCAATAGCTATCGTCACAAGCGGAGAGCTAACAGTGCCACAAGCGGAACACGGAACGGAATCACATTCATTATCATCTCAGCCACAAGAATTTAATTAATTTAATAAAATCAAATAATCACCATTATGTTGCGCATTGCGCATAAGTCGATGTGCCCAGCCGTATCGAGACGTAGACAAATGATGAAATGGCCAAATCGACAAATGTTTCTTAACCACTTTCATTATAAATAAAATAATTAATTATTCATTTATAAATAAAAGGATAATTATTGATACACACGCCTACGCAAAATCATAGCAAATATGTTTTGCAGTCAACAAGATTTGATAAATTTCGGCTAGCAGAAAATTGATCTCATTTCTACTTGTTCACAATACTTCGATGTTCAGTTTAGGATGTACGTAAGCGGTTATTATAGATTTCCGTAAAGCAATATGTTATTCTGTTACAATATTTCAGATCAATACTTAAGATAAATAAGTAACTGTCTGTCTTTCTGCAACCATTTTAAACAGAACGGAGAGGAGAAAAGATGTCTATTTTTATAGAAACTTGTGCCGCAGCGGCGCATCTAATCTCCTCTCCGATTTGGTGGAAACCGGACCTTAAGCCGCAGAATTGATTTACATAAAATTCAAGTAGTTTGTAAACCAGGGAAAAACGTATCGTAGTTTTTATCCAGAAAACCACTCGAAACAATGTTAAAACTACGGGAGTACGCTAGTCAAAAACAACTTAGCAGGTTGCTAATTTTGTGGCCACCCGTCACGTGTAAAGAGAACTTCTGTATTGTTCCCAAAACAACTTCAAAAGCAGCTCAGTGATTGAATTCCGTCGAGTTTAAATGTCACCGAAATGCGACAATGAATTTCTAATGCTTTATTATAATATTCTAATGGAAATATAACAGGACAAAGACGCCATTTTGGATGGGTTTAGCGCGAATCGAGTTTGTTTAATATTTATAGGTATTTAGTCTGCGATTCAGTGAGGTGGGAAGTTCATTATAAAGATATCTTGAAGATCGAGATTAAAATATAGCATTTCCCTTATTAAGATATATTATATATCTTCACTTTATTATTATGATGAAACGTGTATAATACACGTTTCATCATAATAATAAACTGTCCAAAACAAGAGTCAAAAGAACTGCAAACAATATGCAGAATGAATGAAAATTCAATATTTTATTGTTTGTATAAATCTTTTACAATGCATATTTATTGAAGAGCATTTATGAAATAATCTAGCTCCGGAGAAGTGCCATCCTCTTACAGAATATTGTCGTAACAAAGTAGCTATGTGATTTGTTCAGTGAGTCAGTGATATGGAAGTTGAACTTCTTTTCTATCCATTTTCTAGCTGCTTTAACTTTTCTTGAATTAAGCAAGGTATTATGGTACCCCTGATGTTATAGATCTTTATTTATCAGAGGCGACAAGGTGATCAGACGACCTGAGGAAAGTCGCAGGAAGCCGCTGGATGCAGGCCGCTGCTAGCAGGCGCATAGGAGGCGTTTGGGGGAACCCAATGGCCAGTAGTGAAATTCTTGTGGCTGAGATGATGAAGATGATGTTTTATCAGTTGCTAAACACAACTTTGGGTTAAAATAAAATCACTTTTTAATACAGTTGCTCAAAAAGTGGCGTATTGCAGGGACGTATAGCGTTCGGGATGTGGGCTAATTACATACTCGTGCTTTTTCTTTACCTTTTCCGAACTCGTGCGTTCTCTTTCCCAACTGTCAAAATAATGTCTATTAAAAAGAAAACTCAACAACGAAGCTTTAACAAAAAAAAAATCATAGAAGTTTTTATGATTCATGCAAATATTTCTAAAAAGAAGCTACTAATTTGTTTCAATATCAGATTTAATGATTTGATTCAATGAGTTAGGTAAGGTTTCATTTCATTTCATCTCATTAAATTTCATTTCTATTTCATATCAAAAAAAAATCTACTGAAGACTTGGCTGTATGGGCATAGTTCCCTTTGCCTACCCAGAATGAGTGAAGAAAACAAATAAAAAACTCTGCTTATATTCTTTTCCGGTTGGCGCCATTTTCCAAAAAATTTCTTTGCGAGTTTAGTTGTCTGGTGCACAAAATGAGTAATTAAATTTCTTAATTTTTTCGCAACTGTATTAAAAAAAGTTGTTCAGTACACGTGAGGAACCGTCATTGCAACATGTTCCGACTGTCAACCCTCACCTTCGGCTGCGCCTCGGCTCGGGTAGACATTTGTCGGAACTCTTTGCAATGACAGAATTTCCGCACTCGTAATGAAATATACTATACTTTGCACCTGAATATTTTGAGTCCTACTAGCACTTTGATGTCAATGACCTGTTAAGGCGAAGTGCCGCAAGAAACTCAACATATAGGATTTTTTGAAAGCCAAAGGTTCGTATAAACAAAACAGTCTAATGGTAATATTATTTTCGCAGCTGTTACCTGCAGTCTAGATTAATCCATCATTCAAACTGAACTCAAAACCTTAATGCAGGTGGTATTAGTGGAAAGTCAGTTAGAGCTAATGAATATTGACACCAGTCCATACAATACCTAATTACGTTGATAAAGCTAAATTCAGTGAAGTAAATTACCAAATCTGATTTAGGTAGTACTGACTAATGATATACTGTATTAGGAGGCCATGTTATTAGAGGCAAATTGGACTGCTAACGTCAGCAGGTCACGAGCGGTGCTGGAGCATCTTTTTCATTTCTTAATTCAGTATTTAATATATTTGTGTGAGCGACATCACACTAAGCGCGGCGCGGGTCGGTGGCGGCGCAGCTGTCATTGCGACTACGATATTATGATTCCCAGAAGACTCTTTATCCGTACCTGCTGGTCTGGGCAGTGTGTTTTGCCCGTGAAAGTTTTTTTTTTAAATTAGAAAATGAGAACAGAAACAATATAATTAAAAGGCGTACCAAAACTATTCACATTTTAGTAAAAATTTGTTGTTGACCAGTTGCAACTCTTGAAAAGTCTAATAGACTAAAATTAAATGTTGGAATAAATTGGGGAAAATCGTGAGGGAAATTAGTACCCACAAATTATTACCAACTTATTGTTACACTGATTTTAATCTCGAAAAACAACCATACTTGCAATAGAGACGTTACTAGTTACTACTATTTGTATTCAAATTTATAACTCATCCTTTGCAACATTTTAAGTCTTATCATAAATTTGTTAAAATTTTAAACGGATAATATCCCACGACCAGCTCAAAAACAACTTGTTACCCTTATATTCGTCGCGCAATTTAAAGCAATATATTAAGATTACATCAAGCTACTTTAAAACGCTTACTCTCAACCGTCAGTTATTAAGAAGAGGTAAGCTGGACGTACACAGACTACACAGCTTTAAGATAAAATGAAATTTCACTAAGTATTTCCCTGTAAAACTGTTTTTAAAACTTTCCGAGGATTTTTCCTATGGTCGGTTTATGCTGTACACTATGAGAATGCAGAGTGCTTTGTGAAATATTTAGAATATTATTCTCATTTACCTATATATGTTCTTTGGTTTAAAATTATTATGGTGTTTGTTGATATTTATTGCGTTTTTTTAATACCACAAATTTGGCAAACAAGTCTGATGGTAAGCATCACCGTAGACGCTTGCAATACCGGGGGTATCACTTACGCGTTGCCAAACCTTCCAATGCCCCCAAGTAGAGCTCTGGAGACCTTACTCACCGTAGGAACACAACATGACCGAGACCAATGCTATTTGGCTACGATCTTCTGTAAGATAGAGTCCTTCCACAGACGGGCTGCTCCGATTTGAGCGGATTATCCACTGTGCCCTACCTCTCTTAAACGTTAACGTATGCGTTTCTGTTTGATTTTAATTCCGCGGCTCCGCCCGCGTCAATAAATTCTCCCATGGGAATCTCTTAATCCCGTGGGGAAAAAAGTAGCCTTATGTCACTCTCCAGACATTAAATTATCCCCGTTAAAAATATCATGTTGGTACTTAGGTTCCTTTCGACGTGAAAGAAGAAAGAAGAATAATTAAATGCTTTATTTTTTCCCGTGGGAATAAGATGTTTTTCCGGGATAAAAAGTAGCCTATGTTACTCTCCAGACTTTAAACTATCCCCAATAAAAAATTCGTTTCAATCCGTTCATTACTTTCGACGTGAAGGGAGGACAAACATACATACTTTCACATTTATAATATTAGTATGCATGGATTTGATTAGACGAATAATGAGCGTGTATTATTTAATTTTACATTATCTGTTTGCAGTTTAAACACTCAATTTACTATAGGAAAATTAGGAAATAAAATTGTTCATACTATGAACGAACTACTAGAATCCGAATTTTCACTTGCCAATACATTTGGTCATCCGATTTTTTAATATTTGATCCAACTAAGATAAAGCGCATCAGAAAGCGTAGACCTGACGGTATTTCTCAAGTGTCTCTCAAAAGTAGACATTTGGGCTGTATATACATATATATGTAGAAGAAATAATGTGTAAATCTGTTAAATTAAATAAAAACTCTACTCCTCTTCTCTTATGCGATTATTTTAGCACTTCTTTTACTCTGTAGACAGGCAGCATTACATTTTGACCGAGTCTGTAAAACATGAATATTTATTTCTGTAAATTACCCAATTATGCTAGTTCTAACTCAACATTATGTTGTATTATGAACGTGATCACAATAAATAAGTGTTGTATTTAAAAATAAAACAAAATTTTATAATACATTTTGAGAGTATCAACAAGTTCGTATCCTATAGAAGTTAGACGTACGACTCGCAAACTGATAGGAATGTTTGACTCGACTCTAAAAGAATTTCTTTAACTTTCCTTCTTAACTTTCATTCGATGCATCTCTCAACTTTTTTTAACATTTGCTACACACAAAAAAATATTGTACTCTCAAGCAACTTACTATCCTTACTAATAATATAAACGCGAATGTTTGTAAGTATGTTAGTTACTCTTTCGTGCAAATACGGCAACAGATTTTTTTTATACCACAAAGTTGGCAAACAAGCATATGGCCTGCCTGATGGTAAGCATCACCGTAGTTTATAGACGCTTGCAATACCGGGGGTATCACTCACGCGTTGCCTCACAACCCCCCCAAGTGGAGCTCTGGAGACATACTCATCGTAGGAACACAACATGGCCGAGACCAATGGTATTTGGCTACGATCTTCTGTAAGGTGGAGGTCCTTCCCCAGACGGGCTGCTCTGATTTGATCGGATTATCCGCTATGCCCACCTCACTTAATTTTTTTCCAAATTTCCTTGAAATTTCGTACAAGGGTAGTTTATAACCTGGATTACCACATAGAAATCAATAATTTTTGTCACGGAAATCAGTCCGGGAGCGATAGGTACAACAGGATTTCGCGGATTGCGGACATCATCAGCAAGTTTTATACATTACCACCTCCAAAATTTTCTCACTTTGTGATTAGATGTGTTCGTGTATCTCTATTTAACATTGTTATGTAAACAATTAGTTGTAGTAAACATAAAACTAAAACAATACCATCCACTTAATTTAAAATTCATTTTAATACGAATTTGTCTCTAATATTCAGTACCATTATATATTCAGGGCGAGGTTCTTAGATCCTAGACTTGAATGCTTAAGGTTTACTGGAATGTGAACCCTCGCCTGTCCTTCGAATAATGACCTTATAAGCTTTTGTGTTCTTATTACAAATTCATGCTTATTATTGTAACATAAATGTTTGTTTATGATTATTTTTATAGTTATTAGGGTTCAACTAACAATTGTTATATTATATTTTTAAATTAAAAATTTCACCTTCCGCCCTATGTGGGACTTGGTGGGATATCATAAATTAAATAGTCGACGATATTTAAAAATAATTGAATTTAGACTCATCTCTAAGAATGGGGTTGCTAAGCCTGCTTAGTTGTATATTCTAGTAGGTAGATGGCGCCACTATGATTTAATGCAGTATATCGAAATGAAAAATTACGAAGTTGAATTTTTTTATTTACTTATTTATTTTAATATTTTATGTAAATTATTTGAATGTATTTTACAAAAAAAATTGGATAAATAATTAATATTGGCTTTACTATACATTAAATTATATTTACTATACATTAAATAAATTATAATTTATGTCAGTCAATGATAGTTAAATACAGATGAAAGATGAAAAAAGTGAATACTACCAATTCGTAAGTTATATAAAATCTCTGTGCTACCAATCGTATTTTACGAACAGACAACAATAAGGACTAACTAAAACCTGTTTTGTCTTTATCGCACTTCATAATGAAAGACAGTGAAAAAAAAAACTGTCACCGCCCCGCCACTACCAACACGCCATCGGGCTGTCAATAAGCTAAGCTAATTTTAGTGCAAATAGCATTATCTAAGCTTGTGTCCTTTGTGTCATAGTTTATAGTATTATGTCGCAACCGACGCGGCGGCGTTAGTTATTTTGAGTCCATTTTCTTTAGGAATAAAATATTACAACCTAAAAAACAGATGGACGGAGAAATCCGTCTCGACATATACTGTTATTGCAAACACAATGTGTCATTGGGATTGAGTCATTTGTCTTTTTTATGGGTTTAGGTAACACTAAGTCTAGCCCATGGCTTTTTTTTACGGAATCCCGACAGTTTTTTTTAGAATAAACCCAGTTGCGTGGAGCTTTACAATCTCCACCGCACATTCCCCGGGCGGTGGGGCTGCAGTAATGCATTTTTCTGATGCTAAAAAAAAAGATTTCTCAGGCGACTTCTGGAATAGCGACAAGCGGTGTCTACGAGACGAGCGGCCTGCGCCCTCTGTCGGGGCATCATATTGGACTGCGCGTTCATTTTTTTTAAAGACCCCGCAAGACTTACGAGTTCCCCGCCTAAGACCCTGTACAAATGTACACATGTCGGCGTAACGTTTCGTACTACATTGAGCGCTTTGTCTAATTGACCTCACGATGAAATGATTGCAACTCTGCGATGGTCAACAAAACGCGCCGTAAACACATGACAGGGTCAAAGCCGTCACTAATAGCGGTGACTTTATATCGGTTTAAAGATTCTTTATTCTCAAAAGACACAAAAAGCAGTCACTTACATGAGAGAAATAATTTTCACTTAAGTACTACATATTTAAACAGTTCCGTGGCGAGGCAATGCACATCACTAAAACTTACACTATGTTACACACTATGATGTTTTAATTTAATTTTGATTTACTACATTATAAATAGCAAAAAAAAATAATAATAATTTATAATTCACATTCCACGGTTATTAAATTTTATATTTTTCAGAGGGTACTTTTAACATAAAAATTTCGAATTCATACGGAGCTAAATTCACAGCGCTAAGATTGGTATGAAAACAATATAGCACAGGAGTCGTCATCATTATTCTTTTGTTTTGTTGTTTTCGAGTTATTGTAAAAAAATTAAAGATGTAGCGCGGCCCGATTCAACCCTCAATAATACGGCAACCCTACGCACCGCTGCCAACATTCAGGCGCCATCGCCTGCGCTCGAGCCGGGAACACGCGATGTGTCCCCGGCCTCGCTATTGGCTCCCGCCGATCGCGCCATTACCCGCGCATCCCGCGCGACACGCATACCGGCGCGGTATCGTTAGTGAGCCCGCGCCGGAGTCAGTCGTCAGTCAGTCGTCGTTTGAGAGCGTGCCATGTTGTACTTGCGCACGGACGCATTTATTATTCGCGACCCTAATCTTATAACCTAAAGTATAAGTTTTTTGTATTCTTTCGTTCGCGTCACGTCACACTGTTTTATGTTATTGTGTTTTGTGTGAACAATATAGCAATTTTGAAGTTTTCACGCGTTTCACTTAACAGCCACGCCATCGAACCCCCTCTGCGAGCTAGCCTCGCTATAAATGGCGCACCAACTCGGGGGCGTGGCAACATAATTGTGAACATTAAAAGTGAAAATATCGAAAATGCCTCGTACGCGAACTCAAAGTCAACCGTCCGATGCCGATGCCGAAGATCGCAGCGCCGACGCCGCAAATATGGCGGCCATGTTTTCCGCGCTGCAGCGTGCCCAAACCGACGCCTTCGAGAAACTGATCGAACGGGTCATGGGACGCCATTCTCCAGGCCCATCAGCGGCAGCAAGCAACAGCAACTTCGCTCAGTGCACCGCCCGATTCTCCGGCGACGATGACCAAAACATCGACGCATTTATTGACGCCGTGGAAAGTTACCGCGTCTGCGGCAACGTCACCGACGACAATGCCATAAGAGGCATGTCGATGCTGCTGACCGGCTCAGCGGCCATATGGTGGCAGACCGCCAAGCTAGAAGTTTCCAGTTGGCGCGATGTCGTCCTTCGACTGAGGGGCGCTTACGGCGACCACCGCCCTCCCTATAAGGTATATTTAGACCTCTTCAAATTACAACAAGGAGAGACAAGAACGGACCTCTTTGTCTCCCGCGCGAGGGCCCTCCTCTCAAGAATTCCAGAGGGAGACCTCTCTTCGAGGGCGCAAGTCGATATGATATACGGATTGCTAGATAGACGCATCCGAAAACGCATAAGGCGGGAGGAGGTAGCCTCCTTTGCTGATATTCTGCGTCTCGCCCGAGCGATTGAAGAGTCCATCGGCGAGGCGACCGCCGAGACTACGTCGACAACGCCCGGGAATACCAGCGCCGGCGCCCGCGATGAGCGCGCGCCCGCGCGCCCCGCCGCGCCGCGCGCCGCGGCCTCTTCGTCACCTCACCCAGCGGCAGCGCTGATGAGCGCGCCGCGACCGCCTACTACAACAGCGCGTCAGCCAGCAGCAACGCGACCGAACTCGTTCGATACACCGGTATCCTCTAAAAGTGTTAACAGTGCCGGTAAATTCTGTGTTTATTGTAAAAATCACGGCCATACCCGTGAGCAGTGCCGAAAGTTGCGTAATAATGATAAGTTAGCTCATAATCGTAATAGTGTAGTAGATGGTGAGAGTGCACGTTCAGTATATTGTTATGGTTGCGGTGCGCAGGGCGTAGTCAGATCGCAATGTCCGTGTAAAAATAATAACGTAAGTTTTAGTGCCATTCACACAGCGCAGAGACCACTGGTAAGTGATTTTAATTTTTCTACTTCAAGTCGTCATCCCGCTCGAGTTTATAATAATAATAAACATAGTCGTGATATTAGTAATAATAAATTTTGCTCATCGCGTTCGAAATGTCCGAGATTCATGGCGAGGTCACGTACGCAAAATTTCATGTCTATACCTACACAGCATCACTCCGCTCCACACAGCTCGGCGCAATGTGTACCACGGCGCGGCTCGGCGTACGCTACGCCGCCGCCGCTACAACCGCGTAGTTCCGAGCGACCGCGTAGCACCAAGTCTACGTCACAACACGCGTATGCTACGCCGCCGCTACGACCGCGTAATACTAAGTCTACGACGCTACGACCGCGTAGCAGTGAGCCTACGGCCACTACAGCTGTGTCTACAGTAATTCCATTAGCTACGCGCGATTCTGTAAGTTACGGTTTTGATTATAGTGAGCGACGACGGGTTAATAATAATAATTTTAGTCCCGATTTTTGTGAATGTAATATTAATTGTGTTACGTCTCCTGCTGTCCAAGCGCGCGGCCCGTTTCATCATAATTTGCCCCGCGTTCCTGATTTGGATAAGACGTTACCTGATGGTCCTACCCATATGTCCGCACCTGTCGGACCTCTTCATGTGGGAAGTATTAATGGGAAAGACCTCGGCGAATGGCATGACTCTTCTATGAGCACGTTACACGTCATGCCACGGCCTACACTTACAATTAAAATATTAGGTATTACAGGTACTGCTCTTTTAGATACTGCTGCGAAATGTAGCGTAGCCAGTCATAGTTTATATAAATTAATAAGACAGTTGAACTGTCCTTTGACACCGCATAGGTTGGATGTAAAACTTGCTGATGGTATCACCCAAACTCGCGATGTCCTTTTAGTGACACTAGATGTCGCTGTCACTTTTGATAGACCACCAGTCGTCACGACTTTTGTCATTTTCCCGGAGGCTGTTGATAATGAGACCCTGTTAGGAATGGACTTCCTGACCGCTGCAGGCATGGTCATGGACTTCGGTGCATCTAGATGGCGTCTTTCGGGGAGCCGACGTTCTTACCCCCTGGAGTATGAGGTATGTATTAGTACTCCACCCATCGGTGTGTCTTCGATGGAGCTCAGAGACGACGAGGCTACGATGCTTACCTGCGACCAGCGCCAGCAGCTCGCGAGCGTCCTCCGGCGCAATTCAGATATCTTCCGGCCAGGAGGAGATGCAACTCCCTACGCCGAGCATCGTATCGACACGGGTGAGCATGCCCCTATAGCAGTGCCCCCGTACCGCCTCACGCCGGCCAAGAAGGCTGCTATGGAAGCTGAGGTCAGTAAAATGCTGCGCGACGGCATCATAGAGGAGTGCGAGTCCGCTTGGGCCGCTCCCGCTCTTTTAGTTCCTAAAAAGGATGGTACGTATCGTTTCTGCGTTGATTACCGACGCCTCAACGCTATTACCAAGTCTGATACTTACCCCTTACCCGTCATTGACGATTTGCTGCATGCAACTAGGCGGGAAGGTTATATCAGCACGATCGACTTACGATCCAGTTACTGGCAGGTAAATGTGTCTTCCGATGGTGATCATCGTGATAAAACTGCTTTCGTTTGCCCTTACGGCACTTTTCGGTTCACGCGTATGCCGTTTGGCCTCAAGAACGCCCCGGCCACCTTTCAGAGGTTGATGGACCGTTTCCGTTCTGGGTCAACCATGAGAGACATTACTCTCCTTGTTTATTTGGACGATCTCTTAGTCCTATCAGATGGATATGACAAACACTTACAGGATCTCGAAGCTGTGTTCGATCGCTTAAGGACATTTGGACTTCGCGCTAACCGCGAGAAGTGTGTCTTTGCTTGTAGCCAGGTAAAGTACCTAGGACATCTAATAACGCCTGAGGGGATAAGGCCAGATGATGCTAAAGTAACAGCGGTCCAGGAGATGAAGGAGCCGAGTAACCTGAAACACCTTCGAACTTTCCTACAGACCTGTGCATGGTTCCGTAAGTTTGTCCCTAATTTTTCTTCTATATCCCACCCTCTGACTAAGCTCACCAAGAAGAATGAGCCCTGGTCCTGGGGTGATGAACAGCGCAACGCTTTCAACGAGCTCAAAAATAAATTGACAAGCGCTCCAGTATTGGTTCAGGCAGATCATTCCAAGCCGTTCGTTATACGTACCGATGCAAGCGACTACGCCTTAGGTGCTGTACTCCTCCAGGGCGAGGGCTACGATGAGCACCCCATCGAGTACGCCAGCCGTCTGCTCATTCCTGCGGAAAGACGGTATAGTACAACGGAACGTGAAGCCTTGGCAGTGGTCTGGGCCGTAGAAAAGTTCCGGCCTTATATTGACGGATACCCCGTCACTGTTAAGAGTGACCATCAACCCTTACGTTGGTTGTTCACGTTGAAGTCTCCCAGTGGTCGTCTCATGAGATGGGCCCTTAAATTACAGGCCTATGATATTAAATACGAGTACGCCCCAGGCAAGATCAATGTGGTTGCCGACACATTGAGCCGTCCTGCCTGCGACGTGGCGTCTCGTGATAGCTGTGGTGTCTGCACCGTGATCGTTGACCTGCCGAAAGAAAATCCGGAGGCACTCCGAGCGTCCCAGCTTGACGACCCTGAGGTAAGTAAAATAATTAATGATCTCGAGGATTCTGATGCCCTCACATCATCCCACTGGTCAGAACGAGGATACATTTTGAATAATGGTATACTCTATCGTCTTGGGCCTGATTCGGATTCCGATGATCCACAACTCGTAATCCCTGTACACATGGTAGAGTCTATTCTTAAAGAGTTCCACGATGCTCCGACAGCTGGACATCAGGGTGTCGAACGCACCCTCGACCGCATTCGGCAGCGGTACTATTTCAACGGAATGCGTAAGTATGTAACTGATTATTTGAAAAGCTGCTTAGAGTGTCAGCGCTATAAAACACCAAACATGAAACCAGCCGGCCTGCTCCAGACGCCGGTACTCAACCAGAGAGGGGAAGTCCTTGCTGTGGATCTATTCGGTCCCCTGCCTGAAGGCGAGAATGGTGAACGTTGGATACTTCTAGTCGAAGATACCGCAACCAGGTGGGTTGAGCTTTATTCTTTAAACGATGCAACAGCTGAAGCCTGTGCCATCACGTTAATAGATCAATACTTCCTCCGGTATGGTTTCCCTCGTCGCATTGTTTCTGACAACGGTGTCCAATTCATTTCTGCTACTATGCAGCAAGTTATGCATGTTATGGGAATCAAACAAAATCTTATTCCTTTGTATCACCCCCAAGCTAATCCCGCAGAGCGGAAGAACAGAGACTTAAAGTCGCAGCTTTCCATGCTCGTTAAGCACGAACATAGGGCTTGGCCCAAATACCTCGCACAAGTTAGGTTTGCGATGAATTCATCTCGATGTGCTACGACGGGTTCCAGCCCCGCTTATATGATGTTCGCACGGCAGATGCAAACTCCTTTTGATGCGCACCTCGACCTTCGGTCGGTCTTAGAAAAGGATAATTATGTACCTCAGGTGACGCCTTATCTTAAACAGTTTATTCGATCTCTCCAAGAGACGCGCGATCGCGTAGAGAGGCAGCAGGATGCCAGAAAGGACTCTGCCGATACGTCTCGGCGACCTGCGGCAACTTATAGCGTAGGAGACTCGGTTCTATTGACCACTCACGTATTGAGCAACGCTCCGAGAGGGCTCACCCGCAAGTTTATGCCCCTCCGTGACGGTCCATACCTCATCAATCGCGTTGTTAGTCCCACTACTTATGAGGTTATTGATGACCGCGGGCAGGTTTTAGGTAAATTTCATTCGTCTGACATCAGTGCGTATGTTGGGCAGCAGGACGACAATGTTCAGCCAGTACAACCTCGTCGCTTACGAGGTCGTCCCCGTAACGTAGACCCGCCACGCGTTTCGGACCCGCTTTTGTCATTTTTACCAAATCCGCCCTCGGGGCGAGATGGCGATTTGGAGGAGGAGGATGTAGCGCGGCCCGATTCAACCCTCAATAATACGGCAACCCTACGCACCGCTGCCAACATTCAGGCGCCATCGCCTGCGCTCGAGCCGGGAACACGCGATGTGTCCCCGGCCTCGCTATTGGCTCCCGCCGATCGCGCCATTACCCGCGCATCCCGCGCGACACGCATACCGGCGCGGTATCGTTAGTGAGCCCGCGCCGGAGTCAGTCGTCAGTCAGTCGTCGTTTGAGAGCGTGCCATGTTGTACTTGCGCACGGACGCATTTATTATTCGCGACCCTAATCTTATAACCTAAAGTATAAGTTTTTTGTATTCTTTCGTTCGCGTCACGTCACACTGTTTTATGTTATTGTGTTTTGTGTGAACAATATAGCAATTTTGAAGTTTTCACGCGTTTCACTTAACAGCCACGCCATCGAACCCCCTCTGCGAGCTAGCCTCGCTATAAAGTTGATTTTTTAGTGTAATATAGTATTTATGTATATAGTGTATGTATAATTTTTTTATTTTGAAATATATTCCTTAAGTTTTCGTTTGTAACTTCTTACACTTTTGCACTCTTTTATTTCGGTCGGGAGTTTATTATATAATTGGACTCCCTCGAAAAGTATATTTTTCTTTCCATAGTTCTCTGTCCTGGGGAAGCGTAAACATATTATAAGTTTATTCCGTAAGTTATGCTTGGAGGTTTTTTTGGTTAATGTAATATTACTTTGTATTTCGTTATCAAGAATTTTTTTTACTAGAATGCATGTACTAAAAATGTATTGCTGAGTTAAATTTTAAAAAAATACATTTTTTGTATAGGTGTAAGCATATCGTAGTTATATAATCTTTTAATTATCTTATTTTGACTTTGTAAGTCTTTAGTTATAGATTTTGGCGCTGATCCCCACACCTCTATGAGATATTCGAGGCGGGGTTTTACCAAAGCGTTATATATGGTATGTTTTATTTTATGTGGTATGCAATTATTGATTTTGCGTAGGGATCCGCTTAGCGCTGTTGATTTTGCTCTTACATGTTCAATATGATCCTTCCATGACAGCTTATCGTCCAAAATTAACCCAAGATATCGTTCGTTGCTAGATCGTTTTATAATAAGATTGTTTACTGTGAGATTGATATCCTACTGTTATATGGATTTCCGCACATGTTCCAATTTTCAATAGGTATTATATAGTGCAGCAAATACTCTCCCGTCTGATCAAACCATATAGACTTTAAAACATAAAATAGGGAATTTTATATAGGTACATTGGCTTCAGCCGACTGCACATTATGTAATCCAATGTCATCGCATATAAACACACTATTTGTATGATCCCCAATAACGTCAAGGGGCTACGCTGAATTCGATTTAGAAGTAGCTGAGACAGCATTTTCCTCTATCCATCTTTTAACCATAAACCATAGAGCGTATAAATCATAAAGTCACAATAGGCTGGAATAAAAGGAATGGCAACTGCTGGTGAAATTTCCTGATATTTTACTGCGAAGAATGAAGGCCTTGAATTTATGTCGCTTAGAGCTTTTTTTGTAACGTCGTAAACGACATTACACTTGTATAACTGTAGTAGTTCTCGTCTGTGACTTTTTCTGATTGTATGGCCGTATACGATCAAATATACCGTCACAGTCTATCAATATTGCAGCAAATACACTTGCTTAGATCATCGGAGGAGAATCTCTTACCCTTTATCTGGTTTTAGATAGTAGATTTAGTTATATTAGTAGATGTAGTCGAAGTAGATACATTATAACGCCAACTTTTGCAAACCATCAAACAACGAAAAGTGATCTGGGACATGTGCTCAGACACGACAGATATGAGTTGCTACAGCTGATAATGATGGGAAAAGTTGCTGGTAAACGGAGAGTCGGTCGTAGGAAGAAATCGTGGTTGCGCAACATCAGGGAGTGGACCGGGAGTGCGTGCCCCGCCGTTCTGTATCGCCTCGCTAAGGATAAAGCGAAATATGCTAAGCTGACAGCCGACCTTCACTAGTTGGAGAGGCACCGGAAGAAGAAGAAGATACATTACAAGATTATAATTATACAACTCTTGTTAATTTGCGTTTGACAGCATTTTTTGATTTTATATAATTTACGTGCGTCAGGGAGCCGCACTATAAAACGAAATTGCCAGTTAAACAACGCTAATCCTAGCCAGTGTTTGGATGGGTTTCGTTAACGCTTTTTTTTTTCAAAATCCTATTTCTTTCTCGCAAAATCCTATCCTAACAAATGTACGCGCGACCAAATGCCATGCCACAGAGCGGCGCGGGGGAAGTCGCCGCACCGCTCGGCCCACAGACCCTGCCGGATTACACGGCCTTATGGTAGCACATCCAAAAAGACAAAAAAAATAATTAGGACCAGACATTTTTTTTCTAGAGATTAAATCCGCACCATTCGACATCAGTCCGAACATTCCGTATAAAGTTAGACAGATGGGTATACAAGTTATGCTGCTGACTTCAAAATATTTCTCTCCTATTTCCATACCGTGCTCAAAGCGATATCTATTCTGACCAGTGAACTCGGCCAGGTGAATGAACAATGTATCTTTTGGACAGAAGCCAGTCACAGAAAGCTTGTAAGCCAAAATAAGATTAACGGTGACTTTAGACACATTTTCACTGAATTTACAATAAACTTTTTAGTTCTTTAGATATTTAAGTAGGTGGGACAGATTGAAATAATTTTGTAACTCCTGTTATTATAATTCTCTGGATGACTTTCATAGTCATCCAGCAAATTACGTACGCGCCAACAACGCGACTCACAGCTTATAAAATAATTTAAAATCGATTTTGTTGTGCAATAAGTAATAAGTGTCGCAGTTTCGAACTTCGTTAAACGTCAGGGAGAGTCAGTTTTGGTGGCGCCTAGTATATGTTAGTTGTTCTGGCAGATAAACTGAAAATTTATTGTGTCACTTTGACAGATTTTCTGTATTTAAATAGGCGGCTTTGTGAAAGGAAACTGTATAGACACAACTTGTTAAGCCAAGTCTGTGGGGTGATGAATATGGGTTGATATGATGTTGATGTTCACTGTATTTAAAAACCTAATTTTTGAGTTGTATCTTAACACACAAAACATCATCGGCTCCTCATAGATTATCCTGCTTTGATCCAATGATAATAATATTTTAATGTTCTAAATAGAGATCTCATATAGGTACACTAAATTGCGGCAAGCCACGCTGTGCACTTGAGAGTCACAAACTAAATGGACTATTGAGTCGTATTGGTAACAAAAGCGAGACTTTACTGTTCAGCGGGTCAACAAGTTAACATTTCTAGTTTACTAACTGTTTGTTACGGATATCTGTTAACTGAACACTGCATTGGTCAAATATATGGATTACTAGGTCTATTTGGTAAACTGTGAACTCTAGAAACTTAAAGTAAACATACTTTAACACACATTCTGAGTGGTAGCTCGAGAGGGTCACTCACTGGCAGCATATCGACGTGAAATAGGCATTTCATACGATCTGAGAGAGCTGAAAGCCTGTCCTTAAGCTCTGGAGACCTTACTCACCGTAGGAATACAACATGGCAGAGACCTATGCTATCTTCTGTAAGGTGGAGGTTCTTCCCAAGACGGGCTGCTCCGATTTGAGCAGATGATACCTCTCTTGTCCTGCTTACTTTCTGTTTCCTTCCTTTTCATTTCTTTATAGGTGGGCAACACATCCAAATTTCTTGAAGTCGTTGGTGTCTATGGGCAGCGGTGATTTCTTACCGGTCTGTCATAGGATAGTGATGTATTGAAAAAATAAACAAATATACAGCAAAGTGTAAGGAAAGTCACAGGAAACCAGCAGATGCAGGCTGCTGCCAACCGGTCCTGCTTGAAACGTTTGACGGGATAGTCTAGCAGTGGACTTCTTGTGACTACGATGATGATGATATAAAAAAGGGATCTGTCTGACGGCTTGTTAAAATACTCTTTTAAAATAAATCCGATATAAGGAATGTTTGCAATGTATGTTGCTTTAGTGGGTAACAAAATTCGCTTCTTCTAAAACCTAGTTGGGAAGTAGCCAAAAATCTTGTTTGTAAATGGTTACTGATTGCTAATCAAGTTGAGTTGATTTCTTAGTAAAAAGTTACCTAGGAATTCGAAGTAGCACAAACTTTCTGAGATAGTTTTTTTTTTATTTTGGCAACGAAGACACGTGTCGTCTAGGAAGGCTATTTTTTCCGTTACCAAATATTATGATGATAAACGGTATATTGTGAATGTAGTTTTCAAATGGAAATAATGGATATATGCGGTCCCGATAACGTCGTGGCAGATGTCAGAGGTCAGAGTTGATTGAACACGGAGTTAAACAACGACGACCCCAACCAGTATTTGGATGAGTTTAAAATCACGAGCGTCTCCTGCTTTTGAAGGCACGTAATGTTATCGAACCTAACTTTTTTTTTGTCACACTGCTGGGTATAGGCCACTCCTCTCCATCTCGCAACTATCCCTTTCTGTTGTCTGTTCTCCTCCGTTATTATCAAATCACGTCAGTTTGTCTTTCCATCTCTTTCCTGGTCTGCCTCTTGGTCTTTGTCCGGATGGAATCTATTTAGTAGTGAGTGGCGTGTGCATGCGGCAAACATGGCACTTAAAAGAGTGATTTATTCAAATCACTACCACTAAGGGGAGCTAAATCTACTGGTGGTAGGAAAAAATTGTGACTATTCGAAATAGCTTAAATTAGGCATATTTGAATTAAAAAATATATTTGATTTGAAAAAAATCTGGGTGTAGTAATTAGCAAATTGATCACAATAACAGAAGATTTCTAATTTTCGACCCAACATAAAAATCACATTCAAAACAATAGGTATCACAATTTGAGACAAACAAAAATTAATTTACACCCCAATACTTACGCAGCAAGTTATGTGCCAACACCTCACAAACATTCTTAACATACATTATTAACCCTAAACCATTGACATTGGGTCTAGAATCGCAAAACTAATGAAACCACTGGAAAGCTTAGTATACGGGGTAATATCTTCGTGTATTTATGATAGGGACTAAGGTCCCTGTTCTCATATCCACAAGTTTGCCCTCAAAATTACTTACCGTACCTGCTTAGCTCGTGATGATAGATTAAAAAAGGTTTTTGTCCGGGGAATAACCTTCTTACTTAAGTAATAGCACTTTTATTTCTGACTTAAGGTTAACTTTCGAAGGATAATATTGCAAAAGCGGCAGATTTATCACTTTTCAAATGGATATTTGTTTTTTTTTAATGAACCGAATTCGATAAAATGTCTATCAAGATTCACGCACGATGCGACGTTGACCTTGAAAAGATTGCTGTCAGCAATAAGACCACCTTGCTGCGAATAGTCTAGCCTGTTAGTTTTCTTCTTTCGTTTTGGCAATCGGACTCTAGACGAAGATTCCATCGTGCCATGTTCAAGTTATGCTTGTTTACGTAATTCAAAGCGGCGTATTCATGCTATCTCGACTCAGTATACAGTCTATGAGCCAAGACGCCCCGAAGAAAGATGATAGCAAAATTTCTTCAGAAAAGGCTGATTTTGAGGTCCACACGATAATGTACTTTTAATAATTCCTTGTCATAAATTCCAATCACTATGCACTTTAAACAATGTTTGCTTTACATTACAATAGGTATCTATCTATCTATATATATACTAGCTGACCCGTGCCCACTTCGTTGGGCATATGTTAATAATCATTTTTTAGTACACCTTTTTTTCTCCGATTCACTTTGCAAAACCGACTACCACGTAAAAGCCTTTAAATTTTTCGGTTTTTTATATAACCTATGACACTCAGCAATAATGTGGCTTTCTATTGGTGAAATAATTTTTAAAATCGGTTCAGTAGATCCCGAGATTACCCCTTACAATTTAACAAATATACAAACACACAAACTTTACTTCTTTATAATATTAGTATAGAAAAGGAGAAGCTGACTAACTGACATATCAACTTTGGGCCTAAACTATAAGGGTTACAATCTTGAAATTTTGCACAGGGGTTCTTTTTATAACATAGGGGAGTTTTGAAAAATCCTTTCTTAGTAGAAAGGATTTTTCAAAATTCCCACGGGAAAGCGAGATATACGCAAACGAAGTTGCGAGGGATTTGCTAGTCAATAATAACAATCAAACTTTGAAATACACAGAAATTAAATTTCTAATCACGAACCCAAGGGGACGCTTTCGGTAGTTGACGCCAATATCAGTTTGTAATTTATCCTTTTATACTGTAATTTTGTCGGTGTTTTTTTGGCTACCGTATGACATAAGAAAACACAGTGCACTTATTATGGCGCAGAACGATCTGAAGTAATGCGGATATCAGAGTGCACGTATGACACATCCGTGTGGACGCTCTCACAGTCGCGACAGTAATCGAAACGCAACGCTAGATTAAATCCTCTGTGCCACATCAATTTCTAGCTTTATTTGTAACTTCAACAATATATATTTTTTGTTATTAATATAATTTTATTCTTTGTTCTAAGAATGAAGACACGATTGCTTTTGTTTTCGACTGTGATTTGTATAAAACGCAAATCGCTATAACCTGTCGCATATATATGTCGTAAGCCACAAAAACAAACTTTAATATACGTATGATGAAATACCTATGACATATCATTCATGCATAGTGCCTTGTGTGTTATCCCTAAGAGAATAGATATAATCTATAAGGCTATGCCATTGCGATTTTATGTGACATCACAAAAAGTCATTACATTACATTTTCTAAAGTCTACCTCCTACATCCTCATTGATGAGAGAATGCGTGAACTGGCATTTTCTGGAGAGACGTGAGTTAGAGTGGTAGTGCCTAGCTACTACTACTACTACACTACTACTACTGGTAGTGGCTTATAAATAGGGTGGCTCGACCAGGAACTGCACCACTTTCACACAGAATATCGACGTGATATAGCGGTGAATTACCGCCGTGTTTCGTACAATAAGTAAATAAAATATATAGGGACAATTCATAAATATATAGGGACAATTCATACAGATTGAGCTAGCCCCAAAGTAAGTTTGAAACTTGTGTTATGGGATACTAACTCAATATTATATTTTATAACAAATACATAAATAGATAAACATCCAAGACCCGAGGCCAATCAGAAAAAGTTCGTTTTTCATCATGACCCGACCGGGATTCAAACCCGGGACCTCCTGGGTGGCGGTCTGGCGTGGTAACCATTACGCCACTTAGGTCGCCAAGTGTAGCTCATACTACTTCCTTGTTTCCTTCCTTCCACAATTTTTAGATAGGTAGACAACGCATCCAATGTTTTCCGCAACACAAGAACTTCTCGTAGAAAATAGAGTATATTCATAAATAAATGAGGTCCATACGTATCCATATTGGTTCTATTTTTCTGTTTTAAAAGTAAATTTTTAAATTCACCCTCAAAGGCATGTTGGCGTCACATTTTCTCTAAGGGCGCAGAGTAGACAGGTCTCTCACATAGCTTGAGTGTTATATTTTGGTCCAAGTTACATACTCATATCTTCATTCATCAGCTAGATACTCAAAGTTTTATATCGCGTTGCGAACCTACCCTCGGCACCTGAGATAACCCGCCCTAGAAACTACGGATGTCATTCTGGATTTCGACAAATACATAATTATTCCGACAGAGTCTAAATTTCGAATTAATTATCGAGTTGTATATTTTATACTTTCGCGTTTTTAACACATTATTATTGACTAAAAACGGACTTTAACACGCACTTAAACTTACCTTTTTCACGCGACGTTTCGACAGTTGTATCTGCCGTGGTCACGGGGAAACGTGTCGGACGGCTTGAAAACACCGACCTCTGCCAATCCTCAGTGGAGCAGCGTGGCAAAGTACACTCTAGTCCCCTTCGATTGAAGAGAGACCCGTATCCGTGCAGTGGGATGATTATGGGTTGAAATTATGATGAATGAGAATGAATGACACCCGGAAACTTCGATAATCGCAATAGTTCAATTTGGCAGGTTATGCTCTGTAGTATTAGTGAAATAACAGCGGTTACTGTAGAGCTATTCTTTGCATTCAATTTGGAATCTCACCGCGGACTCCGCTTTCGAGTTAACAAATGATGCTTAGAGAATATTGCCCCTGATGTCGTTTAAAACCAGCAACGGGACAAGCATCATAATAAAAACAGTTTCAATCTCGTCCTTAACTCACGCACTATCCCGCTCAATTCCTATTTTGTATGATTGAGACAGGGCTTAAGATTGACACCAAATTTTAATTATTTTGTTACGAGAAATTGACGTTCTGTTTTTTTTAACCATCACAAATATCAGCTCTTTAGATTCTTCGGAGACTGCGATCCCGATATACGTTACAAATCGCTCCACTTTTATCATATAGACCATACCATAAAAACGTCGTATTCTCAGGAGAACATCTTATTTAAGCTCAAGTGAGCGTGATGCATTCAGGATTTCCTTGAATTTTCATTGAATATTCGACGGATTAAAACCGTTGATAATAAAATTTATAAAGTAAATCACTCCAACGATTAGTATAAAGGAGTTAACTGAAGAAATCAAACAAATCTTTCAAAATATTTGAGCAAAAAAATCGGTAGGTAGGAGCTAAGTGGGACTTTTTGGAAATGGTCGCTGTTTGTGCGTCGACAGTTTTTGATAAACAACACGTTTCATAGAATCCGACGAGGGTCCGTGGTCACGTCGCTGTTCATGCTTCGACTACGTACTGTCGACGCATCGAACAGCGACCAATTCCTTTTTTATAATTTGGAGGATATAAAACTATTAAGGTTTATGTGCAACTATAAAATACCAATAGTGACATAATTTTTGATTGAAATCAAATCTGAAATGAAATCGTTTTTTTAGGAAGTAGGTTTCACATTTTGTGATTGTTAACAGAACAGGGTTGCAGGTCCTTATTTAAATTTATCCATAGCAAGAATTACATAATCTTAGGCGGTAGTACATACACATAAAGTGAAGATATTCCTACACAGAATTTATTCTATAAAGATTTTCTTAAACGCATTTGTCCGGTATAACGAACAGCCAAACAGTATCCAGTCTACCCCGATGATGTTGTCCAAAACATAAAAGAAAAACTCCAACAAACAAAATATGACAATATATTTAAATGCCCAAACCTTCCAGTAAAAAAAGGTTACCACATAAATAATGCAACACATTCACTATTCAAAACCATTTCCACCGAAAAATCATGGACCTCCATTATCACTTTCAAAGAATAATATATTCTATAGTGTTCAAACTTCCCTACTTTATACATCAAAGAGTTCACATGTGCCCTGGTACCAGGTAATTGGCCCGCTCCGATGCAAAAACCTGATCGCGACGTGAATTTTAAGAAGCCACTAAGTGTGAAGTAATGCCAATTTTTACGACATCCCCCGGACAGAATATTAGATGAGCTCTTTAGGTTTTTCGTGCACTGCTAGTTCAAATAGTAGATAGATAGATATATATTTAGATAAAAAGTTTATTGGTTACTTCAGTCACAGGGTTTTAAGAGAGGTAGGGCACAGCGGATAATCCGCTCAAATCGGAGCAGCCCGTCTGGGGAAGGACCTCCTTATAGAAGATCGTAGCCAAATAGCATTAGTCTCGGCCATGTTGTGTTCTTACGGTGAGTAAGGTCTCCAGAATTCCACTTGGGGGGGTTTGGGAAGGTTGGCAACGTGTGAGTGATACCCCCGGTATTGCAAACGTCTATAGGCTACGGTGATGCTTTCCTTCAGGCGGGCCGTATGCTTGTTTGCCAACTTTGTGGTATAGTCACACAGGCACAGAATACTTCTGCCTCCCTATTCTTCTAACAAAAATAGTTACAATATTCTCAAGCGCATCTCTTTCATACAAAATGGGAATTGAGCGTGACAACCGGTGAGTTTCAAACGAGATGGAATCTTTTTTTTTTTCATAGTGCACGAGAGTGTGTCGCACTAAGACAAAAAAGATCATAGGCCATAGCTCAGTGGAACATGTCACTCGATTGGAGCAACCAACGGTTTTCAGCTGTCACTTTGAGTCTTATTGCTTACTTTCTTACTAATATTATAAACGAGCTGTTACCCGCGACTTCGTCCGCGTGAAATGTTAAAATAAGGATAACTCCTTTTCCTGACATACGATTTAAATGAAACAAAGCCTATATTCTGCTCCATCTCGAGCTCTATCTTCTTATGAAAAAAGCATTAAAATCCGTTCAGTAACTTAGAAGATGTGCGCGTTCAAACAGACAGACAGACAGACAAAATCCAAAAAAAAATTTTTTGCTTTTGTTACCTTACTCTAACTGTTCCCTCTCCATTTTTGCCAAATAATAATATGTCCAATGTACAGACATATCGGGGTCTACTGTTTTATTATATGTATAGATGAGAAGGTAACTCCTTCTGGCTATGACCTCATATGACTGAAAGTGCAAACTAAAGTAAAAGTTTATTTGGTTATGGATTAAAATTTTATACGGTCTTAGTCTTAACAGTTAGATGGCCTCTACTGCTCAGCCACCAACTTGGTGGATTTTCAAGTCCATTTCCCATAATAAACCATTAATGGTATCCCTACCATTTTTTATCTTCTAGGTCTTTCCCCAGCAGTGGGACAGTTTAGGCTAAAATAATATCAAACTAACACCAACATAAATTATAAAAACTAACTTACAGTTGACTGTCATTTGTTTTTAGATGCTTCGTAGATGTTCGTAGTAAATGAGGTCAGATGACAGTGGTCCAAGAAAATCCCAATTGTCACGGGACATTTGGGAATAAAAACTGTTAGGCTTAGTGCACGATAACCCTAAAGAAAGAGTTGAGTTTATAGCCATCCTCTATTCCGGCTTAAGTGCCGCAGTAGGGTAACTTCGTCCCATTTCTTTTTTTTTTTAAGAAAATTAACGCCCTGTCTCCATTTGTTTTTTGTTTCCTCAGATTTAAATACAATTTTATTTGAGTGTGATTGTATTTTTGTAAACTTGTTTATAATATGCGCCAACGCGACCTCAGTTTATAAAACAATTGAAAATCTATTGTCGTTATGAACTAAGTAATTTGTGTGTGCTTCGAACAACTTAGTTTTACGTCAGCGCGACTCAGCCGCGTTGGCGACTAGCATGTTTCTTAGAATTTAAAAAAAAATGTCAGTAGGTAAACCTAACATTTTTAGCTCACATCCACCAACTGTTGGATATAGGCATCTCTTTTTCTAACCCTCTTTGATTTTTCTGTGTCACATTTCTAGGTCCGTGTATAACATATTTTTTCTCAGTCTTGTTCTAGTGTGGATTAACAATGTTTCGAAACCGCTATGTATGTCTTATCTATTTGTAAATGCTAATTAGAATTTTAGTACTTAAATGTACATAATAAAATTTACATCGTCATAATGTAAAATGTATTTTATTGTAAATGAATAATACTGTTATGTTAAAAATCGCTGTTTATTTGACTAAGTTGTTTACTTACTTAGAGATTTTTAATTAAAATAGTCAAGGTTCCTGAAACAAGTGAGGGGGGGTGGCTTTCTGTCATGATACTGAGCTTGTAATAAGATTTACAGGGTAAAGATTAATTACTTATCTCCATAGACCATTCACAATATGGACTGGAGGTATATTTCATTAACCGACGTGTGAAGAGTTGGTTTTGGATTGACACTTCCCTGCAATCAGTTAATAAAATATCTAGTTCAAAGAAAAAAAAGAGAAAAGAACATCATTTATTCAGTACAGCACATAAGACATAAGACAACGATAGCTTTCATAGTTAGTACACAAACAAACAATAACAAAAGACATATTTTTTTTTAAATAATTTTAATAAATAATTAATAAAAATAAAAATCGATCTAACCAGTGGAAGTTGCTCATTTCCCTTCATCAAATAGAAAAGAGCTGGTGATCTTCAAACGGCTGAACAGATTTTCATGAATCATAGCTAAGAACACTCCCGCACCGGTCACCTTTCAAACAAAAAAAAACGCATCAAAATCGGACCATCCGTTTGGTTGCTACGATGCCACAGACAGATACACAAATACACAGATACACATGTCAAACTTATAACACCCCTCTTTTTGCGTCGGGGGTTAAAAATACCTTACTTATTTAACATTCTACTTTTTGTGTCTTATGGCCGCAAAGAACGGTCATTATATTCTTTACAGCTATCATTTTCCGATGTACAGTGAAAGATTTTGACAATGTCAAAATGGGGTTTTTAATCACTATGTACGAGATGATGATCATTTTAATAAAAATAATACGTTGGTCATAACGTTACGATGATGGCGAATTTATTCAACTAGTCGTACGTAACTCATAATAAAATTATTACTCAGTGCATAACGACAATTGATTTTCAATACATAAATAAACTGTGAGTCCAAATTTTGGCGCGTACTATACCAAAAAAATGACAAGACTAAAACAAACGAAGTTTAAGTGGTCTATGATTGACGGCCATTGTTTTAGCTAAATTTGACAGCGCCTAATTAGGACTATTTAATTAGCCTACAAGTAAAAGAATAAAATGCAAATCATCCTATAGACCCAGAATTTTACTAATTCGTTAGGCAAATTTGAGGAGCTCGATGGCGTCTCGCCGTGCACTTTAATACAAATACGCAAGTTAAGCCACGTCGACTCTAACCAGTGTTGGGATGGGTTTAATTACTCGAGCTTCTCCGTGCTTCGGAGGGGAAGTTAAGCCGTCTGTCCCAGCTGTTGTCAATAGATGAATGTCGTTAAGCAAAGGCCTTCAGACGGCTAGAAAATCCGTCGTTTGCGTGTTTGTTTTAGAGTTCAACACACAGCGACACAGCGATGTTACAAGTAGCTTATACTTTTATTTTGAAAAATCCCGTGGAAATGTACAACGAGAAAAACAGCGGATTCTTATTATATTAATTAAAAGTACCAGGCAATTAGAAAACATAAGAAATGAGTCGAGAGAAACCGCAGATTTTTATAATATTAGTACATATAGAAGTACCAGGACCTCAGAAAACATAAGAACATATACGAGTGATTCTATCGAATGTTTAGCGTGATACCGTTGTCGGGATCAAGTGCTCGCGCCGGAGCGCTCCAGTTTGACCGGCGGCAATTTCTCGCACTATTTCACCTGTCCGCAGCAACACTCGCCCGTTTTTCCCTCTACTTGGGCCGAAATAAACTAGAAGAGACCATTAATTTTTATAACCATGACAGTTCTATAGAGTGCAATGATTTTTATAAGGTTCTAGCGAAATCCGCGCAACTTCGTCTACAAGTATCCTGCTTCCCCGTGGGAATTTCGTAAAATTTGTTACTTATCGGATCATCATTAGCCTACATTTGTCCACTGCTGGACATAGGCCTCCCCAACTGCACGCCACCGCGCACGATCCTCGGCCACTCTCATCCAGCTCTTGCCAGCCACCTTGCAAAGATCATCGCTCCACCTAGTCTGAGGGCGTCCTACGCTACGCTTACCGATCCGCGGTCTCCACTCAAGAACTCGTTTAGCCCAGCGGTTGCCGGTTCTTCGGCTGATATGGCCGGCCCACTGCCACTTCAGTTTGCTTATCCGGTGAGCTATGTCGATGACTCTGGTTCTCTGTCGGATCACTTCGTCAGTCAGTCATCCAGGACAAAGACAGGACAGGACAGATCAACAACAGTCGGGAGCGTCAGCATAACGTGCTCTCCGAAGCACGGAGGAGCTCAAGATCAGATTTTCGCCAATCATTTTGCCGGTGGCCATTTTGTTGTTTCTGAAATGGTGGTGGTGGTTTATAAAGTAGTTTAATTTGTTTTATATTAATCTAATTAAAAAGTTGTTAAAGACTAAATAAAATGCCTGTGAAGGCCTAATCTCTGAATAAATTATTTGAGCGTTTTATTTTGTTTTAAATAATAAATTCTTAATTTTCAACAAAAAATATACATTTTTGGCTGAACCTGATCTAAACACATACGTTTTTAGCTATGGCCTTAAACTTTAATTCTGTCTGCACCCTCATCAAAAACGTTCACAAAACGTTTAGACAAATGTATGTTGGTAACAAAAGTAAACATATTTTGTTATAAAAAAATCGTATGTGTTTGTAAAAATCTACGTGATTCGGTAACAAAAAGTTTGCCCTTATAATAAAACTAGCTGCGGCTTCGCCCGCGCAGTTCAGAGGATTTGCCATTGTACATTTTTTCTCGTAGGAATAAGATGTTTTCCTGCAGCCTACGTCTCCAGACCTTAACCTATCCCTAAAAATCATGTCAATCCATTCGTTACTTTAGACGTGAAAGAAGAACAAACAAACAAAACACATTTTCGTTTTTGTAATATCAGTAATTTATTGGTTTAAAACAGTGTAAAAAAATCTTTGAAAAACAGTTCTGTGTCGCTTCTAGAACCTTCTAGAGTCGTGTAAAGACCCAACTGAGCATAATTTGGAATGTGGGTCATATATTTTTTTCGAATGCTGATTGGATAACCGCCCGTGCTACGGAATTGTAATAAAGATCAAAATGACCCGGGAACATCTCTATTTGTAATCTCCGTAGGATTTCCTAAGCTTTTTGTGGGGTTTACACGGGTTGATTCCAGCCGCACAGTGAGGTAACACGATGGAAATACACTGTATGTAACAGAGAGAGTGTCAGAGAGACTGAGTGTGAGAGAGAACAAACTGTGTCTAAAAACCCAATATTTGTTGAATATTTATTTATGAAAATCTTTTTTTTTTATTTATGAAAAACCCGGACACTCCTTATAACGCGCGTGAAATAATTACCTATTTCTACTACATAGGCCAATGTCGTCTGTACATGCGCACACGTATGCGCAGACGTATACACATTCGTTCACTAAAAGCACACCTTTGCGACTGAGGGCTCCTCGAGGGGCTCCTGGGGTGCGGTAACTCGGTCCGGTGCGGGGCGGAGAGTGTCCATTCTACCTCGGGTTATTACTTATTCGGGTAATTCATCTATGGCCCAAGTCTGCTATTTTAAATTAGACGACCAACTATTGGCATATACCATCACCACCCTATTGTCATTATATTTCCATAATGCCAAATTTGGTATTCTGCTAAAAGTTTACTAGTATCTCAATGTATTGACTATAGAGTGTCAGTGGAATATATGAACGGAATGGTCGACAGTTAAAAACTACCATGAACAACTATTTCAGTTAAATCGCGTTTATTTGAAAGATACCACCGAAAAGATCAGTAGTAGTTCGATAGTGTGTCAATGAATTGGACAAATATGAAAATACCAAATGTCAAAAACTATTCAAGTGACATTCTATTGGTGCATCGATATGTAATGTTTTTTTATTTTTTATAATTGACTAGCTGTACCCGCGGCTTCGCCCGCGTGGATACTGCCTTTCCCGTGGGAATTCTATAAATTGTCTTTATCCTTGTCAACATCATAATAGGAAACCATAAACAAAAATCCAGCTTTCTAGGTTGAGCGCCTGCGATAATACTCTTACAGTCCTATTACTCCCTTTCCCGTGGGAATTCTACAAATTGCCGTCTTTATCTTTGTCAACATCATAAAGGGAACCTCTATACAAAATTCCAGCTTTCTAGGTTGAGCGCTTGCGATAATACACTTATAGTCCTATTACTCCCTTTCCCGTGGGAATTCTATAAAACCCCATCTTTGTCCTTGTCAACATCATAAAGGGAACCTCTATACAAAACTTCCAGCTTTCTAGGTTGAGCGCCTGCGATAATACACTTGCAGTCCTATTTCATGAGGAAGGTTTATGTATAAAATTTGTCAGGATTTTATGTAAATTGGCTGAAATATAAAGATTATTGTTGAAACTCTTTAATTGAGATATAACAAAACAAAAATTATAGGATATTCCCCTTATTTAGGTCTCCAAAAAAGTCCGCGATAGCATATATTTATTGTTTACGGATAACTTACTATAAAATAAAAAGCGATTTCCGAGTAATAATGCAGAAATTCGAAACCGATTTTGACGTATACAGTATTAATCCTTATCCAGTTAACTACGTTAGTTACCTTAAGCATTTCATGTACATTATTATAATCTTTACACCATATAATTTAAATAGATACTTTAGAAGTTATAGTAAAAAATTTACGCGCTTGCCAGAATTAATTCAAGTTCTTTCTATTCTACGCTAGATGGCGCTATTTCCCCATTATTACTCGGAAATCGTTTTTTATTTTATAGTAAGTTATCCGTAAACGATAAACATATGCTATCGCGGACTTTTTTGGAGACCTAAATAAGAGGAATATCCTATAATTTTTGTTTTGTTATATCTCAAAGGGTTTAGCCAGCGTTTTCGTCGACAGCTCCTAAGCGGGTTGATTTTTTCCGACACTCCCAACAATAATCTTTATATTTCAGCCAATTTACATAAAATTCTGACAAATTTTATACATAAACCTTCCTCATGAACCAGGCCATCCGTTGGTGAAAACCGCAAGAAAATCCGTTAAGTAGTTTTTGAGTTTATAGCGAACAGACAGACAGACAGACAGACGCGCGGGAGGACTTTGTTTTATAATATGTAAGGATAAGTTCAGTTCGGGTGTACTAACACCCTTTTCTGAGACACCGGACTGTTGCGGGAGCGTAGGGCTCTCACCGCCAAAAATTTACAGTGTCAATATGTAATGCGAGGCAGGGGGTATCGTTATGTATTTAGCAGACTTGGGCCCCTGGTGTATATTTAATCTTGTATTCTTTTCAATACTGTATGTATGTATTTAAAAACATTGAAAGAGAAGAAAAAAAATGGAATGACAAAAAAGACCGTAACTGGGTTTCTTTTCTTTCGCCATTTTTCCCCCAGTGGTCATTTTGCTTGTTTTTGAAATGGTGGGAGTTTATAGAGTAACTTATTTATTTAATAAAGTTTTATTGTAAGTGACGTGTCTAAGTGCCCGCGAGACGCGACGCGCTCTACAGTATAAAGTATTTTTTTATTTTGATTTTGGTGTGGAGTCAAATTGTTTGCCTATACATATAAAAAAAGACCCTGTTCACCTCTTGAATTGGCTAACTGTACGCCACTTTGCGTAGCGACTTAGCGACATGTCGTAATAAAAATCGTTCTGTATAAACCCTATTTTCCCTTTACACATTTTCTCTATCGATTCGGTATCGTTACGATTTTCATTTTCGTCCGTTCTCGTAAGGATTTTTTTTATGGAGTCCTTCGATTCTATTAAAGTGAATATTGTGTTAATATAATCTTTTAATAAGGGGTTCGGGAAATGTAACCAAATGTGGAAAATGTAGCAGGTACTTATTACATTTATAAACAAGAAACCGACATGGATGTGTACGTTAGATAGTTAGTTACTCTTTTAAGCAAAAATGACTAGAGATTTGGTAGCCATTTTTGATCGTTCAAAGAACACCTTCAGTTGCCGTGGGTAATAGTGAGTATGCAGCTCTAGTGACGTCACATCCACTCAAACTGTCAGCGTTTCAAGGAAATTTAAAACACGTTCGTATTTTTTATTTAAAAAAAATACATAAAAAAAATACAGAAGACGAATATATTCTGAAAAAATAATTTTAATTGCACTGTTTCTGCCGAGAAATTGAAAAGAGAGTTCTGATGAAAAAAATAGAATAAATAAATAAATAAATATATATATATAGGGACAATTCATACAGATTGAGCTAGCCCCAAAGTAAGTTCGAAACTTGTGTTATGGGATACTAACTCAACGATATTATATTTTATAACAAATACATATATAGATAAACATCCACGACCCGACGCCAATCAGAAAAAGTTGTTTTTCATCATGACCCGACCGGGGATCGAACCCGGGACCTCCTGGGTGGCGGTCTGGCGTGGTAACCATTACGTCACGGAGGTCGTCTAGAATGGAAAACTGGTAGGGCACCTTATAAGACACGACATCTTAGAAGGAAACGTTGAAGACGAAGGGGAAGAAGAGCTTAAGTACAAGGAGTAATTGAAAGAAAGGGCAGGGCTCCGTTTCTTATAATGAGGTCAAAGACCTGGCACAAGATAGAGAAAGTGGACACTGCTACATCGACAAGACAAAAGCTCTTCTTTATTACATTTTTCTTCTTTCAGCCTGTCATCACCCATTGTTGGGTATAGGCCTCTTCATGGGCTTTCCATAAGGGTCTTAGTAAAATAAAAAGAATAATTTTAATTTCATGCTAATTCCCTAAACATATAAACAAAACTAAAGTACCCACAGTATATTGTTACTTAGTCCGAGAAATACTTAGAGAGTCGGTAAAGAAGGTAGTACCGTTTAGAAAGCATCATTAGGCGAGTAGTTCAATCAAAACAAGTGACTGAGCACCTTTTGTTCGGCAAATAAAGCTGAAAATATTTTTCCTCCTTACTCACGAGTGAAAGATTTCCCTCAGGAAAATCATAGGAAGTATAATATAAATTTCTTTAATGTACAAGACTTGTGAATGTCTTTTTATGAGAAAAACTTTAGTATTACTGGTTATTGATAAGTTGAGAAGGTTTTTTGACATTTTATCTGATAAATATATTAATGGGAACTCATCGTAAGTCGAAACTCGAAAACGTAGACATTTAATAACTATACATTTTCGTTTATTGAAATAAATAGAATATAATAGTTTTTATTTTATTTCAATCCAACCATATTTTAAAATTACATTAGACATTTTACATCTGTACATAGTATAAAATGAAGTCGCTGTCTGTGTGTCCATATGTATGCTTAGATCTTTAAAACTACGCAACGGATTTTGATGCAGTTTTTTTATAAAGATAGAGTGATTCAAGAGGAAGGTGTTTATGTAAAATATTTCCCGAAATTCCCACGGGAAAGCGGGATATACGCAAGCAAAGTTGCGCAGATTTCGCTAGATAGATACAAAACAATTGGGTTACAATAGATAGTTTTAATTAGTTTTTTTATAATTTGTCTCTTTGTATTGTTATCTTAAAAAACCCTTTTGTTACCTACTATTTTATCGTTAATAGATGCCCTTAGTTAGGTCTCATCAAGGCTTTTATTTTCCATTCTCTTTGTCACTAGAAATTTCAGGCTTCAAAGGAGTTAGGAAAATGGTAGCAATTTTTCCAAAGCCGGTCATACCGACCCCGGATTTAACACTTTATCAGGAAGGGTAATGTATTCTGGGTGTATACCTACATATGTACATATTTGGGTAACAGAATGTAATGTAAATTATTTTAAAAGTATTTTTTGTGTTTCTGAATTTGTGCATCACAATTTAGGACATCGAAAATCGAGATCATTAGGATTTTAAATAGACATTAAACAAAATTTAAATTAAAACTGCGATTTCGATGCAGAGTATAGCAGATTAATCTAGCTACTAAGGCATAACTAATTTGACAATGCGAACAGAAGATAGCACATAGTATGTTGCGCACCAGCGTTGCACAAGTCACAGCCAATGTGTGTGTATACGTTCTTATAATGATATACTTTTGAAATATAAATAATGCATTTTTATTTCTTCTCTCCTGCTCCAACTATCCCTTACTGATGTCTTTTCTGCCCAGGTAAGAGAGGTAGAACACTGCGGATAATTCGCTCAAATCGGAGCAGCCCGTCTGGGGAAGGACCTCCACCTTACAGAAGATCGTAGCGAAATAGCATTGGTCTCGGCCATCTATGCATTGGTCATGGCATACGGTGAGTAAGGTCTCCAGAGCTCCACTTGTGGGGTTGGGAGGGTTCGCAACGTGTAAATGATACCTACTACGCTACGCTACGTACCTACCTACCTACGGTAATGCAAGCTTCTATAGGCTACGGTGACGGCTTACCATCAGGCAGGCCGTATGCTTGTTTGCCACCTTCGTGGTATATAAAAAAAGTGATTATCAAATGTCGTTAGGAGGTCTGTCCATCGCTTTCTTAGTCTGCTTGTAAATATACCTTATTATATTTCTCAAAAGAAAATATGTAAATCTATGCTTGCACTATATCTACATAATAAGAGCAGCACGTTCATCCGGAATGATAAATTGATGTGTTTTATTCATGGATGTTTTAGTGCGGCCTCCGTCTTCATACCCATGGGAATCCTAAGGGAAAGATAACACAGCGAGGATATAGGGAAATATCGTTTTTCTTATACCTCAGTTCTAAATATAGAAACTTAATAGACCGATGTTAAACATCCATTTTTCGGATTAATCGTGTCCGAGATTATTAAGAGCGCGCATTCCGTCCACTAGCGCCGCCATTTGAACGAGAGTGATAGTTGGTAAACGTAGATGAAGAAGTAAAATAATGTTCTATTACGCATTAGAATAGACGATGAAATATATTTATATCGCTTTGTTAACATCAAATGTTGATGTTTCGATAAATAACGAGTTGAGAAAAAAAACCGCCGTTTTTGTTTTACCGCTCTTAATAAATTTTTTGGAGTGGCAGAGCAATTATTACGAAATGAGCTAGCTCGACCGGGGAAGTACCACCCTCTCACAGAATATCGACGTGAAGCAGCAATGCATTTCGTTCGGTGACTGAGAGTTCCGGAAGCCCAACTCCTTCCCTATCCCCTCTTTCCCCCTCCTTCTTTCCCTTCCGGTCCTCCTTCCTTTCCTCCAACTGCCTTGGTGGACAACGCATTGGTAGCGCCCCTGGTGTTAGTGATGTCCATAGGCAGCGGTGACTGCTTTCCATCAGGTGGCCCGCTTGCTTGTTTGTCTACTTGTATGAAATAAAAAAATAAAAAATAAAAATCGTGTTCATATTTTTTTGCTGCCGTCGTCTACAGAGCGAAAATGGAAGCCATACATAATAATCATTTATATATTTTTTGGCCCGATTGACTGAGACTGACGAATCAACGCACAGCCTAGACCGCCTGATCGTAGAGACCTAGAACTTGGAGGGTGTAATCTTTGTATGACTTAGGCATCCGATAAGAAAGGATTATTTCGAAATTCCCACGGGAATGCGGGATACACGCAAAAAAGGATGCTCGTGTTTCGCTAGTCCTAAGTACTACAAAATACATCAAAGTTTACAGATGCTGATAAATTTTATGTAATTAAGTCTTAGACCCTAGACAAATGACATGTTTCGGTTTAAAGATTTCTTTATTCTCATATATGAACACATTACAGTTCACTATTAATGAGAAACAATATTACAAAATATTATGTAAAACAATTGCGTCTGCATATAAACTAAGTACATAATAATAATTTTTGTGTGTAGTGCCAAAATAAACAAAATACAATACTCAAACATTTTCAATAACAATTTTTTTTAAACGATTTTTAATATGCTCAAACTCTGAGATTGGATAATTTCCTCTGGTAGTGCATTGTACATTTGGGCTCCTTCATACAAAATATTTTTCTTGCCATAATTGGTTCGGGGTGTAGGTAGGTTTAGTTTATCGCGGTTTCTTGTGTAATGTTTGTGATTCTTTTTATTAAATTTGATTGTTGTCTGAATATTGTTTCCGATTACTTTTCGAATCAAAATATTTGTGAAATACTGATACAGCTGCGTGACTAAGTTTCTTGCCAGTTTCTTCTTAAGCACAAATCTGCCGTCTGAACTGGTGGTAGGAAAAAATTGTGACGATTCGAAAGAGCTTATATTAGGCCTAATTGAATAAAAATATTTTAAATTGAATTGAATTGACGTTAAAATGTTTAATTAAGATATCAGTAGAAATAAGGTAATTTATAGCATTTCACTATGAAAGAAGGTGGGAAAACATGAGAAAGATCCTACATTAGGTAGGTATAGATGATCTTAAAATATTTGACCAACCCCACATTGATTCCATTTTATATGACGTAGGTATCAATGAGCTTTGTGACCCTATGAGGGATACGAGTAATAAGAAATGCGATCCCTAGAGATCTAGCAAATTATTAGTTTTGTAAAAAAAAAAGGTTGTCTGAAGGACTTTATGTCTAGTGTTTAGATTCCAACAATTCCAACGTATTACTTAGTAACTTTAAATCAATAAAATATACTCAATCAATAAACATACTAATATTATGTTGTGTGTTTGTTTGTTTGTCCTTTTTCATGTCCAAAGTAAAAAACGGATTGCCATGTTTTTTTTGGAGGGATATGTAAAGGTCTGGAGTGTGACATAAGCTACTTTTTACCACGGATTTTTTTTTATTCCCGCTTGAAAAAATAATCAAAGGTCTTCTGGACCATGCGGGCGACAATCGTGGGTAATAGCTGTTAGAATATGCAGTACACATACTGCATATTATGTTACAAAATAATAATTAAACTAAACTATTACAGTACTATTATGAATTCTGTTTTATTACTATAAGTTACAGTATCGCCCTGTACTTATAATGGCAACATTAGCCAACAATTTGAGTGGGCAACACAAATTCATTAGTTTACGTCATTTATCATGACAATTCAAACGGGTGGAGAACATCCATTAATGTTCGGTTAACCATCTCATTAGTGCACGTTAGATTTGGGAATTATGTGAATGACATCGATGTGTCATCACTGGATGTGTCATTTAATAGAACACAATAATTATCTATGTGATATGATAAAGAATAATTATGATGATCAATTTAAATCTACTTCGTCTAAAATTTCTTTCTGATTAAATTTGTTGTGAGAAAGACAGCAGCTGTAGTTTCTCCCCCGGGGACGTCAATAAGCTTCATTGCTTATTGACAATCTGAGATCGCCGTTGTTGATCCTGGCTACACAGGAGACACAGCTGGGAACGTGTGGTGGGCTAGTGGGCTTGTCCCGATAAAAAGGGTAATTAATTTTATAACACTGAAACAGCCAATTTCTGAAACGCATTCTAAGTTTCAGTCCAAATTAAGTCCAAAGTGATCTTTTTTTTTCTTTAGATTGACAGCTGTATTTTAATGTGTCATTAACTTTAAAAACCGTCTGATAGAATAATAAACTCGGTTTTGGTCGCGTTATTAACCTATGAGTTGTGTAATATGTATTTACCTGTATATTTTTTCTGTGGGATGCTTTATATCTCGAAATGACATAAATTAGGTACCCTATAATCTAAACTATCTCGGTAAAAAATCCACCATCCAGAACCAATCCATTGGTTCCTTTTGATGTGAAAGAAAGTTAGTTAAAGAGGGCTGTTAAACGGCTGTTAAAGTCTGTTAAAAACACATAGGTAGGTACTTTAAGATGCACTCAATTTTTTTTAATGTAGGTAGTCGTAAATCTAGTCACGCAACAAAGGAAACTAGAAAAAACTTATCTTTTGAATTGAATAAATTATTTTTCATATCTTTGTAGTCACTTCCATGAATATCTTACTTAAAATAATTTTATCTTTGTACTTAGCTGAAATTGCGTTCGCGGGTTTGGTGTCGTGTCAAGTCAATTTCTACTACTGCATAGTCTGCATACCAAAATGCAACATGCAGACGAACTTGATGGCATCCCTACGACAGACGAGTTAAGCAATCACTAGCCCAGCCAGTATTTTGATAGGAAATTAAATATGCAGGCCTGCCAGGCCGCTGCTGGTCGCGCTGAAAACGTTTCGGGGAGGCCTATGTCCAGCTGTGGGCTTCATGACTGTGACTGAGTGATGATGATGATGCTTCTCAGTAGTTAGATCATATTAAACCGGTCCTGACTGGTGTAAAGAGATAACAGTACCTAATTTAGCCAAATCGGTGACCGTCAGATATCCTAGAAAAACTGCAAACCCAAAATAAAGCAGAGTATGCTCTATAACTTAGCCAAATCAATGACAGTTTTAGTTTTTATCAATGATTGTTTCAATGTTAAACATTGCAAACGACCTATTATAAGTCAAAACATTATATTATAACGATTTAAAACTAATAAAATTAAAAGTACAATGTGTTCCCTATAAGCGCCATCTGTACAGAACTTGAGGTACTACTTTATAACCAAGTTGTAGCACGGTCGAATTGGGATTCATATAAAATTAGTTTAAAAGTAAAACAATAGATGACGCTAAATGAGACTTGATTTTTTTTTTTATTTTACAACCTTCTAGGAAAATGTTGAATAACTTTTTATCAGTTAAGTACCTAGCTAAAATGAAATACGTTATTTTATTACATCTAATCTTTATTACAATTTCCCGTTAGATTGTAATCTTTATCTAATATTGGTTTAAATATAAATATTTATCGGTTTAATTATGATAAACGAAAACAAAATGCCGTGATTCCATTTCCGTTACTTATCACAAATAATATTATAGTTTACTTCTTTATTATAAGAAAATAGAATTTATTTTATTTTTTAAAATACTATCGGGTTTGACCTACATTTACTTACTTTTTTGCAAGATATTTGCGTACCTATAGTAAGTTTCTGAAACGCATTTTTAAAGTTAATAAAACATTAAATTATAGGTGTCTCTGTCAAACTAAAGACGAAAAATAGCTTGAGATTTAATGTGAACTTAAAATTCATATTCGTTTCAGAAACTGCCTGTAAAGAACCTATTTATTAATTATAATACATATTTAAATGGATGACGATGATATTTTCCCATGGGAATCTCTTTATTCAGTGGGGAAAAAAAGAGTCTATGTGACTTTCCCAATAAGAAATTCATATCAATTCATTTGGTACTTTCGACGTGAAGGGAAGACAAACAAACAAACAAACACACTATATATATATATATATATAAACACACACATAATATTAGTATGGAAGTATGGATATGGATATTATATTCACATTTTGCTTGTTCTCGCAATATCTCGAGAACGGTGCTTTGTAGAGAAATAGTTATTAATTTCCGTTTTAACCAAAAATTCTTAAAAATTAATCCTTGTTTTTGGTACGTGTATGACATATAAAATTATCGAATAAAATATATGATGAATTAAAAATTGACATTTATTTTATAAATTTTCCTCAAAAGCGAAATTCTCAGGTCTTCCCTCTTACAATAACTAGACAATTTATTAATGTTGCCAACGTAGACCTGTTTAATTAATATTTTATAAATATTGTTATCACAAAATAATATTTCCTAGTAATGCAAAGGAAATGAGATAATAATCGCTAAATTATCAAAGACATAACAATAACGTATTACTTCCTTTGACATAATCTCGGTATGTAGGTTGTAGAACAGGTGAACAGTAGCTGAATGAAAAAATAATCTATACATATACATAAAACAGTAGACCCGATATGTCTGTACATTGCACATGATGGTGAGCTCAGTGATGGAGGCTGGCGGGCCGACTCTCAGTTGTGGTTGTCATCTTGGGGGACTGGTCTGCTCGCTTTATTAACATCTACATATTCGACATATTTAGGATTTGACCATAGCGCTATTTGGATCGACATCCCGCGTTTTGAGCTTGATTTCTGTATGTACCTGGATCTGTATTTTATTTATTCTTATAAATGTACTTATACATTATAAAAAAAAAATTGAAAGGAAAAAAAAATGGTAAATGACAAAAAAGGCCGTAACCGGGTTTCTTTCGCCATTTCTTTTACCGGTGGCCATTTTGCTTGTGTCCGAAATGGTGGTAGTATATAACGTAGTTTATTCTCTATATACATATATACAAATTGTAAATGACAAGAAAAAGTGCCTGTGAAGGTCTAATTTCTGAAATAAACGATTTCATTTCATTTCATTTCATTTCATATTCGGCAAAAATGGAGAGGGAACAGTTAGAGTAAGGTAATAAAAGCAAAAATTTTTATTTTTATTTTCTTGTCTGTCTGTCTGTCTGTTTGAACGCGCACATCTTCTAAGTTATTGAACGGATTTTAATGCTGTTTTCACAGGAAGATAGAGCTCGGGATGGAGCAGATTATAAGCTTTGTTTCATTTAAATCGCATGTCAGGAAAATGAGTTATCCTTATTTTAACATTTCACGCGGACGAAGTCGCGGGTAACAGCTCGTAATTAAATAAGTTTAAAAAACCCCAAACTCAAAAAAACTCAATCATTGACGAAAAACGACTTGAACAAATATGTTTTAATTAATAAATAAAAATAAATATATACTTGGGGACAAATTACACAGATTGAGCTAGCCCCAAAGAAAGTTCGAAAGTTGTGTTATAGGATAGAAACTCAACGATACTATAATTTATAACAATTACATTTAAATTATATACATATAAATATCCAAGACCCGAGGCCAATCAGAAAAAGTTCGTTTTTCATCATGACCCGACCAGAATTCCAGGACCTCCTGGGTCCTGGGTCCGGCGTGGTAACCACGGAGGTCGTCATCATTGCTAAGAGCACTTTCCAACAAGTCAACCATCTTTGCATCGACTGCATCAAAATCAGATTATCCGTTTGATCTGAAGACGTTAATCACCGTAGGAACACGACATGGCCGAGACCATGCTATTTGGCTACCATCTTCTGTAATGTGGAGGTCCTTCCCCAGATGGGCCTTACCTCTTTTGTTATAACAATAGGCTCACTGAATATTGATAAAAATGATATATCAAATAAATTGACATTTAAAAAAGTTTATGACGGTGTCATCTTAACTGAGCCGGGAAACATATTCAATGAACTTGCAGGTTAGATTGAGGAAATTGAATAAATTTTAATTTCCACTACACGTTTTACTGTTGTTGCTCAGAGGCGACCACAGATGGACAGTAAGCATTAAACCACATTGATCGCCTGGTGGAAAAAACCACAACTGCCTTGGGTCTCACTACGAATAAAATATGACAACATAATCATCTCTTACTTTTCTCGCGGACATCCGCCAGCATCAATTAATAGGATTCCATCTGCCAACGTACTGGGATCTCCACCGTTAATCCTGCATTTATCTGTCTAATCACATAACTACCTGAATTAGTAGGTAATAAATAGGGTTTATCGTAATAAAGCACTTAAACAAAATGTAAATTACCTATAAAATTTTATTATTCGTCGTAAATATGTTATAAACACTGGCTGATTTCTACTTTATCATTTCAAGTAACCTATATTACATGACACTAGATTTGATTAGGTTCTTACCAGAATTGTAATATCTACAAATTAAATCAGTATTACATTTAATGTATGTCAGTACTATGCAATTGTTCACATTCCCAGACTGAAGTCTCTGATAAAAACTGTCCCAAAGGAAACAGTGGAAAGACTTCCAATGTCCTTTTACATATAATATAATTGTGAAATTGACGACTGCTAATAATACAAAAGAGTATGTACTTACTTATATCCTGAGAGAGACATAAAGACAGTCATTTCCACAACTAATAACATAATAATGGTTAGTGTAAACTAAAAATTATAAATACTACTCGTATTTTTTGGAAACTATCTCTACTATCACGGTAGTGCTCAGTGCTTCAAAGTCCTGACTGACTGACTGACTTAACTATATTTCAACGCACAGCCCAAACCGCCGGATGTAGAAATTTCAAATTTGGAATGTAGTCCTTACGACATCTAGGGGTGTACTAAGAAAGGAGTTTTCAAAATTTCCACGGGAAAGCGAGATATACGCAAACGATTTATGGAGTGGTAGAGCAATTATTACGAAATGGGCTGGCTCCACCGGGGAAGTACCACCCTCTCACAGAATATCGCCGTGAAGCAGCAATGCGTTTCTTTCGGTGAGTGAGAGATCCGGAAGCCCAACTCCTTCCCTATCCCCTCTTTCCCCCTCCTTCTTTCCCTTTTCTTCCTCCAACCTCCTTGGTGGACAACGCATTGGTAGCGCCACTGGTGTTACTGATGTCCATAGGCGGCGGTGAACGCTTTCCATCAGGTGGCCCGCTTGCTTGTTTGTCTACTGTATGACATAAAAAAAATAAAAAAACGAAGTTGCGAGGGTCCGGTCCTTATAAGGAAACTACATGCCAAATTTGGAATCTCTAGACCCAGCAGTTTGGGCTGTGCCTTGATATACCCTATTTACCAGAAAAAGCCACAAGAAGTCCACTGCTGCACATATACCGTAAGTATAAACCTGCTAAACGTTTTCGGTACGCCAAAGTTTTCGGAATCTCGACGTAAAAAATGAACAAAGAAAACATAGCATGCTGATAAAAGTAATTTAATTAAAAAGAACGAGTTAATTATGAGAATCTGAAGTTAGGTACAATTATTATCACTGATTACATCCAATAATTCACTGTATTGTCCAAATACTGCAAAAACACTAATAACAAAAAGAAAATGATGCACAATAATTGCAAATGAACATCACTTTGAGGAGACCCATGGCCTTGTTTTATGATAGCACGACTTTTAGTTCATTTTTTAGTTAGTATAAGGATTAGTCAATACTTAACGAATAGATGGATTTCAAAATCTCGAGCTTCTCCACATTAAGCTGACGGTTCCGTTAAGTCCTACAGTGGTTAAGTTAAGTCAGAGACCGTCAGGTGACTTGGAAACATTGACACCTGATAGCCCTGCAGTTGACACTAATTGCAAGACAACTAATTGCACATAAAAAGAAGAAGCAAGTATTAGAATGGCTTTCAAAATCAAGAGTTTTTCGTGCTTTGGATGTTCTTCTTCTATGTTGTTACGCTCTTGACTTGAGTGGTCGTTATCGTCGTTTGAGGGTTGGTAAGTACGCTTCATTATCCGTCGCCATTCCACTCGAACTAAACAGTGCATCGGTGATCGTTCGCGTGGTCTTGTTCCTTGGTCTTGCTGCCTTTCACTTTTTCCTGTACCACAAGGCATACCACAGAGACATCTCTTCGCCGCGAGGCTTTGATTGTTACATTAAGCTAAATCAAGTCAGTGACTATGCTCACTGAAGTCATACATTAATTCCCCGACGGATACAGAGAAAAATTTATCCATTGTGCAGATCATAAATTAGTTGACGTAGGAATTATCAACCGATTAGATTAAATTTTAATTTAAACTGTATTTCTATGTTAATAACACTATCTTTCCAAAGATAATTATGTTATATAAATATAAGGGTTAGGAATAATTAGGTAGTGATCAATAGACAAGACAATATGAAGGGTGTCGTGTTGCTTCTTTTAGGCGTTGTCGCCGCTTTAAGCGTGGCACAAAGCGAACTGCCTCTAGCAGAATCATGTGACCAGGAGGCCTGCCAATTACCAGACTGTAGATGTTCATCTACTATTATTCCTGGAGGTCTAGAAGCTAGAGATACACCTCAGGTTAGTAGCTAATATCGATTACTATTACTATTATCAACTCTTTAATGGCTATGCAGGCATTTATTTGTATTAGCCTCAAGCCTGAAACGCTCCTAACGTTTCAGACCCATGTTTCAGACCTTAGAGTAAGAAGAGTATTGACGCTCCTAACGTTTCAGACCCATGTTTCAGACCTTAGAGTAAGAAGAGTATTGACATCAACAGTCCTAGCCAATATTTAGTTCGGTTTAAACTCGAAACTTCTCTGTGTTTTTTCGAAGACTCGTTAAGGCTGTAGGTACCAGGCGTTTATCAGTTCAAGTTAGTGACATGACGCTAAAATCAAATTGCTACTGGCTTAATAAAAAATAAAAAAATGGACTCAAGACAATACCTTGTGTAAAACTTTGTAACAAAGATAAGATTTATTTATATTCTTATCGTCATTAAATTAAGAAATGACTTTATTAACGTCGATATGTTTACAAAGGAATAGCAACACAGATAGCACGAAAGCCGAAGTTCAATAATAAATATATACAGGGTGACAGGTTATAAGTCCTATTCCTTAAAACTGGTTGAACTAGAGATCATTTGCAACAAATTAGCACCCATTAATAGGGGGGTCGAAAGTGACCGGTTACCGAGATATTAATGTTTAAAGGTAGTATAACCTGAGGTGTATCACTTAAGACCTTATTATTTCGGGGATATTTAACATTTAAAACCCGCATTCTGATTAAAAATAGTTGCTAGTTAGGAGGGCATCAAAAATGTGTCACTTGAGTGCGAAGAAACAAATACTATTTTAGTTAAGGGGGATTTTCCATGGCAAGTCGGAAAAACCTAAAAACACCAATATCTCGGTCTGGTCTGTCCGGTCACTTTCGACCCCTGTTCGAAAGTGACCGGTTACCGAGATCAATAGGGATTGATGGGGGCTAATTTGTTGCAAATGACCCCTAGTTTAACCAGTTTTAAGGAATAGGACTTATAACCTGTCACCCTATATTTTTTAATTCTAAGGTTTTTAATATCGTTTCATATTTCATATTAGACAATTTATCTTTGTGATAGCTTATAACATTGAAGTCATAAAAATCTAATCACCTATATACAATAAATATTAGAATATGGATTACTAACGAAACCCGCGCAACTTCGTTTGAGTGTATTTATGTGTAATTAAATCGCGTACTTTTCGTGATAAAGAGTACCCTATGTGTTAATCTAAGGTATCAGCTATCTACATACCAAATATCATAAAAATTGGCCCAGCCATTTGAGTGTGAAGAAGTAACGAACATACTCACGAACTTTCACCTTTATAATATACTAGCTTTTCCACGCGGTTAATTTTATGACATAACAAAACAACGTGGCGCCATCTGTTGGCGGATAGCTCATCTATACAGCGCCCTCTATAGTAGAAAAATGATTTTCCCATTGGAACGACATACTTTCACGGGATAAACAGTAGCCAATGTTGGCCTCTGTACCCCTAACAATATGTATGCAAATTTTCATAATGATCGGCTGCTTAGTCAAGTCGTGAAGGAATAACAAACAAACAAACAAACTCACTTTCTCATTTATAATATTAGTAAGGAAGTGAAATAACTATTTCTATATCTAATTTCAGTTCGTTCTTGTTACTTTCGACGATGCCGTGACGGTTACTAATATTTTGACCTATCGTGAAGTCATCTTCGGACGTCGGAATATTAACGGTTGCCCAGCCGGTACCACCTTCTATGTCAACCATGAATATACTAACTACCAAATCGTCAATGAGCTTTACAACAATGGTTTTGAAATTGCTCTTCATTCTGTAAGTCATCAGAATAATCAAACTTATTGGCAACAAGGTACATACGAAGATATGGTTAGAGAATTCGCCGATCAGAGAATACAGATGTCACATTTCGCTAATATTCCCTTCGAGACCCTTAAAGGTAATATCACTTTTATAATCAAAACATAAATTACAAATATTAAAGGTTAGGATATGATAGCTTAGTTTTGGGACTAGATGGCGTTGTGTGATTCGTCCAATAATATTGATTTTTTATATATTTTTTACCGGAATTTTTTGATCGAAACTAAAATGATTGCAAAAAAAGTCCCTTTATTAAAATGGTTAAAAAAGATGAACTAAAAACCTATTTTGCCACTTTGATTCCTGAGTAGAAATTATGAGGTGGAAAAGTGACCAAACAAGTTGTACTTAAATCTCAGCTGATCTATGTTTATTATTCAGGAGAAAAAAGTCCTAAACGATTAACGACGACGACGAAACGAGATAACACACTTCGCATTGGATTGGAGTGATAGTGTTTTTTTAATTCCCACGTGATGTAGGCAAACGAAGTTTCGTGGATTTATTATATTTCTTTAATATGCCTATTATTATTATCATAAATTTTTATTACAGGTGTACGCAAGCCCTTCCTCCAGTTGTCTGGAAATTCCACTTACCACGTCATGGCCGATTACGATCTTCAATATGATTGCTCATGGCCCACCATCTCTCATATTTCCCCTGGTCTTTGGCCTTACACCCTGGACTACGCATCTACTCAGGACTGCATCATCCCACCTTGCCCCAGTGCTTCCATCCCCGGTCCTTGGGTCATCCCAATGATAAGTTGGCGTGATATTAATGGTACTCCTTGCTCAATGGTTGACGGCTGTAATAGTGTGTAAGTATTATTATAAAATAGTAGTTTTATATTTATTGATACAATTTTTATCAACAGACAATGTGACTGTAGGTAGACCTAGTCTTTGTATAAATTATTTAATTTCATATCTTTAATTAATTCTTTTACAATTACTTGATTTATGTCTCTGATATAGTTTGCTAATAATACGAAATGCGATGTCTTCTTTCATATTGTATTTAAAATATTAGGAATATACCTTCTCAAAAGTGCAAAAGGCAAAGTAATTGAATATTCGAACAGCACCTCTTTAGATTCGATTTACAGCTTTACGTTTTTAGCTAGTCGTGAAACTGTTGAACATTTACAAATTGTCGTTTGAAAATGTTTAAATAATTTATTATTTTTAAACAAATAAACAAAGCTGAAACCCAAGTTAGTTTATTATAATTGATTTATAATAATAATATATCATCGTCTATTTCAAGAAAAAAAACTGATTAAGAACTTTTCTTGTCTTTCTAAATTTTATTTTTTTGAATGCTTGCTGCTCCCTCCGGGATCTCGAACATATTTGTACGTCGACAAGGCAAAACATGATGCACTGTAAGACATACTCTAAGATATTTTATGTAAATAAATACTCATATTTTCTGCAAATTTTATCTTTATTTTGTGTATTCCAGGCCTTCAACAGAAGAAGAATGGTTCAGATTGATCTTGGAGAACTTCGAGAGGCATTATGAGGGCAACCGCGCTCCCTTCGGTTTTTACATCCACGAGTGGTACCTCGCCGTCAACCCACATGTCAAGGCTGCTTTGATCAGATTCTTAGATTTGATCAATAATCTCAATGACGTGTTTATGGTTAGTATTAAGTTAGTATTTAGTAAGATAAAGTCTAAATAATGTTATTAATTATTCGTATACTATCCGGCAAAACGAGGAGCTCGATGGAGTCGATGTGTGTCGCACTCTAATATGAACACGCATAGCCAGCGTTTGGATGGGTTTCGTTATCTCGAGGTTCTCCGTGCTTCGGAGGGCACGTTAAGCCGTCGGTCCCGTCTGTTGTCGATAGATGACAGTCGTTAAGCCAAGTCGGCGGCCTTAGGGCGATTTGAAAACACCGGCCTCTGTCAATCCGCATTGGAGCAACGTGGCAGAGTACGCTCTAATCACCTTCGATTGAAGGGAGACCTGTATCCCAGCAGTGGGATGATTATGGGTTGATATGATAATGATGATCCGGCAAAACAACTGTAGAATTACTGATTTCAGCATGAAAATTATAGGTGAAATGTTTCAATAACTTACGTTCGAAGATTCAAAGATCGAAGAGCATAAGCTGAAAGTCTACCTTTTTGACACATAAATTAATATGAAAATGGAGGACGTTGAGATTGCTTATAAATCTTCCCTTACCATGTTTATTTTTGTTCAGGTTAACTCTCACGAAGTAATCGACTGGGTGAAAGATCCAGTACCGGTCAACGTATACAGGCAAAGACCATGCAGGAACATCCAGCCGACAGTGTGTCCTCCTAGTATGTGCCCACTGGAATCTGAACATAATGGGGTAGGTGGTCATATAAATTTTTAAATTTAGGGGAAAACCCCTTAACCATGAATAATTCATTGTTTCATCATATCATAGTAATATTAAGCATTGACATTAATTAAATTTGCGAGTCAACCGAATAAAAGGATTATAATACATTTGTTTTTGGATATAAATTCGCCATAACTTTTTCTTGTACTATTATGATGAATGGAATTTTCGACACAATGTATATTGTTTATTGAAAAAAATTCAGATGCACAACAAAGCAATAAGCTAGTTGCCGTAAAAAATTTAATTAACCCGTCTTTTAGATTATTCAAAAATAAGGGCAACTCATTAAAGTTACGTGTGACGTCACGCCATGTGAATTTTTTTCGCACGGGGTGACGTCACTCATAAATTTTTATGCCTTGTATCTTTATTATTTTTTGTTTAATCGAAAAAAGAAAAAATACGTGTCCAATATTTTTTTATAATTTAAAATACGGACTGAATATAATTTAAATATTTTGACCCTGGAAACAACCCTATTGCAATAATATCGTTTAAATAAATTCCATAGCCTAATGAAAAATCTAGATGCTGACCACTTAGTATAAACTTGCTGACGTATATACCTTTTTAATTATTTTTTTTACCAATGGGAGACAAAAGAACTATTTGGTCATTTGTGACAAAAGTCTTGTTAACACGCTTTTATTTTTAACTGTTTTTCTTGAGGTCTTTGTTATTCTAACGGACACTATTTAGAGATGGTGCTTGTGAAGACATTATTACCTATATAAATAAATGATTTCATATTACAACATTTAATAATTAAAATTTTTCTTCTTTCAGGTCACATACTGGATGGCTATTTGCACCGTCTGCCCTCCAAGGTACCCTTGGCTTGGAAACCCACTTGGACTCTAAATTTTAAAATAATATTTCTGAATATAACTCAACAAAAATAAATTAAAATGGATACATCGTAGGGTTTAATCATGTATTGTATTTTTCCTATATTCACAATTCCTTGATATTATGTGTTGAACTGATCTTTAGTCTTACTAGGTATGTAACTAATTAATTTTAAATTAAATAATATTTTACATTACCTGATACTTTTCTTTATTTTTTTTTTAATGAATCACTCTACGGCATCTATTCCCAAACTAAGCCAAGTTACTACAGGTACAAGGTACTGTGGTAATACTCACAGTACAGTTTTTTCGAGTCCAATCTGTCGACTCGCAATCATACAACCAGCGGAGCAACCATGAAAGTATTCATCCGAAACAACAAAAGACGTAGTCCTGTCGAAAAAGACTTTACCTTTTATCTATATGTCCATTTATTAAGTTTACCAACAGTTAATACATCTTATGCTAACTTATTATGAAAATACAATATATAAAACTTAGACGTTTAACTAATTATAGGCAAACCTGACAAGCAATGAAATAATTCGCAATTACAAACAAAAAAGTAAACAAATCAAAAAAAATTGACGGGGTTGTTGTTGTGAATGGGATCGTCATGCTGGCTGGGATGTTCGGGATTACGGTTGCATCGTGAGTCGGGTCACTGTTACCTCCAATATTGTTCATAATATTGTCGATCGTGAGTTGGTAAGTCCAGTAATGGAGGCTGGTGGGCTGACTCTCAGTTGTGGTTGTCATCTTGGGGGACTGGTCTGCTCGTTTTACCAACACCTACATATTTGACATATTTAGGATTTGACCATGGCACTATTTGGATTGACATCCCGCGTTTAGTACTTAATTTTTTGCCGATGACACAAATGCTAAAATCTGGGCAAATAACGTCCAGTGGGGCAATTCACGTAACAAGAACCGATTCTAGTTCGACTCAACGACACTCGCTGTCTCACTCATACAAAATAGGAATTGAACGGGACAGCGAGTGTTGTTGAATCGAACTAGAATCGGTTCTTGTTACGTGAATTGTCCCACAGTTCACACATATTATAATATGTGTGAACAGGACGTTAAAGTCAATCCGGCTCTCATTATTTTCAGCAAATGGTTTTCTATTAATGATTTAATAATCAATACTGTTATGACAACTGTCATGTTATTTAAAACTACTACTAGACAAAATGCTACTCTGAATGTATTAGGTGGTAAAAATATACAGATGGTTGACACTGTGAAATTCTTAGGTATTAACATTGACAGTTGCCTAAACCAGAAGGGCGAACTACATGAGATTGAGAATATATGAGATGAAGTTAATGTAGAACATCTCAAGCTTGTATATCATTTCCTCGTGGAATCTAGATTCGGTAGTAGCTATAGTAGTAGGTAGGTACAATATAAAAAAGGGCTTCACGTGCCAGAAAAGAGCCATCAGAACCATGGTGCGCATAAAACAGGAGCAGTCGTGCAGAGAACACTTCACAAGATTAAATATTTTGACAATCCTCAGGGCGTTTTTCCTCTACTCCGGCATCCGATTTTTATCGGTCCGGTAATTGCCGGTCCGATGTAGAAATTCATACTTTAGTATACGCGCTTCTCTACTACTCCGGCATCCGATTTTATGTCTAAAGTATGAATTTCTACATCGGACCGGCAATTACCGGAGCGATAAAAATCTGATGCCGGAGTAGTGGAAAAGCGCCCTAGTCTATACATCTTAGTTCTGTTAACGAACCTTTCCAAATACTTTCCTGAATTTGAAACTGAAGATGACAAAGCAAAAAGGGAAAGAACAAGACGGAAAGATCTTGCCGCTAAAACCACAGTATAATAAATAGTTTTAGCCTATTATAAAAGTCCCTGGATAGAATATTGTACAACATAGCGCATACTATATTTGTATTGTATTTGTACATACTATATTCTTATATTTGTTTTGCATACCTATTAATTTTCAGTTCTGCTGCGCCACCTACCTTTTCTTTATCATTGTTTTTTTCTTACTGGTTGCCTGGAAGAAATTGCCTTGCGATAAGGCCGCCCATTGTACTTTTGTTAATGAATTTATTTATGTATTTTTATGTTGTTTTTGGTGCAATAAAGAGTATTTATTATTATTATTATTATTATACTATCAGTCCATTAGGTTGTTCAACAGAGTTAAAGATTTTAATACATAGAGTCAATTTAAAGAAAAGCTTAAAATGTTTTTGTTAAAGGGGTGTTTCTACTCAATCGAGGAGTACCTGACGTGAGGTAGATTAAAATAATTCGTTAGTTCTTTTTTTGGTGTTTATCTTAATTAATGGCTTCTGTCGTGTCTTAGCGACACATAGACAATTTCGCCAATGTCGAGTATTACAAATGAACACTTTTTAGCAAAAAAGTACACTTTATAAAGGCAACGTGGTACGGCGAGGATCCGAGGTCGCCATCTTGAAGACCTTCGTTGACAAGGCGGCGATCTCGAATCTAGTTAGTTCTTAATAATGTGTTCAATCTTATGTTTATGTTTTCATTTTTATTCCTATTACCTACTTGTTATCTTACTGTAATTATTTTAGTCAATAATATGTAATTTTCAACACAAAAAAAGTAATTGTTTAGGAATGAGGAGGTCCCCCGGAGCCAGGGAAAATAATATTACGACTTTCCCGGAACGTATAGACATTTAATACTTCATAATAATTTACATATAACCATATCAAAAAACGAAACCATAGCGTGATTCAGAAAACAACAAAACATAATAGTGCCATCTGTGGGCCAAACACAAAAAACTAAATAACATAAATAATATGGAAACCAAAATAAATGTATAACAAAACTAGAAGTATAAACATATCGCCCGCCAAGGACCGATGGTCCTTCTAATACAGGTAGAGAAAATTAACACAAACATTGTTAAATGCAAAACTAATAAGTAAATCAGGTTAGCCTACTACATAACAATACTGTAAATGGTAAAAGAGTAAATTTGTTAATTACAGAAATAAAACTATTAATAACTTAAGATAGAGCTGTGGACTGTATACACAACAAAAAAAACTGTTTTCCGTAGACTAAAGCTAAACAATAAACTCTTTAAAAAAAACAATAGGCCATCCTCCTTTAACCAAAAAGCAATAACAATTTTTTTATAAAAATAAAAGTACAGTTTAATCTTCTACATTGATAGGCAGACAGCATAGCTTGGAAATTGGACGCTGAATCAGGGAACCTTGGTAGAGTTACAACTCGCGTAATGTTGTCTTTACCAGGGTGAACTTCAACCACTAAACCATAAAGCCACTTAAACGGAGGTAAGTTATCTTCCCGTACAAATACAACGTCACTTTTCCAAATATCCGCACTTTGATTTCCATTTATGATATTCTCTGTACCAACGATTCCAGAGATTTTGTACTATTCGTTGGGTTAGTTGCCAACGACACAAGCTATTAATTTGCTGCGATTCGTAATTGCGATCCGGTGGGATCACCAAAGGTTCGACAATCAAAAAACAACCGGGTGTAAGAGGAGTCACATCGTCAGAATCAATGTTACACTGATACAATGGACGCGAATTGAGGCAGGTCTCAATCTGTGCCAGGACAGCGGCCATTTCCTCGTAAGTGAAGGTCGAATCGTCAAAAACACTATGTTTACCCCTGTCAGGTAAGTCTGAATTTTCTAATCTACAATCCATTCTTAATATGCCATTACTATCTAAATATGGATTTAGCGTTGTTAAACTACTTTTCTTACTAACATTTTTATTTTTCAGAAGCAAGTCAACTTCTTCGGAGAACCACCGACGCTGATGCTGCCGAAGACAACAGGTAAGTGAATCCTGGAGTTCGGATGCAGTAAGGTAAGACAAAAATGTTATGCTATGACCATGTAGATCCTTTAATCGTAGAAATCTCCCACAATAAGACACGACTCTGATTGACAGCTTTCGAAGACTAGAGAAACGAGCATAAAGATTCTCCACTTCTTCATCAATTTCAACACAGGTAGTATTTGCTTGTAGACTCTCTAAGTCCGTTTTTGTGCATATAGAATGAGGTTTCTCATAGTTTATAACATCCTCGCGTAACCAGTCTGGGCCATGTTTCCACAATTTATTTTCAAGTAACTCAGACGGCGAGATACCACGAGATGCGCAATCTGCAGGATTTTCCTTGGATTTTACATAGGACCACTGTGCAGGATCCAAGAGGGTAAGTATTTTTGAAGTACTGATTTTACTAATAACACTACGTTTTGTTTCAGGACAACAAGAAGAAGAATCGGACGAGAATCTGATACTGTAGTCAAATTCATCAGTCCTGCTATTCCAAGCAATAATAGCCACTACTTTAGTAACATTCTCTTCTACTCTTCCATCTTCTTTAAATTCTTTTTCAGTTTCTGAGTCCTTGCCTTCCAGTAACCCTCTTTTATTACTGGTCCACTTTTGTAATTCAAATTCTCCTTTGATTAGCAATTTATTCATTTCCTTATATACAAAAATTAGTTCTTTTTCTGTTTCAGCACCAGATAGAAGGTCGTCCATATAAAAGTCCGATTGAACTCTTCTCGCCGCCAGCGGGTAATTATGACCTTCGTCCATGGCTACTTGCTGTAACGATTTAACGGCTAAGTATGGGGCGCTTGATGTACCGAAAGTCACGGTCAAAAGACGGAAGTCTTTAACTTCTTCGTCTTGTCTCCATACTATGCGTTGATAGTCTACATGTTTTTCAGCTATCTTCACTTGCCGATACATCTTGACGATGTCGGCTATAAGGCATATTGGATGCATTCTCCACCGCATTATCGTGTGTCGCAATTCTGGTTGTAGCTTTGGACCCACCATCAAAGTGTAATTAAGCGATAAGCCGTTGGCACTTTTATCCGATGCGTTGAACACCACCCTAGTTTTCGTGGTCGTTCTGTCCATCCGCACTACTGCATGATGCGGAAGCCACAACTTACCTTCCCCCTCCTTTACCTCTTTGGTAACTTCTTGCATGTGTCCAAGAGTATGATATTCTGTAATAACATCAGAGTAATTGCTTTTCAGTTCAGTATTCTTCTCCAAACGTCTCTCCAAACTGAGAAGCCGTTTTACTGCTACTGCTCTAGTGTCGCCGTAGTCTCTTGGAACATCGCGGAAAGGTAGCTCTACAATATAACGCCCTGAATCATCTCTGGATGTCATTTCAGCAAAATGCTCTTCGCAAGCCTGCTCTTCTGGAGTTAAAATCTTTTTGCTAGAACTAGGCTCGGATTCCAACTCCCAAAACTTTTTAATCAAATCATTCTCGTTCAGAGCGACATGATGATTCACGATGACGTTATGACACATTCGCTTTTTCTTTTTACAGCCATCAACTTGACCCGACAACACCCATCCGAGGTATGTATCCTGCGCTATAATTAAACTAGTAGGGCTTCTCAGAAGACCTTCTTTCAGGATCGCACAATATACCTCAGAACCCAACAGAATATCTATCCTGTTCGGCGCATTATATTGTGGGTCTGCTAAACTAATACGACCTAATTCTAACCAATTAGGCAGAACGAACTTTCGTTCCGGCAATAACGATGTAACATTACTAATTACATGAGCTTTCACTTGAAGGTTGAAGGTAGAATCATGGAGTGACCGAATATTTGCCATAACCACATTTTTCGAGGTTAGGCCACCCTGATTACCTCCTAAACCTGTAATAGAGCATTTCGTTGCTATCTTATTCAACCGCAATAACTGTACGGCTGCTTCAGATATGAAAGATGCTTGAGACCCTTGGTCAAGCAGAGCTCTCAATATCTGAGGATTCCCATTTTTCGATTCAACCTTTACGAGGGCTGTTGCTAATAAGGTCTGATTAGAAACCTTTCCTGTCGCAAAATGGGTAGCAATGTTTATGGTCTCATTCGTCTCAGTGGACGGTTCCGGTTGGTCTACATTCCCTGGCGTTTCTGTTGCGACTGCAACGGTATGTGAAGCGGCATTATTATGTAACAGTGTGTGGTGTCTGTATTTACAAATTCGACATTTGGTGAAGACTCGACAATCCCTACCAGAGTGGCCGCTGCCGAGGCAATTAAAACAGAGTCTTAGAGACTTCACTATATTCTGACGACTGACGAAGTCTTCTTCGGCAAACTTACCACAGGAGTATAGTCTATGACTATCGTTACAGTAAGGACAGGTGACATTTGCAGAAGTAGTGTGCATAGCTTTTGTGTTTTGTGTTTGATTAGGACTTACCTTTGGCTTTACCTTTGGAGGTTCATAAAACTCTAATGCTTTATAACGCCCTTCTAAAAATGCTTTGAAATCGTTAAAAGTTGGCAAATCAGAAGAAGAACAATTGGTAATATGTAATTCCCAAGCTTTACGTGATTCAGGGTCCAACTTCTGACTAATTACAAAAATTATCAAAATATCCCACGATTCAACGTTAATGCCTAAATCCGCTAATTCCTGTACACAATCTGAGGTAGTAGCTATAAGGTCTTTGATTGCTTGAGCGGACTCAGAAGACACTGTACGTTGTCCAAAGAAGCGTCTTAAAACACAGTTGGCTACAAAACGCTTATTGTCGAAGGTATCTTGTAATATATCCCAACATTGTTTATAATTAGCATGTGTAATCTTCTTGTGCTTGATTAACTGTTCGGCTTCTCCTCTAAGATGTGCTTTCAAATAATGCATTCGCTCTACATCGTCTAATGAAGGGTCATTATGTACTAAAGTTGTAAAAAGATCCCGAAATGATGCCCATTCTGTGTACGATCCATCAAAGAAAGGCAAGGATATTTTAACTAACTTAGTTCTAGATCCTTTGGGTTGGGTACCTTTTAACTCGCTAGTGCTTTGTGTAGATGCAGGTCCTAATTTTTTCAGAATGGTATTTAATTCAGTTTTGTATACTAGGTACGTTTCATGAGTAAAATCAAAGATATCATCCTTTATGTATCGGCTTTCATTCAACTCAGATCTTTCATACTTCGAAACAATTTCTTGGTTTTTCTTGTTAAAATTCTGAAGTATATTCTCTAAGCTTTCTAATCTAGCCGTAACATATGTTTCAGTCAATCTATCTTTAGGTGCCTTTTTAAAATTAGACCTGCCTTTCTCTATTTGTTGCCTTAAATCCTCCATAACACGAATATCACCTTCCATTTTTTATGTATAAGAAGAAGTCCGAAACGAGTAAAATTTTCTAAGTTAAAAGAAGGCGCAATGTTTCTAAGTTAAAAATCGACGAAAATATTCTAAGTGTTTAGAATGTATGACTCGCTATGAATTCGAGCATAGAATCCTCGTTCCGTCGTTTTTTTTGCAAATTATTCTAAGTCCTAATCACTTCTAAAAAATTTCACAAGTCTGTTTTCTAATGATGAAAATTTTCCAAGTCCATTTGACGTTGACACTACTCGAACTGACAAATTGAAAATTGTACTCACAGTTTGACAGCACTTAACCAATCATTTTACAGAATTATGTCACCGTTGCTTTCCTTCAGCTCCAGTTTATATTTGTCTCCACCAGGGGGCGCCACTGTTGCACCACCCGCTATGACACCACACTTATCAACTTCACTGACTTTAAACTTTATTTACAGGGGAATACTGGTCATTTTTTCAAAAAACGATCCGGCTCGAAGGACCTTGTTTAGGAATGAGGAGGTCCCCCGGAGCCAGGGAAAATAATATTACGACTTTCCCGGAACGTATAGACATTTAATACTTCATAATAAATAACCATATCAAAAAACGAAACCATAGCGTGATTCAGAAAACAACAAAACATAATAGTGCCATCTGTGGGCCAAACACAAAAAACTAAATAACATAAATAATATGGAAACCAAAATAAATGTATAACAAAACTAGAAGTATAAACAGTAATATTGTTAAAAAATAAATAAATCTGTATAAAATCTGTAATTTCTGTATTTACCTGGATCTGTATTTTATAAAAAAAATATTTTATTTAAAAATATGAAATGTATTATATTGTTATATGAAGGACGACGAGAAAAAGTGTCTGTGAGGACCTACTCTTGAATTTTTTGATGAAATTCGACATAAATTAACTTCTGAAAATATCGGCTTCGGCTTACATTTATTAAAAGTAATTTGCACATCAGATGTTCTACGTTTAAAATTAGTTAAGAGTTTCAACGCACACATAATGTATGTATAAATGCTGGCCAAACACTACTACAGCCTTTTGATTACACGTTATTAGGCTATGAAAAAAGATAATCAAGATTGGCAAAGTAAGCCTTGTTTTTGCAAAAAAGTGCAAGTAAATTGTATTTCGTTGTGCAAGTGTGTTAATTTTATCAGCAATTCTTGTTTTTATTTTAACTTTAATCATAAGAAATAATTGGATATTGTCACTAAAACAATTAAATCATTTATTGACTACATTTACTTGATATTTAAAGGAATGGGGTTTTTAAAAAATGGACTGGAAAACCCCCCGGCAACTGTCAACTCAGAAAAGCTTGCAGATTTTGATTCTGGCTGTTTCTGCATGTTGCATAGAAATAGGTTCATGGGAATAGACCGGGCGCTGGATGGAGTTGAGTGTGCAAAATATAGTCATTTTGTGCATAATAATTATGCACGAAATGTCTTTATATTTAGTTCAAAATTATTTTGAACTCAGAAAAGCTTACAAACTATAATTCTAGATATCATGCACAGAATGTGGTCTTCATATTTTGCACACTCAACTCTACCCACACCCAAGTCTATTAAAGGCTGAACTTAAATTTCTTGGGATATCACTACCACCACGTCTATCGCCAGCCATACTATCAACAATGAACAATGACATAAATACAACAGACCAACCTACGTCAGTAGCTATAACCGTTGTATGGATATTATTATTATTATTATTTGTTGGTGTGGGCTTAAAGATACTGCTTCGACCATTGCTGATCTTTGTAGTGCCCTTTATTTAAACTTCCCTGTCCAGACCGGTAGCTTCTAGGAACTTCCAAATGTGCTGGGCAGAGAGCTGTTGTATCTCCTCTGGAAGCAAAATATGCCGTCCTATGTATATACTTCTTTTGTACATGAGTGGTCCGCAGGAGCAGAGTATGTGCATAGCACTTTCTTCTTCCTTCTGGCAGAATCTGCACATCGCTGACTGGCTCATGTTTAGGTTAAACAGATGTTTATTGAGTTTGCAGTGTCCTGTTAGTATTCTTGTCACAGCACTAGTTTTCTGTCTTTTAAGCTCGATTAGTTCTTTGGAGACATTTTTGTTGTGACCGTTTATCAGGGCCTTGGCATGGTTTTGTCCGGGGACTGATTTCCATAGTTCCTTTGCCATATGGTCACACTGAGTTTTTAGAATATAGTAGGCTCGTTGTTTGGCTATACCGCAAAAGGGTTCCGGTCCTGCCTGAGGGTTGTCAGCACCAGTCCTTGAGAGTTCATCTGCCATTTCATTACCTTCTAGGCCTGAATGTCCTGGAATCCATCTAATCACAACTTTGTTAGATGCGCCAAGAGCATTAAGGTTGTCCTTGCAGTTTTTCACTAGCCTTGAGTTTGTCTCAAAGGACACCAACGCCTGTAGTGTCGCCTGGCTGTCGGAGTTGATGTAGATGTGTTGATTTCTAAGCTTCCGGCTTAAGTTGATCTCCGCACATTTGTTAATTGCGAAGACCTCGGCCTGGAAGATAGAGGCCTCTTTACCAAGGTTGACGCTTGTCCTATGTTTGGGCCTTTGTCCGAAGACTCCACAACCTACATCTGATCCTTTTTTGGATCCATCTGTGAACCATATGTGACTTCCTTTTTTGTTTGACACACGGCCATTCAGCCATGTCTCCCTTTCAGGTATCTCTATGGTGTACAGTTGAGTGAAGTCTATTTCACTTTTCATACCATCCGCTGGCATGCTTAGTGAATTGCGATTGAACACTGACTCCTTTAGTTTGTTCAAGGCATATGATTGCCATTCGGTTGGTGATTGTGTGCATACTCTATAGATGCAGGTTCTAGCTTCTTTTTGCACATGCAGATGTAGTGGTGTTAAGTTCAACAGTGCATTTAGTGCTTCCCCTGGTGTAGACGTAAAGGCACCTGTTATCATGATACAGGCGGAACGTTGTATACTGTTAAGCTTGGTGATTGCAGTCTTTTGGAGCGTTTTGTTGTAGCACACAGCGGACGCATATGTGATTATAGGTCTTACTACTGCAGTGTACAATCATTGAGCCATTTTGGGGTTAAGGCCCCATTTGGCTCCGACCATGCGACCGCTTGCCCATAGGGCCATTTTAGCTTTTTGATTAACGTTCTGTAGGTGAGTGTTTCAAGTTAACCTTTGGTCAATGGTTATTCCTAGATATTTCACCTCTTTTGATAAAGTTAGGATTTTGCCACTAAGCTTGGGATGTATTAGCTTTCCTAGCTTCCTTTTTTTAGTAAATGGTACTATCACTGTTTTGTCAGCGTTGATTGATAGTTCGTTAGCTCTGCACCAGTTGACGATTGTGTTGAGAGCTGCTTGCAGTATGCCAGAGATGGTGTGGAGACATGGGCCTCTGACTATGACCACCAGGTCATCCGCATAACCTTGTGTATCATAACCAAGACCATTCATAAGTGCAAGTAGTTGGTCTACAGCGAGTGTCCATAGTAGTGGGGATAGTACTCCTCCTTGAGGACACCCTCGAGAAGTGTGGAAGTCATGCGAGGTTTCGTTTAAAGTAACCGTAGCAATACGGCTAGAGAGCATGCTTTCCACCCACATGAGTGTGGTTTTGTCTACCCCTTTGTTTTCCAGTCCACTGAGGATTGTTTTGGTAGGAGTGTTGTCAAACGCACCCTCAATATCGAGAAATGCACACAGAGCCGTTTGCTTATCCTCCAGGGCTTTCTGCACTTTGTCAACCAGATTGAGTAAGGCAGTTTCCATGGATTTCCCTTTTTGGTAAGCATGCTGATTGTTACTTAATGGTCTATCCATTAAATTGTTGGCTCTTATGTGCTGGTCAATGACTTTTTCCATTGTTTTCAAAAGAAAGGATGTAAGGCTTATGGGCCTGAAGGATTTTGGCTGTGAATAGTCCTTTTTCCCAGCCTTAGGTATGAAGCATACCTTTACCCTCATCCATTGCTCCGGTATGACACCCAGGGCTAGGCTGGCCCTGAAGATCTTAACCAGATGCGGGGTGAGTAAGTCTATTCCCTGTTGTAGCAACGCAGGGAATATGCCGTCCTCACCCGCTGATTTAAATGGTAGGAAGTTATCTATAGCCCATTTAACCTGGTTCGGCCTGAAGATCGTATTGGCCGATTTCCAGTCAGTATTTTGCGCCTTGTGTGAGTGATTCTCACTTTTTGCGTTCTTTGGGTTAAGCGTGGTATACGAACCGGGAAAGTGAGTGTCTCTTAGTAATTGTAAGGACTCCATCTCTGTGGTTGTAAAAGTATTATCTGGTTTCCTAAGTAGTCCTAGATAATTGTCAGGTGTCTTGGCAAGAATTTTGTGTATTCTTGCGCCTTGTTGAGTTTGGTTTATACTCTCACAAAAGCGCTTCCAAGACGCTCTCTTAGCTTTTCTGATTTCTTTATTGTATTCAGTCAGGGCTTTGCGGAATTTGTCCCTGTTTGGGGAATTAAAGGCCTGATTGGATAAGCGTCGCGTGGAATTCTTGAGCTTTTCTAGCCTCTTGTTCCACCACGTGGCTTTTTTAGTACCTAGAGACTCTTTCACTGGGCAGCTACTTTCGTAGGCGTTAATAATGCCATCAGTAAGCATGTCTGTCGCAGTGTTTAGAGAGTCTGGAGTTTTTATTGACTTAGGTAAGTTCTTTAGGACTTCTGCAAGGGAAGCTTTGTATTGCTCCCAAGAGGTCGCTTTTGGATTTCTAAGCCTAATGGGTTCAGTAGGTAACGACCCTTGTATGCCGAATATAATATGTTTGTGGTCGGACATAGAGATTTCGCGACTGACATGCCAGTTCACAATGTGTTTGGCAATTTTTTCGGTAGCGAAAGTAATGTCTAAGACTTCCTGCCTATTTTTGGTTACAAAAGTGGGAGTGAAACCTTTGTTAATAATATGCAAACCGTTAATTAGTAGGAAGTCAAAAAGTAACTCACCCCTTTTATTGATGTTGGTGCTTCCCCAAATGGTGTGATGAGCATTCGCATCGCATCCTATTAATACCTCTGTCTTGTGTCTTCGGGCGTAGTCCACGACTTTGGACAGTTCTTCTGTTGGGTCTGCTTTCTCCCCGGGCAGGTAAGCAGAGCATATTAAAAGCTTTGTCTGACCTAGCCCCTTGAGATGTACGAATGCCGCCACTGTGTCATCACTGCTTAGCTCTGGAACAGATAAGAAGTTAACGCGTTTTTTGAAAATGATGCAGGCCCTAGGTTTGGTTCCTTTTTCGTTTACTAAAATCTTACCTATTCCACCAAGGCCGGCTACCTTTGATTGGGTGAGCCACGGTTCCTGAATTAGTGCAATGTCCAGGCCATTTTGTGCGATGGTGTTGTTGGCGACAGCGGATGCCGCCACCGCGTGATGTAGGTTGGCCTGGAGTATGCGGATACCGTTGTTCGGGTGTGCGGTGTTAATTCTGACGCTTTGGGGCCTGCGCCCCTCTGCGTCCACGCCCGACGAAGTTGCCCCTCTGATGTGGGCGTTGTCCCCGACCCCTGGGGTTTTGGCCTCCCCTTGAAGCCCCCCTGCTAGGGGGAAACCTGATCCCTCCTGTTGGGGCGAGGTAGGTGCAGCCGTTGTGGAAGGTTGCGGAGCGGACGGGGTCCCTATCGGCATATTGACTTTGCCGCCTTTTAGCCTGAACAGGACCTTTTTGAAAGCCAAACTGGCCTTTAGGTCCTTGCTCCGAAGGACCTCAGCAGACTGGTCGTCTATGGACAGAGTAAAAGTTACTCCGCCCTTTTCGACCTTTTTGTTGAGGACCTTCCAAATGCTCGTGTTCAGCCCCTCATTCTGAACACGTAGCAGTTTGAGCACCTTCTCGGTGCTCTGGCCTTCAGGGTCTGGAACGTATCTTCATTAATGACAGAGAGGTTTGCCTCTGGCCACGGTTTCAGGAGTGGTATATTCTCCACCAGCCACTCCTTTGCGTGCGCATTGTCGCACGTTATGAGCAGCCACCCCGGTTTTTTGGAGAGACCTCCAAAATTAGGTCCCTTACCCTCTTCTACCGACTGAATTTTTTCCACCAGGGCTTCGTAAAAAGTATCCAGCTGAGTCTCTGACATCAGCATTGAATCCCTTATACCTACCTTCGGGGAAGTTAGCGCTGCACTGTAGCTCACAGCCGGTAGTTGTGTTGGGCTTTGAGTCGGTCTATTGCTGCCACTTGTCTTTTGGGCCTTTTTGGGTTGACCCTTTGGAGACTCCTCCTCTGAGCGAGCCCTTTTGTCGGGACGCTCTGTTGGAGGTTGTGGCAGATCGAACTTGAAGCCCATTTTTTTGAGGTCCGCAAATGTGTTTTTGGCAAGGGCAGCAGCTTGTTCAGACTCCATGCCCTGAGCCTTTAACGCCTTATAGCGGGCCCTCGAGGCACCGGTAGGTGCCTTTGTTTTACGTTTTTTGGAGGTGCCGGTGTTATCGCTGGGCGGTGTTGGTCCTGTGAGGGTCCTGTCCGCCGTTTCGATCGCCGTTACCTCCATGTTTTGCTCTGGCCTGTGTGCGGGTTCAGCCGCGCCTGTAGTCAGTGGCAATAGTTCCTGGCAGAGGTCGTCCAGGGTTTGGGACTGTGGTTCAGTCTCCCTCTGATTGTTTGTTTTTCCTTTTGTTACATTTTGGTCCATAATTAGTCCCACGAGTAGCTAGGGTTCCCGCCCGGCAGAGCCCCGCATGCCGTGACTCGGGCTAAATACACCTCGAGGTCGCCAGGTATCGAGGGCCACCGTTAGAGACTGGGCACCCCCCAGCCACGCATCCATCGGCACGGTACGTTTGACACCTTGGATTGGGTTTTGGGATTATACTAACAGTGCTTTCCCAAGGCACTGCTGTCGCTCTTTTAGGGGAGTTTTGAATTCCCCACGGTCTGCGAAAGGCCGGAGTAAAAGTGCGCTCGGAGGTTTCAGTTGCGTCTATTTCATATGGAATTAGACCAATAACGGGGCAGCAACCACGAGAAGGATAACCGCCGAACTTGCCTTAAGGATCTACACGACTGTTGCGCTCTCCCTTAAGGCCTACGCCATTCTTGACACCTCAGAAGGAGTTGCCAAGATAGGTCTGTTCTTATACTACCATGTAAGCAAAGCAAAGCATGTCGTTGTGCAACCGCAAAAGTATAAAAACAGCCCCGCCCCTATTGTTATATGTTGTTGTATGGATACTACAAATTAGCAAAGTTAAGCCGCCAAGAGAAGGAGAACAATGATCTCCTACTACAATTACTTGAGCTTGCAACATGCACATCATCATCATATCAACCCATAATCTCTGCAGGGATATGGGTCTCCCTTCAATCGAAGGGGATTATAGCGTACTCTGCCACGCTGCGCCAATGCGATTTGGCAGAGGCCTGTGTTTCAAGCCACGTGGCTTAAAAACCAACAAATGGCCGTCGGTGCTTGGCTAAACGACTGTCATCCAATCGACAACAGCCACACCGACAATTTAGTTATTAATAAACTATGTGTGATCTATCCGCATTCATCGTGTTATCAATGGATCGTATCTATACTAAGAATTGTTACACAAAAATGCAAATCAGTTTAAATGTTGATAAAAAATGATTAGGGGTTTTTATTCAGTTTAAAATAATTAATTAAATGAATCCGACATTAAAGAATTTTATGCACTAGGACAAGCAAAACGCCGATGCCTGATTGAGGAAAAGCATTACGACAGTATCACAAACCTATATAATAAAGAAGCCTTTATTTCCCAAAAATAATATATTATTTATATATATATTATATTCATAAAAAATTACAAAACTAAATACCTTAAAAAATATAATATAATAACTAAAATATATTATTAAAAGGAGTCCCTTTAGGCAAAGTTCCGAAGACACTGGCAGCGTTCCTCCTTTGAATAGCTAGACTAATTCTTTGTCCGAGGTAGCTGCCAGCGCTTCGATCTCCCGTGACGTCGGCTAACCATTTTGCTATTTCCTTTAAAAGCCTTATAGCGCTAGGACCCCACTATTTCCTTTAAAAGTCTTATAGCGCTAGGACACCGAATGGGACAAAATCATATTCGGAGCCTAGACCCCTGTATTTGCATGCTTTAGCTTTCTCAGCCGCTTTACAAGCCGCACCAGCTCTGTTGTTGGTTCCATGTAGATGGGAAGGGGCCTGCGTATCTGAACAGGTTGCATCCCATACCCGGCCCATCTTCCATGGAATCAAACTCATACCGTCCGGTTTCTTGCCATCGTCTCTTGCAATACCAGTCGGCTCGAGTAGACTTGGTACGTTGACGGTGGCAAGAGGTGGCAAGGGACCGACGTAATGAGATCGTTAAGTGCGGCATGTCACGAGAAGCGGCCTGCACTTTTTTGACATGACAGTCCGTGATGTCCCAGCTTGTCGACATCACTGCCTCAAGGACATTTATGAGGAGCGCAGACCGGAACCCCAAAGCGTAGACAAGTTGCGATTCGATAGTTTTGAGTTTTAGGTTAATTATAATTTATGTTTATAAAAATATGTTTAGTTTTTATATTATGTACAATGTAGTTGTTTTAAATAAATTACTCTAAAATTACAATAAAATAAAATTCATTAATTTATCATTTAAATTATTGCTTAATCAAAATTGTATTAAATTTATTTTTATTTTTTCATTTTTATTATTAACCAAACTTATACTTAGATATTTTTAAACAGAAATTTTAAAAAATAATATATATAAGAGTAACCTTTAGCGAGGTAACGTTGCAGCAAACGTTTTGGGTACGCTGCCACCCCCTGTCTCCAATTCTTAATATTAGTTTTAGTTTCATTTTTAATGAACTGTTAAATATTTAGTTGTATATTTACCGTTCTTTGAAAGTTGAGAATAAAGAGAATGGTCAAGCTCGTATGGTTAGAAATACACATAAAGGTCGTATCCTTCCTGGCAACATATCTATAATTATATTTTTTCAAGAAGTTAGTATATCAGTTAGATGATTCAACAATGGCTTTTTTATATAATTATGTTTCTAATCATACTATGTACATCTATTAAATAAATTGATACACTAACTTCTGACGTGTTTCTTTCTATCTTCTTGCAGATAATGATACTTTTATGTTGTGACAAGTCAGAGCGTGTAATATCATAATTTGTCACCATTCAGCGAAAATGCGAAATTTTCCACGTAATTTTTTTACGCAATAATCTGTAACACATTACATCTTATGGAAGTATCCCCATTGCGATTTTAAACATTCGCGCGAAAATATTACGCACCGCACCGGTGAAATTTCACAAGGGAATAGCCGGATACCCAAGTCAAAATATAAATAACAAGCTTTTCCCCGCGGCTTTGCTCGCGTTAATTTTATGACATAGGTCTCGTTTGACAACAAAACAACCCTTAGCGCGACTTGTAGCGCCATCTGTTGGCCGATACAGCGCCCTCTATAGTAGTAAAATTATTTTCCTATTGGAACGACATACTTTTACGGGATAAAAAGTAGCCTATGTTGGCCTCTGTTCTGTACCCCTAACAATCTGTCTGCAAATTTTCATAATGATTGGCTGCTTAATCAAGCCGTGAAGGAATAACAAACAAACAAACTCACTTTCTCGTTTATAATATTAATAGTATAATATAGTATAAATAGTAAGGATAAGGATAGTAAGGATATTGGCCTTTGATTAAAATATTACAGTTATTATTATCTTGCTTGTCAATAAGAAATATTTAAGATGTTCGAAATTACCAAAATAATTGCAGTTTTACATAAATTTTTCGATATATCATATTATTTATCATAATTAAGATAAAAACCGCATACAGGATACTGATTAGATCTTACCCATCAAATCAGCTCGTGCTATCTGGGCGCACCTAGGCCACGATATATAAAGGAAGGACCCACATTAATAACTCTTATTTTCTCAAAGTAACCAAAATGAAGTGGGTTATAGTGTTGTCGCTGTTAGCAGCATTAGTTCTGGCACAAGATGGACTGAATTTGGCAGAACCGTGCTCCGAAGAATGCCAATTGCCAGACTGCAGGTGTTCATCAACAAATATCCCTGGAGGATTGGCTCCAAGAGACACACCACAGGTTAGCTATTTTATTCTAAATATAGTTTTTATTACCGAGCAGATTATTCCCCCTAAAGAAGACAGTAAAATAGATGAAATTACTAAATTTTTGCCTTGAATTTTTCGATTGTGTGCTGTTTTAAAATTGTTGTCTCTCACATTTAATGGGAGAAAAGTCAGTTCAATTCTTTCTACTATTCCTTATTTATTTCTCATTACATTCATTATGAGTTACAAGATAACTGTAATTGATTCAATAATCAGTGAAGTTACATAAGTTTTGAATTTAAAATTACCTAAACTAGCCTACGAAACATTGCATCATAAAACGAGAAACGAATGTCCCTTTTGTAACATGAGAGACAGCAATTTTAAACATTTAAGATGTTAAGAACTTTTTCTTTATCTCTTTTAATAACCATGCTCTTAGTGTACCAGTCTTAAATTTATTCTGTCTTGTGGTAGCTCTTTCACCTCTTTATAAGAATCGATGATGCCTGCATTTTTCTTGACCTTCGTAAATATGATTCATGGTTTCTAACATTGCTTTAGCATAAAAATCTTTATGCTTAGTTCTCTACCCTACACCTTTTTCATTGGTTGACTTTACCATGTATGCTCTTTCCGGCTTTTTTTCCCTCTTTTACTGTCTAAAGAATACCTATATTTTCTTATTCTAGTTTGTGATGCTCACATTTGATGATGGTATCAACGTTGTGAATATTGAGACATACCGCGCCGAGCTCTTCAACAGATTCAACAGGAACGGTTGTCCCATTGGCACAACTTTCTACGTCAGCCACGAATATACTAACTACCAAATTGTCAATGAGTTGTACAACAATGGATTTGAGATCGCTCTTCACTCCATCACCCATCAAACACCACAGACTTATTGGGCTGAAGCAGATTATGAGACGTTGATGAGGGAAGTTGGTGACCAGAGAGCACAGATAGCGCATTTCGCTAATATTCCTATTGATTCCATTAGAGGTATGTCTAATATGTAAAGAATAGAAATTTCTGTAATTTAACTTTTTCATGACGCAACAAAAACATGAATTTTATTCAAAAACCGGCAATCATTCAAAAACTTTATAAAAAAATACATTTTTTTTTTCAAGTAAACTATTATTTAAGTGATGAAATCTTCTTTCAAAGAACCTATGGATTATAGATTTAAAAACCCAAGGTTCAAAAAAATCTAGGTTCAAAATCATCATCATCATTTTTTTTTCAAAAATATTATAATAATTTTTTTTTTTAGGTGTCCGACTTCCATTCTTGCAAATGGCAGGAAATGCCAGTTTCGAAATGATGGCCAGTGTTGGTCTCCAATACGATTCAAGTTGGGTCACTACTTCCTTCACCAGTCCTGGACTTTGGCCCTACACCCTAGATTATGCCTCAACACAGGACTGCGTAGTTCATCCATGCCCTACAGCATCAGTTCCCGGAATCTGGGTCTCTCCTATGGTAGCATGGCTGGATTTGAACAATGTGCCTTGTTCCATGGCAGATAGCTGCTTTTTCACGTAAGTTTATAAGTATTTTAAATAGATCATAAATAGGAAATTCGCGACGGTTTTTAGAAAATTGACAAGGTCAAGTTCCGATCTCAAGCGCCATCTTCTTCTAAGAAATGTGAAATGAGCGAGATGGTGATGGACTTTGACATTTTAACTATTTTTTTGTACCAAAAAGGTGGCAAACAAGCATACGGGCGGCCAGTTGCCAGTTGCAATACGGTATCACTCACGCATTGCCAACCCTCCCAACCCCAAGTGGAGCTCTGGAGACCCTACTCACCGTAGGAACACAACATGGCCGAGACTAATGCTATTTTCCTACGATCTTCTGTAAGGTGGAGGTCCTTCCCCAGACGGGCTGCTTCTATTTGAGCGGATTATCCGCTGCGCCTTACCTCTCTTCTCTTAACTATTTTTGTTATAACAATAGGCTCACTGAATATTGATAAAAATGATACATCAAATAAATTGACATTTAAAAAAGTTTATGACGGTGTCATCTTAACTGAGCCGGGAAACAAACCATCAAAAATTGTTATCTTTAGAAAACGAATTACGCAGATTTATTGAATTTGTTATTGTTGTTTGATTTTTTTATCTTTTCTTATCAGCCCACCATTGGATGATGAGGACGCATGGTTCAGATTCATGGTTGGGAACTTTGAGAGACAATATCTTGGCAATCGTGCTCCATTTGGGGTCTTCATGCATGAAGCTTACTTCACTGTCAACCCGACCGCTAGAAACGCCTACCGTAGATTTGTGGACTTATTAATGAATTTAGATGATGTCTTCCTTGTAAGTATTTAATTTTTATGGCAATTTATTCATCTTTTTTTTTATACCACAAAGTTGGTAAACAAGCATACGGCCCGCCTGATGGTAAGCATCACCGTAGCCTATAGACGCTTGCAATACCGGGGTATAACTCAAGCTAACTTCACTGTCAACCCTTCCGACCCCCCCAAGTGCAGCTCTGGAGACCTTACTCACCGTAGGAACACAGCATGACCGAGACTAATGCTATTTGGCTATGATCTTCTATAAGGTGGAGGTCCTTCCCCAGACGGGCTGCTTTGAGCGGTTTTGAGCGGATTTATTTTATTTTATTTATTATATTTTATTAAGGTACACCAACAGTGTTTACATACATCATTTAGGAGAGATATTCAAATACGGTTCTAAAGTAAACACCTATGATAGGTATACACAGCATTGACTGACATATTGTGATAAATTAATCAAGAGATTTAAGTTAAAATTAAATAAAACATTTACACACATTATAGGTAGATATTCGATATACACAGACACATTATTATTATTAATAATCAAACATTAGTCATCAACAATTCCCAGCACCTTAACCCTGAAAGCGTTTAAGCCGTCACGGAATATGTCCAGATCCTCCATATCGCGGTTGAGAAGATTGTAGGTGTTGCACATTCGATTAATGGGAGAATGACATCCCAGATTGGTTCTAAAGGGAGGGCCACTAAGTAATTTAGACACGGGATGGCGCGGCGGTCTGAACGGAACCCGAATGTTAACATGCGATAGTAATTCGCTGGAGTCGACCAAATCATTTAAAATTTTATACAGAAAAATAACATCCCGCATTTTTCTTCGGTTGTACAAGGAAACAATTTCAAAGTGCTTCAGACGTTGATTGTATGGGTAACGATGTGAAACATTAGGCGCAGAGAACGCAAGGTGTCTAGTAAATGCCTTTTGCAGTTGTTCAATACGTTGAGAATGCACTGCATAAGTTGGATTCCAAACTGTGCTAGCATATTCCAACTGGCTTCTAACTAAGGTATTGAAAAGCAAGATTCTAGTATCCACAGAACGAAATTGTTTGGAGTTTCTCCTGACAAAGCCCAACATCTGTGCGGATTTAGTGACAATATGGTCAATATGTGCCACAAAATTCAGCCCTGAATCCAAGTAAACCCCGAGGTCCCTAACGACATTTACGCGTTGCAGTTTTTCTGAACCTATTTGATAGCTTGTCCTGATGGGTCTCTTTTTTCTTGTGAATGTAATGAAATGGCATTTATTTGAGTTAATTGCCATGTCGTTTAGGCGACACCATATTATTAGTTTGTCAAGATCGTTCTGCAGAAGAAAAGCATCTGTTGGCGAGTTTATTACTTTATATAACTTCGTATCGTCGGCAAACATTGAGCACCTAGAGCTCGCTATTACATCGGGCAGGTCACTGATGAAGAGTGAAAACAACACAGGTCCGAGGTGCGAGCCCTGTGGGACACCGGAGTCAGCATAATAACTCTGAGATTCGTATCCGAGAACTACTACCGTTTGTGATCTTCTTTGTAAGTAAGAATTAAACCAGTTTAAAAGGGAGCCGTGGATACCATTCACCTCAAGTTTTGCCAATAATAATGAATGATTAACCCTGTCGAAAGCACTACTAAAGTCAGTATAGATGGCATCAACCTGCAAACCGGCATCGACGGAACGTGACACATCGGACACCATAGACAGCAAATTGGTTTCTGTTGAGCGTTTGCTTCTAAAGCCATGCTGATATGGGCTTATAAGAAACCTGAAATGATGACTTACGACTGGTTCAACGATGGATTCAAAAAGCTTTGAAAAAGTTGATAATATAGATATGGGCCTGAAGTTACGTATATCACTAACATCTCTCTTATGTAATGGTACTATTCTTGCCTTTTTCCACTCATCCGGGAATTGACCATTTGATTATCCGCTGTGCGACTTGTGGCGCCATCTGTTGGCCGACATCGAAATTGCAGCGAAACCTATAGTAAAAATATATTTTCCCATTGGAATGACATACTTTCACGGAACAAAAAGTAGCCCATGTTGGGCTCTGTTACCCCTGACAATATGTTTACAAATTTTCATAATGATCGGCTGTATAGTCAAACCGTGAAGAAATAACAAACAAACTCACTTTCTCGTTTATAATATTAGTTAAAATTAACATTGTTTTAAAAAAAAAATAATGTCGTTATCTCAAAATCAAATGCCACATTTATTAATCTTAGATTATGTGTAACGATATTAAAAGATAATTTATTATCTTTTTCGATACTACAGTGAATAATCCCATCAAAAAATTTCAAGTGAAAATGCATCATGTCACGAAAATTAAGTGGTTTGTTTAGTAACTTTATTATAAAGATATATCAATTTGACATAAATATGTTTATCTGGTTGTAAAACAGTGATAACTAATTATATTTTATCATTTTTTTGATAATTTACTGATAACAATTAGTTTGCAGTTTCAGATTATTTTTGTTTAAATTTTAAATCCTATTTGTCACAGTCATAATGATATGGATAATACAGCGAGTAGGAATCCAATGTTTGTCATTTTCTTCGAAAATAAATTGTCCTCAAATCTCAGTTGTCAATTACTGCGCGCGCAACCAAAATAGAGGTTGAAATTTTAAAATACAATACGATTTACAAAATACCAACACATTTGGACAAAGCCAATGGACTTGAAGGCGTCTCTATTCAAAAGAGCTGCATACTCACTGGGATAATACAAGCCAATGTCTGCAGTGTTACCCGAACAATATATTTTTCGATTGTATGAAAACGGGGTTGTAACTTCTTATGACATAACCGTAGTGACATTGGGTACTTACCTATTTTTAAAATGTAAGACCTATCTCTAATGATGTAACCTATGCACAATAAAGAATTTGTATCTGAATCTGAACCTATATACAAGGTAACAGTAACAGGGTTAAATCGCAATTCTGTAATTTTAAAAATTATTAGTAAATCCATTGAGTAGCTAGCTGGTATAGAAATTTGGAATGGATAGAATACAAACATAAACATGAAAACATACAACCCTCCTCGGGTAAAAAGTAGGGTAAGACCTACTTTACAAGAAAGAAAAAAAAAGAAAGAATAACATTTATTCTGTACAGCACATATGAGACACAATACAACAACAGCATTTTACACATACAAACAAATAGAAACAAAAAGAAGTACACAAAACACATAAAAAAAATTGTAGTAAAAATAAAAAATAATAGTAATAAGAAATGGCTTTTATGTGCGTCACAGCACAGAACACAATAATTGGTATATGTACAGTGCAAAAATGAGATAAGTAACCATTTTTGCACTTACCTACAGTGCAAAAATGGTTACTTATCTCATTTTTGCACTGTACAACTACAAAAAATATGAAATGAATTTGTTTTCAATTTCAGGTGAACACTCATCAAGTAATCGACTGGGTTAGGGACCCTATCCCTGTGGATGAATACAAACAGAGACCTTGCAGACAATTTCAGCCAGCTTTCTGTCAGGCCGCCAGCTGCGGACCTTTAAGCGCTGCTCACACAGATGTAATGTGAAAATTTTTATGCTGGGTTAAGCTTACGAGCCGAGTATTTTTTTTATGACAGAGGGCAAACGAGCTGGCAGGTCACCTGACGGTAGGCAATTACCACAGTCCATGGACATCCACGATTACAAGATCTTGGGATGTGTTTCCCATCTATAAAGGAATGAAAAAGAAGCTGGGGGAAGCGGATACCTACGTCATACAAAGAACCCACCCTCCAAGGTTCAGGTCTCAACGCTCAGCAGTTTATGCTGTGCGTCGATCCGACCGTCAGGCAGTCATTCAGGACCAAGAATTTTATATGTAGACTTAGATTTCTTATTCATATTACTTATTACCCGTTAATGGGAACATGCGGTGGGGACTGTGGGACTTACTACTAAAAAAAACTGACTGACGGGATGCCACTCGCCTACTTATTAGATAGTTTGTCTACGAAGAATGTTAAAATTCCTCTTGGTCAAATCAGTTTGACTACTAAGTTTGATCACGAGGAAGAAAGGCTTATTACCTAGGATTAACCAGATTAACCTAGCTTACTTTGAGACTTAGGTGGTGCTGTTTGAATTGTCTAGGATTGATTTATATTTATTTATTGAATAATTTCTTTTGCAGATGGAATACTGGATGCAGATCTGCGCTCAATGTCCCAACGTGTACCCCTGGCTGGGTAACCCCATGGGACAATAGATATTAAGGAATTTGAATTACAAATAAAAATATAAGTACTTAAATGATGGTGCAATCGGATCGTTCGGATATTGAAGGGTCATTCATTCGGAAAATATTATATTTTTATTGGAAATTCTAATATGTACCGTCAAGAAAATAAAATGTTAAGTTATTATTTATCTGTTGTTTTCTCATTTATAGTCTTTTGCTGATATTCCTGTCAACTATACAGTCAGTGGCATAAAGTTTCCACTTTAGTATCTTGTCACTTTTGTATATCATTTTATGGCTATAGGAAGTTGGCTAACTTCCTAACACGTTTAAAGCAAACTTTCCGAAACTGACAAATTCTAAAAATGACTAATTACGAAAAATGAGAAATGACCTCCCAAATATTTTTCAAGATGTTGTTCCATCATTATGTTGGCATAGTTATAATTCGCGCCGCGAGAGTTGAGACCCGAGGTCATTCTCGTAACGAAAACCGATTATATTTCAATTCAAACACACTCGCTGTCCCGTTCAATTCCTATTTTATATGAGTGAGACAGCGATTGAATATGAGTCGAAATAGAATCGGGTATCGAGAATAGGGGGTCTGATTGATTGCTGATTTGACTTGCGCAGCTTTGATGGTTCTTAGTAAAATGGTAATAGAAATCGTCTACTGCGCAGGTCGAGTCACGTAAAACGACAGGTTTCATCTCTCTTAGCGCGGATTGTAATATGTAGTAAAAAACAAAACGCTAGTTGTTCTAATACATTTATTTTACTCCATTTTACATCAAATAGTAACTATTTCATATCCAAATGGTAAGTACTAAGTCTTTGCATTGACTCCTTCATTACTAACCTACTTGTTTACATAGATTAAATATATAGAAAATGTTTCTTTTGGTTGATGGACAAAAATTCTTAATACTAACACTAAAACTAGTAATTGATATCGACATTGGATTTATACAATAAAATTAAGTCTATTTCGTAAAGATTGAGTTTCTGAAAAATAATATTACTTTACATTACACACATGTACCTAGAAAAAAAGGCGGACATCATTGAAACTAAAAAGTGAAGCACCCATAGTAAGCCACCTCGCGTGTACGTACGAACCAGCCGGCTTACTATGGTGTGAATGTGTGCGTGCTGGTCAGCCATTTTACAATCACACATAGTTACGCCGCCGCCATTAGGGTTCTTCAATTCTTTCTTTGCAAGATTCCGTCCGACTTTTTTTTCTAGGTCCATGATTACACATACATAATTATTATTAATTTGAGCCCTGCTTACTATGGATCATCATCATCAACCCATAATCATCCCACTTCAGGGATAAGGGTCTTCCATCAATGGAAATTAGAACGTACTTTGTCACGCTGCTCCAGTGCAGATTGGCGAAGGCCAGAGTTTTCGAGTCGCCTGTCATCGACAACATCCAACTGACATAATTTCGGTAAATGATGCTTGTAATACAAAAACCCCTATAAACGCATATTTTCCGCATAGTGTGTTTAGATATCAAAGAGATGATCATCTCAACCACAAGGAGTTCACTGCTGGACATAGGCCTCCCCCAAACGTTTACAGGATAAAGGGTGAGACAAAAAAAATTTAAAACTTTATTTCAAATTAAGAAGGTTAAGAGTATTGAAAATATCTGGTAAAAGAACGAATAATATGAGCAAAATTTTCAGTCAGAAATTGTGAGACGGGTCAGTTTCTGTGCTTCGTGAATTTATCAAAAAACTATTATATTAATTAAAATGTTGTTAATTGTTTCGAATATTCTTCATACAATAAGTTCTATAATCTTAGAAGAATTTGGGTAAAAGAAGAAACTAAGAAATGGCCAGTAGATATACATGACGGACACAAACAGTTACAAAATGTTACAAAGTTAGGGTGGAATATATACAAATAGTAATATTTAGGGCTACATGAAACTACAATATCGAGTATTACCTAATGTTAAAGGAATAAAGCTATCACAATACCTAATACAATAATTTACTAACATTAACTTAAATACAAAACTATATACAACTATTACTGCCTATCATAAGACAGTTATTTTCATAAAATCTTAATCAATTTATACGTTTGATCGTTGAGAATGAAATCGTTTTTATGAGGTAGAAAATAAAATATTTCACTAACATTAAGTACTTGGAGTTATTTACAATAGAACATAAATAAATCATTCAATATGTCTGTCGATACTTATTCTTAAATCATGATTAGATTGTACAAGTATGAGATGGGCCGCAGACCGCAAACTGCCCGAGGCTGCAGTGATTTAACCATTCTATCGAGCGAATAACAAAAAGGACTATAATATCGAGCTTTTTAATGACAGAGAAGGACAAATGAGCTAGCGGGTCACCTGATGGTAAGCAATCAATGCTACCCATGGATATCCACGACTACAAGATTTTGGATGCGTTGCCCACCTAAGAAGGAATGAAATAAAAAGGACGGGGGAAGGAAAGTGAAAAAGGTAGTAGAAAGCAGGTAGAAAGTGTTAGCTTATATCAAACTGATTGCAAACTTATTCTAGTTGACGCAGCTCTTCAAGAATAAAAGGTAATGTAGACAGAACCAATCTCTTAAAAGTTCGAAGAAATCAGCAATGTCACTTTCAATTTACAGTCTGCGGTCTATTTCGGATTTATACCTTAATGTAGCAAGGCTCTTAAGTCCACCAATTACTTGTTTCCTCATAAATATTTCCGGAAACTGTATTAGTTAGTACTTTCACTTAATACAATGCATTTTTGCTAATTTGGGTGGACTGGTCATAAGCAAAGTTGAATAATTATGGGGGGCACCTATTTTGTCGTATGGTCTAAACTCTAAAGTGTTAAGTGTCCATAATGTTAAAAGTACTAACTAATTACCAATAAAAGTAAAAGGGGCTCTCAAATCTCGATCTAACTAATATACTTAATTTTATAAACAGAAGCGATATTTACAATTTTGTACATCGAAATAATAAAATAAAATAAGTTAGTAATACTGTAAATACTTTTAAAGCTTATCTTCAGAAAATAGACAATACATTAACTAAATCAGTCTGTTAAAAGGAAAATAAGGAATTATTCTAACTAAGAGATACAACCCATATTGAAGAAAATTAAGGTTCTCTTTCACCACTTGTGGATAAACTTCAGTTAGCATATCTGTCAGATAAAAATCTGTAAAATTCATACTAGAAACTTGAAAAAATCTTTTTAATCGTACCATAGTTTATCAACAAGTGGTGACAGGCCGTAAACAAAATTTTATAATTTCCAAAAAAAGAATAAGAAAAAAAGATTCTGTACAAATTAATACCAGAAAGGAAACAAACTAAACTTACAACAATCTCAATATTTTCATATCGGCTTATAAATCTAAAAATATCAATAACAAAGTACTGGCAAGAAATATAGATTAGATTGCATGAGTTTAAGACAAAAATATTCCACTTATTAGTCAAAAAGATCCACCAAGAAACTAAAACGTGTTTTGCAACTGTCATTCGATGAAGAATAAAACGAAGTGCGAAAGTGACAAAACAAGTTTTAGTTAAACCTTGGATGATCTTTGACTATTAAAAAAGATAATTCAGTAATGAAACAATAAAATGGAATCTTATAGCCTCAAAAGAATATATTTTCTCGCCAAGGAGACATTGCATAAATGCCCTTCAGAAATAGAAGGTAAGGTATTCAGCTAAGGGATCTATCAGTTACAAGTTCTGAATCTAGAAGTTTCTGCATTAGTATTCGGAGTTCAAGCTCAAGAGCATGAAAAAAATTGATGCAAGTAACATAGAACGGGAATATTATGTTACTTCTATCATATATTATATACAAATTACATGCATAAAGATTATACCTAATTAGGACAAGTTGAGAGCCAAAATTATTTGATAAAATAATTAAAGTATCGTGTTATGGCCTATAATGAGCAAACTGGATAGTAGGCTTCTATATCTCTAGCCTCTAACACTATGCTCAGAAAATTTTTCAGAATACAAACATACAGCTTTTTTTACTGACGGTGAATAAAATTGCTCGAAACAATTTTATATTATGGCGATCACGGTCAAACTAAATAAGAAAAAAGAGAATTAAAATTCGTTTCAAAAACTGGCTGTAAGTCTGATAGTTCCCATAAAACCAACAACGGTTTAAAATAATAGAAGATCCAGAAATTGAAGACCTAATTGCAAACATGATGATCCTTCTTATACCGACATACTTCACAGTGAACTTTACAGCACCAAACGAAACGGCAATGACATTTCTCTTCATGATCACGAACCCTGGTCTGATAACCTCGACCGCAGCAGAGGAGGCGACAGCCGTCCAACCCAGCAGATGTCCGGTTGCAGGTGCGACCACGGGTACCAAGAATTCCTAGCCTGGAAGTTAAGACAATCATTTTTATGAACTACATTTTATTGAGTAGCTAATGAATGATAGTGAGCAAATCAAATTAAATGTACCATTCTTATCTTGTGCGTCATACATTATCAATTTATTTATTTAGAGAACAGAATAAATTTTATACAATCAATGCATGTTCAATTAAAGATAACTGCTTAATTATTTAGTTCCAAAATTTGACCCAAAAAATAATTGCATTTTTTTTTACCTGGATTAGATATAATATAATTGCAAAAGAATAAATTGTGTAAAAATAACTTTGCCAGAATCATGCAAGGCTACCTGGTAGAACAAATCAACATAAAAAGATAGAAAATGCACTTACTCATCGTTTGGTTCACAATAATCAGGTGAATCTTCTAAATAAACCAAGTCGGTTTTGTTAGGTTTTTTCAAGTCAGGATGTAATGGCCGTAGCTTCCGTATGTTTTTACCTCTTTTTCTTTCAACAACCTGCAAACGGTCAAATAATAATTCGACGTTATTGTGTGAATTATTTATTACAGGATTAGTCACATAACTATCTATCTAGATAGAATAATATGCTTTATTTGCAATACACAACAAGATAACACATCAAACATAAATCTTACAGACTAGTGTATTGCCAACAAAGTGGAAATTATTGTTGAAAGCAATCTTTTCAAGGCAACCTTAAGGCTAACGAATTTTTGTATGGAGTGGGTAGGGCTAGCAAAGCACGAAGAATAGAAATAAGTTTTTAAAGATTATCCATTTTATTTTTCTTTGCATAGTTCAGAAAAAAAATATTACCTTAACATGGGAAGCACCTTCGTATCTTGTGGTGAGAGAATCACCTACATTCCGAAGCTGTGGCAGACGACGCCAGCACACCCTTACTGAACAAGAACCTGACATTCCATGACACTTGCAAACGCGCTGCATTCGACTGCGCACAGCCTGAAATTGATAAAGATATAATTGTTCGAGCACATTACTGAATGGAGACTGTTTTAATTATAGCAATCGCAACTCTTTTCTCTTTATTTTGAACGGACTAAGTAAAATATTTTGGATCTGGTCTAATTCGTCAAGGTGACCCAAAGAGTGGCAGCTAACTTTTCTCAACGCATTTCTATTGCTTTTCACGATAACACGTTTTTTTTTTAGGTAACGCTGCAAACATTTTGAGTACGCCGCCACAGGGACCTGTCTTTTTAATTCCTAATATTAGTTTTGATAGTTTTTAGTTTAATTTTTAAAGAATGTTAAAAATTTACGGCGTCATGGGGACATTCGAGTCGGGTGCGCTTTGGGGTGGCCTATTCGATTCATAGATAATCTCTTTCTCCATGAATAATTTTATTGATCTGATTATTTTTATTTATTTCAGTTTTCTTTTTTTTCCCTATTATGTTTCTTTCTTTTTATTATTTTATTTTAATTGTTTTATTGAACTGTGTGTTAAATATATTATAATTTGTAACTAACTAGATAATAAGTATTCTGTAACTGTTTGTTTTCCAATACGAATAAATTTTATTTATAGAAACAACTTTAAAAATAAATGTAAAATTTTCAAGTAGTCAAATATCAACACTAAATCGTTATTGTATTTGACGAAGCAAATGCCTGTGAAAACTCATTCTGAGACTGAATAACGATAAATCCACTACTTACTTCATACACAATTCAACTTACCCTCCTCCCAGCTTCATGGTTGTGCAAATTCATCAGACCTTCATCGGTATTTTTGTCTTCTTTAGAATCTACAAAATCTCGACTGTATATTTCACCATATCTTATATCCTGTTAATACAAAAGTTTATTATTAGCGCTTGACATTATATATAATCTACTGCCAATTTGACTTGGTTATCTATGATTGTATATGTATTAGCTCGGTGGCTGTTTGTAGTATCTACCTCCTGTGTTAAAAAATAATGTTGGATCCTCATCATTTCCTGGCATTAATTCGGGAATTTAATTCTTTTCTATTCCATATAATCTATTTCATTTTTTTACCTCTGAACATCCTCCCCATTGCCAATGTCGTGGTGTCCGTTTTCTAACACGCGCATCGCATGAGCATTCGTTCAGCTCACCACGACTGCAAGCCCGAGCTACAGCATGGGCTAAAGCTGCTGCTGATAGTGCATGGACGAATGCTGACTCTCGTGATTCTGAAAGGGCAAAAGAAAAACTATGAAATTTCTAAGGTCTTATACAATGCTTTTTTGATCATGATGGCAGAAAAATTTCACATCATTCTTGCAAAAATTAAAGGTTAGCCTTGGGTAAACACATAAATATCTATTATCTAAGCCCATATATTTTTTTGCAGCAATTTTTGTTCCACTGCAGGGCAAAGGCCTCCCCAACTTTTTCAATTTTTTATTTTATTTTTTATATTGGGCCTTTACCGGCCAAACATACAAGTAATCGTCGAACTCATCCCGCCATCGCCTTTTTGGTCTTCCACGACGACGTTTAAATGATTGTAGTACCAATTCTCTAATCAGTGGTTACTATTTTGTGATATAAAAAACCTCATGAATCTCGCTCTATGCTAGTTCTTAATCTGCCTCTGTATCGTATAATGATATAAAAGTATAATTTTATATCATTTCTCCTTTCAAAATCTAAATACCAAAAACATTTTCTAAAATCTATACATAGTTCAATGACCAGTTACCGTCTACAAACCGTCCAGTTTCATTGACACCTACACACTTATATTAATGAAGTACCTCACCCAAAACTTAATCACCGTTTGCAAGAAGTAAAAGGCCAAGTTATTCTGGCTATGTTATTGGTGGTTTACTATAAACATGCTGAGCAGCTCAGTCATCACGTACACACGTGATTCCAGTTATCGACATTTGAAAATAAACAAATATATCTATAGAGATTCCTTGAAAACGTCTTGAAGTAATTCTGTAAAATGCCGTGGGAGATAGACGGTATATTTTAATTTTCCAATTTTGTTTGGAGATTTCCGTTAGCTCAAAATAGAAATTCGTTTGTATATATAATATTGAAATTAGTAATTTATTGAAAAACTGCTGGCGCCGATAATAAATGTAATTAAAGTATGAAAAAGAGAAAATACGGTTTATTTGCTACAAAAACACAAACATTTTAATTTGAAACTATCTTTGAATTCAGTAGCATGATTTGATGCAAACAAACTTCAAAATTATGTCACATAAGTATTGAATAAACCAAGACTAATACGTATGTATGTTGATTTTAATGACAATTTAAAAATAATCAATGAAAATATAGCTTAGAGCGTCTTTCTGAAACGTATGTTTAAAGTTACTACATACTAATCTTCCTCATCAATTTCGACGACAGCGACCCAACGTCTTTTTTAAAGTTACACACATGGAATTATTTATAGCTGTCACTATCACAACCAAAGAAGAGAAACAAAGATAGCATGAGACTTAATGTTAAATTGCGTTTCAAAAGCTGGCTGTATGACGTATAATACGTTTCTAAGTTCTTCAGACACTGACTGTTATTCTTGTTTGTACAGTCCAAGACTGGACACCATTAATAGTTTTATATAAGTTTGATGTTAAATGATAAACTCATAAATAGTCACAAGAAACACTATTTATTTATAGGTACTTTGAAATGATTATGAGTGATATGTTCGAAATAAGTAGTCGTTTTACCTAATTGTGCAATAATGAATTACCGTGACCCGTACAATGTTAATTTTAACGATAATTTTGAAATCGTTACTAAAAATATCGCTAGTCCTTAAGTCCTTAAAACTGCTCAAAGTAATGCTGAACTACGTACTACAAATAGATTTGTAGACGGATGTATTAAAGTGGCAAACATCAAAGGCTCCCATTGAACAGTACGCTTTGAGCTCATGTCTCTGAAGTTTGTAGAAATAAATATGATTGACGTACTGATAATAAATAATGAAATTCCTAATATTACAACACTGGATGAGAAAGATGCTATTGTTTTTATAGATACAATCAACAAATAAAAGGGATGAGCAGACTAAAGAGCTAATAACAAAGATTTTTATGCGAGTGACGTAAGCATCGTTATGTAATTACATAGTACAATATGAATAGTATCGGTAAATAATCAAGTAAATCCCTTTACACAATATTTTGAACACAATCCCCCTTACTAATAAACGTAGTATAACGAGTAGTAACGTAGTATAGAGAGAGTTATTCACTGTTTTGTCACTGTCTTTCTTGATGAGAATTAAATGAAGTGTGAAAGTGACAAAACATTGTATAACTATACACGCATTACACGTTTATTAGGGGGTTAAATTATATTTGCGCTGCTGTCTGATAAATGAATGTGTTATTCTTTTAATGAGTCTTCTACATGTTAAAACATGGAACCATGTGAAAGTAAATAAATATAATATTTTATATTGAAAGTTAAATTTCACTTGCGCCCTAGGTTAGATTCGAACCCATGTCATTAGGAAATCCAGCCGACCTTCCAACTGAGATGGCGAAAAGGTTAGTAGATAATAGACTAGAATTGACGACCTCCGTGGCGTAATGGTACCATGCCAGACCGCCACCCAGGAGGTCCCGGGTTCGATCCCCGGTCGGGTCATGATGAAAAACGAACTTTTTCTGATTGGCCTCGGGTCTTGGATGTTTATCTATATATGTATTTGTTATAAAATATAATATCGTTGAGTTAGTATCCCATAACACAAGTTTCGAACTTACTTTGAGGCTAGCTCAATCTGTATGAATTGTCCCTATGTATTAAATAGTAACCAAATTTTTATTTGCATAAGTGGTGCCATTTACCTTTAGTTATACGACTATTAATAGAGAACGTGGCTTCGAAATCTTCGAATCCCACCGGGGGTAGGGAGGTGAAATTCTTCTTTTAAAAATATTTTCCAAAGAAAATTAAAAAACAGTTGAACTGTAATAGTTATTTGTTATGCAAGGCTGCAAAGTTGTTTCTTGGCGCGAGTACTTATATTGAAACCCGAGCTAGCGAAGGATTCTAGGATTGAACCACGAGCGAAGCGAGTGGTTCAAATATAGAATCCTGAGCGTAGCGAGGGTTTCAAAGGTACGAGACGCAGAATAACTTTGCTGCCGAGCGAAACACACAACTTTTCATCTCACTACAGCGAGGAAAATGCTTGATGCAAGAAAAACGCAAATATTATATTAAATAAGTGTTTATTTTTTTTATGCGGTGTCGTGCTGGCCAGTTCGATTATTTTAAAAATAAGGTTTGCACACTGGCATGAAATAAGTATTAAATGCATTTTCAGAGGATTGGCGGTATAAAATATAAAGGTTCGAATTTTAAAAATTCTTATCCACGCTAGGGCACAAAATGCACTTTTGCGCTCAGATTTCGAATGACAAACAGATTCTTTCCGAGCTTGTGAGGTGAAAAAATAATTACAAACTGTTGCACAAGACATTACTAGACACATTCCACCTCTTTGACATAGGCACAAATCATGTTAGTTGTAAGGTTAATGTAAATTTTGTTCAACTTTGTGTTTTTTATTACACCAAATAAACCACGTATGCTTGTTTGCCACCTATGTGGTATAAAAAAAAATCTTACTTTCACTATAAATGCTATTTTATTTACGCAAATTATAACATTTAGGTATAACTTACTAAATTTGAGCACACCCCCGAAAATATCGGTTGAGTTTTCTGATGTAGTGGTGCTGCAGTTCCACCGGCTGTGACGGAACTGATGCTGGCACTCCTCCACGGCCTGCATAGCGCCGGTCTGCAGGACCTGGAAGTGAGAAAATAGGTGTATTACTAACCTTTAGTACAAGAAATAAGTGCATCAATAATCTATGTCTATATTGTAGGGGAAACAAATAGGACAAATGCTTAGTTGTGGGAAAATTTTCTTTCGAATTAAAAAGAACTAGATGCGGTTTTGTGATTACATATCTTAAGGTGCTGATAGACTTGAGCATTCACTTGTAACACAAAATCGAGCATTCGCCGTTTTTATATTTGTCGAACTGAACAACGAGCCGGGCCACAAGCCGAGCTGAGTATAGAGCCAAATATTGCTACGAACATCATGAGCATTCTAGCGAACAGAAGATGCCATGGTGGCAAACTAATCTGAATCTACAATGCTCGCCAGAACGCTCGATGGAATGCTCGCTAAAATGTTAAAATGTTAACATTCGCAAGAATGCTCATTACAACTGAATGCTCAAGTCTATCAGCACCTTTAGAAATATACTCATTCTATCATAAGTTGCTAATACCCGGCGAACTTGCCTGTAAAATACGTTCCTACGACTAGATATTTAGAACTATTTTATAAAAATTTGTTTAGGAAAATATGTATGCCAAAGTGCTGAATTAATGAAAAATTAATAGTTCCACTCTTCAGCTATCTATTATGTTATGTTCACTTTGTTTCTAGCAATAAAGTTTTAAGAAAAAAAAACAGCCCAAAAAGGATATGCCCCTGGGGTGTGTACCACGACATATGTTATAACAATTTATAAACTATCGAGTAAATGAGATGTTGCCTTACATCATGTAGTGCGTTATCTAGCTTACTCGCTACTTTATACTAAAACTTTTTATACAGTGAAGTAGAACCCATATACATATGTTTCGGTCAATATTTCGATGATTTTATCAAATAAACAACTATGTACATATTTCATAATTAAGATGAGTTTCAAATCAATGATAATAAATGATAATAAGCCAAAATCCTGTTCAATAAAACAAAGGAGCCCCAAAATCCTTTTACGTACCATCAAGGGCTATAATTAAGACCTGGAATTACTTAATTAAATTTCACTTGAGAACAGTATCAGTTTGAACAGGGAGATCATTAATTTTGCAATAAGTTTTATATCTACAATACAATCTTATTGAGACGGAGCAGGCAAAAACCAGGATAAGTCTAAGGTGCAGATTATACAGAAAGCGCATTAGGTAAAGCCAGCCATATTGCAGCGGCTTTTTTAACTCCGCAAAAGAGTTTAAGGATAATTTATCTGTTTTTAGCTGTATGGAGGTTTATAACGGTTGGGGTATTTTTTTAAGTGTCAATAAATTGTGAATATTGGGTAGTTCACCGAGTGGCCCCACGCTTTCCCTAGAAACTTTTTATCCCGTAAGATACAAGTAACTGAATAAAATAATAGGGATAGCTTATTTGGCACTTATTTTACAATAAAGATTAACAACTTGCTGTAGACCTATTATTCGATAATGATCGGCCTATAAACCCGACATACCTACTTATAATTATTAATGCCACAAAACTTATAAGAAATTGTTCCGAACAACTATGACTTGGGGACCTTCAAGAAGCGAGTGTATTCTACTTTAAAGGCCAGAAACTGCTGGTCCCCTGGTGTCTCTGTGCTCCATTGGTGACGATGATCACTAATCATCAGGTAACGTACATGTTCGTGCGCCAACCTTTTACATATATATATTAAAAAAGTAAAAAATCTAACTACTTCACTTTTTGTGCGTAAATGCCTTTTTGGAATCACTTTCAAGTTTATTTTACGACTGGCGCTCAATGGGTATAATTGACTTTTTATGTACAACAATTAAATTGGTATGATCGAGTTTTCAGTAAAATCTTTTATGATGGATTTAAAAACAAAGTCTCCCCTTTTATTAATTTCCGTTATAATCAATTAAATGTAACGATTTTATATAAACACTAGCCGAAGCCCGTTGTTCGGACTGATGTCCGGCATAAAAACTGTCCTGTTTGTTAATCCAGATTATGAACTACCCGTGCTATGCCCGTGTATCAAATTTCAAGCAAATCTATCAAGCTGTATTTACGTGAAAGAGTTAACAAACATGCCTATATCCATTCACCCTCACAAATTTCGCCACAGTATAAATAAGTAAACAGTATTATATCTCAGCTGTGTTCTTGAAATAATTACCTACTGCTGAGTAGATACGCGTTCGGCTAGGGCTGCCTCCGTTGGGTTATATGGTATATGAAAATTAAACGTGCCGTATTATTATTTCATTCACTTATGCCCGTCCCATCATAATGTAATGTCAACTGACATTAGTTATTTTAATTTATAAACTGTCGTTCGTAAATATTGTGATTTTCGTTAAATAATTAAGTTTTAATGTTTATTTATAGTGGTTTTTAGTAAAAATATGTGAAATATTTATTATTAACGTATGTATTGGTGTTTGAATTAAGTAGATTAGTTTGTGTGCACCTTATTGTGGTAACTTGTGTGATATTTACGTTTGCGGGGCACTCCAGATTGTTGCACCGCGAGACATTTTTGACCATTTTGTATGAAGATAAAATACTGTTTACTTATTTATACTGTGCTTTCGCATTTATAATATTAGTAAAGGCCCATTTAGACGACGTCAGTTTTTTGTACAAGGGCAATAATTGCTTGCAATCTAGTGGAAGCAATAATTTGTCCTTCAAGAGTTGTAGTATGCAACCAGGCATTACACTGGGGTCGTGTAAATGGGCCTTAAGGATGTCAAATTACAGATGTATAGTCAAGAACAGGTTGACCTTTACATATCGGACTTTACCATGTAGGTACCATTCTTAAGTTCTATGTCATAAAAGCCAAAATTGTACTGCCAGTGCTCCTGACTGTACACCTACGTACGGCGAAACTACAAGTTTCTTTTTTACTACGGAACCCTAAAAGGAGATTTTGGCTTAATGTCGAATCAATATTAAAATGTGTTTCTGCAACGGGCTGTTAGCCTCTTAAATATAATAATTTCACCTCACCCCCCGTTCCCCGCGCAATGAAAAATTTCGCCATTATAACTCTGTTGGAACTTTGGAAGAGCATTCAGACGGAGTTCGAAAGGAGGTGAGTTCGAATCCCACCTCCCCGAGGTATGAAAATTCATTTTAAAATATTTTCGTAAAACTTCGGCTCACTGTTTATGAAACAATTGAAAATCGATTGACGTTATGCACTGAGTAATAAGTATGAGTTTCGAACTCCGTTTTACGTCTGCGCGAGTCAGCCGTGTTGGCGGCTAGTATAATGTGCAATGAGCTAATCCCATAACCTACTTACTTACTTGTATCATCTTGTCAGACAACAGGCACAGCTGTTTTTGCCTCTCGACTAGATACTCTAATCTGTGGCAGTTCTCTTTGTGCAGTGCCGTGAAGGTGTCCAAAGATGTGTTGCCGGACTGTGTGGGGTTTCTCGCTATAGCCAGGTTCCTGGAAAGAATGAAAAGTATAATTAGAATGATAGATAGATGCTTCTTCAACTTCAATTAAGAATATCCCACAGGAATGGCTGGCCAAGAAGGCCGCATGCCGCGCGGCCGCCCATGGACGGCACTTTCACACTTTCTTTTGTTTTTATAGTATTTTATTATGTTTTTCTCTTCATAGGTCAATAATCTCTTTTAACTTTCGGCGAAGTGCTCAAAACCATTTTTAAAATAACACATTAGTACAACTAAAGAAGTAAAAAAGTGATAGATTGACTTAATGTGAAATTAAAATTAAAATGCGTATCAGAAATTGTTAAATTATCTTTATTATGTTAAATTATCAACTACACAAATACAATATTATGTCCGATACGACAAACATGCAACCGATCCAAATATTTCTCATCATCATAAAAATATCAATAACTCAATATCAAAATCATATTACACAATCCTCAACTCGACATACATCGGCCCCCGTCGAAAACCAGGATGCAAACAGTCCCCCCCATTTAAACAAGATGAATGCGCTTCCCCGTTGCCACAGCCTCCTGCACGTGCAACACTCAAGGTCCCACAACCCTTTGCACATCCTCTCATGCTTGCAATTAAAACGAAAAACCGAGCAAAACAAACATATCCCAGCCCAACAAGCGAGAGAAGGACGACACACCTCATTTACCCAAGCACTTTTTATTTCCACTTGCACTCAAGGGAGGTCGTCGGCCAATCAACGTACTGTACCGAGCCCGTTCCCATTGGCCGTTTTGAATAGAGAATATTTTTTCAAAAATGGAACAAAAGATTGAGGGTAGGTAATAGCGAGTTTTGTTTTCGAGTGGCATTTCTCATTTGAGTGGACGGCGTGGAGGCGAACGGACGTCTCAATAGTTAATTACCTTGTTGGATTCCACGGTATTGTTAGAAGGGCGCTTAAGCATTTCATTTTCTGATGTTTAACATTGTTATTTTATTGCGCGGGACTCGTTCCCCGCACTGGAGGTAAGTAGGGATTACAGAGCAAGCAAATTAGCGTTGTTTATTCCACTCCAACAGTCCTGTCTTCACAATGTTGTTTGCTAGGAAGTGCCTTTTACATTGGAGTGCATGTAAATAGAGGTTTCCATGCTTTTGCAGGGGAAAGTTATATTTAAAAGTATGTTACAAGATGTGAGTTTTTAAGTACCATTGTTAATATTCATTGAAGAAGAACTTGAATTTGTAATTTGCGATATGTAGATGTAAGAATACCGACAACCCATGGGATGAATACTGCAAGAATTTAGAAGAAAATACATGACTTTGGTCAATTTCCAATTTCTGTTTAAATTTAAAATTAGCGTTTATCGTGAATTGTCTTCAAAATTGTTGCAGAAATTATTTGAAAGAACTTGGATTTGACAAGGATGTGATCTGAGAACTATTATCTAGAAGCAATCCAGTGTAAAAAGCACAGCAGGATCCCGAAACGCAATATGAAATCGTATTCCAGCTGTGTATCTCGCTCTAGTAAATGGTGTTTTTATAAGAAAAGGAAAGAAAAGAAAAGGATACAAATATTGCGATTTGTACTATGGACAATCCTACAGTCCTAATATTTGATGCTAAAGGTTCTAATTTCGATCTTCTTTTTAAGAAACTTCTTTAAAAAAAAGATCAAAAAATTATGACATTTTTTCTTTGTCTGTGATTATTTTATAATTTGATATCAATAATTTATTTATTAATTTAACTCGATTTAATGCTAAGTTGCATTCTCTACCAGTCAACCATTGTGCCGTTAAAGTATGTGTGATTTCAACAATTTATTTTTAAAGATTGTATCAGTAATTTGCAAAGTTAACCTAACTTTAAAACAAGTATTGCGTGTTTAAAACCATCAAACTAGCAACACTGACAAATAGTGTTGCCAACATCAAGTAATTTCCAGTTTACCGCCATTTTCCGCCATTTCCGGTCATTTTGTGCTAACAGCAAAATAGTTTTTTAATGATACAATGTTAACTACTACTCATACTCATTTTTTTTTTCATATTGAGTGTTTATAGTCGGTACTGCTAAAATCAGAAAGATATTAGACGGAACAAAGCAAATTATCAGTTCTACTATCGTACCATCCGCCACAGACTCCAGATCCATCAACATCATCTGGACCTCTACAACTCTTCGATTTCTGCAACCCTTCCCAGAGGTTTTTCCGATGACTTAAAGGTTCCCTTAAGAAACGATCCGAGCGTGACTCCTCGGTGTCTCTGTGCTCCATGGGTGATTACTAAACTTAAAATCAGGTGACCCGCATTCTCGTTTGGCAACCTCTTACATAAAAATATATACCAAAATAAACATACAAATTGATTACTAACGTGATTTAGTGTCTATTGTTAAAAAAGTTTAAAGTTTATCCCATTTGGGAATCTCTCTCAAGATTCCGCTAATGCCTAAAAATCTAGAAACGCTGCAAAAATACAAAAGCGAACCGACGTATATGAACTACCTGTTAAAATCACTGTTTCGCGGTACGGCGAAATCCTAAAGCATAGAATACATTTCTCGAACGGGACTCGTTTTAAAGCGGTGTGACTAAAGCGCGATTCAGTCTGCGATTCACTGCCTTTATGATGACATGGCGCGTGAAATCGCTTTACCTGCTGCCTGTCGATTGTTAATACTTCCTTATTATCGCAAAAGCGAGTTTAGTTCCATCTGGAATGTTGTTTGTTGGTTTTCTAAGATATTACCTTGTGTACTTAGGAATTCATTGCTCATACAGTTAATGTTTATTATAGAATGCTTTTACTTTGTCTAAAATTAAAGTTTCCTTTTCTTTAAAGTCAACAGGAAGAAAGCGATCGATAGGACCGCATTTCATCTCTGTGTATAAAGAGTTTTTTTTTTCATATGATTTTTTTTCATCATAGTAAGTTCAATAACTTTTCTTTCACTATCAACACCATCTGATGTTTCAGAAATTAATGTAACCGTGCTCGACGATTGCACTGCTAACGGTTGGAAACTGTTTACTCTATCAATATTTATCATTTAACTTATTGATAAATTCATGACAGCAACATAAAGACTGACAATATCTATTAAGATTCTGTTTCCATCAATTTGGTGTCCATTCTGTTCGTGCCGCTGCCTATGCACTCTAAAAGAAGCTGCAAAACAAAATCAAACATTAGCTTTTAAGGCTATTAACATTCCTTTTCTTTACATAGTAAAAATGAAGTCGTTTCTCCTGTCTGTCTGACCTTTTGTATATGTATACCTTTAAAACTACGCGACGGATTTTGATGCGGTTTTTTCAATAGATAGAGTGGTTCAAGAGAAAGGTTTGTGTCTACAATACATACAAAAATTCCCACAGGAAAGCGGGATCCGCGCGTTTCGCTAGTATTACATAAAACGTAAAAGTCAAACACAACAATTCCATAAAATCACTAAAATATTTACTTCAAAGTATCAATTACCGCTTTCGAAGTGCAAACAATGTGTTCCGTGGCCATGATAAGACGCGGCCCTTTGCAACGTGTCAATATTTACTGAAGACTTTTTTACTTGCCTCGCCTCGGTCGGCGCTTGTCTGTACACACGCTTATATTGTATGAACGTTAGCGGAATGTTTAGTTATATGATAATGTTGTATTACTAGGCTTAAATTATTTAAGTATTCGTAAATTCTATAAAATTTTTTGAAAAGGTATGGTTTTTTTTGTAGATAAAAACAGGCAAGTACTGCCAAGTACCTCTTTATTCCAAGGCACACTTCGAAAGACGGAATGGTCTGGAATGATCTGGTTTTCTATTACCAGTGGTCATTTTGCTTTTGTTTCCGAAATGGCAATAGCACAGTAGCTTAAGTATGGAGTAGATTCATAAAATTACACAAATAATATATTTCTGCACGTACTCTTTGACGAGAGAAAGCCTACTTTCTATGTAATCGTTTTCAATCTTTAGGTAGAATCCCAGCAATGGAATGAGTAATTAATTTACTTCACCTAGAGACAATTTTAAGACTATGAAGCCATCATTGGAAAACAACAAAACATCAAAATGTAACTTTATAAAGCATCTTTCCGTTGAAATTGCATGGTTCACGCACAATACCCATAAAACCCCCATATCGACATTCGTCACAATGGTAGTGAGTCACAGGTGGTCCCCCAGACCTTTTATTGCTAATGAATATTTTATTGCCATTGTCGAACAAACATCAAATTATTGTGGCCTTTCGTTCACTATATTGTCATTGATATTCGTGAACATTCATGATATCCTCTTAATCATCATATCAACCCATAATCATCCCACTGCTAGTCTCCCTTCAATCGAAGGCGTACACTGCCACGCAGCTCCAATGCGGATTGGCAGAGGTCGGTGTTTTCAAACCGCCCTAAGGCCATCGACAACAGCTGGGACCGACGGCTTTACGTGCCCTCCGAAGCACGAAGAAGCTCGAGATAACGAAACCCATCCAAACGCTGGCTAGGGGCGCCGTCGCTTAACTTGCGTGTTCATATTGCGACACACAGCGACGCCATCGAGCTCCTCATCCTTTTAAATAACCACCATTAAAAAAAATATTATGAAAGTGACAATAATAAGAACCGTGAATAAAAAAATATTATAAAATCGTAAGATGAGAAGAAGGCACTGCGAAACGGTCGCGCTAGAAACGTTTGGGGGAGGCCTATGTTTTTTTTTTAATTTTATTTATTAAGTTTACCAACAGTTAATATATCTTATGCTAACTTATTATTTAAATACAATATATAAAACTTAGACGTTTAACTAATTATAGGCAAACCTGACAAGCAATGAAATAATTCGCAATTACAAACAAAAAAGTAAACAAATCAAAACTGATGCGAAATGGGGAAAAATGAGGAAAATAAGTAACTATTACTAGTAACTATATAAATTTTAAATATTTTTACTCTACTCAGATAAAAACAACCTGCGAAGGTTGGGTTCAGTGATATTATTGATATCTATCTTGTCACTGTGATTATTATATATCTTACAAAGCCTCGGGATCGGGGAATTCGCGCCAAGTACGGTAGATCTCAATGGCGCAACAAGTGGAGTGATTGACTTCCGCGGTATTTTATATGGTACTCTAAATTTAAAAGACGACACTAATTCTGCGCAGTCCACTTTTCCATTGAAAAGTTTATGCAGAAATAAGATGTCTATCATATCTCTTCTCTTTTCTAAACTGAGTAGGTGGAAATGGGATAGTCTATTCTCATAGGATTTTATTTGCTTAGCAACTCCTGCCCCAAAAGCCAAATGCCACAAGAAACGTTTCTGAACTCGCTCAATGCGAAGCATATGCGATGAATAGTGTGGACGCCATACAGTACTACAGTACTCCAAAATACTACGAACGAGCGAATAATAAACAGTAATTTTAGTTTTTGCCTTTCGAAACCCCTTAACATTTCTTATTACAAAACCCAGCATTTTAAGACATTTTTTAACTACGTTATCTATGTGAGGTATGAATGTTAGTTTTTGATCTATTAAGATTCCCAAATCACGTACCGTAGTAACTTCTGTTAGAGTTGTCCTGCCAATATGGTATGAGGAAGCAATTTTATTTAATTTTCTTGTAAATTTTATATGCATACATTTGTTGGCCTTAACCTGGATACAATTATTATCGCACCAAACCTGCAGCCTATCGAGATCGCTCTGGAGCAATTTCGTATCATCAGTCGTTTCAATGACGCGAGTAAACTTTAAATCGTCGGCGTATAAAAAAGGAATAGAGTTATGAAAACAGTCAACAATATCATTAATAAAAATGTTGAACAAAATAGGACCTAAGTGTGATCCCTGTGGAACACCACTGGAGATGTGTTTAATTTCTGATTTATATCCATTAACTACTACGTAAAAACTGCGACTAGACAAATATGATCTCATCCAGCTAAGCAAGGGATCAGCAATGCCATATAAAGATAATTTATATATTAAAATTTCATGAGACACTACATCGAAAGCCCTACTAAAATCGGTGTATATGGCATCAATTTGTTTATTAGAATCTATAGACTTTGATAAATTTTCAATAAATGTGATTAAATTTGTATTAGTTGATCTTAATTTTATAAAACCATGCTGGTGTGCGTTCAGGTATCTGCTAAAATAATGTGTAATATAGGGACACAATAACGATTCAAACACTTTCGGAATAGTTGACAGTATAGATATTCCTCTGTAGTTACTAACTATACTATTATCCCCATTCTTAAAAACGGGTACAACTTTCGCCATCTTCCAATTTGACGGAAAAACTCCAGTTCTTAATGAATGATTTAGAATAATTTTAAGTGGTTTGGTTAAGCTTGCTGCGCAATTAGCTATGAGGATGGGTGGAATGTCATCTGGTCCAGCCCCTTTTGATTTATCCAATGATTTCAACTTCCTGAAAATTTCTACCTCTTCAAACTCGAGCAAGGATAATGAATCAGAATTCTTCAACACATAATTGAGATGGCTAAACTTATCCTTCGCTATGGGTGTACGTTGGGCGAACGTACTATTCTCAACTACAGAAGAAAATTGAGATGCAAACATATTACAGATTAGGATCTCATCTGAAGTAGTCTCTGAACCATTAGACATGGTATGAGGATAACCGCACGTACCACCTCTTTTATCCTTTAAATATGTCCAAAAAGATTTCGTATTGATAGCAATTTTATCTTCTATATTCATTAGGTAAGCATTATAATCTTGTTTCGTCTGAACTCTACAACGTTTCTTTAAAAGGTCAAGAACTAATTTATCACGTGGATTTTTAAATTTTTTATATTTAACTCTAATTTTGTTTTTTTCTTTTAACATTCGAATTAACGCACTGCTAAACCAGACTGGATATTTAAATTTATTCATTTTCAGCTTTGGAACAAAATTATGCACAGTTTCTTTTAAAATTTCATCAAACTTCATTGCCATATCATTTACAGTTAAAAAATTGCCTAAAACTTCCGTCCACTTAATATTATTAAGATGAGAATTAATAGAGTCAAAATCAGCCTTTTTGAAATTAAATCTTTTATCGTTAGGGCAAGCTTTCATGTTTTCAGCAATCGCAAATGTACAATCAATTTGTACAGGTGGATGTGAAATGTCCACTTTGCTTAATATATCAGAGGTAGGATTAACTAGACATTTAGGAATATCTGTAAAAACCAGATCAAGAATTTTGTCTCGACAGTTAGTCACATTGTTACATTGTCTTAATTCATTAACTATTGAGAATTCCACTAGTCTTTCCGCTATAGATGCGTGAACGTTGGATTGAAAATGATTATCAGAACCCCAATCAATATTAGGCATGTTAAAATCCCCAACTACACAAGTATAACCGTTATTCCTTTCCAAAAAGTTATTACAGTTATCCACAAAAATTTCAAACTTTTGTTTGTTAACGGGGGGAGGGAAGTAGACTGCGCAGAAGTTAATCTTAAGGGATGAATTTCCATTTGGGATAACTATACTAATCCATAAGTCTACATTACATGTCTCATAAGTAAACAATCTCCTAGAATCATATTTTTTTCTAACCGCAATCAACACTCCACCTCCGTCAGATTTAACATTCGGACCACAAGATTCCCTATCCTTCCTATAAACTATATATCGCTCATCGAATAGCTCATTATTATAAACTGTGCTATTAAGCCACGTCTCCGTCAAGATAATCAAATCAAAATCACAGGTCAACAAGTTACAATAAAATTCGTGAGTTTTTGTACGTAAACCTCTAACATTCTGATAATACAATTTAAGTTCCGCGAATTTTAAACATATAAAATGCTACAATGCATGCAAAAATAGAAGTAAAATTAGCACTAATAAACAGACTCTAATGAGTGAAATGTCTTAATCAATCTAGAATCCGAAGTATCCGATTTTCGCATAAATATTCTACCATTACGTACCCACACGTACTTGTAATCTTTTTCTTTGGCTTTTGCCCTTGCCGCTTTATGAAGTTCTTTATTACCAGCCGACAGATGTTCCGTAACGTAAATTGGCTGTTGTTCTCCTGGCAGTTCTAGGTGCGTCGTGTTCAATTTATCCTTGGGAGCCTTTAACCTATTGAATTTTGACGTAGCCGCCATAAAGGTATCACGTAATCTTGGATTGGAGAATTGTACCACAACAGATCTCGGACGTTTACTCTCGCGATTAATTTTTGCAACGCGAGAACTATACAGTATATTATCATCCTTTACCTCCATGCCAATGACATCACCAAGCTTCCTCACTGTATTGACGAGGTTTTCGTTCCTATCTTCGGGTAGGCACTGTATTTCTATATTACAATTACGAGACCTCTGTTCCATATCATTAATTCTACCATTTAAATCATATATAGTATTCTTCATGGTGCCATTCTGTTCTCTTAATTCCTTAATGACCTCTGTTGTCTTCTTAAATTCAATTTTAATATCCTCATACTCCGCACTTATAAATGACATGGAGTCCCTTACGCTCTTCAATTCATCTGAAAGGGATCTAATTTGAATGGTAAATATTTCAGACAGAGATTGTCTCAGATCATTTTTTATATCTTTCATTACATGTTCAGCTGTGAACTGTTTATGTGATGATGAAGAAGAGTAGATAAAGAATCAGGAACTGTCGCTTTGATGAAATTAAGTGCCTGCTTTAAAAAAACCCGCTTTTCAGCCATTATGTATGTTAGTAAATATTACAAATGTATAAAATAATATTTTAAATCAATGCATGCTGAGTGGACACATATTAGGTTTTTTAACTAAAATACAATTACAAAGTTTTCTAACGATGCTTGCATTTTTTTAATAGCCATTTATGTCCCACTGCTGGGCAAAGGCCTCTCCTCTCCTTCTCCAACTATCCCTCTCTGCTGTTTCCTCTTTCCAATTGCTATCAAATTCCGTCAGTGTCAATCAAATGCTTACGTACATTATTAGCATAAAATCTTTCTTCTTAGTTCTCTACACTGCTCAGCTTATTTATTGGTTGCCTATACCTTATGGTCACTGACTTGGCAAAATATTAAAAACACTTTCACAACTGCATACAATTTGTTAACTTATATGTCCACAATACTAACAAGTTTATTATCAAACTAAAAACATCATTATAGCTCTTAACATCTAGATAGTAAAGACTATGATGACTGCATTGTTGTGTTTGCAAGACATGTAGCAAGTGACGTTTCGTCATCGGAAGTGTCAACAGTTGACTTCCTGTTGATAACAATATTTAGGCTAATTACCAACAAGTGCATGGTGCATCGTTCGGAATGCAAATCCTAGTTATTTTGCTTATGCCCGTTGTCATCAACAATTCCTAAAATTTAAAGGTCCCTAATAGCTTTCTCTATGTCCAAATCCTATTCTTAAAAACCGTGTTTTAATCGATAATATTATATGTCATACACGTACCAAAAACAAGGATTTGGAAATAGAGAAAGCTGTTAGGAGACTGAAATTTTTGAAATGAGGGTTTTCACAATTTACCCTACTAATTGGAGCCACTTTGGCAAGAGGTCCCATCCAGAGGTATGGTACGGTAACATAGTAGGTATGGTAAGTACATACCTTATAACTACCATGTCTCTAGTCCCATCCCAATAATCTGCGCTGTCAAAAGCGTTAACGTCAAAAAAATCTGACACATCAAAAAAATCTGACACGAAATTAAAGGCGACTTGACAGTTTCTGAACCTGACTTCTCAGTGCTGCTGCCTAGTGGGTGTCATTTCAGAAAACCTTCATTGTTGGTAAAAACATTACTCCATAGAGAGGAGAGAAGTGGAAACAAGAGAATTGAAAATATAATATTGAAATAAAGATTACAGAGAGGACAAAGCCAAGAACAAAACAAGACAATACAAGAACACAAAGACAAAAATTGACATTGTATCTAAAATAATATAAAAAATAATAAAGTATCAAAATTCCGGTCCCAGCCTAATAGTGAGCCGGTAACATTCCCACGTTTGAGGTCTACAAAGTCTTCTTACAATACTTTTGTCTCCGAAGGTCCCAACCATGCACAGTTGTCCTCTACCAATTTAAAGACTTTCAGTGATAGATGTTCGTCGTTTCAGTGACCGTCAGGTGGTTTGTAGATACTGACCTCACCTATGAAACTAATCCGCAACAATTGACATCAAATTACACTAACAAAGTAATATTGATACTAAGTTTATGAAATACAGTCATCACAAGTTTTGATGTTAATAACAAACAAAATTATAGATTACGTTTGAAATCACGTACATAAATAACGCGGCACATGCGTTCTGTATTGTAAATCTTGCGAACACGTATTGCTTAGGTAATAAACTTAAATTATGGGTCTTAATATTATATTATTACCGTCGTTATAATATCGTAATTAAGGTGTGTTGATAGCTGTCAGCCTTCTAACTGTTTTGTATTAATTTTATCATGTAGGCAGACAAACAGGCAAACGGACGGGCCACCTGGGGGCTAATTCTCGTAACAAAAACCGATTCTACTTCGATTCAAACACACTCGCTTTCCCGTTCAATTCCTATTTTGTATGAGTGAGACAGCGATAGAACTTGAATCGAAATAGAATCGGTTTTTGTTACGAGAATATGGGGTCTGATGTAATGTGGTCGTGGGAAACTTTTATCCTGTGGGATAGAAAGTAGCCTACGTCACTCTCCAGAATATGGTGTGTGTTCTGAAGAGCTTTTCCAACTCATACCTCCCTTTCCCTTCCTGTCCAGAACAACGGGACGGGTTTAAAAAACAGCTCCATACGGTTACAGAAATGTCGACGCGCATATAAAGATTTGGCAGCTCCTAATTGTGTCGTACCACTAAAATGTGGAACGCGCTGCCTCCTTCTTCTTATGTTCCCGGGTTATTCAAACGGAGCGTGAAAAAGTTTTTCTGGCCGACAAGGTGAGACTGATCAGTGACTGCGCTTTTTATACGCGATGCCTATGTGTCTCACTTATCTAGAGTTCTAGACTCCACTACTGCTTCATGATGGTGGGGTGGAGTCAACTTGTTTGACTAAAAAAAGCAGCTGGAATAGGGTTGAACAACTCGAAAAGTCGAAACACTCCCCGTCATAAAGACTATAGAGCACGTCTGTGTATAGCCTTATAAATTATTGAAAAAGAAGATTTTTGACTAATGGCCGATTACCGAATTTCATTCTTTAACCACTGGGTACGTGTTAAAAGTATAATTGAATATGTCCGCTTTCAATAATGGATTTATTGGACGAATGTCGAAGGAACTTGTAATTTTCGCATACGTGGCTCATAAATTTCAATTTGTAAGCGAGCATAACAACCAAATTGCAGGTTATGCGCGGTAACCCAATTGATTAATGCCTTTACAAGAGTCTAATATTTCGGCGCCGTGGAAATAACAAAAATTTTATAATCTACCAATATTATGATATTAATTTGTATTTTGTTACCTACTCTTGAAAAAAAACTAGTGTTCGGACACACTTTTTTATATCGCTAAGGTGGCAAACAGGCATACGGCCCGCCTGATGGTAAGCAGTCATGCAGTCACCGTAGCTTATGGACGCTTACAATACCGGGGGGTATCACTCGCGCGTTGCCGACCCTGTAAAAAGTGCAGCTCTGGAGACCTCACTGTAGAAACACAACATGGCCGAGACCTTCTCGATTGTTGATATTAAGCCTTTTTTTTTTAATAATCTTATTCGGATAAAAATTAACTATTTTTTAGCTCGCAAATACCACAGATTACATAAATACTAGTAGAATAGATTGACACGGAGGATATTTTATTGCTAGAGATAATATGAGAGGGAATTAAAGCGAAGATAAGGATGTAGGCTGTAGATGTAGGATTAGTCGAGAATAATTTCTGCTCAAAAAATTAAAAAAAAAGTTAATAAAATTTCACACCATTTTGTTTAATTTATTTTGCCATTCCCATCGGAGGCGGCGGTAACCACTTTTTTGCTTGTTAGTCTGCGGTATAACATAAAAAGTCTTTAAATATTATTTATATTTACTACGTCATATAGTACACTCACAACCAAAAGTCTTACGTTAATCAAAATAATACAACGATCACGACTTTTTCTCCCCTGTCACAAATATGATGGATCGTTCTTTATAGAGGATCGAATTTCATAATTTGTTTAGCATTCATTCGTTCATTCAGTGGGTACCGATTGTGTGTTCGATTAAATAGTTCTCATTCTTTTTATTAATAAGTTTTTATTTGAAATATTTTCATTGTGACTGGCATTTTTTTTTTTTGTTTTAAAAATCGGAAACATTTAGTACCACCAATCTCACCGTGATCGCAGATGCAACTCAGTCAAAACATCGGATGTAAAAACAGGTAAGTTTATGGGCGCGTTCAAGCGTCAATAAAGTGGTTTAATTAGTTCAAAACGCTTTAGACATCTTTGGAACATAAGGCGATGAACATACATAAGCGTCGCATCGCACCGCTCAGCCGCGTATACCCACCACGCCGGTTTATGTATATTCAATGCCTAAAAATGCGGCAACAACCACGTGCGTCTACTAGTTATTCAAACATAATTATGGTGTTATTATTATAATTGCCTATAATTACAGAATATTATCTTAAATAATAGCATTAAATAACATAATACATTAATAAGCAACTCTGCGTAACTTTATAGTCAAATTAAAATGTTGCAGTTCTAGGTATATGACTGTATAGACCGTCGTATTAACCTCGATTTTTGTATGTTGTATAATCGTATTCAATTGTACAGTCTAAGTACCTTCTTATAGTAAGTGTATTCCATTTCATTTTACTTGGCACAAAAACTAGAAACGATCCTCTGATTTCAAAGTAAATACATGAAATTGGATGAATCTCAAATGGCTTTATTATTTTTAAAAAATATTTAAAAAACTCATAACAAATATATTATTATTATATATTTATATTATATATATATTATGATTTACTAGCTGCTGCCTGCGGCGTTACCCGCGTTTAATTTTATGCACAGCAGCGCCATCTATATCAGATTTTTGACCAAACCCTACGGGAATCGCGTACTTTTCGGGATAAAAAGTGCCTTTTGTGTTAATCCAATGTACCAGACACCTACATACCAAATGTCATAAAAATTGGCCTCGCCATTTGAGCGTGAAGAAGTAACAAACTTACACACAACTTTCGCCTTTATAATATTAGAAGGATAACAATTACGTTACCACCACTTACCACATCATATCATTTGTGAGTTCCAAATCAGTTATAAGTAGTAGTTATTCTCCCGGGACCTGATGTCAGAAAGCTTCAGTGCATATTGTCAATCTGTGGTCACCATATTAATCCTGTCTTATTTAAGAGGCATAGCGGTGTGTATGTGTGGTGGGTTTGTCCCGAATCATCTCTGAGTGTAAATTATAAGTAATTAAGTAGAAAACGTTCAAAAATTTACAAATAATTTATCTGTCAGAAATAAATAACATTTATTTTGGAAGTAGATTTACGGGAAATACTTTTTCACGTCAATTTTTTTTTTCAGATTTATGTAGGTATACACTATGTAGTCCGGCATTTGATGCCAGGCCAAGAAGATGCGATTAGTACGGAAAACTAAATATGGACGACGACCTAACCATTACATTAATAGGATCTACTAACCACTGTAGTTTTTATTATTATATTGATAGTAAAATACTACATTTTGTAGACCTCAACCACGTTTAGTACTATAAAATATCATAAAAAACCCTTGGTATCAAAAGTCAAAGTAAAAATTTATTAAAAGTGACTTATTATTTTTTGAGAGATACATACCATCACAAGAAACTTGTCGAGAAAGAATCCACAGGGGTTTTACTCCCCAGAAACAAACAAAAAACAAAAACTTGAACTTTGCAATAACAATTATCTAGACAAACTTCTTGTTTAAAAATTAAGGAATTCGCTCTTAGAAACGTAAACGTGGCCGTCCCAAACAAACCTGGCAACGCACGGTGCTAGACGAAGCGAGGCACATTGGAAAGTCCTGGAGCGAAATTAAACGCGGAGCTCAAGACCAACCGGGATGGAGAGTCACTGTGGACGCCCTGTGCTTCATTCAGGGGACTTAGGATCATAAGTCTCTTAGAAACTGTTAAGAGTACCTTCATTTTTGTGTGTTTCCGTGTGGTGGTGGTTCAATTATAGGGAAAAGGAACGGCCGCTACGCGTAAAGGACACCTGTCTCTTGTGGGTTAAAATGATTAGGCGCCGACCCCACTGCTGCGCGCGGTCTAGCGGTCAGAGTTCCAAGTTCAGCGTTCCGCGTTCACTGTACCCTGGGTCTGGGTGGCTTTAGAATCTTACCAAAAGCAGTCGGACCGCGACGGTCAAACTACGACGGACGGCAGAACTCAGAACTCTGGCCGTTAGACCGCGCGCAGTGGGGTGGGCGCCTTGTGATTATTTCGAAATATTTAATCGACATGCATTTCCTTTCTCCATTATAAAAATTATCGTAAAACTAGAGATAAGATTAAAATCGCAACGGATGTACAAATATGAAACGACAATTTTTATTAAGATTCTTAAATAACCCGAAGTAAGCATTTTACACAAGGTTATTTGTGTACTCTAAAACGCACTCGCAAGTTAAGCAACGTACTAGCCAGTGTTTGGATGGGTTTCGTTATCTCGAGCGTGTTGGTGCTTTAAAAGGCACGTTAAGCCGTCAATCTCGGCTGTTACCGATGCTACTGATGTACATCGGCGATAACCACTTCCCATCAGATGGCCCCCTTGCTTGTTTGCCTGCCGTACGACATAAAATAATAATCTATTTATCTAGAAAGTGATATCAATCATGGCAATTCAAAAATACTTAATTTATTAGGAAGCGGTTACTTAATCTTATTCAAATGTCACACATATCAACAATATTCAATGACGTGGAACTTTGGTGCAGTCGTGCACAAAAGTGTTCACAATACAATAGGTACAGAAACTTTTTATTGGACCAAATACAAATTAATTAAAAGTACTTAAAACTTAGGCGACCTTATTGCTATGCAATTTCCTCTCTCTCTCTTTCGTTTGCGTATATCTCGCTTTCCCGTGGGAATTTTAAACGTGACGCCTAGACGTCGTAAGGAACCTACCTATATTCCTTTGGTACCTCTATATATACCCAGAGCAGCGGTTTGGGCTGTGCGTTGATATATTAGTTAAGTCAGTCAGTTAAGGACTTAAAATTTTATGTACAAACGCGGACACAGCTGTGTATCCATTGAAGACGCAACTGAGAGAAAATATTACTGTTCGAAAGGGATAGAGATATTTCTGTCAATTTCAATGTAGTTTCAAGTTATCCAAAGTAATGATTCTTAATTCGGTCGTATAATAGGGATGAGGGTTTTCATGAAAACGCCCCTAGTTGGCGCCACTTTGACAAGAGGGTGTCATTTCAGAAAACCCTCAAAAATTCATGAATTGCCGAAGCAACAATTTATTCTATTTAGCCTTTTTAGGGTTCAACAATAAATTTTAAAAACCATGTTTACTAGATTCAAATTAGCAACGGACACCATTAACGATTTTTTTGTTTAATTAAGTATTTAATGGCTATAACAAGATTACTGGTTTCTAAAAATTCTTCACTATAAAAAGTTTTCCACTACCTATACTTAATTTATATCAAACGGTTCGTATATCTTTAACTGTCGTCTGACTTTAAACTCTCCACTAGAAAATTATATGCACTCAACAAGAAAACTCAAACAGAACCATATAACTATGGTTCGATACAATCTTGACTTTTATTCGAACTCTTATTTAAATAAATTCTTCATGGTTATCTCAGACAAAAAACAGAAAAAGTATATTTTCTCGTAAAAAGTCAAAAATCTATATTCTGTCATTTTTCCTGTCTAACTGACACCGGAGCATAATTTTAATACAAATTTAATAAAAAATATTGCTCAAAAAAATGCCCGCACGTCTCACGCTTGCTGATTATTCTTAAAGAAATGGGAATGAGAGTTGCCGAAATATCCCGGGAACTAAATGTGCACGTAAGTTTATCAAATTTTACTTCTAGTGTTTTTCCGTGTTCGTCTAAGTAAGTATATGTTTAGATGATTACACACCTGGTTCTGGTTTTCAACAGCACTGATAGTGTTTTTAGAGACGGTCGGTATACACGTGGCTACGACGGCATGAGGAAGGCGGAGATGAAGCCCTACGCGACCGTCCTCGTGGAGCACGAGGACGTGTTACAACGGAGGCTGAAGATGCTGCCATGCCCTTATGACATCTTTGTGTATCTTGTAGTTTCTTTTTTCAATTGAGATTATACCTACTGAGTCATAATGCTTGTTACAGATTTCAATGCAGACAGTGCGTCGTCGCTTAAATGAAGGGGGCCTGCAGCGACACATACCGGCCCGAAAAATATTACTCACCCAAGCGCACAAGGACGACAGAATAGCTGGATCTGAGATGACTGGATCTAATATAGTCATATTTGTAGACGAAAAGACTTTCAAGTCGGATAAGGATGGTCGGAAAATATTATACAGGCGAAGAAACGAACGCTATGTAAAAGATTTTTCATCCTCCGTTTGAAAAACCCGGGATCATAATAGAGAATAAAACACGTGAGCTGGCAGCGAGTTCCACGTTGTTGAATTATTCGAAGACAAATTAGCAGATTGGCTGCTTTACCGAATGGGGCGTATTGACTTAAAATATTGTAAAATAATTGAACACAATGTTGCACATAAAATAAAAATAATGTAAATAAAATAATAATGATAAATGATTGTTTTTATTTAGAATATGTTATGATAGTCGATAAAACGGTAACAAAGAAAATATCTGATATATAAATAAATAAATATATAGGGACAAATCACACAGATTGAGCTAGCCCCAAAGTAAGTTCGAAACTTGTGTTATGGAATACTAACTCAACGATACCTACTATATTTATAACAAATACATTTATAGATAAACATCCAAGACCCGAGGCCAATCAGAAAAAGTTCGTTTTTCACCATGACCCGACCGGGATTCGAACCCGGGACCTCCTGGGTGGTAGTCCGGCGTGGTAACCATTACGCCACGGAGGTCGTAAAATATAAAACGATACATACTCTGATTGGACGTGAGTGGACGCCGCACCGCGGCCAATCAGAGGGCGTATTGCTGATCGCCACCGCGGACCCGAGCTAAACGCATTGGTTTAACCGAATTTTCCCGATTCGAAAACCCGACGAAATTAAGTTAAATTACTTAGCCACTGGCTAGGATTCATAACTGTCAATATCCAATGCGAGTCTCATTCCTGCATATATGACAGGAGAAAATGTGTATCATTAAGTATGTTGCCGTTTGTACATAGAATATAGATAGATAGATAAAATTCTCATTATTAAAAAAAGCGTTAAAATCAAAGAAATTTTATTTTAACATTTGAATAATTTGTATTTTTACTCGTAGCAAACTTTTTAGTCGTTTATTATTATGACCAGTTTTAAGTATCATTCAAGCAAAAAATTATATTTTATGTTGATTAACACTTTAGCTCTCGTATATACCAAACTCCATCAATCTCGTATGTCATTAGATGGTATTTGTTTTTTTATTCAAATATTTGGTTTTGTTGAAAGCACAGGGCAGGTGGTAGCTTACTCGGGAACACACGCCATCACTATTTTTTTCTCCCATGTCACGTACAATTTACCAATAAAAAGAGGTAAGAAAGGTAGAGAACTAAGAAATTTATCTATTTCTTTAATATTGGCATTATGTTGATAACTTTTGTTTGTATCTATAGTTTAAGTATTATTTCAAACTATAAATTTATGTATACGGTACTACTACTTAAATTTTTTATATGTTATCCTAGGTACTTATATTATGCAGAAACAAATGTGTGCAAACTGGACAAACCCTTTTGGTTAAAAATGGAAATTGTATCTTGTAATATTTTTATAATAATAAAAAAATAAAAAAAATAAAAAGTTTTTTACTCTCATAATGTAAGTAAGCAAAGTTATATAACTTCGTAATTTACTACAATATGTCAACTATCCATACTAATATTATAAATGTGCAAGTGTGTTTGTTTGTTTGTCCTCCCTTCACGTCGAAAGTAATGAACGGATTGATATGATTTTTTTATTGGGGATAGTTTAAGGTCTGGAGAGTGACATAGGCTACTTTTTATCCCGGAAAAACATCTCATTCTCATTTCATAATTTTTTTAACGGAGATTATTTAAGGTCTGGAGAGTGACATAAGGCTACTTTTTTCCCACGGGATAAAGAGATTCCCATGGGAAAATTTATTGACATTTTCCCTTGACCACGCGGGCGGAGCCGCGGGTAACAGCTAGTTGATAAATAAAATTTATATCTCTTCATGAAATCTTAAATCAAATAAACGGCTCTGATTATCTATTTCATTGGTTGGCTACTATCTGATAAGGTATTATATAATTCATTTTTTATATACACTTCAATCGTAGTGCTTTACATAGACAAGGTGAAAAATTAATAATTTACTTTTCTCTCTTACAATCTAAGCGGCTATAGGTACTTATCTTATACAAAAGTTCTATAGGTGGCGCTGTGCAAATTGTCTAGATTCTAGAATGTATTTATTTAAAAGATGATTTTGTGCAACTAGCCGATAATATCTAAGTAGATATATACGAAAAACGAAGTATGGACAACAGTATAGCATCATAATATTTACAGGACAAAATTATGTGCTATGTTTATGATTTCACATAATCGTAAAAGGTTTTGTTGCAACTCTGTCTTACTATTCTTTTAAGCATGAGTTGGTATGTACCGTTAAGTGATACTATGAACATTATTTCTAAAGCCATGTCCAGAGATGTACCCAACGAGTATATAAATCGCCCAGTGAGAAACATTCCAAAATAATGTTCAATTATTTATCTCGGGATGGCGGATTCGATTGCAGGTCGGGGGATGGCATTTGTTTTTGTTCTTGTGTCTGGGTGTTTTCTATTTTTTTTATACCACAAAGTTGGCAAACAAGCATGTGGCCCGCCTGATGGTAATCATCACCGTAGCTTATAGACGCTTGCAATACCGGGGGTATCACTCACGTGTTGCCAACCCTCCCAAACCCCCAAGTGGAGCTCTGGAGACTGTGTGTATGTATCGAGACAAGCCCACCAAAAATTCCCACCGATGTGTCTCCTGTGTAACCAGGATCAACAACGGCGACCTCAGATTGACTATAAGCGATGAAGCTCATTGACGTCCCGGGGGAGAAAACTACAGCTGTCTTGGAACTCACAACGAATTTAATCAGAAAGATGATAGTCGGAGTAGGAAGTATTGAACGGACTTGTCTTCCCCTCCTTAACAACTACGTGAGAGACAGCAACTTGAAGCAAAAGGCATTGTACAGAGAGATGGCAAATCAAGTGAGGCTCGATTGCCGAGCACCACGGTCTATATTATATTCGTTGTCTGGTACAGTCAGCAAAGGAGTTGACTGACCCCCCTCTGTATAAATGATTAAAGATTTCTAAATATTGCGTGAAGGGATTTACTTGAAATTTTATTTATCAATAGTATTCACATTATACTATGTAATTACAAATTTTCAAGTAAATCCCTTCACGCAATATTTAGAAATCTTTAATCATATATACAGAGGGGGATCAGTCAACTCCTTTGTTGACTGTACCAATAACACAAGCACATCAAGCCTAGCTTACTTTGGAACCAGATTACTGTGTGTGGAATTTATTTATTTTATCTTTACTTTGTGCAACAGAAGTCGCGCAACATTGCCAACATTAGAGCCCTAAAGTAAGCGACACCAAGGTAAGTTTAAGATCATAAAATTCACACTATCAAGGGGGCGCGTCAGTTCCCAATTTATTTTTTCCCCGCCCGCTGCAGGGATGCAGTAAACTCAAAATCGTAAAGTTACGACGTCTGGCTCTCACCCTCTACCACGAGACTTTAAGGGCCTCTTGTAATCGCATTTTTGATGGAACCTCATATCATGAAACTTTTTATTGGCATAATAAAACATGAGGTTTTTTGATTGTGTGTGTTTTCGAATCTCAAATTGTGTTAAAAGTTTTTTGTAAAGCATTTTAATGCATTGGTGTTAATTTATGTATTGATAGATGGTTCATGTAAATAAAAGTAAAAAAACGTATATTAAAAAATATATAATAATAGATATAATTCACACATTTTTTTGAAATAAAAAGCAAGTTTTGTTCATAATGTTAAAAATAAAATGCAGTAACTGTATAAAAAATAATATATTATTATGTACGTATACCGAATTGACCCATTTAAAAAATTTAATCTTCTATATAGTTTTCCCTGACAAAATCAATGTAACAGGAAAACTCAGAATGGTACTATTTCTCCGAGTGAAAAATATAGGTGTTAATGTATTTATGTATAAGTAATGAATAAGAAAAACACTTTTCAGACGTGTGAAATGCACAAAGAAATATGTAAAATACGCTTTTCAAAACCGGAAGAAAAATTACCAATTTTTTTTTTAAGTGAAATCTCTATTTTCTTTTAAAAGCTGCTCTCGTGTCGGCGTAGAAGCCTTCATCTTTCTGTCTTATGCCATCTCTTTCACCTCAATATAGAATAATCCAGAAATGGAATATCGTGTACAGATGAGTATCGTGGTACAGGGTGGTCCTACAATAATTTAGTTAGGGTAATAAAGGTCATTTTTCACTAGTTCAAATTGGATACGGTTGCTGGTGCGTTTTTTACTGCATGTCCCCGAAAGATGGGGGATCACAAATTACTGAGGTATATGATGCCTTATAAATGATGTACATTATTTTTGAATAACAGGTTTAGTTGACATCAAATATCATCCGATTTTTTTTAATAAGACATGACATAATGTCATATTATTCGTTCCAATTTTTTTTAATAACAATGTAATAGTACTCGAAATCACGCTCTTCCTGTTTGAAAATAACATCCTTTTTTTTAAAGTTGTGTATTCTTGTTCGTTAAAATTAGCCTGTGTCATGTACTAACATTCAAAGCAACGCATCGTATTGTCTCGACTCGGGATACAGTCTCCGAGTCAAGACCCCCCGAAGAAAGTGATAGCAAAATTTCTTCAGAGCAGGCGGATTTTGAAGACAACAAGATAATGCACTAATAGTTCCTGATCATCAACTCCAAACACTAAATAGTTCCTGATCTTCAACTCTAAACACTATGCCCTTAACCAATGTTTGCTTCACATTACATCAATACTATGAATCAAACCTTGAAACACAGTAAAATTAAATACACAACTCTAGAGCAGACAGTGTAATGAAACTTAATTCTAGGACAAACTAAACTTAGCTTCAAGTTAAGAATAAGTATAAGTATAAGTTTTATAAAACACTTTACTTGAAGTTAAAAGTTTTTTTTTTTAAATACTTTCTTTCGCTTCCAGTGTGTTCTGCGCTTTAATCAAGTACCAAAGAGAACAGAAATCGTAATTGTTGTATTTAACATTGCGGCGTAGGATTCTCTGGGCGCAAATTATAAGCAATTAGGTATTAAACATAAAAAAATGGCACCTCCATTCGGGTACCGTAAGCTTTTATAGTCTGTCTTCCCATCATATATTATTACTAGCTGTGCCCGCGACTTCGTTCGCGAGATTGTCGAAAACAGTATCGTTATATGAATAATTTTCCCCGTTTTTGCAACATTTTTCACTGATGCTTCGCTCCTATTGGTCACAGCGTAATGTTATATAGCTCAAAGCCTTCATTTTTGATGATTGTTGACACTTTCGCTCAAAAAGTCTTCAATACTTAATTGAAATTATATACAAATCATATGCAAATCACAGTATATCGTCACACATCATAGTATATCGTCACAAAAAAAATATATAATTTAAAAATAATAACATTCAGACTAAAAGTCCATTTCGTGTTAGTATACACATAATGTTAGTATTTTACAATTTCATTTTCTTAAATATAAGTTGGTATCTTCTTAAAGTATCTTATTTGTATAAAAAAAATATTTAATGTGACGACATACTATTCTTGTGTGCGACCATAGACACACAAAAAATAGACGTAATAAAATGAATTCGATCTTCAATGACAGCAATTCATCCCCCAACTAATAAACTATTGATGGTCACGTATAGACTTGTAGTCCCACTGGTGGGGTGGGATTATGTCCTGGGGTTGTTTTACGATCAATTCGGTTTTACAGTTTCAACGCAATATGACGAGGGGATGTGGGGAAATCAAACACATGTCATATACGACAGATAAGTTTTTAGAATGTTATCTTAATAAAATGTTTGTACAGTCAGGTGCACGTCGAGCTTTACACTTGCAGTACAATTTTGGCTCTTATGACATAGAACTTAAGAATGGTACAAAGTCCAACATGTAAAGGTCGACCTGCTCTTGACTGTACATATTTATTTTTTGGAACAAGGTAAGTATCATATTAACTGTAAAATCACTAGTCTTAATTTTATTTTATTTTTTGACAAATCAGTAATCAGACAGATTGAGCTAGCCCCAAAGTAAGTTTGAAATTTGTGTTATATAATGTCAGGCAATATCAAGGTATGATCGCGTTAAATTCCGGTTTACTATTGTTTATAATATTGAAATGAAATTATATGAAATGAAATCGTTTATTTCAGAAATTAGACCTTCACAGGCACTTTTACTTGTCATTTACAACTTGGTTAAATAAAGAAAAAACTACGTTATAAACTACCACCATTTCGGACACAAGCAAAATGGCCACCGGTAAAAAGAAATGGCAAAAGAAAACCGGTTACGGCCTTTTGCAACGCGAAAGTTCAAAAGTAATTAATATCTAAGCTTTTGTATCGCTTAGCTTATGATGCATGCAATGCAGGACTTGAAGACTGTCACCTAACGACAATGCATGGGATTCTATGCCTCATACCACTAACCTTAAATAAAAAGTACGTACAAACTTACAAAACGACTTATACCATGTTAATTTAGTGTTCAAGTCGGGCAAGAGAGGGCGTGGCACAACGTAATCACGTTTGCGTTACATTAAAAGTCGATTCACACGGCGTATTTTTAGCCATCTCAATTCGACCAATTTGTTTAAAAAGTTCGATCGCCTTTAGTTTAAAACTCACATGTTATCTCACTCAATCTACGTTTAGTATGCCCGATATATCGCGTCGAGTGCGATCAAAAGAAACCTTGATTTCGACAGTGTCCGCGAAGAGAAAAGCCCTTCATCCACTTTGGTAACTAAACTTACAGAACCAGAAGAAAGACAAGAAGAAAAATTTTTAGCTGTTTTGTAACCAGTTTGTAAAAGAAAAAATATTTTTGACAGACGAGATGGTTTTCAGATGATTTTCAGGTGGTAAATAAATTCTTTTTTTACGAACGTTCACTTTGGTTATGAAAGTTTAGTTACCAAAGTGAACGAAGGATGCGCCTCGACGCACAGCACGCATAAAATGACGCCGTGTGAATGCGTACTTACATAAATAAAGTTATAACCGTTAATTTTAAAATTGCACGCGATTTAATTAATTTATTAGGTTGTTAAAGACTATTTAATAATTTACAGTATGTGTATCATAAAATTTGATCGATTAGATTACAACATGGTTTATTTGCAACTAGCGAAACCCGCGCAACTTAGTTGGCGTATCCCGCTTTTTTTATTCATATCTCTAAACACACACAAGTACACAAAGTTGACAATACAATATTGCAGTTGAAATTTAGTGCAGTTAAAGTTTAGTGATATAAAGAGGCAGCAGCTCAGTGTATTATTTGCTCGGCGACACTGGTTGGACAGGTTTATAATAATGGAAATAATTTTCTTTGGAGTGGTTGCCACAAAAAATAAGAAGAGGAAAATTAAGCCCTTCCATTTTAATACTAAGGTACTCAACATTAATATTTAAGTTTCCTTAAAATGACAAATAAGTAATCCTCAAAGCATCGGGTCGGAAGGCGATCGGACAGGCAGAACCTTTTCCCTGATCCGGTCCATTATAAGATTTACTTTCTATTGTTAATATAAAACAATATATTTATAAACTTTCTTTTGGGTTCATTCTTAGAATAATAACGTTCACTTTTGACAGAGAGCTTGTATGAAGACACTCCATTTAGTAAGTTATTAATCTTAGGGTTCATTAAAAAAAATCTACGAGCGAACTCCTGCGGCTTCGATGTATTTTATATGTTCCTGTATTCATTTTCAAAGTAAAAGTGAACTGTGTTGCTGGTAAAAGTTCTATAAAAGTCAACGGGTTCGATTAATCAAAAGGAATACGTACGATTACTCAATGGATTAGTCAGACTAAAGAACAGCGATAAAAAAAAATTACATACCTATGTAGAATTTGTAGAATTCCTTTTGAAACCACATAGACATAAAATAAATAAATATATAGGGACAATTCATACAGATTGAGCTAACCCCAATGTAAGTTCGAAACTTGTGTTATGGGATACTAACTTAACGATATTATATTTTATAACAAATACATTATTATATAGATAAACATCCAAGACCCGAGGCCAATCAGAAAATCTCGGTGGTAAAAAGTAAAAAAAAATATTTCAATTTAATTTCATCAACTACTACCTGTTTACTTGCGGCTTCGCCCGCGTGCCAGATAAAATCTGCTAATGATATACCTACCTATCAACCACAATTGGTGCATGCATGTTGATGATGTTGTAGCTTCAATACGAGCTGATTTAATGTGTAAAACCCGAAAAATATATGTTTTTTTTTTAATATCTCATTTTACATTATAATACAAACCCAATTTACTTGTAGATGATATACAATATATAAATTAAAAAATCAATCAGTTTTATCAACGGAAATACACAATTTATAATCAGACCTCATAAAAATATTGATGAATGAGTACATACCTACTAAGGCTGTCGTACAAATTACAAACCCGTTTGACATTATCGGACACGAGATTATGTTTAGAAACTGGATTAGGTACGGAAGCTATTTAATATATTATGATTGGTTTGTCATATCTGTTTAATTATGTTTTTATATGTCAGACAAATGGAACTGTGGCTTCGCTCGCTCTTTATACTCATCAAATCATAATGTTAGTAACTTATTTCTATTTAAGAAGGATGCATAGGTACTTAGGCTGTTTTAACGTCACACTATGAGCGAAGGTAAAGGCAAGTGTCTTGTTTTATAGAGAGGTAAAAGAGCTGGCTCAAGACAGAGGAAAATGAAGGCTTCTACCACACTTTTGGGAGTGGTAGAGCAATTATTATGAAATGGGCTAGCTCGACCGGGGAAGTACCACCCTCTCACAGAATATCGACGTGAAGCAGCAATGCGTTTCGTTCGGTGAGTGAGAGATCCGGAAGCCCAACTCCTTCCCTATCCCCTCTTTCCCCCTCCTTCTTTCCCTTGCCTTCCTCCTTCCTTTCCTCCAACTTCTTTGGTAGACAACGCATTGGTAGCGCTCCTGGTGTTACTGATGTCCATAGGCGGCGGTGACCGCTTTCCATCAGGTGGCCCGCTTGCCTGTTTGTCTACTGTATGACATAAAAAAAACAGACAAGAGCGCAGCTCTAAAGATGAGCGAGAAATAAGATAAGCTAATGTCATTTCTAATTTCTATTTGCAAGAAAACTTCTACAAGAAATATCCGGCGGCAACTTGTAATAAAATGTAATATTGTATACAGCAATTACTCAGACTTGAATCTGCAAGTTGCAGTCGGATCGGATCACAGTCGCACTTTGACATTTTTCGCAGAAAGCGAAATCTACTGTTTCTCTTTATATTTAATTATTTTCCGCTAATTACAATAAATAATACAGCTGTAAGTTGGAGCCCGTGGACCGTTGATAAATAATGGTGCTAAGTGACCTTACGGTGTGGTCCCCATTCGCACCTCCGTTTTGACCCCCAATGGAATGAGAGATTTTTTTTTTGTAATTTTCCATATCCATAACTTCACACTGTGTTTTATTAAATGGCCGGCCGTAGCGCCATTTTTCAGCAGCATTATTCCAAATTATCAACATTATACATATTACCAATTTATCAGCAGTAATATTTTGAAGGTGTTAAACAGATAAAAAACATGTTTAATTATGAATAATAATAGTTAATAAAAAAAACGGTATAAAAATATTTCTAGGTGGATATGTCGCAGGCATCTGGTTGAATCCGCCATTTTATTGAATGACGGCATTCAATTGAATGACTAGGCCAAACGTGAAATGAACAAACGTCACTCAACGTCCAACTAGTTAGCTGATTGTAACTTAGCCCATTCACGCAATCACGCACGTAAATCAGTCGGTTGATTCAAAAGTTCGGTTGGTAGGTGTTCAGACAGACATTGGTCGGTTAAGTTAGGTTATCTTGCGACCATAACAAACAAAAACAGCGAATTTTTTGTATTTTATAGGTTATTCAAGTTGGCTATATTCCATTCAACGACTTCGCTAAAAGTCGTTCAGTCAAGACGTTGAACGACATTCAACGACTTGACGAATTGTCCTTTAGTCATTCAATTGAATGCCGAACGGGCTTCGTCATTCAATCAAGTGGCGGATTAAACCAGATGCCTGCGACAGATATAAAGTGGAATATCCATTTTTTATAGTTTACTCTCCTCTCCTCTCACAAACTTTACCTTTTTTACAACATTAGTACATATGGATAAAAATTATTATTAATTTCTATAGTTTCATAAAAAGATGTCCTTCTCATTTACATGTTGCCTTATGTAATAATTTACGACATTATGTTTAGATTAGTTATGAGAATGTCGGTAACGAGTGGGTGCGACACCGGTAAATACATAATTATAAGTGATTAATAAAATGCAATGTATATTTGTAATTACGTAAAAGTGGAATTCTTGTTGCAAAACATTTATGAATATATTCGTAAACCAAGAACGGGCGTACTTAAGTTAGGAGTATATACATTCCAGTGAGGAGTTTAATGGCGTCGCTGTGTGTCGCACTCTAATATACACACACAAGTCAAGCGACGTCGACCCTAGCCAGTGCTTGGATGGGTTTCGTTATCTCGAGCTTCTCCGTGCTTCGGAGGGCACGTTAAGCCGTCGGTCCCGGCTGTTATCGATAGATGACAGTCGTTAAACCATGTCGGTGGCCTTCGGGCTGCTTGAAAACACCGGCTGCCAATCCGCATTGAAGCAGCGTGGCAGAGTACGCTCTAATCCCCTTCGATTGAAGAGAGACCCGTATCCCTGCAGTAGGATGATTATGGGTTGATAATATTATGATATTCCATTGCAATATGTTGTGTGTTTTATCGCAATAAAGTAATTTTTGGAGTGGTAGAGCAATTATTATGAAATGGGCTAGCTCGACTGGGGAAGTACCACTCTCTCATAGAGATAGTGAGAGATCCAGAAGCCCAACTCCTTCTCTCTTTCCCCCTCCTTCTTTCCCTTCTCTTTCTCCTTCCTTTCCTCCAACCTCCTTGGTGGTCCTCCTCCAATGCATTGGTAGCGCCCCTGGTGTTACTGATGTCCATAGACGGCGGTGACCGCTTTCCATCAGCTGACCCGCTTGCTTGTTTGTCTACTGTATGACATAAAAAAAAGTGATTTATATTCATTCATATTTATTTCATATCAATTTATATTTTAAATCAGACCATTATTTGGACCTGCTGTTGTATCACTACATAGTATAAAACAAAGTCGCTTTCTCTGTCCCTATGTCCCTATGTCCCTTTGTATGCTTAAATCTTTAAAACTACGCAACGGATTTTGATGCGGTTTCTTTTAATTGATAGAGTGATTCAAGGCGAAGGTTTTAAAGTATCATACATTCCAAAATTCCCACGGAAAAGCGGGATACACGCAAACGAAGTTGCGCGGGTTTCGCTAGTCAAGTATAATGAACGGTAGTCTTCTTATTTTCATAACTGATCTACACTCTCACGAAGTTGGGAAAAGACGAGAGTGCGGTCTGGTTCTTCGTCCTACTTCGTATTTTCTGTTCCTTTGTCTCAAATGTTGTGTCTAATTTCACTTTACTTCGCTCAACTTCCCAAGAGTGTAGAGCTAGCGTTAAAACCTAAGTTTTATTTATAGCAAACTTCATCTTAACAATGTTATTTGCTTATCACATGGTTACAATGCAACTAGTCGAAGCAAAGCATAATAAGGCCGCCTGTAAGGGCACTGAAAACTTTTTGAGAGCTAGTTTTACAAAAATATAATTTTTTAACTCTAAAAAAACGGAACCTTGCCTAAAGGGACTCCTTTTAATAATATATTTTAGTTATTTTATTATATTTTTTAAGGTTTTTAGTTTTAGGTTCATTATAATTTGTTTATAATAATATGTTTACTTTAGTTTTAATAAAAAAAAATTATATATAAATAGTGTAGTTAATAACTGTATATAATAATATACCTAGCATGTTAACATTTAATGTCGAAAAACATCCTCGAATCGAATCTTCAAGTTAAAGAATATGCCCCAAACATACATTGCAAGTAAATAAAAATCTTTTATATTATAAAATGCATCAAATTTTTCAAAGGCTAAAGGTTCCACACCCTTTGCATCTCATTCGACTATTGTATACCATTTAGCAAGAATTCTGAATACCTGTGCCCTCTACCTACACTTTGGTGCAGTGTTTTGACCATGTTAGCAGTAAAAGCTATACTATTATCATCACTAATGTTATAAATGTTAAAGTGTGTTTGTTTGTCCTCCCTTCACGTCAAAAGTAATGAACGGATTGATATGATTTTTTTATTGGGGATAGTTTAAGGTCTGTGGGGCAATTCACGTAACACGAACCGATTCTAGTTCGATTCAACGACACTCGCTGTCCCGTTCAATTCCTATTTTGTATGAGTGAGACAGCGAGTGTCGTTGAATCGAATTAGAATCGGTTCTTGTTACGTGAATTGCCCAACTGAAGAGTGACATAAGGCTACTTACCCACGGGATAAAGAGATTCCCATAGGTAAAATTAAGGTAATTTTCCCTTGACCACGCGGGCGGAGCCGCGGGTAACAGCTAGTATCATCATATTTAGAACTACTTCGTTTTTTATGATGACAGCTCGTAAAGTAGTTTTAGTAGTTAGGGGTGTTTTATTATGACTAGAGAAAGTATCAATTTTTTTTATGTCATATAGTAGATAAACAAGCAAGCGGGCCACCTGATGGAAATCGGTCACCGCCGCCTATGGACAACAGTAACACCAGGGACGCTACCAATGCGTTGTCCACCAAGAAGGTTGGAGGAAAGGAAGGAGAAAGAGAAGGGAAAGAAGGAGGGGGAAAGAGGGAAGGAGTTGGGCTTCTGGATCTCTCACTATCTCTATGAGAGAGTGGTACTTCCCCAGTCGAGCTAGCCCATTTCATAATAATTGCTCTACCACTCCAAAAATTACTTTATTGCGATAAAACACACAACATATTGCAATGGAATATCATAATATTATCAACCCATAATCATCCTACTGCGTAACAACCCATAAACATCCTAAGGAGGAAGGGAAGGGAAAGAAGGAGGGGGAAAAAGGAGATATGGAAGGAGTTGGGCTACCGGATCTCTCAGTCACCGAACGAAACGCATTGCTGCTTCACGTCGATATTCTGTGAGATGGTACTTCCCCGGTCGAGCTAGCCCATTTCATAGTAATTGCTCTACCACTCCAAAAACTCCATTACTTATATGCTTTTTTTTTTATAATTTAGTTTCACTAGGTACCTATCTACTGTGAGTTGCACAAAAACATTTTAAGATTTAAACACATTAAATTGTGGATATCCCTCTCGATAATCATTTCACTAAAATTAAAATGTGTTTGTGACACTGTATGTTTGCTAATCTTCTCAATCCGAAAGTTATTCCGTTTCTTAATAGGATTGGACGAGGTGGGCTATTTATAAATTACTAAAATAAATATTCTTGGACGAATCACACAACGCCATCTAGTCCCAAACTAAGCAACTAAGCTTGTACTATGGATACTAAGATTGCTGATAAATATACTTAAATACTTTTTTTTGTAAATAAATACTTATTATACATAGAAAACACCCAGACCAAGGCAAGCAGACATGTTCATGCACAGAAATGTTTGCCTTGCACAGGATTCGAACCCGCGGCCCTTGAGATAAGGTGACCATTCGACCACCGGACCGGTCATTTTTTTTTTTTTTTTTTTTATTTAATTATTTTTATTGACCAAAATACACAAACTATTAACACAACAGGCGAACTTAATGCTATATGCATTCTCTACCATTCAACCATTTAATAAAATACCATAGATAATAAATATATAATACATATAGATGATTCCTATCAACATAAAAACAATTAAAGGGTAAAAAAAAAATTACGCGTATAAAAAGAACGATTATAAACAAATGATGACGATTACTTTTAAAAAAATGAGCACTTTTTAAAAAAAAAAGCATTTTTTGTGCATTAAATAAGCATGAAGTGTGAAAGAATTAGACATAAAAGCAGAACGATCTAAGATTTACGGCCTTGCGATGTTTATAAGAAACGTCACAATTAGACATCGCAAGATGAAATCGCATCGCGAATGCTATTTAAACCTTATCCTGTCAATTTCTATTGCATATAGCTATAAATGACTTTATCGCTAACACACCGGATCTCAGGCATAACACTAAACTCGGTCCTCAATGTTTATGTTACGAAAGTGCGCCCTATGTTAGCGGGTTCATACTTAACGTTGCCGTGATAACAACTCATGCTAATTAATTTGTTTACATACGAAATGTTATTCTGTGAATGACGACCAACCAGATAGTCAGCTTTTTTGGTAACCATTTGTACAGTGACACTAAAAAGTAGTTTTACAGTGAAATGAAATGAAATCGTTTATTTCAGAAATTAGACCTTCACAGGCACTTTTTCTTGTCATTTACAACTTGTTTAATTAAAGAAAATAAACTACGTTATATACTACCACCATTTCGGACACAAGCAAAATGGCAACCGGTAAAAAGAAATGGCGAAAGAAAACCGGTTACGGCCTTTTTTGTCATTTTGTACTTTTTTTCCACTCATTAGTTACAATGTAGGTATAAGTACATTAAAATTTATAAGAAGAATACGCGGAATGTTTTACGTAAATAATAAATGCGTTACAAGCAATATAAGAACTGGTGGTAGAATAAGAAAAGACGTGTCGAAAGAGCTCGTAATGGACATATTTGAATTTTTTTTTTCTAATTTTTTAGTTGTGACACAGGCAACATACATGATGCACGTTTTGTCTGTGAAAATAGAACATAAAAAATTGCATACAGTAACGCACACGATGCACTAAAAGTCCGGCGATCAAAAAATCTATATAATTCTGGCAGATCGTTCGCGTCGTCTGCGTTCCTTGATCCTGTGAAAAATCTGAGACCATCTTTTTGCAAAAAAAAAAAATATTTATTATATGTCCGAATTATATATTTATTATATGTTCTTATCTTCCGATACTAGTAAAAATGCAATGTACAGTGCAAAATATTAAGAATATGTGAGAAAAAAAAACTAGCACATTTTTTCTACAAAAAAAACATGAGAACAATCTCTATAGGACAGTAAGGGCCATATTTATTTATAACTGCCATATTTATTTGTGGCACAGTGGACCGCCGCCGCTGACAAAAACTCCTTAAAACATTTTCATTGTCAATGCAAAATGCCGAAATTTTAAAGTCTTGATATTTGTATGTCCTTTCATTCAAACAATAATTCTGTTTGCCTTTAATTCATTTCGAAAATTATTAGTATTTGATAGATAACCACCAAATAATAATTAGATACCTACATCAAGGGGTTAGATAATATACATTCATTCATTTTTGTTCAAATCTAGGGCGACCATGCTATGCTACCCAATTACAGGTGAACAAAAATACGTTTACAAATACAAAAAAAAATATTCCAGAACAATGTCTCACTAGTCCAATAAAACTGAACTAGTAGGACCAGTATAAAAAAGAAAATCTCACTCGTCCAATAGAAAAGTCCCATTAAACAAAGTACCACAAACAAATAAATAAAGGACAAAGGAATGAAGGGCATTGCAAAAGAGCACTCGAACTAAACGCACGAAAACATACGAAAGTTCACGGACAAAAGTAGATTTAGCATTAAGCATAATAATAGATTCGCACAAACTAAGCAGCGAGTCTCTAAATAGAATTGTTTTATTCAATAAATCATAATATTTGAATAACCCAAAACTATCAAAACTGCTTTAGCGAACTACACACACACTGGTCAACATTACCAATGATGGTCACAAAAAAGCGGGTGCCGACAAAGTGACGAACGGATCCCATCCCGAGACCCGACCATTGTGACCCGCTAGTGGCGATTAACAGTTAATAATGTGGTTTTGTTAGATACTACACTCTTATACAGTGTTGAGAGCAATTATATCATTTTTTGTCTAGAGATTCACAAGTTTGAAGCACTGTGCAAGTGATATGGGTAAAGTGAAATGATTTTTTCTATGTATTCATTTTATAATAATAAAAGCTATATAGCCTGTAATGGGGACGATCACTGTTCATGAGATATAGCCTGGTGACAGACAAACGGACGGACGGACGAACACCAGAGGCTTAATAATATGGTCCCGTTGGCACCCTTTGGGTACGGAACTCTAAAAAGACTATAGTACAGTCAACAAAGGAATTGACTGACCCCCCCCCCCCCCCCCTGTATATATGATTAAAGATTTCTAAACATTGCGTGAAGGGATTTACTTGAAAAATTGTAATTACATATTACAATATGAATACTATTGATAAACAAATTTTCAAGTAAATCCCTTCACGCAATATTTAGAAATCTTTAATCATATATACAGAGGGGGGTCAGTCAATTCCTTTGTTGACTGTCATATATACAGAGGGGGGTCAGTCAATTCCTTTGTTGACTGTACAACTGACATTATAAGTGCAATATATTAAATGTATACTTAGTGGGTTTTAGTTAAGCAAAGATCATTAAAGGCCCGTGTTAAATGTCATTGATCACATGCATTCTCGTTTCACAATGTGGCATTTAATTTTAGTGCCACTGACACCATGCGAGACAATGGCCCCAATACCATAAAGTAACATGATATTTTGATATAGACTGTGGTCTATGGTTTATCACAGAGAGGCACTAAATGTAACATATTACTTTTTCACTTCACAAGCTCGGAAAGAATCTGTTTGTCATTCGAAATCTGAGCGCAAAAGTGCATTTTGTGCGCTAGCGTGGAAAGAATTTTTAAAATTCGAACCTTAATTTTTTATACCGCCAGTCCTCTGAAAATGCATTAATACTTATTTCATGCCAGTGCGCCAACCTTATTTTTAGAATAATCGAACTGGCCAGCACGACACCGCATGAAAAAAAATAAACACTTATTTAATATTTTTTTTGCGTTTTTCTTGCACCTAGCATTTTCCTCGCTGTAGTGAAGTGAAAAATTGTGTGTTTCACTCGGCAGCAAAGTTATTCTGCGTCTCGTACTCTTGAAACCCTAGCTACGCTCAGGATTCAATATAAGCACTCGCGCCAAAAAACAACTTTGCAGCCTTGCATAACAAATAACTATTAATTTCGATTAGCGGGACGCACTACCTGAGCAAGGGTTTGGCGATTTATTTATCAACAGTTTTAATTTCACATTGTAGATTCTGGTGCTAATTCTGTTGTACATTTTACTAGACTAAACTAATTTTGACAGGACTAAAAGTGTTGCTATCCTTGTCACTAATTGTAAACCAAGGAAGGACAACAACACCTTTGGTCCTGTCAAAATTAGTTTAGTAACTAAAACGTAAAAATTAGTAACTAAAAGGTTTACGTTATTAGCATAAAAGTATATTTGTTTTATAGTTGTTACGGTGCAAGTAATCATTCTTATTTTGAAAATATTATTGAAAGAAAATTTTCACTACGATTTAATGCTGTTTAATGTAAAATTTCGCCCCCATTTCTAACAACAGAGCACTCGGCCGGATATCTTTGTTCTTAGTTATCTACCCTGGTTACCTCTTTCATTTGCTGATTGTACCAATTTTATGAAATTAAACTTGCACAAAAGATTTTCCTTCTAACGACAAGGATTAATTTTTAGTTTTCATATTACTTATTTCAACATTGCTGCAGTATTTTTGATACCCCATCATAATATGCAATTCCACGACATAATATGCAGCCTTAAACCCCAAAACAATGGCTAAACATGACGCAATTTGCATCACCATGAATAATAAGTTAACCCCTGTTAACAGGGTGTTTTCATCTTGTATACATGGTGGGTTAGTTTTGTTCGGGCTATTTAAAATACGCACTTATGTTAGAGGTGGTGGGAGATCGTGACATTGCATACGTCAGGCGTGGTCCAAATCAATAACATTATGCAATGAATAAATAAATAAAATGATTTATTTTTCAAGTACAGGAAATATTTTTACACAATGTGACAGGGAAACGTTCCAATTCTTTAAAAGTGATTAAACTAATTGTCATTTGCAATAAATTAGCCCCCATCTATGTGGGTCGAAAGTTAGCGGTTTCTGAGATTTAGATGATTTAAGTTTTTTTTTTAACCGACTTCAAAAAAGAAAAAAAATGAAACTACGGAGAAACCCAGGCTATCTTCGGGACACCCTTATCGAGACGTTAACTTCCTGGCTTCCTGAAGGAATTGGAGAAAACCGCTAATCGAAAATCTGAACGTAGAGCGCAATCACCTAGCCAGAGTAGATAGCGCATATTATTTTATTTGTTTGGTGTTCTGTCAACTTCAGGATTTCAGGATATCTCCTTAAATGACAAAATTTTTGTATACATCTTTTCAAGCTCAATTGAATAGAGTATCTATTCCCGCTACCGCTCGTCGCTCACACCCCACCCGCGCCGCTAGGGTGGGCCGTGAAATTGTGCATTACCATCATCGTACTACGACCTTACTGGTAATATTCAGGGGGCTATGACCCCAGTAATGACCCAGGTGGATAGCTCGGTCACTTTATATTGACAATCGTAAACACTGTGCTTCTGATGCCCTAATAGACGGTCGTCCGAACTACGTTTCTCCTACCAAATGCTTCTAATAACTTTATAGGACTTGAGCGCGCACATAAACTTACTTGTTTTTACTCCTGATGTTTCGACAGTTTCATCTGCCGTGGTCACGAGGATGTGCAGTAATGTACTCGGTCAAGCCCCGTTAATAAAGTGTTCAAGACGCGATAGTTTAAATGCCATCGCTTCTTCTTGGGAGACTGTAATATTTGGATGATACTGCATTTAAACCCCAAAGTTGCCTTGAAAAGTTTAATAATAAATCCACCTTTTGCAAATTCAAATTACATTTTTAATATATTTTTTCTTGTATTAGGAAATACAAAATACAGAAATATTTATTCATGTAAAATATAATTTACATTAGCAACTAGCGAAACCCGCGCAACTTCGTTTGCGTGTATCCCGCTTTCCCGTGGGAATTTTTAAATTTTTCTCTCCGTAAGAACCATCCTCGTACTTCAAGGAATATTCTAAAAAAAAAATCAGCCAAATCGGTCAAGCCGTTTTCATGTTATGTCGTGACAACGGAAAACGGGTTTCATTTTTATATACATACTAGCGAAACCCGCGCAACTTCGTTTGCGTGTATCCCGCTTTCCCGTGGGAATTTTTAAATTTTTCTCTCCGTAAGAACCATCCTCGTACTTCAAGGAATATTCTAAAAAAAAAATCAGCCAAATCGGTCAAGCCGTTTTCATGTCATGTCGTGACAACGGAAAACGGGTTTCATTTTTATATATATAGATGATATAGATGAATGTTTGCTCCGTGCGGAGATCGAGTCCGCGCACGCCCTCTAGTCCCGAAGATTAGGTTACGCGCTACTAGACTACCATTGGTATGAAAGACGAGGTTTGGACGCCAGTTTATACTTTATTGCTATAGGACATAAAATATTACAGTGATGGCAGATCGGATTCAGTTTATGATAGGGATTAGTTACCTTTTCATACACAGAAAGCAATGGCGAGTATTTTATTAACACAAGATTTTAAGGCCAGGTTTTACGCATTGCTTTGTATGCTTTCAGAAGTTACAGCGTATGTTGACCGTCAATATGTCAATGGTTTTCGGATTGTATGTGAAAGGCATAGAAATAATAAAAAACTTTAATGGAGAAAACCACATAAAATCTCTGTGGGCAAAACACACTGGCAGCGGCAGCAACTCATTAAAAATCTTTTTGTTACGAAAATGGAAATAATTTTGGAACTTATACGAAAGCGGAAAAATAATTCTTCTTTCACAACTGATTACGAAACAGCGAAAAAAAGTCAACTAATTTAAAGAAAATGATTACCAAAGTGGAAGAAACGCGTACTGTCGTAGTCGCAATGACAGCCGCGCCGCCCGCCACCGACCCACCACGCCGCATTTAGTGTGTTGTCGTTCGCAAAAATATATGAAATACAGATGACCGCTGCCACTGGCAGTGTGTTTTACCTGCTGTACTGTTAATACTCAAATTTTCGTCATGACATTCTAATCTCTTATCTAAGATATTTAAGGATTTGCGCGCGCGGTTTTCGACTATCCTAACGTGTTTCCCCCTTGTCCGTTTTAGTTATCTTTTGATGCTTCGACTGTCTGTTACACATACGCAAGTACCTGTCATCTTTCAAAGTAGGTAAACCTTCAAGGTTTTACTTTTACTTCGAGGAACCCTAAAAACAAGTCGATCTATAGCAATAGAATGTGAAGTATTCATTACATATCGCGTATAGGGTCATCAAGCGAGATAGTAATTACGTCGGTAATCAGGGGCTCACCAATCATTACACGTCAGAATTTCTATTACTGCATTGCTATTAGCGTAAACGGTGTATGAGATGAGCACCGATCGTAGAGATAAGAGTAAATGGATGTGGCAATTCTACATAATTTCAATTTAGTTCATTGTTGAACCAGTTGTTGAACAACAACCAACACAGTGTTGTTGAACCTGTTTTGTTTTATGAGCCGACGGATATTTTTACCCTCTTATTAATAAACAAGGATTAGCAAAGGTTTAATTAAAACTTGTTTTGTCACTTTCCAACTATGAACATTTAATTTTCCTTAGGGATGACAGTGACAAAACAGGTTTAAGTTAAACCTTGGCTAATCTTTGTTTATTAATAAGAGGGTTAGACACGTAGAACGGATTATTGTAAATTCCGCGCAAAGTACTATATAGAAAAAATATGTAGGTATAAGTAAGTAAATTAATTTACATAATTTCGTCACAAGTCTTCTTCTTACGTGTGTCTTTACTCATACTTTTAATGCAAGTGACGAATTTATTTACAATGTATGGAGTATACATGACGGTGACGAATTTACTTTGTGAGGAATGTACATAAAACGACATAGAAAATACCCATACTTAAGTAATTTTCAAGAAAATTCTTCCGATCCGAGTTATGAGAGTGAAAGAGTAACTAATTTAAACATATTCTCTATAAACTTTTTAAGAGAGGTAGGGCATCACAGAAGACCTCATCTCATAACAGAAGATCGTAGCCAAATAGCATGGGTCTCGGCCATGTTGTGTTCCTACGGTGAATAAGGTCTCCAGAGCTCAACTTGGGGGGGGTTGGGAGTGATAATGATACCCCCGGTATTGCAAGCGTCTATAGGCTACGGTGATGCTTACCATCAGGCGTATGCTTGTTTGCCAACTTTGTGGTATAAAAAATTAAAAAAATCTTCCACGTATATGTATATAATTTTATTATTAAGAGGATTGAATTAATTTATAAAGATTTATTTTACTACCAAAATTACACATTAAATTGAAATAAATATTGTGTTCAATTACCGCTTCCTGGTCAACTCGTCAAAGTAACGGTGCATTAAAAAAAATGAGATTTATTTAACACGTAAACATATTTCTCAGTAACACAAAATAATTAATAACCATCATTATAAGTAAAAATATTGACCATTAATTAAGAATTATTAATAAATGTGTGTAATTAAAAAGAGCAACTTCCTCATATTTCTAAAAAAAATCCTTTCACTTCGTATATTCGTCATACTTAGAAAACCGAACCTGTATTTAATATAAATAATTGCGTTGTGAGCACACTTAATCAAAATAATGAGGTCTAAGTGTAGCGACATATCTGATGAAAATTGAGATTAATCAAAATTTTATTCAAATAGGCCTATCTATTACAATGTCTTTCAAATCGTCACAATTAATATAGGTATACCAGAATCTCATGGCATTTTAAAAAAAAATATATGGCAATGACATTGTGTCACCCGTCAAATCAATACATTTTTTTTAATGCCATGAGATTCTATATTTCCTATCACCAGTTCAGACGCCAGATTTTGTACTAAGAAGAACTTCTAAGAAACTTAGCACTTGCTCTTTTAAAATAATATTATAGTTACAACGTAAAACAGAAAATTTTACATCATATGAAAAAAATTAAAAGAATATATAACACAGGGAAACCTAAAGTGGGAGCCAGTACAACAATAATTTGTAACAAACTTACTAAATAAAATATTTTCATTTTCAATATCCTGTTTGTATATTTACTGGTTAGTATTATAATATCTGTAGTATAGGTTCTCTCTGTTTTTATTTGGAGTAAATAAATATTTATTTACTCCAAATAAAAACAGAGAGAACCTATATATATAGGGACAATGTGACAGATGTGTTACCACACTAAATAACCGCATCCAAACCAGTAATATTTTCTATAATCGAAGATGTATTAAAATAAAAATTAATTGCACAGGTTCACTTGAGCTAATGAGAAGAGCAGAAGAGCGGCTTAGCCAATACAAGCATATCTATTTTAATCGCAAATTATGTTTGCTCTAGGAAAATTACATAAACTCGAAAAGAAATGTATGTACCTACAGGTTAAGACAAAATACAATACCAATATTTAAAAAAAAAAACAGTTTTTCAGGCCTTTTTTGGAAATCAAATAATATCATAGTTACTCTAGTTTTCAGTGAAAATGTATTTACTGTAAATAACTCAGTTTGAAACAAAAGTGAATTCTGTGGTTTCCGACTTCCGACTGTGTGTTTTGTGGTTTTAAACCAACTCCACTTCAGTATCAACTGCGTCAAACGTATGCCTTTGAATGCCAAGCGTAATTGGTATAAAAGCTCATGTCTACATTGTTTTAAACTTAACAAGCTAATGTTAATTTTAAGATAAAAGAAAGAAAGAAAAACATTTTTTTCTGTACAGCACATGAGACACAAGACAACAACAGCAATTTACATATACAAACAGACTCACATTGACCACATGTCCACCACTGATGCTGGAGTCGCTCTTGTCAAGCATATCCTTAATGCGTGGGAGGGGGCGCAGGATGCTATCGGGGAATTCTGTCAAAGGCCTTTGATGGTGTGGATCACCAGACACTACTGCTCCAATTAAAACATTACGGAGTGAGAGATAATGCGCAAAACTTGATTGCCTCTTATTTAGCCAATAGATTGCAAACCGTAGACATTAACAGTGTGAAATCTAATGGTGCTAACGTGAAAATTAGGGTGCCTCAAGGCTCAATCTTGGGTCCTTTTCTATTTTTAGTTTATATTAATGACCACCCCTACATGGTCACAACTACAGTTACACATAAATAAAATACAAGTAATGAAAATGGCCTTTATGTGCCTCACAGCCGCACAGAAAAGGGGTCAAATTCAGCATGGTGCCAGACAAGTTTGAAAAACCTATTTGGCGTTGATTATCCTTTAACCCCCATTCCTTTATTTGACACTTCGACGCCAGCGATAGAACCACCCCGTTGCAATTCCTATACTGTTTTCTTGTTTTGTAAACTAACAATAGGTACCCATCGTGAATTCGTGAAAAGGTGATATGGAAACAACTATATCTGTAGCGCTATGGAAAAAAGTATCTACTACTACATGGTAGATTGTATTTTAAATAGTCATTTGATTCCAGTTTCTGTAAGTATATTAATCACTACAGATAGCTGTTTCCATAACACCTTTTATCTTAAAATGAATTTAAATAGTCTCAAATGCATTTAAAATATAAAAACGTTTTAACCGTATCTACAAGATAGAGATGGGTAAATGGTTCAACACTTTTACTTTCTTAAGTGAATCGATTTATTATATTATTTGAAGGATGATCATAGATTAATAATGGTTCTAACATTAAAGTTTAGATAACTTTAAAAGGTGAGTTTTATTTTTTATTTCATAGAGTACAAACAAAAGAGTTTACGAAGATGCGTCGTCCCATGTAGAATGTAACAAACAATGTTGATAGAAAAAAATATAAACGATTTTCTTTTACCATTTTAATTCATATACCTATTAAAAGTTTCTATAAATTGGGACAGTCTTCTAGGCTGTCATAAAAAAACGTATTCGTAAAAGTGCTGATTATATTAAGTTTTTTATTTTTTCTGGCTTGAAGCGGTATTTCGATTTGGAACCTCTGTTCTCTATATGCAGTGGTGATCACTAACCGTCGGGTGATAAGCAAGCTCTTTTGCCAGTTTCATTCATAAAAAAAATATCCGCTCAACACCCACCAGTGGGCCATGGCTTATTCCCAAAACCCTGAGAGATGCCAAAAGCTATTAAATCATTGTATCGATTAATAAATCGATAGATCATTAAAATTACTCGTTAAAATAAGTAGGTCAATACACTCACTGCAATAAGATACTTACAACAGTCTCGCAGTCAAAACAAATGCACGTGCATCTATCAGCGTAAGTGTAGAACTGCTTTTATTGCGTTAAGATTGTAATAAAGCACTTTTTACCTGTTGCTGTGTACCGTTATTTAGTAGCTGAATTTGTGTATAAGTAGATGCGATTTAGGTACATTAGATTTTTTTTTCTTTATACCATTAAGGTGGCTAACAAGCTTGAGGCCCGCCTGATGGTAAGCGGTCGCCGCAGCCTATGGACGCTTGCAACACGACCGGGCGATCATTCGCGCTTTGCCGACCCTGTAAAAATATTTTAATGCCCCTTTTGAAGAACTCCATAATAAAGTCTAAAGAAAAGACCTCGGCGGGGATCTCATTCCACAACCTCAGTGTTCGAGGAAACTCTTCTTAAGGTAGGCCCTTAGTAGGTCGTAAAATAATTGCGGCCCGCCCCGCCCGTGCGACGCAAATATCATCCTTGTTTCGAAAGACAGAGATGGGAACCCGGCGAATTTTTAACACCGTAAGCGCCAAAACACATTTAGGCTTATTTAAAATTCATTAATTGAGTTTTTTAATATCTGTTTTTAAAATATCTAGAAAACATTAATGTCTTTCTTTATATAAAGTTTAAAATTTCTATTATTTACCGTTTAGAAGTTACAAGAGTTTTGAAAAAAAAAACAGAGGTTACTTCGGTTTTTTTTTTCTATCGAGAAAATGTGTCACAATCGTGTTTTGGCTCTTTCCAAAATTTCGATTATATGATGAATTAATACATATCCAAAAATCTAAATCTAAATTTTTGTAGTTTAGAAGATATTTCGTTTTTGAGGACCCTTTTTTTCACATTACCTTAATCCGCGTAGTTCGCGACCATTATGGTTCTTGCGTGTGAGGTTGGATTCCTCGCCGGTGACGAGCAGATCGATGGTAGAAAGTAATAATAATAAAGTAGAAATACCTATGCTTATTTTGGGTTTTCCATTGGATTAAGTTAAGATAATTACGGGATAAAAAGTAATAATTCCTGCTTATAAAATACTAGCGCCCCGTCTCAGCTTCGCACGGGTTTTACTATGGGAAAAGGTTTTTTTAAATCGGTATTTTTTGAGTTTATTTGTTACAAACAAAAATACAAATCATTTCCTCAGTATAGATGAGGATTTGTCCACGTTTTTTCGTGGTCCCACAATTTCGAAAACTATACCGATTACCTAAATAAGAAAAAGATCAATGTAAGGAGAAGTAGCAAGAACAGTTAGGTTAGTGCAAACAGAAATAGCTATAAAATAATGAGACAGCCCGTTCAACGGCGCTGTAAATCAGTGCCGCGACTCCATATGTCTTGTTCTTGTCTCAAATGCCTTATGGCTCATCTGTTTGGCTAATGAATGAATGTGTCAAACAAATAGATTGATAGTATTAAGTGGGACACTTTTAGTGGGACTTACAACCCGTTGGGGTTATTGGTAAAAGTCGCAAAGATGTTTTAACTCGGAGTACGAAATAATGTCCAGCATTACACTTCTTGTGGCTGAGATGATGATGAAGAAATAAAACCGGGCAAGTATTGTATATTCGTCATAGTTTAAATAAAATTCAAAGTCCTGACTGATTTAACTATATATCAATGCAGCGCACAGCCCAAACCCCTGGGTCTAGAGATTTCAAACTTGGAATGTAGGTTCCTTACGACGTTGAGGGGTGTAATAAGATGGGATTTTTCAAAATGCCCACAGGAAAGCGAGATATACGCAAATGAAATAGCGAGGGTTTTATTAGTTCGTCATAAAGTAAATTCATCATTATAGTACACTCCATTCATCTAATTCTTCTAGAAAAAGTTTGTAGCTTCATTTTAGTACAAAAATTTTAAGTATGTATAATTACACGTCAAATTTTATTTAAAATGTGAAATTTAGAATAACAAATTGTTACCTACTTAGTAACTAAACTAAACATATTATTATAAACAAATTATAATGAACATTCATTAAAAGTAAATTGGTCACAAATCATACGTGTATACTCCGTGACGAATTTACTTTGTGACATTGTGACGAATATACATACAACAACTTTTTAGTGGGGTTTATTAACCCACTAAGGAACGTTGTATAATATAAACCCGGAGTTAGAAATTAAACCAGGGAAGTGCGTTTCGGATCAGACACAGTATTCATTTCACATCAAGTAAACATCCCACTGCATTGATACGGGTCTCCCTTCAATTGAAGGAGATAAGAGCGTACTGTGCCGTCTCCCTTCAATTGAAGGAGATAAGAGCGTACTGTGCCACTCTGTTCCAATGCGGATTGGCAGAGGCCAGTATTTTCAAGCCGCCATTTATGACTGACCCATTGATCCATTGAGAACAGCCGGGACTGACGACGGCTTGTGCCCTCCGAAGCACGGAGAAGCTCGTGATAACGAAACCCATCCAAACACTGTCTAGAGCCGACGTTGCTTAACTTGCGTGTTCGTTTAAGTCCACTAGTTTCAAATAGTCACAGTTATTAATTTAATTAAAACGTGACACATAACCACATAAACCTTTCTTGGTAAAGTTTAATTAATACCTCAAAAGTATTCGCACAGAAAGAGATGGGGATATACAAAGACCTATAACAAGATTATCTGTCTCTCTTGCACAATGGGCGTGGTTTTGTAAGGCTTTAATCACACCGTACATAATTATGGGTTGGTGAAGGTTTACCTGGACTGAGAGGCTGAGATTATAATGAAATTTACTTTGTGTTGGAATTTTTACGATGCTCTATGATACAGACAGATGGTGGAGAACTTATTTTTTAAACGGGTCCAACAACATTTCAACCATACATATTTCTTGAACTTAGGCTATGTTACCCTAAGGTTGCCTTGAAAAGATTGATTTTAGCAAAAGGCCGCCTTGTTGCTGATACACTAGTAAGTAAGCGTTTAAAGAAAGAAACAAAAATGTTTATTTATCAGAAAAATTGTGAGAAATATTGTTTAAAACTACATCAAAATCCGTTAAATAGGTAGTTTAAAAGTCCTAAGCGCACTCATCTCTACACACACGAAAATAAGTCAATGAAATAATCTATTTTTATTTCATAAATTCATTGTACTGCTGCTATGAATCACCTAAAAAAATTTGGCGGGGGGTCCGAAAATAACCCTGTATAGGTACAGTCAGGTGCACGTCGAGCTTTATACTTGCAGTACAATTTTGGTTCTTATGATATAGAACTTAAGAACGGTTCAAAGTCCAATATGTGAAGGTCGACCTGCTCTTGTCTGTACAGCATAGGCGAACATAAAAAAATAAAATATAATGTTTTATTATTTTATAAATCTATTGTAGGTAGTTACCGTAATAAGTATATATTATATATATTTGTTTTTTAAATCTTAATTTTAGTAATATTATTTAATTGCAATTAAATATAATTTATTATAATAATATCAAGCCAGAAGAGGGAATAACGGGAGGTTTTTGCCCAGCAGTGCTTGCATAGTTATTGAAAAAAATCAAGCCAATAAATACATTGTTTTACATGTTTTCGTAAAAGCTAAATGTGAGCGCATAATAATATATATATACCTAGTATACCTACATGTTGTATAACCACATTTACTGCAAATAAATGAATTTGAATCAACTTTTAATAAAAATGGCGCATACACAAATTGTGTCTCATTTCGCCGAATTCCCGAAACGCCGAATCGTACGATTGTGAAGGCGACTTGCGACTGTTGACGGAAGATAACGCGTCGTTGTTGCAAGTGCACCATTCATGCGAGTAGGGTTGCCGCTTTTTATTTATGCTAATTTAAATTCAAATATTATTAAGTAGTAGTCGAGATCCTTACAGACAGTTTTTTCGTTAAAAAGTGTCTGTAAGGATTCTATACTAGAGTAATAATTTATTTGTAAAATTAATCTTAACTAAGTAACATTTTAAATGAGAAAGTGAGTTTGTTTGTTTGTTTGTTTGTTTGTTATTCCTTCACGTCTTAACTAATCATCCGATCATTATGATTTGTATACATATTGTCAGGGGTACAGAGCCCAACATAGGCTACTTTTTATCCCATGAAAGTCATATCCAATGGGAAAATAATTTTACTACTTTAAAGGGCGCTGTATCGGCCAACAGATGGCGCCACAAGTCGCGATATGGGTTGTTTTGTTGTCAAACGAGATCTATCTGTGTTATAAAATTAACGCGAGCGAAGCCGCGGGGAAAAGCTAGTCTAATAAGCTATTACCATGTCGGAAAGAAAAGCAGAAAATATAGATAAACGTTTGGGGGAGACCTATGTTCAGCAGAGGTTTTCTTGGATGATAATAGACACTTACATATATTTTAAATCTTTTTTTAAATCTTTTTTTAAAGTTCTCATAATTTAAAACACTTTTATTTATTTTTTTATTTGAATAAGTATTTGGGTAATCATAATGACAATTTTCGAGAGGAACGTAAAATTGAAATTAACTAACACTAAGTTGCACAACCGCAAATTAGTCTCAATTTTACATTAAATCTACACTAATATTATAAAGAGGATATATTTGTATTTTTGTGTGTGTGTGTATGTGTGTGTTTGTAATGAATAAACTCAAAACTACTGAACCGATTACAAAAATTATTTCACAGTAGTAGGCGTAGTTGCAGTGTACATTACCCCCGGCCCCGTGTAATATAATAATATAACATTATTGGTATTGCAAACGACCATAGGCTGCGGTGACTGATTACCATCAGGCGGCCGTATGCTTGTTTGCCACCTTAGAGGTATAAAAAAAAATAAAAAATAAACATTATATTGTCAAAAAAATTAAGGTTGCTTAGTAAAACCCCTACGAAGCCGCTAGTTACTAATATAGAAAAAAGGATCTTAGTACAATGCATGCTACATGTCCAAGTAACGAAATTCTTTTTTTTCATAGTTCAATAAAATTACTCGATTAAAAATTCAGTGAGCGGCAACCCTATTTCCAACTAGCGAAAAGAGCAAACATATACACACGCCCTAATAACAGTTGCATTGTGTGTAAGAATTTATTTACTATTGTAGCAAATTGGAATTCTTAGAGAAAATAAAATAAATATATGAACTTTGATATTAACTAGTCATTTGAGTTTCCATATTGCTATTGTCAATGCGCTAATGTAATTTTAGTAAATGTTACATTTGTATGGCTTTCACATTGACAATACAGACTCATACTAGGCTCCATAGTATGAACGTTATTGCTATAAAAACAACAAATTAGAATTAACATTGGTCTGGGCCATGTTGTGTTGGTCTTGGCCTCTTGGCCATGTTGTGTTCCTACGGTGAGTAAGGTCTCCAGAGCTCCACTCTTTGGCAATGCGTGAGTGATACCCCCCGCCCCGGTATTGTATGCGTGAAATAATTTTAAGAACACAGTGCTCGATGGCGTCGCTGTGTGTCGCACTACTCGCACTCTAAAATGCAGACGCAAGTTAAGCGACGTCGACCCTAGCCAGCGTTTTGATGGGTTTCGTTATTTCGAGCTTCTCCGTGCTTCGTAGGGCACGTTAAGCCGTCTGTCCCGGCTGTTGTTGATAGATGACAGTTGACAGCTTGAAAACACCGGCCTCTGCCAATCCGCATTGGCCGCAGCGTGGCAGAGTATGCTCTAGTCCCCTTCGATTGAAGGGAGACCCGTATCCCTGCAGTGGGATGATTATGGGTTGATATGATGACGGAAAAATCCATCTACTAACAACTTACTGTAAAATGTTAATTAAAAATAAATATAATAGTGTATTAGAAACTCAAATTACCAAATATCAAATCGGTGCAAACGTAAGTAGTTATTTATTCATAATAAAAAACTTTACAGTTCACTTGACAATGAGTTTTAAAAATATTTAATAATGATGTAAAGGTATTATGTCGGCTGTTTAACCATTTGTATAGCCCGAATAAACAAAAAACAAAAGTGGAAGTCGAAATCACATAATTATTTGATAATACTGAAACTAAGTATGGGAGATTAAGCTCTAAGTAAGTTAATTACATACTGAGAAATGTGTATGTGCAAAAATCGGACGATTATAATGCGACATAAGGGAGGGGTGTTATGAATTAGCAAAAAAAAAAACCTTGGCATTCTTGAGCGCGGTCAATTTTTTTTTTTATTTTCACGTAAAAAGTTCAAGAATAATGGGATTATTCTGCCAATTTCGACGAGGAGAAATAAATAGTTTTGTGTCACCGATTTTTAAAAATAATTGAAAGCCGGTGACGGTTCCCCTTCCTATGAACGGGTATCATCATTTCTCTCCTTCATCTAATCTTCGAAATTATATAGGTTTCCAGGAGCGCTCGAATTACTGCTTTAGCTTAGTATCGTCGGCTCCCTTACCTAAAATATAACTAGTAAATGATCTTAGACTAGCTTGAATTAAATAAAATAAATAAACTTTGCACTTATAAGGACTGTATTTTTTAACTATTTAAATACAAGATAAATAATAATTATAAAACTTGATCTTATTAAACTAATGAACTGACATGACAAGAATGAATGACGATGCTTTGTACCAAATTTCAAGATTCTGAGTTTACGGGAAATACCCTGTAGGTTTTGATTCCCTAGCAAGTGTCGAAAATGCGGCATAAACGGCTATATCTTGTCATTGCGTTGGCTTAGAAGTTTGATTTTTTCACAGCTCCTAGGAACAGTAGACCTAAGTATTTGATGTGAATTTCAGCTTGATACCTCCATGCGTTCTAGAGAAAAAGGGTCTTGACAGACAGACGGACAACAAAGTGATCTTATAAGGGTTCCGTCTTTTCCTTTTGAGGTAAAAAAGGAATTTAAAAACAGAACATGGACGAACAACTAGAGAAAGGGGCTGTGAAGGCCTAATCTCTGAATGAACAAATTTTCAAAAGGCCTGGTATTTAATTAGCACAAGCTTTAAGTTATTTATCAATCAAAAACTCGCCTCTCCTTATCCGTTGATCTGCCAAGCCGTGATAATAAAAGACGGTTAAATTTGAACCCCAATTAAACTCTTTTAACTGTGATCCTTTTGTTAATTTTCATTTAATAAGAATATTTTATACTAGATGACCCGTGCCCACTTCGTTGGGCATAATGTTAATAATCCTTTTTTACACACAGTACAGGCGTTCGTAAGAAACGCTTTCATTCGACCGTTTTTTCTCCGATTCACTTTGCTAAACCGACTACCGCATAAAAGCCTTTTTATTTTTCGGTTTTTTATATAACCTATGACACTCAGCAATAATGTGGCTTTCTATTGGTGAAAGAATTTTTAAAATCGGTTCAGTAGATCCCGAGATTACCCCTTACAATTTTACAAATATACAAACACACAAACTTTACTTCTTTATAATATTAGTATAGATATAGATTAATTAACAGCAAGTAATATAATACGAAGTTCATGTTGTGTTCCTACAGTGAGGAAAATCTCCAGAGCTCCACTTTTCATATTGCCCCCGGTATTGCAAGCGTCCATAGGTTATGGTGACTGCTTACCATCAGGCGGCCGTTTGCTTGTTTGCCACCTTAGTGGTATAACAAAAAGTTTAATTCCATATTAAATCTCTTTCTACGCTTTTCTTCGTTAGTTTGACAATAAAAACAATTTAATGAGTCATTAACTTTAAGTCTTATTTCTTTTTCATTCTCAATTTAACAATGATTTGATTTAATGTGATCTTTAAAATACATTTCATCAACCACATTGTATTAAAATAATTAATTAATATAATTTCTTAACTTTTAATTAAATCCCCATCAATCCGAAATCGGGAATTCCTCTACAAAACATGGATACAGCATAATTATAAGGGATGTTTGTGATAATAATGTTTTAGGGTTGGCACTGAGGGGATCGCTGCATATTTTGTTAAACACGATTAAGGTAGGGTTACATGCTGGATTATAAATTATTATTCTTATTTGTGTTTTTATTATGATTGATATTATACTCTTGGTGAAAAATACACGTTAAGCCACTACGTTAAGCAATATTCACCAAAGCCACGACCTGTCAGGATCAGAAATAATAAGTAGCTTATGTCAATCCAAACCTGAAACTAAACCCTTAAAATATCATGCGACTCCATTAATTAAATTTCTTTAAGTTCGTGTAGTCCTCTTTCCAGATCTTTCAATACGTCTTACTACATCAAATTCTGTCTAATTAAATTCGTTGTGAGGTCCAAGACAGCTAGTTTCTCCCTCGGGACGTTGTTGATTCTGGGTCTACAGGAGACACAACGATGGGAATGTGTGGGGCCTGTCCAGAAGTTTGAGTTGTGTTGTTAATTTTTTCTACCCATAGGATTCTTTTCATTTCTTTTAATTTGATCTCTATAAATAAAATAATGAAATATTACTGTTGTAATTTGTAATTGCTGTTGGATCTACAAATATAAATATATTTTTTTAAATGTGCTCATGTAATCCAACCACAATGGTGTAAGTTTCAGGGGTGTACATAATAATAGCGAGACGTTTTGTAATCTTAGCGAGCATTCTTGGTATTCCGCCTGTATACCCCGCTCGGAATTCCATCCTTAGATCCACTGGCTAAAATGCTGATTTTCACAAACCTAGTCGCAGTGTTTTATGCAAAAAGAAAATTACTAACTTCCTCGATTTTACTTATAGAATATATCTAGGTCCTACTTCGACCTAACCTAACTGTACGGTGAGTTAACATACAAAAAAATCTCAAAAAAGATCAAAGACCAAAGATCTTTTTAGATAGAATATACTTTACTTGCAATACACATACAACAGCACAAAGAAATATTACATTGAAATCTTACATACTAGTGTGTTAGCAACAAGGCGGCCTTATTGCTAAAAGCAATCTTTTCAAGGCAACCTTAGGGTAACGAATTAAAAAAAGAAACGGGCAGGGTAAGCAAAGCAAGAATCTTACAAACAAAATTTTCAACGTAATAAGTACATAAAATTAGTAATAAAACTGAACTAATTTTGAATAATAATATATGTATAAGAATACACAATAAAACCTCATACACACTTACATACATAAGTCGAATCTCAAACCAACTCAACTGCGCACGCCAACCAGCCTGCCAAACGTGTCGAGAATTTATCCCCATTTTTTCGTGGTCTTACTTTTTCCTATTAGTAGGACCACGAGAGGGAACTGTTTCTCGTGGTCTTAATATTTATAGAAACAAAAAATGAACCTATACGAGTATGTACAGGCAAGTCTTAAGTCACAACTTCAGCAACTTAGTTCAAATCACGATAGAAATCTTCGCTCTTTCAAGCAATACCACAGTGTCTAGTTTCCAATAAATTTATTCCATTTTATATAATATCCGATCAAATACAAATTTTCTTTACTAGAACCGGTCATAGACTAAGTAATTAACGTAGACTGCAAGCAACTCCGCAATAATGTACACAAGATTTCAATTACCTAATAAAGAGACAGATATATCGATAATTATGTCTCTTTCGGATGTAATCAGATAAAGGGGGTGTGTCACATCTACAATGTTGCTAATAAGAAAAATACGAAGATATTTCTGTTAATTATAATTCCATTTATTTTGTAGTGAAGAGAATGCTTTACGTTTCTCGTTTGTCCACCATATAATAACAAAACCTCCGTTCCCTCTGCATGAACTGAATGATCTACGCATTTCAATTGATTTTAAACTTAAAGGCTGATTTATTTGCCTTCCATTATTGTGAAGAAGTCGTTTGCTCTTCTACTTCTTCTATATTTAAGAGATGTGCTCTTGTCAATAAGCAGACTCCATTTTCATCTGTCTTACGTTTTCGTTTGTTTTTACGTCTGATGAATACTATTTTCAAATACAAAACTTAAAATTTAAAATGTAGTATTATTAAATCACAAAGAAACTGTTGAAAAGGTAATTTATTTATTATATGCAATTGGGGATACAGACAAATTCATAACTTAAACTTGACGACCTCCGCGGCGTAATGGTTACCACGCTAGACCGCCAACCAGGAGATCCCGGGTTCGAATCCCGGTCGGGTCATGATGAAAAACGAACTTTTTCTGATTGGCCTCGGGTCTTGGAAGTTTATCTATATATGTATTTGTTATAACATAGTATCGTTGAGTTAGTATCCCATAACACAAGTTTCGAACTTACTTTGGGACTAGCTCAATCTGTGTGATTTGTCCCTATATATTTATTATTTATTTATTTAAACTAACATAAATTACACTAGCAAAAATTACAATAACACTAGTGAAGCTACGGACACAGTCAATATATCCAGTATCTCACAATAAACACGGACTAATCCCGTCATATATAAACAGCCCTTTTAAAAACCAGTTACGAATCGCATTCGATTTTAAGTATATCGACGACATAACTACGTGCCACTTAAGTCTAAATGGACATATTTGCCTTTGTAACGGTGCATACATATTGGACTTATGCACAAATACAGGGAGCTTGCGTATGGATAACGTCTTGGGTTTTATGACCGTCGGCCAGTGATGTCAAAGAGTATCGATGTAATTTATCGATTAATTCGATTATAATAACATCGTTGTATTTTAATTGTAAACATGGTGGTGGGTGGTTACGTTCTTGAAGTTTAACGTTTTCTTAGTGATCTAGGATTTAGATAATTAATATTGTTTATTGTGATAGGTACAGTCAAGAGCACGTCGACCTTTACATATTGCACTTAGTAGCATTCTTAAGTTCCATGTCATAAGAGCCAAAATTGTACTGCAAGTGTAAAGGTCCTGACTGCACCTGACTGTACTACTGGTTCAAATATGGCATCTTGACAAATATTATTCATTTTACTAAAATTACAAACGAGTATGTCTCTATATACTTTTTATTAAATAATAATATACCTGTACACTTCAATAGCAAGAAGAACAGTTTTTAGTTTTGTCTATTTTTGGTATGTCTATGTGTTCGTGTAATCTTCTGGTACAGTTCAAAGAATAATAGAATTAATTGATTTATTATTTTATAAATTACTTCATACCGACTCCATAACTTCATTTTCGGTAATTATTATTTATAACAAACAAAATAATACGAAAAATATCGATAATAATTATTTTAAAATACCAAAACCACTGACCAACACTTATATAGACCACACTGTGCGACAGCTTCCACGGCGAATATTTTTATTGTTAAATGAGGACTTAACTCATAATATTTACTGTATCTCCTCGTGTTCCATGCCCAGTTCTTGGAAAGTTATAAAGAAATATGCATATAGTTCTTATGAAGGAGTAAAAGGAAAAGGTAGACAGATCAGATCCACAGCTACAGTCTTACAAGGCTATTTATGAACGTGGTCGAAATTTAAACTACAACTCACGTTATATTGTATGTCACTTTTCGACAGTTCGCCTTTGACAAAATATACGACATTAAGAGTATCATATCGGTGCATTTGTAACTCGCCTATGTAGCAACTGGTCTATTTATCAACTCGTAACTCTTGTAAGTTGTAAATCGCCTATTTATCAACTCGCCTATGATTTTGCAATATATGTAGGTTGGATTTAGATTATTTTGGAATGTTTTTGGGATGGATTATTGACTTTAGAATTATTTTGGGATTGATTAGAACTGACTTTAGGATTGACTTTAGGATTATTTTGGAATGTTTTTGGGATGGATTAGGATTGACTTTAGGATTATTTTAAACGTGATCGCACAACTGTCACTCACGTTCATAAATGTCCTTGTAGGTCTGTAGTAGCATAGTAGTAGTCTGTACCATACCCTACAATGAAATCGCGGTTTTAATTTCAATTCTGTATAATTTAAATTTAAAGTTAATTGGCAAATCCAAATTCTTACTACATTCTATACTTTAATAATATTTGGTAGGCGTACAATCCGATTTCGTTTAGTTTAATAAATAATTAGAGCTTGTAAAGTCTCATCAGTCATCCGCCGATCGAGAGAAATAATTTTCAAATTTTACAATTTCAACGTTGAGATCTTTACTTTATTAAAATGGTATATTATAATATTAAACTTAAGAGAGAATTAAGACTTCACAATGCCATAGCAAGTTAAATCTCAAAATAATATCTTCATACTATATTATTATTTTAAATAATAACATAATACTTGATATTTAATAGCTTTCATTAATGTCTACATCTTGGGGAACACATCAATCAATGTTTATGAATAAACGATAAATATCTAACGCCTGGAACACAGCTCAAGCGAAACTATATTAATGGTACATACATCGATATCTCTGCGGCACTATTCTCGTAGCAAAAGTTTAAATCTCGCGTCAATATATATCGCTGTCTCACTCATCATCATCATCATTTCAGCCACAAGAAGTCCACCGCTGGACATTCTGGACAATCTGGACATAACCCTCCCCCAAACGCTTCCAATGCGACCTGGTGGCAGCGGCTTGCATCCAATGCCTTCCTGCGACTTTCCTCAAATCGTCTGACCACCTTGTAGGCGGGTTCCTACGCCGTGCTTTTCGGTACGTGGTCGCCATTCCAGAACCCTCTTGCCCCATCGGGCATCGGTTCTGCGCGCTATGTGCCCTGCCCACTGCCACTTCAGCTTGCTGATCCGTTTGGCTATGTCGGTTATTTTGGTTCTGCTACGGTTTTTCTCATTTCTGATTCGATCACGTAAAGAAACCCCGAGCATACCTCTCTCCATGGCTCGCTGAGTGACCGTAAGCCTTCTTATGAGGCCACTCATATGAAATAGGAATTGAACGGGTTAACAATTGAGATTGACATGATTTGAACTATTTGTGTTATGAGAATAAAAAGCCGCTGTGGCGACCAAAATCGAAAAAAAGAAGATTCAACGCAAACGTGATATTTAGATAATTGTTTCTGTATTTTGACGTTGATGTACTGATATCAATCAAATTTAAAAAAAGCTGCTGGTAAAAAATCATATGAAATTTAATTCCCAGTAATGAAATTTTATACATAATTATTTTCTTTCCTCCGGTGAGTAATGGAAAATATATACCTATGAAATTTTATTATTGCCCAGTTATGAAATTTCATACATTTTTTTTCTTTTCTCCGGGAAGTACCTAATGGATTTTCATACATTTTTGGCCTCACACATATTCTAGGGAAAGATCGCGCTTTCTCGCTATGTTTGAAGGAAGAAAGACGGACGACACTTTCCATGCAGGTGTAGTACAAAATAAGTGATCATATCTCCAAGTATAATCATGGCTTTACGTAACGTACTAGATGAGAATCTTGTTTTATCTCCAATCGCCAAATGTAATGATTTTCATGACTTCATCGCGTTGATCAGTGGTCGTAAACTTTTTATTAATTTTTAATGTTACAGCCAGTCACAGGTATAATCGACATCGTAGCGCATCGACCTACCTGCCTTTCTTTAATAGGTAATAGATTAACCTTTTCATACTAATGTTAAAGGTTGAGTGAAAAAGAATCTTTGAAGTTGAATATCGTTTAAACAGACTGTCAAATACCTTTTTTCGTATAACATTACTGAATAGTTCAAGTGAATATGTCAACAATATTATGGTGATATGGTACAGTACAATGTTTTGTCACTTTCACACTTCATTTAATTCTCATCAAGAAAGAAAATGACACAACACAACAGTGAATAACTAAATACTCGTTAAACTACGTTTATTGGTAAGGGGGTAATAATGTAAACATCGGTATGAAACTTTTTTAATTAGTGTAATTACGTAGTACAATATGAATACCATTGATAAATAAATGTTCTAGTTAATCCCTTTAAGCAATATTTAGAAAATTTTAATCATTACGGCCCTGCTCACCTCTTTCATTGGCTGACTGTACTATAGTGCTAACATACTTATATCGCTCACTGTACACTAAAAATAAGATGTCTAAAATAAACTTTAAAAAGTAAAAGATATTCAATATTAATTATTTTGCTTCTACAGAGAAAAAAAAAATAAACAACTACAAAAGGGTTAATTATAATAACAATGTCGCCACCTCGGCACCTTCATTTTGAGGTTAAATTATTCACGAAAGCTCAATAAGAGAGCTTTACAAATGATCGTATGATGTTATCTTTATAATAATTTCTTAGCCCGTACGTCTCACAAAAAACAGTAAAAACATAATGAGATTGAACATGGGTGGGCATTTCGTATGAAAATGTTGATAATAAAATTAATTACATTTTTTTTTTATAACAGAAGAGGACAAAATGACCTAGCGCGTTGTATGATAGTAAGCAAATTGCCCATATACATTTATGACTCCAATAGCCAGTTCCTGAAATTTATTTTAAATGCATTTTTCCCCTAAGTAAGAAAGAACACACCAGAAAAGAAAAAAAATTTTTTTTTCGTCTCTGGTTTGACAGTGATAGCTATAATTTATTCAATGTGTTATCTACGAGTATATAATATAAAATTCAAAGTCCTGACTGATTTAACTATATATCAACGCACAGCCCAAATCGCTGGGTCTAGAGACTCCAAATTTGGAATGTAGGTTCCTTACGACGAGTAGGGTACACCCCTAGACGTCGGCGTAAGGAACCTAAGAAAGGATTTTTCAAAATTCCCACGGGATAGCGAGATATACGCAAACGAAGTCGCGAGTATTTTACTAGTTATTTATAAAATTAAGTATACAAGTTTAAATTACAAGAAAAAGTGCCTGTGAATGCCTACTTTCGGAAACAAATTAAAATTGGCAGCAAAAGTAACGTTTAATTCTACGCACGACTAAAAAATACGTTGCTCACCTATGGATTTGGGAAGGACAATGCAAAAGCAAATGGCCTCTTACGCCTTTTAATAAGAATTTATTATTATGTATATAGATATACTACAAACTAATGATTCTAAACACACATTAACCACAACATCAACACACGTCGTGACACATAATAAAATAAATGATTTATTATTCATACTAATACAGAAATAAAATCAAAACTCATAAATCCTTTGAAATTATTGTCGTAAAAAGTCGTTCGGGTCCCAAAACTGTTGACAAGCACTGGCATCATTTAAAATTAATGGGTGGTACATTATCCGCTACCGAGCCAGTGGTGGCCCACCTTTTTATACCCTTTCGTCACAAAAAAAATAATAATGCTGATACCAAAAATCCATTGAATTCTTCATCGTGTGAAATATGTTTGTAATTAAAAATTGGAACGATCCCACGGGTTATTTTTTTTTATTTTTAAAACAAGATTATTCATTTAATGTAATTTAGTTTTACAGTGAGTCATTTCGTGTTAGATCGTTTAATAAAATATAAAATAAATATGTATATAGGGACATATCACACAGATTGAGCTAGCCCAAAGTAAGTTCGAGACTTGTGTTATGGGATACTAACTCAATGATACTATATTTTATAAAAAATACAATATATATAGATAAACATCCAAGACCCAGCCTAATTAGAAAAAGTTCGTTTTTCATCATAACCCGACCGGGATTCGAACCCGGGAGTCCCGGGACCTCCTGGATGGCGGTCCGGCATGGTGACCATTACGCCACGTTGTTATACCAAAATTGTAATACCCTGTCCAGGGTCCATATCAAAGCGTAGAGGTCTTAGAATTAAGCTACTTTATTATTACATGTGAAATTTTATAATAAGAAAAATTAGTTTTAATTTTTTTGCCTTTCGTCTGGTTTAATATGATTCTTTATTAGAAACCGAATAATTTTTTGACTACAATAGCCCAGGGGAGGATGTATTGAATAAAATTATATGCTTCGTTGATAAAATAAAATCGAATAAAATCTATGATCCGTTAAAACATTAAAATAATAATGAATTATTTATAAATTGAATAATGTAGAGACATATTATTAGTTTTAGACAAATCGTGGGAACTAGGCCGATAAACTAGTGATAGTTTGGCAATTTCATACAAAATTTTATGTAATGTGTTTTTGGAAATAAATAAATTAAAAAAAAAAATTAGGAAGTAATAGGAAACAATACTTGGCTCTACAGGGTTCGGAGGCAGATTTCAGATTTAAACAAATAAAAAAATAACTACGAAACACACATCTTTAATTAAATTATAATTATAAGGCTATAATAAGTGGCGCGAACCCCGGATTAGGTGGGTCTGGGTCTGTTTTTTAAATATTTTTTTGTCTAAATGGTCCCCTCTCCCTGTCCCGTCGGATACACAGTAGTGTTTTGAAGCCGCTTGAAGGCCATTGACTTGGCTTAACAACTGTCACCCATCGGAAACAGCCGAGATCGGCGGCGTAACGTGCCCTCCGATCCGAAGCACGGAATTAAATTCAATAAAATTTTATGTAAATTATTTAATAAACCCGTAAAAGTTTTCGATTTATTCGTGAATTGGGAATTGCGAACTCATATTAGTCTAATGTCAGCCATTTTGAATTTAAACAGTTCCGTTTCATTTTGGTTTTAAACTCAAACAAAAGTTCGACGAACACCTAGAATTATATGAAAAGTTCTAAAATCGCGGAGCCAAAGTTCAATTCCACCAATACCATTTGTTTTACTACGATAAATACTAGATTTAACAGTAGGAGACTTTACACAAAGTCAAAGAGGAAAGTTTGTTTGCATTGAATAATACTCGACCGATTTAAAAAATTATTTCACCACCGTTACGAAACTACACTATCCACGAGTGACATCATCATATCAACCCATATTCATCCCACTGCTGGGATACGGGTCTCCTTTCAATCGAACGTGATTAGAGGGTACTCTGCCACGCTGCTCCAATGCGGATTGGCAGAGGCCGGTGTTTTCAAACCGCCCTAAGGCCACCGACTTGGCTTTCATCCATCGACAACAGCCGGGACCAACGGCGTAACGTGCCCTTCGAAGCACGGAGAAGCTCGAGTTAACGAAACCCATCCAAACGCTGGCTAGGGTCGACGTCGCTTAACTTGCGTGTTCATATTAGAGTGCGACACACAGCGACGCCATCGAGCTCCTCACATACGGGTGACATAGGCATAATATAAATTAGATATGCTTACAGAAGTTCAATTCCCGTACTACTGTCTGTAATATTTATAATTATATATATTATATATATTACAGACAGTAGTATATATACTAGTATTACATCGTTGTGCCCGTGTGAAGCCGATACGGGCCGATAGCGTACTTATACTATACATACATAGACTACTAATTAATTTGAAATAATCAAAAAACATATATTCCTATTGTAATTAAAAAACAGTAAGTTTTTGTTTTCTCATATTTTTTATACCTAGTGTTAAATGTAACTTATAAATTATGTAGTATTTTTATTGTACACAAACAAGCACTTTTTAATAATTGTTTAAATATAAGGAAGTTCATATTGAACATATCGATATACCTATTAGAATTTTCATAAACAAAATATGCTATATTGACGACCTCCGTGGCGTAATGGTTACCACGCCAGACCGCCACCCAGGAGGTCCCGGGTTCGATCCCCGGTCGGGTCATGATGAAAAACGAACTTTTTCTGATTGGCCTGGTCTTGGATGTTTATCTATATATGTATTTGTTATAAAATATAATATAGTTGAGTTAGTATCTCATAACACAAGTTTCGAACTTACTTTGGGGCTAGCTCAATCTGTATGAATTGTCCCTATATATTTATTTATTTATTTTTATTTATAAGGAGGTTACACATTTAAAAATATCGATTGTCGATAATTTTCACTCATCTGTGAAGCCATAGTTTATATCTTATGCAGCCATCATGCTACAAGGGGACCCTACGATAATTTTGACAACACAACGCATAGAACGCAACCAACGTATGCAAATTAGCCCGGGGCCATGAAATATACGGTCAATAAATAAACAAGCCGAAAGGGGTGAAATTAAATATTCATATAGGTTAGTGAAGGGGGCTAAATAAGGGGTAAGATATGGTATCGATATTTTGAGTATTTTATGAACTTATGCATTATAGCGCCAAAGGCCGTTTGACCAAGTCCTGTGACGTAACAAATCGTAGTACGAAGTAGGAAATACTAATTAAATGTAATATTAATTTAATGTTAATAGTTCGCGTTGTTTCTTTTTTAATTAATCATAGTTAAATATTCTATTAAATATGTTAATAAATTTCAGACGCACTTAAGTTATCAACAGAAGCATAATAGAATTTTGTTCTATACTCTGTGGATTCAGCTAGGTTGGAAATGGTACTAATAATGTGCTAATGATTTTTTAATGCTGATCGAATGACAGAAAAAATTCTTGAAAACAACAAGTTTCTATTTTCATTATTCCCATCACAAATTTACATATCAAATAAAAATAATATTTTTTTTCATAGAAATTAATTGTTTAGGTATTTATAAAATCGATATCGATAAAAATGCATAATAATATAACAAACCATTACATCACTATGACAGTCCAATAACGTAATAGGCAGACTAAAGAGTGAAGCGACTTGTATAACATCACCAAATTAGCCGGGCGATGTGCACTAGCCCTTAGGCGATTTTAGGGTTGTCAATACCATTTTATTATTTGATATGTGTAAGTAGTTTCTTCTGTATTCATTTTATTATTTAATTTTCTATTTTCTTATACTTCAATCACTGATTACATATAACGTATGTCGTACAAACAATTATATTGTTTATTTTTCACATTTGTATGGTACGTGCTTATGTCAAATGGAATTTTCACAAAATATAGAAAGAGAGAAAAAAACTATTCAGTACAGCACACGAGACACAAGATATCAACAACGTTCATTAAACACAAACAAAGAAGAAAAATAAATCAATTAACAAATTTTAATAACGTCATATCGAATAATTTTCGGTCGAAACGATGTCACAGTTTCGAACTTTCGACCGAAATCGACTGTAACCAAGCCATTAATTATCTGTTTTAAATTAACTAAAAAACTGTCTCATTAAACGTATGTTCTTGACCGTAATTAACAAGGACTGCATTGCTTTCCACTTTCGAATAAATGTCAACGAACTTGTTGCCATAATTTTGAGTTGGTAATTGCCATAAGTTCACTCCGTATCGATGAAATAACCCAACGGAATTGACACGATAAAAATTATAAAATATCTACAGCTTTTTTGGCGCAATTGATATAATTATAAAGGTTGGTATTTTAATTATTAAGAAAAATTTATGAAGAAAATATATTTTGAAGTTTGCGCTGTGTAAAGCCCACAGAATTAAGATATTTTGACTTTGTTATAAGCAGCTGCGACCACACATTGGCAATAAATAATCAAATTCATCATAATCCCCCAAATGCTCCCAATATGCTGACAGCGATCTGCATCCAGCGGCTTCCCACAACTCTCCTTAAGTCATCTGACCAATTAAGCTGGTTGGAACAAATTAGTTATGTAGAATCATTATTATAAATTTGGCAGCGACCTACTACATTCTCAGAATGCGATAATAATCACCTATCGGAAATTTTGGCTTTTCTCGTTAATTAATTAGACCATGGCTGATGATGGCACTTTGATCGTAAACTGACATTTTCACGAGGCCATGGTAGATGCAATTTGACCGAAACGTGAGAAAAAGTAGTGCACGAGGTCATTCGCACTAATTTAAAACTCAGGAAAGTATTATAAAGGTAAAATTGTAATACAAACTGGTTCTGGTTCAGTTGATCTTTCAGTACAACATAATGTACAAAATTAAGTGTTAAAAATTCACATCAAATCCCCAAGATTTTTCTAATAAATCTATACTTAATAATCTTATACTTTGTTTATGATTTTAAACCATACATTTCGTTACTAAAACTCACTAAGTTTTAGCTGGCAAATAGTAAAAGAAATGTTGATACTTTCTGATTTTACTATTTGTTAGGTTAATGTTATGTAGGCTATTTCTCAAACACGTTTAAACCAAACCAACTAATCATAGTCATTATCATCACCACACCAATCACCACACCAATCACAAAAAGTTCACTGCTGGACATAAACCTCCTCCAAACCAAAATGCAGATCAATTACAATTTGATTAGATTTTAGATATTGTATTGTTAACAATTTAACATAAACCTCGCAAAAATTCAGCACTTTGACTTAGGTCTAATCAGTTACCCGAACACACATACAAACATTGCACGTAAGAAACAGTGTAACTTAAAAATATTTAAAAATAGGAAGTGGACAACCCTGGAGTTTTAACCCAACGACATGTAAATGCTTTGTGACGCCTTTATAAATGATTTTATCCAGCGTGTTTTGTGTGAATTATTACGATGGCAAATTGAATTGGACGCAATCTGGCCGAGAGATACGCGGGCACATGTGCTCTAGAACATAATAGGGTTATTATACAAATCATGGGGTGATGTTGGTTCAAACATTTTGTCCAACACTCAAAACACGGAATGAAAATGGTTTTTGTCAAATGTCATTTATACATTTTGTGAATTGCCCGCTTATCTTATAGTAGATTCATTATATCTTTTTTTTATGTCAGCAGGCAAACAAGCAAGCGTGCCAACTGATGGAAAATGGTTACCGCCGCCTATAAACATCATTAATAGCAGAGGCGTTACCAATGCGTTGCTCACATGGAAGTGAATAGAGAAAGGAGGAATAACAAAAAGGAGAAGTAAAAGGAGAGCTTCCCGATCTCTCACTCACCGAACGAAACGCATTGTTATTTTACGCCGATATTCTGTGAAAGGGTAGTACTTCCCCGGTCGATCTAGCTCACTTCATATATGCTCTACCACAACAAATTATGTACCTATTTACCCCAATTTTATAATGTTTACCAAACTGTGTAGACTTGTGTGCATGTGTTTTTTTTATTTCGCAATGATCTTTTTAATATTGTTAAAATTGTTTTTGCTCATTCGAATTTTGTATGTATTTATGGGAAAATAAATTTCTTAAACCAGAAACATGACCAACAATTTCACACGTCACTCACACTAACACTTGTAACACATCAAAGAGCTTCACAACATTGTTATCAACATGTGACAGTTCACTACAAAAAGGGCATACAGTTTGACATAAAACATGCAAACACATACACTCGGTTAAAATTTTATCAATATACTAGCTTTTTTACCCGCGACTTCGTCCGCGTGAAGTTCCGGACCCGTTCCCGTGGGAACCACATTGGATTTCGGGAAAAGCTATAGCCTATGTCACTCACTGATAATGTAGCTTTCTACTGGTGAAAAAATTTTGGAAATCGGTGCAGTAGTTTCGGAGCCTATACAATTCAAACAAACAGACAATGAAATCTTTCCTCTTTATAATATTAGTATAGACAAATACACAACACAGTACACAAGGTGGGTGGGATTGTACTTATTAATCCAATGTATTCTTTCGTTATATACACACATGCATATTGTATGTATGTGTGTATATAACGAAATAAAATAAGTACCGCAAATTTTTAGAGTCCTAAAAAACGATAGGTAATAATTTGTTTGATGGATCCTTTTCAATCAATTTTACTAGAAACGTTACAGACATCTATCTGTAAGATAACATTACAATGTTATTAATAAAGTTGCGGTTATTTATATGTAGTAGGTACATACAAAATTAGTAGTGACTTTTATTTAGTGTTGACTAGTATAAAATTAAAAATAATTTGCGCATAGGACAATAAGTAAGAGATTTAACAAATACTATTAATTTTGCTCAAGATAATAAATTAATACATTAAATTGAGAACGCAACTGTAATATTTCAGACTTACAAACCATAACAAAATATTGAAAATTTTACATTTCAATATTACATACATTGTGTTGACAACCCTAATTAAATGGTACCTACATAGTTAGTATATCTACTCAAATTACCAAAGGTATCATTGCCACAAGGGTTGGAATATTAACGACTATTTACAGATATTTACAATGTTTTATTAGTTGGGACATCGTCCGTCGCGTGCTGATGCCTGATAGGCTTGTTTACACTGTTTAAAACAACCACGTTTGTCTGTTATGTCAGCGTTTGACGTCGTAAGCGACTTATAACCTCTGAACGTAATAAGACCACGTCCTGTATGTACGTCACTCTCTTTAGGGCATGAACTATGAGAACTATCCCCGTGAATACATTTTCTTCTATCAAGTTCTTTTTCACTCGAAACAATGAAAAAAATACTTAGTTACAGTTAGATAGATAGATATAGAATATAATGGTTTATTTGCAACACACAGACTGTGAAAACGTTCAATGAACATAATGAAATATATACTTCTTCTTCTTTGTCGATTCCTCATGACTGAGGGTCGTGACCATCATGCCCCGATTGCTGGACCAATTTCCTCCAGGGGCCCGATTCTACTAAACAAATGCACCAATGGACCACCAGTGGAATAGTTTTTAACATTTGTTATAGACTTAAACAATAACATAATGTTTAACTTATTGTATAAGTCCACAGATACACTATCGACATTCTATTGAGACACGATTGAGACACCATTGAGAGTCCATTTGTGCATTTGTTTAGTAGAATCGGGCCACAGGTTTCTCTGTATTGGGCCTGCTGAATAGCCACTGGAATGCTGGATTTGGTGGTTTCTCTGACGATATCCGTCCATCTGGTAGGTGACCTTCCTCTGCTCCTCATTCCATCCACTTGCCCGACAATGATGAGCTTTACCAGACTTTCGGGTTCGCTTCGGGACACGTGTCCGAACTAGTCCGAAGTAGGTACTTAAGGAGCCTATGCATGCATATGGTAGAGAGGCGGGAATATATACAAACTTGTGTAATTACAACAAGGCGGCCTTATTACTGACGCCAATCTATAAATAAAATAAAATAAAACTTCTAACTAGAACCTAGTACTCATTATTATACTGTGCTACAACACTCTATTTAATAAAATGTAATCCAGACAAAGTGTTTCAAGAGTAACGCCAGCAAAAGTTGTATAATAAAATCGGTAAGTTGATGATCGCAAGACAACATTGTACGAGGTTCAGTATAAATTATTATAACGCAATTTAATTATCTAAACTTGCTTTGAGAGCTACTTTACAGATATCCTTTATGATTATTACAAACTAGCGTCTCGCACGGGTTTTGGTTTGAATCCATAATTTGAATTGAAAATTTTGAAAATTTAATATAGCCTATGTTACCCTGGAGTAATGTACCTTCCCAATGGTGAAAGAATTTTTGAAATCGTTTAAGTAGTTATTGAGTTTTTACAAACAAAAGTACAAATCTTTCTATATATAATATTATCTAGCGAAACCCGCGCAACTTCGTTTGCGTATATCTCGCTTTCCCGTGGGAATTTTGAAAAATCCTTTGTTAGTTCTCCCCTACGTGATAAAAGGAACCCCTGCGCAAAATTTTAAGTTTCTAACCCTTTTAGTTTAGGCCATGTGTTGATTGTCAGTCAGTCAGTCAGTCAGTCAGTCAGTCAGTCAGTCAGTCAGTCAGTCAGTCAGTCAGTCAGTCAGTCAGTCAGTCAGTCAGTCAGTCAGTCAGTCAGTCAGTCAGTCAGTCAGTCAGTCAGTCAGTCAGTCAGTCAGTCAGTCAGTCAGTCAGTCAGTCAGTCAGTCAGTCAGCTTCTCCTTTTATATATATAGATAGAATACTACACGCTTTCAAAAAGCAACATCTAATATTATGCCTACATAAAATAGTCAATATACATTTTATTTTTAAACTAAATTAATATTCAGTGACGAAAATACCAGATATTTATCTAATTAAAACGATGTCAATGGCATAAAAGACTTTTATAACATTGATAATATAATTAGCATGATGCTTGATATATTACATCCGGGCATTTGTACAGAATTAATTAATTTCTATTATGTTTGGAAAGTGATGTCTATTGTGTTGTCTATGGACCTTTACGGCTTTTTTTTAATCAGCGGACGCGATGTTTTCATATTTTGGCCATACAACTAAAAATATTTTTAAATTCATTTGTTTTTAGATAAGTAGTACTTGACTCAAATGACTAGTCTAGTCTCGCCCTTTCAATGTTTCCTCTGTATTAAGGATGGAAAGATTAGGAAAAGAGGAAGGGATGAAGAAAACTTATCTATATATATAAAAATGAAACCCGTTTTCCGTTGTCACGACATAACATGAAATCGGTTTGACCGATTTGGCTGATTTTTTTTTTAGAATATTCCTTGAAGTACGAGGATGGTTCTTAAGGAGAGAAAAATTTAAAAATTCCCACGGGAAAGCGGGATACACGCAAACGAAGTTGCGCGGGTTTCGCTAGTAATAAATAAAAATACGTATTGATGGCAAGAAGGTGAAAAATGTGAAGTGAAGTGACAGTAAAATAGAATATAAAAACCATAAAGAAAAAGGAAACATAACTATTTACAAAAGAGGTTTTCAAAAAGAGTTCGGTTTGCCACACTCTGTCTAATATCATCAGCTGTCTTTAGTTTCTCAGCCGGGTCGTAAATATGCTTCATTGCTGCTTCAATCTGAAGTTGCCGTGGTTGTTCTTTGCATTACAGGATACACTGTGGTGGGCTCGTACGTACGTTTCGATAAAACACAGTAAACTTCTTCTACAAGGCCTGTAAACCGGAGAAGTTGTAGTTTTAGGAAATTGTCGTTTTAAGAAAGTTGTCGTTTTAGGAAGTTGTCGTTTTAGAAGTTGTCGTTTTAGAAAGTTGTCATTCTCAGCCTGAGGGAAAACTACGTCCAAAGTGGAAAGCTAATTTCTTTTGTATTCATTATGACAGTCCATTTATTTAAACTGTCAACAATGTCAAGATTAAAACAGGATAAACATAATGTTTTATTTCAAAGTGACGGCACCGAAGTATAGTAATTCTCAGTAAAATCATTTGGTCGCAGTCCGTTTGAAGTTAACGATTCGTTTATATTAACATATGCTTATGTTTGTGACTATTTATAGAATTCGCCTAATGCACCCTTTTGCCTCTAGCCAGGGCTGTCTATAGCCCAGCCTTGCATGGGATTTAGCATCCTCAATTTGTTGGAAATTTTATATAGCCTATGACCCGAGTGACATAGGCTATAATATATATATTTTTTAATTGGAATCTTTGATAAACCCGTACGAAACCGAGGCGGGCTCCTAATATCTAGTATCTACACAATTTCCATGGGAACAATGCTGTTATGGTGTGGTGGCTGGTGTCATCTTAATAGTGCTGCATTTTCATTGTAGTACTTTTAATTCTTTTTGACGGGGTTGTTTTTGTGAATGGGCTCTTCCGGGATTACGGTCGCATCGGGAGTCGGGTCGCTGTGTTCCCTCCAATATTGTTCATAATATTGTTGATGGTGAGCTCAGTGATGGAGGCTGGCGGGCCGACTCTCAGTTGTGGTTGTCATCTTGGGGGACTGGTCTGCTCGCTTTATTAACATCTACATATTCGACATATTTAGGATTTGACCATAGCGCTATTTGGATCGACATCCCGCGTTTTTAGCTTGATTTCTGTATGTACCTGGATCTGTATTTTATTTATTCTTATAAATGTACTTATACATTGTAACAAAAGAGTGAAAGGAAAAAAAAAATTGCTAAATGACAAAAAAGGCCGTAACCGGGTTTCTTTCGCCATTTCTTTTACCGGTGGCCATTTTGCTTGTGTCCGAAATGGTGGTAGTATATAACGTAGTATATTCTCTTTATACATATATACAAATTGTAAATGACAAGAAAAAGTGCCTGTGAAGGTCTAATTTCTGAAATAAACGATTTCATTTCATTTCATTTCATTTCATTTCATTTCATTTCATTTCATTTCATTTCGTTACTACAAAATGGGTTTTCAGAAACACAGGTCTTATTTTTAACTCAGTACCTAGTACCGTATACGCAAATCAATTAGACAACAGTTATAAAACGAACGTTAATGAATAATAAAAAAAAGCTTAATAAGGCAAACTGCAATTTAGTGTTATAGCCCATAAAAACATTCAAGAATGTCCAAGTAAGATTGAGTTTAAATCAATGATGTTAATAAAAAGTACAGATACGTTAAAAGATACAACAATGATACTCGAAAATCAATATATTGTCCCTTGCAGAATAAACGTCAAAATATTTCAAAATTCAAGTTTTATTCAGATAATATGTTTTCACAATAGATTTACTAGCGTTAGATTGGCAAAAGATCATAGCATACACGTTTGTTAGAGCGAGATAGATAGGCGAGACCATTCTTCCTATACACGCTATCGGCCTGCATCGGCCTGATGTCAGTCGTGTTAAAAACAAATCCCGCTTATTTTTACAAAATTTATGATTTTTAAGTGTAGTTTTGGTGTTAATTGGACGTGATTAAATATGGTTACCTGTGCAGTGCCTGGATGTGCCAAAAAGAAAAATCAACAAAATTATATACCTATCTTGCTTGCACATATGTACATTACACGCACATTAGTGTATTTTGTTTTGCCGATCTATACGCTAGTATAGATCGGCAACGGTTTTCACAAACACGTTCTCTTGTCAAGTCAAGTCTGGCTTCGTGCGCCCTACGGCGCGTGCGGGCCTCGAGCTTCTGCTCCTTGCCCGAGTATAAACTCCGGGGATGACGATCCCCGGGTCATTGGTGCTTTCCTTGGAGGCTTCTATTTGGACAACACAATTAAAATTAGGAATTTACTTCCGCTCAGGTGAAGACAATGTTCTTCATTGTCTTCCTCCGAGCGGCACAAGACATGTAACATATAGAGAATTTGGATCGACTAACTTCCCCGTGACTGCCCGAGCTTCTAATTTTTTTAAAGCTAAATAAATATATAAGAATAGATAAATATTTGATATAAAAGAAAGTTGCGTCGGCTGAGCTCCGCGAACTGCGTCCGCAGCGTGCCCACAGGCGGGCCGCTGCGGGCGCCTCTCGCGGCCCTCAACCTGCGCTATATATAAATAATAAAATAAATATATATGTCCCTACTGTTGGGTCAGTCACTAGGAAGCGTCGATCCGAGCGTTTTTCCCCCTTGATAACTGGTTTAGGAGGGCAACATATGCCCTCCCAATCCAGCTCCCAAGGGGGGTTCTCTTGTCAAAGAGTAGTAATAAATGATCTGTATAATTTAATCTACTCTATAGACTACTATCATTTCGGAAACTAAAGCAAACGTCAAAACGTTAATAAATTTAACATTTTGTTTGACGTTTACGACAATATACCTTGTGTTAAGTGACAAATTGAATTTTTTGTTGCACTTATTTATGCAGTTTTTGAAGCTCATTATGTACCTATCTAAAAACAAGTAAGCCAGAATTTAGTAAACATAAAATCATAAATTCAATTTGTTTTTTTTTTTCGAATTTTATGTAAAACAATTCTGTTTTTTTCTACTGCCGAAATGCTATTTTTCTTTTACGTCAATTGAGACTTAAGTCATTGAAGTGCTCATATAAGACGAAATTAAATAAAATAAATTTTTAAAAAAGTAATACCCTATATATATAACATTAGCAACTATAATTATGAGATTATCGTATCAATATGCGAGTATCAATAATAGCTAGTTTTGTTAGGAAATAAACTTATTAATTTTTTTCTCGACATAATACCTATGCTTTACCTACGTATAATCATTTCGTTTTAGTACCACGTGTCATATATGCTTATGTGTGTGTATATGTGTTTTATTTATGGGTTCCATTCATAAAATATTAACACAAAACTAGTCTAAGTATAAAATAACATCGGTTTAAATAATTAAAATTTGAATAGCGGAGGTGTGGAGTGTAGATCATTTCGCATATTATTATATTGTCTTAAAATTGTAACTTAGTATAACTTTAGAGTATTTTTTTTAATGTCAAACAGTAGACAAACAAGCAAGCGGGCCACCTGATGGAAAGCGGTCACCGCCGCCTATGGACATCAGTAACACCAGGCGCGCTACCAATACGTTGTCCACCAAGGAGGTTGGAGGAAAGGAAGTAGGAAGGGAAGGAAAAGAAGGTGGGGCAAAGAGGGAAGTAGTTGGGATTCCGGATCTCACACTCACCGAACGAAACGCATTGCTGCTTCACGTCGATATTCTGTGAGAGGCGGTACTTCCCCGGTCGAGCTAGCCCATTTCATAATAATTGCTCTACCACTTCAAATTTTATGTTTTTTTTATTTATGTATTTTAGAGTATTACATTTTTAAAAACGGGGAGTTTTATCCCGTATCTATATCATTCCGGGACAATCACAAAGGGATCTCGCGTGTAAAACCGCGGGCATCAGCTAATATACTTGTGGTTTTGTGTTTGAAGACTTTGAGATGACGTGTATGGAGAAGTAAAAAAGTCCTGCAATCAAAGAAATGTTTCATCATCATAAACTCAGTCACAAGAAGTCCACTGCTGGGCATAGAAAAAAGAAAGGAAAGAAAGAAGAATAAGAAGTGATCAGTGAATCAATAATTCTATATCTAACGTTAGCTTTAGATAATGCTAGATAGGTTAAAGGATAATTATCGTAATTGTAACATGTCACTACCATTTTAAAAGAGCAAATTTTTTTTATACCACACAGGTGGCAGATAGGCATACGGTCGGCCTGATGGTAAGCCGTCACCGTCTATAGACGCTTGCAATACCGGGGGTTTCACTCACGCGCTGCCAACCGTCCTAACCCCCCTAAGTGGAACTTTGGAGACCTTAACTCACCGTAGGAACACAACATGGCCGAATGTTATTTGGCTACGATCTTCTGTAAGGTGGAGGTCCTTCCCCAGACGGGCTGCTCCGATTTGATCGGATTATCCACTATGCCCTACCTCTCTTGAAAATGTGGTTAGTTTCTTGCCGGTTCTTCTTCTTAGCACAAATCTGCCGTCTGAACTGGGGGTAGCGGAAAAAAGAGTGACGATTCGAAAGTGCTTATATTATGCCTATTTAAATAGAAATATATTGATTTTATTTGATTTTTGAGGCATGGTAACTATAAAGCTATATTTTTATACGACGACTGTACAGTACGTGTCTAATTGCTGAACTGCAAGCATATTATGCTGACGTAGCCAATGCAGCCAACATCGAAATACATGGGTATTGAAATACATTATTAGCAATTATACAATTTGTTATCATTGACTGGGTAAAGCTGACATTGCATAATAGTACTTTGCCTACACAAAGGTAACTAATTCATAACTCTGTGATTTTTAATCAATTGATTTCAATTGTTGTCAACTAGTTTCATTGTTTTCAGACCTCACCATCACTTGGCTTAACTGCTCTCTGTTCAAGCTCCTTACTATTCTTTTGTTAGGTACTATACACAGATATATATCAGAATACAATACATCTTTCTGTATTCTGTGGTACTATTACTACCTACTTTCAATAAATGCCGTTTATACATGAACATGAGTAAACGATTTAGACGTTTTTTTTTTAATTTTTGTTCATAATCATTATCATTGTCAATCTCAGCCACAAGTAGTCCACTTCTGGTCATAGGCCGGACAAACGTTTTAGTATGACGGTTTAGAAGCGGCCTGAAACCAGCGGCTTGCAGCAATTTAAAAAAAATACGATTTAGACAAAAGTTGCATTTCTTTGTCTAAATCGTATTAGACAAAAAATAAACGTTATTACGGTTCAACTAACCATTCTCATTTTGAAAATAATAAAAAAAACTGAAAATTTTTCATCAAATCTTTCAATAATATTTTGAGAATATTATAAACTTGGTTGAACGACCAAGTGAAACTCAACATGACCGCTCTATTGAAAAACGACATAAGTGAGTAAATGTTTATTTTGCAGTCACTAAAGTAGGTATAAATAATCTTAACTGCCGCGCTGAGCCGCTAAAATCTCATACGCGTCACTTCAAACACTAGAAATTGTTACTAGAATACAATTATATGATATATTGCTATGGATGAGACTGTGGATGAGACCGTTCACCTTATTTAATTATGTTAGGGTTCATATTTTTTAGAGATGTAGATAGCCACTACTATGGTAATTTATCATTACAGTAAGTAGTCGGTCTCATCCATAGCGATATATCATACTATGAACTGGTGGTGGACGAAGGACAAAGGAGCTAAGAGGCCACCTGATGTTAAGCAATCACCGTTGGCCATGGACATCTACAACTACAAGATTTTGGATGCATTGCTCACCTATGAAGTCTTGAAAAAGAAAGGACGGGGGAAGGAAAGTGATAAAAGGAGTAGGGGGGAGACTAAGGGGGGAGACATTAGGGTTCATATTAGTTTTTTAAAAAATTAAGTGTTCTGTGGTAAACAAGGAACCTTAGTTTCACGGGACTACAAGATCTTGGATGCGTTGAAAGAAAGGGCGAAGGAAAGTGAAAAAAAAGTAGGAAGCAGGACTGCAGTGATATTAGGCTTTGATCATCACCTCATCGTCGTTTCACGTCGATATTCTGTGAGAGGGTGGTACTGCCCTCGAGTCAGCCAATTCATAGTAATGGCTAGGCTCTCCCACTCTACTTATATTTTACTTAATATATCTTTATTTTCTCTCACAAAAACAATAGGATCTAAATAATATATTGTAGGTGCATCTGTTTTGAATGTGAGAGACATCAGGTCATCATATATTATCATATTTCAGGACATCAGCTAGGTTACTCTGCATAGCAATCGCGATTTTAATTTCAATTCTGTATAATTTCAAATGCAAAATTAACAGCAAATCCTAATTCTTCATTAGTATTCAGTTAACGCTAGTTTAGTTGTAAAGAGTACCTAAAATTAACAATCCAATGGCGATCGTGCGGAATTATCTTCAAGAGTGAGGGGGCTAGTCTACCCCCCCCCCCCCCCTTCCCCCCCACGGTACAGGAATATTTTTTTATAGTTCGCTTTCTACAATCTTTCCAGGTTAACTAAAAATAGTTTAAACCATAAATAAAGCATTGTTTACATTCGCTTTTATACTCAACATTTTTGTTTGACATGTGATCTAAATACAAACTTTGATTTATGTAACTTGCATAACCGGACACGAATATTATCTATCCGTAATTTATATACTTATAAAATAATATAGTATGCGTTTGTTTGTTTATCTACTAACATTTATACGGATTTTTAGTGAACTTTTTTGTAATACTGGTGCTAATTCTGTTGTACATTTAACTAGACTAAACTAATTTTGTCAGGACTAGAAGTGTTGCTATCCTTGTCACTAATTGTAAACCAAGGAAGGACAACAACACCTTTGGTCCTGTCAAAATTAGTTTAGTCTAGTTAAATGTACAACAGAATTAGCACCACTCACGAATGCATACGAACGGAAATAAAGGTTTTTTTTTTGTGTGCTTCCTGCAATTAGGGTAGCTGGTGTCAGTGTTTTTAAGCCACCTAACGATCACTGACCTGGCTTAACGACAATATACGAAAATCGAAAGCGGCACAATTAAGGATTTATTACTAACAATTAAAAAAAAACTAAGTAATTTGGGAGCTAAATAGACAATTTGTACTTTTTTTAAATAGTTTCTAATACATACTTTGTTTAAATAGTTCAGTTAGTTTTTTTATATTAATATGTTTTAAGATAGAACTTATATAGTTCGCTTATTAAAAATTATCAGTTTAAATAACTCACACTCAACTCAATATTAAATTAAATTCAATAAAAATTAAACACATTTTTTTTTTATTATTACTTTAAAAATTTGCTTGCTTTTAAATCATTATTTCAGTATAACATCACAACGGGATTTGCTAGTATCAACTACATGTGAAAGTCTGATGTTGTAGGTTAGATTATTTCTCATAAACTAATAACAAAAACCCGTTGTCTGTGTCTTGTAAGAGTTCAGACTAACCCGACATTTTCCTCGCTCAACCGTAATTGGTAGCAAAAAGTTTTTAATAAAATTAATAAGAACTCATTGAGTTGCAACTTTAATAGTACCTATAAAACTATAAAATAAATTTTAATTAACGTTATTTAAATTTAAAAAGAATTTAATGTAATGACGAATATCAAAATAGAAGAAGAAGTAATGTTAAAAAATATGAGAAAAAAAGTGATCAAACTATTTCTTTATAAAGTATTTACTTTTTAATTAACAAGAAATAGTTGGAAAAGAAATCATTTTTCGTTTTTTCAATTGTTTTATAAAATAAAACATTGGTTTTTTCATGGTGTCAAATTATGTTTCCAAATACGGGATAATGTTGAAAAAACTTAAAAGTATGTTTATAAAACATGGTGCTATCCACTTACCACCAGTTACCGAAAACAGTCTGGATGAGAAGCAGCAGAGAGCATAAAACTTTCCAAAACAGCTTCATGATGCTCAAAAACTTAGACAAATATTAAAAAACTGTCACTACAACGATCCACAAGTTTAAAAAGTTAACTAAAGTAGTTTCACTTCACCACCGCAAAAGTAAACTTCAATTTTCGAACTGCAGTGTGTAGCCAAAATAAAAAAAACAAAACACTAAACAATAACCACAAAACCGAATAACAACATGACAATGTAATAACAAAACATTTCGAAAGTGCAGGCCGAAAATAAATCCGAAAAAAAGGAAAAACTTTTAAAACAAACTTTCGCGACAGTCAAACTGCACGGACCTCCCGTTTTTAAAAACAAAACACATGACAACGATTCAAAATTCGAAGTTGGTATTATTTGAACGGTTCACGTTTTTTTTTTCAAATACGAAAAAAGAATTTTAGGATAGTTGCGACTGCGAGCGACGCGCCTGAGACCCGTGCGCATGGGATCTCAAAACCAGACTGGCTTGGCTTGCTAAGCCGTTCGTAAGTATTCCATAGGATTCGCTCGTAAGGGGAAGGGTCGCAACGGAGGGCGTGTAGATGCATACAACACTGCACGGTCCTTCGAACCCTTACCACTGGTAACTACATAAAGACTTCACCATTTAAAATGTCAAGGCGAAATCATACTTTCATTTAGAACCGAATCGTTAAAGCTTCGAAAACCCTTGGTAATGTTGAATTTAAAAAATATGATACTTAGACCCATCAATCGTGGACTTACGTCGTCTTCATTGTGGTTAATCCGCAAAAATATGATTTTTTCGAAATTTATGAAATTCTTAGTTCGACGACATAAATCGTAATCTTGGAAACCTATATTTGTATCTATAGTTCAAAAGCTTTACATTGTGGTAAAAGCGAGTGATTCAAATGACTTTTATTCGTGCAAAATGATAAAAAAGCAAATTTGTCCACACCCATTATAGGGAGTTTCAACATTTTTGTAATTTTGTTATGATCTGTAAGCCCAACTCCTGGTCTGCTCTACCTTAGGCTAAGGTTACATAGCTAAGGTCCTTAGCTACGTGTTCTCCTTATTCCACTCCACCTTCCTGTCTGTAAGATTTGCAGAGTCTCAATAACTCCCCTGTTGTCTCCGTGGTTTATGGGCGGCGGTCAACACATTTCATCTGGTGACCCTTCCTTAAAAAAAATATCATAGATTATAAGGTACAGTGCAATTCCGAATTGTAATGTCTTTCTCTTTAGAAAGAGAATCCGTGCATTTTATCCCTTTTAGAAACACGTCTCTACTTATAAAGACTGTTTTTAGAAGGAAAATGCACGGATTAGCGAATATACAGATTTTTACGTGGAGAGACTGCCATCAGATCACCACAACCCAGAGGGAAAACTAGACCTAGATTAGGACACTCGTCTTTAATTGTTGTCGTGCCATCTCTGCAAGTTGGCTTCTAATGTGCCCTTTTTGTGTATAAAGAGTGGGGGCGTATTTTCACTGCAGCCATCCCAATTTCTCCAGGAACCCTAGAGACTTGACATCGCTGTGTTTCCCATAGACTGCCTGGGTTTCTTAGGTAAGTTGCTCGGTTGCACTCCTTGTATTCCAACAGGGCCGCTGTTTCTCGTCTTTACAGACAACTCGGTCACACACGGTAGTGTGTTGGTAGTTATTCTACCTTCGGCACCAGAAGGCGGGGGGTTCGATTCGGGCAAACATTTATATGACGGCATTTTTATTTGTTGTCGACTCTGGTGTTATTTACAAAATATTCCGTCCTTTAACACAAGCAGGCGCCGTGTGATGTAGAATTTATTTAGTTAATTACCAAAATGTCAATTCGATCACTTACCCTCTTTACAATAGCTATTTATTAAGGAAACAATTCCAAGTCTTTAAAGGTTGGCATTATTGCTTATTTAGATCCAATTATTCTCGACGGAAAACGTTTCGATTAAACGTGTCTCGATTAAAAGTGCTAAATCCTGTTCAATGACTCAGTCCGGTAATCTTAAAAGGTATAATGCAGTTCTGATAAGATAAACTTTTTAACTTTAAATCGTAGCAACTTCTAATTAAGAAATTGGATTTACTTTTAATAAGAATATATCTTGCTGGAATGATGATGGGGGGGATACTCCCTTCTTCCACTTTGGTAACTAAAATTACGTAACCGTTACAAGAGATTTTTCGTCCGCTGTTTGGTAACTAGTCGTGAGAGAATAATTACTTTCCATCTTTAAAGATCGAAATTATTGCCAATCAGTTTACAAAATTAGTCAAAGTTACTTTACGTACTCAAAATAATACTGTACAATCAAGAGCAGGTCGACCTTTACTTCTTAAGTTCTATGTCTTATGAGCCAAAATTGTGCTGCAAGTGTAAAGCTCATCGTGCTCCTGACTGTACAAGAATTGTTAGTTAGAAATCATTTACCGGAGTAAAGTTGTATGCTTCAAATGTCAGTTGTAATTCTTTTGCAGCCGAAACACTAGCGAAATTTCCTGCTCAAAACATTATTTTTTTTATGGTAAGCTACAACCTGTCTTTGGAAAAAAAATAATCTTGCAGTGAATTTATTCTTGCAATGACTGTTGCGTTGCGACTCATTGCAGAAGTGTTTGGGTACCTTTTTCAACAACTTGGTTCACAGTCCACCTTGGTCTCTACTCCTATCTTCTTTCCTTTGCAGAATCTGTTGTAATGGTCACACGAAGGGGTGCGAGTGATGAATGAAAATACTTGTTGGTCGTACACTGAATTAATGCATGTTTATTGAAAATACATAGGTTTATATACAATTCCTAAAGTAGGTTATGGGTACATAGTTGTATGGAGTTTAGAGCAAGGTAATGTAATATAATATATTTGGCTGCCACGCTGATTTCTTCACTATCTCAAATCTTTTCTCTTTCTTTCTCTCTCATACAAAACAAAACATCTTAATTTCTTTCCTTCCCATAATCTCCATGCATCAAACATACGATAAAACATTTCAAATCATTTTTTTTAAATTTCTCCTAATAACTAATTTTGAATGAACCCATTGTGCCTATATGGAGGGTAAAAAAACAACAATAGAAATTTACCTGTCCGCCATTTTGTTTCCCGTTTACGATAGCATTAAAAGCTGTAATTGCTTGAGATCAAACGAATACACCGACTAAGGAATTATGCTTTTGTGAACACCATTTATCTGTAGAACACACAAACCAAAACAAATCTTATAATCAGGCCATAAGATATCTATTAGAACATTTCTGTCTGAGTCCATGCAACAAAATGCATATGCTATGACGAATTTATCATTTAATTCTGAACCGTATGTCCTGGGAAGAGGGAATTGATAGTTGGGTTTTATTAGTAATGTGTTAGTTTTGCAACTATTTTAATTTGAATGTGCGATGTTTATATCTATGCATCATTGTATGGCAAGTAAAATCTATGTAATCGAACATCAAAGTTAACAATTTATAAGTACTGCAGGAAATGATAGCGTCTATTAAAAGAAGCATCCTTTTTCGAAACTTTTTGAGGATATAGGTTGTGAGAGATTGCTTTTGCGATCATACCGCCTTTTGTACAGTCAAGAGCCGGTCGACCATTACATATCGGGACTTTGTACCATTCTTAAGATCTATGTCATAAGAGCCAAAATTGTACTGATGTTTGAACGTGTTTTTGAGTCTCTAGTAACACCCTACGTACCCTAAACCTGATCGTAGAGACCTGAAACATGGGGGGTGTGTTCTTGTACTGGTATGAGTGTATGACGTTATAAATGAATTTTCCAAAATTCTCACGGGAAAACGGGATAAAATTGATATTTAAAAAAAAGATCTTTTTTTTAATAATTAAAGATGTAAGGATATGTCTAGAGAAAGTGCCTGTATATAAATAAATACATATATATATAGGGACAAATCACACAGTTTGAAAAGTTATTTCAAACCACTATTTTTAAATGCACTATTATTTTACACTACGTTGGCTTTTCAATGTGGGGCAAACAAGCAAATAGTTCCCTCAATTGGCACCAATTTACAACAGTAGACAGCGATTTAAATCGTTTTGTACTAGTTTGTGTTAATAAATCCATAGGCACTGTCATATTCATAGATTTTTTTATGATAGAGCACAAACAAGCTAACGGGTGAATTGATGGTAAGAAATCATCTCTATGTAACTTTTTTCCCCTACTTTTGACCATTATATTAAATCTACTTACTCTTGAAGCATAAACTTTAAATATATTTTTTTATGACAGGAGGACAAACGTGCTAGCGGGATACCTGATAGTAAGCAATCTCCGCTGCCCATGGACAACCACGACTACAAGAATTTAGAAGTTTTTTTTAAGGTGGCTTTAAAACGGCAAACGTGTTAAAGAAGGATATAGGGGTAGTCGTTTTTAGATCCCGAAAATCACATCCAAGACTACAAGAATATTTAAAGTTTTTATTTTTATTCCACAAAGTTGGCAAACAAGCATACGTACGGCCCGCTTGATGGTAAGCATCACCGCAGCCTATATACGCTTGCAATACCGGGAGTATCACTCACGCGTTACCATACCAATCCTCCCAACCCCCCCCAAATGGAGCTCTGGAAACCTTACTCTCCGTAGGAACACAACATGGCCGAGACCAATGCTATTTGGCTACGATCTTCTGTAAGATGGAGGTCCTTCCCCAGACGGGCTGCTCCGATTTGAGCGGATTATCCGCTGTGCTCTACCTCTCTTAAAAAACGTTGTTTAAGTTTTAAATTGTGTTACTACAGAGAGTTAACAACAAACACACAATATATTGCAGTATACATTTTTATGTATAACTTCAAAAATGTCCAACAAAGAAGTCAACTCTACATGCTTATAAACAAGGGAAAATGAACTCTATGATTATATTTTTAAGGTTGTATAAGCATGAAAATATGTTTGTATCTTTTGCCAATTACATTTGATATCCGAAATGACTTGAGCCAAACAATAATATAAAAGAATCGATATTGGGAGATACAAATGAATAATCTATAAATGCCTTAAAGACGTTGCGGGGTCTAAGAAGGATATAGAGGCGGCGGAAATGTGTCTCCTTCAATAAAAATAAAATAAAATTTTTATTTTGCAAGTAGATTTACAAGAAATACTTTTGCACGTCACCCAATAATATTTTTTATCCTACCTGCACTTCAGATCAGACATGCCTGTTGAGCAGAAGTGCCGCTTTTTGAATACTTACAGAAGAAGTTATATTTTCTAGATATTTGTGACCTATATACCTATAAGTATATTTTTTCGAAATAAAAAATATTGATAGATAGAATATGCTTTATTTGCAACTAGCTGTTACACGCGGCTTCGCCCGCGTGGTCAAGGGAAAATTTCAATATTTTTTCCCATGGGAATCTCTATATTTATAAAAGTAGCCTATGTCGCTTTCCAGACCTTAAACTATCCCCAATAAAAAAACCATATCAAACCGTTCAATACTTTCGACGTGAAGGGAGGACAAACAAACACACTTTCACATTTATAATATTAGTATGGATACACTTACAAAAAAGTGACACAATTAATTAAAAGTTTACAATACTAGTGTAGGAGCAACAAGGCGGCCTAATTGCTAAAATCAATCATTTCAATACAATTAAATTGCCGTTTCTTAACGTTTACTAAGTCTATGTACAAACTTAATACGATCTTGTTATTAGGGGTATAATAAGTCGGCATATTCCATACTCAGCCCGTTTTCCAGATAGCATCTTGCTATTTTTATTTTATTCATAGAGACAATCTTTATTCTTTTGTTTACTTCCACTCTATCCGAGAGGTCAATGCAGGGTGTAATGCCGTGTCTATTTGTTAGTTGATCTGTAATAAATGAATTATAGTGAGAAGTTGATTAAAAATTAATTAATCGGTGATAAATTAATATTTTAATGTTAGCCTTAATTTTAAGTTAGGTAATTAAATATCATTTTTAGAACTCGCATTATTTAATATTATTTTTGCAGTTGTTAGGCACACACACTCAAGTCAGCCATTCTTATTTTTGAAAATATTTTTTATTATTCCTGAGGAAATTAGCGAAGCGTTTCAGGGAGGCTTATTTCCAGAAGTGGACTTCTTCAAGCAAATCTACCAAGACATTTTTTTTGTGAAAGAGTAACAAACAGTACCTACATACTTGAAAACATTCACGTTAAAAATATTAAGTAAGGAAATCCATAAAATATTTACAAGTTTAGACATAAACAAACAAACACGTTTAATAAATCTTAACCAGACTCATCGAAATTAACTAACAATAAAATATAGTTGCCCTAAACCAACAGCATGTCAATAGCAGGAACACGAGCTTATTCAAACAAAGACGGTTATTCCCGCCATATTGGATACGATGACGTATGCAGCGGCCATTTTGGATCGTGTTGCGTACAACAAAACAAAGGAACAATTTCTGTACAATGCAAGCGTAAATTGATATTTCAAGTTAATATTTACTTTCATAGTGTGATGGCGGAGAGTTAAGTAATGAAGGCTGCAGCCAGTATTTGGATAGGGTTTCGTAATTTCGAGCGTTTGGTCTTTCGGAGCTTCGGAGCCCACGAGCCCTCCCTGCTGTTCGATAGTGTCACGCTAATAATTTTTTTTCCCTTTTCTATTTTCAAAATGTTTTTGATTTTCATTCTACTTTTAAACTTTTTTAGAGACAAGAACTTTATTTTTCATAACGACTTAAGTAATTTAATGTTAGTGGCCACTTGGCCACTAACATTAAATTACTTGCGGACAAAGCCACTGTTACAACTTTATTTAAAAATATTATACCTATTTATACCGTAAGTAGGTTTTAACTAAAATAAATTTACACCTTGCAATTTAGACTGCAGAAGAAATAAACTAATTTTACGAAACCATTTTATTATACAATAAATTAGACGGAGTTTTATAGATGTTGCAGGCAGCTGGTTAAAGTAGTCGTTTAATTAAACGGCTAGCCTTTTTATTGAACAACGCTATTCAATCAAACACCTTTATTAGCATATAAAATATTCAACATATTGACTGACTGAAAAGCCGCTCTAGCTAATAAATTAACAGCAAATTTCTAAAACGCCTTTTAATTTTAATTCCGCATTAAGCCTCAAGCTGTCTCTTTTTAGGATTCCGTAGTAAGTAGTACTTCTTCTTCCGGTGCCTCTCCAACTAGTAAGTAGTACAAGGAACCCTTATAGTTTCGCCATGTCCATCTGTATGTCCGTCTGTCCGCGGTCTAGCGCCTGGACGCTTAATGCTAGAAAGCTGGAATTTGTTGATTTATGTATACTATACACATATTAACAATGGTAACAAAGTGCTGGTACAAAATTTTGAAAAAAATTTTTTTGATCTTCTTTTATTTGTCAATGACAGCTATAATTTACTGTGTCATTAACATTAAAAATGCGTTTCAAAAACTGGCTGTTATAGTGTACTTTTCAAAATTGTTTTCAGTCGCTCGACAAACACAGAGTTGTCGAATTAATTCAAAGTTGTTGAAAGATCTAGCCGTTAAGTTAAACGGCAAATTCAACAATTTAGCTACAACATAGACAAGAACATTTTAATAGTAAAATGCACTGTACATTTTACTTTTCAAAAGAGTGATGGTTTTGTTGAGTGAGCGGAAAACATGGTGATGTACTGCTGAAACAAACCAGTATTTCGATATATAAATAAAGCAATAGTGTTGTGCATTGTAGAAAGTTATTGTCGATGAAAGGTCGGGCGTGGAGGGCAGGCGGGGTCACTGTTGGGCTCTGTCTGTTTGTACTATTAACCTAATATTATAGGTATTGTGAAACATTAGATAGTATTGAGATGATAGCTTTGTGAATTGTGTTTTAAATAAAAGGTTCGTGTTTCATTATTAAAAATAAATTCTGACATTAACGCGATTCGACCATAGTACCCGTTGTTAACAGCCGATAAGTAAATTAAAAAATTATGTGATAAAAACCACGTAGCTATCTGTTCATAGTTCATACCCTAACTCTTCACAACGGATTTTTATACGATTTTATATTATAACGATTTTTAAATACTTTTAAACGAAATGAAAAAAACCAAAATAAACTTAGGTTTTTTTATTAAAGGAAAAAAAAACTAATGTGATTTGTAAAACAACTAAATGTCAAAATAGTGCGAATTAAAATTTGTATGTAACAACAAGCCATTGACGCAAAAAAAATAAAAGTGACTATAAAAAATAGCTCTAGGTACCATTTATGTACCTATTTATAGACTTCCCAAATAAATAAAAAGCTCTACAACATTTTTCTGACAGAATATCAATCGATATCGATAAATTACTTCTCCATCTCTATTTAAAAAATCAGTATAGTGTAAACTATCTGTTTGGGTGTGTTTTCGTTCGGGCCAGCGCCGGCGATGACTGACGGACTGACAGATCTGAGAGGTATTAAACTAAACGACGCCAAACTCTCCTGTAACCGTTTTGGATATGGCCTTGATTTTTAGCAGCGTTTTGGGCAGTGCGTTGTTATATAGTTAAGTCAGTCAGGACTTTGAATTTTATATATTGTGACGTTGCATCCCAACGCACACATACGCGCGGCTCGCGAGGCAGGCGGACCGGACAACAATGCGCACTGCCCCTCGCCGCGCTTCACCGCGCCCTCACCGCCACCGCTCCCACCAGGCCACTATAAAAGCCCTGCGCACAAGCGTCTCCTCGGCCATTCGGATATGAGCCCACGCGCGCGTACATCTCTCTAGTAAGCTCCTCTCTTCCGACCCCGTTACGCTGCCCGAATCCAGTCCCATAGTCGGACTCTTGTTAGACGTCGTTACGCTGCCCGAATACCGTCCGATAGTCGGACCCCTGCCGGGCATTGTTCCATTGCCCTTTGATTAATTTGTAATGTGAGAACCCCGGCCACGTGCCTCGTGGTTATTAGTTTGTTATCTCCTAGTAAATACTACTTTGTGGTCGGACCTTTAGAAGGTACCTCTTGTATAAATTCCCGTGGCTTATACTTCGACCTGCGTGGTATTCCAACTATCCTTCCCGACTCCCGTTCTGACTCGTGTAGGCACCATAAGTAAATTGGCACGACGGGACCCTTCTGGGGCGCGGACTGGATTTGACTCTGAACCCGCCCCGTCCTGCCCAGGATAGCTACCGCGATTAGCCTAGGTTCGATAGGTAAATCCGTGAGACGGGACCCTTCGGGGGCGCGGACCGGATTCGACTCTGAACCCGCCCCGCACTCACATAGTTCTGATAGTTCATTTAGGTGGGATAGGGCTCCCTTGAAACAACCCTCTGAATAGTGTAAGCGTCATAGGTAAATAGACACACAGGACCCTTCTGGGGCGCGGACTGGATTTGACTCTGAACCCGCCCTGTGATTGTCACAGTATAGTTATCTCCGGTAGGCTCGACCCCGTACTCGCGGACTCGTCATCCCGACCCTAATCCCGTCTTAGAACCCCGTAACGTTTATCCACGCAGCCTCGAGATCGAAGCACAGTCCTGATTCGATAACCCCGTTTGATGAATGATAGTAGCCGCGCGCCGCCTGCCTCCGTATCGAACAAGCCCCCACCGGTAGATAGATAACACAGCCACCGTCCGACCGTCATATCCAGTTTGTAAGGGACAGCGGGTCCCCCCGGGAGTAGATTATAAGTACATGCATGTCTAAGTCCTAGTATAAGCAAATAAACTTTGTATTACTCTGTTGGTATCACGGATTTCATTTACAACCCTCTCAATTACCCCAGTCTCACATAGGTACTCACACACCCCTCCTGTCGCCTCACTGGAGACTTCAGGGGGTCTAAGGAGGTGAAAGGTATCCTCGGCCAGGAGGTGCGATTCCTCCGCCCAAGATTGACCTCCCTCACCTCCATTGTTAACCAGCGGGTCGTCCCGGGTTCGATTCCCGAGACGCACCCACGTTACACTGGCGCCCAACGTGCTTACCCCTTCGCGTTTGCACCCCTTGTGACCCTACGTCCCACAGGTGCCCAGCGAAATCTTTCGTACACGTTCAGCTTAAATTACAGCAACGGTCAACGAATTTTTGTGCCTATTTGAGACCGGTGAAAGAGGGAATAGAAGCTAGGAATAAGAAACTTTGTAAGTCGCGTAAAACAGGAAGAGAGAGAGCAAAATATCCCGTACAGATCCCGTAATTAATCATAGCATATCATAGCCCGTACTTAAAATTCCGTATAAACAATAATATAGAAGCAAAACCCGTGTTATAATAGACAAAAATAAAACCCGCCGATAAAATAAAATATAAACCCGAAAGACAGCGTAAATAAGGAATAAGAAGTAAAATAATCTAGAGAGACGTTCGCGTTCGCGAAAGAAATATTGTCAATAATCTGTCAAGAGAGTGATCACGTAAAGTTAAAACCCCGACAAGAAGTAAATAGACATAACCGAATGGCCCGATAAATAAATAAGAAGTAGATAGAAGTAAATTTAAAAGTTAAAGTAGGATAAATTAAATATAAGAAACAACTCGGTAAAAATAATCGATAGTGTAGATAAAGAAAAATAAAAAGTAGGTAATTGTGAAAATAAAAGGAGGTAGAAAAAAATAAACGACCTGAGGTCGCCGGTCGGGCGGACCAAGTAGGAATAAAAGTTAAGTAAACATTGAACGAATAAAATAAAACGTTTAAACAGAGATAAAAACCATACAACGCGTAAATATTGTTTTTGTTTCGGGAGCAGGCAAACAAATCTGCTTTTGATAAAACTAAGTAGAGGAACGGAGCGATTTTTTTTTGGTAACCGGAGCAGGCAAACAAGACATTTTTTTTGGTAAAACGTAAAATATCCGACGTTAAGAGGTATTTAAATTAGATAAATAAGGAGATTTTTTTTTTGGAGGAGGCAAACAAGACATTTTTTTTTGGGTAAAACTTAAAATATCCGAAGTTAAGAGGTATTTAAATTAGATAAATAAGGAGTTTTTTTTTTTGGAGGAGGCAAACAAGACATTTTTTTTTTGGGTAAAACTTAAAATATCCGACGTTAATAGGGATTTAAGATAGATAAATAAGGAAATTTTTTTTAGAGGAGGCAAACAAGAAGTTTTTTTTTGACCGGGGTCTTCCAAGTTTCACGATAATCTAAGATAAATAAGTAGACATAAAGAACATAGATTTTTTTTTGTATAACCAAAGGAGGCAAACAGTCCCTTTTCTTTATTTCGTTTCGTTCCTTAGTTGTTTCACAATTGACAAACGGAGTAAATTGAAACAAACATAATCTAGTAGAAGTTTTTTTGTAATCAAAGGAGGCAAACAGGATGAATTCTTTTTGTCGTCTCCCATTTGATAGATAAAGCTACACTCACGCGGATTATAACGTAAACGAACAGAGAAAATAAATTATTGATTTTTTTCTAAACTCGGAGGAGGCAGACAGGATTTATTATTCTGTTCTTTAGTAAAAGTACACATTTCCGAACAAGGTATTGGTTCATAGTTTATAACCGAAGTTATACACAAAAGCCACAATTGTAGATGGCGACATCTTGGCTCTATAAACTGACAAAGGAACAATTAGTACTTAAGCTGGAAGAAGAGGGAATACAGTCCACCGGTACAGTCGATGACTTGAGAAAGCGACTGGTACAATTTATTAGGGAAAAGGAACCCCCGGAAGAAAACAGCCAAGAACAGGCAGAAGAATTACAAGAGGAAGAAAAATTTCAGGACACAACCATGGAAGACTCCAGAGAACTTAGAGGCCTAGAGAAAACACTAACGAGGTGGAACGTTACATTCGACACCACAGGCGATGCCGTGGAATTTTTTGAGAGGATAGAGGAACTTACATATACAGTAACGCGAAATAAAGATAACCTCCTACAATTCGTCCCCAGACTACTGCAGGGAAAAGCCCTATTATGGCACAGGAATAACCACCATAACTGGCACAGGTGGGAAGACTTCGAGAAGGACTTCAAACTATTCTATTTCCCACAGAATTATGAGGGCAATCTGCTATGTCGAATAGCGGCCCGAAAACAGTATCCAAATGAAAGATTCATTGATTACACAACGCAAATGCAAACGTTAATAAGGCGATACGGCAAAATGAACAATGCAGAGACGATAGAAATGATATATAACAATATGAAACCGAACTACAAATATTACATAAAGAGACAGGATTGCGGGACCCTGAGAGATTTGATAGCAATGGCGCGTGACTTCGAAAGCATACATTACGAGGAAGTAAGAAGGAAGAATTTTCAAGAGAGGTATCCCAGGAACGGTACAACAAATAATACAAAACAGGGGAAGAAGATAAGAGGGAATTACAACCAAGAAACACACTGCTGGAACTGCGGAGACGCCGGCCACAATGGCAGGCAATGCAGAAACCAGAGACAAATATTTTGTAGCGGGTGTGGGACCATGGGAGTAACCAGTAGAGAATGCTGCAGGAGAACAAAAACAAGCACACTTAGCGGAAATATAGAAAAGGATATCAGACCATTTATAAAAGTAAAGGTGGAAGGAAGAGAATATGACGGACTGGTAGACACAGGCTCGATAGGGACATACATCAACAACAGGATATTGCAAGAGTGCGGAAAGAGCATAAAAACCACCGCAGGGAGCAGACAGAAAGCGATCCTGGCAGACGGAACGGAAATAGAAATTGAAGGGAGCACAGGAATAAAATTGGAAATTAATGGAAAAGAATTTACACACGAAATAATGTACTTGCCTACGGCGGAGCATATGATAGTGGGAATGGACGTATTACAACGGTGCGGAATGATGTTGCTCTGGAGTAAAAAGGAAATAGAAAACACAACGTCACAAAATATAAACAGCCTATCAACAAACAAACAAGAAACAATAGAGGAGGTGGTACAGAGGGAGCTCGAGATATGCGAAAGAGCCCCTAAGGGGAATTCCGGGACTACACAAAAGATCAAATTAAGACATAACGAACCAGTGAAACAAAATATACTAGCAGACGAATTATCCAGAAGCCCGATAAGCACCATAATGAAAGAGAACGAGGACTGGTACGCGAGAAAGGAAAGAATGTTCAGGAGTAACGAAATCGAGAGCGACGACTACCGAATAACAAACGGGAAGTTATATAAAAAGATTACAAACCCCGCATACGGAGTCACGCTAAGGGACGGTTCCGACTGGAAACTATGCGTGCGAAAAAAGGAAATACAAGGGTTGATATCGGAAAATCACGATACCCCAACAGCAGGACACCTGGGAACATCAAAAACCCTAAGCAGAATAGCACAAAGATATTATTGGCCAGGCATGTTCCGCGACGTAGCAAAGTATGTAAAACAGTGCGTAGTATGCCGGAAAACTAAGAACCCACATGAAAAGAAGGATCAAACCCGCAAACTGTCAGAGAAAAGTAATAACGAGAAACAGAATAAGGACAAGGTCCTCAAGAAGCAGAAGGGGCTTTTGCCCGTTTTTCCCGACCGTGGGGAGGAAAGGGGTTCCTCCTCAATCGTTAGAGCACAAGACTCCATAACGAAAACCGAAGGAGATGTCAAGTATGACAATAAATGTCAAAATAAATTTGCCTATATTTTAGAATCACACCGCCGCAGCGTCACCCAGTGCCAGCGCCGAGACCGCCAACAGCGCGCTCTCCAGCGCATCGCCACCGACGCCAGCGCCGAGAACACCGACGCATCCAGTGCCCGCACGGCGCGCACCCGCGCCTCACCCGCCGACGCCGCCACGCCCGCAGGCTCGTGTCCAGCCCGGGCAAAGGCGCCTCTGTTCACCGCCGTCGCCGCCAGTCCCGCTTGGTCCGCGGCCCGATGTACGCGCCCACGAAGAGAAAAAGCTAAGTCCCTAGGCTGAATTAATTTATATTAGAAGTTTTTTTTTGAAGTGTGTTTACCGGTCAACAATTTGTTGACAATATTTAATTTTTTTATGTTGATGTCAAAAGGACAATCAATGTTTAAATGTAGGTCAAAAGGACTCATGTATGTTCAGTCATATAAGTTTTTTTGTTCATGTCAAAGTGACATTTAACATGTTCATATGTCAAAGTGACATTTAACGTTAGCTGTTATAGTCTATGGTCTATGCTGTGATCGCAGCATTATGTTTGCCTGTCAAAATGACAATTGAAAGTTAGGTTAATATTTTATCAAGTTTGTCAAAAACATTAGATATCTAATTTAAGTGATAAAACAGTAAGATTAAGATTAAGATAGTATATACCCAAGTCGTTTATAGAGCCAAGTATACCATAAGTGAATAGGAATATCAATAAACATTAATGTTGTTTACAGAATAAGCCGGAACATAGGTAACAGATATTGTGAAGAGGTGAAACCTGATAGTTAAAGTGAAATAGTGATGAGGTGGTTCAATGATAAATAGCCGAGTGACAAACAGTCACTACAGAAATACAAATGTGCTTTTGTTCCAAGCGGGAACAAACAAGCCGCGCCCAGAGAAGGGCGACCCGTTAGTAAATGCAAATAATTTTGATCTTATCCCTTTACACAGGTACTATGAGAGTACATAAAGATAACTCAGTGTTATATTGCTCCTTTATATAGATAATATGATAAGTGAGAAACAAAGTTAAGTGGTGTTCCACCTCTATAAACAGACATAAGAGTAAATGAGAAGATTTAGTTGTTGTTTTGCCTCCTTAGATATATAAGTTGGGACCCCAGGAGGGTCATATGTATAATTTAAAGTGTGTTACTCAGGTGATTTTCCCCTGCAGGTAAAATCTTCCGGAGGGGGAGGAGAATGTGACGTTGCATCCCAACGCACACATACGCGCGGCTCGCGAGGCAGGCGGACCGGACAACAATGCGCACTGCCCCTCGCCGCGCTTCACCGCGCCCTCACCGCCACCGCTCCCACCAGGCCACTATAAAAGCCCTGCGCACAAGCGTCTCCTCGGCCATTCGGATATGAGCCCACGCGCGCGTACATCTCTCTAGTAAGCTCCTCTCTTCCGACCCCGTTACGCTGCCCGAATCCAGTCCCATAGTCGGACTCTTGTTAGACGTCGTTACGCTGCCCGAATACCGTCCGATAGTCGGACCCCTGCCGGGCATTGTTCCATTGCCCTTTGATTAATTTGTAATGTGAGAACCCCGGCCACGTGCCTCGTGGTTATTAGTTTGTTATCTCCTAGTAAATACTACTTTGTGGTCGGACCTTTAGAAGGTACCTCTTGTATAAATTCCCGTGGCTTATACTTCGACCTGCGTGGTATTCCAACTATCCTTCCCGACTCCCGTTCTGACTCGTGTAGGCACCATAAGTAAATTGGCACGACGGGACCCTTCTGGGGCGCGGACTGGATTTGACTCTGAACCCGCCCCGTCCTGCCCAGGATAGCTACCGCGATTAGCCTAGGTTCGATAGGTAAATCCGTGAGACGGGACCCTTCGGGGGCGCGGACCGGATTCGACTCTGAACCCGCCCCGCACTCACATAGTTCTGATAGTTCATTTAGGTGGGATAGGGCTCCCTTGAAACAACCCTCTGAATAGTGTAAGCGTCATAGGTAAATAGACACACAGGACCCTTCTGGGGCGCGGACTGGATTTGACTCTGAACCCGCCCTGTGATTGTCACAGTATAGTTATCTCCGGTAGGCTCGACCCCGTACTCGCGGACTCGTCATCCCGACCCTAATCCCGTCTTAGAACCCCGTAACGTTTATCCACGCAGCCTCGAGATCGAAGCACAGTCCTGATTCGATAACCCCGTTTGATGAATGATAGTAGCCGCGCGCCGCCTGCCTCCGTATCGAACAAGCCCCCACCGGTAGATAGATAACACAGCCACCGTCCGACCGTCATATCCAGTTTGTAAGGGACAGCGGGTCCCCCCGGGAGTAGATTATAAGTACATGCATGTCTAAGTCCTAGTATAAGCAAATAAACTTTGTATTACTCTGTTGGTATCACGGATTTCATTTACAACCCTCTCAATTACCCCAGTCTCACATAGGTACTCACACACCCCTCCTGTCGCCTCACTGGAGACTTCAGGGGGTCTAAGGAGGTGAAAGGTATCCTCGGCCAGGAGGTGCGATTCCTCCGCCCAAGATTGACCTCCCTCACCTCCATTGTTAACCAGCGGGTCGTCCCGGGTTCGATTCCCGAGACGCACCCTCGTTACAATATATAGATTACTCCTACATGTTGTCTTATTTTCATCCCTATCCTTCTGTCCACTTCAATATCCCACGTATGTATTTGTAAATATATGTAGATGTAAGTATATATTTATGTATATTGTATATTCTTATATTTGTTTTGCATACCTATTAATTTTCAGTTCTGCTGCGCCACCTACCTTTTCTTTATCATTGTATTTTTTCTTACTGGTTGCCTGGAAGAAATTGCCTTGCGATATTGCCCATTGTACTTTTGTTAATTAATTAATTTATGTATTTTTATGTTGTTTTTGGTGCAATAAAGAGTATTTATTATTATTATTTATTAACCTACAATCAACTTGTCATATATGCATGATACGCGTTCTCTGCCATGCTGCTTCAATGCGAATTGGCAGAGGTGTGGCATAGGTTAGTATTATCAGCCGCCTAAAGGCCACAGACTTGGCTTAACGTCATCCATCGACAACAGCCGGCACCGACGGCTTAAACGTGCACTCCGAAGCACGGAGAAGATCGACATAAAAAACTTATCAAACACTGGCTAAAGTTACTTGCGGCGTAACTTGCGTTTGTTTTAGAGTGTGACACAGCCATCGAGCTCCTCAAGAATTTAAAATGCTGCACAACATTTTACTGAAATTTTTGTTCGCGTAAACATTGAACTAACAAAGTTCAACAGGTTCATATTTTTATTTTTTTTACGGAATCTACTGACCTCAATATCGTTAGTCATTTCGGCTCTCTAATTGGCCTAGTTCCTGGTGAAACAATGAGACACTCAAGCACTCCAAACATCCATAGCGCTACACTTTAAAAAGCTAAATCATTATTTTAAAATTATATTTTTATGTTGTTAACTGACTGGTTGTCTATTATAGTTGGTCCACGAGGAACACCATGTAAATAACATGAACATTCTATGAAATGGAATTGTAACCAAATTACCTAATTTAATTTTAAATAAATACCTACTTAAGTAGGTACCATAACTTTTATTAATCGATTTATTTATATTAATATTGAGACAAAACAAAATGTCAGTAAAATATTTTTGAATAAGTACTTAGCTAAGTCAACAAATGAAATATTCTTAAAATTTTATAAAATACTAGTTAATTATGACGTCAGATCAATTAAATCCTATTCTGTGTAGTCTTTAGAAGTTATTGCCTGAAAGGATTATGGTAGGTACCGGAATTTTTTAGTTATCAATAGCAAATTGTCAACTGACGACCACCGTGACGTAATGGTTACCACGCCAGACCGCCACCCAGGAGGTCCCGGGTTCGATCCCCGGTCGGGTCATGATGAAAAACGAACTTTTTCTGATTGGTCTTGGATGTTTATCTATATATGTATTTGTTATAAAATATAATATCGTTGAGTTAGTATCCCATAACACAAGTTTCGAACTTACTTAGGGGCTAGCTCAATCTGTACCAATTGCCCCTATATATTTAATATTTAATTTAATTTAATTTAACTATTTAGCCCGTAGCTACCGAAAATCACAGTAGTTGCAAATAAAGCTTAAATCTGTCCCAAAATCCTCTAAATCGGCTCTGATTTTTTTAATTCCTTTTTACAATAATCAACACAAAATACATAAACATCTCCAAGTTCTAAATCAGAAAATAACATTTTATAATATTCAATTTATAACATTTAATATAAAAATATTCATCATCATCATCTCGGCCACAAGAAGTTCACTGCTGGATGGACATAGGCCTCCAATCTTGGACGAAAATTCGTCCAAGCCTCCAATGCGACAAAAATGTTAATAAAAAATATTCCTACAGATCTTTATGTATACAAGGTACAAAAATGCAGACAAACAATTTACTAATTTGTATAGATTGGTGCACTTTGTTTTTATTAGAAGCTCTTGCACCGTAATCAGAGCTTCCAGCATTCCATTTTCCAGCGCACGTTATCTCCAAAATAACCTCCAAGCAGATTTTCCATAACAACGGCTTGTCGCTCTCAGGGATGTTGTCATTGACCAACCATTACTATAGACATCAAATATACAATTTCATATATTTCTACTACTAATATAACTCTAATACATCTAATAAGTGATAGTTACTAACTCAAACTACGGGTTAAGTTTTATAATAATTTTATACTTTTGTAATATTTTAAAGAAAAGCTCTTATATTTTTCTCTATTGATAATTTTGCAATATCTACCTAAAAAGATGTAAATTTATGCAAGTTTTTATAATAATTCCAAAAATTCTAACTTCTTAGAAATTGTTGGTGAAAACGGAAAACGATGTACACTTAATCAGAAAATAAACATTTTGAATGAATTGAACTAGTATTTTATTCATTTTTACGTACAGTCAACAAATAAGGGAGGTATCCAAGGCCTACGAGGAAGTCTTCGGGACAAGCCTACCACACATTCCCACCGCTGTGACTCTTGTATAGCCAAGGTCAACAGAAGCGACCTCAGATTAGCAAGGTTTATTACACGCATCCACACCAAACGATCTAACGCGATCCAAATGCGCGAGGCAGGAATTCTATTGGTTGGAGATCCTACTGCGCCAATTCCATTGGCTCTAGATCCTTTTTTTGTTTTAAGTAAGGAAAATGCATTACTACATGCCCCGCCGCGCCGCTTGAGAAAGCGACGGGGCTTCCCCAAGCGATTGGCTCTAGATCCTGCCTCGCGCATTTGGATCGTCTTGTGTGAGTGCGGCTGTGACGTCCCGGGGGAGAAACTACGGCTGTCTTGGAACTCACAACGAATTAAATCAGAAATTAGACGGTGTACGAAGAATTGGTTGTCTATAATGTTGGTCTATGATTCCTGGATACAATTATCATGTGAAAACAGTGCGTTGTCCCGCTTGCGCCGCGGGCTCGCTCTAATTGGAGCTATGTAAACGCGCCCTGTTACCCAGAAGCCCCTAGCGCTCCACAGTGCCAGTTATTATGGAGATGGCTTGTGTTATTGTGTATTATTTTATTCTTCTATAAACGATGTATATTTCTTGGTGTGGTAGAGCATTGAAATGAGATAACTCGACCGGAGAAGTACTATCCTATCACAGCAGCAATATGTTTCGTTCGGTGAGCGAGATATCCGGAAGTCCGATTCCTGACATTTCTACTTTTTCCTTCTCAGCTCATCACAAACATTTTTATAGACGAAAATGTTTGTCGAGCGTCACCAATAAACCAAGTAAAGTCATCTGAAAATCTGAATAGGTGATAGAAAAAAGAATATTATTTAAAAGAGTTTTCAATAGACCAATTGGTCTATCTGGAAGCTCTTTTAAAACATATTCCTCGTAAGCCCAATCACTCTTTCTAAAAAAATTTTGAACGAGTGATTGGGCTAATATGACGTATACGAGGGTTAATATGACGAAACTTTTTTTGTGAGAAATTGGAGAATGCCCGCTTACACGGGTGAATCGTTGCCGTTGCAGAAAATAAATTCTTTTGTGTCTTTTTCTGCGAGGGTAATGTAGTATGGGAAGACCTATGTCCAGCAGTGGACTTTTTGTGGCTGAGATGAGTTTGGCATGTATAAACTTTTCACAATAGGTACAAAATAATAAATGTATTCCATACAAACTTACCCAGCTCAAATCCGCCCGGCCAGCGCTAATATTGACTTCTTATTACCGCTACCGCCGATATCACGTATCGCCCGGTATTATGGCGCTTGGCTCCTGAGATAACCGAGCCACCATCCCAATATTGTACACGGTTTAGTACGGGCGACGGCAGAGCACGTCTGGCGAAGTCGTAATGGTCGGTAAACTGCAAAAGTTCTTGGTAAAGGGTATGCTGTAAGTAAATATACAAATTTTCGAGAGAATATTTTGGATACAGGAATAACATTCCTTTGACAATACATTGTATTGTTAGTTACCTACGATAATTTCATTTATGTAGGATTAGAGATCAGATTATTATTGTGTGTTGTGGACTAAAAAATATTTCGAACGGTTGCGAGATATTTAGAAGATAATGAAGATTTTGATTAGTTAATCTTATAAGTAGGTATATTAATTATTGTACATATACTTATCCAGAATACTGTACTTAATTGAATAAATGAAATTTAAAAAAATCGCTTAGCGAGTTGAAAGTCAATCGTTAAAATATAATTGTGGCTACTGGGCAAATACGAAAATCGTGGTACCTCCGTGGCGTAATGGTTACCACGCCAGACCGCCACCCAGGAGGTCCCGGGTTCGATCCCCGGTCGGGTCATGATGAAAAACGAACTTTTTCTGATTGGCCTCGGGTCTTGGATCTATTTATGTATTTGTTATAAAATATAATATCGTTTAGTTAGTATCCCATAACACAAGTCTCGAACTTACTTTGGGGCTAGCTCAATCTGTATGAATTGTCCCTATATATTTATATATTATATTATATATTATCATCATCTCAGCCACAAGAAGTCCACTACTGGACATAGGCCTCCCCCAAACATTGCCGGCGTTGAAGTTTGAACATCATCACCATCAGCCTGTATTAACCCACTGCTGGATATAGGCCTTTCCCAATGCCTTCAACCAAATCCGATCGTCCGCTTTCCGCATCCATCCGTTGAATATGTTGACACAGAATTAGATACGCGCAGATAGCACGCAGATAGTTTATTATCCTTTTTGATTGTACCAATAATAAACGGCTTAGAACTTGGATTTGGTCCAACTAGGGAAAAATCTGTGAACGCATACCTAATTGGAATAATAAAACGTATTGTTTACTGGTGTTCGGACATTTTTTTCATTTTCTTATTTTCGTATTTGTAGCCTTGACACACATAAAGTGCATGAAATAGTAAAGCGTAGACAAATCATTGTATCTTTTGCATGGGTTTATTTTGTATTTCCCTACTGTGAGTAGATATAAAAAAAGTTTTAGGGCTTATACTGACTAGTAGATTTTAGTGGCGGCGATCGGCGATTTAGCGACTTTTAGGAGCGGGACATATACAAGCGGCGGCGGCGCCCGCGCCACGCCGCTTGTATATGTCCCGCGCCTTAGGGAGCTAAATGCAATGAAAAATCAAGATAGAATCGTCGCGCCGATTGGTGTTTTATAGCGCTAAGTTCGCGCTTAAGATTTTGTTTTCTTTTTTAACATTTTCGAGTGAATGAATCTAATGAGTTCCTAGAAAAGTTTAACATCGTTATCTTTTTTATAAATAATCATTATACGTAATTAAAACAACTTTTTATCTGCTTAACCTCTTTAAAATTTGCTGCTGATAATTAATTGGTCCTACGGCGGTCCTATTGCTCATATTTGGGTGTCTCACTCTTTAATAAAAAAAACATATTTTTCTCTCACTCTAACTTTATTATCACAAGAACAACAATAACACAGTTTTAAATACTTACATTTAGGTACTTATAAATACTTCTAATGTAAATATTTACATACATACAAAGCACAAAATACACAGGAAGGGCTCACGGCTCACGACTCTAAAAAGGCCCATAACCCAAGAAGCCCTACAAATTCAAATTCAAAATATTTTTCAAATAGGCCTAATATAAGCTCTTTCGGTCGATATTATTATAAACCATAACCAAGGTCCATAGACCAAACAGCCGCTGTTTGGGTTATGGGCATTTTGGCCAAGCGTGCTGCTTTACGCTTGTCACCTGATAGTAAGTGATTACCGTCGCCATGGAGCATAGACTTAAGGTGGATGCTCCCGCTCGAACCGCGAAATTAAAATTTTCTATCGTTTTTAACAAATTGCAGTACAATCTTTGCAGATTCGCTTCTTTTCGTTATATGTAACAAATGCACTGACATTATTGTCACAAATACAAAGAGATGAGCTACTATTTATAATTTATATGATAAAATTCAATGGATAATAGTAGTGACTTTGTTTCGTGTATTTATTTATGCACAGCAGCGCCATCTATATCACACTTTTGATCAATCCTACGGGAATCGTGTACTTTTCTCGATAAAAAGTATATGTGTTAATCCAAGGTATCAGCTACCTACATACCAAATATCATAAATATTGGCTTAGCCATTTGACGATGAAAAAGTAACAAACATACACATAACTTTCGCCTTTATAATATTAGTAGAATTGTGTTTATAGTTGGGAATCGCATTCTTATGAATGTGTAATGAAAGATTCGAGTTGCAATTTGTTAAAAAAAATTGAAAATTTGAATTTCGCACCGCGTGATAATAACCACCATAAGGGAAGACTTTGAGCCTTTCCTAAACTTTAACAAACAGAAAGAGAGGGAATAACAAGAAAAGAGAGATGAACTTTCAGATATCTCACTCATGTAACCGATTTTATTCACACAGGACCGGTTTCGACACTCCCGAACAGCTTATTTGTCAAATAAACTAAGAGAGGGAACGCACGAACAACTTTGTCTCCCAGCAATTTATTTGTCTATGTCGCCGTCTCCTTGCCGCAATTTGAAAGGTGCGCGCACGAGAGCGACAGCAACACTACTTTTTCTCAGTGTTGCCAACATTTTGCGCTTTTTGTACGTTTCAAATTAACAATTTTTAACACTTGCTTTCGCTCATTTTATTTGTATTTATGTTTCTAGACGTTTCTAGCCCTTATTTTGGCAAAATTTTCTCGCTTGTGTTGCGTCGCTGCGTACGCGCACTTTCATACTAACCCATAGACTTGATGTAAGAGACAAAATAGTTGCGGAGACAAAGTTGCTCGTGCGTTCCCTCACTAACAGTTTTTTCACAGTATACATTTGACGTTTCTTGATCGGCAAATAGCCTAACATTATTAGCAAGTGTTGAAACCGGCACATACAGCCTCTGTAACGCATTTTGTCACATTATATTATAGCTGTCACTGACAAACTGAAGAAAAAGAAAGGTTATAAATAAATAAATAAACATTCTCGGACAAATCTCACAACGCCATCTAGTTCCAAACTAAGCAAAGGTTATGTTTACTAGATTGCTGATTAATACATAAATACTTTTTTTGTAAATAAATACTTATTATACATAGAAAAACAACCAGACCAAGACAAACAGATATGCACACAACTGTTTGCCTTGCGCAGGATTCGAACCCGCGGCCCTTGGGACAAAGTGGCCATTGCTAGCCACTCGACCACCGGGCCTGTTAAAGATATCTAAAGACTTACTATCTAACAAATAAACGTTTAACGAGAATATAAGTTATACAATGTTTTGTCACTTTCACACTTCATTTAATTCTCATTGAAAATAGGTTTGGCGACAACAAATACAATATATCTACTGAATAATCATCATATAAATTATAAATATTGGCTCTTCTCATTATGAATGTGCATAATGCACGTTTATAGGGAAAAAGATGCATCGTGGACATTCGTAATAAGAAGAGCTAATATTTATCATTTATTTGATAATTATTCAGTAGATATATTGTATTTGACGACCTCCGTGGCGTAATGGTTACCACGCCAGACCGCCACCCAGTAGGTCCCGGGTTCGATCCCTGGTCGGGTCATGATGAAAAACGAACTTTTTCTGATTGGCCTCGGGTCTTGGATGTTTATCTATATATGTATTTGTTATAAAATATACAATCGTTGAGTTAGTATCCCATAACACAAGTTTCGAACTTACTTTGGGGCTAGCTCAATCTGTATGAATTGTCACTATATATTTATTTATTTGTTGTCGCCAAATAAATTTTCACGAAAATTCTATCAATGACTGAGATGCAATATGTAAAAAAAAATGAATTTCCCGCGCGGACCGGAACGTACCACCTTAAGAAAGGCAGTGACACGACACAACAGTGAATAACTCGTTATACTACATATTTGTAACACAGTTAATGTGGAATTAAAATGCGTTTCAGAAACTGGGTGTTAATCTAATACTATAACAGTGTCTGGCGGAGGTTCGTGTCCGCTTTGTCAGCTCGCGTGATAGAGGCCAGCCAGAGCATCTTGTAAGGCGCGGAGACACGGAAGAGTCGAAGAGTAACCGCCCGCTTTCTCTGTATCGTTCTCTGATCTGTGAACAAATTTAAAAATATATTATTACTTATCTTACAAGTAAATTTTTAATGTTTTTAGTTTTAGGTTAATTTGTATTTTAAATATGAATGTAGTTTGTAAAGTAAAGTTCAATAAAATCGTTGAGTTATCATGTACAATCAGTCAGTAAAATAATTGAACACAATCTTAGAGTAATAAGGAAGTGCGTCTTATCTAATACCAGTACTTATTTGTATTTATTTTTTTGTATTTGATGACTAATATTATAAATGAGAAAGTGAGTTTGTTTGTCATTCCTTCACGGCTTGAATAATTAGCAGATCCATAAGAAAATTCAGTCAGGGGTACAAAGCCCAACATAGGCTACTTTTTATCCTTATATTGTAAAAAAATATTTTTTCTATAGATGGCACTGCAATTCGCAATTGCCGGTCAACAGATGGCGCCACAAATCGCGCTATGGGTTGTTTTATTGTTTAACGAGATCTTTATTATGAAATTAACCGCGAGCAAAGCCGCGGGGAAAAAGGGAGTATTACATAATAAGTACTTATTAACTACCACTACTAGTAAATAGTAGCCTTGTGTATCATCATCAACCATAAATTATTCCACTGCAGTTAAGGCGCTGTCCCACTGCTGCGCACGAAGAGGCTACGCACGTGTGTTAAGCTTTGCTTTGCAAGCGGATGTACGTGATTGTTTCCACTGCAACCCACGGACACGTTAACCATCAAGTGACGTCATTGATACACGCGTGGCTTGCTCAACATAGCTCAACGCTGTCAACGCCATGCACGCAGTGAATGCGGTACACAGCTTGTTCCACAAAGCGTGCACATCGCTGCGCACGCTGTGGAAACGTAGACCCACGTAGGCATCCACGCAGCTGTAATGTGCCACGTGGCCCACGTGTTCGTGCACAGCGTGCGCAGCAGTGGGACCGCGCCTTTACACGGGTCTCCCTCCCTCGATGGCGATTAGAGCATAACCCACGTTCATTTCTCCAATGCTTATTTACAGAGGCCAGTGTTTTGAAGGAGAAGCTCGAGATAACGAAACCCATCCAAACATTGGCTGGGGTCGACCTGGCTTAACTTCTGCTCGTATTAGAGTGCGACACACAGCGACGCCGTCAAGCTCGTCGTAACATAGAAATGTCGTAATAAATTTTACTTTCATTTCATGTAAAAGAGCAAGTGCTAAGTTTCTTGCCAGTTTCTTCTTAGCACAAATCTGCCGTCTGAACTGGTGGTAGGAAAAAATTTTGACGATTCGAAAGAGCTTATATTAGGCCTATTTGAGTAAAAATATTTTGAATTTGAATTTGAATTTGTAAAGAAAACTTGTAACATAGTATTTCACCACTTGTATCTTAAACAAAATTGACTTATACTTACTTGACGTGCTTCAAATATCCCTCAGTGATAATATCACGGATGGACGGTGGATCTGGACCAACTCTATCCGGTGTCACCAGGGGCTCATATCGGTAAAGAGGTCCTTCCTCTATAACAGGAATGGAATGCTGGGCCGAACCACGAGTAAACTTCACACCCGTCGAGAATTGGGTAACCTGCAAAATAGTTTTAATTTATAGTATGGAATTTGATGTGTGTATGTGACATTTGAACCATATCCTTCTGGCATAATGGTTTATGGACACATGAGGTTAACCACATTATTTTTTTAAAAAAATTTAAGGGACCAACTCCATAAGCTGCCTCGTCTCACAAGCTGCCTCGTCTAGGTGACTTAGAACCTTTAGTCAAAGTAAGTCATCTCCACGAGCGAGGGAATCGCGACGACTCCGAATGAAATTTGCCGCGATGAAACTGCCGTGTACGACGACATTATTGTCGCCATTCTCTCGCTCTTGTAGATGGTCCCTGAGACAGCTAATAATAAGCTAGAAATCTAGAATCTACCACTTTGAAGGTTGGACATACAAAGTTGACCAATGGGTCTCCGAAATTCTTGGTAGATAATGATCATAGCATAAAAATAATTTAAAATTTATAGTCACCACAACATTTAGAAAAAATTGTAATGAAGTGTTAACATATTCTAGAGTTACAATCTAGAACAGAACTGAATGAAAAACTATATTATTGTACAGTCAGGTGCATGTCGAGCTTTACCCTTGCAGTACAATTTTGGCTCTTATGACATAATCATAATAATCATAATAATCATTTATTCCTTAACAATTCACATCGTATTGGAAATTTTCATTAAAAATAACAATAATTTTATACAATAGGCTAATCACGAATAATAACATTAATAAAATTGATTGAATTACATTTAAAAATAATAATAATCAGTGAAAAAAAATTGGTACTTAAATTTTGCTGGACAGTACACTGATAGTATGCACCGCTATGATGTCAACCCCTGTACATCTGTTACGTTTTATGACCCCGCCATTAACTTTCCAAAAATTCGGTTAGTGTATAAAAGCATTTTTTCAATAGATATTGCTTCAGTGTACTTCCAAACTGTGTTGTGTATAATAATAGTTTCATATCCGTTGGCAACTTATTGAAGTATCTTATTGTTTGATAACAAGCGCTATGTTTCACCACCTGTAGATGTGGAACCATTCCAGACACAAAGTTTTTTCGTCGCGTTTTTTCTCGCGATTGTCGTTCCTCGTAGGTCTCATATTCATGGATGTGTTTGGCAAAATGTGTCAATAGTACCAATATGTATAGGCTTGAACGGTTAGAATTCCCAAGCTAATGAAATAGCTCCTACATGAGTCTTGTTGACGAATCCGTGTCATAGTTCTGATCGCTCTCTTTTGCAGCACAAATGCCTTTTGCATATTATAATTGTAACTTGCGCCCCAGAACAATATACTGTATCTTAGTTTTGACTCTATTAAGGCGTAGTATACCAATTTAAGGTGACTAATGTCTACTTCGTCTCGTAAGCTTCTAAGTACGTAGCACGCAGAACTTATTTTGCCTTCTATTTCATTTAGCTCACATTTCCAATTTAATGAGTTGTTAATGTGAACACCTAGAAACTTAACAGTCTCAACTACAGGCAGTTTATTATTATTTAAAGAGATATCGATTCTATCTTTAATTTGTCTGTTGTTTCCAAATAACATTAAATTGGTTTTAGTAGCATTGAGTATAAGATTGTTTGCAACAAACCAATCTTGTAAAAATTTTAGTCCCTTATTCACTGATTCGTTAAGACCGATTAAATCATCAGCTGATATTATTGCATTGGTATCATCAGCATACAACGTTAATTCAATGCATCCAGGGGCAGCACAGTAAGCAAATTCTATCAGATCATTCATGAAGATTGTGAAAAGTACTGGGCCCAAGATACTGCCCTGTGGTACACCTCTTTTTATGGTCATAAGTTTTGACTTGTACGCTTTTTCACATTTATTCTTATCTATGGAAGTAATTTGAACGAACATTCGTCTATTTTGCAGATACGAATAGAACAATTGTAGGGGTTTGCCTCTAATTCCGTAATGGTTTAATTTCTCCAACAACAACACATGACTTACAGTATCAAACGCAGAGCTGAGATCTAAAAATACACCGATAGTTTTTTTCTTAGCATTGATTGCACCAATAATATCTTTCATGAGAGTATCTATTGCTTCCTGTGTTCCTACTCCTTTTTGATAACCAAACTGTCTGTGATGTAAGATTCTATTTAAGTGTAGATGGCGGACTAATCTGGATTTCATCGCTTTTTCTAAAACTTTTGATATAACTGGCAACAAAGAAATGGGTCTATACATTTTTGGGTCTGATTTTGAACCCTTCTTATGAACGGGAACAATCTTGGCCAACTTAAGCTGGTCAGGAAAAATTCCCTCCCTAAAACAATTATTACAAAAATTACTAATTGATTTATCTAGTATGTCAATATTTTCTTTTACAATTAAGGTCGGTACCTCATCATTGCCATATGACTTCTTGTTTTTCATCGCTTTGACTATTCTAGTTATCTCCTCTGGAGTTGTTGGGTTCAATTCCATTTCTTGTTCCACTAATTCAACGCTGTTTCGAAGGAACATCACTGCTTTATTTAGCTCTACTGGATTATCAATAACGCCCTCATTAAATTGCTCTGCGAAAATTTCAACGACTTTAACCGGATCGGATACAACTTTACAATTTGTTTTTAAGACATATTCTTGTTTAGCTACGTTACATTTATTTCTATGTTTATTTATGATTCTCCAAACATCCTTACAAATATTATTTGATTTTGCAATTTCCGATCTCACTGCCAGTTTTTTGGCATTTTTAATTATCCTTTTATAAATAGTAATGTATCTGTTCCTATAAATAGATACAGATTTGTTTTCATAGTTAGCTTTTCCAGCGCAAAGAAACCGTTTCATTTTACTTGATGTTTTTATACCTTTTGTAACCCACTTTAATTGTGCCTTTCGCTTTAAACATATTTTCATATTCCTTTTCTTAAAACTTTCCTTAAATATATGAGTAAAAGTACTAATAAATGTATTTATACCCATTGTATTCCAATTAGTGCTCACTATTTTCTTCCGAAACGCATCTTTATGTTTTGCGCTAAAAATCCTTCGAGAAATGGTAAGGTATTCTTGCGGTCTGTTTATATCCTTTCCTGGTAGGATTACATTACAGAATAACGCAGCGTGTCCATCCGCCAATCCATTATGATCAACCATACATTTGTCAAAAACTTCCTTTGGCATATTTGTTATGATATTATCAATACATGAGCTTTTGCCATTCCTTTTAAAAGTGTCTTCATGTATTAAAGTCTTGAAGTTATAACAACTTAGTAAATTTAAGAAGTTCTGACTATTTATACCACCGGTTAGGGTATCAATATTGAAGTCTCCACATATGACACAATTTCTATTGAAAAAATGTTCCAAAAGTTGTTCAAATCTACTCATAAATTCGTCAATTGTTGCCGCAGTAGGAATCCGATAACAGCAGCAAATGCATACCCCCGTGTCCATATCCCTCACACAGCATATCTCAAAACAATCTCTTTTATACAATTTTTTAGCGATGGGTAGCACTTCTGTCATTCTGTCTTTAAGCGCTAATATGAGAGTTCCTCCTCTTTTTTTATTCACCCTAACATTATAAGCAGCTAATTTGTAGTTACTGAGACTAAGTAGAGAAACTGATGCATTACATAGAAAATGCTCACTTATACACAAATAGTGAACCGTGCGGTCTAAACTGTCTAAGTACATTTCCAACTCATCTGTTTTGTTGCTTATGCCGCAGAGGTTTTGATGATATAAACTGAGATTGTTTGAGTTGTCGAAATTATTAACGAAAAAAATTATCTTCTATTTCATTTGTCTGAGTACTAACATTTACATAAGATATACAATTATTGTTGATAACATGATCCGCCAATATATTAGACGAAGACATATTATTATGTGATGTCTCTATTTTGTTGATATTTATTTGTGTCTTACGTCTCAATTGTGTTATAAAATTCACATAATTATTTTTATAATTGATACTCAATATATCTCTTAATATTTGTCTACATATGTTCAATTTATTTATATTTACATATTCATCATTCAAAGGTATGAATGTCGTGTATTTAAAACTATTACAAATTAATTTTACAACGTAATTTAGTTTGTGTACATTATAATAATTATTTTTAACTATTTCGCCTATCAAAATATTTGTATTTCTAATTTTTTGTAACGTGCAATACAGAAAAGATTCAAGTTTCATCAAATTTCTATCATTGGACCCTCCTAGTATTAGAATATAATCAGATTTAGTAAAGTCCTTGCACAAATATTCACTATCATATAATATTTGATCCATTTCCGCATTTGGCTTTAAATAACATGTCACAATAAAATTATCGCCGAGTAGTTTTTGTAAATGTTTTCTAACTCCGTAACCCGTTTGATCAGCTAGTATCAATAGCCTCTGTTTCACAGTGGATGCCTGACAGTTAGCGACATCTCTCGTGGCGTGGACCTTATCATCATTATTGGTAGGATTCGTTAAGTTTATTTTAGATACCATCTTCTTTTTCTGAATATCACCTGCCTTGGCTGCTGGTGTTCCAGTAGATTGTTTTGGTTTTTCTTTAGAATTAATATATATTATGTTCTCTGAAGTTCCACATGAAATAGCTTCTTTCTCAAACAAACGTTGCTTTTGTGGTCTGCCGCTTCCCAATGGAGTGGACATGTGTGGCCCAGTGGTTTTAAGACTTGAGTTAATGTTATCTATACCTACTGACTTGTATATTTTTATAACTTTATTTTGTTCTGCGATTTTATTTTGTAGTTGTTTATTTATAATGTTTAAGTTTTCTATCTCCTTGTGTGCTATGTCCAGTTCTAGTTGGATTCTACTATTTTTTTCATTCAATTCAGCTACCGTTGAGTTAGTAGAAATGTCAGGTTGACTGTAGCACGTTTTCTCACAGCAATTTATTATTGATAAGTCCGGTAACGATGAACGTTTGTTTTGCTTTCGTAATGTGACATATTCATAGACACTATCAGTGTAAGCGTCTTCTGGCAAACGCTCGAATGAGTTTTGAGTTGGAATGTTGATTTGGTATTCCGAGTCTTCACCTGAATTTGCCATGTTTTAATATTTGACTGGTTATTACAATCAAACATTTGAAGATAAAAATCTCCTTGTAAAAATCATGCGCATGCTGAGGATCGAACTCGGGCCCTCGGGAGAGCACGGATCAAAACGAGGCGTGTTAGCAATCAGCGCCAACAGTACATTGCTTATTATTGATGAAAATCACAATCGTATTGTAGTTCAAAGGAGAGTTGTTGTCCGTTACTTTTTATTTTAACAAATTACCGTCAAAACACTTTCACTTGTTAATATTTGCCACTTTATTAGAAATGTTATTGTTTAATTAAATTACGATTTATTTTGTTAATCATAGAGTATGTATTTATTTATTTTTAAGCAAATTATATGATAAAGTGATTGCTTTAGAATGTGTGTCACTTATGCATTTCACAATGACTTTATAGATTTAAAAAGGAGCATTTTTAGTTCACAAAATAACACAGTGTAAAGTTTTACTTCACTTTGCTTATATTCTTGCTGTTTATTTATTTATTTTTAATTGTTCTTTACTAATTTTGTTAACACAAATTCTCACTTTCTAAGAACCTTTATTTTGAAGTCAATCTTTATTATTTCTTGTAGATAACACTTTCACTTATGTATTATATTACTATCAACTTTTATTTAATATTTTTATACTAGAAAACGATGTAGAATTATTTTTAAAATTTTTAATTATGAACATAGAACTTAAGAATGGTACAATATGCAAAGGTCAACCTGCTCTTGACTGTACATTGATTGATTCTAATTTGTTATGATCTCGTAATAAATAATTTTTTTTTTTTTTACCTTTGGTGCAGGTATGACTTCTTCCTGTTTACTAGCAATAGTTTGAGCGAATGTATTGAGTATTTCCTTGGCATCCCCTTCTGCAAACATCAATTCATCAATCAAAGCCTCCTTCTCTCGTATCTTCTGTTTCTTAGCTTCTTGTTCCATACGTGCAACTTCCGATCTGCGTAGCTCTTCCATTTGTTTTTCGATTTCCAGAATTTCTTCCAATTCTATTTCTTCTTGGCCTGAAAGATTTTATTTAACAGTTTTGATTATTTTTTAATTGTTTAACTTATTGGTATCTGCTACAGAATACAGAAACTGATAGAAGTAATTTTAGTTGTAGTAACATGAAGGAGATACTAAGAGGAGTTGCCCTTAGCAGTGTAGCACAGCACGTTAAATTGGGCACTGACGTCACGCATAGTATCAGCCGACTCGATACCAGACGGCGCTTTCGTCAGTCTGCTCGAGTTCTCACGGGAGTAACACTCATAACACGTGTGTCAAATAATCTTGTTTTTAACATTTTATAGCTATTTTATCTACGCAAAAAATTAAATGCTGTATTATTTCATGTAAAAGTTACACAGATCGAAATAAATTGACGGAGAATAAGGTCTCCTTTCATTCGTAAGTAATTTTTGTTTAATTTAATGTCCGTAAGAATATAATGTTTGTAGACAATTAGTAGTTTAGTAGAAGAACGATTTTGGGCCGTACTTCAAGCAACGAAAAATTTAATAATACTTGAAACTGTATTATTTCATTTTTTTATTGTTTAGGTATACATATATTTATTTATCATATTATAACATCGTAACATTACAATGGAGTTGACAACTGTCAAAGTGGTACTAAAATTAGTATGGAGAATTTTACATATAATTACGAGTGATTTTTTTTTTGTTTTACATCATAATGTTATCTGTTATAAAGTAAGTAGACCATCATTTTAAGTATTTATTATTTGTCTACCAACCTTTCTATAAAAAAAGTACCGACCTAAAAAATACATATTATGTACTTACAAGTAGTAAATAAAGTGAAGCAATAGTAGTAAGTAAATGTTTTTTTCTTATACACCTATTATAATTACTTTAAAATGTATAAAAGTTTACTCTGACTTTAAATATTAATTAAAACATCGTCCTTAATACGGCCCCTGTGGCTTTGCTTCTGGTGGCGAATATCTGAACTAAAATCACAGTTTACTAACTATTTTTGCTATTAGCCGCTAGATGTCGCCTGTCGTGCGTGGTGCGACATACGTGCGGGGGGGTGTTTAGACACCCTCCCGTACACCCGCCCGTCAGCGACAAGGCCGTTCATACGAACGGGCTATTGTAACAGCTCCTCTTAGTATCTCCTTCATGTGTAGTAATGGAGTTGTTTTGTTTTTTTTATTATGTTATGTTATTAATGATAACAATAAAAAAATTAAAACAACTATTAAGCATTTTAAATTGTAAAAATTTCACCTTCACCCCACCCTAATAGAGAACAATATTTTAGAATGTGTCTCTATCAATACTGCCAGTAAGCCCGCCAAGACAAGCACTAACATTGTACTCTCACAATTAGGATTCCAAACAAGAAAAATTTCATTACGATTCTTTGATGTAGGGAAACTATTACTACTTATGTACACAGGCTGAAATGACAGTTAAAGAATTTAGACCTTCACCATGCAGTTGGAGACAACAGGGCCAGTACCATGACCGTTTAAAACAAAACAAGAACGGCCGTGTCAGAGAGACAGCGCAATACATGATGTAAGGCGACATCTCGTTTACACAATAGTTTAAGGATAGTAATTATAAAAGATCGTACGGCCGCAGTCTGTTAAAAAAATCCTTACCAATTTTAGCTTTATTTTTCATTATCACCTCCCTATTTTCCTTTTTGTACTGTTCTATCTTTTTGTTCGTATTAACTACATCAATATTATTTGTTAAATTGAATATTATTGTTTCTATGTCTTCTAAGTAATCATTGTATTCTCTTAATGTTGTAAAGTCTTCTTCTTTCTTATTATAATCTTTGAGTACTCGTTTACGAATATCTATTTCTTTTTCAACCATAGGATCCTCGAATAACTGGACTCGGAAGTTGCTTCTACGGAGTGGTACATTGCATTCTGGACATGATCCTGAACCTGAAAATTTATATTGATGTGTTATTGAAATAGTCAACCTCCATGCTGTAATGGTTACCACGCCGGACCGTCACCCAGGAGGTCCGGGTTCAAATCCCGGTCAGGTCATGATAAAAAAACTAACTTTTTCTGATTGGCCTCGGGTCTTGGATGTTTATCTATAATGTATTTGTTATATAATGTAGTATCGTTAACTTAGTATCCCATAACACAAGTTTCCAACTTACTTTGGGGCTAGCTCAATCTATGTGATTTGTCCTTATATAAGGTCCTAATTTATTAATGAACTTCCTTTTAACACATGACTACATAGGTTACATATGATCGTTTAAGCAATGAAATAACATATATTTATTCATTAAATCATTGTCCTTTGCTTTATATACAAGCACAATAAAAAGTATTTACAGCCAGTTTTTGGAACACATTTTAATTTAAATTCCACATAGCCATCACTTTTCACCCGACTGCGCCAGAAGGAGGGTTATGTTTTCTTCGTTAGTTTAACAGAGAAGGCTAGGCCAGAGAGTCGCATAAGCTATAATTTACTGCGTAAACAGCGACAGCTATATTTTATAATTTTAACTATAAAAATGCGTATCAGAAACTGGCTGTTAGATAGAGCCGGCGTTTGCCTTGTTGGATCTCTTATGAGAAGGCAATTATGTGTTCAATCAATCAATTTATTTATGTATTTGCTAAACGTATGTACCCACAATAGATGTTACTTAATACCTAATTATTAACAAATCAGAATGTACTTTTATGTTTATTAGCATATTATACAATAGAATCATACCTTTCAAGAATAATAAGTCGACACAACTCTCACACAATGTGTGCCCGCAAACGTTTACCATCAACTTCAATGAAGGATTTCTATATTTTGTTGTTTTACAACGTGGACATGCTTGGTCGTCCATTTTGAAAATAATAATAAATTCAGAAAATGCTAGTTTATAAGTTTATTCCTTTTAGTTTTATAAACTAAAATGCACTTCAAAATTCGATAAACACTGCACTGCGCTGCCTGCCGCCGATACGATTTGTCAATTTTGACATTTGATATAATAAAATAATTGACATTTAGTTTTTTTTTTCTAAATGACGATATTTTTTTTCTTTCGTTTGGCAATCGGACTTCAGGCGAAGATTTCATTGGGCCACGCAAAGCAACGTATGCTTTCTGGAAAGAAAGATTAAAATAGAAAACTTCGGATTTTGATATGAAGTCAACACGATAATGCACTATTATTAGTTCCTGGTCATAAATGAGGATCCCCACGCAAAGCTAATTGTAGATGGCAGTTGGCAGCACGGCCGCAAGGGATACACAACAAAAACGTTTCGTAGCTATCAGATTGTTATCGTGGGTTTTTAGTGTTTTCTCGTGTTTTTTTTAGCATACTTTGTGTTCTGGACTGGCTTTATTATGTATTCCTGTATTCCTTGTGGTGTGTTCCGACATAACCTAGAATTTGCAGTAGCCACAAAATTCTTTCGTTTTTTTAGTGGCGCATTTCTAGGAAAATAATGCACTCCACTTATATTACATCCTGGTACCGAACAAAGTGGCATAGCGGAGTATAATAAAAAAAATAGTTAGATAAACGATGAAATAGTACGTAAATGACAGCTGGTAATAGCCCTAGCGACGATGCGCCCTCTGTAGGGATAAAAGCGCAACGGAGATCCCCATTCCAATAACTTAACAGACTTTAACAAAATGTTTGCTTCACATATTACAATATCAATAAATTTTGAAACAAACGAAAATTAAAATAATCACAAGTGGACGCTGTCGTAGTTGGCACCAAAATCCATGGCAAGAAATTGTTTTCAATTAGAATTCCCCCAGTTAGGGTTTTTTCAAGCTGTTTTTGCCAATTTGATGTACAAAAATTGTAAAATGCACAAATCAACTCTGTTTTTACAATATTAGTCTATGTCAACTCTCCTCAACTAGCCTGATGGCGGCACACTACCGTGTCGTGGCGCTTAGAGAGGTAACGCACGAGCAACCTTGTCTCCCGGCAATTTATTGCGACAACACAACTTTTTCTCAGTGTTGCCAACATTTTGCGCTTTTTGTACGTTTCAAATAAACAATTTTCAACCCTTGCTTCCGCTCATTTTATTTGTATTTATGTTTTTAGACGTTTCTAGCCCTTATTTTGGCAAAATTTGCTCTAATAAAAAAAATCTAGCTCTTTTTAGCTCGTTCGATTCGACTGATCTTTTTCAAAAACCAAGGTGGCAACACTGCTTTTTCTATAAAATTTTACGTTATAAGTTGGCAACCCTGGAAATTTATTTTGTCGCCGTGCGGGCTCTCGCGGACAAAAAAGTCTCCCGGGTGTTGCGTCGCTACGCGCGCACTTTCATACTAACCCATAGACTTGATGTAAGAGACAAAAAAATCGTAGAGACAAAGTTGCTCGTGCGTTCCCTCACTTACTGTCGTGACGGTGAGTGTGCACACTTATGGCGGAAACACACTACCGTGTCGGGGCCTGTCGTGCCGCGCCAGAAGCATATCGCGTTCATACATTTTATATGGTTAGGAGCACATTTATGGGGCGTGTCGTGTCGTGACTCGCTCTGTCGTGGCGCGGACTGCTGGCCGCCGATTGCGCCACGGCGGTGGGGGGGGTTATGACGCGACACGACACGCCCTGCAAATGTGTTTCTATACCCGCGCGCGGTTCGTGTCGCGAACAAGTGGACGCTTTTTTTTTTCATTTGTTTTTGCAGCGTGATAATGAGTTACTAGGTAGTAGATTCCTGATAAATATACTTAAATACATTTTTTTGTAAATAAATACCATTATACATTATGGAAAACACCCAGACAAAGGCAAACACTGCGAGCTTCTGTTCAGAAATGAACGAAATAAACGCCAGTGGCGTTTATTTCGTTCATTTCTGAACAGAATCGCGCCCCGACACGACACGAAGTGTGCACACCCACCGTCACGACAGAGCGCGACACGACAGGCCCCGACACGGTAGTGTGTTTCCGCCATTACGTGTCGTGTCGTAGCGCGCTTCTGTTCAGAAATGAAAGAAATAGACGCCAGACGTTTATTTCTTTCATTTCTGAACAGAAGCGCGCAGTGTTATGGCGGAAACACACTACCGTGTCGGGGCGTGTCGTGTCGCGCCAGAAGCATATCGCGTTCATACATTTTATATGGTTAGGAGCACATTTGTAGGGCGTGTCGTGTCGTGACTCGCTCTGTCGTGGCGCGGACTGCTGGCCGCCGATTGCGCCACGGCGGTGGGGGGGGGGTTATGACGCGACACGACACGCCCTGCAAATGTGTTTCTATTCCCGCGCGCGGCTCGTGTCGCGAACAAGTGGACGCTTTTTTTTTTATTTGTTTTTGCAGCGTGATAATGAGTTACTAGGTAGTAGATTCCTGATAAATATACTTAAATACATTTTTTTGTAAATAAATACCATTATACATTATAGAAAACACCCAGACAAAGGCAAACACTGCGAGCTTCTGTTCAGAAATGAAAGAAATATACGTCTGGCGTTTATTTCGTTCATTTCTGAACAGAATCGCGCCCCGACACGACACGGAAGTGTGCACACCCACCGTCACGACAGAGCGCGACACGACACGCCCCGACATGGTAGTGTGTTTCCGCCATACACACACATACAATGATGTTTTCTTTGATTCAGACAGTGATTTTGATGAAGACCTTTGTATGTTGGAGACTGATGCTCTATAGATGACTGGTTCATATACAATGGCAGCAATTTCTTCCCAAGCATCATTTCTTATTGATTGATCCATATTATACTCTCTTTGTATTAGCAAGGAATTTGTATGCTACGTACCTATACAAATTGATTGTGTCATTTGATTTGACAGGCCCGGTGGTCGAGTGGCTGGCTTGTAATGGTCACTTTATACTAAGGGCCATGGGTTCGAATCCTGTGCAAGGCAAACATTTGTGTGCATAATCTGTCAAAACATGTCTGTTTGCCTTTGTCTGGATGTTTTCTATAACAAATACGGTATTTATTTACAAAAAAAAAGCATTTAAGTATATTTATCAGGAATCTAGTACCCATCATAGTACAAGCTTGCTTAGTTTGGGACTAGCTAGAGGCTTTGTGGGATTCGTAAAAAAAACGCGCGACGAGCCTTGCACCGGTATAGAATAGAATAGAAACACATTTGCCGGGCGTCGTGTCGCGCTCGCCTCATAACCCCCACCACCGCTCTGACGCAATCGGCGGCCAGCAGTCTGCGCCACTAAAGAACGCGTCACGACACGACACGCCACGACATACAAATGTGCTCCTGAACCATATAAAATGTAAAACGCGATATGCTTCTGGCGCGCCACGACATGCCACGACACGATAGTGTGATTCTGCCATGAAGACCACCAATGTTTATAATAAGTTTCCTATTACATTTTTTTTAAACTGATAACCGACTTAGTTCTATTGACCAATAAGAAATCAGAACTTTGACAGTGACAGATGACATCAACTTGACAATCGTGACTTTTATGATGTAATTTAGCCAAAATGTAACAGAAAACTGGAATGTATCCATGTAAAATCCGAGAAGTTTTATTTCATGTTTTACTTTTCGTTTACAACTAGTTTAGTTATTACTTTTTATCAAAAAATAAATATAAAATATGAATTTAGCTGTAAGGCAAGTCTTTACAAGGCAGAGTTTTAGGATTTGTGACAAAATTACGTATAAATGTTTACCCAAACATATTAATGTAACCTCAACATGCAATGTTACACAATTTCGGAATTATTGCCAAGAGCCGAGCGAAATGAGAAGATTACCGCAGTTAATGGAGTTCCCGCCAATTGTCTGGCCATCTTTTATTAATTTTATAAAGAATTGGATGTTTGCAAACTTTATAATCCGGCCGTATTTTGAGCCGGAGTTTAGTCTCGGAGAGTTTATTGAAGCATCAAAACACGCTGTTCAGGTTTGTTGTTCCTTTAATTTGCTTATTTCTTGTTGTTAAAGTGTATAAAACTTATTAACTATTATTAGCTTGAAGGTCATGAATGTTTGTTTTTCATTACTTGCCAATACAAACTCACAACAGTTGTGTAACTTATTTATCTACCGGTCAGAGAGTCACCTTAGGTGCAGGGACCTATTTAGTTTATGTATAGGGAATCATACCACTTTTTTTTAAAGATTAGATAACAAATTTACAAGTAATCACATAATTCTTACAAGATTCTAGTTACTGATTGTAATGCCTAAATTTCGTTTCGTTGTCAGTTTACTTGCCAAATTAAGCTGTTTGGGGCTGGTGAAACTAATTAACTAACTACTCAAGTAGGTTGTTTCAGATGCACTACAGAACAGTGATTTCAAGTCTTTGGAAGGTCTAGTCGAGAAGGATGCTATTACTTCGTTAAAGACTGCTGTGTCACAACTCTCCGTGCAACAGAGACAGCTACTGTCTGTCGAGAAAGATGATATTTTCTACGCTTTTCCTTATCAGGTTCATACATTTAATATCAAATTCAAATAACATTAAATCAAATCGGCCTACATTTGGTTATCTCTAGAAATTTCGGATTTCGGGAACAAAGCAAAATATTAATCATTTCAGAAAAAGATTTTCTATAAATTTCGAATTTCGGAAACAATCTTATTCTGAAAAAAGAAATAATTTTATGTCAAAAAAAAAAAAGAGATCACTATAGTTCAAATTAAAATGCATTTTTGCAACTGGATGTAAGAAAGAGCTCACTTCCTAAACTATTAGGATTTTAAGTCACAAATTGAAAACTAAACTATTTCAGGTGGGCGTGATGTTTGATGATTCTGACAAACGTTGGGTAGAGATTACTATGTGTTACCATGTATTAAAGGGGCTCAAACAAATGAAAGAGTCGGATGACTTGCCTCCAATCTCCTTAGGGTATGTATAATAGTAATTATAAAAATATTTCATTATGTTAAGTTAATTGAAGTCAAAATCGTGAAGATCGTGTGGAAACAATACCTCTGGCCGCGGAGATATAAATAAAATAATTAAATATATTTATTTTCCACCACAATGTTAAATTTTTTACTATTCTAAACATTGGGTGATATTGATACTAGGGGATCCTACTTATTATAAAGGCGAAAGTTGTGTGTATGTTTGTTACTTCTTCACGCCCTAATGGCCGAGCCAATATTCATGATATTTGGTATGTAGGTAGCTGATACCTTCGATTAACACATAGGTTACCTTTTATCCCGAAAAGTACGCGATTCCCGTAGGATTTCATCAAAAGTCTGATATAAATGGCGCCACTGTGCATAAATAAATATTATGTACACGCAAATGAGGTGTCGCAGGTTTCACTATTTAACAATAAAGTGAAGAAAAAGAGAAAACATACATTTGGGAGGACTGGAGCCTAAACTAGGATGAACCTGTATGACAGGACTCCCGATAGGATTTCTACCAGAGACACAGCTGCCCTGCCAAAATTATTCTAGACTGTTTAAATTAACTAGATATAATAATTAATTACACTTTTTTCACCTTTCCAGAGTACAGCCAGAGTATCAAGACAAAATATTCATATTAAATTATAGATTTATTAGAGAGTTCACCAAAGGCGTCGAGGACAGCTGGTGGGTGAATATCGTGAACCACTTCCAACCCCAAAGTATGATGAAGAAATAGTGAATGGGATTAAAAACATGTTAATACGGAAAGACGTTATGTTTATAGTATTTTTAATTAGTAGAGATATATATTAGAGAGATACAAAGCGGACACGGCGTGTGTCAATTAGAGTTAAAATATATGGCGCTCGGCGGACACATTCTATATGAAAGAATATAGTTTCTTTCTTACTAACTTACATGCAAAAACTTAACTAACGTAAATAAAAAAATGTAATGGACAACAAATAGGCATCTAGTCAGCAAAAACCGTAGGGTCGTTCAACATAACATCTGTGTCGTTCATCATTTGTCTGCATCTATATAATTTTTGTCTGCATAGTAGATGATAAGTTCTTTGCTATAGTGCCACGGAAGTGCGCCCTGCCCTGTCCGCTTTTTATATCAAGCCCCATAGAATTACAAAACGAGTCTTAGTAAACTGTATATTTGCTAGTGTTGCTATATATATTCCTTCCGCTGCGCGTCAAATCACAATACACTCGAATTGAATAAGATCGTATAAGATACTCCGGAAATGCAATTTTCACTTGTTTCTATAACGATGTTGACGAACTGAAATCACTCAAAATTTAGAAATAATAGCGGAGCCAAAATCAATACATTATAGTTTGTACTATCTCTTAGCAACTTTGTTGAAAATCCTAGGTCCCCTGAATGGGCCAGAGAGCTGTTTGCACGAAAATACCTTAATAATGAAAACTAGCAAGGCCTACCTAGGTAATGAAATTTGTAGGGAATTAATTAGGGAAGTGTGAATATACTTTCCTAGCGGTTGTAATATGTGTAAAATGTATATAGACTATGTATAGACTCGTCTTTGTGATTCATGACTGAAATCGCCTGCATTTAATATTTTAGCGGGTATATTCGTCTTTCCGTATTATATTTTGAAGTCTGTAATGGAGTTATAGTAAGAAAACTTTAATAAAACTGCAGTTAATTGTTATATTTATTTATTTCCTTTTATATTCTTTTAGATATAATAGGGTAACTTTAAGTTACACTTATAAAAAAGTAGCACCATCATTAAAAATTGATAGAAATTCAACATTGCACTAGATATTATCATACGATTTGCGTATTCTTCTTGTAAATATACTTAACTAGCTGTTACCCGCAGCTCCGCCCGCGTGGTCAAGGGAAAAATGTCTATAATTTTTCCCATGGGAATCTCTTTATCCCGTGGGGAAAAGTCTTAATCTAAAAGCCTTAGGTCACTCTCCAGACTTTAAATTATCCCCGTTAGAAAATTATGAAAAAGTAATGTTTTTTCCCCGTGGGATTGAGATGTTTTTCCGGGATAAAAAGTATCCTGTCACTCTCCAGACCTTAAACTATCCCAATTAAAAAAACATATCAATCTGTTCATTACTTTCGACGTGAAGAGAGGACAATCAAACACACTTTCACATTTTATAATATTGTATGGATTTTGTAACGTACAGTAACGTTACATTGTACAGTGGAAAAGAAAATTGTTAAATGACAAAAAGGCCGTAACCGGTTTTCGTTTGCCATTTATTTTACCGGTGGCCATTTTATTTTCTTTTATATGTACAAGTTGTAAATGACAAGGAAAAGCCTGTGATGGCCTAATTCCTGAAATAATCATTTTTATTTTCGATCCAATGTTTTAGTATTTGTCCTAAAACCAAAAGGGCAACGTCCTCGATACCTAAAACGCACAGCAATGAGCCTCGTATTGCTTGGTGAATTCTTGTATTTTTTCCAGAACAGCTGTCATGTCACCTTTAAAATTTAAAATTTTCGTTAGAATAAATAAAAAAATATAAATAAATATTCTTGGACGAATCACACAACGCCATCTAGTCCCAAACTAAGCAACTAAGCTTGTACTATGGGTAAATATACTTAAATACTTTTTTTTTTTGGAAATAAATTATTATTATACATAGAAAACACCCAGACCAAGGCAAACAAGACAGGTTCATGCACACAAATGTTTGCCTTACGCAGGATTCAAACCCGCGGCCCTTGGGATAAAGTGACCATTGCTAGCCACTCGACCACCGGGCCACCACCGGGCCTGTCAATAAGAAGGGATATTTCGGTTGGGCAAACAACGGGACTACGGGGAATATGTCGCTTGTGTCAAAATGATAATAAATATGTATTTTAAAAATGTACCTGTTGTAGGATCATGTAAGGACCTTTTTTCAACACCCCATTGAACTTTGATTGGCTTCTGTTTCCGCATAGAGTTTTCAACATCTGCAAGAAATTATAGTATGTTTGTATGTTACTAAAGAAGTCATCTTTCATTTTCATAAGGTCAATGTCGGATTAATCCTACTAAGATAGTTTGTGATTGAAGAAAATCTATCACACAGATTCAAATTGAATCGCTGTCTCACTCATACAAAATAGGAATTGAACGGGACAAGTGTGTTTGAATCGAAATAGAATCGGTTCTTATTACGAGAATCAGCCTACTGAATTATACAAAAGCCACGTTCGGCGAAAGCACGGATCAGGCGATGTCGCTTCAAAACGTTTTCATAAATTTTTGCGCAGATACGACATGCCGTACGCCGCTTGGGCGCCTGTTCCACGCCTTCGCCGCGCCTTCACCGTAAGCCGTTTCTGTATGTTTTAGGCCTATATCATCAGACAATCTCGCTACGTCCGTTGGGCTAATAAAAATTACAAAAATACTTACCTCTATGAACTTTATCCAACAAACTGCTTATATCAAGATTATCACCGAAACGTGTACACAAAGCATTCACATATTGACTAGCAGCTGGTACTATCTTTGCCGAATCACCAGTCTTCAGTTCATAAGTACCGTGTATAGAATTTGTACATTCTATTTGAAGCACCTCATATGCTGCTTGTGTGGACTGCGTTGAGTAACTAATTATCAGATATTTGTGGACATCATATGGCTCTATTGTGCTTATGGATGAGTATACCTCAGGGTTTGCGTTTCTGAAAGATTAAACATTATTTCTTTATTTTTATAGCTGTCCTGAGGATCTGACACATACCTTTCCGCTGGGCTGATCACAGCCACAATCACAAAATCCATTGGTATAACTTTAAATATTCGTGAAAACATCCAAATAGTCCATTCACTAAGTTTAGTCGGCATGTATTTAGATGACGTCTAATTTTAGTGTGACGTTTCTAATTTTAGGGACCGTTTGACGTTTAAATCGTACAACAGAATACCAAATGAGCAAAAATGGACTAAGTTGAGTAACTAAACTAATTTTGGTCGTGTCAAACTAAATATAGTTTAATCCTGTGTTCTCAGAATACGAAACATCATTTGACAGGACTAAACTATTTTTAAGTGATTTATAGTTTAGTTTAGAGTTTTCAAACAACAGAATTAGCACCAATAATAAACTAATTTTTTTCCATGGGAATAAGATGTTTTCCGGGATAAAAAGCAACTCTCCCTAACAGATCCCAAAAAAAAACACGTCAATCCGTTCGTTACTTTTGAGACGTGAAAGAAGGACAAACAAACACATTTTCGCAATTATAATATTAGTTAGTATGGATTAATTCTGTGACTTGGAATGCAACCTGAGCTAAGAAAGCCTTTCGGAGTTAAGTTAAGTTTAAATAGTTACAATAAATGTTTCTTCAGACCAATTATCTAAAAATCTTACTGATTTCGAGGCGTTTTTTATCAAGGCGGCAGTCAGTCCGATTTTTGTTTAATGACAGGCAGTTTCTGAAACGCAATTTTAATTCCACATTAAGTCTCAAGTGTTTTTTTCTTTAGTTTGACAGAGACAACTATAATTTAATGTGTTAACAACTTTAAAAATGCGTTTCAGAAACTGGCTGTTTGTCCCTTCTGTGGTCAATGCAATTTGACTAAGACAAAACTTAAAAAAAAAAAATGTCTTCCTGTAACACCCAAGATACAATGAGAAATTAGGTTTGAACGTTGATCTAAAAGGCCTTAAACTGGAAACCATCCGTGACAAGCGGGGCGACAGCGTGGCAGGCGCGGTGCGACATAACACATAGATTCTTATTGAAGTGAACTATGAACTAAACTGGATGGCAGCGACGCGATAGTGTACATCGCGCCGCGTCCGCCTCGCTGTCGCCGTCGCAAGGCTTGTTGCGGACATCCAGCTTGTAGCCTAATATAATATTAACCTATCCAAATGTATCCTGCACATATCCTTAATCAGTACACAGGTGTCTGGTTTACATTTGTAGACTTGTTGTAATATAAAATTCTCAGTAATACAATGTTCCAAATGTATATCTTCAACGGGACAGTCTATTCCGAGCATGCATTTAGTATTGACTAATTCACAGCCATGTCCTGCATAGAATATGAAACCTGAAAACATAAATTACAAAGTTAATTTTCGTATGTTTTTAAAATATATTCTGCATAATTTCATACAGCGCCATCAACCTGGTCCCAAAGTAAGCTAGGCTTAAACAGCTTGTGACCGTGCTGGGATCGAACCGGCACAGTCTGGTGCTGAAGGTAGAGTCAATACCAATGAGCCACCGAGCTGTCTGTATTGGATCGTGTTTACATCATAATATGTTTGATAGTTTGTATTATATTGCCTTGAAAAGATTGTTTTTGGCATAAAGGCCGCCTTGTTGCGATTTCTCTAGTGTGTAAGTTATATTTATGTATACTGTGTCCTACAGTTGTGAATTGCAAATCTATCTAAATTTAAAATCGAACACATTTAGTTCTTCACTCAGACCCTTTAAACGTATGTTACGACAAATCTATAAGTTTACCTATAGAATTGTTTGTATAACTTTGATTTATGCCTTAAAAAGCCTCTTGAAATAAAAGATACTTACAATAACTATCTTCAGGTACAAATTCAAATACATTAGACAATATATCCTTCAATACTCCACTTGCAGTATTCTTTATCATCACAACTAAAAACCCCAAACTCTTTAAATTCGAAGATAACGAATCGCAATCCATTGATGGTGTTGCCAGTTTTGATAAATATTCGTATTTATCGTTAGCTATAAGTATGGCAACCTTTGTTGTTGGTCTGTAGTATATTGTTGCTGTGTTCCTTGCAGCTGATAGTAACTCTCTAAACATTTTTACAGTACATCCAGCTCTGTACAAACTTTTTACTAGCTGGCCACCTGGTGGTACTGAGTCGTCAAAACGAATTCTAGAGGAAAAAAAATGCATTTTCTTTATAAATGTATTTTGGCTATACCATCAAAAGCTATATCTTATCAATGTTGAAATCAATAAAAAAATATTTCTTTTACATATTTTAATAATGTTGAAAACATTGGTACTAGAAATAAAAACATTAAAATTTGGTATTTTAACAAAGATGTTATAGCCTGCGCTACATGGTTTAGAACATTGGGTTGATTTAGAAATTTAAAACTGTGTAGACAGTATTATAACAAATCTACTTGTCAACATTGTTTCAATCTCGGTTCTAAACCAATTTTTTAAACCATGTACTGCAGGTTTGAGTTTTTTTATATTTTATAAGACTGACATTATAAAGGATAAATAAACCAAAGAACTTACTTAATATTAGCCAAGCTGGCAATTCTTTCACACATCTCCTTATTTAGTTTTAATGCATTTTGGTATTCCGGATAGGGCATATTAATAAGATGTGACTTGTCATTAGCATCTTGCGGCATCTTTATGAGTTAAGTTTCACCTATAATCACAAATAGTATATCGTAAACCCGTTCCAAAGTTCGAAAACCCTAGAAAACGCAGATTTCCTGCCTGTAAGGTAACTCCCTTCCCCCTTCCTATAACATACTTTAATCCCTGCTAGTAAATCGGTACACAGAGACTGCACATGAATATACAAGAGATTTATTAATATCTCGGTGAGTAAATAGAAGCAAGTTAAATCTTGTTTTGAATAACTTTTGTGTGACATAGTCACTTCTATTATAATCTAATAAAGTGAGATACAGAACATAAAATCTAGTAGGTTTCACTAATAAAAAGGACAGATTAAAGTTAGTTGACTTACTTTGACTTGACTAATATATAAAAATACAAATAGGTAGGTAAAATAAAAATATAGCGCCAGCGAACCAATTACCAACAACAAAGTTTACTTTTTACGTGACAGAACGAGAAATACGAGATGACAGTGACAGTTGTGACACCAAAAGCAATGTTGCCATGTTTTAATTATAGATAGGTAAAAAACGAAACGTCATACGATACATAACGTCTGTCAAACGTCAAAGTCGTCAAACAAAACAAACTGTGTGTCTGTGTGACTGACTTCCTGTGAAAAAAATACGACATCAAAAAATGGCTATCGGTGTTGATACATCAAAATGGAAACCTAGAAAAATAAAAGGCACTCCCGCTGCAATATTTAGAAATGCTCTTGCAATTGGTTTATTATCTATTGGAATAATAAGCGGTCTTGTTTTTCAGTAAGTTATAACTTTTTGTTTCGGAAAAGTATATGTTTTAGGTTATAGCAATGAAACAAAGTTTTTTTATTATTATTTAACGTGTCTTTTGGAAACCTGAACTACAGGATTTATTTTGTTTATACTTTTATAGACAACAACCCAAATCCTGTACTAAGTGAATCATAAATAATAAAATAACACTAGTCAAATTTTACTAGGTAAGAAAGGCCTCCCCTTTTAAACACATATGCTCCCTGGTTTTACAAAATCTATATAGCTCTCAGTTAGATTTTCTGTCAGAATTATCAAAAACTAGTTTAAAAGTCATCAATTTTATCTGTCAACTTAAATATGTAGGTTCTTTGCACACTACAAAGCATTGCAATTGTGTTCCTTGCCAACGCAATACTCTGACCCAAAATTGATTTCTATCATTTCAGTTATGCTCCCGTAACTTTAAATCTCAGGAAAACTGTCGAAGGATTGTATGAAGACCCTATAGAGGAGGTGGAAAGGAGACAGATGATTGCCGGAGGCATGTTCAACAGGTCCGGAGACAAAATACGAGAGCTTCATGAAGAGGAGGAACGATTTGACCGACCCGATAAATAGTTATGAATGTACAACCTAGTAGTAGTAGGTAATGTAATATTTTTGTAGCTTACGGGCCTCTATTGCAACTTTTAATTATAGGTATAACTATAAATATAACTATTATTAAGCCTATTTGTCTGATATCATACAGCAAGTATCAAAACCCTCATATTATTTTGTACATTTTAAACTTTTGCTTGCAATCATCTGAAAAATTTACAAATTGTATATCTTTGCATCACATGCATGAGTGGAAGGATGCATTGGATTGTAATACCGGGAGTTTTTGTGTAACAAATTTCTCTTATTTGGCTGACATAGTCAAACATGACTAAAAGCCTCTGAAAATATAGAGGAAAAGAGAACTTTTGTGATTTAGATGATTGGATTGAACATGCTCATGAGTGGACTGATGAGCATGGTGCAACATATTAATGCAAGAGGTGAACTCGACTTTTATTATTTTATCTGACAGATAGGCTTTTAAGAAGTGATGAAACAGGACATGTTCGAATACCATGTAAATATTTTTTTGGTAGTTTTGAAATTTGAATATGTAAGAGTATAAAAATTAGGAAAGTACTTGAAATACAATTTTTTGCAAATCAATCAATTAATACCAAAAAAATTGGTGTTCGAGTATGTAGATTTTAGAGACCAAAGAGCAAGCATGCAGTAGACAATTTATTTAAGAACACACATTATGTAATTAAAAAGTTAAATAAATAATGTAAAATTTAATTTGTTTTATTTGTTGCCAGTGATGCGACCATAAGCACAGTGACAAGCAAATATTTTGCAAGTAAAACTGGCATGGATGATAGTTTGTCAGATTTTAAAGAGAAGAAGAAAAATTGTGCAGGTCCTAAGAAGACAAAAACAACTATAAACAAACCTAAAAAACTAAAGCGTCCCAAAGGCCAAAAAGATATAAGAACTGTATTGAAAAAGAATGAATTAGTTGCTTATTCAAAGGAATTTGATAATGTTTGTAAACAATCGGGAATAGATGTAGATCCTGAGCAATTACAATTAGCTGTAGCCTTGTCGAAATCTCTTCAACCGGAAGAAAATGAAATAAATTCACAATCTCAAGGTAGATCAGCAAGAATTAGAACCACTTTGCAAGAATATGGCTTCAAAGTACCAGAGATAAAAATTACTAATAAGAAATTAAGGAAATGTAAGAAAAAATATAAGTTACTTGAACTATCAGATGCAGAGAAACAACAGATTATTTCTGACCGATATTCTCAGGTTCTCTTTCAAAGTATTGATCCTATAAAACATAATAATCATGATAACAAGTCTAATGCTAAACTATACTATTTAACTTCAAGTGTACCATATGAAGAAATAAAAAATAATGATACATTTTATATCAATAATCTTTCAATAGAAAAATCCAATTTTAAAGGCAGTTTACTAAGAGATTGGAGTGACATTCCAGGACGGCCTGTAAGTCCTAAATTGTGTGTAGATTTAATTATGGATATTAGTGAAATAACTTGCTCACAGGATGAGCTTGACGCTATACTTAGTGGTGGACTAAAAAATACTAAAAATATTATATGTAATAAAATTAAAGAAACATCTAGTATGTCTCGAAAAAATGTTAAAGACAGTATAAATCTAGATTTAAGTATAGAAGATGAGCGTAGCAATATTGAAAATGATGCTATGAATACAGATGTAGAAAATAGTAACTGTAAATTAGGAGGAATGTCAATAGGAACAGCAAGAAGTTGTTCACCAGATCTGTTTGATGATGAGAATGCAGAAGATATTATTGTTACTGAATCTCCTTCACAGTCATCAAAGTTGCCTGAAGAAAAACAAATTGATATAAAAACAACTAATAATGCTAGCATAACAATATCTCAATGTGCAGAAGAGAAACACCCCAAAACAATCCATACAACATTAATTGATACTAATATAACAACAAGAAAATCCAATGACATTATGGATCTGACTGATTGTGTAACAGCAAAAAAACCTTTTCAATCCCAAGAAAATATAAGTTGCGGTACTAACATGCACATATATGATTTTATGGATTTGACAGAATGTGTACCTCATTTTTCGCAGAGTAAAATAGTTCATGAAAAGATTGATTTGACACAAAATAATAATATAAGCATTATACATGAAGAAGAAGAAGGAATAATGGAACCTTGTAATATTGAGAGTATGGATTTAACCCAATCGTCAGATTCTAACGATTTACCGTATGTTCAAGTAAGTGGTACAAAGACAGATGAAACTATAATAATGAATGATAATGATATTAATTTAATAAATGATTTACCAGAAAAAACTACGGAAGAACCAACAGTTATATACGATGAAGAAATAGACTTAACTGGTAATATAACTCCAGAAAAAAGTGATAAGAACTCGAGCAAAAGTTCTTTTGATGAATTTTTATATGATCATTCAGATGATGGTACTGTAAAACTTAATGACAATGATGCCCAGTCAGTAAATTTCAGAAGAGATGATGAAATAAATCTTTGTAAAGACACTCGTTTTTCTAAAGAAAAAAGCATAGTTGGAAATAATGAAATTCAGCCGAAAAAATCTCATGAAAATGGAAGCCAACCCATAAAAATTAAAAAAGATGATGATACTGTTAATAAGGACATTAAAGAGAATGAAATAGATGATAACAAAAGTCGGCCTATGGAATTCGGAAAAGATGATGATATAATTTCTTCTGAAGATGCTTGTTCTTCTAAAGAAAATAAAATAGTTAAAAATAATGAAATTCAGCCAATGACATTTAAAACAGATGATGTTGATGCAATTCTTTCAGAAAACATTAATTATTGTTCTAAACAAAACATAACAGGTAATGATGAAATCCAGTTTGGAAAAGATGATGATGATTCAGTTAATCTCACTCAAGACTCAAGTTCTTCAGAAAGAAAAACAGATTTTCAAGAACACCAATCAAGCAATAAAAGTCTAGGTAAAGATAATAATATATCTATAGATTATGATGAAATATTAAATGAAAATAATTTAGATAACATTTCTAATTATGATAAAATTGAATCAACAAGTCAAGAAGAGGTTTTTGAAATTTCTGACAACGAATTCAACTATTCTATACAAAGCCATTTTGGACAACCAGATTTTGGAGGTATATCTATTATGGATAATACTATGCAAGAGAGAAACAGATTAGTTTTAAACAATAAAGCAGAAAGCACTAATAATGAAACTGTTGAAAAAATTGAAAGAGTAAATAATAAAAATTCTGATACATTTGAAACAATCAATTATAAATCATATAATATGAATGATACTTTACCACAAGTTGACATAAAAGGAAAAGTACAGTCTGCAGTAAATCCTTATAAAGATATGTATGATAAAATAAAAACACCAAATAATAAAGAATACATAATAAAAACTGAAGAGGTAACCCCATTGGCTGATTATGCATCAATGTCAACACCAGAGAGGAATAAAGAATTAGATAAATATGGCTTGAAGCCGTTGAAGCGAAAGAGAGGTAGGTTAAACATACAATTATCTTTATTTTAAACTAGCGGACCGGTGTTCTAAAATGAACACGGATTTGTATCGAATGCTAATTATACAAACCAGTGGAGGACGCTTGCCTTGAAATGGACACGAGTTTGGCAAGGGAATTAGTTTAACAAACCCGTGCGCATTTCAAGGCAGCCCTGCCTCCTATTATACACGGGAAAGGAAATACGCGGACCGGCGCGTGTTCGCACGGGTTTTACAAAGGACCCCAAATTTTTTGAAAATATAATATAGCCTATGTTATGTTGTGTAATGAACCTACCCAACGTGAAAGAATTTTTGAAATCTGTCCAGTAGGTTTTGAACAAACAAAAATACAAATCTTTCTTGTTATAATATTAGTACAGATATATTTTATAATTAGCTTTACTCCTTTATCAACCAACGGCTCAATGAATTTGCTAACTAGTTTAGACATATAAAATAATAAATATAACTTAATTTAAAGATCCACCCCACCATCGAAATATTAATAAACCAGGAGGGCTACTACGTAACGTTAATCCGATACCTCGGCCGAAGTATCAGAAGAATTTTAAACGTTGAATACAATGTATTTCATGGTTATAATTCAACGAACTACTAAAATAACCATAAAGTACAAGGTATTTCATGCATACAATTCAAGGAATTACTAAAATAACCATTGAAAAAACCTTGTAATTCATAGTTAAAATTCTTCCGATACTTCGGCCGAAATATCGGATTTACGTTTCGTAGTAGCCCTCCTGTATCTCGACTGGCAGGGAGCGTCGTAAGCATTCAGACACCAATCAAATTTAATGTTTTTCCAGCTGTACAAATACTAACACATATTTATAACCAAACTCATCCTGTAGTCGAACCATGTTTGCTAAATGACATGGGATCACCTTCCAAGAAGCAGAAGAAAGAAATAAAATCACGTAAAAAAATTGCTTCGCCAAGAAAAACTATAAAATCTCCCCAAAAATCACCACGGAAATGTATAGTACAAGCGAAAGAAAATATTTATGACGTTACAAATGAAAGGGTTGATGTGAGGGAGATAGCTGATGATGGTGATTGGGTGTTTCAGAAGAGAGAGAAGGCAAAGGTAAGTAACACATGTATGAACTTAATTACCTGCAGTTTGAGGACACTAGTACAGCGCCATCTAGTCCTATACTACGTAAAACTTGTTACAACTATCATACTAATATTATAAAATGAGAAAGTGAGTTTGTCTGTTATTGTTATTCCTTAACGGCTTGACTAAGCAGCCGATCATTATGAAAATTTGTATACATATTGTCAGGGGTACAGAACTCAACATAGGTTAATTTTTACGCGGGCGATGTCGCGGGTAACTGCTAGTGATATTATATTATAATTATGAGGAAAAAGAAGTCCTCAGGAGAGAGTAGGCCTCCACAGGCACTTTTTCTCATTATGTAATACATATTATTCTGTGTTAATAGTAGATTTTACAACAAGTGCACAAAACGAGTCATTTCTATCCGAGACTGAAGGCGAGGGCTGATAGTAATGTCGAGGATAAAAATGGTTTTGTGGACGAGTTGTAAACTCTGCTTTTCACTTCGATTGCGAGGAAATAAATAAATAAACGCACGAAAAACAAGACCTGTTTCCCGCCGCTTTTTAAAAAAATGTTACGACAATGAAATTAGGCTTGGGCTACATACCTATACAGCCTACTATTAAATTAATTTTGTAATAAAATAATTTTCTTAAATTAATTAAATAACCTACCGTACTTTAATTTAAATTTTAATATCTTTTATGACTTAAAAAACACATAAGGCAAATAAATTAAAGTAAATATTTTGAATGCATTTTCTGAGCATGAGAAGTGAAAATATTATTTTATGCATTTTAGGTGCACTCCTGTCGAGTACCACTACACATAGCGTTCCACAACTACGTTCATTGCCATCGATGGCTTCGGGAAGCAATACTGAGATACGAACCAGTCAACATTGATGTCATACATAAAGATTTGGTTTCTAATGGATATAGATACGATCCGAAGGTATGTGTCGTATTAAACGTAGTCAGTCAATGATAGAGGTAACCAGGGCCGTAATATAATTCTAAAGATTGCGTGAAGGGGTTTACTCGCTTATTATAATATTGTATGTACAAGAGGAGCTCGATGGCGTCGCTGTGTGTCGCACTCTAATGTGAACACGCAAGTCAAGCGACGTGGACCCTAGCCAGTGTTTGGATGGGTTTCGTTATCTCGAGTTTCATCGTGCTTCGGAGGGCACGTTAAGTCGTCGGTCACGGCCGTTACGCCAAGTCGGTGGCCTTCGGGCAGCTTGAAAACACCGGCCTCTGCCAATCCGCATTGGAACAGCGTGGCAGAGTAAGCTTTAGTCTCCTTCGATTGAAGGGAGACTCGTATCCCTGCAGTGGGATGATTATGGGTTGAAATGATGATGTAATTACAAAGTTTCAGAAGGATTACATTTTTAGATTTATTTTTTATTTTTATACCACACAGGTGGCAAACAGGCATACGGTCGGCCTGATGGTAAGCCGTCACCGTAGCCTATACACGTAACCAATACTATCACTCACGCGTTGCCAACCCTCCCAACCCCCCCAAGTGGAGCTGTGGAGACCTTACTCACCGTAGGAACACAACATGGCCGAGACCAATGCTATTTGGCTACGATCTTCTGTAAGGTGGAGGTCCTTCCCCAGACGGGCTGCGAAAGATGCAGAGCGGATTATCCGCTGTGCCCTACCTCTCTTAAAAAAATAAAAATATTTTGTCTTATGTTCTTTACCCTGCTTATCTCTTTCATTGGTCGACTGTACTAGCTTTTGCTTGCGGATTGAGTAAACCAAATCATTAGTTAGTATGAATTATACTTTTTTTAAACCTTAGGGTTAGTTTTAGTTTTTTTTGGCAAGACATATTGTACGCTAGACATTTAATGTTAACTTGGTTTTTCCAGGATCTTCTGAAATTCCTGGACAAAAAATGTATAACGGTGAAGACCACAGATAATAACTCCAGGAACCATAGGTGACATTGTAAATCGAAATCAGGTGAAGGTTATTTATTAATAAAACATAATTTATTAATAAGTTGTTTATTTTTTACCAATTATTACATTGCAATTTACAACATTTTCTAAAACGCATTTTAATTTTTATTCTACATTAAATATCTATCTCTTTTCTTTTTAGTTTGACAGTGACGTGACAGTTATAATGTGTCATTAACTTTAAAAATGCGTTTCAGAAACTGAAAATGAGATTGATCAAAATTAAAATTAAGAATCATACATTGAGTAAAATAATAGAAGTCCTTTCGACGTAGCAATCAATATAAAATGGACATTACAAACATAGAACAGATATTTTTTTCTATACATGCACATTGTTTTAGTGTGCGTGACCGAGGTTACGCACACTAAAACGATGTGCATGTGTTAAACATTCATAGCCGAACGCGCTTGAAATAGATATCTGTAATAAATACTTCATTGCAGCTGTACAGTCAGCGGCATAAATATATTGCCAATATAGTGCCTTGTGATTATAACATTGTTGACATGTTCGCTAATGTCTTCAGTAATTGAAATGATCAAAGCGACAAGGTACTGAAGTTACAACATATACCACTGACTGTACCTATCTACGTAAAAACTTACACTAATAGATATTATAATATACAATTATACATTTACATTAGTAAACAATAGTATTTTTTTTACAAAATGTACAATTTTGAGTATGTACAATTTACATATAAAGTTACTTATCATGAGATTTTTATATCATTGTAATATTCAAGGGCCATCGTTCCCGAATCGGAATCGCCTTGAGACAGCCGACTGCTTTTATTACGATAGCGATAATCAGTCAAAGAATATTTCAAATTGTCAAAAATATTACAAAGATACCAGCATTTTTGACTGATTGCGACCATTAAGACAGCTTTTTGACTGATTTTCGAAATAAAAGCAGTCAAAATCTTGTTTCAATCTTAAGCTATTATCTCGACTATGCTACCTAAACTAACTATAATTTACAATATCGTATGAACACAATATTATTATTACCTACTCAAAACAAAATAATTGCCACAAATTTTTAGTATATTAAAAATAAACGGAATTTTTTTTGCTGGAGATCCTTTTCAATCAATTTAAAACTAGAAACATAAATACCATATACCTGTAACATAATACAATGTTACTGTAAACGTCAAATATAAATTGTGGTTGTTTACAGTACGAAATTACAAGTGGCCCTTTTTTATGTCATACAGCAGACAAACAGGCAAGCGGGCCATCTGATGGAAAGTGGTCACAGCTGCCTATGGACAACAGCACCGGGGGCATTACCAATGCTTTGCCCACCTCTGACTAGACCTCTAATGTACCTCTTAAATAGTCCCATGTCATAGTCCGAAGGAAACACATGCTTGGATCAGGCATGGAACAGATCCGTATAGTGCGAGCGAGAACCGTTCTTTCGAACATTATTTTGCTTAAGTAGGATTATTGTTATTATCGCGTAAATAACGCGTTATCTTCATCATTTCTTCAGCAAACCAGATTGCAATAATACCTGTCTGGTTGCGTTGTTGATGTGTCGAAACCTGTCGGGTCCCAGTTGGATTCCGCCGTACCTAGAAAAATAATAATCCATTGTGAGGTGTACTGGCAAATAGTGACACAAAATACTAAAAATATTTAATTTGCTACTAGATTTAAGAAATACTTTTTCACGTCAAATTTTACTCCTACTAGCACTTTGACATGAATGGCCTGTTGAGAAGAAATGCCGCAAGAAACTCAACAGATACACTTTAGATACACCGTAAATTGTAGTACTTAAGCTGGCAAATTTTGCTTTTGTATTGTAATACTTTTCTATAACATACAAACTAATAATCTAACTGTAGTTGAACAATAGTGTGGGAAGCCGGAAGCCTGTAGCACAGTTTTAACTAACACAGAGCTTCAGAGCTGTGAACTAAATTGTAACAAGTGCATTTTTGAATAAAGTATTATTATTATTATTATTACTTTTGAAAGCCATTATAAAATCTCCTTATATAAAGTTATTAAGCACGTACACATTTGCAAATTCTTGTGTAAGAAATATACGGTGGAGCTAAACGGAGAATCTGCAAAAACTCGTAAGATGTTGCAAATACGTGACCAGTGACATCTTTCCAAACTTTCAGCTTTAATCCTCTTGTAGCGACAACGGACTACGGCACGGGCCAGTTCGAACACATTTTTTTTTTTATTTTTTTTTATCAGAAATAGGTTTGCGTTTGACCACAGCGTGCCTGATGGTAAGCACCGCTGTGATCTACGATGTAACACGCTCACCTAGTAAAAACCTATTTACTCGATCGATTTGAAGACCCCTGGATTGTATTTTTCAGGAAATACCGATTCCGGTAGAGAGTTCCATAGAACCGCAGTCCTTACAATGAAGGATGAAGCAAAGCGCTTTGTGCGCGTCCTTGAAACCTCCACCGTAAACACTGCACATCGACCGTTAGAAAAATCGGGTCGTTGTCAACAAGACGTCTTATCAATTCTACTAATATTATAAAGGCGAAGTTTGTTCCTTAGCCATGCTCAAATGGCTGGGCCAATTTTTTTTATATTTGGTATGTAGGTAACTGACACCTTGGATTAACACATACGGTACTTTTGATCCCGAAAAGTACGCGCTTCCCGTAGGATTTCATCAAGTCTGATATAGATGGCGCTACTGTGTATAAATAAATACACGCAAACGAAGTTGTGCGGGTTTCACTAGTACAAAATATATTCTTACCATCTTGAAACGACTACCACAGCATTCTTCTGGTCTAAAATCTGTAGTAAGTGAAGCATGCGGCCGCCAGCGTGCGCTTCGCCGTCATCATCACAGTCCTGCAGTATGCTAGTGCCTTTAGCAGTCTTCCTTTCGATCCGATACGCATACATATTATGTGTCGCATTGATTATCTTTTTGTTTTCTTTTAGTTTTGATAGGACCGCACTGAAAAGTGTAATGAGATTAGTAAGAAGATTCTTAAGAGAGGTAGGGCACAGCGGATAACCCGCTCAAATCGGAGCAGCCCGTCTGGGGAAGGACCTCCACCTTACAGAAGATCGTAGCCAAATAGCATTGGTCTCGGCCTTGTTGTGTTCCTACGGTAAGTAAAGGTCTCCCGGGCTTCACTTGGGGGGGTTGGGAGGGTTGACAACGCGTGATTATTATTATTTTTGATACCCTCGGTATTGCAGACGTCTATAGGCTACGGTGATGGTTACCATCAGGAGGGCCGTATGCTCGTTTGCCAGCTTTGTGACATAAACAAATGGCGTCATCAAACTAAATGAAATGAAAATTGAAATTTCGTGTAACTTACAGCCAGTTACTGAAGCGCATTTTATAAGTTAACGACACATTTATAACTGGCAATGTCAAACTAGAGAAGAAGAAAAGAGACACCTTGCGTCTTAATGTGTAATTAAAATGCGTTTCAGAAACAAACTGGCTGTTAGGTTATTCATGTTCTCGTGTGCTTCCCGCAATAGACAATATGCATGAAATTAAAATAAGGTTCAAAGATATATTTTTTTAAAGTTAATTGCTTCATGATTATGTCCAGTTTTAATCAATTTTTTATTTTGCTTAGAAAATACAACTGCTTGTTTTGGTTGCAATAAACAAACAATTGAAATGGCTATGTAAAGTTGTAAAAGTATAATAACGTATTACTTTACTGGTTAGTGTTATTGTAATAGTGCAAGTGTGTTAAGTTTTTATTCAAATAAAGTTTTATTATATTCTACTGGTACTTACTTGACATCCTCAATGCTGTGCACCTCAGCAGCGTGACCTTGGAATGAGCTCTTCCTATCCATTATCACTTCACCATGCGTTATAACAGGACAGCTTATTTGTAACTGAAATTTAAAATAACTTAGTAAAATCGAAAGATAATGTAATGGACTAACTTAAAACTATTATTTAAAAAATAAACTTTTGTTTAGAACTTCTTCAGATTAGTTACTTTTAGAGCCACTACACGCGTCGTATTTTAAACGCTTAGAATGCTTAGATAGTGCGCGTATTGCAATCATTTTAACGTGAGGTTTGAGCTCAATGTAACAAGAAACGCGCATCCCCTGCATGTATAAAATACGCTGTGTGTTCTTAGTCGCGGGAATCGGCGGTTTTACCATTGACAACTAGATTCATCGAAAAACAAGGAATCGCTTCCGCGTATACTCTCAATATATACAATATATTCATATATACAATAAATTGCCTGCAAGTATGCTAGCGACAGCTTCTCAGAGTTCCTGCGAGTTGTCATGCAAGCGATGAATAAAATGTCTGAAAGGTGAAATAGGGTCACTCCGCCCGGGAGGTTTTACATACCTGTGATATATCAATTTTCTCCTCGACTGGTGCTGCTTTCTTTTTGTCTGGTTTTGGCGATTTAATTGCTCTTAGGAATTCTCTTATTTTCTCAACCCATTGGTAAACTACTGTCTCGCCAATATTTTCTCTGAAATAGTAATATTTTGTTCTAATTAAACACATTAAAATATGAACGGAAAAAAGGACATGACTGGGAGACTGTCCATTTCTTTTAGACGTAGGTAGTAATTTTATATTGTTTCTGAATTGGTCATAATTTATAGAGCTTATGTACACAACATGGGTTTGAAATTTGAATCCCACCTGGGATGGAGATGAAATTCGTTCAAAAATATTTCCAAATAAAGTTTATAATGTACATATGTAAGTTTATATATTCTATAAAATTATATAATGAGATAGTTTATATCCTGTATCCGGTATCAACTAGTTATTCATAATGCTAAATTCATTCATTCATAACATAGATTTAAAACAGAATTACTTACAAATAAACGTCATTCAACGCATTATTGAGATCCGCCTTCATCTTTCTGTCCATCCATGGTGCCGACAACTCATACTTTGGTGGTGCGTGGTTCGGATAATCGGGTGGCATAGACACATACAACGAGGCCTCTCTACGTTTCTCTTTGATTTTTATACTATATGACCTGTCGCTTTCTGTAGTCCAATCATCTCCATATATCGCGCTTAGGGCTTCCGCTTCTTCTGACTAAAGAGAAAAAATATTATGAGATCTTGAACGCATTCATCACAAAGACACAATATACAATTACGTTGCATTGTTACAAACACTAATTTGGGGTACCTATCACTTTCTCAGCAACAGAATTGTCCAGGCATGTGAATGTGACGTGTTTAAAAACCGGTTCGACAAACACCATAACTAAACTATTTCAAATAGCACAAATTTAAATTAAATTAATGGACGAAACTCAATGAAGTGACTTCATAGTGAACTTTTCAAAATTAATAAATAATATTTATAAGGTTCATAGCTATGCTTGACCTAACTCAGTCTCATAGGGCTGTACATTAAATGTTCCACATTCATATAAAATGCTACATTTGAACTAAGGACATTTAACATCATCTGTTGGGAAGAAACCAGGATAAGGAAGCCATGTGGCCTTTTTAAAAAAAAAATAAGAACGTTTTTATTTAATTTATTTTTTATATTCTTTTTTTTTTCTTCTTTTCAATAAACTCTTTAAAAGAACACACACAAAAAAATTGGTATAATGTTTTTACTAATGGAAAATAAATAACATAAGGATTGAATGCACATAACAATGTCATAATAGTAATAATAGTGTCCTAATTTATTGGAAAAGTGGCCATTTAACATAGATTATAATTTTATCTTCAACTCTCTCAAGTAATTAAAAAATAAATAATGAAAAGTTTTTAGGGAATTAATAATTTCATTAATTTACATGGATGAAATGCTACTCGAAAGGCGGCTTTATTAATAGAAATCTCCTCTCCTGTAAGCTAAGTAAATTTTTCTATGGAAAAATACCATGTGAAACAATAACACTGTATTTTTTTTGAGACAAACTCGCCTTAAAACTTATTTTTTTAGGAGCTTCCCTGCCCCTAACGCGACTCTCTGACCGCTTTCTCAATACACTAAACAATTCTATAAATTCATTAATAAATTGTGAAGAAAATTAAAATGTTATTATTATAATGTGATAAATAATTCTGTTGATATTTAACTTTAAAATTATATGAATCAAATCATTTACCTGGATGGTTAAGTTGTCTGAATCCATTTTTATTTTATTTTTATTCCGAATAAACTTTGTTATTTTAGAAAAAAATACCACGCAAGAAATTCGACACACACAACAGACACAACCACAACACAACACGGCTAAAGTTATTTTGACAACAGACAGAATGAAATGAAATCAATCACTGCACTGAAGTTCTAGTGTTGCCATCACCATTTGTAATGGAAGTAGAATATAGTAATTAGAGAGAGGGAAGTATCCGTTGATTATTCCTATATAAACTGATTTTTTTTTGAATTATGTTGTTCTTTTATATAACTGATTGGCAATTAATTGTAATTAACACCTAATTTATGTGATTAGTAAAGTGATAAGTCTAATTATTTAATTGACTTCAATAAAAAAATTATAATGGTAATTAACTAATTTTAATTGTAATTAATTATAAATTATTGTGCTAAATTAATATTACTTGTTGACATCGTAAATTTGCAATGGCTCCATTTAAAATCAGCGCTGTGACTCCGTTGCAGCACCATGCTCAGTGAAGACCCTTTCATCCTTCATTGTATTGTCAACATATTATTATATTGTAATCTTACCAGTTTATGTGCGATATTGTACTGTATAAAATACAATAATGTCTTTGGTTGTTCGAATTGATAATAAAACAATTTCTATTCTATTTCAAGTACCACTTACTAGGAATTCAGTAGATGTTTTAAAAAATATTATGTCTAGCAACACTGTCACCCATGAGAGCCAGCTGGAAGTGACATTAGTTTTTTTATTTTTTATTTGGCTTTGGCTGTCTTGGGTTTGGATTGTATGTATGGCAATTTAACTTCTAAAATGATTTGAGATCGCCGCCTTGTCAACAAAGGTCGTCAAGATGGCGACCTCGGATCCTCACCGTACCACGTTGCCCTTTTAAAGTGTACTTTTTTGTTAAAAAGTGTTCATTTAAAATACTCGACATTGGCGAAATTGTCTATGTGTCGTTAAGACACGACAGAAACGCCATTAATGAAGAAAGAAGAAGAACTTCTAAAATTTAATTTAATTAAATTCTAAAATGCAACCTTTTGCGTTATGAAAAAAGATTTCTTCTTTTTTTGGTGTGTCTGTGTGTACCTACCTACCTACCTACTTAAATGTTTTTTTAGGTATATTTCGTTAATCTCTTTGCTTACCTTACCATCAAGTGACTGACTTGTTTGCCCTCTGATAAAAAAAATCAGTCTGTCTGTAAACTAGGTTCTTGCCAATATTTTCTCTGAAATCAAACATTTTGTTCTAAATAAACACAATTAAAATACCAATGAACGAAAAAAGGAAACTAGGAGTCAACTCTGCTCATTCTTTTGCACGTGGTCATTTCGTATTGTTTCTGAATTGGTCAAAGAGCTTATAATATGGTATGTTGTATGTACACAACATGGGTTCGAATTCGAAGCCCACCTGGGATGGAGTTAATAACATGGATTAACATGTTTAAATTTAAACATATAATGAGATAATTTATATCCTATCTCATACATCATTCCGGGAATTGGGAACTCCGGCATTTCGCTGGTATCAACTAGTTATGCATAATGCTCAATAAATTTTTCTTTCTTTTTTGGTGTGTACCTACCTTTTAAGGTATATTTCGTTAGGCCGGAAAAGGCCCAAAGGCTTTTGCCCTACAGTGGGACACAAATGGCTGCTAATTAAATATATATCGTTAATCTTTTTGCTTACCATCAAGTGACTGACTTGTTTGTCCTCTGATAAAAACAATGCAGTCTGCTATAATTCTTAAATTCTACTCTATTATTTAAAAAATAACACGATATTAATTTTATTCCTTGGAACGACGACTTGATTACAAAGTTCGCTGTTGCAAATGAATATCTAATAGTCGTGTTGACAAAATACAAATCAGTAGGCATAATGTTAAATGCATGAAACAAAGCAATTTCTACGACAATATGAAATTACAAAGTTTCCGTCCGCGAATTTCCATATAAGAGGTAGGTTTATGTACAAGGTAATTTGCATAATATGCATTTATTATTACGTAAATCCATAATTTACACGCTACAGTACTATGCTTAGGAACTAGATGGCGTTGTGTGATTCGTCCAAGAATATTTATTAATACCTACTCTAGCCAAATACCCCACAACGTCATTTGCGTGTATCCTGCTTTCCCGTGGCATTTTTGTATGTAAACCTTCCTCTTCAATCAATCTTCTATTAAAAAACCGCATCAGAATCCGTAGTTTTAAAGATCTAAGGAAACATTGGGACTTGGGACAGACAGACATACAGCGAGACTTCATATTATACTATGTAAAGAGATACTATATATACCTTTTATAGTACCTACATTTAGCTGCTAAATTTATTATTAGCCGGTCGCGGCTGCTAACGATGGATGACTGTCGTTAAGATAAGTCTGCCAATCCGATATGAAGCAGAGCGGTAGAGTTAACCATCATTTTACAGTGAGATGTCAGGTTGGCTGGTGAATTCTAATCCAATTAACTTACATTATTCGTACAATAATACAGTTTATTTATGATTTATTTAGAAGTCCTACGTCAGCCATTCTGACGGACACCTCTAATCCCCTTCGATTGAATGGAGACCCGTATTGGGATGATTATGGATTGATATGATGATGATGAAATATTTATTAGGTACAGTCTGCAACAAAGTCGCGTCTGCTTAAAGCAGAATGTTATAATAAATTACTGTTCTTTTTATATTTGGGTCGATAATGGTACCGAGCGCCACGGATCACGAGAGATGAGACCATGAACCATACCATGAAACGAAATTCCGAAAATTCTAACCAATTTTGAACCTTATTCTGACTAGTAATATTTTTTGACAGGACTACGTGTTTCGTTTTTTCGGATGGACACTTTCATGGTTCCCTCCTGGCGTATGACGTGATCATCTTGCGCAGTAGGTACACGATTTTTATACCATTTTACTAGAAATCATCTACTGCGCAAGTCAAATCAGCAGTCATCTCTATGGCGTTAATTGTAGATGAGTAGGAAAACCATAGATTTAGTACTAGCGTACCCATAGTGAGTTGTATTAAATCTATGAGGAAAACAGATAAGTAGGATTTAAAAAAACAATTACAAAACTTAATTTCATTTGGTTTATTGTGCTGTTATGAACAACTAATTGTGTTACAACTACAGGTTATTTAGTTATGTATCATTTTTTTATTACAGTAAATATTTTTATTTCAAAAGTACTTCATAATTCATAACATTTTACATAGAACTAGAAATGTTTCAGAAATACAGGTTACTTGTAATTCGATGTATATCCATAACATGCGTATTAGAGGGCTCAAAAGCAACAAAGTGAACCACCCCAACGTATGGGCGAAGTCTAGTTTTTAAGCTAGACGACATTGTTTTATGTTAAAATATAAAATACTAGCTGCCCGGCCCGGCTTCGCCCGGGTACTGTTTCGTTTTTTTTTCAATCTTTCTGAGAGATTTTCTTAATATTTTTTCCGTAAGAACCTTGTACAGAGTATTAGAAAACTACAAAAAAAAATCAGCCAAATCGGTCAAGCCGTTTTCATGTTATGTCGTGACAACGGAAAACGGGTTTCATTTTTATATATATAGATTAGACAAGTTTTTATTTCAATGGCTCATAATTTAAAATTTGAATGTAATTTTACATAATGTAATGATGTTTTCAGATTAGCTGAAATGTTAGGTATGATATAAAATTTGAATGGAGCCCATAGGACAAGTAGATTTTATATATTTTTAAATTGAATGTGAAATTCTGGGTAAATTTTATAAAAACCCAAATATTTCGATAACCCTTCTGGGTTGACTTCGCCTATACATTGGGATAGTTCATTTTGTTGCTTTTGAGCCCCCCAATACACATGTTCCGGTTATACGTCGAATTACAAGCAACCCTGTATATTTATAAAGGTTTGTCCGCACTATGCATATGTCTTAAAATCTAACACATGTCTCACGACAACAATAGGCTACATGTTATAAATGATAGATGATAGTTATCTGCTTGATAGATAAAAGTGAAAAAAAAAGTTAAATTTTATTTACAATACAAAAACAGAAACACAATGGTTGACTTACAGACTAGTTTATTTGAACAAAGCGGCCTTTCAGTAATCTTTCCAAGTCTCTACAAATCGTTTTTTTTGGTGGGTTTTAAAAAAAAGATTTTAGCTGTATTGCACATATATTTATCTAGCATAGTGTATCACACAAAATAATTTTATATCCATAGATCAACTCGAGCCGAGATACATTGTTTCTGTTCATTGTAACAATTGCACCGGAGCGGTAGTGCGGACAAACCTTTTCCTAGATCATTAAATCTAATAATTACATGCTAAAATATCACAGAATCCTACTATTTGCATTTTACACAGAGCTTTTATTTACAATTAAAATTATATTTACAATATTATTTACTTATTTATGTACCTTACTTATGAAAATATAATAAATTAAATCTGAATAAATTATGTCACTTATTGGAATGTGTCACTTAGTAAAGTATGGGCACTTAATTAATAGTATTTAATTATGGCATTCATTGTCACATTAGCGTTAATTAAACATTTAGCGTGTCTTTTGGGCCTAATTATCTAATTATCGCTCTATTGCAAAACCATTACAATGCGAAGTACTTTGTCCGGTTATTCCGACCTGTTAACCCACAGAATTGACCCGTAGGTGAACAGGGTCACAGAATTTACCCTAGGGTGAACAGAATTTCCCCTAGGGTGAAATCTCTCTCATTATGGGAAATGCATGTCCGAGAATTTACCTTAAGGCTTCAGTGAATGGGAAAGTATGAATTCTTTGGAATAACAGATCGAAATAATCGAGTTTGTCGCTGTGTTAAGTATGGGGCATAATTGGCAGCAATGCGCTTTAAATTTTTCTTACAAAAAAAAAACACGTCTTTCACATCAAGTGGAACTTGTAATACTTATATAAAATCTCTATGGTTGTAATTTGATGTCATTATTTTTTTTTATTATTTAATCTATGTAAAATACAGATGAAATTCTCAATTTCCCGCTTTAATCTCCGAAGTGACAGACTCTGTGAAACAGTCATTCGATACACCACTTTGAACAGAACAAAAACTGGCTGGAGAACTTCTGTTGCTCGAATTTTTTTCATGGCTCTGATACTCGATCATACTACCACTTGGTTGTCGTAGAAAATTCTGAAAACCAATCGGATCTGATCGAATTTTCTCAGGTTTTTTCAGTAACTCCTCAATGGAGTATGGGTTTTTCTTTTTCTCTTTATCGTGTGGCGACTTCTGGTCTTCAGTGTCCGGTCTGTCTGTGCTATCGTCACTCGCTTCGACGGATATTTGTTCGGAATGATCAGATTTTACCTCTTCAGAGTTAATTCTACTTAAAAGATCGTTATGGAGGTTGATGTACGGCGAGAAATTTTTCGTATCATGGTAAGGCATCATTATTCTTTGCCATGGAGATATGGGATAGGGTTTTAGTAAGCCCTGTGCTTGGACCTGGTTGGCTAGAAGCCAGGAGGTGGTAAGTCGTCTGTCATAAAGACTTGGATCTTGAGGAGGTGGTACACGGACGGCTGAATGTGCGAAATATGGCGGGTTTTGTGATGGCACATGAGTTGGGGGCAAAGAGTTCTTCAATGACATGTAGTCTATAACGTTTGGCGGCAGGTCTGGTTGTGGATAAGGTTCTGAAAAGAAAACAAAATATATTTAAAAATGATATTTATGAAGACGACTATTTTTGCATACTGATTAAAACTAGTTTTTAACAGATTAAGCTGCAATTTCGGTAGATATCTTTCATTCCATACTTGGCACAAATCTTCCACACAATCTTCTAATTTAAAATATAAATCGATTAAAAATTAACATGAATCGATTACAAATTACTTTATTGCGATAGGATATAGCACACAATATTATGTTTACCACATTAAGTATGACAAGCTAATTCAAACACAATCGTTGAATTTCACTGGAAATCATTTGCTATATGAGTTTTTGTATGGAATATGAGTTTTCTTTTTACTTAAAGAAATTAAGAATCAAATCTGTATCGACTTATCGGTACAAAATATTATACATCTCTCTCATTCACTCTTTTGGTTACCATACCGGACTGCCGCGCCACCCAGGAGGTCCCGGGTTCGAATCCAGGTCGCGTCATGATGAAAAACGAACTTTTTCTGATTGGCCTCGAGTCTTGGATGTTTATCTATATATTGTATTTGATATTAAATATAATATCGTTGAGTTAGTATCCCTTATCACAAGTCTCGAACTTACTTTGGGGCCAGCTCAATCTGTGTGATTTGTCCCTATATTTATTTATTTTATTTAACTAGAACAGTTAATTGCACGGATGCAAATAAAAGAATCATTCGAGCATAATAATAATTAAATAAAAAAAAACATGTCTTCATGTTATTATAAAAATAGAAAAGGAACGAACTCAGAAACGGAACAAAATAATTATGTTATGGAATCCAAGAACTTCCTTTATTCTTCAAACAAGCTTAAACAGCATTTTATAAACGACATGTTACAAACGAATAGACGAACGATAAACTAATTTAATTAGCTTCACTCGCACCCTTATTTTTAACAACTCATTAACGAATAAACCGGCTTTGATAACATAACAGCTGCTAATCAACATTTATTTGCTGATCCATCAAAAGCATTTTCATGTTGAAATGAAATTGGGAGGCCAATGTCCAGCAGTGGACTTCTTGTGGCTGAGAGCCTGAGATGTTGATAATGATTTTCTTTGAAAATTATCGGACAGGTGCTAAATCACAATCTTGCAGAAATCAGTTTGAGATTTTTCTTCTGACTCATCAGGTTTGGGTTTGTTATTTGGATTCTAATGAAAATTAAGAAATGTCTGATTTCGCAAAAATGCTGTTTCGAAAGTTGTCGATATCCAGGTAACCCAAGACAGATAAATATACCTCATACACGGCATAATTAGCGGAACATTGAACAATTTCCATAAAAATATGCATTTTCAACAAGCTACAACTTAGAATCTGTTGCACAAAGAAAAATTTTTAACATTAGTATAGCTCCGTTTTGCTCGCGATTTTGAGGAGTCAACTAGAAATATAATTTAATTGAACATTATGTAATTAAATCTCCATTTAATTACAAGGCGATGTAGTCTTATAGGTCCAGACTAAAATTACGTTGATACTTTCGAATGTTTCCATTTTTGATAAAAGTTTTATTTTTGTTCCGGTAAATATGGGCGTGTGTATTTTTGGATGACATGTACATAGCATAAAACAAAGTAATAAAAATATATTTTACAGTGAAATAAGTACGATATTTTAATTCGGGATATACCAAAAGAACAGTTGCGGGATGCACACGAAAACCAAAAAAAATACAAGTACGTAAGTATAGACAACTACAAGAAAAAGACCACGTTAAGAGTTTTAGTACCAACGTCCAAAAAATGCACACGAGTAATAAAAAAAAGTATAGACAACTACAAAAAAAAAAAAAAAGAAAACAAGACTGCCAGTGTGTTAGTACCAACGTCTAAAAAAATGTCACATGTTTGTTTAATTTAATAAAGAACAAATATAGTATTTCTTTGCTTCCTACACCTGTCCATAGGTAAGAATTTATGTCCGCCCGTATGTTGTCACTCCCTAACCTCAGTGTTAATTTACGTTTGATTTTTATAGCTTTGTAGCTATTTGGTCGGAACTATAAAAGTGTACAAATTAGTAAATATTTGAAATTATTTCCATAAAACTTAATTTGATTAGGTGTAATTAATTTTGATTCATGAAATAGTGGGTTTGATAAGAAACTGTTTCGTCATTGGATAAGTACTTGGTTATAATGTTTATAAAAGACAAAAGAAATATCGAGAGATTTTGGAATAGTAGAGGATTTATAAGAAGACCTCCGTGGCGTAATGAATGGTTACCATGCCAGACCGCCACCCAGAGGTCCCGAGTTCAAATCCCGGTCGGGTCATGATGAAAAGCGAACTTTTGCTGATTGGCCTGCAATAGGTCTTGGATGTTTATCTATATGTATTTATCGTTGAGTTAGTAACCCATAACACAAGTTCGAACTTACTTTGGGCCTAGTTCAATCTGTGTGATTTGTCTCTATATATTTAGTTATTTATTCGAGGAATATCACCACACAATTTCTCATACCGACAGCAAAAATTCTTTTACGAAAGCCACGTTATTTATTTGTGAGGATCATAAGAATGTTAACCCGAAAAAGACCACGCGGGCAAATCTAGTATTCAGTAAGGTGTAGACAGTCTAATTGAAATCGTGGTGTTTTAATCGTGCACATATTTTTTCACACAGATTTAGCTAGCCTCAAAGTAAGTTCGAAACTTGTGTTATGGGATACTAACTTAACGATACTATATTTTTTTATGCTACAAAGGTGGAAAACAAGCATAAGGCCAGCTTGATGGTAAGCATCACCGTAACCTATAGACGCTTGCAATACCGGGGGTATCACTCGCGCGTTGTCGACCCTGTAGAAAGTGGAGCTCCGGAGACCTTACTCACCGTAGGAACACAACACCTCCCAGACCTTACAGAAGATTGTCGCCAAATAGCATTGGTCTCGGTCTCGGCCATGGGGTCGTATCTTTAGTGGTATAAAAAAAAAGTTTTGGTTCTTACCATGTCCACTTCTCGGTTCATCATCGCTCCAAGCCAATCCGCTGTTCCTCAAGATCCTATTGACTGATGATACGGATGGAATGGAGTGAGGTTCGCACACTCTCGCGCTGAGCAGCCTCTCTCTGATCTCCCACGCGAACATACCAGGGTTTTCTTGCTTCAACCGTAGTATCTTCTTCACAACCGTTGGTGTCGCCACTTGCTGGAAAGAGATGGTTGTAATGTAGTTAGTTTCTATTTCAAAATACCTCGTTTATTTAGCTTGCTAACTTGCTCTTTTTCGTAAAACAATAATATTTCTTATAAAATCACTGATTTCAAAATACATAATGATAAATACTATTAAAAACCAAATATATAATTTAATTTAAACAGGCATAAATTGAATTTATCTAAAAACACAGCGACCATGCTTATTTGGTATAATCAAAAAGAAAAAATATAAAATAAATGAAAATAAAATAAAGACTTCAATTTTTTTAAATCTTGAGCCGATTATTAGGTACCTATGTCATCTAACTAATACCCAACTAAGCAACGCGTGTACTTGGGTAAAATAAATAGAATTTTCATATTTTTTTGTAAAAAAATACGAAAATTCGAAACAGAACAGATATACATAAAAAATTAGGTACAGAAAATATCCACATTATAAATTTTAATCTTGTACAGGATTTGAACCCACGATTTATTTATTAAAGCAAGCCATTCCACTGTCGGGTTTATTAATCATCGGATACAATTATATTATATATTTTATTCATCTTTTCATTAGGTTTAATCCTGACTATTTAATCCGTGTCTTTATTCACAGAAACATTAACGACGAAAATGATAAAAAAATTATAATGCAAAGAGCCACCCGCCACGTTTTAAAAATGCGTAAGTAAACTCGTTTTTAAACAATATTTATCAACATTTAACTAATTAATATGAAAATTACCCAGTCATGAATTAAATTTGTCCACATACATTAAAGAAAATATTAATTTAAATTGATATTAAAGAATAAAACATGACATATTATGATAGTCATCATTTCTAAATTATGACAATTTTATTCTATGGCTTTCGAACGATTTTATGTACAGATTATAATATTTAGTAGTGAAAAAATAGATAATCAGTTTTTCTTTTCCTATGGGAACGTGTTTTTTTAAATTTTATTGTGTCACAGTTTAATAGATTTATTTACAAGTCCTAGGTCGTCACTACGTCCGCCATTCTGATGGACACTATGTAAAGATAATACAAGCAAAATGCCGCCCACAGGAAACGTTTTTTAAAAGTTCATTCTCTCTTCTCTCTCTCTAAGAAAAAAAGAGATAGCTTGAGAGTGGAAATAAAATTGAAATGCGTATCACACACTGGCCGATAGTCTGATACCACATAAAATGTCTATCGTTCGTTATCGATATTAAAAGTCATAAAAACACTTGTTTGCAACATTACATAAAAAACGGTCAAGTGCGTGTCGGGCCATGCACAGTGTAAGGTTCCATATTTGCTGTGCTTTGCTTGCTTGCAATTGAGTGAGTCCAATAACATATTATGTAAGTTTTCGTCAAAGAAATTTTATTTTTTAAGTTCATCGGCTACTCGGTAACTAGTAGCGCCTACTTAACCGTTATAAATCGTTTTCAAATCGTTTTCGAGGCTCATTGAAAGTTCAGCATCATATGGACTACTATCATGATTTTTTTCATATTTCTTAACACAAGACCAGAGATAGAAGAGATAGACCGTGCAAAACGAAAATTGACACGATAAACGTAAATAATTTAGTAGTTTACTATGGAACCCTAAAAAACATCTATTCGACGCAATTGCCAATATTACCAGAAAACCCACGGTGGTCGATCGAATCATAGATAGAGGCACTTGAAATATTGTAATGAGCAAAGCCGGAGGCCTAAACAAGTCATTACAGTACAACACCTGGCCGTTCTCACGAACTTTCATTACGCTGTTAATATAGATAGTGCACAATATAGAATTCCTACACTAATAATGTACGTGGTTGTTTATTATGTTGTTGTGGTGGTGCTTCATAATCGTGGTGACCATGCATGGATGTTAATTAAATATGTGCTCCTTTTTGGTACTTTTAAAGTAGACATTTTTCATGATAATAAATCATATTCATTTACAAAGAATAAAGGCGCTGTCCCACTGCTGCGCACGAAGAGGCTACGCACGTGTGTTAAGCTTTGCTTTGCAAGAGGATGTACGTGATTGTTTCCACTGCAACCCACGGACACGTTAACCATCAAGTGACGTCATTGATACACGCGTGACTTGCTCAACATAGCTCAACACTGTCAACGCCATGCACGCAGTGAATGCGGTACACAGCTTGTTCCACAAAGCTTGCACATCGCTGCGCACGCTGTGCACGAACACGTGGGCCACGTGGCACATTACAAACCAAAAACTATGGCAATCAATGCGTAGCCTCTCCGTGCGCCGTGGTGGGCCACGCTACAGCTGTACGTAGTCGTGGTTTTATATTCGTGTATAGCTTGTACTGCAGTGGAAACGTAGACCCACGTAGTTATTCACGCAGCTGTAATGTGCCACGTGGCCCACGTGTTCGTGCGTAGCGTGCGCAGCAGTGGGACCGCGCCTTAATAGAGCAGACAACATCGACGACATTGTGATGTCGAGTGGTGCACATGTGCACCATCGCAATGCCGCAAAATCTCAATACCGAACAGCTTGTCTATACTTTTATGTCGATGGCAGACAACTACAAAACAAGGATTTTGGCGCCAACTACTTACTTAGCTACCACTTAGGTTCGTGAATTTCGTGATTAAAAATTGAATTTTTGTGTGTTTCAACATTTGATTCATAGTATTGATAGTGTAATAGGAAGCAGACATTGGTTAAAGTTTTTTTTTTTTTTTTTTTGTTTGTAGCATACGAATATTATATTATTAAATACGCTAATATAATTACAATCTAGCCTAAACATAGACTAATGAGTAATTTTACATTGACCTAGTTTTATAAAATTGTAATATAAGAATGTGTCCATCGGCACTTTTCTTACTGTCTCTATTAAGGGGAAGTCACTTTGTTCATGTGTCTTTGTTTACACTGTATTAACACATAAGTATTGTCATTAATCACTACACTAATTCAAATGGTTTAGTTCTTTTAAGTCGTCTCACTATGTCCGTATTGTCGAGGAGCTGGATCGCCTCTACGTTCACATGATGAAGCAATCTATTCTCATGTGCTTCTGCATTTTTTTGGATGACATTGTTGACCATTGGTATGTTAAGGTCCCGGTGTAGATGGTCGTTTCTTATGTACCATGGCGCATTCACAATAGCCCTCAGTACTTTATTTTGGAATCTCTGAATTATTTTAGTGTTGCTCTTTTTGGTACAGCCCCACAGCTGTATGCCATAAGTCCATACTGGCATTAGGACTTGTTTGTACAGTAGTATTTTGTTTCGAACCGACAGGGTGGAGTGTCTTCCTAGTAACCAATTCATCTTATTGAACCGTATATCAAGTTCACATCTTTTCTTTTTGACGTGAGCTTTCCAGCGAAGCTTCGCGTCGAGCATCATACCCAAATACTTGGCTGTATTTTCGTAAGGTATACGCTTTTGATTAATGTACACTGGGTAATATTGATCGTGTTTATTTGTAAAGTTGATGTGAACTGATTTAGCTTCATTGAGTTTGATTCTCCATGTTTTTGTCCAGTCGTGAACTCTAGTAACAGCTATTTGAACTTTCTCTGCTGCTTCCTCATGAGTGCTTCCAACTGCCATTATAGCGGTGTCGTCAGCAAAGGTTGCAAGAGTGTTATTATCTAATTCCGGAATATCACTGGTGTACAATAGGTACAGGACCGGACCTAATACACTTCCCTGCGGTACTCCGGCTTTTATCTCCTTAATTTCTGAATATGCATTTTCTTGCCTTACTCTAAATACTCTATCCGATATATATGATTTTATTATATCTATGTATTGTGTGGGTAGCATTCTCTTAAGTTTTTTAATGAGTCCTTCGTGCCATACCTTGTCAAAAGCTTGTGCTACATCTAGGAAGACAGTAGAGCACACTTTTTTATCTTCGAGAGTTTTTTCGATGACATTCGTAATTCTGTGCACTTGGTCTATTGTTGAGTGTTTTTCTCTGAAACCAAATTGATGCTCTGGGATCAGGTTTTTCGCCTCTATTATGGGTTTCAGTCTTTTTAATAACAGTTTTTCAAACAATTTTGACATAATAGGCAACAAGGAGATCGGTCTGTATGACGTAACCTCATTCAGCGATTTTCCCGGTTTTGCTATCATGATTACTTCAGCGACTTTCCACAAGTCAGGTACATATTTTAGCCTTAATGCTGCGTTTATAATGTTTGTTAATTTTACTAATGCCTTTCTCGGGAGGTTATGTAGTATTTCGCCAGATATGAGATCAAAACCTGGTGATTTTTTCGGGTTAATGTGTTGACGAATTTCACGTCGGACTTCCCTTGGAGTCACCAGTCTGATGTTTGTTTGCTCATTGGTTTTATCGCTGTTTTCATTTATAATGATATCGTTAACCAATTCGCTATTGTTTTCGCTTTCGTGTGGTTGGAATATGCTCTCTAAATGTTTTGCGAATAATGTAGCTTTTTGTTCGTTGCTAACAGCCCACAACCCTTGTTCAGTTTTGATAGGCGGTATATGATTGATTGGTCTTTTCATACACTTGGTAGCTTTCCAGAGTGAGTAATCTGTGCTACGATCATTGCTTAATCTTTGGAGATAAGTACTAGTAGACTCGTCAATATAGTTTTGAATTAGTCTTTTCAGCTGTTTGGTTAGATTATTTAACTTTCTTTTATCTTCTGGAGATCTAGTTTGGTGCCATACATTTCTCTGCCTTCTTTTTACTGTTATTAATTCTTTGATTTCTGTTGGGTAGATGTTTTTTGAGGTTCTCTTTCTAATGTTAGGAGTATTTTTCCAACCTGTTTGTTGTATTAGAGTAACAAATTTCTCCAAATCTGTATTTAACTGCTCCGGAGTTTTTAACGGTACCCTGAGGTCAATGTGGCTATCTAAATCTAATTTAAAACTCTCCCAGTCAGTATATTTATTGATTAAACGTGGATTAGTTTCCTTAGTTAATACTTTCTCACTTATCTCTAGGTATATAGCTGAGTGATCAGAGTTCATGTCAAAGCTCTGTTCAGTTCGTAAATAATTAGACGATAAATTTCTATAAATAAAAAAGTCTATAAGGTCAGGGACTCTTGTTGGGTCCGTTGGCCAGTATGTAGGAGATCCTGTTGACGCCACGTCACATTTCATTTCTGTTATGGCATGCATAAGTTCTCTTCCTTTTGATGTCGTTAGTCTGGAACCCCACTGCGTGTTCTTAGCATTGAAGTCGCCTCCTAATATGAATCTTTCACCAAGTGTTTGTAATATATTGATATATTCGTCTTTATGGATAGTATAACGAGGTGGACAGTATATAGCTGCCACAGTTAAGGAATACTGTTTTGTGTTCAAGCGGACTGCTATACATTGAACCTCTGGTGTTTCATGTTTGATATCTTCCTGGTGTTGGATTTTTTCTTTAACAATGATAGCACTGCCACCTCTTCCTTTATTTGCTGGGTGTAATGCTTGATAGACTTTATAGCCTTTGAATGTGACGTGGGATTGTTTTGTGAAATGTGTTTCTGACACTAAGCACACATCAATGTTTTCTATATCTAGGACTACTTGCAATTCGTTCTGGTGGTTCAGTAGTCCGTTACAGTTCCAGGCCATGATCTTTAGGTGGTCAATCATTTTTTGGCAATAGGAGTAGCACTTTTCGTGCTGTTTTCAATTTTTTTCAAGCGGGCATCAAATGACGACACGAGCTTTAATATTTCGTCTAGCTTGTTCTCGTTTGAATTAGTTTGCTGGCGTTGAGAACTCATTGAATTTTTAGCAGCAGTCTGGGCGTAAGACACATTTTTACTTACGATTGTATTTATCTTTTCACTGGATTTTTGCAGTGTGATAAGAGCTGTTTTACTGTGGGTGGACTGTTTCTTGGCAGACTTATTTCTTAGTTTCTGCATCTCTTTGGCTACCATGCAACCTCTGTAGTTAGCTGGATGAGCTTCCCCGCAGTGTACACACTTTGGTTTTTCTTGTAGAGGTTTTGTGCAATCTTTGGTCAGATGACGACCGGTGCATTTTACACACCTTGGCTCTTTAGAGCAATACATATGGGTGTGTCCGTAAGCCTGACATCTCTTGCATTGAGGAATGAGTTTTGGCGATTTGAGTGGTTGTATATCAACTACGCATCCTAATATTGATTTAATTTCATAAATCTTATTGATTTCCTCCTTATTGCTGAAGGTTAGCATGAACATGTTTAGTGGCTCTTTACTTTTCCAACTTAACTTGTTCACGGCATTTTCAATTTGTAAGCCCTTAGACTTAAGATCTTCTACAATTCTCTCTGGCTTGCATGTAAAGGGTAATTTTTTTACCATTACCCTAATTGGTCTTTCCTGCTTATTTTCGTACGAATGCCAAAGGCAATTGTTGGTGGTTAGTATATGTACCACAGCTCTGTACGACTCCTCATTACAGGCGTTTATTTTGACGCTGTCACCGTTCAGCATCTTTATAGTGAATGTGCCAGCTGATTGATCTCTTGACAAAAAGTCATAGAAATCTTGATAATTTTTTATGCCATCCACTATGATGGGAGGCGGCGGGGGAACTTTCTTTACCTTTTCCGGGTTTGTGTTTTCCTTTTCTGGCGGCGAGGCAGAGGGTGATGAGTTCATTCTCCTTTTTTTACGGGATTTTGTTCTTATCCATTCTGTTTCTCTTGCCAGTTCTTCTTCGTCAGTATCATATACAGCATGAACTGGCGCCTCTGGGACTGTCGCCGGCTTAGGCTCCAGAGCACTTTGTAGCTGCTGCTGTAGGTTTGCGATTTGACTCCTCAGGTCTTCGATAAGGCTCGCCTGTTTCAGACGTTCATCCCTTTCTGCCTTATAATTGTCATATAATAATCGCTCTGTATCAGTTTTTATTGAGATTGATTTGGTTGGAGTACTCATTGTTAAGGTAGTGAGAACGTCGCCTTAACAGAGTTATATATTGTATGTAAACTACATACCTTGCACGAAGTTTTATTCTAGGTCATCGCGGTTCGGTCGTTCGCGACGCGACGACTTTGTTGTGATGCGTAAGCACTTTTCACTGTTGGTACTCGCGGTCACGAGTGACACTACTAATCTCAGCGGATATTGAACGATCACTGTCGATGTCGATTGGTTAAAGTGATTGCAGTTTATGATCAGGAACTTTTAAAAGTGGATTATCGTGTTAACGTCGAAATCCGCCTTCTCTGAAGAAATGCTATCATCTTTCTTCGTCTTGACTCAGAAACTGCATACTAAGTCGAGCCACAACGTAAAGAAAAAAACAACAAAATAACATATTCTACTGGATGTAACTTAGCGTAAACTTAGTTGGTAATAAATAACTAAAGATTATTTGTTAAAAAAAGTATTTAAAAAAAATTAAACATCCAAAATTACCCCTTAAAAAAATTCAAAAACATAAATTCCAAACTTAAATTCACTGAAATTTTAATAATATCACAATAATATTATGACAGGACCATTTTCGTGGTACCATCAAAATAATTATAGTTAAGCAACCATGAATTAAACACAAATCGGTTAGTTACCAATGGTCCCTTGGGTAAAAAGCAAATGGCTAAAATTCAATAGAATATCGATAGGTCTAATGGTCTAATTACGGGTTTCCCGTCAAAATTGACGCCTTCTGTTCGGGGATGGGTTCTTGAACACACCTTATCCAAAAGGCTACTATTTACACATTAACTTTGACAGGGTACTTATAAATCCTGTAATTATTATTGAAACCATACATGATATAGATATAATTCCGTTTAGATGCCGCAAGGAATGCCTCCTCACTCAAGGCAAGGATGTATTTTACCGTTATTACATAAAATGGACGGAAATAAATTTTTTTGGCTTATTTATTTAATTATTAAACCTTATTTTATTTTTAAATGTTATCTGATTTTAATTATATATTTGTTTTTTGAATATTATTAACAATTTATGTAACAATGATATGGGTCTAGTAACCTGAAATATAGACCACAAATACACAAAAAAACTCAAAACTTTACATTTGTAATTAAATCTTAAAAAATAGGGGTCTATTTTCGGGAAAAGATCGGAAAAGACTGGATAATTCGATTCCTACATTATTTAAAGTTACTACGTACGTAACCCTCTGTGGGCGAGTCCAACTCTCCGGTTTTATTTTTTTTTGCACTAAGTAGGTTCCGATGTTAAAAAAACAACTACAATGTACATTTTTACCGTATTACGGGAAATGTAGACGACAAACATTTTGCGCGATCGAGTCTGTGGAAAAGTTAGTATGGTGCGCAAAAAGTTCGTCGCGGATTTTTTTACAGACATTCCATTGCAAACGATGCACATTTATTTATTATAAAGTAAAATGGCTTATTCAGAGTGTAGGCGTTCACAAGCACGTTCTCTGGTTATGTTGTACATTATTTCATGTTATTATTAAATACCTAAGCTACTCTATAAACCACCATATATATGTATACCACCATTTCGGAATCAAAGCAAAATGACCACTGGGAAAATTGGCTAATTTGGCTGTAATGGTGTATTAATTTGACAATCTGTAAAAACTGGCATTCCTCTCATAAAAGATATGCCTGGTTTTCATATAGGAAACAGTATCATCACATGACAGGGAACATTATAGGGGTTTGTAGCATCTATTTAGATTTTTACCTGTAGTCAGGAAGTTCAGATAGAAGACAAAAAAATGATTATCTATAATGGATTTCTAACCTCGCTTCATAATTGTTTAGTAGCTCATTGATTCGATCAAACATATGCCCTTTTAATGGTTGTGCAAAAAAGTTTGAATTTTTTTACTTTATAACGTGTCAGGTTGATGATTTTAGATTTAAGTTGTAATTACTACAAATATTACTTCATGATATCAACCCATAATCATCCCACTGCAGGGATACGGGTCTTCCTTCAATCGAAGGGGATTACAGCGTACTCTGTCAGGCTACACCAATGCGGAATGGAGGCTTAAAAACACTGGCCTCCTGTGTTTTCAAGACACCTGAAGGCCACCAACTTGGCTTTACGACTGTCTCTGCTTCTACACCATTGAAATTTTATTTCTGTATTAACAGACAACATTTCTCCATTCATCTCATAAAGATCCTACAAAGCCTGTTTCAAAAATAATTTATTAATAGGCTCGTATCCATATAAAAGGCAAATCATTTGTGGCAAACAAGAATAAAACAAAGTTAATACCAGTAGCCTATAGACTACATAAAATCTGTTGCATTCCCGAGTTCGCGTCACGGACTGTTCCGTTCACCGCGCGACGCTTTTTGCTCTTGCGCACATCAATCATTACTTGACACATCCAATATCGGTTTTTGTGCGCTCCGCTACGCGAGATGCCGCAAGATGGCGCTAACTGTCCACAAACGCGTGCACGATTAGCGTTTCTTATTACCGATTTCTATTAGACTTTCCACCTTCCTGATGGGGTGAAAGATAATTTGCTGGGGCGTGAGACCCGTTGCCATAATGACGGATTGATTCGATATTAATTCGTGTGAGGAAGAGATGACGTTTCTACGCAGTTAATATTAAGTTAATGGGCATTGCAGGTGCATTCGGTGGCTGGCTAGGAGTTGACATATTTTTTTAGGTTGTAATAAATGTATAATGAGCCCATTACGATTAAGAATGACTTTGTATTAAACATCTGATACGTTAATCGATTTAAGCGTTGCAGCCGGGATTATTAAAATTCAATCAAGAATTTGGATTAACGTGCCTTCTGGTCGGTCTTGAAAAGATATGAGTCATTTATTTAGAAGTGCTTCCGCAGGAAAGGCACATAGCGCGCAGAACCGATGGCCGGTGGGCAGGAACGTTCTGGAATACCGATCGTGTAGGCCGCCTACAAGGTGGTCAGACGACCTAAGAAAAGTGACAGGAAGCCGCTGGATGAAGGCCGCTGAGAACCGGTCGCGCTATAAACCTTTGTGAGGTATATGTCCAGCAGTGGACTTCTTGATGACGATGAAATGCTTCTGCGATTGATATAAACTGCTTGTTAGCCGGGTGTCAGTGTTGACAAAGCTGTCTTCTGTCTACAATTGGGATCGACAGCAGTGCCATCTGAAGTACAGAGCAGCTCGAGATTTCTATCATCCCATTACTGATTGAGATCGACCAGCCATCCATCGATGAAGATTGAAGCTGTTGATATTCGAAATACTCATCCGCCGCCACAATAATTTGGAACACTGCCCATGCACCAACTGTTCTATTCAAGATTCTAGTGACATTTCTTTATAACACTAAGGTGGCAAACACACAAACGGCCCGCCTGATGGTAAGCGGTCACCGTAGCCTATGGACGCTTGCAAAGTAAAGTTTGCAAGTAAATATCTGCCGGTAAGTTATTGTAGTTAAAAGTTAACCCTGATTTGACCATCACATCTTATCCAAAAGAGGGTGCAACAGTCTAACGTCATATTGAGGATGCTTTCGTTAGGTATAATAAAAAAAATAATGAGATGCTTATATAGATAGGCATCGACATATTTCATCGCATAGAATATAAGAAATAAGCTAATGTTACATGGTGTGTATTAGAATGACATCAGCCGGCGTTAAACTAATGGTCTTTTCTAGAATATACTTCCCTGGTTCAAGTCATTAATATTATACGCTTCCCATATCATCTATGATTATTATAGTGGTTGTTTATGTTTGTTTTAGCAAAACATGATGTTTAAATATTAAAAATGCAGTAAAATCTAATGTGAAAATACTTTTCGATATGCAAATTTTGGTAGAATTGGTTTCGAGAAATCAAATTCTTCTCTGGGTTTTGGTGTTCTGGGGATATGTTGTGAGCGGAATTACTTTTATGATCATAATCATAAAAGTAATTACGCTCGATCGGCATTGGATTGTTACCTTTAGATAGTCTTGACAGACTATACTAAATCTAACTAAATAAAAAAGTAATTGTACGCTAAAACGGACGAACGCTAACCAAATAGTTGGTGAAGTTTTAAAAGAGCACGATTTAGGATTTGCCATTGATTTTAAATTGGAATGATTCAGTTAAATTCTAAATCGCGATTTTATTGAAGAGTAAGATAGCAGATGACAGGTGCTCTATAGAAGAAATTGTATCTTCGCCAAATTCTTAGAATTAGTAAGTAGATCTCACTAATCCTAATGTATTAGAAAATGTAATTGATGAAGAATCAATATCGGTTGAAGATAGCCCTTGAAATCATAATTTCAGTCGCCACATGATATATTGTTTTGTCCCAATAAATAAAACATTTTATGTCATTAAATAAAATAAAATGGATATACATCAATGTCGTTAAATAACTTTTGCTTTCAATCAAACCCATTGAGGAGTCAACAACATAACTTGCCGGAAAACACCAGACCAAGGTCGAAAGTGAGATTTTTGCGACTAAATGCAGGATGCATGCAACCGTTCCTTGGGCATAATTAGCATTTTTTATATACAACGTTTTGTGATTGCACAGAAACTTGCTTTAATCGGAAATAGGTCGTTAAGCTAGACAAAAAATACTGCAAAGAGCACTGCTGATCTATAAGACCTTTACAAAGTAACCGGTGTTTTACCTATAATAATTATTTATAGTAAATCATAAAATTCTTTACAATAATATCAATGAGTATTTATGTGAACTAAAAGTATTTTGTGACGATACAATTACCGTCCGAAATATTTCTCTCATTGAACTGAAGACATTGTGAAAACTTTGCTTTTTAGTTTATGAGGATGGGGTATCACCATAAACTTAAACTTTTGTGCTACCGAGGGCACATTAAGTCCCGGCAGTTTTCAATGGATTTCAGCCGAGTGGCATTCAGGTGGCTTGAAAATACTGACCTCTCCCAATCCGCATTGGAGCAGAGTATGTTCTTACTCTTTCCTCCTACCGTTTGATTGAAGGAGACCCGTATCCTTGCAGTGGGATGATTATGGGGTGATATGACTATGACTATAATTACTTTATTAAACGTATAATTTTACTACTTTTACAGTCCTATGGATAGAATAAAATAATGTAAAATGTCCATTGAGATAGAACATTCTACGCGTTTAGGATCACAAACAACACCTATACTATAGATAAAATCTGTAACGTTTAATAACTAATCCTCTCCAATAAATACCAGGGAGAGTAAGACATCTCGTAAATATTGATCTCACACAAAAGCAGCCAATATCCGAGCAAGCGAGATAAACTGGACGTATCGACAATAATTTTCAATATGTTTTATGAACCAGCTTTACGGTATTAAGAGGCGAGTAATAATATTGACAGTGTAATCCTCGGTGCTGCCATAAACGGCGTGTTATCGACGCAAATCCCGCTTAAGTTGTGGAAATCCTAAGTGTGGCATGATCAGTCCCTATCTATACCTGGTATTGCACGCTGATATTTATTGGGGTGACCATGACAATATGAATTAATCCTAAATTTTGAAATTTTCTTCGATAAACACTATCGCAAAATTCGATTAATTCGCAGTCGTGAATTTCTGCACTCCCAATGGTTAACTGGTAGAGAATACAATTAGTATTAAGTCTGACAATTGTATCAGTACTTTGTGTATTGTGATCAATAAAGTTTTTTTTTTTTTATACCACAAAGGTGGCAAACAAGCTTACGGTCCGCCTGATGGTGAGCGGTCACCGTAGCCTATGGACGCTTGCAACACCAGGAGTATCACTCGTGCGTTGCCGACCCTGTAAAAATCTTTTAATGCCCCTTTTGAAGAACCCCATGTTATAATAATGTTAATGTTAAAGTTATTTAAATAAATAAACTTCACTATTATTTCTCTCCACAATTATGTTTCAGCTATCATTATTTAATTTATCATATCTCTCAGTCGTTTCATTACTTCTTTGTCATCTACTCTCTATGTCTCCGTTACAATCTCATTATTTCTTACATCAAATATTGTTTCAAAAATATCATTTTCTTCATTATCCAATTTATCATCAACAATACTTCTCCTCATCAATACAACATTTTCATTATTTAAACATTGAGATTTAAATTCGGGATTTACTCTGCAATTTTCTCTTCCATTCTTGTTTCTTGTTTCTGGACTTGATTGGTTTGTTTGTGTATTAAAAAAAAATTCAAACCACTACATTATTTTTTCTTCCGTTTGGCAATCAGCCTTCAGACGAATATTATAATGTGCTATCTTCAAGTTACGCTCATGTATGTATGTACATACATCTTCATGTTTCGCTCATGCAGGAGTAGGAAGCGATATGTATGATGGGTACAGATGATATGGTATGCGGAACTCATGGGTATATTATGGCTGTGGGGATGGAATGAATAAGTACAGTCTACAGAAATTTGGATATACATGGAATAATTACAGGAATATAGAAAACAAGGAAGATTATAAAGTATATTTTTTCCCTATTCGAAATACCGGCCGCAAATTGTCATCCCTATATAGTTGCGGGGCTATTAAAGCCCCACAGATAACAAAAGCGATAGGTTGACAACGGTTGACAGGTGCTCAATGCTCCCATGACCCGACCGCTTGACCAATCGTACCATTACTGTTACAAATTACCGCCGATATGTCTGATTGTCTGAACATATCTAATTATATCGATTTTAACCTTTTTTACGTTAAACTCTTTTGTGGCGACCCTTTGTCTATGGATTGAATTGAGTAAAAAAAATCTAACATAGATTTTTATTTTTATTGAAAGGTTGCCATTGATAAACCGCAGCAAACGATAAAACTGATTTAAAAAAGTTTGAATGAAGACATAGTAGAGTTGTGGTAGAGTAGAGAGAGAGATAACTAATATAGTGCCACAAACATTTTCCTGCAGTTTTTTAGTTTTTGAAAAATAAGTTTGTTGTTTTTTAATTGTATTGCCACATTAGCCACACAACGGCAACTAGTGACCTTTATTTCAAACTGGGCTTAAAAAGGCGCAAGCTTTAGTTTAACATTTATATTAGTTTATAGATTGATTGGAATAGAACTATGATAGTCATCGGCTACCGCGTGACATGCCAAAAGGACATTAACAGCTCTGACAGCCAGTAACATGGTACAGAATATTCAATAACTAACATTAATGGTCGCTTTAATTACGCAACCAACAATACCTTTCAATTTAAATGTTGTATTTAAATGTTGACAACGATTTTAATTTTGGTTTAGATTGTTTGTAATTACGACATCGGGTGAGGAACATGCACTAATCGTGTTTATCTACCGGGTTTAATAGGGTATAACGATTTCCATTCGATAGATATCGATATAAATGCGAAAGTTTGGGTGGATGTATGGATTTTGTTACTATTTCACGTAAAAACGCAGTGACCTGTTAATTTCCTACGTATTGATAACCCTAATTCGACGCGGCAATAATGCATTTGGCTAAGATACCTACACTGACGTAATATACACGACTAAACAACACACAGGTTAAAATCATCTGGTGGTCAATATGATCGATTTTAAAAAAACGTCCGCAGATTTTTAGGGATGAAAACACAACAAATGTTTGTTATTAAATTACTCCGAAACTATTGGACTTAGAAAAAATACTTTCACCAGGATAGATAGATAGATACAATATGTTTTATTTGCAAATCACAAAAACAGGACACAAAATACATAGATAACTTACAGACTAGTGAAATTGTAACAAGGCGACAGCGATAAAGTATTATTCCAATATAAAGTAGTGTATAGAAATCTTCTAAGAAATTTTGACAGTATACCAAACTACATACATCCTTAAATTATTACTAATTTTTGTACATAGTATAGAAGTGGCTTGCGCTATCTCTTCGCTAAGATCTTTTATTTTGTTTTTGGTTTGCTTTCTCCACATTTTAAATTTTTGTTTCCAACATCAAGCTATTTTAATTCATGGGAATTCGTTAACCTCTCTTAAAATTCGCTTCCATCAAGCTTCATTAGTTGACTAATGTCTTCATTATGTATTTGGGAAATTCGTTACATTTTTTTTGGAAATTTCATTACCTATACGCCTATACGTAAATACTTTGATGGTAATCTTTCAAAAATTTTAACCGATAATCACGGTTAGTTCCATATTCTCGAGAAGTTGATCGAAGTGAAATTAGGCACGAAGCTAGAATTTTTTGGAATGTTATGTTGTTAGAAAAGATCTGCTACCTATTTCCAATACATCTGCTACGTTTTCAAGCAAATAAGAATAACATGAAATAAAATAAAATGTGATCCCAAAAGCGGTATTTAAAAGAGGACAATATGTAAATTAATAAATGAAATTTCCCATAGAATTCCGTACTCGAGATTTGATAGAGATACCACAAATGAGCGTTCACGACCCGAACAGGTATCAACCCCTATATTAGGGTTGTTAAACATTGATGTATTTTACAATTATAAAATTTAAGCATTCTAATATTCTTTACAATTGGAATTTGTCTAATTAGCTTATACTACTAATATACAGTCAATGTGAGTAGGAGTAAATAATAATGATTCAAGTTTTCTAAAATGTCTAATAGTATTAATATTGTGCTATGTAATTAAAAAGTTTTATAATGATGTTTATATTATTAGCATAAAAATATTTCATTTGTTCACGTGATCTTAAGAGAGGTAGGGCACAGCGGATAATCCGCTCAAATCGGAGCAGCCCCTCTGAGGAAGGACCTCCACCTTATAGAAGATCGTAGCCAAATACCATTAGTCTCGGCCATGCTGTGTTCCTACGGTGAGTAAGGTCTCCAGAGCTCCACTTGGGGGGTTGGTTTGCCAACTTTGTGGTATAAAAAAAACTTTTCAAATCATTATGTTCATGCAAGTAATTTTAATGACAAGAAAAGTTTTATATGTTAGTTCTTTTACCTGTACCGACCAGTGGTTGTTGTCGATGAAATCGGTGGACTTCAGGCGACTTCAATATTGGCCAATCCGCATTGGAACAGCGTGACAGAGTACGCTTCAATCCCTGATCTGATTCCCTAATAATATTAACCAATGTTGATATTATTATCTAAACCCTGTTTTTCTTAACTTGACAAATGTAGTAAACAATTTTAGCCTTCATCATTTTCGATAGCTTATTGCTATCTGGTGGCCCATTTCATTCTCGCCGGCTTGGGGAAAGCCGCGGGAAACTCATCATCATCTCAACCTACCAGGCGTGTGCGTGGAAGCCGCGCCGAATCTTCAACATTTATGTTCAATCGCAAACCCTTAATTAGCAATACCTATCTAAAAAGGGGATTAAGCAACGCATATTTATATTATAAGATCCTAATGTACATTAAGCAAGTAAACATTTGAACTATGATATAAAAGTTCAATTGACAATGGCCGTTGATAATGACGTCAAAAAGAAACAAACGACTACACCGATGTATAAACACGTTATTAAGATAAACGGGGGCGCGCAAGGGCGGATATTGGGGCCGGCATTTATTTCTGTGAGGGTATTAAACGTGAACTCTATATAATTTGTGAAGGGAACATGACTCGTTTCATTTGTATAAATTGTGGACATGTTCCTTTGAACCTGTCGCGTCATAATCGACACAGATTATGCCATGATACGGCTTTGAAATTGTATTGTGTGTAATGTAGTTACGTGAATATTTTGTTTGGCAGACTAGCAGATGCCCGTGGTTTTACATGTGCAAAACAATGTCAAAGACAAATTGTTTATTTATAGTCTTTGCCTTCACAGGCACTTTTTCTAGTCTACATCTTTGTCATTAAATAATTAACTAAATACATTATTATAGAAACTACTACCATTTCGAAAACAAAATGACCACCACCGGTAAAAGAAAATTGTACTCGGTCCCAGTGTGATTTCTGTTATTCCAATTAAACTTTATATTATTCGCTTTTATTTTTATAGATTTCGCTTGTAGAAAATAATTAAATTAATATTTTAGGAAAAAAAAACAAAAAAAAGAAAATATAAAACTCAAGTAAAATTTCAAGACTCACACCAAGAGTTTAAAACTTTCTGGTTGTAAGACTAACCCTTCTTATTTCATCATATAACAAACCGTATCGTAAAGTATTGAAATTGCAGTTAGCGAGTATGTGCCACCCTCCTAATTGACCATAATATAATTTTAAAGAATTTTGCTGTAAGACGAAGACATTGCAGTACTGCGAAAGTGACAACTTTGTAAAATTTAAATATAGCCGTTACAGTGTTGAATTATTATAGGTTCTAAAGGTAGATTCAAAACTTTTATTCAGAGAATAGGATTTTACAAATACGTTCTCTTGTCACAGACTACATATAGTTATAAATGATTGGTGTAATTAATCTACTATATAACAACTACAATCTACTGTACATACTACAATGTATGTATGTATTTTTGTTTATCAATAATATTCATATTCTACTATGTATTCCATAGTAAAAAGTTTTTATTAAATATACTACTAGGGTAGCAAATAAGCATACGGCCCGCCTGATGGTAAGCATCACCGTAGCCTATAGACGCTTGCAATACCGGGGATATCACTCACGCGTTTTATTTGTATTTTATAATTCCATAATTTCCAAAGTTTCATAACGATACTTACAAATTATAACATTTATTTTATAATTCCATAATTTTCAAAGTTTCATAAAGATACTTAACAAATTATAATATTTTTTTCATTACCATCTTTCATTACTTGACAGTACAAGCTTTGCTTAGCCTGACACTAGATGGCGTTGTGTGATCCTTCGTATTTATTACAAAACAAATGACAGTCATTTAAAACACTCAAAACAATAAGAAAACAATCGCAACATAAAATCCCAAACAAATACAAAACCGCGCTAAATCACAATAAAAATTTCAGTGTGAATTAGTGTGAAAGTGGTCAATAGTGTACCGCCCTCGTGGTCGTAAAGGTAGCTGTGTCGGCCGCACTAATTACAACCATTGGGCCATAAATGTCGGCCATCGATCATAAACATCATAACATGGACCCATAAAATCAGGAGATAGCTGTATGACGATTGTACTGCAAATAATTAAGGCGAAAATGCTCGCGATTTTTAGATTTTATGCTGTTTTTTGTCAGATGTGTAAGATTTTTTGAGCGGTGGAGCTACTACCACAGATTACATACTGGTGCTAATTCTGTTGTACATTTAACTAGACTAAACTAATTTTGACAGGACTAGAAGTGTTGCTATCCTTGTCACTAATTGTAAACCAAGGAAGGACAACAACACCTTTGGTCCTGTCAAAATTAGTTTAGTCTAGTTAAATGTAAAACAGAATTAGCACCACTGATAGGGGCTTGTAAATGGGCTGGTTCGACCAGCCCCTATTCTCGTAAAAAACTCGATTCTATTTCGATACAAATTCAATCGCTGTCTCACTCATACCAAATAGAAATTGAACGGGACAGCGAGTGAATTGAATTGGAATTGGTTTGGCAGATGAAAACTGTTCTACATATGTCATGTCATGTACATGTAAGAATATGACATAGAATAGTTTAGCGATATCCTGCTCATACAAAATATAAAAGAGGGAGACAGCGCTTGTGTATGATAATAGATTTTAACTGTTATTCAAATCACCTGACCAACCTTGTGTTCTTTTAACAATCTAAATAAAAAATATTGTTTCACTAATCTGAAATTGGGTATAACGTAAATCATTTACTATCTAATACCACAGCAATTAAAATTCAACGTAGTGAATTTTGAGATAAAATAATTCGTGCCAAAGAACAGTTAACTGTTAATATTAACGAATACTAGGAAACGTAACCATTATAAAGTTCAATTATAATCAAATGGAAGCCAAACCGTCCGAGATAGCATTAAATAATAAATGCTTCTGAAGTTATCTCCAATTATAATAGAAAAAGCGTATCGTATCGATGTAATTGTTTTACGCGTGTAACAGGATGGTTTTATACAGCGTTTTTCGCTATACCAGCTATAAGGCTGGTTTCACAACTCACAACTGTTCGAGAAACACGTACGGGCCCTCCGTGCACGGGAGATCAATGCTCTCAAACGAGGATTTTGATTTTAAATACTGACGAACAAAAGATCTTGTATCATTTTCGAGCCCGATTTCGCACCGAAATGTATTTCATGGTTAGAATTCATCAAAAGTCCAAATTCCACAAAAGTCCAAATTTTCGGAATTTCGTTTCATGGTTGCTCTGGACTGGAGGTTTCAGTACGATACGGTCTATGGCTCTACCCGGAACATGTCGCGTATGGAAGACGTACCAATCCGCGTCGCTAAAACGATGTTCTATTACCTGACGTGTGTCTCTTTTCCCGTGAGTCCGTTGGCACGGTTGACCCGTACGGGTCTCCTAGATAGCTGTGAAACTAGCCTAACGCTATTTATAACAGATTCAAAATAACGGTGAATATTTTCGTTATTGAAACTACGTTATCTAGTTTCCCACACTACAGATTTGTTGCGGTTATTTTGTGTTGCTTTTGCTTTAGATATGATGGCAAAGTTTGTTTCATGCAATATTTACAATTTTGAATATTCACATGCGTTGCGTGTTAATAGACATTCAAAATAAATGGTTTTATCGAGGCTGGAGAACCGAACCCATTTCAAGGTAGTTCCTCGGTCGAGATAGCTCATGTCATAAATGCTGCATGCTCTAGCACTCTAATAATATAGACGGTAGATAAAACATTTATTCGTTTGCCACGGACATTACAATTTACAAAACACACAACAAACAACTTAAATACAAGCATGGCACATCTGCAGCAACGAAAGGTACGCACCACTAGCACCTCAGTGTATATTAATTGCTCATACTGAACAAAACACTGGTTTTCAGTTGCAACCAAAATACAAGGCCAGTCGCGAGTCAGCTATACTAAGTTAATTCGAAAAAAAACTGCTAAATCCAAGTTTCAGGTCTCCACGATCAACAGTTTAGGCTGCGCTTAATCAGTCATTCAGGACAATTTTATATGTTTTGATAGATAAACTACGGTAATAGACTCTGGACAGGATATTGCAACCTCGGTGCCCTACTTTAATTCTAATCGCTAATATTAAAATTATACTTACTTATAAAATTACGTATAAAAAAAAAGTTGGGCACAGCGGATAATCCGCTCCGCATCGGAGCAGCCCGTCTGGGGAAGGAACTCCACCTTACAGAAGATCGTAGCCAAATAACATTGGTCTCGGCCATGTTGTGTTCCTACGGTGTGAGTAAGGTCTCCGGAGCTCCAACATCTACAGAATCGGCAACGCGCGAGTGATACCCAGCAGCAGGTATGGCAAGCGGTCATAAGCTACGGTGACTGCTTACCATCAGGCGAGCCGAATGCTTGTTTGCCACCTTAGTGGTATAAAAAAATGTGTTTCAATTAGTATGTCACCTTTTTGTGAAAAAGTGATTTGTAATCGATTTATGTTTATTTCACATCGATTTAATCTTTAAAATCAGATGATTGTTAAGAGCTTTATTTAGTGCAAACTACAGTGGAATGGAACACTAATTCCCATTTACATTAATATTATGAACGAGCTGTCCTGCGACCCGCGACTTAGTCCGCGAGAAATGTTCAAATAAGGATAACCCCTTTTACTGTCATGCGATTTAAATAAAACAAAGCCTATATTCTGCTCCAAGCCGAGCTCTATCTCCCTGTGAAAACAGGATTAAAATCCGTTCAGTAACTTAGATGTGCGCGTTCAAACAGACAGACAGACAACAAATTTAAAAAAAAAAAAATTTCGCTTTTATTACCTTTCTCTAACTGTTCCCTCTCCATTTTTGCCAAATATGTTCAAAGTACAGACATATCGGGGTCTACTGTTTTATTATATGTATGGATATACGAATGTTTATAAGGAAATCCTCAGAAACTTTCACTTTACATATATGAATGTTTGTTACTCTTTTATGCAAAAACGGTTTCATAGATTTGCTTTAAATTTGGTACACGATTAGTTTATAATCTGGACTAAAACATAGGATAGTTTTTATCCCAGATATCAGCACGGGAACAACGGGATTTAGTGGGTAAAACCACGTGCATCATATAGTTATAACAGTAATTTCAGGACATGGTAAATTATTTAAATTTTTGACCATGGAAACTGAGCAATCTATGCAAAATCCTGACATAGTTTTATTGATACTATAAAACTCATTATTGCAATGAAATCATAAATATTTATGTTACATTTAAGGAGATCAATGGCGTCGCTGTCTGTCGCACTCTTAAATGAACACGCAAGTATAGCAACGTCCACCCTAGCTAATGTTTGGATCGGCCTCGTTATCTTCTCCGTGGATCGTCCGTGGAACGTTATCGATGGATGACGTTCAGTCAATTCGGAGGGTTTCCGCCCGAAAACACGCTGCTGTCAATACGCATTGAGGCAGCGCAAAATACGCTCATAATCCCCGTTCGATTGAAGGAATTCGTCGCTATTTGTGCGTCGACTACGTACTGGTGACGCAGAAACAGCGACTAATTCGATTGAAGAGACACCCGTATCCCTGCGGAATGATTATGTGATGACGTTTTCGAAGTGGTAGTCGCTTGTAGAGTAGATTAATTAGACAAATTAATTACTATCAAGCCGCTTTATGTGCCTTATACTACAAACTATAGGCGGAACTCTTATGTTGTGCGGGTGAGTGTATATCAATGCGATTTGCAAGAAGACTGATTTTGATGTTTTTATTACAATTGGTGTCACGGCGCTCAGGCGGTGCTTAAGCCGTGATTTTTTTTATCGATAGTAGTTAAATTAATATTTAAGTAGGTGGTCGGGTAGTTTATTTATTATTATATAGAGATGTTACTAAGTATATTTAATTCTTTTGATGCTCAGTGTTCACACTTTGTTTATACTTTGCTTCATACTCGTGAAAACCTTTAATTGGATTTGGCTTTCTGTTTTTATACTAAACTGTTTTAAATTGTAAGCTGTTGGTTTTCCAATAAATAAATAAATAAATAATTGTATGTGCTCTAACTAGAGCCTTTAACTTTATAGACCTCTCTGAATAAACGTTTTGAAACTTTTTGATGTTATGAGATAGATAGATAGATAGAATATGTTTTATTGGATGTCCCTGTTCGTGCGTCGGCAGTACGTAGTCGACGCACAAACAAAGACGAATTCAATCAAACGTGTTGTTTACCAATAATTAACTTTAAAAAAAAACGACTTCATTTATTATTAAATTTAAATGGGACTACCCTTGAGGTATTACCTATAAGCCGAAAAAAGATTTGTTCAAATCGGTTCATAATTGGCGGAGTTATCGCGTAACAAACATAGAAAAAAAAAAAAAACATACGGGTCGAATTGAGAACCTCCTCCTTTTTTGAAGTCGGTTGAAAACTGTGGACGCACGAAAAGAGACTCGCTTTATTTGCAACACACAGACTATAAACATTAGAATACAAACAATCATAATACGGGGAACACAAAATAGCTTACAGACTAGTTAATATATCAGCAACAAGGCTTATTGCTCAAAGCAATCTTTTCAAGGCAACCTTAGGGTAACAGAGTTATGATGACATTATAAGGAATTATGAATCAATAAACGAAAATGAAATCACAACAAAATATAATTGTTTTGGCGACTCGAAACTGGGACAGCGTGTAAATTCAAGGTGCCTTCTGCGTTATGCTCGTAACCTTTCAAAGTCGAAGGTCCAAACAAATTATCCAATCAAACAATTTTCCACGACCATTCAACGTTCAACGATTTTACCTTTAATTACTGATATAAAGGTACTAGCAATAATAAACATTGATATGTTGTATACAAAATATTTTATTGTACGATTGACTTAATTTAAGAAAGTTGAAAACTATGGCCACCGTATACAAATTTTTAATTTATTTTTCAACGTTTTTGTATCATAAAAGAATAAAAGGGTGATTAAAAAGATTGAATCGTGCTACGTATATGCTATGTAAGTCACGATTTACGCAATTTTATTAAGATGAGTATACTATGCATCATTGCGTTTGATTGATATAAAAAAATGTTCCGCGCACTGTGTGTTTAATGTAGGAAAACTTTAGCAAAAAAATTGATAAGGTATTGTTTTTCAATATTAATTAGGACCTATTAATGAAGGCGAAGGATAAATCAAGCCTAGCGCGTAAACAAAGTCCTAAGTGTGAGTTGTGAATTGCAAAATTACATTTTAAACTTCATCACTGTCTTATAAAAGAGGAAAAAGAGTTAGAGACTTACTAAATCTGTAGGAAATTTTATGTAGCACTTTTGTCAGAAGCAATAATCCTTATTTGTACAGAATTTAGAGATACGAGGAAAAACCTGAAAAAGCGACCTTCATTGCCCAACTGCATTCGCTAATCCGAAGCACGTCTCTAGTGTTTGATAACAAAAAAACTTTTTTTTTTTTTACAAATAATTTAAAATTAATACATATTATAATATAAATATCAAAATACTGCAAAATTTATTGACTACGAATATAAAACGTGGGAATTTACACGCAGAAGTTCACTGCGAATGATTGTAACCTTACATAATCAGTCAGTTCCGTTTGAACGAATGATATCATATCATATCGATTACAGTGCAATCGAATACGAACTCGGGTTGATTAGTAGTCAATTAAGTGTTCCCATAACAGCACCAATAAAAGTTTTTGGTGATTTGAACGTATTTTAGTTATAATCAATTTTTGTCGGCGTCCGTTTGTGGGCATCAAACGTTGGGTTTATTGGCGTACCGAATTATGTGAGGTCGTATCACTTGGGTTCAACAGTACCTATCAGACGGAAAGATAGTGTGATTTGTCATTTAAGATAAAGATAAAAGATAAAATCATTTATTCAGGGCCTAGGCCCTCACGGGCACTCTCCCTTGTTTAATTGTAAAAATAATATCGATTAATTTGTTTAAATAAATTTACTCTTTAAACTACCACCATTTCGGAAACAAAAGCAAAATGGCCACTGGTAAAAGGTGACGTTTTCTTTTTGTTTTACGGGAGGGAATATTTATAGTTCCTATTTAGTATTAGCATTCGTGTTTCTATACTTTCAAATCACTAGATCGTATGTTTTAGTATAGTTTTTTTTAGCTTTTTCTTTTATTGTTTAAAAAAGAATATTTGTCTTTCCTTGATAGAAAATATTATCAATTACCAATAAATTTAAATTTGTTATTTATTAAACTTTGATTTAAAATAAGTGAATGGATGCAGATTTTTACTTTAAAAGTTTTTGTCGTTTAAGGTTTTCAAATTATTTGTATTAATTTGAAATGAAATATGAAATACAAAAATAAAATTCGGAAATATTTTTCACGACTTAATCTGCTGGCTGTGGTCACCGTATGATAGGCTAATCCCAGAATTATGAATAATTTTCATATTAACTCACAACGACAAAATAATATCAATTCAAAAGAGTTCTCCTGAGGAAACTGTTTAATAGAATACGGAACCATATCTCACAAAGAGCAACTCGTCCAATGCACAGCGTGTCGAAAGGCCACCACAAGAAGCCGAAAGCGGCGGCGGCGCGGTTGAGCCGGTAAAATTTTATAGTTTATAATGGTTTATAATTACTATGATTGCCGCGTGACCTGTCCGATTCGCTGGGTGTTTTTTTGTGTTATGACATTTATATCAAAGTAATTTTCAATAGAAATAAAATCAAAACGCAGTAAGTTGAGCGGAAAAATTTATGTAGGTATCTTTTTGGGTCAAATAAAATATTACGAATATTTTTTTACATTAAATAAATATTACGACTTACAACCCTATTTCTCGTCATACTAAAAACATAAATGTCAATAAGGGACAATTTGACATACATTTTTTTTTTCTTTCTTTTTTTCTACAGACTGGACGTATTGTTCTACTGTGCTAAAGGCCTCCTGTGCCTCCTACCTTATTATATTAAGAAAAATTCTTATATTTATTTTGTAGTTATTTATTTTTTACAATTATGTCTTAATTCTTAATTAATTGCGCAAAGGGCGCTAACTTGGTGTATGCAATTGTTAAATTAAGTAATTTTTTTTTGTTTCCCTAACAAAAAACAAAAAATAAGCTAATTTACACTAAAACTTACCTTAGTCTTACTTCCTCCTATAGAACCCGGTCTTATGGACCCAGTTTCGTAGAACCTCGTCAGGATCTTCGAGACGCAGCCGTGTGACACCAGCAGTTGTCTACTGATGTCACAAGGTCTAACACCCATGATGGCCAACTCCACGATTCTTTTGCGCACCACGTCAGGGAGGGGCCGGCCGTTGACAAACACGCCTCCCAATTGGTTGACGCCTGCTTGACCTGTGAAAAGAATCTCTTATAAATTTATACTTGCCTAGTACTTTTAATAATGTGATTTGATTTCGATATTGTTTTTAATCAATATCAATAATGTATTTGCTATAATGTGGTATAAAAGATGGCAATACAGCCACATTAGTATAGTATCTTTTTTTTTTTTGCAGATCTGTGATTGCTCCGTAAACAGGCTACTCGTTCCCTGGTTCCAACTCTGTATAGATCACATATTCAATACTAATAAAATTCAAAACATACTTTTCAATACAAAATTTTGATTGCTTTGAATTTAGTATAAGTACTTATAGTTTTTTTTAGCAAAACATACTAAATTATTTAAATTGTTATACCTACCTCTGTGAATAAAAGTTTTGAATTTTGAATTTTTATTGATTTTTTAGCTAATCATTACAGGCCATTTGTCTAGTCAAAGATAAGATTAAATAATATTTTCTGAGTACGTTTTGTACCACTTAAATGATTTATGCTGTATTTTAAAATGTCCTCATCAAGTAAGCCAATGAAATGCAATTGCAAGTCTTATAAACATGCTATTTTATGTTACTTCGTCGGTATCCGAATATGGAGAAATGAATTGAGATCTACATGACCTGTATACTTAAAAGGGTTACGTACTCGATGATACGTAATGACATAGTTAATAACTTTAAGCAATCACATAATGAATAACTTAATTTGATGGACAAAGGAAACGAAGACGACATAAAAAGATGGGCAGACGAAATTTGTCAAAAAGTTTATAAGTAAAATGAGAAGATTTGGGAAGGGTTAAGGCTTAGTTAAGGTTAGTTAAGGCTTTTGGGAAACGTTTTATTTCCCCTTTCCTTCAAAGTCTAAGTCAAAAATACTTTTTTCGGTGGGCCCTCGCAGGCACTTAGACAAGTCACAGATATTATAATACTTATGACAAGTCATTTACAATTTGAAAGTAGGCCTTCACAGGCATATTCTATCGTGTAGTACATACTATTATCGCTAGACCGCCACCCAGGAGGTCCCTGGTTCGATCCCCGGTCGGGTCATGATGAAAAACGAACTTTTTCTGATTGGCCTCGGGTCTTGGATGTTTATCTATATGTATTTGTTATAAAAATAGGTATCCCATAACACAAGTTTCGAACTTACTTTGGGGCTAGCTCAATCTGTATGAATTGTTATGTTGTGGTGTTGTTGAAATATTTATTTATTTATATTTTTATTATTCTGTATTAAATAAATAAGCTACTCTATATACTTGGTAGTAAACTGGTAATTCATTTAGAAAACAAGGCTTCCCGATTTTTTAAATATCACATGTTACAATAAACATAATGACATTATTACAAAGTCCCGCTACAACAGAATACTTTTTTGTCCTTTTGTACAGTTGACATAACAATTTCCTTAGATTATGATGAATGAATAAATGAAAATAAAAGAAACGGTCACACATTGAGTTATTTTGCGGCAACGGTCCCTCTCCACCTGCCCATTTGGAGCTAATATTTATTTGATTGCCAAATTCCCATAATATTTCCCTACCTGACCGCACATTGGGTCAATTATCAAGAAAAAATAACTTAAGATCATGTAGATACGAATAACTTTATTGTTTATGTGTTTAATTATGGACATAATATGATACTATAGTTATGTCTATGGAGAGATAAGCATCGAGTAATAAATGTATCAGAAATAGATTGGGTGATTTAAAAAAAAAAAAACTCCAAAAGTTAAAAAGATAGGCATTTGAAGCTTCTCTTTGTATTTGTGACAAATGCATTTTTTCCCCTATAAACGTACATTTATCACAAAATATGTAAAGAGAAGCGCTACTATTTATAAATTATGTGATGATTATTTTGTAGATATGTTTTTATTATAAGTTATACGGCAGACAAGCGGGCAACCTGATGGAAAGTGGTAACCGCCGCCCGCCTATGGACATCAGCAACACCAGCGGCGCTACCAATGCGTTGCCGACCTCTGACGACACCTCTAAATAGTCCGAAGGAAACACAGAGGTACAGAAATTGTGTTTAAATTCGGGAATTGCATTCTTGTGAATGTGCAATGAAAGATTGAGCTGTAATTTGTTAAAAAAACGTAAGAAAATTTGAATTTCGCGGGCCGAGCGTAAGCCTAAATTTTTTTTTTTTCTCTAAAAATACTTGGAAATCCTACTTGCAAGTAAATTCGTTTGATTTCATTTTTAATTATTACGCTTCCATGTAGTATGAATTCTCTTCGAATCTGTTTGTAGTCGAACTTCAATCCCATCAGTCCAACAGAAACCTTATCCAACCTTACACCGTTTTAACAGCTTCTGTTATCGTCATTATAAAGTAATAAAACAATCACCGAACGCCAAACGATTTATGACCTTAATGCAATAAAATTAGCGTTCTAATTTGTTCTTAGCAATTCGCTTTTATGACTATTTCTTTAAGAGTGGTAGGCACTTCTGCCACTACGCGATTTCACGGGTATTGTCATACAAAACAGCCGCCGATACCAGTCGATGCAAATTACTTTTGCTTTACGATGCCTCTTTGAAACCGCTCGTGTAATGACTAGTGGCTTGCTAGCAGGAATTGGACTTTAAAATGTGTAAATTAAGTTTTATTCTCAATAGTTGGTGGTGGGATGTCATTAAACGCCAGTGAGATCACATTAGTCTATCTTAACAGATGCTGCAGATGTTAGTTGACCATCGTCCGATACTCATTTTTCGTATCAATTTCATGGGACACTAGTCACAATTGATTGATACCTAAATGTCGTCTTGCCGAGAGAAACAGGAAAGCAAATATTATAACCAAAAAGCGTAATCTAGCTGATTCTGCATGTAAATGTTTTGTTTAGTTTAAGTCCATAATGTGTAATTATGACATAAGGGCCTGTCATTTTTTTCCCCGTTTCTCCACATAAAATCAATCGTACATGTCAGATAAGAACTGTCAAAATCAATGTCATCAAAGTCACTGTCAATTTATCGGAAAAACTAACTGAAACTTATCAGCATGTGGTGAGACCAGTCCTAATTCTCCTACAATAAGAGAAACGTACAAATGCAGTCATCAAAAGATTGACACTGAAAACGATGTCCGGGACAACGGTCTACAGTAAGTAGATTGTACAGGGTTCTGGGAAATGCTTAAGTGTACGGATCATAGACTGACATCTGATGTTTAATCGAAATCCAATAGTTAAAACTCGTTATTTCAACATAAATGCCCATCGAGCCACTACATATAATTAAAGTGTTGAGTAAGAAGCTTCTGGATAAATTAAATGGCGGTTGAATAAAAGAAAACACGTTCGGTAAAAGATCAAACGCTAAACAAGGCGGAAATATTTAAAATTAACAGCCAAGTCTAGATTCCTCGATGTACCATAGACAAAATTATTGTTAACGTTATTTTTTTTCTCATTCATATTATCCGCGGTCTTCTATTTACGGATTGCAAACACGTTACGCTATGGTCACGCGATACGCTACATCACGATCCCTAAGACCCTGTACACATGTACGCGCGTTCGCGTCGCGTTTCGTACTACATTGAACTCTTTGAATATTAGACTTATTTTTATACCACAAAGGTGGCAAACAAGCATACGATCGGCCTGATGGTAAGCAGTCACCGTAGCCTATAGACGCTTGCAATACCGAGGGAATCACTCACGCGTTGCCAACGCTCCCAACCCTCAAAAGTGGAGGTATTTGGCAACGATCTTCTGTAAGGTGGATGCCCTTCCCCAGACGGGCTGCTCCGATGTGAGCGGATTATCCGCTGTGCCCTACCTCTCTATAAAAGCCAATCTAAGCAAACCCCAGTCCCAAACCAAGCAAGGTAGGTACCATGAATAGGTACTAGAATGTTGATGCTGCTTTTGAAGTGAAAACTTCTTTAGCGGCGCTTGGCACTTTTTTAGATCGATTATTCCTCTTGGCCACCGCCACATGTTTCAAAAAGTTGGGCTCTTGATGGGTAAAAAATGTTAAACTCGCATCAGATCCGTAGCCTGATCGAAAAATGCACAACGTTGATGTTTAAGTTTTCACTTTTGCCGGCACTCTCGGAGTGCAACCAGTCCTTTTTTTTAAAGAAAAAAATAAAAACTTATTACATATTGAAAAACCAAGATAAACTAATACGCTCAAATAAACGGCCGCCGTACGACGCGGCCTCGTGCAAATTTTCGCGTCGTTTAATTGCGCCCTTAATGGTTAAAGCTCAACAAATTTCACAACGAGATCAATGAAATTGCATGTTTATATTCATTAGCGCCTGCTCGCATTTACGACAGTATTTTCTAATATTGCGCGCGTAACAAGTGACAGCATGGATTTTTTTAAATAAAATTGTTAACACTTTGTCTACAAGACATATCCTTAACCACAGGTGGTCAACTCCATATAAACTAAACGTAGTTCAACCCTAAATAATATAGATGGCGTTAAGTGTATCGATTGTAATTGAAGATTATGTAAATCCAAAATAAAGTAAAATTACGCACTGAAAACAATATTTTAATAGTTTTTATAATTTTATAATGAAATACAATCCTGAAAATAGCGAAGAATGTACTGTAAAATAGAATTGGTTAATTTTGTTTCGTAATTTATTACTAAATATTTTACTTGATGTCACAAACTCACAACAGATGTCGCTTTCTTTAAAACAAAAAGATAAAGATAGGTTTAATCAGCCACAGATAGATGGCGCTAAATTTAATTCTTGACAAGCAAATCAAATTATTATATAAAATAAAAAAATAAAATAAAAAAAAATCTTTAAGTACCTACCTATATATTTTTTCTTTTAATTTTTAATATTTGCATTGTATTAAACACTTGATTTACTAGTACTTTTCTTTTACAAAATTATCTCATACTTACCTACCTATCATTTTGCATTTTGTTTTACAATTTGTAAGAGTTTTTTTATCTTTAAAAATTTCAATAATATTTTTAATTTTTCAAAGAAGACTTCTTTTTTTAAAATATAATTGTGTTAAATTCGTAAAAGTTGGTATGTATATATAAGTAGGTAAGTACCTAAGTAGTAAGCATTGAAGTAGGTATAATGTACTGACGTATTTAATTTACGGACATATTCCTGTATTATGCGTGTATGTATATTGTATATACATATATATATACAATATACATACACGCATAATAGCGTAGTCGTCCGCGGAGTGACGTAAACAAAAGCACAGTATGTATACATATTATAGAAAGCTTTTTAAATAATTATGTACCTACTAACAACGTCATAATCACGAGGCGCGTGCGCCGTTGCCACACGGCCACAACGTCATCATGGCGCGAAGCGCTTGCTACGCATCGTTGCCACACCGCCTGCTTCTGCGTTCGCGCGCTCGGTTTATCTCTGCGTGGAATGAATTGATGCGCGTAGTGTAGTTGCTCAACGCTGGTAGGTACAGTCACCTCCATAAATATGTAATCACTTTGATCCTGGAGAGCGAACAGTGAATCGATTTTGTCAGTTTTCACAACTTTTTCGAAGTTGCATATTTGAATTCAGACTACCCTAACTAACATTACCATACAACATACCAAAAACGCAGAACTACATCACGCTTTGCGAATTTAGCCTCGTTTTTTGTATAATTCCAGCAGCCTAATGATCCTAAATAAATTTCTAATCCAATCTAAAAACAATCCAAGTCAGGTGCACGTCGAGCTTTATACTTGCAGTACCTACATTTATAGCTCTTATAACATAGAACTTAAGAACGGCACAAAATCCAATATAAAGGTCGACGTGTTTTTTTATACCACTAAGGTGGCAAACAAGCATACGGCCGCTTGATGCCTCTTGACGGTACGTGTACATAGATACATACATCTTACTACTTTAAATTACAAAATCGTCCGAGTCGCATAAATCAAAATTTGAAAGTAGTAAACTCGGACACGGATCAGTTTTTTGTATCCGAGTTGCCCCACTTGACTATTATAATAGAGTCGGCAACGCATCCATAGGAATTATGTGATACGGTATGTAACCGTTTGCCACCTTAGTGGTATAAAAAATATTTTATTTTTAATTTACTTTCGCATTTATAATATTCGTAAGGACTACTCAGATCTGCAGACTGCGCCTGCGCGGCTTTTGTGGTGCGGCATTTTTGTTGTTATATTTTGTTTTTTACCTTGAATAAACGATTTAAAAAAAACGGGCAAGTACCTGCCGGGCCACGCACAATGCAGGGTTCCGTATTGGCAACGCATTTCTTGCTTGCAGATGAGTACAATGCCATATAGGTACTATGACATTTATACGTTTTCGTCAAAGAAATTTTACTTCATAAGTTCCTCGGCTATTACTCGGTAACTAGTAGAGCTTACATAGCCGTTATAGTTTTCCTTGTAGGCCCAAAAAAAAATATTTTTCAAAATTTTGTTCTACCACTTTGTTAGCATTGTTAATATGAGTGTAGGACCGAGGACGGACAGATGGACATGGCGAAACTATAAGGGTTCCTTGTAGTTTACTACGGAACCCTAAAAACTTATTTTTGAAATATCAAAAGTAGGTATTTACCTACATATAACTATTTGAAAAACGGCACGGCAATATTAGCTAAAGATTCAATCTACAAGCCGAATACGACGCGACGCGACGACGATGACGAGCAACGGCGCGATGCGGCGGCGGCGGTACTGTGCGCGCCGTTGCTCGCCGTTGCTCGCGCGCCCTAAAGCGCCTCCCTCGCCGCCGAAACGCATTTCATTTCATTTCATTTATTTTTTATTTTCACAAACAATATACATTGTGTTGAAATACAATAATAATAAAATATAAAATAATGTCAATAATGTAAAATCCAATAATAATAAAATATAAATGTCAATAAAGTAAAATCCAAAAATAATAAGATATAAATGTCAACAATGTAAAATAACTAAGTTGAAATTAAAGGCATGCCAGCAGTGTCATCTAAAAATTCATTGACGGAGTAGTAGCACTTTGTTATCAAAAAATGTTTTAATTTACTATTAAATTTAATACAGTAGACAATAGATTTCAATTCCATGGGTAATTTGTTAAATAATTTTACTGATTGAAAAAGCGCGCTGTGTCTTGCAACATTTAAATTAGGTGACATTTTTGATACCAAGTCTTTCCTTCTTGTACTTTCTCTATATTTTCGTTCAGCATCGGTTTCGATTTCATGCATATGCTTCGATAAGTGACACAGCAGTACTAAGATGTACAAACACGGTACGGTCATTATGCCAAGAGTTTTGAAATGTTCTCGACAAGATTCCTGTTGTCGGATGCGAACTATGGTCCGTATTGCTCTTTTCTGTAGTATGAAGGCCTTCTTTATGTTATAGTCATAGCTTCTACCCCAGAACATGATGCTATAGCGTAGCTTTGATTCTATTAATGCATGGTATACCATCTTTAGGTGGGCCGTATCTATTTCATCCCTTAGACTTCGTAGCACATAGCATGCGGAGCTTATTTTGTTTTCTACATCTTCAAGTTCATTTTTCCAATTTAGTAGGCTATCGATGTGGACGCCCAAGAACTTAACAGTTTCCACTAGGGATATTTTCTGGTTATTTAGAACAATACTTAGGTTTTCATTATTTCTTACGGTAGTTCTAAACAACATTACTTTCGTTTTTGATGCATTTATTTTGAGTCCGTTAACTTCAAACCATTCATTGAACAAATTCAAGGCTTTTTCAACATAAATGTTAAGAGATACAATATTATCCGCTGTCAAAATTGCATTAGTGTCGTCTGCATAAACCACTAATTTTATTGCATTAGGAAGATTGCTGTTAATATAGTCCACCATGTCATTAATGAAAACTGTAAAAAAGACCGGTCCTAATATGCTGCCCTGTGGTACTCCCGTTTTAACATCAAGCAGTCTAGATCTATATTCTTTCTGATACATGTTCTCATCCAAGCATTTAATCTGAACGAACATTTTTCTGCTTTCAAGATAATATTTTAACAGTTCCAAAACTTTATGTCTTATTCCATAGTGGTTTAGCTTCTTCAACAAAAGTTCGTGATTTACTGTGTCAAATGCAGAACTTAAGTCCAAAAAGATTGCAGCAACTTTTTTCTTAATGTTAATGTCACCAACGACATCCCTGACCAGTGCGTCTATTGCATCTATTGTTCCTACGTTTTTCTGGTAGCCAAACTGTCTTTTATTCAAAATGTTGTTTAGATTTAAATGCCTGATTAACCTGATTTTTAACACTTTCTCCAGGATTTTGGACACCCACTCACCAGTCCAGCTTTCCCCAAAAAAACACCCCAGGTCCCAAATTTGAGCGACAGATGGCGTCCTACACCTCCCGAGACATAAAAAAAATATATCTCGTAAATTATTACCCCTATTCTAATAAGAAAACTAGTACTGTTTAGCTAGATAAATTATCTTTCAATAAAAGCATATAACAACATACGAAAACTTATAAATAAGGTATATTTTTAGCGTATAATTTCAACATGAGAGGTTTTTTTTTACGACTTTGAGATTTACGGGCCTATTATTCCACTTTCGTATTCTTATTAGAATTTTTGTTATTAGAATCTTATTGCAAATGTACTTACCTTTCTGGAAATATACGTATTGTATACTAATATCCAAATAGTTTTGCCAAGAAAAGCATAAATCTTTTCTCTTACTTTCTCCACTTTCTTACTTTCACTTTTTGGCGAGCCGCAGGTAGTTTTCCAGTGAGTCAAGAACTTCGAAATATGTTAGAAATTAATGGTATTTCTGCTAAAACAGCTTCAAAATATGTTTATAATGAACGTAATGCGTTATTTTATATATATATCTACACAGATTTATTATAAAAACACTTACTTGTTACTTCGGCACACGAATCGATCACTTTTTTTGACAGCACTTTTCACTTGATAATATATCAAATTAAATACTTTATCTACAGTCAATTATTTGTAAGTATGACACTTTGTTTAATAATGATTGTTTTTATAACGTTTGCATGTATAAATGATAACAACAGTTCACTCATTTAATGGTAATAACGAGATAGGCCGATACATGTTTGGATCCTTCTTCGAACCCTTCTTATGTACTGGCAAAATTTTTGCCAACTTCAGTGGTTCGGGAAAACTTCAGTGGTTCGGGAAACATTCACCTTAATTTGCACTCGGTGTTCTAAGTAGGTAGATACATTATGGGTTAAATGGATAGGCAAAAAGCAGAAATAAAAACATTGTAAACGACAATAATAAAATTGACCATCAAGTAGATACTATACTACCTATTTACACTAACTTTTTAAAAATATGGCAGTGCCCGTAATTACGTAAGTACCTATACTTAGGTACTTTCTACTTATCGTAAATATGAATTTACCTGATGCGTGCAAGATGTACGATTACAAAATATGTGTAATTTATGACGACCTCTGTGGCGTAATGGTTACCACGCCAGATCGCCACCCAGGAGGTCCCGGGTTCGATCCCCGGTCGGGTCATGATGAAAAACGAACTTTTTCGAATTTTATTATTTAAGTAATAAGTAAGTACATACCTTTAATCTAATTTTGAAAAAAAACGGATTAGTGCTCTGATTATTTTACGCCACTACTGCCATCTATTGGTTCGACTGTAAGCGCAAAAGCATTTTAGTTGTCTGTGATGTTTTTTTCGGGCGGCATCTAGTTTTCCATTTTGGTACTAAAAATTGCCCGAGCAATAAGCGCACTTAGAACGGCTACGTTTAATGTATGGAGTGAGCTATCTGTACTGTTAAGTATTATAATATCTGTGCCTTAACCGAATAATTGAGGTACCTGTTTGATAAAAAGCAGAAACATTCCCAATTCGAACTTGATCAAGTCTGCCGCGTCATGCTCATGTAACGTAATGAAGTCACTGAGAAATAAAACTATAGACCGTTCACTTTTCGCCACTTGTACCGAACCCTAAAAGGCAATAAACTGAGATTAAACGTAAATTAACTATACATCAGGAGCATGCGCGCTAAAAGTCTGCTCCCGTCCGCGCGTATGCCGGCGCGGTGCACTAAAATCCGTCACAAGTTGTAAAAGGTGCAATAACTTGTGCGATATACGGCCGATATTCACGGAGAACACAAAAAAAAGCATTTACTGCCCCCAACGATTGTAAAACTGGAAGCGTATTAGCAATATAGCGAACTGAAACGCGTGCAATCCACATTTTTAAGACCGTTCCACGAAAGGCGTAACATAAAATAAACATGTATCTTACGGGAAGCAATGACAACAAAGTTTTAGATATACCTATACTACTAAATGTAGATGTATAATGTATACGTAGAAAATATTGTGTAGCATGAAAGATTCCATCTTTAATCAAGATTTTGGCGCCAACTATAGAGTCCACTTGGGCTCGTGATTAGTTTAATTTTTGTGTGTTCCAACGTTTTGATTCATAGTATTGATAGTGTAATGTGAGCCAAACATTGGTTAAAGTGCATAGTGATTGGAGTTTATGTTCAGGAACTATTAACAGTGCATTATCTATGTCATATGTGTATCATATCATATCTATCTATCTATTAAGTCGTGTTCACTTCAAAATACGCCTTCTTTGAAACGTTCGTTTTCATTTTGCTATCGTCTTTCTTCGAGATGTCTTTACTCAGAGAATGTGTACGGATTAGGTTGTGACTACATAATATTAAACCATAGGATTACAAAAGACAAGAATACGAAATCCAGTAAAAATAGAAAAATTAAATCTCTATGATCAACCATAAATATTTTTTTTCTTTATAACAAAGGCTTTTTTTTTATCTGTACAACTTTTGACAATGACAAATTTATAAGACTAGTTTTCTGTTATATTTAAAAATAAAAATATTTTTTATTGTTTTACAATGGACAGGTGTCGTTGTGAGGAATACGCAGCGGCTGTAAAGAAACTCAGATTTTACACTGTGGGGAATCATAGACCAGAAGTCATTGATAACTACGACAGTTAGTATAATGCTCGAGTTATACCAGTTTTATGTAAGCTGAAATGCCTTTACATAGCCCGTAATACCACCAGCCACTGGGGCAGAAAGGTTCTCTGAAAACAGTATCGGTAGGCGCAGTGTAGTCTAGATTTTTAAACGCTATCTTTTTTGGTAGTAGAGTATTTATGAACTTATATGCTAGCTCGATCGAGAAAGTAGCATCCTATCACGGTGAACACTTCCTATCAGATGACTTGGATGCTCGTTTGCTAGCCACTTCCATAAAAATCCAGCTATGGTCTTTTACTCGCGTTCTTCTCATTCTATTTGACACGTGCAAATACGCCATCGTATCCTCGCATAACCGTTTTACGACTTTTGTTTGATACTACATTTTCACTACCTACTAAATATGTTTTGCTACCCTAAATACAATTAAAAGTATGTACATTATTATTAGGAGCCCATGATGTCCCCAGGGCAAAGACCTTACCCTTTTTCCAGTACGATCTTTCCAGTTAAATGTACATACAAAACAATAAATATTTAAAGGACCCTGTTGGGCACTGCAATAGGCGACATGTTTTAGATTTTTCAAGTCAAACATTTTATTTAAATAGCCCTATTATGATCTCTTTCGATTTTTTTCCTACCACCAGTTCAGACGGCAGATTTGTATTAAGAAGGCTGGCAACTGGCAAGAAACTTATCACTTTTTTTTTGTTGTTTGTAGGAACTGGATACATAGCTATATGGAAGAAGCATGGCGTGGACCATTACGATATGAAATTTTCGAAACCAAAAGCCTACAAGATCTTAAAACATCATGAGAAGCCTGAAAACATCCTACCGAAAGAAGCCCGCAAGATTGAACAGATGTGGTGTCCCTGGATGACGCCTATTAAAAATGTTATTGATGAATAATTTAAACACCCAGACAAAAGTTATTTTATTATTAACCTATTTTTTTTATGTCATACGTAAGACAAACAAGCTGTATTCCTAGTAGTGACAGTGGAAGTTATCCCCAAAGATTCAGGAACAATTTGGCCAACATTTTCGAATCTCGATGCGCATTTTTTATTTTTTGAAAATGAAACTTGTGGAAACTCTGGGATTAAAATTAGCAGTAATCCAGTTAATACAATTTCGGGGATAAAGAATACCAGTAGTTCTTATCTTTTTATCCCACAGGAACAGGATAAAACAACAGTAACTGATTAACAAAGTTCTCTAAAGGCTCTCTCGTTCCTTCCTCGTGGTCAAGGAAACTGAGCACGCGGGCGACGACGCCACGGTTAGCTAGTAAGGATTTTATATTGTAATTACTAACTGTCGGCATCTTTTAAACTGTTAATATCAAGATATATCAAATATTATATACAATAAAAGTATAAATTTTACGATATAAATGGTAACACAGTTGTAAACAGCGAACTAGAAAATCGGATATGATGTCTCCGTTTCGTTTTGATTTACTTGGGTAGACACGCACCGTTTGCAAAGTATGGATCATACAATACAATACGAATTTATTTAGTTTTATCTCCATAGGTTTATACATTTCGGGCTTAATTCTAGTCATTAATATTATTAACTTATTTATGGAGAGAACTGCCTTAGCTTGGAAGGTCTAACCTACCTGTATTATAGGTCGCCAGACATCAAAATAATCGTATACATCAAAATAATTAAAAAGGCATTCGCAAAATACCCGCTTCATGGTGTACTGTACGTATGTACATACATAGGTACTACTTATAGGTTTTTAGTTTTTTTTATTTATTTTGACGTAAGTATAATATTTTTTTGATAAATTAAGTCATTGTAAGTTTTAATGAACGTATTTTCTTTTTCTTTCCTTCAATGTGTGATTTTTGATAATTTTTGTCTGAAAATAAAAGACATTTTGACTAATTATATAAAAAAATACAAATAAAAATAAAATTAAATATAATTTCTTCAAATGTTATGTTGTCAAAGTTATATTAGTTTAAACCAAAAATAAATCCTTAGTCGTATCCACAATAACCTTTACAAGTCAACGAATGGTCAATAAGTTAATTTGGCGTCAAAAGACCGCCGAGTGGTCGAGTGTCTATTTGTCGGTAAAAAAAACGTCCATTGAACCATTCTGTGTCCCATCAAAATGTGACAGGTAGCGTAGGTGTCGTTGACATAAATTAACATAAATTCTACAAACGAGTTTACAAAAAAAAAGTTTTCGGTATAATTTTATTGCTTAGTAATTGATTAGGTATTTACGCTAAAGGCGCCACCTTAATGACGAAAGAAAATTAAATCGTTTATGCCCACTTATGAAGAAATGAAAAAGGAAGGAATGGGGAAGGAAGCTGAGGCTTTCCAACTTTCACACCCATCGTCGATATTCTGTGAAAGGGTGGTACTGCCCCGTCGAGCCAGCTAATCTATTATACATAGTATTAGATTTTAGGCTGTATCACTCATGATTATTTTTGTTTAAATATAACTAGCAAAACCAGCGCAACTTCAGCAACTGCAACTGCAACTGGGTGCAACTGGGCAACTGTTTCAAACTGTTGAAACTGGGTACAGTCCTGCATTTAAAACCGTTGACATATAAAATCTAAGCAAACAGAGAGCGGAGGCGACATCGTTTTTAAGTTTATAGAGATTTTAATTGTTTATTTTTTTACTATTTTATAAACTTTACATCAATCTACACTCGACATTACATAAAGTGTTTTGAAAGCCAGTAGTCTAATATCAAAACCATTCGATCAAATATCTAACGGTAGTAACTATCGCCTTGTTTTCTACGAACAAATTTGGTTTTTAGATGGTCGTTTGATTTTATTATAAAAATTATCATAACTCCTCAAAAATATAACGAACGACCATGAAACTCGAAATTGTCAAACTGGCATCATAAACTGATCTTATCGTGTCTCCTAAACACGGAAACATCGTGTGAGACCACTGTTCTAAAGGTCATATTACATTAGAAGAAAAAACAGATTGGAACCTACGTTAGTCCTGACTGAATTACACATTATTTATGAGATCTATCTCTATGCATTATATAGATAAATGCAACGCTCTAGAATTGCATTTATCGACCACCAGGGTACCATCAGGTGAGACAGTGTGCAATCGCGGACCAGTCCAGATACATAAAAATATTGTTTTTTTTTTCGATCGGGTAATTACAGAAAAATAAAGTGTTTATTAAAAACAAAATGGCATGTCAAAGTGTTTACCTACTCATAGTCATGATGGAAAGTAGACGTCATATTTTGCCCTTGCGAAAAGTCCACACGGGTGGAGTCAAGGGTATGTGTAGTCATGACATGAGTAAACACTTTTTATCAGATTCAGTAAAAAAACTAAACATCTATTTACTACCCTCTTAAAACGTGATTTAGGGCCCATTGTTTGATCAGTAGTTAAGTATACGAATGGTTAATATTCTTAGCATTTTTTAACAAATACATAGTTAGTTTTTTCAACGAATTTTAACCATTAGTATACTTAACTACTTATCAAACAACGTTGCCTAAGGATTGCATTTCGTTGTATTTAGAACTAATAGACCTTCTCAATATCTATTCTCTTCAATATCCTATCTATTCTCTCTATGTCCATCGGACAATGAAATGTTAGTGTCTCTGGTGTTCTGATTTTTCCCAGGCGGCAGTAACTATAATTTCCATTTGGTGGCGCGCCGTATGACACTAAAATCAAGGCAATAGTCTAAAGCTGTTTCATCTAATTATGTCGCGGTTTACGTCCAGGTGAAACTGAAGGCATAACTCACAGTGTACAAGTGCCTTTAGACTCGACTATATCAAACGATCAAATATTTCTTATATGCTCCGATATCATCACTTTACAAAAATTATTACTAGTATATTATTATGAAAATGAAATTTTATTACTAATCAAATCTTTTCAATCTCGGTTTAATATCGTCAGTCTTAATATCAACTGTATAGAGTCGGGAATTGTGGAAAGTTGAGAAAAACAAGAGCTGGTTTTTTGGAGTTCCGTAGTTGCAGGTGCCAACAAATTCTATTTATTCATCCTTTGTTATCCGTTCGTCTGTCTGTCTTTACTTCGTAAATACTAACTCATAGACCCTGTTTCGCTGCTCCAATGCGGATTGGCAGAGGCCAGTGTTGTTCAGCCGCCTGAAAGCCAACGACTTGGTTTAGCGATTGTCATCCATCGGTGTCGACCGGTCGTCGGGACCGACGACTTAACGTGCCCTCTGAAGCACGGAGAAGCATCCAAACACTGGCTAGGGTCGACGTTGCTTGACGTGTTCGTTTCGAATGCGACACACAGTGATGCAATCGCTCCTCAATTTCTTCACTCTCTTAGTCATATTTCATTTATTTGCGCTAAAAATAAATTTATAAGGAACCCGTTTGACACTAGACCATCTCGCGCTTGCCAGGTTTTTTTAATAAGGCGATACGATGTCAAGAGATGTTAATAAGGAACTAATGTAAGTTGAGCATGTATAATGTATTAGATAATGAGTGCGGCTGACGCGGGTGGGCCTCTCCGATACGCAACCGATACTATCTCGATACGAGATTCGTCTCTCGATTCTCTTAATTACCGTTAATGTCTTTGGGGACGGGGCTACAGAGTAATAATGTGCGGTTGGACAACTTCGTTGAATCAAATTAAAAGTCATTCTGCCTATGATGTTCACAAGTTTATTGCGAATATGTTTGCGAATATATTTTTCTATTTCTTATAATGTAATGATTGTAAAGCACTACTCATAATAAAATTTCTTTATTAAGGCTGTTAAGACCCCGTTCTTAGTAGATAATAATATTGACAAATCGCTAGGAAAGCAATCCTCGGGAAAGTTTACGACACAACCAACATCTCTCCGTGTACCTCATCTGCGCAACCACGACCACTTTGACAAGAGTGTACGACTGAGAAGAAGAATCTTAAAACTTGGGTTATAAATAAATGAGAAATGTAATTTATTGAACATAAGATTTTACATACAAAATGAACGTTTAATTTATATGACAAATTATTTAAATTAATAATTAAAAAAGACACTTGGTAAGGCAGTGCTCGCCACTGTTTTTTTAATTTTTTTAAATTAAACAAAATGTTACAGAAAGCCACACAAAGTACTAATAAATAATACTAAAATTTAAAAAACCTTACTACACCAGACTAAATATTATTTTATTAAATATATTTTGTTTAAAAATTAAAATAAACGAATTCAAGTTTCTTTTTGGTTTTCAAATTTTTTGTTCGTCTATAAGTTGTAACTTAAATATACGAGTGCTTTGTAATATAATTTTCCTACTACCAGTTTATTATACTGATTTAACTATACTGTGGCGATGGCCAGCATTCTTTGAAACGCTTATGATTTCGACGCGTGAGGTAGCCTCGCGCGGATAAGGATGTCGTCGGCCCAACTTTTAAAAGGCCGTTTAGGTTAATTAAGATTTGAGTCAATTTGAATCATTCTGAGTCAGTAAAGTAGCTCGACAACCAGTCATTTTGATACGAGATACGAATGAAAAATCATTACTACCGTATTTGAAACTGGTAATGTTTAAACTACAAAATACCAGCGTATGCTGAGTGGAGGAATCTTTAGGCGCTATAGTTTTAATCATAAGTTCTTATTATCACATATAAGGTTAATAATTTAATACCTAAGTAAAATGATAGAGCTTACATGGATCAAGTGCAGGAAAAGACAGGTAGGGCACAGCGGATCATCCGCTCAAATGGGAGCAGCCCGTCTGGGGAAGGACCTCCACCTTACAGAAGATCGTAGCCAAATACCATTGGTCTCAGCCTTGTTGTGTTCCTACGGTGAGTAAGGTCTCCAGACCTCCACTTGGGGGGTTGGGAGGGTTGGCAACGCGTGAGTGATACGTCCGGTATTACAAGCGTCTATAGGCTACGGTGATGCTTACCAACAGGCAGGCCGTATGCTAGTTTGCCACCTTTGTGGCATAAAAAAAAGACAGGCGTCGTGTCTTATAGTAAAAGAGTTCACTCCCTATTGTCTTAACAAAACTCAATTCTATTTCGATTCAAATTCAATCGCTGTCTCACTCATACAAAATAGGAATTGAACGGGACAGCGAGTGTGTTTGAATCGAAATAGAATCGGTTTTTGTTACGTGAATTGGCCCCCTGGCACAAAACATTGGAAAATGAAGCTTTTAAATGAATTTTAATGACACAGAGATGACTGTTTGTTTCACCGAAATAATCAGTCTTACACTATCCGGTGGGAATTCATTCTTTTCCGATGAAAAATCAACGATTGTACCACATCCACAATGCGTAATGTAATTCCAACTATGTATACTCAGGTTTGCAAGTAAATATAGATAATATAGTATTGTAACTAAAATAAGAGCAAGTGCTAAGTTTCTTGCCAGTTCTTCTTAGCACAAATCTGCCGTCTGAATTGGTGCTAGGAAAAAAATGTGACGATTCGAAAGTGCTTGTAATATGCCTATTTGAATAAAAATGATTTGATTTGATTTTCATTTGATTTGTACAGTCAAGAGCAGGTCGACCTTTACACATTGGACTTTGTACCATTCTTAAGTTCTATGCCATAAGAGCCAAAATTGTACTGCAAGTGTAAAGCTCGACGTGCACCTGACTGTACAAACAAGAGCACGTCAACTTTTACATATCGGTTGTACCGTTCTTAAGTTCTATGTCATGCAAGTGTACAGCTCAACGTGTACCTGACTGTACAACTGTAAAGCTTTCCTTATTTATACAAATAATTCATTATTAAAATTACCTGTGTGAGGCATGTTGATTTCAAATTCCAGGCAAATCTGAAACACAGAGAAACTAGATTAATAATAACCAAACTAATTTAGTGCTAAATCGCGTGAAACGGTTTTTACTTTTTGTAAAACAGTATTAAAATCTATAAAAACATAAACAACTTTCATTTGTCAAATAAAACAAAAGCAATCTTGAATGACAATCGGTAAAAAATTAAAACTAAACGAAAGTCGAAAGATTATGTCGCAACTTAGTCTGCGTGTTCGCTATCCCGTGGAAATTTCTTTCTCTTGTCATATAAAGAGACTCTCTGTGCAAAATTTCAGCTCTCCGAGTCCATGGGCACGGGCTGGGCGTTCAGACTGTCCAGAATGTTCCATTTCTTATAGTTTTATTGATCGTTGCCCGCGACGAAGGGAAAAAGGGACAGGAAAGTAGTCAAGCTTCCATATCTCTTACTACCCGAACGCAACGCATTGCTGCTTCACGTCGATGTTCTGTGAGAGGATGGTACTTCCCCGGTAGAGCTAGCCCATATCATAAAATGGTCTACCACTCCAAGCTCTGTGAATATGACTGACCCCTTCTAACGCCATAATACTTAGTTTCCTGTTTGTAGTAGTCAATATAGTGACCTTACAATTAAAACTATCACGGTTAAGTAGGCTCTACTACGAACGACGAACTTATAAGATAACTTTCTTTGATTAAAACATACAAATGCCATGGAATATGACATTGCACTCATGTGCAAGCACCAAAAACCATCTGAAAACTATCTGAAAACCATCCAAAAACCATCTGAAAACCATCCCGAAACCATCCCAAAACCATCTGAAAACCATTACGAAATAGCGAAAAAAAATAGTTGTGCCAACAGGAATACTTATTTTGGATAGCACAACTAAGCACAACTTAGTTGTGCGAACAGGTTCTTTTTTTGCGAATTTTCCTGTTGGACCAACTAGTTGCGCGTAGCAGTTGGTCCAACAAGAAACGGTGCAAGCAAAGCGTAGCAAATAAGGAACCTTACGAACCTTACAGTGTGCGTGGTGGTTTTTTATCAAAATAGGTCTAAGACGAGGGACTGTATTTAACTGTGACATTCTATGAAACCACGGTCATGATTACTGCCCGCCATAACCCCCGATAACACGCTTAAATAATAATTTATTCAAATTAAAAATACTTATCAGAATGTGATGCGGTACTAAATCAGGAATTAAGTGAGCCGGTGCGTGCCCAGGTCGAAAATCGATGGTATCACCAACGCCATCACCGTAAAAAAAATATGAATACAAAAAAAGTTACACGCAAATATCACTTTAAAATTTGGCGTCTCTATTTCGCTGTTTACATTACTATTTTCTTTGATAGGGTAGGTAGAGTTCAAGATTTTTTAGGTTTCCATCCAAAAAGGTGGTGTCTGCAAGTCTGTGATTTGCTCTCCGAATAAATAAAGCACTGACCTGCTGCCTCTTTGTATCACTGCGGTTAACATTTCTACTACAACACTGTCAACTCAAACCGTTTCTTTCTTTATGTCTTGGAGATACAAATAATAATAAAATAATAAATAAAAATGTCCCTAAAAAATAAATATATTCTATTCTATCTTCGAACAAGAAAAGATTAATAAATACGGAATCCGACACTGCCGGACACGCACTTGGCCTGTTCATCCCTTCATAGGTGGACAAGTCATGAATGTCCATGGACAGCGGCAAATCTATTAATTGAATATTTTTGCGGGAAATATCGGGACAAACCCACCACACATTCCCACCGATGTGTCTCCTGTGTAGCCAGGATTGGGGAAACAACTTTTGCGGGAAAGAGTAAAAAACATCTATACATTTTAAGTTATTAGTATAAAGATTTATAAAGTTTCTACATGATAAATTGTTATAAAAATACAATGGTTATAGCGCCCTATTGAATATTAAGAGTAAACCACCGTGCCCAAACCAAGGGCGAGCGTATCAAAAATATTATGAGACCTATTACCATAATGTCAATGTACAAAACGCTTAAATTACGGTAAGTGCCGGTCACGCTACTGGCCAAAGCTCGCCTTTCAGGGGCTCACTTCCTAAACACTTACTAAAAATGCAAAGCAGAGTTCTTTTGTTTAGCCTCAAATATGTATTTTATTTTTCATTGTATCCTTCCTTACTAAACATCTAGAAAAATTTGCTTGAAATTTTGGTGCTATTTTAGAATAAGATTTTTTGTTTAGTATTAAATGAATTTTATAGCACCAAATAAAAATATTTTCTTTCTTCTATCTTTCAAATTTGGTGGATTGATAGTTTTATCACCTGTATTAACACAGAATAGTTTTTATCCCGGATTTCAGTCCAGGAACGGGAACATTGGGATTTCGCTGGTAAAACCGTTGGCACCGGCTAGTGGCAACAAATGTAAGATGTATTTAGGGTCTTTAAGAACGAGGGTAATTAAGAACAAAGATTTTTATGTTAATAATATGAACATAATTATGAAACTTTGTAATAACATACTTAGTACAATATGTATGTATACTATTGATAAATCCAAAATAAATCGAGACTAGGTTTTTTTAACTACCCGATCTCACACTAATGACCATCAAAGTCAAGTTGTGGTCAAGTATGACTTTACGCCTTGCCTTGCGAGAGAGATTTTCCATCACGGCCGAGCAAAAATTATTCCGCGATAAAAAAAAAAATATACCTATTAAGATTAACTCAGAAGAGCATACTCTACATGCCCGAAGACTTGAACCAACCACTAACAAGCGACAAGTCAACTGACCGATCCCATCTTTGTGGTATAAAAATCATAACTTATCAAAAAAATATATATATAGTAAAATAAAAAAAATCGTCTACCTATCAGTAATCTAGAGGGTTGATTTTTTGAGCAAGCATTCGCATTCAAGCGGCCGTGTTTTGCGTGAAATAGGGTGTGCGTGTTATTAATAATTTGTGCATATTTTACAGCAAAATAACATTTTTATGGTAACGCTTTGTAAGCAAAGTGAGGGGTTACACTATTTTGTTTTATTTGGGGTTTTACTTTAAAGTATTTAGGCTGGTTTACTTAGAACACAAGGCACAAGTGCACGAGTGGAAGGCACAAGACCACGCGGAAGATCACCTATGCGCTGGACCGACCAAATAAAGACTACGGCGGATAGTGAAGCGTACTGCCGACCCTCAATCGACGACCACGACCACTCTGTCAAGACTGTAGCGACAAAGAAGAAGACCAAGATTGCTTGCGCTTAGTTCAATCAGACAATTGCTATCATATCAACCCGTAATCATCCCACTGCAGGGATACGGGTCTCCCTTGAAGGGGATGATTGCGCTGCCTATACTCTGCAATGCTGCTCCAATACGGTTTGGCAGAGGCCAGTTATTTCAAGCCGCATGACGGCAACGCCTGTCGTCAATCGAAAATAGCCGGGACCGACGGCTTAGGGTACCCCTCTGAGGTACGGAAAAGCTCGAGATAACGAAACAGATTCAAATACTGGTTTAATAGAGGTAGGGCACAGCGGATAATCCGCTCAAGGAGCAGCCCGTCTGGGGAAGAACCTCCACCTTACAGAATCGTAGCCAAATAGCATTGGTCTCGGCCATGTTGTGTTCCTACGATGTAGGTCTCCAGAGCTCCACTGGGGGTTGGGAGCAACCCCCAGTGGAGCTCTGGAGAACTTATTCATCGTGTTGCCATCCCTCCGGTTGGTAACGCGTGAGTGATACCTACTCCCGGTATTGCAAGCGTGTATATAGGCTACGGTGATGCTTACCATCAGGCGAGCCGTATGCTTGTTGGCCAACTTTGTGGTATAAAAAAAAAATAGGGTCGTAATTGCTTAACTTGCATTTTAGAGTGCGGCACAGCGACGCCATCAAGCTCCTTCTTGCCATCTTAATGTTACCACAATGTTTCTATTTCTATTCATTGCACATAGAGAAACTTATGGCGAAGTTTATACACTTGTACTGATATGTATAGAAAATAAAACGTGTATAGAAAATGTGCAAAAAAAACAAAATGTCACGAAACAAGCTTTGAACAAAAATAAGTATTTTAAGAATAAAAACCTATACTCAAAGATATTATCGCATGTAAAAATGAGCTAATTAAGAGCGTTCAAAAGGTTCATATCTCACCGATTCCCAGAAAACCTGTATACCTAAGTATACTTGTATACCACGGTATATCACGGTATAACGCCAACCCGTCAGGCCTTAAAGACCACACTACGATATCTTAACCTGCAGACAGACTTAAATTATACGCTCTTTTTAAAAATAAATCTGTTTCATTCCAACTTAAATGTTTGGGGTTCCGTATTAACTATAGTACTGAGAGTGACAATTTTGTGAGATTTCATTTCTTATAACAGACAAACAAGCTAATGAATCACCTGATGAAAAGCCGTTAACGCCGTCCTTAAACAGCTAGAATAACAGACATTATCAATTGATGTGTTGCTCGTTTCTAAGTAGGTGGAAATAACGTGAAAAGCGATAAGAACTTCCGGAACTTTCACTCACCGAACGAAACTCATGAGCCGATATTCTATGAGAATATGATAAACGCTCTACCACTCAAAAATTGACTTAACTATGAAATGTGATTTATTAATAAGTGACCTAAACTTTATTAAAACTAAACTAAACATATTATTATAAACAAATTATAATGAACCTAAAACTAAAAACCATAAAAATATAATGAAATAACTAAAATATATTATTACAAGGAGTCCCTTTAGTCAAGGTTCCGAAGATACTGGCAGCGTTCCCCCTTTGAATAGCTAGACTAATTCTTTGTCCGAGGTAGCTGCCAGCTCTTCGGTTTCCTGTGATGTCGACTAACCTTTTTGCAATTTCCTTAAAAAATAGACATAAAATATCGTCTCAAACTTGGGAGACTACTCTTTCCTTGTAACTCATTCTTATTGCTGTACGATAAACACTTTCCATCACATAACGCACTTGTTTGTCAGCCTTATGACATAAAAAAACTTAACTATAAATCCTAACCTTTAAATGAGTAATAGACGGAACCGTGGAACCCAAAAAGTTACGTTTCCAGTGGCGATCGGGCCGGTAAAAAACAAACTATAGAGTTGATTAGCATAAAGCGACGCCTCCGGACCCCCCACGGGCCGGGCACAATTAAGCCACTTGTCTTTTCGCGCTGTGTGCCACCTCACTTATCTAGATTCTATCGGCGTCTTTATTTTATGCCAGACTCTTGAATTAGACGGTAATTTTTTTATATAAAAGTAAACAAACAATTTTATCACTTATTACTGTGTGTACTCTCTGCCTGTAAACATCCATTCTCTTAATAAAAGTTATGAATCTTGGAATTTATCAAATTTTATAGCATCCGTAACGTGTTACTTTCATGAAAATTTTTAATATAAAGACAGATGATGGTTGAAAATCTGTGTTTTTGTGTCATAGACAAAATGTGCAGACTGAACTTCGCCCCTTTGTTTACTACAACACCTTATATCATTGTTTGTTTTTATTTTTACCCAATTTTAATTTATTTTTCTTTTATTGTTTCCATTTTTGGTAATAGTATGTTGCTGCCTCGTAACTACACAACTGAAATATGTTAATAAAACTATTTATATATATCTGTCTATCAGGGAAAACTTGGACAGGATACCTGCAGTTGTCACTTTCAGGAAACACACGAAAATAAATTATCACTTATTTCTTATTAAAGAATCGTGGAGTCGTGATTGATTAAGACCAATAATTGTCAATAAATAGTATAATAGGTTCACTCAGCAATAGTTTGGTTCCTGAAGTGCTGTTGTGTGTCACCATTTAACCGACTTAACGGATAAATATATCTTCATTACCCTTAAACTGGTTACAACGTGAAACTAAGATTGTTAGACTGCTGGATGACTGTTACACCGTGCTGTGGAGGTGGAACGCGAGGAACGCATTGTTCGACTTTCCACCAGATGACCCGCTTGCTTGTTTGCCCGCGATATGACGTAAAAAATATTTTATTATACCTACTTAACATTGATATGTTTGATCGATTTGTTTTTAAAAGTTCTGACATTTTAGGTGCTTTTCTTCTTATGTACCTACATTATTTTACAAAACGTCTTTTCAGCAACGTCGTTAAGGCTTACAGCCAGTTTCTGAAACGTATTTTAATTTTAATTCCACATGCGATAGTACTGGCTTATAGTCTTTTCTATCTGTGTCTCTAATAATTATGAAAATTATAAAAAGGAATGAAAATATTTCAACCAAACAGTGTAAGGCCTATTTTCTACTTTAATAGTTTTATATTTATCAATATTCTTTGTAACTTTGATTTTATTATGCATTTTTTAAAACACCGAACTCAATCTGTCCGCTTCCTCTTTTCCTGTTCTATTACGCGTCGGTGTGATTGTTACCCTCGTATAAAGCTCGCATGTAGCGCGCCTCCAGATAAAGATAGCGACACCGACGCTTGCGCATTTGCATTCGCCACACACCGAGACCACCCTATATAACATCGAGACTTGCTATTTGTTCGCTAACACTCTACTCTTTTAACACAGCTGTTAGTTGAGCTGATAGTCGCGTGGCTATATTTATTTTGGCACTAAAAACATTAGTGTAGTGGCACTAAAATACAATAGTTTTAGTGGGTGATGGGTTTGATTCAAACGTTTATAAAAATATATGTAAATAAATAAAAAATATAATTTTAGTACTTACTTATTTTCTTATTGAGTTTAGCTTGTGAAACTACAGCTGTCTAATCACAAAGAGAAATTAGATGGATAGTAGGAAGTATTGAAAGGATTATTGTTCTAACTTTGCCTTCATAGTTTACTAAACGAACTAGATCAAAACCGTATCCTAATTAGAATAATATACGACTTTTTTTATTTAGAATTTTAATTATATAGGTGTTATCTAGCTTTACATTCGTGCCACATGAAATACGGGATCCTGGTTTGGAACTCGAAATTGTAAATGAGTTCACACTAAATTTGCATTTTAGGGTTATGTTGGTGAAATATGGACAGGATTTGCTTAATTAAAAGAGATTTTTTATTGTGACAACTTGAAAATATACATATAGATAAAAAATACATAAATGTTTTAATTATTTAAAAAATAACGAATAGGATTATGTAAGCTCTAACAATGAACCCGCGCTACTTCTCTTGCAAGTATTCCACTACTCCGTGAGAACCATGAAGGGAACTTCAAACTTTGTGTAAAATGTCAGCTCACTGCTAGAGATCACAAATATTGAATTGAAGAGACGCAAAGTTCAAGAATTCAGTTGCAAAACTTGAGTCAAATAAACATATCATCGATGCATAAAATACTTTGTCCTGAGTAGTCCTGATTTACGAATCAACGTATAGCCTAGTCGCTGATCGTAGAAGCCTGAAATTTGGAGACTGTATTCTTTATATGACATAGATATCTGATATGAAAGGATTTTCCGAAACCCCCACGAGATAGCGGGATACACGAAAACATGCGCGGGTTTCGCTAGTAACAAAAAGGACGGGTCGGGAGTGCCGGCAGAAGTGAAAACATAAACATCAACGTTGTGCATTTGTGAATATTTTGGAATGGTTAGGGAATTTTACACTTTTTCGATCAGGCTACGGATCTGGAGGGCATGAAATACCCTGTACTTTATAGTTATTTTAGTAGTTCATTGAATTTTAATCATGAAATAACTTGTATTTTACGGTTAAAATTCTTCCGATACTTCGGCCGAAGTATCGGATTTACGTTTCGTAGTAGCCCTCCTGACGCGAGTTTAGCATTTTTTACCCATCTAAAAAAAGTGCCAAGCGCCGCTTATAGAAGTTTTCACTTCAAAAATGTGTGTAAAAACATTTTTGAAGTGAAAACTTCTAGCGGTTGGCACTTTTTTTTATAAAAGAGCTATGCTCACTTTTAAACCGTATAACATAAAAACTTAGATTATTCAACAATGAATATAATTTCGCTTGAAAAATTTTAGCATTAAAATACTTTTGTGGATCACGAATAAAATTTAAGGTTTTTTATTTACAAATAGTGAACGCGATAGCCGACACGCATACTGCGGATTTCGATTCAAAAATTAACGTTTGGTATGCAGTTTTGCATTATTTTCGCAATTATTAATTACAAATGCAGTCACGGTATAAAATTCACTAAATAAATCCTTTTCATATTGTAAACGTGAATGAAATATACAAAATATTCGTTACTCTTTCCTGCAAGAATAGTTAGACGAATTTTATTGAAATATGAATTAATTAGAAGATAGAAAGGAGAGGAGTTGGGATTCCTGATCTTCCACTGACCGAATGTGAGAGTGTCATACTTTCCCGTCTTTCCCGGTAGAGATAGTCCATTTTATAAATGATCTACCGTTCCAAAAAACAATGAGGGATAATTTTTTTAACTAGCTGGAGTTAATTTTGTATGGTCGGGAATATACAACATTATTTGAATCCAAGTATTCATTTCATTTTAGCTTCCACAAAATTTAGTAATTTCAAAATAATTAATAGTAACATAAATAATGGAAAAGCCTCTACTCAGTTTAAAGCTACAACCTGTCTGCTACGTCTCAAATTTATAAAAAACCACGAAAGAATAACAGGATAGGACCTAACCACACCACACCGGTCGCAAAATTAACGAACATTAGTAATTTACGAGCGAACAATTGTATCGACGTGCCTCTGGCAACCAATCACACAAACGAGATAATAACAAATGCCCTTCGATATTAAACTTTATGTGAAAGACATAACGTTTATTTAAAAAAAAATGTTAAGCCAAGACCACAACAATGTTATGCGATTTAGGTAGTGTAGGGTAGATTGACTACTGGGAGAGTGATAGATAGTTTCGGGACTAATGTATGCCCTAATCCTACTAATATTATAACCGCGAAATTTTGTGAAGATTTATGGATTGTTACGGCTTGATAAATTTTGCTTGAAATATGGTACACGGGTAGTTTATAATCTGGATTAACACTTAGGATAGTTTTTATCTAGACATCAGTCCGGGAACGGGACAACGCGGGCATCAACAAGCTAGTGTACTCCTTTTTTTTTATCACACAACGCCATCTAGTCCCAAACTAAGCAACTAAGCTTGTACTATGGGTACTAGATTGCTGATAAATATACTGAAATACCTTTTTTTGTAAATAAATACTTATTATACATAGAAAACACCCAGACCAAGGCAAACAGACATGTTCATGCACACAAATGTTTACCTTGAGCAGGATTCGAACCCGCGGCCCTCGAGATAAAGTGACCATTGCTAGCCACTCGACCACCAGGCCTGTCACTGTCTTTGACAGGAACTATTATTATTTATTCTGTGCCGGAACGCAGATTTATATTCCTTTTACGCACTAGAAGTAACCACGGCTAGCTGCTTTTCCAATAAAATATGTAACCGCAAATGATTTATACGCACCCAACCGCTACAAAATTGTATATTAAATTAGAACAGCGCGGTTATCTGCTCCCTCGGTTAACTGCTGCACATTTTACCTCACCCCGGGTGGCTAGCGATGGACCCATGATAAGTAAAGCAAAAAGGCTTCATACAGAAAGCTGAAATTGAATTCGATAAAATTCTCTTTAAAAATTTTATTATGTCAAAATTGTTTGAAAAACTGTTATTAAAAAGACTGAAACCCATTATTATGGGTTTCAGTCTTTTTAATAACAGTTAATAACAGTTTACAATAACAGGCGAAAAACCTGATCCCAGAGCATCAATTTGGTTTCAGAGAAAAACACTCAACAATAGACCAAGTGCACAGAATTACGAATGTAATCGAAAAAACTCTCTAAGATAAAAAAGTGTGCTCTACTGTCTTCCTAGATGTAGCACAAGCTTTTGAGAAGGTATGGCACGAAGGACTCATTAAAAAACTTAAGAGAATGCTACCCACACAATACATAGATATAATAAAATCATATATATCGGAAAGAGTATTTAGAGTAAGGCAAGAAAATGCATATTCAGAAATTAAGAAGATAAAAGCCGGAGTACCGCAGGGCAGTGTATTAGGTCCGGTCCTGTACCTATTGTACACCAGTGATATTCCGGAATTAGATAATAACACTCTTGCAACCTTTGCTGACGACACCGCTATAATGGCAGTTGGAAGCACTCATGAGGAAGCAGCAGAGAAAGTTCAAATAGCTGTTACTAGAGTTCACGACTGGACAAAAACATGGAGAATCAAACTCAATGAATCTAAATCAGTTCACGTCAACTTTACAAATAAACACGATCAATATTGCCCAGTGTACATTAATCAAAAGCGTATACCTTACGAAAACACAGCCAAGTATTTGGGTATGACGCTCGACGTGAAGCTCCGCTGGAAAACTCACGTCAAAAAGAAAAGATGTGAACTTGATATACGGTTCAATAAGATGAATTGGTTACTAGGAAGACACTCCACCCTGTCGGTTCGAAACAAAATACTACTGTACAAACAAGTCCTAATGCCAGTATGGACTTATGGCATACAGCTGTGGGGCTGTACCAAAAAGAGCAACACTAAAATAATTCAGAGATACCAAAATAAAGTACTGAGGGCTATTGTGAATGCGCCATGGTACATAAGAACCGACCATCTACACCGGGACCTTAACATACCAATGGTCAACAATGTCATCCAAAAAAATGCAGAAGCACATGAGAATAGATTGCTTCATCATGTGAACGTAGAGGCGATCCAGCTCCTCGACAATACGGACATAGTGAGACGACTTAAAAGAACTAAACCATTTGAATTAGTGTAGTGATTAATGACAATATTTATGTGTTAATATAGTGTAAACAAAGACACATGAACAAAGTGACTTCCCCTTAATAGAGACAGTAAGAAAAGTGCCGATGGACACATTCTTATATTACAATTTTATAAAACTAGGTCAATGTAAAATTACTCATTAGTCTATGTTTAGGCTAGATTGTAATTATATTAGCGTATTTAATAATACAATATTAGTATGCTACAAACAACAAAAAAAAACAAAAAAAATTTTTGTGATCACACCTTTTGCCTTTAAGAATTTATCACATTTTCTTTGATACGCTTATTTTATTTACAATATTAATGCATGTAATAATGTGTATAAATGTTGGTAAATTAAATAAATAAACCAAATTAAAATTATCACAAATTAATTATAAAAACAATAAATGTTAAAATGTTTACCAAAAATGACAAAAATAATTTTAAAGAGCAGTATCGCAGTTTTCGCGGACATCGCAGTATTGTAGGCTTGCCTTTAAAAAGTCGTGACACGTTGCACAATGAAGAGATGGACATTACAAGAAGGGGACATAATTGTGTCCATATTTCGTACAGAATTACATGAAGTAAGTGTTTTCCTTTGGGGGCAATACCATAACAATTTGGCCCAAAATTCGTTACTGTACAATAATTTGACTAAACAAGCATGCATTATGCTTGAGGGTAGCTACTATAGACGGCAATATAACCTTAAAAAAATTTAAGCTTATGCCCGCGGTGTCACCCGCGTTTAATTTTAAGCATAATTATAAAGCGCTTTTCAAAGTTTTGACCAAACCTTCGTATCTTTCGGGATAAAAAGTACCCTAGGTTAATCCAAGGTATCAGCTACCTACATACCAAATATCATAAAATTTTGCCCAGCCATGTGAGCGTGAAGAAATAAAACACACATATTTTACAAACTTTCGCCTTTATAATATTAGTGGGATTCTTCCGTTTTATATCATGTCAAGAAACATTAGGTAGTTTTCTACAAACCGTAGAGTACCTAATTAATGTTGCATGTGTCTAGTTTTATATTATATTTTGTAAAAAAAAATTTTAGCTACGATGTATTTTTTCAATGTAAATTTAAATATTTAAATAATTTAAATATATAGGGACAATTCATACAGATTGAGCTAGCCCCAAAGTAAGTTCGAAACTTGTGTTATGGGATACTTACTCAACGATATTATATTTTATAACAAATACATATATAGATAAACATCCAAAACCCGAGGCCAATCAGAAAAAGTACGTTTTTCATCATGACTCGACCGGGGATCGAACCCGGGACCTCCTGGGTGGTGGTCTGGCGTGGTAACCATTACGCCACGGAGGTCGTCGAAATGACAAAAAACCTTTAACAGGTTTTCTTTCGCCATTTCTTTTACCATTGGTCATTTTGCTTTTGTTACCGAAATGGCAGTAAATTGCAGAGTATATTAATTACACAAATCATTTATTAGGTACTGTGTGTACCCTTTGACAAGAGAAAGTGCCTATAAAAACCTAAATTCTATAAATAAAATAATCTTTGAGATTTTGCTAAAAGTAATAAACACGGTGTAAAAGAAACAGCTCTATATAAATAATATAGAGCTGTTTTTGGTCTCCCTGCAGATGCACCATATTAATGGATACTAAATTAACATAATGAGGCACTTAGGCCCTTCCTTTGGGCACTTGACAGTCACCATCACATGATTAATGCTTTCTTGTTAGCAAATTTTCACCTGAAATTAAATATAGGGTTGGTACTTTTCTTTATCATAAATATCATGTTTCGCCATCACAAAATATACTTTAAGCTTTTGTAGGTTGACTAAAACTTTGTAAAGATGTAACTGATGAAAAGTTTGTCTAATTTCATTATAGTAAATCTCATATAATATAAAATCATTATTACTATTTTTGAAATAACTGTGAATGTTGTGTTCAATTGACAGTAGGTAAACTAAACAGTAGTAATTTTGACCGTTGTTGTTTAAAACTTTATAGTCATAATAGCTTTAAATATTACTAGTGAACCCGCGCAACTTCGTGTGCATGTTTTTTGCAGTAGCGCCATCTATATCAGATTTTTTACCAAATCCTACGGGAATCGCGTTTTTTTCGTGATAAAAAGTAGTCTATGTGTTAATCCAAGGTATCAGCTACAGCCACCTACATATCATCAATATTGGCCCAGCTATTTATGCGTGAAGAAGTAACAAACATACACATAACTTTCGCCTTCATAATATTAGTAGGATGATACGCAACCGAGAAATTTCTAAAAAAAATATCTCATTTATTACTCATTACCATAACATTTTATTTATCTATCTAAACCTGAAAGCTAGCTAAATTAGCCAGTTCTTCTTAGTAGAAATCTGCCGTCTGAACTGGTGGTAGGAAAAAATGTGACCATACGAAAGAGCTTGTAATTAGGCCTATTTGAATTAAAAAAATGTTTTTATGTGATTACTAGCGAAACCCGCGCAACTTCGTTTGCGTGTATCCCGCTTTCCCGTGGGAATTTTGGAATGTATGATACTTTAAAACCTTCCCCTTGAATCACTCTATCAATTAAAAAAAACCGCATCAAAATCCGTTGCGTAGTTTTAAAGATTTAAGCATACAAAGGGACATAGGGACATAGGGACAGAAAAAGCGACTTTGTTTTATACTATGTAGTGATTAACAACCCTAAAAAACCTATCATTCTAAACTTGATGACCACTTTAAAATTTATTGACAGCCCTATTTTTTTTATAAATTCTCGCCTAAACACGTTCACAACTTGGAATATCGTATCAATGAAATTTCACACGTGAGTCCTGAACTCTGAGGCTAATTACGCCGAATTACAGGGCTGTGTTGCGAGGTGCGAAAATTGAGTGTTAAAACATCAAAAAGGCTCGTTATACACTTATTAGTTTGAGAACACGCGACCTGGCCAGCATATTGGAACGCGACTTACCCGATATCGAAGGAGAGTTATGTAATAACACTACAATATGCTAATATTTTCTGATCAAAGATTTTTTAAATAAATTCAAATATTTTATTGAAATAGATCTATTACAAGCACTTTGGAATCGATAGCAAGTTGCAAAAAATAATTTTGATCAACCTCATTACCGGTGGATTACTCAGAACTTATTGTGAAGCTAAGTTACATTATGGCTGTCACTGTCAAACTAAAGGAGAAAAACAGAGATAGCTTCTTACTTAAATGTTACATTAAAATGTTTCAGAAACGGCTGCATGTCTGAGAAAACATATAACGAACTTCCGTCTCAAGATTTCTAATTGTACATATAAAATAATTCCTTCTAGCGACACAAATATATAATTTATACGGCGTCATTAATCGGTTCACAGTTAAGGCATTGTGTTCCGGCTCGCATGAGAAAAAAGAACTAAACATACAAACAATATAATTCGCGTAGATCCACTTCAAATTAAACACCCTGTGATAAAACTGACTGGTGGTTTCGTTGGCGCGCGTCAAAGGCGGCAGCGGTTATGGTAATGAAGAAATTGGTTTGTTTGGTGAGCAAGATAAATATTTTTATACTAATAATGTAAACATCTTTATCTTTATGACGACCTCCGTGGCGTAATGGTTACCACGCCAGACCGCCACCCAGGAGGTCCCGGGTTCGATCCCCGGTCGGGTCATGATGAAAAACGAACTTTTTCTGATTGGCCTCGGGTCTTGGATGTTTATCTAAATATGTATTTGTTATAATATATAATATTGTTGCGTTAGTATCACATAACACAAGTCTCGAACTTACTTTGGGGCTAGCTCAATCTGTATAAATTGTCCCTATATATTTATTTATTTATTATTATTTATCTTTATGAAACCTTATATAATAAATATTATTAAAAAAGCCTGTATTTTCCATTGGCATGTATAGTGTGAAATGTAATGGGTAATTTAACTTTTTATTCTGATATGCCGTCTGATCCTTGGTCGATGAAATCCGCCACCAGAATTTGCCTCTCGTCACGATTCTTGGCCAGGGCTAATTACTTGTTCCGATGTCACAATCTCATCTATCCATCTGGTCTTTGGTCTACCTCTGCTTCTGTACGAAACACGATAATACTAATAGTAGTAAAGTAAAGAGATTCACTCAATTTCTTTTAAAGTGAGTAAATCTCTTTACGTAATATTTAGAAAACTTGAGTCATATTTATGGCCCTGAATTGACCTCAATCTGCTGTCCTGTGCCAGAGCCATGTGTGCCAATAACCGCTTATCTCCTTACTTTAATAAAGATTTTATTTATAATCGTGCACGCTTTCGCTTATGCCTTATTACCGTAATAACATTTTATTATTAAAACAAAACCTTACCCCATCGGAATAAGAGTTATCTGCAAGATAAACTAGTTTTCTTATAATGGGGATAATATCCCACGATGGGGACCCACCGTGACGATACGCCGCTTGGGACTTCATACCACATAGGCTGTTAGTGCAGTTAGTTGTTAGTACATTTATATGTGCAACTAGGCGTACCCGTGACTTCGCCCACATGAAATAAACAATATTAAAAACCCACAAGTGTGTGTCGGGCCAAGCAGTTTGTACAGTTCCGTATTTGACACTCTCTTTTAAATGCGTGCAGTTTACAACATTTTTGTTCTTTGCATAAAATAAATTTTATTTCGCTGACTATTACTCTGTAACTAGAAGAGCCTAACTATAGTTTTCTAATTCGCAAAAAAAGTTTGCACGTTAAATGTAAAATGCACAAACGGATCATTGTATCGAAAAATGATCTTCCCACACCCTCAATGTTTCTAACGACAGCCGCAGGCAAAGTGGCCGATAAAAAAAAAATATTTCCCACTTTACACGCAGGGGAGGCACCCAAAAAAGATATTTTATTCTACCACTTTGTTATCATAGTTTTAATATGTAGTGTAGACATTAGTATTATAATTCCCAATGGTTGACTGGTAGAGAAGCAATTACAATTAAGTCAGATTGGCAATGCAAAAGAGATAGATCATAGCATACGCGTTTGTTAGAGCGAGATATATAGGCGAGACAATTCTTCCTATACACGCTATCGGGCTGTATCGGCCTGACGTCAGTCGTGTTAAAAACAAATCCCACTTATTTTTACAAAATTTATGGTTTTTAAGTGTAGTTTTGGTGTTAATTAGACGTGATTAAATATGCTTACCTGTGCAGTGCCTGCATGTAACTCAAACAAAAAGGAAAATCCACAAAATTAAGTATCTTGCTTACACACATGTACATTACACGCACACTAGTGTATTTTGTTTTTGGTCTCGCCTTAATCAAACCATTGCCGATCTATACGCTAGTATATACTAAATCTATGGGTTTATCAAACACATACTGGTGGGAATGTGTTATAGTCTAGACTTGATTATGATTTATCTCATCTTAAACATTAAAAAATCTGACCTTTGTACAAAAAGACATGGGAACTAAATAATCGCATGGTCAATAGCAATTTAGTATTTAACATAAGGTCAAACATATTCTCAAGCATGCTACAAGATTATTTTGTAAATAATATGTACATAGTCGTTGTGAGGAGCTCGATGGCGTCGCTGTGTGTCGCATTCTAATATGAACACGCAAGTCAAGCGACGTCGACCCTAGCCAGTGTTTGGATGGGTTTCGTTATCTCAAGCTTCTTCGTGCTTCGGAGGTTACGTTAAGCTGTCGGTCCCGGCTGTTATCGGTAGATGACAGTTGTTAAGCCAAGTCGGTGGCCTTCGGGCGGCTTGAAAACACCGGCCTCTGCCAATCCACATTGGAGCAGCGTGGCAGAGTAGGCTCTAGTCCCCTTCGATTGAAGGGAGACCCGTATCCCTGCAGTGGGATGATTATGGGTTGATATCATATGTTGATGTAGTTGTTTTATTGTAGGGTAAATGCCATATTCGTGGGACTGCTTATTGGGGGAATTATATTTTTATTTCATCAGAATCAGCATATCGGCCGCATAGGCCTCCCCCTAACGATTCCAGTGGGGCAATTCACGTAACAAAAGCGATTCTATTTCGATTCAAACACACTCGCTGTCCCGTTCAATTCCTATTTTGCATGAGTGAGACAGCAATTGAATTTGAATCGAAATAGAATCGGGTTTTGTTTCGAGAATAGGAGGTCTGTTCGTAGCGGCCTGCATCCATAAAAAAACGCATCCCAGTTCTTTTAAAATCCATAAGGAAATGAAGTGTCCGACAACTAGGCACTTAGTTTACTTTCTTACTTAAAAAGCAAGAAGCAAGCGCTAGGAAAAAGCTGCTTTGCAAGATAAACTTTATCTCATTATAATCCTTACTAATACACTCGAGAACAATGAATGCGGGTCATCTAAAGAAACCTATAAATCTCGGAAACTAAGAATGCTAGGTTAATAAAATAAATAGTGTTCAATAGATATTATAATGAATGTAAAGTGATAAATGAAAGTAATTAAATTTATAAGTCACTACATTTTATTTATAAAAAATTACTTAAAGGAAAAAAAAACTGCTGATCTCGCCTTAAAACAAAAATAGAAAACATAACATTTTTGTACAAGAATATGATTTTCTTGAAGCTTCAATTCAAGAAAATTATATTGTTGTACAAAAATGCCAAAAATAGGGATTTTTGTTTAGCAGTAAAATAAGTTTTTTTTCCTTTATCTAATTTTTAATAAATAAAATGTAGTGACTTATAAATTTAATTACTTTCATTTAAGAGGTATTATAATGGTCTCAAAGATTTGTTAGAAAAAAAAATTACAGGAATCTGTTTACGGCTTTTAAAATAGAACCGACGAATTATTTACGCCTCTTACTATTTTCTATTCAAAAATTGCAACTGACTAACACAACACAATTATAAAAATGTTCTTACAACATTTTTGTGACTTACAAAAAGTGAGAACTATGAAAGGAAGATGCAGTTACGTTGATGTCTTTTCTTATCTCAAATGAACATTTAGGAAATAACCATTCCTCCTTAGTATAATAATAAATCATATTAATATTGAATTATACATTTAAAATAATGAACAAAATGATGAGTAATTGTTAAAGTTAGCGTGAAAAAATAGTTTCTTATATATACAAAATCTATACTTGCTGGCAAAAATCTTGTGTTTCTCTTTAAAAGTGAATTGTAAAATTCTTTTGAGAAAGAAATTCTTTAATCTTAAAAAAACAAATTGTTAAATTACAAAATGAACTCATTCACATTGTATTATCATATTATTCAATATAAAATTCAAAAATTTAAAATTCAAAAAATTCAAAACTTTTATTCAGAGAATAGGTTTTCACAAACACGTTCTCTTGTCAGAGTATACATGTCTTGTCATGTAATAAATGATTTGTATAAATTAATCTACTCTATAATTACATAGGCATTCTAATCCAATGGGATTTAAATATTCATTAATCATTTAAAAAAATCTAAATTGTTTTTAGAAATAAAACCATGAATGATGTTGGTGGTATGTCTTATTAAATAAAATATAAAACAAAAGTCGAGGACAATATAAAAAAGAAACGATTATTATAATTGATTATTACCTAAAAAATAATTAATTCTTACCGTGACAGAATGAGAATTCTTCAATTCGCAACAATTTTTAATGTCTTCATTATTTAAAAGTTCAAAAACACTCGTAGAGTCCTTTAAAGAAACAATTCAACAATCTTTTGTTGAATTTCTTTCTTAGGAAAAGTACAAGAAAAAACCGAACAAAACACTACCACAAAATATTTAAAATGCCGGCACGAAATTTAAAAACCATTAATTCAAAAAAAGGGGTACGAAATTTGAAAAACGTTCGAAGTTCAAAAGCGTGCGAGCTACCCGTAAGCTCTACGCGATGCGTGGCGCGCTTGTAAACCGTGAGTGGACCGTGTCGAGCCTTCGCTGCCGACTCCGCCTACCACGGAACGGAACAGTGGGGACGATACACCTCTTAGCCTTTTCACACTTCCCTCATACCTACTAGTTCCACCAGTTACACTCGACCTCCCTCGCCCTTCACGTTCACACTAAAATCCAACAAAATCAAGGGGATTTCGAGACTCATCACAGGTCTAAATACATTGGGCGTGGTTGAATCGTATTTTAGCTATCGTACGAGCGGTTTTCGTCTTTATTTTTGAATAGTTAAGTTAGTGAATGATCGTAATTGTATTGTGGTAGGTAAGGTTCTGGTATTTCGCGGGGCGGGAAGCCAAGGACTGTTAAATAGATAAGATTATTCGAGTTCAAATGTATAACCTTCTATCCATAGTATAGATCAAGGTAATGGCGTTAGTGAAATGTCCGTTTGCGAATTTTAAATTATTATAAATGAAAACGTTTTAATTTGTTTACATTTTGTGTTTTTAAAATTGTTGTTGTTTCTTTTGTACACACCTGAATAATACTGATTTTATTTAGGGTGGGATATTTACTAATGTAAATCCAATAAATATTAAATTGAATATTTAATGGATTTATATAAATATCTAATGGATTCTATTAAATTGTGTCGAAGTATTTTTGAAAGACCCCATATCGTAGTCTAAAGGAAAGACCTCGGCATGGATCTCATTCCACAGCACACATTGGGACTAGATTTTGAATATTATTGTTACGAGAAAATACTTACAGGGTTTTCTGAAAATAACAAAATAACAACAAACTTTACAAAATCGTTCATTTCCATTTACTTGAAATGTAGGTATGTACAGTCAACAAAAGAGTTTACTGATCCCCCCCCCCTGTATATATGATTAAAGATTTCTAAATATTGCGTGAAGGGATTTACTTGAAAATTTGTAATTACGTAGTAAAATATGAATACTATTGATGAATATATTTTCAAGTAAATCCCTTCACGCAATATTTAGAAATCTTTAATCATATATACAGGAGGGGGGGTCAGTCAATTCCTTTGTTGGCTGTACTTTGCCTTAACTATAATTACAATCGAAAAAAAAGTTTAAAAAAATGCGTCCGTTTTTTAACGAACTTCGTTCATTAGTTATTTGATAATTTGATAAGATCTGCCTCAAAGTATTTGAACATAATAGGTATGGCGAAGTGTGCTCAGCGTCATGGGAGGACACGCCCGTCTGTCTGTGTGTTCATTTTGTATGTGGTGGAAGGTATAAGAGACTGTAGTTCTACTAAAATTTATGATTATACTTATATGAAAAATTCGATATTTGTTATTCAATCACGCAAAAGGTATTGATAGATAGATAACCAACCTATGATATCAATCAACCCATAATGTGCCATAATCATCAAACTGTAGGCACACAGGTCTTCTTTCGATAGAAGGGGACTACAGCGTACTCTGCCACGCTGTTTCAATGCTAATTGGCAGATTTGAGTATTTTCAAGCCGCCTGAAGGCCGCTGACGACGTGGCATAACGTCTGTCATCCATCTTGCGCGTGCGTTGAAGAGCTCATCGTTAAATCTCTAGAATATCTCATAAGTTTATCACTTGTACCACACAGAGCGACAGGACATAGGCGACATTGGTTCTGGTATTTAAACACTGCCGTCAGTAATTACTCACAAACATACATGCCTATTTCACGTCTCGCTCATGTATTAGCGAATATTAACGTTACTAATCGTCGTGCAGGTAAAATAGATAAACGATGTAGCAGATGCGATAATCAACCACTTACCGCTTTATTTATAACTTGTTTCCCGCAGCTTTGCCCGTGGTCGTTTTTCGGGTTAGTATTTAGCCTTTAATACTGACAAAAAACGTGGCCTTCTATTGGTAAAAGAATTTCCAAAATCGCGTTGTGTGATTCGTCCAAAAAAAAAAATCGGTACCCTTTCATCGCAGCCAATTCAAGTCCACTGCTGCACAGAGAATTCCCTCAAACGCTTCAAGTCATCAATCAGACCTTTCCGATTCTCTGGTTTTATTCTTGAAAAGAATCACTATCAATCGTCACGTTCACGCCTATATTCTCTACAAGGGTTGTACTTTCCCGAGTAAGCAAGACCATTCCACAAAATGCTCTTCTTTTAAATTGAAGAGCTGTCTCTCGTTGGTGTAGCAGCTTATAAAACTTAGTGGAAGCTCGTTGTTAAGAACTCTATTTTTTGCATGCTACTATCTAGGTAAGGATATTAAAGCAGGGTGCAATGGTTTCCCTCTTGCATTCTGCTCCATACAGATGGGGTAGACGTCCAGAATAGTTGCTCTACTGCTTCAATATTACTTTAATGCATCTTTGTAACGTGTGAGCGTTGATGTACTAATAACCCGTTTTCAAAACTAGCTTTAAAAGTATTAACTATTCAACCATAATTTTCTATTAAACCCTATTCCTAGGTACTCATTAATTTTATTGCAGTTTATACACGCACTAATTAAAGCATTTATCATAAAACCTGCTATTTAGAAACCAATTACTTTTCTGTTCAAAAGTTTCTTGTCTATACCATCTTATTACAAATTGATACGACAAGTATAATTAATGAATAAAAAGGTTAGAAAAATAGATAAATATGCTAATGGACCAGCCAGTATGTATCCAATAGAGATCAAAACTTTCTTCAAAAATAATTGTCCTCAAATCTCCGTTGTCAATTACTGCGGGCGCGATCAAAATAGTGGTTGAAATTTTAAAATAGTGAGCGATTAAATGTATGTACAAAATACCAACACATTTGGACAAGCCCAATGGACTTGAAGGCGTCTCTGTTCAAAAGGGCTACTCGATGTAATGGACAAATCAGCAACAGAAGTAGATGACGCTTTAGTACCATGTTTTTTTTATTTTTTTTTTTATTTATTTATACCACACAGGTGGCTACCAAGCATACGGCCGACCTGATGGTAAGCCGTCACCGTAGCCTATAGACGCTTGCACACAGACCATAGGTTAAATGGTCTGTGCGCTTACAATACTTGCAACATCCCAATAACTGACACCAGGGTAAGGGAGCGTGACAAAAGCAGTTAAAATATAGTATCAATCTTAAGCGCTATGTTGTTCATACAAAATATAATAATAATAAAATAATTTATTTGTCCTCTTCACTGGTTTCGTCCTTAAAATAAAAATTAAAAAGTTTAAAAAGTCTGGTGTCCATACTAGACTATGGTATGACCCTATCTGTGTTACGGATCACCAGTACGTAGTACTATTTATTCTGTGTCACCAGGCAAAAATAAAACGTGAGATAACGCTTGATTAATAATAATTAAATTCACACTATATTACCAATGAGTTTAACTGTTTTTTATTACGAGAGAGATGATTGCTGCTGTTTTATTCGTAAAAGCATCAGCTTGGTTTAAAGTAATACTTATAGTGTTAATCTACCTACTTCTGCTGATTGTACAACCAAAGCTCATTTTTCTTTTTAATAAATTATACACATAACAATAGCTGTTACAAAATTAGCCTATGTTGGGCTCTGCACCCCTGACTGGCCCTGACAATATGGATACAATTTTTCATAATGATCGGCTGCTTGGTCAAGTCGTGAAGGAATAACAAAGAACCTCACTTTCTCATTTATAATATTAGTTTGATAATTGTTGCTAACGTCTCAAGCTAATAATAACGTAAGTATATTTTCACATTTTTCCAGAAAATAATAATTATCGTTAATATTTTTTTGACAGGACAAAGACAATTGACGGATCACAGGTGAACGCAATTAGTTGGTGTTTGAAGCATCGATGTGTATGTTTGTCCGGTCGTTCTATCTCGGGAACAATCTGCGTTTGCACCCGAGCGGGCACCCTCAAATTATAGGGGAATTACTGGACATTGCACTTGAACGCATAAACTTGGGAGTTGGCGCAGTTGAAATAAAAATGCTGTGTGAAATTATTAAAAATTGGCAATGCATAAGTAAAAATCTATAGGATTTTGTAAATATTTCATTTTTTTGCAGTTATTTGTCTCCCACTGCATACATTAATAATATTTTCTTCTTTTTTTCCAGATATCAAAAAATTTCTATATCTAGAATAAGTTTATAACATTAAATTGGAATGTTATTTTGTAAATTAGATATGTCGCAGGGAAATGAGGACATCACGGATTTTGTGGAATCCCTAGAGATACCATGAGATCCCGGCCGATGTCGAATATACTTGTTTATTACGTCTTCTTACTGAAAATGCTCAGTGATATATTATGTCGTTTCGCTAGGAATGTACAACACAGTAATCTGTGACTGTACTGTGTCACAGATTACTAAATAGTTTGTGTTAAATAGTGTTATTGTAATAGTATCATATTTAAGTTTTTTAATGTTAAGTTTTTATCCGAATAAAGATATGTTTAAGTTTAATACTATTTATTATATTCTACTTAGTTTCATATTATTAGGATTAAACAACACCAAATAATTTTCCGATCTAACTGACCCAACTCTACAGTATACGCGTCCACACTAATTGTGCACGTAAAATTTGAAAAGAAGTCACACGCATCTGCCTTCCGTCTCGAAATGGCAATTACACACGAAAAAAAATATGGCGACGTGAAACAACTTTCCTTTTGCCAAACATCTTACACCGCTTGTCACGAATTAAAGCAAATTACACGAAAAAACTATTGTTTTATGCATATTTTTATGAATCAGTAATTGGTTAAGGATCAGTTTAAATTTTATTTGTTACGTGGTAAGTCTTGGGGCCTTTACTCTTGAAAGTAATTCTGCTCGATCATTGGTTTGTTACATTTAGGTAATCGTGACAGACTATCTATAGCTTTGATTACTCTTTCGAGAAGAAAAAAGATTAAATACAAAACTAAATTAAATCGAATTGTACGTTTAAAATTATTCATAAAGTTTCGAGAATACGAATTAATTCTTACATTTTTCAATGAAAATTATACAGAATTAAAAATTAACCTCCCCCGGTCGAGCTAGCGCTCTACCACTCCTAAAAAGAGTTCCAACAAAATAGATACTTACTTCGGAAAATAGCAAAACGAGCAAAACAGATACTAAGAATACGGAATAACAAATTACGAAAGTATTTTTGAATTTCAATATAAATTCAAAATTTTTACAAAAATTAAAGTCATTTATCAACTCCTTTAGAGTTTAAAATTGAATATTCAATATATTTACTTACGTCATTTTTCCTATTAGACGATGATAGGCTGTTGGAATGAGATAGTGATAGGAAACATCGCAAGATAAAAAGAGACGGGTATAGATCAGTCGCATCTGTTTGAGAAGAGGCGTGGCCGAATAGATAAATGCGAAGCTTTCATATTGCTTAGAATCTTATTAGAGAACGTCCACTTGTTCGGAAACATTCAGAAAAAAGCTTTGCATCCCCACTGTTGCACCTTTAATTTCAGAGAAGGTAGGCAGAGGACAAGTTGTAGGCTCTCGGCAAAAGTGCAAATACTAACAACTGCCTAGGTTCAGGATATTAACTGAGTGCTGGATCGACTCTTCTGTGTAACCTAAATTTTTATTTTGTTTATTTAATTATACACCATGTGTTTTTATTTCATAATATTTTATTGTTATAAGTAATTTTAAACACTGTAGTAGTAATTTATTGGAACTGTTTAATTAGTGCTTGGAAGGGGGGGGGGGGGGGGCTTTTGCCCAGCAATGGAACCTAGACCAGAATCATCGAGATCGTATTCTTCCTATTTAGGAAGTTAGTCGTCGAGTATTTACTTGCTGACCGTAGCGCTCAGCAATCAAACTTCATTTGATTTACCAACTCTCTGGCTTTTAGTCTACTTCATAGTTCAAATTGCTGTGTCTCACTCTCACATTACTAAAGAGGGAATTATACAAAATTAAATCAAATTAAAAAATTGAATAAAATAATAATTGAGTCAGCGTCTTACACTTACACATACTGAATTTTGGAGTTGTAGTATTTTCCCCCAGAACGTCAATGATTTTCACAGCATAAACTGTGATCGTCTTTTTCGTTCGAATTTCGAATTCTGACTACACGTGAGTCATTTATTTTATTTTATTTTACAGTTTTTGGAAAACTTACGTCTAACAATTAACAACATTTTAATCTGTGAAAATAAAATGGACAATTACAAGTTATGCACCTAAATAGCTAATGCCCAAAAAAAAACACAAACAAAAAAAACATTATGAAAAAAAGAATTTATCGCTCAAAATTTTCCTAATAGTAGCAACTTTGCTGTTAAATAAGTCTATGTCATAGAGTAAATATGTGGCAGATTATTCCTAATCCAGCCTAATCACATATTGTGACATTTTTTACTCTACCTTTTTTAAAGACACGTGCCCACCGCATGCTGTGAAAAGAACAAGGGGCACCTTTAAGACCGGTTCTCTAATTGATTATAAATTATACACTAATGATAAACTACGAGATTTTTTATTGTCATTTAAACAGACTAATGATGTAGATTTCTCATAATTTTCTGTCACAATATTACTCTACTAATAACATACTTATAGTTCATAATATTCCTTCATACTTACATCGTAAAAAAAAGTGTCTAAGTGCCGGTTAGGGCCTACAGAATAAATATTTTTTGACTCTGAATATTAAATAATTTAAATAGATAAATAAATACCTTGATAGAGTAACAGCCAGTTTCAGGAACGCATTTTAACCTTAATTCCACATTAAGTCTGTCTGTTTTTCTTCTTTAATGAGCTATAATTTAATGTGTCGTTAACTTTAAAAATGCGTTATAGAAACGGGTTATATGAGGTACTATTCTGTTAATTAAGAAGCATTCTTCCGGAAAAGCTGACTATATGCTACACAGATTTTCATAGTACAGAGGCTACTCTCTCAAATAGACATACGTATAAAGGTAATCATAATAATACCGTAAATAAAAGCCGTCAAAAAATACTGGGATTATCTTAAAACAAATAAAAAACACAAATGTGCAAAATCACAGTAAAAATTATCTTGCTTGAACGCTTTAAATATCGCAAGTATACAAAAAATATATACAGATTGGTTTTAAACGCAGACAAAATGATCCACAAATTAGTTAATTCATTATCATTAAAATCGCACAGGTGCAAGTTTTTGCCTATAAATTTAATACTTACTCGATTTTATTGCTGAGAAGTCGCGCACCCGCTACTTTGCTTTTGGTAATCATTCAACTTTAAAACAACATGGTCATAAACAGACAGAACAGCCAGACATATTCTATACTAGCTTATCCGCGCGGCTTCGCTCGCGTTAATTTTATGACATAGATCTCGTTTGACAACTAGCGCGACTTGTGGCGCCATCTGTTGGCCGATACAGCGCTCTATAAAGTAGAAAAATTATTTTCCCATTGGAACGACATACTTTTACGGGATAAAAAGTAGCCTATGTTGGGCTCTGTACCCCTAACAATATGTATGCAAATTTTCATAATGATCGGCTGCTTAGTCAAGCCGTGAAGGAATAACAAACAAACTCACTTTCTCATTTAAAGTATTAGTAAGGATATTTATAAAATTCAAAGTCCTGACTGACTTAACTATATATCAACGCACAGCCCAAACCGCTGGGTCCAGAGATTCCAAATTTGGAATGTTGATTCCTTCCTTACGACGTCTAGGGGTGTACTAAGAAAGGATTTTTCAAAATTCCCACGGGATAGCGAGATATACGCAAACGAAGTTGCGAGTATTTTACTTGTATTAAATTCAAACAGCCAGTTGCAGAAACGCGTTTTAATTGCGCACAAGATATCCCTCTTTTTAGGGTTTCGTTCATACGCAAAGGGTGCGAAATTATTACCGTGGTAATAGGGGACCCTATTACCACGGTAATACTATCCTATTACTAAGCCCCCGCTGTCCATTCGTCCGTCTCTCTATCACCAGGCTGTATATATCTTATGAACCGTGATAGCTATTAGATAGTCAAAATTTTCACAGATGATTTATTTGCCTGTTGCCGCTAGAACAATAAATTAGAATAAAATAAATATTAAAGTTTCTACAACAAACGTGTTTTTTTTGCTGTTTTTGCTTAGTACTAATAACGATATCTGACCCGCAATCGGCCGGACAAGTTTTCTTATATAGTTTTTCTTTATACTACAAAGTTGGCAAACATACGGTCGGCCTGATGGTAAGCCGTCACCGTAGCCTATAGACGCTTGCAATATCGGGGGTATCACTCACGCGCTGTCAATCTTCCCAACCCTCCCAAGTGGAGCTCTGGATGAGTAAGGTCTACTCATCGTAAGAACACAACATGACCGAGACCAATGCTATTTGGCTACGATCTTCTGTAAGGTGGAGGTCCTTCCCCAGACGGGCTGCTCCTATTTGAGCGGATTATCCGCTGTGCCCTACCTTTCTTAGTTGCGTCCTCAATATGCACATACAACAAGAATACATGTGGTATCTCAATATCACTCCGATATTTGGTGATTTTTTAGACCTTCCCTGCCCTCCTTTGAGTCTCGTGTGATTAATGGACGACATCTCATTTGCATTGGATTCGAAAACGTAAATATATTCGATTAAAACAAACATACAAATCACATTATTTATATGAGTGATATCACACATTACGAATTCCCCAATCAGCTAATCGTTTGGATGCTATCTTTAAAAAGTTATCCTTCAGGCTGTCATCACCTGTCAAAGGATTGTTCGGACAATTTTAATTTGTCGAGTTTAGAGTTTTTACGGTCACAGTCGTTGAACGAGATTGCAATTTGTCTCACAGACAAGAAAGTGCGTTTGCAATGCATAGTGTCTTCTAATCCCAGGTTAAGCAACCTGCTTATTTTAAGTACCAAATTCCTATTATAATTAAGTTTTTTAATGCGCATGATACAAGGAGGCGTTTAACATTTTATCAATTGGCCTATCTCGACTGCGGTAGTACCAGTCTCACAGAATATCGACGTGTAACAGGTCCGGTAGACCAACTCCTCTTCTATCCATTTTCTAATTATTTCCTCCACAGGCTTGATGTTTCTGAGCTCCATGGACGGATCACTAACCTTCCGATTACACAACTCGTTTGCCAACTTCTTCCATAAAAAAAACATGGGAAACACCCAAACAAGAAAATTATTTTTTTACGTAAATATTAGGATTGAACCCGTTCCTCCTCTTCCATTAGATATAGCTTTTTTGGTACCGGAGATAAGACTACCAATTCTCATGTATATAAAGAAGCAAATATTGAGTATTGAAGATTCAGAACACAATTACGCGCCATTAGTCTAATGATAATAGTTGATAACAAATTATCCTGTCACCCAGTCATCATGTAAATCTGCCGTATCACATATTACCTGGTCAAGGCACAAGGCACCGAGTCATTTCTGAAGTACCTACACCTGCCGTCAATGGTACCAAACTGACGAGATACGGGTCAATTACCATTTCTCCATCACTAAAGCCTCTCACATTGTTAAGGGAGTCATTTTAATTTAAGTTTTTAAACAGATTATATTAAATACTGTATGTATAAAGTAATGTCCCACTGCAGGGATACTGGTCTCTCTTTAATCGAAAGAGATTAGAGCGTACTCTGCCACGCTGCTAGTCGGAAACGGAAACAACAGGATTTCGCGGGTAATACCGCAGGTATCAGCTAGTATCACATAAATTCCTGCAATTAAATAAAAATATATGTAAATATTATTTTACGTTTATTAACAGATTATATTTAATATCAAAATCATAAATATCATGATAAATTTAAAAAAATAAAAATATTATATCCAAATCTTTTTTTGGTATCATCAAATATTATTCATGGGTCAATAAGTTAAACTACTTGAACCGTGTAAGCTGCAAATGCACAAATCGGATCACTAATGTCAGAGGGGCGCGAGCGCAGGGTGTACTCGACTGGAAAATCCGTACATTTCACACGCTAGGATGTATGTCTGTCAATCAAGAGGCGAAAACTATAGTTTTTTATAACAAACAAGCAAAGGGGCTTAATGTGGACATTGCCAAAGAATATCAGCAACACTAGGGGGCGCTACCAATGCGTTTTTAGCTGTAAAGAAGATGGGAATAGTAGAAAAGGTATAGAAAAGATGAGAATACGAAACTCTTACTGAAGGAAACGCGTTGTTTTGATAAATAAGCTCCTCTAAAGAGTGAAGGAAAATGTCAAATGAAACTCAGTTAAGGCTTTTTTGGCATTCAATATATATTTATACTAGCTTTTCCTCGCGGCTTCGCTCGCGGTTAATTTTATGACTGACATAGATGGACAAACAAAACAACCCACAGCGCAACTTGTGGCGCCATCTATTGGCCGATAGCCCATCCCATACAGCGCCCTCTATAGTAGAAAAATTATTTTACCATTGGAACAACATACTTTCACGGGATAAAAAGTAACCTATGTTGGGCTCTGTACCCCTGACAATACATATAGAAATTTTCATAATGATCGGCTGATTAGTCAAGGCGTGAAGGAATAACAAACAAACTCACTTTCTTATTTATGATATTAGTATGATTTTATTTTAACGAGTAAGTATTTTAACAATACCAGTAATTACATCAAGTAGCCTATTCATAAGAATGCAAAATTAATAATAGCAAAAAGTGATAAAACTATAGAAAATACGGCAAAGTTGCTAAGTTTCTTGCCAGTTCAAGAAACTTAGCACTTTTCCGTATTTGCTATAATACGAGTATCTTGATCTTGAATAAAAAATCTTCAACTGTTATATAAGTTATATTCGACTTTTCATTACTAGTTATAAAGTATATTTTTTACTGAACGCATCCCATCCATCAATGAAATGTGGGCCCGGTGTTATTGACGTGATCTCATAAAAATTACAAAAATCATTCTTGTCCCGATTCTTACACAAAAAATGTATCATTCCACCAATAAACCAGTTCAGTCACTTACCGAATATTTATAGCAACATACGATTATTATTATGTATGTAGGATTCTACTTACACGGCTGGCAACTTTTTATCCCGTGGGATAAAAAAACCCTGTTTTATCAGTATTTTATTCGGTGGGATATCTTTTTTACAGAGCTTTATCCCGATAAAAAGTTTCCCACTTAATCGTGGATTGTCCCACGAATAAGTAAGGTCACAGACAGATTCTGAAACGCATTTTAAAGTTAATGGCACGTTAAATTCACTGTCAAACCAAAGAAGAAGAAAAAAAATAGCTTGACATTTAATGTGATATCAAAATCGAAATTCATTTCAGAAACTTGCTGTGATCAGAATTATAACATCATTCTATGAGGCACGGAAGTACCTACTTCTTTACACGCCTGGCAACACTCTTAAAGTGCCTGAGGTAATGTAATTTGTCTTATAAAACAAAAACTGACATAATCGGTTTTGCATTATGAATAATTGGGTACTATTTTATCGACTAAAGGCGCTCTTCTTATTTACTTTCCATTGATTTATGCACATTGGAGTCATTTCATGAATCTCATTCAAATAATTACACCTGCGGAAGTAATTTCATAAGAACGAGTAACAGACATTTAGAGCCAATATTATAAAGAAGCAATTTTTATACGTATAGGGTGACCACCCTGTATGATTAGCTGGTTAGCTTAATTTGGGTGTTGGCAACACTGGCGCCCGGGGCGACGCGACGCGACGGGTTGCGCACGCGACTGGCGCGCGCCCAATTACAAACATGCAATTCGATGACCACAGGTCGCTGACGATTAAAACGCTTTAGGCGATTCGATTGTAGTAATTTCTAGGATCGATTCCAATTATCCTTTCAGTGGTTTATAATTTATTGAACGATTTTTTTTAATAACGCTTATCGATAAAGCATATCGATTCTATAGTGATTAAATGAAAACTGTGAAAATTATGCATTTCGATCTTGCTTTTAAGTTTTTTTCAATCATTTAGCGCTTCATTTCTTTCTACCTACTTATTCAAATGTCTTTATAATTATGTTCGTTTTGAGGTTCAATCAAGACTCATATTTTGTTTCTATACACGTTAATGAGCTTCAAGCTTATGATTGCCGCTGTTTAGCAGCACAAAACAGCTCCAGGAATGTCTGGTGGACTATTTCCTCTTTTTTGTTGTGCATTTACGGAATGATCGTACTGGAAACGTTTAGAGTTTGGACGAAGATGATCGAAAATGTGTACGGACTCTTCGTTCTACTTTGTCTTTACTACGTCTTTGTCTACCAACTTCCTCTTGTTTCGGTCAACTTTGCGAGGGTGTAGAGATGGAATGACTAGTCTACCTCCTATATTAATCAAGATCATTGACCAGTATTTTATTCACACCGTCTGTCTCCGTGACCACCAAAATTACTAGGGGTCGAAAATGACCTGAAACGTAAATGATAGTACGGCTTGTGCTCGACTCTGGAGGGGGCAGTACCGTGCCCCCCGATTAACCTAATGGTAATTTACAGATGTGTTAGATTCCTGCGTAAGGTAGACCATGGACAGCTGGCCATCAAAACCTGTAGACGGCCACAAAATCGTTCTAATTTCCGTATTTTTATAAACGCCACGCGTCAGACAAATTGCGTAACATTGCTGTGACCAAGTCGTATTTCAAAATAGGACAGAAAGTTATGTCAGTTTTAGTAAAATATCATTGAACGCTTTTAATAAATGTTCAACCAAAGACAAAATTTTCCAACTGAAATTATAAAATAGTGAAAATGAAATAACATTTTTTTTATGACAACATGTAAATAATAAATTAAATAGAAAAGTAATAGTGCTCTGCAGTCAACAAATGTTACGTTGTTACGTTTTTAGGGTACGAATAAGAACTAAAAACAATTTTTAAGCAAATAAGGTACGGGCTACCTCTTTCATTGGTTTACTCAGAGATATTATAATACTTAACAGTAGTTCAACGTACTATAATAAAATAATTAAAATATTTTCTAGGATTATTAGACACTAGCTGACCCGTGCCCACTTCGTTGGGCATAATGTAAAAGCCTTTTAATTTTTTGGTTTTTATATAACCTATGACACTCTGCAATAATGTGGCTTTCTATTGGTGAAAGAAATTTTAAAATCGGTTCAGTAGATCCCGAGATTACCCCTTACAATTTAACAAATATTAGTATAGATTAATCATTATTTATTAGATGTACAGACAGTGAGGAGGTCGAGTATAAATTAGAACCATGGACCTAGAAAAAAGGCGGACGGGATCTTGCTAAGAAAGAATTGAAGCACCCTAATGGCGGCCGCGTAACTATGTGTGGTGTGTGTGAGTGTGAAATGGCTGGCCGGCACGCACACATTCACACCATAGTAAGCCAGCGGGTTCGTACGTATACACGAAGTGGCTTACTATGGGTGCTTCACTTTTTAGTTTCAGTGATGGTGTCCGCCTTTTTTTCTAGGTCCATGATTAGAACAGGTTTATTTCCGAAAAAATATAATATTATGAATACTTATCCCTAAAATTCTAAAAGTGTGGAGATATAACAACCTAAAATAATTGGTTCGGTGAAAAAAAGGGAGCATGTGTGAAAATATGAATATTTGGACATCATACACGCGACTGTTCGACTCTTTTTCTTTTCTTTCGCTTCCCTGTGGCCAACCGTGGAAAAAAAGACCAACAAAATAAGTTTCGCCCTGCATTTTTACTTCACCATTATTATTAAATTTTGTGAAACGTGTACGTAACAAAATTAGTCGAGACAGAGTTATCGCCATGTTCTGTCTGTGTTGCCAGCTTTACAAAGTTGAGCGAAAACGAGAGTGTGGGTTCGTCCTACTTCGTCTTTGTCTTCTAACTTTGTGTTAACTTCAGGGGTTGTGTACGTGTCTCCCTTCAATCGAGTATTAGAGCGTACTCTGACACGCTGCACCAATGCAAATTAGCTGAGGTCGGTGTTTCCAAGCCGACAGAAGGCCACCGACGAAATCCAAAGGGAGAGGCTCGAGTTAACAAAACATCAAAACACTGGCTAGGCGTTGTCATCGATCTCCTACATACATAGATATATGCTGTGATTCATATTTCATAAATGCTTGAGTCGGAATCAAACCCGCGCCTTCTGTTCGAAGCTACATACGATCACTTATACACCACGTGGAGTAACATACATAAATATATGCATTCCAAAAAATTTCTCCTCGCTTCGTCGTTTCTCATTCTGGATAAGGTTCATGGCCTAAAACTGTTCACATTCATCACATAGTGCAAATACTTATGATACCTCGTTCATCAGTCCTAGCTATCAATTACTCCATATAAGGGTCACCGGTATAAATAAATTTACCGCTTATTAAAACACTTCAAATTTCGCCACGGAAAACTTTTAGTCATAAAGATGGTTTACACTATACGACAAGTCAATTCAAATAAAAAATCACAATTGATAATTTTTGTTACATACTGGCCAAACTTTGATTATATTACAGCCGCGGTGGCCGCGCCGCGTTTAGTGTGTTGTCGTACTTGTCGTTCAATCAAACGAATAAATGAAATGCTTCCGACCCGACGCCCAGTCAATGTGTGTTGCCCTTTAAGATAGATTAAGAGATGGTGCATGGAGACAGTTCTCTGACCCGAGCCCAACGTGCCAATCCCCTTCAATCAGCTACGCAGATGGTTACAAAACATCACACACACACACAAGCTGAGAGATGGTGGACTTCGACACCAGGCTGCAGGCAATCCAAGGAGGCGATGCCATCCTTGGACAACAAGCTGCCCAAGCGCCTATTGCGCCTGGACAGGAGAAGCATGCGCCTGGTAGTCGGAACCATCACAGGACACTGTTCATTGAACAGACACTTTCACACAATAGGTATCACGGACAGTCCTCTGTGCAGGCATGCATGGAGACTGAAGAAACGGTGGCGCACGTGCTCCTTGAGTGCACAGGCGTCACCCAAATCCGAAAAGAAACACTTGGGTCACCAATGTCTCTTGCGGATACTCTGAGCAGTTTGGGAGGACTAATTCGCTTCTGGAGGGAGGTGGGCTGGATGGAATGAGAGCCCCACGGCTCACGTACAATGGTCCAGAACAGGACTAAGTGCGGAAACCACACCCACTAGAAGGGTAATAATGATGATGATGATGATGAGATGATGCAGGTCGATGGTGCATACGGTACAACGGGGAGCGCAGAATTATTTTATTACTAATTCTGTTTTTTATTTTCTTATTGTATTGAATTACGCGTATTGAAAACGCGCTATAATGCTCTACTACATCGCTACAAACAGTCGTGGAATATCACCCTTAAAATTAAGCTATTTCCCTAACAAGTCTGAGCGCGATATAAAATAGCATTACTTACAACAAAAGTTACTTGGAAATCAACATTGTCAAGTGCCGTTTTGTCGCTTAAGCATTTTTTCACGCCCCAGCATTGTTCCCGTCTCATATTGGCATTCGATCTTATTAATTACTGAATGTAAATAACCGGTAAACGAATTAATTATACAACGTTGATGAACACAGTCTTAGCATTGTTCAATGGAAAAAGACCTTATTAATTATGACTGTCATTTAACTTTTTCTATACTTAGTGGAAGATGAGGTCAACCTGTCTAGTAGGAGCAGTGGAGTCTAAGAATAGATTTCCGTTTTATATGATATCGGTACCTACATTATCACGAAACGCGATCAATGGATCTCTCAGCTATTTCTGAAACGCATTTTTAAGTTAATGACATATTAAATTGTAGCTGTCACTGTCAAACTAAATCAAAGAAAAAAGAGTAGCTCGAGGGATTCGAGATCGCCGCCTTGTCAACGAAGGTCGTCAAGATGGCGACCTCGGATCCTCACCGTACCACGTTGCCTTTATAAAGTGTACTTTTTTGCTAAAAAGTGTTCATTTATAATACTCGACATTGGCGAAATTGTCTATGTGTCACTAAGACACGACAGAAGCCATTTGATAAGACAAAAAAAAATAGTAGCTCGAGTCTTAATGTGGAATTAAAATTAAAATATTAAAGCTGTCTGTTCAGTCAAAGGGAGAGAGTTTTTAAGCATTTTATTCTCGCGTGTGGATTGTGGATATTTTCATAAGATATTTAATAATGTGTTACAGAATTGCGAAAAAAAAATCGCGCGGTGAAATTTTGCAGTACGGCCCTTACCTAAGTCTCCAACTTAACTTAACGACAGTCTGTTTATAATAAAAGCCGGGACCCACCACTCCTTTCTAGTATGTATTTACATCTATGTGTGACCTAAAACAATCGTGTCGCATCCACCCCGCAAGTTGTAAACTGTCCTAAATAAATCTCGCGGCTACTTGACACCGCGTTCCTTCTCAATCGTACATCGCTCGACTTTTTACGATTTTCGCTCCACAATCGGTTACCTGTTAACAAAAAGTACCGAATCAAAATTCTTGATGGCGCATCTTTTATTTATACGCTCCGTTCCGACTAACAGACATAATTTTTTCCGGTAAACAATCAGTTTTGACCGAAAAATGTCGGATTGAAGAAGTTATAAAAAGGTAAGGCGTTTGTCGGTGCTGATTTTCGCTTCTTGCCAATCCGCCATCGTATCTAAGTCGAGCGAGAGCTTTTGTATAATGTTCTAACATGTTCTCGGTCTAGCGAAATTTTCTTATATCAATATATCACGTAAGTGCACTTCTTAAATTATATTGTTTCACTGAATCAAACCTCACACGCTTCTTCTAAAACTAAAGAGGGGTGGCGCATTAAAAGATTTTTACAGGGTGATAGTCCCGGTGTTGCAAGCATCCATAAGCTTGTTTGCCACCTTAGAAGTATAAAAAAACTGAAGCTATTTCCTTATTTTAATCTATTCTACTACAAGTGGAAATAATATAACAAAATAAAATTACAATGGTTAATTTAAAAAAACAGAAACTAAACTAACTTTGGACTCTTAATCGTAAACACAACGCTGCGTTAAGTGGCTTGCAGTACCCTCTGTGACCAGACTTAACCATTCTAGTCGACTCACAAATTCACAATGTATGATTTAAACTGTCATATTTGCTATCGGTCTCTGTATACATATTTATTACACAGATATTATAATACTTAACAGTAATTACACTAAATAAATAAAATGTATGTTTAGAAGTTTTGAGTTTTTTGGCCTCATTGCCAAAAAGAGAGGTGACAACCTAGAAAAGCTGCTGATAACAGGCAAAGTGAGCGGGAAAAGACCTAGAGGCAGATGCCCGATGCGCTGGTCAGACCAGTTCCGCTCTGCCCTAATCACTTTAGTCGGTTATGCCATCCACGCTAGAAGACAGAGCAAGCTGGCGCGAGATAGTCCAGGAGAAAGCGATTCGGAGAGGACACGACCCTCAGCATTGAGGACAAATTACATAAGGAGGAGGAAATAAAAACAGACACTTCGATTGCGAAGTGTCTGTTTTCATAAAAATGTATTTCATTGTTCTTGTCTTTGCTACGCTACGATTCAGAAGAAAAAAAACTATACTATCTCATACGCACGAAAAAGGCATATTATTTATCAGTAAACCTCATCATCCATTTTACAATGATTTATGTGACTAGATACAAATAAAAAGAAACACCAAATAATCTTTATAAATTACTGAGCTCGTCAAAATACTTATAATATCAGATTACATTATGTTAGTACTGGTTCTTAAGCAAGAAGTACCGTGGAATATTGCCGTGCTCCCTAATGATGTGAGCTTGTGCGCTTTAATTGCGATCAAATAAACAAGAAAATAAAACTGTATTACCTTCAACACTTAATACTAAAGCTATAGAGTTATTATTCGCATGTTTTGATACAAAACTTTATGTTTGTAACATGAATTTTACCGCGTCTGTCGCATGAAAAATGTATGAAGTGTCATCTCGAAAATGAAGCAAAAACTATCGCCCGTTGCGGACGTTTTTGATTGGTGTACTGGTAAGGGCATATACAGCTACTTTTATGGTTATTCTTGGGAAGGATTATAAGACCTCAATGAACAATCTAGTGTACCTGATAACCACCACGTTTAGAGCATCATCATTTTATTCAGGTCCGAGTATCAAGGAGCTCTATCTTGAAGCGGTATTGAACAAAAAGTAACATTCATTGTGGAAGCAGAAAGGGAGCAGTTCATCAGACATTCTACTTCGTCGTTTTTAACAATGTTATTTTACATGTAGTATTTAGACAAGTGACTTGCAGTGTGATCCTGGCATGGCCCTATGAAGCGAGTGGTAGAGGATTTTATGTAATAAGTCTCTCGCTCACCAAACGCATTGCTGCTTTACGCAAATTTTTTGGTCGAACTAACCGATTTCGTAAATGTTTACCACTCAAACATTATATGACCTAATTTAAAATCGCGCACAGTAGTGCCTTAATGCAAACAGGCATCTGCAGAAGACCAGCGTTCACGCTGAACAGATGCCTGTTTGTTGCCTGATCTACATATATTATTTTATGATTGTAAACTATTTTTTAAGTTCTTAAATGTAAATTAGAGAATAAATAAACCATTTTTTATCTCTTTTTTTAGGGTTCAGTTGTAAACCACAAGGAACCCTTATTGTTTCACCATGTCTGTCTGTCCGTCCGCGGTCTAGTGCCTAGACGCTTAATGCTAGTTTTTCATCATGTGTGTTACCAGTGTTGACATATGGATCCGAGACGTGGTCGCTCACTATGGGCCTCATAAGGCTCGCGGTCACTCAGCGAGCCATGGCTCTCCATCAGCTCTCTAGCTATGCTCGGGGTTTCTCTACAAGATCGAATCAGAAATGAGGAGATCCGTAGCAGAACCCAAATAACCGACATAGCCAAACAGATCACCAAGCTGAAGTGGCAGTGGGCAGGGCACATAGCGCGCAGAACCGACGGCCGGTGGGGCAAGAGGGTTCTGGAATGGGGACCACGTACCGGAAAGCGCTGCGTAGGACGCCCACCTACGAGGTGGTCAGACGACCTAAAGAAAGTCGCAGGAAGCCGCTGGATGCAGGCCGCTGCCAGCAGGTCGCATTGGAGGCGTATGGAGGAGGCCTATGTCCAGCAGTGGACTTTTTGTGGCTGAGATGATGATGATGATGATGACGATTTGTATCATTTTTAATCTGTTACTTTTTCGATCTTCCTCTCCATTTGTCTCTCCACATCGATACAATGAAATATTTTTAGATGGCTGTTTATAAATTAATCTCAGGTCAGCTGTTCGGTGGTCGTGTCCGATGTCCCATTACTGATTAGCGACGCGTGCGCATGCCGCTGGCGCCGTCAGCTGGAAATATGGAGACGGAATCATTATTATCGGTCAACATTTTCTTTAGTTTTTATTTTTTTTAAATATTGTCATTTTATTTTCTTCTATTAAATATTTTTTTGTTATAAAAAACTAACTTGTTTATCGGTCATTAAATTTCCGGGCTACGCAGATGACAGACTATGTGACCCACTTCTTGTCTGTGAAAATAGAACCTATGCAATTGCATTAAAGCACACGATGCGAAAAAGTCCGGCACACAAAAAATTGTACACAAAACGTGTAATTGTGAAAGATCAAGCCATGCCACACGAAGAAAAAATAGAACGTTTGCTTTAGCTCTAACGTAGACGACGCACGTAATTATAGTTTGCAATCCGCACGTGATGTGCACACGACGCACAAATGCACAATCTAAAGCTTCGACGCAAATCAGCTTTGAGTCTGTGAAATATCTGGAACCGTCTTTTCTTCTTCAATGCCCGTATCCTTTTTATTTTGAGTCAAATAAAAAGCCACTTCAACAATAACACATCCTGCGTCAAAACTGTAAATAAATCCATTGATTGATTGGAGACATGCCTTTATCTTAAGGCGACGTATTGCGCCCTTTAATTTGGACACCGTTTATGAATTAATCGTAATTGTATGGGTGCTGACCAATGATGGTTATAAAAATGTGTACATTGGTTACATGGATAATTGTCGACACGTAGTAATTGTAGTTTCTAGAAAATGTGTAATGTCTACGGACGCCTATTTTATTTCATTACTGCCCGGCCGGCTGTTCGTTTTATAATTTTGGGCGATATCAGACTCTGTGATATCAGTCCGTCAATTACAGAAACAAGTGAATATCGCGTTTGCGCTGAATCTTTTTTTTTTTTGACGGTCACTTGGTAAACAATGTAATGTGTTACTGCATGACCGAGGCATGTCCTGGGCGTACCTGCTTAAAACCTGACTGTCTGTCTGCTACCTTCCGGGGTCGTGGAAACTGGTGATACTTCCGCAACCCCAGCGGCTGATGTATGCGTGTGGACGTCATTCATAAAAACACATCTACACTTTTTAAATTTAATATTGTTGCAGTCTGATTGGTTTGTTTCATATGTAAGTAATTGATGTGTCCACAAATTACAAGTTGTTAATAAATTTAAATTTGTAAGAAAATGAGATTTGAAAAATTTACATAATAAAATTACATATTTTTCTTAAAATGACAAAAAAGAAAGTTATTTTGTAATAGAATCATAATTCGCAATATCTTTTTGTTGTATTTTGTGAATTACTAGCTGTTGTCCGCTGCTTCGCCCGCGTGGGCAATGGGAGGAACCAATGAGTTGTGTATCCCGTGGGAATTGTGGGAATAATGCCTAATATAGCTGTTTCTCCCGATAATCTTTTTCGTGACCAATAGCATTACTATCATGCACCAAAACATTGATGGTCTTATAAATAAATCGGACTTGTTAACCATCGCAATAGATAACCTTAGCAATAATAATGAAGTTAACGTTGATGTACTCTGTATAACCGAACACAATATGATAGATGACGATGTAACATATTTGCATATACCAAATTTTTCGAACTGTTGTTGGTCAACTAGGAAAACTAGACATGGAGGCACTTGTATATTGATTCGAAAGGGAATGCGATATAAAAAAATCGATTTGTCAAAATATTTGGATAAACATTTTGAATGTAGTGCTATTGAACTCATAGATTACAATATCTTAATTTTTTGTATCTACCGTCCACCAAAAAATAATAATGAACAAATAGACATATTTCTTAATAATTTAAATGACATCTTACATTCGCACTGCAACCTAAAAAGAAAAATAGTCATTTGTGGGGATTTTAACATTAATATATTGAATGAGAATATACATGCTTTGAATTTTCAATATCTTCTGCACGGCTACAACCTTAAACTAGAAATCAGGACCCCTACAAGGCTAAGTAGTCAAACTTGTATTGACAATGTCATCCATAATATACAGGGATGTAAAAGCAGCATACGGGAACTTGCTTTGTCTGATCATACTGCGCAACTGCTTACATGTCCTGTCAAATTTAATGCTCGTATCGATTATTGGTACCAACAAAGGCGTGACTATTGCGAATCAAATTTAAAAAAATTTAAAGATTGCCTAAGTTCACTTACATTTATTAACACGTATCTTACACACGACTCGAACATGGCTTTTGAAAGTTTCCATGAACTGTTTACCCTTTTCTATAAATTATGTTTCCCTGTAGTAAAAACGAAAGTCACCTTAAACAGACGACCTAAGTGGATAAGTAATGGTATAAAAACATGCTCCAAGCGGAAACGGAACTTGTTGTGGAAGTATCGAAGGAGTAAATGTGCAACTGATAAAGCGAATTTTAAAAATTACTCTGCACGTCTTAACCGAATAATTAAACTCACTCAAAAATCTCAAAATGAATTTTATATAAACACCTCCCACAACAAAACTAAAGCCACATGGAAAATTATAAATGACAACACTAATAATTCAAATAAATCAAATAATGACATCAGACAACTAAAGGTAAATGACAAATATGTAACTGATCCTAAAGATATAGCCCAAGAATTTAATAACTTCTTTGTAGATCAAATAAAACCTTCAATTTCAATGAAACCAACACAAAAAAAGGTTTTTTACAGTAGGCCTAATTCAATATTTATAATGCCAACTACACCCGATGAAGTGAATAAAACTATACAAGGATTAAAAAATACATCTTCCACTGGATACGATGAAGTATCGACTAAAGTTGTAAAACACGTGTCTACGGTTATATCTCCTGTGTTATGTTACATCCTTAATTTGTGTATTACGAGTGGTAGCTATCCTGATAAACTAAAAGTGAGTGTGGTTAAACCTCTATTTAAAAAGCAAAACGCAGAAGATATGTCTTGCTATCGTCCGATTTCGCTCATTCCTGTTTTTTCCAAAGTCTTTGAAAAAGTTATTTACCAAAGATTTTACAGTTACTTTGAAAGAAATGGAGTACTAGCAAATGAACAGATAGGATTCCGAAAGAATAAAACGATAAATCAGGCTATTTATCAATTCTTAAATAAAGTAATGGTATGTCTTGACAAAAAGGACCATACATGTGCAATGTATATGGACCTAACCAAAGCCTTTGACTATGTCGACCACTCCATCTTAAAAAACAAACTCTATACATATGGTATTAGAGGAAATTCCCTTAACTTAATTGAATCGTACCTATGCAAGAGGAAGCAAGCGACAGTTATTTCGAGAATCTGTCTAAAGTCGAAATCGGAGACAAAATATCTATCTGATTACAGAGAAATTACAAATGGCGTGCCTCAAGGAAGCATACTGGGGCCGCTGTTATTTCTCATATATATCAACGACTTTCCTCGCTCTGTAAATTTCCCTATGGTACTGTTTGCTGACGACAGCACAGTAATGTTTTCGAATAAGGATACACTATCACTTCAAAATGACATAAATAATTCTTTAATTAATATAATTGATTGGCTAAATTCAAACAACCTTATGATAAATTTAAACAAGACTAAGATAATGGCATTTAGAAACAGAAATAATATAATTAGCTCAATGAACATTAATTACCTCGGTACGAATATTGAAGAAGTAATTGCAATTAAATTCTTAGGATTAACAGTAGATCATAGTCTTAGTTGGAAGCCACACATAAAAAATCTATGCTCACGATTATGTCGTTTTTCGTACGCTTTACGAATGCTCTCCAAAGTTGTGCACATTCCTACTGCTGTGACCGCTTACCATGCATATGTGATGTCGACAATGCGATACGGTATAATTTTCTGGGGGAATTCGACAGATAAAGACTCCGTATTTAAGGCACAAAAGAACTGCATAAGGGCTATTTGTAGACTTACTAGGAGAGACAGCTGTGAACCATATTTTAAATCGCTGAAAATCCTTACCTTACCATGCCTCTATATTTATGAAAGTGCAATATTTGTTCGGAGTAATATGAGCTTATTTACGAAACGCCAAAGTGCTCGTCAAAAAAATAGATTATGCTTGCCACCATGTAGGACTTCATTGTACCGTAATAGTTTCTTCTGTATGGCTCCCACAATATACAATAAACTCCCTAACAGCATTATCAACAGTAAGAGCCTATATGTATTTAAACAGAGACTACTTGATATGTTGCTGAAAAAGGCCTATTATTGTGTCAAAAGTTACCTCGAAGACAAAGAAATGTAAGATTTATATAATCAAATCAAATCAAATAGTTTATTTGCAGGAATACATTTGTTACACAAGGTCTTAAATTGAAATTACAGTTCACGTATCCAGTCTGCGCGCAGACGTGCAAAAATTCACATTATAGTAGTATTTAATAGCCATAAAAATTCAATAGACTAACATTTCACTAATTTAATAATAATTCATAAATTCAAATAAAAATAATTCTGATACTCAAAAAAGTAAAATAAAAATAAAATAATATGAATAAATTAATAAATCATCGTCGTCATGTTTTTCGCTCAGATAGAAAATCTTTCACACTGTAAAAACATTTGCCCAAGAGCCACTTTACAATTTCGTTTTTGAATGTTGTTCCATCTAAACTCTTTAATTCATTCGGAAGTTTATTGTAAAGCAATATACTCATGTTATAGGCATTTTTCTCGTATACATATTTATGACATGCGGGCTGGTATAACAGGCTCGAGTACTGTGACCTAATCAACCTCGTCCTACCTTCTATCCGTTTTTTAAAATAATGTTGGTATTGATTGACGAATAGGCAAGCTTCCTTAATGTACATACTGGCCAACGGTAGAATTTTGAATTTTTTGAACAGTGGCTCGCAACTGTCTATCGTCCATGCGTTGTCTAAGGCTCGGATACATCTCTTCTGCATTTTAAACGCTCTGTCTATGTCAACGGAGTTGCCCCACAACAACAATCCATAACTTAGCACCGAAGAGACGTAGCCATGGTATGCCGATAGAGCTGCCTCCGCTGAGACCGTTTGACGCAGTCTTCTGATTGCATACACAAATCGATCTAGTTTTTTACATACTGCATCGATGTGTCCCTTCCAGTTTAGGTGCTTATCTACAATTAATCCTAAAAATTTTAAACTTTGAACCTCCTCAATCGTCGAACTGTTATATTGTAATTGTATAGTTCTGTGGCTAGAGTTGTAAGAGGAAAACTGCAAGGCTTTTGTTTTTTCTAAATTTATTTTCAAATTGTTTTTATTAAGCCAATCGATTACATCTCTTAATCCGTTATTTGCTGCAATTTCTAATTGATCCTGATTGTCCGATTTGATGATAAGTGTAGTGTCATCCGCGAAAAGTATACATTTATGCGAAGTAGCCTTTGGAAGGTCATTGACATATATAAGAAAAAGCAGTGGACCAAGGATACTACCCTGAGGAACACCGGTTGTTTTTGCCAGGTAAGGTGACCTGTGTTTCTGTTTCACTATACTCTTGCCAATTTTCGATATTCTGGTTATTTCGGTGCATTGCATTCTGTTTCTCAGATAACTGTCTAACCAGTCAAGCGCCTTACCTCTAATGCCGTATACCTCTAACTTACGGTGTAGTAATGAATGGCAAACATAATCAAAAGCACTGCTCATGTCCAAAAATAGTGACATTGCTGACATGTTATTATTTAAGCTTTCCGAGATAGTTTTTATCAAGTCAAAGCACGCCAGTGCAGTCGAGCGTCCCTTACGAAAACCGAATTGCTGCGGCAGTAGTATATCAAACTTCCTCAAGAAACTGTTCATCCTCATGATCATTGCCTTCTCCATTATTTTCGAAAATATCGGTATGATCGTTATTGGTCGGTAGTTACCCGGGTCTGATTTATCTCCTTTTTTATACAGAGGTTTCACGATCGATATTTTGAGTTTCTCGGGAAATTGGCCCTCTGTGAAGGATAAGTTAATAATATGTGTTAGGGGCTTACAAATGTACCTGGCACAAATTTTCACTATACTAGTATTTATGTCATCTATACCACTCGTTTTGCTATTGTTTAAAGACATAATAATGTTATATGTCTCACTTTCGGTAATAGGGTTCAAGTAAATTGAAGATAAGTTTTTATCTAAATTATTAAGTTTCGCTACATTAGAATTGTGATTACTAATAAGATTGATAAAATGTGAATTAAATAAATTACAGATGTCATTGGGATTTGTATACGTACTATTATTGTATTTTATAGCCTCAATATCATTAATATACAATTTGTTATTGATTGTGGTTGAAATCGTATTCCACGTTGCTTTGCATTTGTTTTTGCTCTCTTGTATATATCTTAAATTATTTATTTTTTGAGCTTTAAATAAACATTCTTTATAAATCTTATTATATTGTTTAAATTTCAATTTGTGCATAGATTTATTCGTTTTTGTATATCTATAAGCTAAATACAATTTTCGTTTGTATTTACTCGATTTCTTCAAACCTTTTGTGAGCCATTTTAACTTACCTGGCCGATTATTTATTTTTAGCTTAACCACGGGGCAACATAACTCATGAAACAGTCGAAAGGTATCATAGAAAGCATTAAAAGCATCTTCCATGTTCCTTGCGTACATGACGTCAGTATAAGCGATAGCCGCCATACAATCACAAAATTTCCTAATGTTATCCTCACAGTAATCTCGTTTGTATTCAAACCAAGTAGTGTAGCATTTCGATTTATCTCCCTTAAATGTTATAGATTGAGCTGTTTCATGGTCTGAGAGGCAAAGATTGTGTATCTCCGATTTTACATTTCTAATATTGCTAGCAATTAAGTCTAAGCAAGATTTTTGTCTTGTTGCCGCCTGTATATGGTTAGTTAAATTGTAGCTTCTTAGGATACTTAGTAGTTCATTTGTATATTTGTTTTCATTTAGAATATCTATGTTCCAGTCTCCGCAGACCACGACTTTCTTTGCTTTAAATTTGTCCGTCAAATAGTGTAGTAACATTTCCAGTTTATATAGAAATATGCCTATATTAGCTTTTTTTTGTTCTGGAATTCTATAGATGTTACACACTATCAAATTCAATCCCGTAATTTCGATTCCACAGCATTCAAAATACAGTTTGGTAGCTAAATCTTTGGCTATGGCTAAGGGTTTTACATCCCACGTTTTCTTTACAAGGATGCACGATCCTCCCCTTCGCTTGTCTCGACAATATGCTGTTGCCAACTTATAGTTTTTTAAAATTATGTTGGCTTCAGTACCCTCTTTAACAAAAGTTTCACTGAAACATAACACATCAATCCCACCGCTATCACTACATAAGTCATTCAATGTCACTTCCAAAACATCAAGCTTGTTATAAAGACCAGCAATGTTCTGATGTAGGATTCTAACTGTATAGTAAAATTAGTTATTTGAATATTATTTTAAAATTTATTTTAAATTTTATTTTTATTTGTATCTAAATTATTAAAATTTGCATGCCATTAGGTTGAATATGGCTTGGCTACCTGTAGATTAACCACCTATGTATTATTTACCCATATTCGCAAATAAAGAATTTGATTGATTGATTGATTGATTGAATTTTGTTATACCACGTATTATCCAATGTTACAGGGTACTTCTGTGAAAATTTCAGCTCCCTAGATAGTAAGGTTTAAGCGCCCTATGGTCCCATTATAATGTATACCTCTAAATAGTTTTCCAATTGCCACAGTCTTCGTAACTATTTTTTTAACTTTATTGACCACAATCACAATACAAAAAGTTCAAGATTCAAAACTTTTATTCAGAGAATAGGTTTTTACAAACAACTTCTCTTGTCAGAGAGTAGGTACGACAGTAATAAATGATTTGTGTAAATTAATCTACTCTACGAACTACCATATCGGAAACAAAAGCAAAATTATACCACTGGTAAAAGAAATGGGAGTACTGATACAATAGGTTTTTTTAAACTACAAAGTTGGCAAACAAGCATATGGCCCGCCTGATAGTAAGCATGCCCGTAGCCTCTATAGGCTACGGTCATGCTTACTATCAGGCGTCAAGCGTCGTAGCAAGCGTCTATCTATATAGACGCTTGCTATATCGGGGGCATCACACACGCGTTACCAACCCTCCCATCCCAACCCCCCCAAGTGGAGCACTAGCTATTTGGCTACGATCTTCTGTAATGTGGAGGTCCTTCCCCAGACGGGCTGCTCCGATTTGAGCGAATTATCCGCTGTGCCCTTCCTTTCTTAACAGGTGGACTTAATGCTAAGTTGCATTCTCTCTAGAATAAGCTATCGATAGATAATAGACAGACATATTACCATCGCGGACTTACATATGTTTCGGGTAGATACCCGAACAAAGTTGAAGAAAGTTAATCAATTTAATAATTATCTTCTCTGAATTTGCAGGAAATGTTTAGATCCTACGTGTTGCAAAGTAGTACTTGATATTATTGTTAGTGTATCCTGTTTTTGGGAGCGGCCCCACTAATGACAGGCCGGTGTGAAGTAATGAACATAATAGTGCCTTATTGTGGTCCTCGGAGTGCCCAAATATTATTGTAGTCTCAGAGCCATGGGTACATGTTGATTCAATATCTATAGAGATGTATTTGTAAGTCCAATTTTTTCGTAAAATTGAAATGACAAAAGTGTCTAGTAAAGATAGGGAATAGGCAAGGAAAAGGAAAATTGAAGTTCGCATGTAAAAATGGTGTCTAGAAGAAGTACCTACCCTATTATAAATTGCATACCCACATCGCTATTGGTTCATAGACCACTTTCCATACAAAAAGGCGCAGTCTCCTTTCTTGCGGAAGAATTCTTGCAAATTATTACATTATCACATCATGTAAATTCCTGCAAATTATTCTAGCTATTAACTGTCACGAGTCACGACTTATCGCAGATGCGTTTAGGTACACATAAGAACTAATGAATTTCGTATCGCAGAATTTTGTACCGCAGTTTTCTATGTCGAGTAGGTATTCGCGACGCAGTTATGTATACAAACAATAAATGCCGGCAAAATAATCTACACTCTCGGAAACTGACTGGGGTGAAGTTAAAAGACAAAAGAAATGAACTCGTTTTCACTCAACTTCGCGAGAGTGTAGAGCCGGTATAACAACAAAATATAAAACAAATGTTAACCAGCCCTCTGCCTACGTTGTTTATAAATAATAAAGCGTATTTTGTGCACCTCGTCCTCAAATCAACCAATAAACATTTCGCCAGTTTGATACAATAAAATTAAGCCTTATTTATGTCTCCCGAACGCGCTTCCGTTTTATTACTTCACATACAATGTAACAAAAATGAACATAAACCAATTAAATTACATTTTCGGTTTAAAAAAGACAGATTACAGCTTAATTAATATAATACTAGCGCCTTGCCCCGGCTTCGCGTGGGTTTTTGTTAAGGATGGGTCCAGTTGTTTTTGAGTTCATTCGTTACAAACAAATATACAAAATATCAAATCTTTCCTCTTTATAGTATAAGTAAGACTAGCTGTTTATCCGCCGCTTCGCTTGCGTGGATAAGGGAAAGAGCCAGTGAGTTGTGTATTCCGAGCTCCGAGGGAATTTTGAACTGGTAGTAGGAAAAATTGCGATGATGCAAAGGAGCTTGTTATCATACTTCATACTTTTAATATTTAATATTATAAATGAGAAAGTGAGTTTGTTTGTTTGTTGTTCCTTCACGGCTTGACTAATCAGCCGATCATTATGAAAATAAGTAAACGTATTGGTAGAGGTACAGAGCCCATCATAGGCTACTTTTTATCCCGTTAAAATATGTCATTCCAATGGGAAAATATTTTTTCTACTATAGAGAGAAGGATGGGCTATCGGCCAACAGGTGGCGCCACAAGTCGTGCTATGGGTTGTTTTGATGTCAAACGAGATCTATGTCATAAATTTAACGCTAGCGAAGCCGCGCGGAAAAGCTAATAGGTATATTTAAAAAATCAGTAATAATTTTGAAAGAAAAATTTCACTTGGCCCCAGGTGGGATGGAATAAAAAGTTGGCTTTGACTTAAAAGACGAAAGAGAAAAACATTACATAAATCCTCTTCCACTCGAATCACATCACAACACTGTTGACAATACTAATCAGTTTCATCCCTTTTAATAATTGACAGCAAACTAAATCTAAACGCAATAAAGTTCCCTACAACCCTCAACGGGACATCAACCTGCCGCAGTAGGGGAGCGAATTTGGACCACCCTTAGTTAACGATAGTAAGTAACCAATTCGTTATAATCCAACTCGGAATGCTCTTGAATTGTTCAATGTCATTTTTTTTATGTTCTTTAATATAATCTTTATAATCTTTAATATTATCTTAATTCAAGTAATTTGGTTTACAACAGATATTAGACATCTACGCCTGAACGAGGCCTTCACCTGTATCTCAGGCTGCAGTTGCTTTTTCCAACAAAAAATATTTTTTTATAGTTCTACACTACACTTCATACCATTCATACCTACACATTTTTTATATCAAAAAAACCTAGATGATGTACAAATTCTAATTATGATGTATTTGTATTCGTAATAAGGATATAAACTATTATACTTTTGCACGAAAGCTCCAAACAAACGTCTGATTTATATAAAAAATTAATATGACTTATACATGAATTGATCACAAATCGTCTTATTGCGACAAAGCACACTGTATGTTACCACAATAAGATTTGAGAGACTGGTATAAACACCAGCATGGTATTTCACTAGAAATCTTGTGTTAAGTATAGTGGACCGGATGGCTAATTACTGGCTACAACTTATTTAAGATCATTGCCAGTCAACATACATTGTTACTAACTAACACACTAATATTATATGGACTTATCAGTCTTACCAGAAATATCGTAAAAAATCATGTCATATTTTTATTAATAAAATAAAACTATTTTAATTAATAATATTTTAAAGCATTTTTTATTATTGTCTTAACGATTTACTTAATTATTTCATTTGTAACTTTCATGAAACGTTTCCCTATCATACCGAGTTGGACTAACCAGATGGGTTAACACCACAAGGCCACCCATGGGACTTTATCTATCGAATTAACTATTATAAAAACGCACTCCCAGTTAGTGAATGCGTCGTCAGATAACAGTTAACCCTCGGATAACATAAAGTTAATTCGGTCGCGTGGCAGTTATCCCCAAAAAACGGTTTTTTGGCGTTGTCAATCAGGGATTACTTAAGTGGAAGATTATGATGGGTTTTTGTAATTAAATAGATAAGTTTACCACTGTACTTATAATCCTTATGTTATTGGAATGGATATGTGAGAAAAGATGGTAGAGATAAAAGTAAATTGTGCCTTATAAAACTTTCCCATGGGAATTTTAATAAGCTTTCTTTTTATGGCATACGGCAGGCATAGAAGTAAACAGGCTAACTGGTAGCAGAGGACCAATGCGTTTTCCTCTACAAGGAAGAGGCTGCGACTAAAAGAAGTCACCCATATGCGCGATTTTATTATTTTATATTTATTTTTTTATATTTTTATTAATCTTGTATTACATATTTTCAATACTATATGTTCAACATTGAATGATGAATTGAATGATTGAATTGAATGATGAATGAAATTGAATGTTCAACATTGAACAATGTCAACATTTAAAGATAGGAAAAAATAAAAAATGGAATGACAAAAGAGACCGTAACGTAACTGGGTTTCTTTTCTTTCGCCATTTCTTTCCCCAATGGTCATTTTGCTTGTTTCCGAAATGGTGGAGTTTATAGAGTAGCTTATTTATTTAATAAATAATCATTGTAAGTGACGTGTCTAAGTGCCCGCGAGGTACAGAATAAAGTATTTTTTGATTTATTTCATCTGATTTGATTTAATGTCAATTCAAAATTATTAGCAAATCCTAATTCGTATTCTTTAAATTTTATACTTTACTATTTGGCTAGCGTATGTATACTCCCGATTTCATTTAGTTTAGTATTTAGTTGGAACTAGCATAGTCTCGGAGTGCCGCTGGCGGTGTGTTGTGCCCATAAAATTATGAAATGAAATCGTTTATTTCAAAAATTAGACCTTCACCGGCACTTTTTCTTGTCCATTTTAAAATAACTTTATTCATATTATTTGTTTATTTCTGCCAAAAACTTTTTGCTAATTCTTTCTGGGGAGTTCTAGTTAATTATACGCACATTTGGAAAGGTAATAAATAACAATACACCGAAATAGGAGCATAATGCTACTTGTCAACACATCTGTACACCATTAAACATCTATTAAGAGAACCATTATAACTTGAACTCAAATCACGACAATATAAATAACATTGGGGGGGTCAAAGAAAATAGTTTTGCTGTAGCACAAGTGTTGAATGTGTACAGCTAGCAAAATGACTTGTCACACATAAATAATCACTTAATTGGGACGGTGGATCACAACATTGCGGTTGGTTGTACCCCTCGTTGTAATTTTGTAGGGTTGCGTAGGTTGGATTTGTATGGATCGTCAGTTGGTCACTATGGAGCTGTATAACGCGTCGCTCGTGTTACTATGGAGGAAAATGATAGCGCGGGCAAACAAGCTAGTGGGTCACCTGATGCAATACTCTTAATGGGTTGCCCGCTGTTGTTGAGCTCCTGTAACTCTGATTTACTGAACTGTTAGACGCCGATATTCTGTAAGAGAGTGGTAGCCCATTTTATAAATGATCTACCATTCCAAAAGAAGTTCCAGAGTTGAACCAGATCCTTGACATCAACTAGGCGTTTATATCTACGATCTAGACCAGCCAGCCTAACATGCTTACACTCGAGATAGTTTCTCGCACGCGACAAAGCTTCTTCGCCACTAGCAATGCCTGTTTTGTCTACTGTAGACATAACCGAGACACGCTATTGGCAGAGCGGAGCGAGAAAATTTTGTCGCGTTGTCATGTTAGCCCGGCTGGTGTTGTCAGTCCTGTCCTGTTGTCTGAGATCATTCATGATTAACGACACCCATAAAACGATACATTATAAATACTAAGTGCTTCGTTTAAAAAATAAAAAATTTTCGTTCCCAAGTTTTTTGTAATTTTATTAAGATTTTCATAACGAATATTTATTAGTGGTGTCGCTTCAAAAATATCTCAGGGAGGGGTATCGTTTTGGGAGTGACGTTAACAATGAACTAATAAAATTAATTTAATTCCATGTTATGCCAACGTTCATGTTTGTCCAACATTTTGATTCGATACTATTATCGTGCGCGACCACAATAAGGAGCATCTGTGGCGTTCGAGTTCATACAACACGTATGATCATAAAGGTGCCACAGTATAATAATGAGGAATAATAAATTGCAGTGTATTGCATATTTTGCGGTTTGCTTAAAATGAATTAAGTATACTGTGGTTTTAATTTCATAATCGTATAATGTACCAAAAAAGAAACTGAACGATTACCTGATTGACCTATTAGCACAGCCGCAACCACTGGATCTGGAACGATAAAATTTAACACAAGTTCATTTTAAAAATACGTTTTTTTAAGTATATATATAAATATAAGTAGTATTTTAATTTTACTTCTCTATTATGTACACGTACTACTTTCATTCATTCAACACAGAGCTGGACACTTTTGCTACTTCAATGCTGTAAGGCGTAGACAACATTTATATGTTTTTAGCGCATAGTTGCTTGCTACTAAATGATACTCGGATCAGTTTTTAAATGAATACAACGTCGCTACAAATTAAAAGTAAAAAAAAACTTTCTACTAATATTTTTACCTTGTACAGTTAGGCCTATATATATCGGCTTACACTCTGTTATAGATAATCGATTAATATTTACAACTGATACACCATCACTGACCTGATCATCGTCCTCTGTCACCTCAACAAGATGATGTTCCATCCCAAAAGAACACATACGTTGAAGGTGTCCCCGCCGATTGCACACTCGACAAACAAATCGCGTGTACCGACACACGGTTGCGTCATGCTGCCCGCCGCACGCCGAACACTGCTGGCGGCGCCCGCGCGCGCCTTCCAGCTCAAAGCGACGCTGCCTCGACGCGCCTCCGCCGCCGCTCGCATCTGTAAATGCTCCGCCGCCATAGCCGCCGCCGTGGCCCGCGCTTCCGCCTCGTCCGTTGCCACGTGCCACGGCGGCGCTCGGAGCCCTCCATGCCGGCGCGGCCGCTCGGCCGCCTCGGTTCCACGACACCGGTCCCGTTCTACCTTGTGCCTCGATTAAGGCGACGCTCGCCGTCGCCCCGCCTCCGTTGACCAACGCTGCGTCCTTCTCAGCTGCCTCCAAACTTACGGCCAGGCTATATGCTTTTTGAAAATCTAGCCTTTCTTCGGCGAACAATCGTTGCCGAATCACGTCACTCGTAATCCCACACACGAGCTGATCACGTAAACTTTCTTGAAGTCCAGCGTTGAACTCACACCACTTCGACATTCTTTTGAGTACGGCCACGTATTCAGCAATCCCCTCTCCCTGATTTTGTGTCCTATGCCGAAATTTGTATCTCTCTGCTAAAATACTCGGCTTGGGTTGTGCAAATGTTTTCCCATCACATCTTTAATTTCATTCCAGGTTTTCGATTTTGGCTCGTCAGGAATGCACAAATTCACCAGTAGTTCATAGCCCTCTGTGCCGATCACCGTTATTAATGTCGGCACATGCAACTGCGCTTCAATTTTGTTGACTAAGAAATATTGTTCTAAACGATCTATAAGTATACAATTTCCAATTGTCCTCCCGCACTCTAAAATGTTCAATTGTACCGATACTCATTATAAATAACCAAACAGTACGTAGTTCGGAATTCCTCGTCGCCACTGCTGTGTTTTAGGACACGAAATAAAAGAGACACGTACTCGCGATACAAAGTTTATTGGCCGACTGTTCATACAGATGAAATATAAAAATACCTACATACTAATTATTATTATGGTACCGACCGATATGTCACATACATCACAAAAACAAGCTTTTATGCGCTAAAAAGGATAAAATAAACTTTTCCTTTTTTCACTATCAACGTATGTACCTAACATCATTATAAAACTGTCAGTAAAAAAACACTTTTTAATTAAGTAGAATGTAGATATGGTTACAAATTATTTGTGATTCTAACCACACTATCCTATTTGAATATTTAACCTTAAACGTAGAGAAAACAAACAATTATAAGTACCTATAACTTTTTAATAACGCTACTTGCACAGATTTCTAAATAACATTAAAAACCTTTATTTAGAACGTCAGTTTTTTTTATATTGCAAAAAAAATAGCAAAAAATATTGTTTATCAAAAACAATAACTTTCACGTGGGAATCAATAAAATTTTAGTTTTTAAAGCTAATCTACCTACTCGTTAAAAAAAATTTCGGTCGAAAACCCCGCTAAGTCGAAATGAGTGACATAAATTTTATAAAAACAAAGGAAGTTAAAAATCACCGTGTAACTAAATTACTCGGCAGTAGCGCCCCCTGGTGGGCCTGGCCCATTTTCAGCTTTGAACTTGGCAGTGACCGTTTATAATCGATTTTGGATATTTTTATAAACTAAGGTAAACTCAAGAAATGAATGAGTTATCCAGGGTAGAGAATTAAGAAGATTGCAAAGCTTTTTGTTTATACCTCCTTAAATAGTAATAAGAAATGTAATATTATTTTTCTATAAAGGGTTTAAATTCAAGTTCTAAAAACAAAGGTGCTGTGTGCGTGTAGTTTTTGATAAATTGTGGAATCCACAAGAAAGTACAATGTTTTTTTGTGGCATGAAAAGGGCAAACAATGTAACCACCTTTGTTTTTTTTTTTTTTTTATTAAAGACTAGCCAAAATAAAGTAGTTTTGCATGTATTCCGCTTACGCGTAGGAATTTCGAAAAATTCCTTACGAATTTTACGAAATTCGAAACAAAATTGGAAAAAAAATCATTTCGAAAAAGAGCACACCCAAGTTTCAGGTCTTTTCTCTACGATGAGCTGTTTATACTTGATCCGTCAGTCAGACAGTCATTCTGGACAAAGCATTTTGTATAGATAAAATTGAAATCAGTTACAAAATGACCACAATAAATAACATTTTAGTGACGTCAGATGAAATAGAGACATAAAATTAACATCACAATGATTGTTACCACGGCGATGATGGCATCAACTGCCGTGTCTCGAGTTCTCGATACACCCCCTGCTGTGGCCCACCCTCTTGTTGGGGTTTGCTATTATTTATTTTTTTCGCTAAAATGTCAGCTACCGCTTTCTGTTTTATTACCGTGATTAAAATATTGGTCTTTAGATAAAAATAGCGGTGTTTTCTTTTGTGTTAGAAAGGGACAAACAGTGAGAATCCTGGATGAAATACACAACGCCATCTAGTCCCAAACTAAAAAAATCTAATACTATTTATTTATACTGTTTAACTTATAAGAAATAAAACAGAATTAGTTAGCTTCTTATTTCTCTTTATTATATATTTTTTTTTTATTTCTTTTGGCAGATAACCCAGCACGGGGCAAGCCAACCACGCATTCCCATCTGTCCCCTGTATAGCCGGGATCAACAACGGCGACCTCAAATTTTGAAGCAATGAATAAATTACAGCTGTCTTGGTACTCACAACGAATCTAATCAGAAAGAAATGAGACGACGTAGAAAGTACGGAAAGAAGTACCGCCGCCGACCGCCAATAAAATCAGTATTGTTGCTGGGAATTCGGAAGAAAAGTTATCTAATGTAGATGATAAGGTGATTATGGTCAGGGAAACAAGGGAATGAACGACAGGAGTATGACTTACTGAAACCCACGCAACATCGTTTGCGAGTATTTATTTATGCACAGCGCATATCAGACTTTTGATGAGATCCTACGGTAATCGCGTACTTTTCGGGATAAAAAGTACCCTATGTGTTAATCCAAGGTATCAGCAACCTACATACCAAATATCATAAATATTGACCCAGCCATTTGAGCGTGAAGAAGTGACAAACAAATACATAACTTTTGCCTTTATAATATTAGTAGGATACCCAATAAAACATAGACAAAACAATATAAAAATGTTATACCTTAAAAGAATTCGGTTTGCCACAATAAGTATTATCAAAAATCGTGAAAAATTCCATTAAAATTTTAATTCGGTGAGCAATATAAAAACCTGTTTGTGATTTATGTAAATTAGTCATGACACGTCACGTGAAAGGCTTTTACTACCGTGTATAACCTTAACGTGCGTGAAAATCAAGATAACTAATTCGAACGTAACAAAACTAACAGTAACAGCCTGAAAATTAACTTAGAAGTGCAATTGGGTCAAAATATCGAAAACCATTTGTTATTTATTTGAAAATGAAATATTCATATTTTGTACAAATCTGTCGTTTGAACTGGCGGTAAGAAGGAATCGTGACGATTCGAAAGAGTTCATAATTGGCTTATTTGAATAAAAAATACTTGATTTGGACGTTTCAGGGTTCTGTTAGTAACGCTGAAGACCGCAACAAGTGGAGACGCACCGCGAGGGCTGCGTTATCCAGAGACACATCATTGTCATGAAACCACGACCATACTGTCAAGAGTGAACTACTGAGGAGGAGAGTAGTAAACCAGGTGCCCTTTATAATTTCGCCATGTCTATGTTAAGTAGTAGAACAAAATCTTGAGAAACATGTTTTTTGAGGTACATGTAAAGTGTTTATTTGGCACCTATGCTAAAACGCCTATGTAAAATGAATTGCAAAAGAATCAATACAAAAATTTGCCAATGTGTCCACAAATAGTTCAGTTTTAGTTTTAGGAAATTGTCTATATTAAAATTCATATTAACCCATAATCATCCTACTGAAAGAGATACGTGTCTCCCTTCAATAGAAGAGAATTAAAGCGTACTCTGCCACGCTGCTTCAATACGGATTGGCAAAGGATATATTACGATTAGATATGTCGAATTAATAATGTTACCACTTAACAGTAACCCAAAACTACCACAGATAACACAGATACAATATTTTATCAATCTGTCCGGACCGGCTATCCTTATCTCAAACATATCAATTCCCTATTGTCTATCCTCTTCTATCTGTTTACAAACGAAAGAGACAACTTACCGGACAAAGCCACGCTTGTGTCCGAAATTTTTGATACAAAAAAATATGTCGCCAAACTTTATCTATACAAAATCAACGGTTAAATTAAAAGGTGCCGACATTTTAACGTCAAAATTTATTACTATTGAGGATTTACAGCTCATTTAACGGATGGACAGACGAGTTTGTTTTATTGATAAGATAATAGTTTAAGGAATTGTACCTTGAAAATAGGAGTGATAGAACCTTTTGAAATGGACAATTGCAACGGGGAAAGCACCACCCCTCAGTGAATATCGGCGTGCGTGATACAGCAAATCAATGCGTTTAGAGAGAGCAATGCGTTTTAAGAACTCGCAGTCAACTGTCGTGCAATTTATCACTATCTAGTTTACATTTGCAAGTAGCTCTGTGACTTTGGGCCGATTGTTTGATCAGTAGTTAAGTATACTAATGGTTAAAATTCGTTGAAAAAACTAACTATTTGTTAAAAATTGCAAAGAATTTTAACCATTAGTAAACTTAACTACTGATCAAACAATCGGCCCTTTGTGGAATTAAAATATGTTTCAGAACCTGATTGTAAGACTGCTACTTTTAATAATATTTTATTAGAGACTAAGCTAGACTTCACAGGTGCTTTCTCACGTCATATACATCTTTGACATTAAATTATTAATACTTAACTATATACTTCGTGGCGTAATAGTTACCACGCCAGACCGCCACCCAGGAGGTCCCGGGTTCGAATCCCGTTCGGGTGATGATGAAAAACGAATTTTCTGATTAGCCTCGGGTCTTGGTTGTTTATCTATATATGTATTTGTTATAAAATAATATCCCAAACACAAGTTTCGAACTTACTTTGGGGCTAGGTCAATCTGTGTGATTTGTCCCTATATATTTTTATTTATATAAACTACCACCATTTTGAAAACAAAGCCAAATGACCACCGATAAAAGAAATGGCGAAAGAAAACCTGTTACGGCCTTTTTTAAATAATTTAGTCACGTGAAAAAGAAATTAATTTAGAAATATTTCTTCAAAGACCCTCTGACGGTTCACCTTGGATCATTTAATGTGCGGTCGACTTACTAACATATCAATTACTTAAAGATAATAATCTAAAAGGTACAATGTTTAACTCTTTTACTTAAAAAATCTTAAGAATTTCTCGGTCAAATTTTAATGTTTTTTTGTACAGGTGCTACTTTTCTGTTGTCACTTGTCAGTTGTCCTACATCTTGCTTCTCACAAATTAGTTTCTTTTTTTTATTAGATAAAAGAGGATAATGATTCATATCAATTTAAAAATACCTAAAATACTAGGAGTTTTTTTATATTTTTTTATACCACAAAGGTGGCAGACAAGCATACGGCCCGCCTGATGGTAAGCATCACCGTAGCTTATAGACGCTTGCAATACTGGTGGTATCACTCACGCGCAGCCAACCCTCCCAACGCCCCCAAGTGGAGCTCTGGAGACCTTACTCACCGTAAGAACACAACATGGTCGAAACCAATGCTATTTGGCTACGATCTTCTGTAAGGTGCAGGTCCTTCCCCAGACGGGCTGCTCCGATTTGAGCGCTGTGCCCTACCTCTCTTAGGAGTTCTCATAGTTTTTTTAAAGGGTACAAATAAATATCATGCTAACTTTCGGTTAAGTCTATCAAATTCTTGACTTTGGGTTTCCTCCAACAATTTTACTCTATAGTCACCTTTGAACCTACTTAGACCATGAAGGTTCAAAGGGGCGGGCTACACGCGCAGGGCTCAAGCGACCCGCTCCAGCTTCATAATAACCATAGGCTATGGTGAGGTGACTTATATTTCAAATTGCTGTCTGTTTTAGTGCGAGAAATAGTTAAATTAAAGGTAGATAGAAGAGATCAAAGTAGCGGGTTTAATCTCGTTAAAACAGTTAAAATCTAATGTCCATCTCAAGCTTCATGTCATCAAATCCATCTTTTTAAGAGAGGTCCGCATCTTTCGCAGCCCGTCTGGGGAAGGACCTGCACCTTACAGAAGATCGTAGCCAAATAGCATTGGTCTCGGCCATGTTGTGTTCCTACGGTGAGTAAGGTCTCCAGAGCTCCAGTTGGGAGGGTTGGCAACGCGTGAGTGATACCCCCAGTATTGCAAGCGTCTATAGGCTACGGTGTTGCTTACCATCAGTCGGGTCGTATGCTTATTTGCCAACTTTGTGGTAGGTATAAAAAAAGCGCTATTTCGCTCGTTTTATAATGAATGAATGATTTATGAATGATTTATTTCTCTCAAAAATCTTAAGTGTACAATATAACTATTATAACAAAGTGGGTGATTAAAATCTAAGATTATGAGAGACTGGTGACTGAACTAAGCATGAGCTTGTATCTCGGCACACCAGCCATAAATATCTTGTAATGAGCAAAATAGCGCTTGATATTGGCTGATGTTTTAAGCAAAATTTTCGTTACAATATTTTGCTGTGATGTTTCATAAAGGCGTGTTGTTTGTGTTAATAGAGTAAATACGTCCCAGTCGTGAGTAAAAACCTCTTCTTCCCTCCATCCCTGCCCAGGACTTTTCTTCGACCACTAACTGTCAAAGGTTTCAATGTCATCAAACCATTTCATCCTTGGCCGTCACAGGTCACTTCATTATTTTAATTAACAATAATATCTTTATTCAAATCACTTATTGGATAAACCTTAACAATTGTACATTTTTCGCAAGTTTGGTAACATTTTGCCCATATAAATAGTTCACGCGGAAGGAGTTGCGCTCACAATTACGTATACTTTATACAATCCAATTTAAATGCAAACTTTTAACATAGCCATACACATCAATTTACAAATAATTTACAACTAAAATAGAAGTATAAGTTGTTTATTGCTAATAGAAATTAATAGACCATAATATAGTTGAGTTCTGAGTACAATTGGTGCGTTTGATCACTATCGCCACCAAATATAGTCGGAAGTGGACTTAATCGACGTGCTCATGTGAAACGATTACGATGGTTATGAAGAACTACGAATGGATAGAGTCTACTTTTTTTTTGTACATTCAACCAATGGGAAGAGGTGTGTAGAGAACAAAGATTATTATGCTAATAATGTAGACATCGGAAATATAATTATGTTCTGAGTTCTGAATTTCGACATGTCAGAATTCAGAAATATTGTTCTGTCGAAGCAATGAGTTTTAGACTACTGGAGTTTCGAAATTTAGACTCAGTCGCACTAATTAATTGTGGAAATTAATTGTGTTAGTGTTTAGAAATTTGAAAAAAAGCTTGGTAGTAAGTTCCACTTATTAGCAATAGTTATTCATATAGTGAAACTACGAGGAAAACTATCACGGTTAAGTAGACTCTACCATTTACCGAGTAATAGCCGACGCCCGCTACTATTAATAAAATCTTGGTGTTTTTTCTTCGTCAATAAAGATAAAACAAAACTTTATATATTGACAATATTGACGTGTCTGTAACATTTGTTAGGTCAGTACAGAAACTCCACAGGTGCAAAGTATGGTCGTCTTGCCGCCCCGACACGAAGCCACGCATCGCTACTCGACCGCACAAAAATGTATTGTGTATTACGACCACTTGAGTTCACTAATTAGGTTTTTTTGAGGTGAACTCTGGAACCCTTGGAAAAAAGATTCCAGACGTCTTATATTGAGTCATGATATTGATGATAGAAATGTAGAGATTCATTAATACAGTCACATCATAAATTTCGTACTTGTTCAAAATAGTATAAAATAATAGATAAATTGCTGTTATCAAGATGTCATAATTTAGCTTTTTTGATAGATTGTGACATAAAATCTTTTTAATAAAACATATAATGAAAGATTAGCTTTTTTGCCCGCGATTTCGTCCGCGTGAAGTTCCGGACCCGTTCCCGTGGGAACCACATTGAATTTCGGGAAAGCTATAGACTATGTCATTCCCTGATCATGTAGCTTTCTACTGGTGTAAGAATTTTTGAAATCGGTCCAGTAGTTTCGGAGCCTTATTAAATGCAAACAAACCAACAAACAATCAAATCTTTCCTCTTTAAAATATTAGTATAATAGATATATTCGACGACGGACGACCTCCGTGGCGTAATGGTTACCACGCCAGACCACCACCCAGGAGGTCCCGGGTTCGATCCCCGGTCGGGTCATGATGAAAAACGAACTTTTTCTGATTGGCCTCGGATCTTGGATGTTTATCTATATATGTATTTGTTATAAAATATAATATCGTTGAGTTAGTATCCCATAACACAAGTTTCAAACTTACTTTGGGGCTAGCTCAATCTGTATGTCCATTATTGTTTCTGATATATATAAATGATCTGCCTTACTTTGCTAGGGACCTATGTGAAATAGTATTGTTTGCTGATGACACTTCTTTGATTTTTAATGCTGACAGGCATAAAAACGTATCTGACGATGTAAACAATACTCTTTCTCAGGTCCTTCACTGGTTCACTACCAATAACCTTTTATTGAATTCAAAAAATACCAAATGTATTAAATTTAGCATGCCTAACGTAAGGCCGGTCAATAGTAGCATTAGTGTGAATGACGAATCCATAGATCTAATTAGTTCTACTACTTTTCTTGGGATTACCGTGGATTCAAAACTGCAATGGGGCCCACATATTACGGCCCTGGCAGGAAGACTTAGTTCAGCAGCGTATGCAGTTAGGAAAATTAGGCAGCTTACTGATGTTGGAACGGCAAGATTAGTGTATTTCAGCTATTTTCATAGCGTAAATTCGTATGGTCTACTGTTGTGGGGCTCCGCTGCCGACATTCAGACTATCTTTGTACTTCAAAAAAGGGCCATTCGTTCCATATACAACCTTAGACCACGCGACTCGCTTAAGGAATTATTTAAGGAGATTAACATCCTAACCGTGTCGTCCCAATACATTTTTGATTGTATTATGTATGTAGGCAAAAACTATGGTGCTTTTCTTAAAAATTCTGACTGTCATCGCTTAAACACCAGAAATAAACATAAGCTTGCCGTACCAAGCCTCAGACTTCATAAGACTGGTAATTGTTTCATAGGTATAAGCATAAAAATGTTCAATAGACTGCCACAAAGTTTTATAGATTTGCCTCTTCATAAATTTAAATCCACTATTAAAGGTCGCTTGATGAAAAAGGGTTATTATAAAGTGGAAGATTATTTTAAAGATAAAAATTTGTGGTCACTATAATTTTCTTTTCAAAAATATTTTTTAAAATGTAATTTAAAAAAAAATGTTAAAATGGTTTTTTAAAAAAAGGCTATAGTTGAGTTTCTTGCGGCACTTCTTCTCAACAGGCCATTCACGTCTGAAGTGCTAGTAGGATAATAAAAAAAATTGACGTGTAAAAGTATTTCTTGTAAATCTACTTGCAAAATAAATGATTTTATTTTATTTTATTATTTTATTTATGAATTGTCCCTATATAATATACATATATATTGGCTAAAGAGTCCTTGGTTAGCGATGCCGGTCGCCAACAGTACGACAGTACTGTGTACTTACATCAACAATCGCTGTCCTCTATCATTTGGCTGCTGGATTAAAAGGCTTCTTTCTTTCGAAGAAGGCTCTAATGGATGCATATTGTTGAATAGTATGTACCTAAGTAATTTTTTTTCTCAATATCAATCTTAATACTAAATATAAGTTTCAATTAGGTACAGAAGGCGTGTGTGATTAGTATATTGTGATTAATTAGAGAGTAGGTATTCACAGACACCTTTATAAATAACTAAATAATAAATAAATATATAGGGACAATTCATACAGATTATGTTAGCCCCAAAGTAAGTTCGAAACTTGTGTTATGGGATACTAACTCAACGATATTATATTTTATAACAAATACATATATAGATAAACATCCAAGACCCGAGGCCAATCAGAAAAAGTTCGTTCTTCATCATGACCCGACCGGGGATCGAACCCGGGACCTCCTGGGCGGCGGTCTGGCGTGGTAACCATTACGCCACGGAGGTCGTCCTTTCTCTCGTCACAGATTATATTACCAGGAAAGCAAAAATATAAGGAAATGTATAAATCGTTTTTCTATTTACCAGGGCCGTCGCCCGGCGCAGTGACGGTATTTTTGCTTGCCAGGCAGCGGCAGCCGTCTCGTCGCTGGTGCCGATGCCGCCGCGCCGCCGCCGCCGGGCCGCCGCGCCGGTGAGTCAAAAAAAAGCCCAATAATATTTGTTTTATGCAATCAATCTACTCTATAAACTGCTACCATTTCGGAAAGAAAAGCAAAATTACCACTGGTAAAAGAGATAGCGAAAGAAAACCAATTACGGCCTTTTATACGCGCTCTACCGCGGGTTTAACCCGACAAGTAGGACATTATGAAATATTGCCAAGTATTAAAAACATAAAAGTTTGTAAAATTTTAACGTCTGTATTACTGTACAGGTGTACAACAAACTCATAAAAGTATTATGAACAATAAAGTATTCGTTTGTTTGTCCATCCCCTTTCATTTCGCCCCGAATAGTCTCGTTAGCAAGCAACCCTCCACTAGGGTTGTCAGTGAAATAAAGTCATTTTAATTTTGTGTCTTTATTATACAACATAGTTAATAAGATGTATTCGAAAACGTGATGATTAGAATGTTATATGCAATTTGTTTAATTGAAAGTCTGTAATTATGAAATTATTTATTCTTTATCATGCCTTCTTTACTATTTCGAAGTTGTCAAAGTTGTTGCCGATCTTCGTCCTACTTTGTCTTTACTTTTCCTTGTCTAACTTCGTACAAAGGCTACTTCGGTCAACTTTGTGAGAATGTAGAGTCGGGATAAAACAATATATAATATACTTAGATAGATTATTCACTTCACTATCCCTTAATACTCTTTCAAAAATTATATTTAAAAATAATTAAATAATTTATTTACTAATTCAAAATTAAATTAATCCTAATAATTGATTCTTAAATAAAATTATAATTACATTCCTATTTTATTTTTCTTGTATCCGAGTTTCATTGACAACCCTGAACAACCCTCAAGAATTAAGATATCCGTCTGATTAATTTATCAGATAACACTAACCGCACGATTAAATAGTTTATTTTGTAGCAATTTGGACTTATCAAATGTTAATTTTTCAATATTTATAAATGAGATCACATAAACTGGTTACAATGGGTAGAGAATTAATTAATTTGATATCAGATTAGGATAGGATAGTATTTTATATGGTAACAAATCAATAAAATAGATACTTAATTTATTCTCAATGTTTATGCAACTTCCTAATAATTATAGGCTTCCTAATAATACGAAATACATAAAATGAACCGACAAGGTTAATGAAGAAGTGTTGCAGAAAGTAAATGAAAAGAGGACTTTAATGAAAGAAATTTCCTTTTTTTTCCGTAGCCTGATCGAAAAAGCTTAAGATTCCCTAACCATTCCAAAATATTCAAAAATGCACAACGTTGATGTTTAAGTTTTCATGCCGGCACTTCCGGAGTGCAACCCGTCCTTTTTTAGGGTTCCGTAGTAAACTACAAGGAACCCTTATAGTTTCGCCATGTCCGACTGTCCGTCTGACCGTCCGCGGTCTAGCGCCTAAACTTTACATGCTAGAAAGCTGTAATTTGGTATGTATATCATATTAATAATGCTAACAAAGTGGTAGAACAAAATTTTGAAAAAAATTTTTTGGGTGCCTCCCTGTAGGTACTGTACAGGTAAAGTGGGAATGAAATTTTGTTTTCGCACCGACCCCATCTTGTGGGGTATCGTTAGATAAGTCTCTTAAAAACATCGAGGACGTGGGAAGATCATTTTCCGATACAATGATCCGTTTGCGAATTATTTACATTTAACGTTTCAATTTTCGTTTTGCACCGTGGTCCCCCCCCCCCCCCCTCTATCTCCGAAAGTCTTGAGTTTAGAAATTTTAAAAAAATCATGGAAGTAGTCCATATAGTGAACCTACAAGGAAAACTATAACAGTTAAATGGCACTACTAGTTACCACTATCTATCACTATATATACATATAATATATCTAGTAAAATTTCTTTGACGAAAACGTACAAATGTCATAGAATATGGCATTGTACTCATCTGCAAGCAAGAAATGCGTAGCCAATACGGAACCCTACATTGTGCGTGGCCCGACACGTACTTGCCCGGTTTTTTTTTTCATTAAAGTCCTCTTCTCATTAGTTTCTACTACAAAGGAGGAAACTGATAGAACATCTTATTTATAAGACACGACGACTCTTCTACTTTCTATCTTTTCTTCTAACATGTTTCTGATAAAGTCGTCGTGTCATGTAAAATGTCCTACTGGTTCCTCTTTCAAGTGTCTATTTGTTTCATCAAAGTTCACAAAAATAAATGAACGAACGGCAAAAATTTCAGATTTTTTTTGCTAACAAGACATATTTTGTAGCTGACAAAAGTCTGTATTGTATGTCTGTATCACGTACAATGGTCCAGTACAGGACTAAGTGCGGAAACCACACCCACTAGAGGGTTATGATGATGATGATGATGATGAAGTCTGTATTATTTGCTGACCGTGATACATACACCACTAAGGTGGCAAACAAGCATATGGCTCGCCTGATGGTAAGCAGTCACCGTAGTCTAAAGACGCTTGCAATACCGGGGGCAACATTCGCGCGTTCCCGACCCTGTAAAAAGTGGAGTTTTGGAGACCTTACTCACCGTAGGAACACAGCATGGCCGAGACCAATGCTATTTGGCTACGATTTTCTGTAACCTCCTTCCCTAGACGGGCTGCTCCGATTTGAGCGGATTATCCGCTGTGCGTGCCCTACATCTTTTAACATACATACACTACATCACATAGCCAACATGAAATACGTATTGGTGTATTGGTATGTGTGTCAGGTTGTGTGAAATCGCGATACACCTAAGATACAATTTGTTATATAAGTGTAGTTTAGTAGAAATCTAAATAAAACAAAACAGTAGCATATCCACAGCATGTCCATCACGAATTAAGGTCAACTTACATATGTAATGTTTCATACCTTAATCCATACATATAGAGACTATTTTGCAATAACAATAAAACAACATTCCGCAAAGTTGTTTGAACAAGGAATTCATTTTTATTGTTGTAATACAATAGAATTGCTATAGGCCTATTTTGCAATTTTGAGATAGATAATTTTACTAAAGAATTTTGGAATGGTAAAATAGTACTACTGTCGTTGTCTTTGTCTTGTCTCGATTCAGTATACAGTCTATGAGACAAGACGCCCCAAAGAAGAAGCAAAGTTTCTTCTGAGAAGGCGGATTTTGAAGTCGACACGTTTATGCACTTTTAAAAGTTCCTGATCATAAACTCCAATAACTATGCACATTAACCAATGTTTGCTTCACATTACACTATCAATACTATGAATCGAACCATGAAACACAAAAATTTAATTTCTAATCACGAGCTCAAATGTGTTGGCGCCAAAATCTTGCTTTGTTTGCTCCTCTTTAGTCTATGACACAAAAATTAAATCAAAACCAACCAATGAAGCATTAGATTACGTAGAACCTCATTATACTGCATACCTAATATATATTCTGTGGTAAGGTTGCGGCCAATGACCCGACCTTACCTCTCGCCTATAGACACAGATAATATGCAAATACAGTGCCTGCCACAAACTTTTCTGTGCCGATAGCGCTGGCGGCGGGGGCGCTAGGATCGAATCTATTAAAGATCAGTGTAATTGTCAAGGTAAATGTAAAAGTTTAAAACACAAAATAAGAGAGGTCCGTGTGTGTATGTTGATCAATGGTTAACTGCTCGAGCAGTCCATCTATGAAATGAAATGAAATGAAAGATTTATTCACGGAATATGGTTTTACAGTGGTCTTAAAGTATTATTTTGTTCTTAACATACTCAACCAGATTTGGTATGTGAATTTATATAATAATAAGGTTATAATTATAATTATTAGAATAAAATTTAAATTGCATAAAAATTGTAAATGGATTGCATGTCGGCTCACACATTATTTCTGCGACAAAATTATTCCTGTGACACTGATTTTGAATATTTTAAACCATCTGTGATGTAAAATAGAGTCCGTGCCACCAAAGAAGTACCGCGACGAAAAAATGAACTAAATATGAGATTCCCATACATAGAAAATGTATGTAAATGTCATATTTTAGTTAATTTTTTTGTTTCGGACATTTTATCATTTGCTGACAGCGCCGCGTCTGTCCGTCCATGAGAAGACGAGGGACGGACGACGGACGGGACTTCCTTTGATGGCGCGGACTCTAACTGTGAAACTATTTTGTCAGAAGTAAAATAACTGTGAACGGGGAGTAGTTCTAGCTTTGGCCACCTGCACAGAGTGCTTAGTACGAGCAAGGAATTTGTATACTACGTTATACAAATTCCTTGAGTACGAGTATTTTTGATCACATTCGAACGTGTTAACGTTTACAAGCCGACTGAATTAAAAAAAGTTTCATATTGTCAATTTACTAGACGCATGTTACATACCCAAATCACTTCAAAATGTGAGCAAGTAAGACACATAATTTTGATGTAACACGCGCCTTATAAATTTGCTACATGAGAGTTCTTCTCTATTTGGTAGGTTTATTTACGTTCACATGACCGAATGTGACCAAAAAAGTCGTATTAATCACTCAGATAAGTTTGTGGCACTGTACCACGCCTATAGTAAGACACAGATATGCAAATGCCGTATTTGCTCTGCAATAAGTGCAAAGAAGAAACAAGACGGCAACGGGCTGTTGCACAATGGTCGCGTAACACGTGGAAGTCGAGATTTTACTCCGCGCAAGTCCATTATAGGCGCACCTAACGTCTATATGGAGCGCCATTCACTGTGCGACTGTTACGACTTGTCGCAAGCGAAATTTTTCATCATCGACCACTGTTACCCCCACTGTAAGTATATGGATCTCTTTTTAATGGAAAGTGTGTAACGCCACGCTGATTATACAGGCAGAGTTTTGAAACCAATTCATAAGTCAACGGTTACTGTCATCTTACTGACAAGATAGCAGTTCATTGATCTCAAACGAACATTCTAATTGTTACACACAAATTTTGCATTCCCTCACAGCAGTTGCAAGTTGCAACAGCCGAAATCGGCTCATCATCATCTATTGTAACAGTACTTGGGTATTTTAATCAATAAATATGTTGTTAATAAAAATATACGGCCAGTTTCTGAAACGCATTTTTAAAGTTAACGATACATTAAAAGATACCTGTCAAACTAAAGAGGAAAAAATTCCTTCAGTACCACGTGGTCCACTCTATGATAGCTTGAAACTTAATGTAGCGTTAAACTCTGCGACCTATTTTTTACGAAGTTCAAAATGTAAGTAGACACGAAAGTAAATATTAAAATTAAAATGCTATTTCAAAAACGGGCTGATAGTGTCGTAAGTAACACAGATTAATAAATAAGTAAAAAGTATTTATTAATCTGTGGTGTCATGAACAGCGAGTTTTAATAACTCGGTGTCGCTACGAGTAACCTGTTAGCACACTTCCTCCATTAATACCGATTCTGCATAATCAATTTGAGTCGTAATACACACACGATAGAGATCATTTCTTGTGTCTCCGTATCATCTTATTCAGACCACTTTCGATCATTATACAAGGCATTACACATGATGATTTTAAAATTACAATCATATCGAATAAAATGTTATAAGTAATCGAATGTTTTATATTAATGATGATTTAATAAAAATCATTCATTATTGTCATTTCGACCTCGAATTATCATAATAAATAATAAATTTATTTACTTAAATTTTTTTAAACTAAGATGGCCAACAAGCATACGGCCCGCCTGATGATATGCGGTCACCGTAGTAGCCTGCTGCCTATGTACGCTTGCAATGCAGGGGGTATCACCCGCGCGTAAAAATCTTATAATGCCCCTTTTATTTGTTGTATGTCCCTTTTATATGCTATGTTTATTTTAATTTTTGATGAAGAATGTTTTAAATATGGACTATAATGATGTCTGAAAATAAATTATAATTAATTTGATTTGATTTTAAAGAACCCCATATTACAGTAGTGTAAAGAAAAGACCTCGGCGGGGATCTCATTCCATAGCTTCAGCGTTCGCGGGAGGAAACTCCTCTGAAACTGCACAGTATGAGAGGATATAATTACGCCACAAGAAACAAATATACTAAGAGACAAACCAACACTTATATTTTTCTATTCATCTATTTATTCGTTTACAAATTAGAATATATTTCACCAAAGAAAAGACAAACATTTCACAACAATATACACAGTTCTGTTTACAGAATATTGTATTTCTTTCAGACAAAATGTCAGTTATTAAAATATTACGCTAAATTATTTGCAAACAAGCAGTTAAAACTTGTATGGTAAAGCATGGCAAAATGTAAGCGTAAGCGCATGTCGGAAGGCAGTGCAGTTGGAGTAAGTTTGAGTAAACGATGACATAGTTCTATATAGATAAAGCAAATCAAGGAACTCGATGGCATGTCGTGGTGCGGCGGGCGGCGTGTCCCTGTGTGTTGCACTCTAAAAACACGCAAAGAGACATCCACTATAGCCAGGAATACTACAAAACGTAGATCGAAGACCGAAGTATCGAAAGAATTTTACCTACCTTGTAATTTCATGGTTATTTTAGTAACTCCTTGAATACTATCCGTGAAATACCTTGTACTTTATGGTTATTTTAGTAGTTCGTTGAATTAAATTTCTTCCGATACTTCGGCCGAAGTATCGGATTTTCGTAAGGTAGCCATTCAAAAACTGGAGCACTCCAGTTTTTGGATGGCTACTTAACGGGTTTCGTTATCTCGAGCTTCATGAGTCATGAGGCACGTTAAGCAGTCCGTCCCGGTTTTTGTCTTGTTGTCGATAGATGACTATACTAGGCTTGGAAGCACCGGTTGGAGGGAGACCCGTATCCCTGCAGTGGGATGATTATGGTTTGATATGATGAACTCAAATTCCTACATCTGAAAACTAAGCCTGGATAATTTAGCAAAATTTTCGGCTTCAACTCAATAACACTGGCACAGAATACTTAACTCAACGCCAACTTAGAGTCAACTTAAAATTGCTTCATGGCGCAATGAAAGCGATCGCGCCTAATTAACGTCGACTGTTTGTTTTTAACAAATTCTCTAGTTTTTACAGTCCTATTTTAACAAAACTACGGCGTGCTCTTACGCGTTGCCCCTAACACCTTTTTATTTAGTAAATTAAACCTTGCGGCGCAGTTAGATGAGTTAGAGCAATTGTGCCGCGCAGCTTAGCATTACCCAGGCTTGCTGGAAACCAATTCGTTATGTATTTGTTATTGTTTCAGGCAATAATGGCTCCGCGTTGTTTGTTTTATATTTTGGACGCCGGACATAAAACGAATTAACAAATAGCATACTAGAAGAGTCGATAGTAAAGAGAGTCGATAGATGTTTTACCTCCTTTATGATGTTTAAGACGCGTCATCTACACAGATTTATATCATTGCATTGTTAAAATAATTAAATTTTATGGCTACAACAATAGAAGTCAAGGGCAATTGTTTTATAGGGGCTTTTATAGAAAATATTCATGTGAAATTATTTCCTAATAAGAATTAAAGTATTTAACAATTACCACGTATAGTTTATATTGCCTAATTGTTGTAACAATAGAATATTTTAAACGTTTACTCAACGTTATCCTTATTCCTAATTCAGGATTGACGGAGTCCGAAACCTTAGCGTAACCCAACCCGGACTAATGAACGTTCGCCCACGACGCGATTAACGAACGTCTCGAGTAGCATTACGCGTATCTTACTAAGTAGTTGCTCGTAAGTAGCTTTCATACAAATTCCCTATCTCCGCACGAGAAGAGACGTTTCTACTACCCATTGGATACCAGTGCGACTAGTCTAGTCACAGGTCACACTCCCGAGCCCTAGAGGAAGACCACACATGTGAAGGTCTAATTTCTGAAATAAACTATTTCATTTCTGAAATGAACGATTTCATTTCATTTCATTTCATGAGATTGAAGGACGACATCAAATTGATAATCAATTTCTCAAAAACGAAGAAGAAAGAATTGGCAAGAAATGAATGAGGTCTACACCAAGTTAATGCTTGAATTGGATCAAAAAGAATATTAGTGTACATCTTGTTGCACGTGAGTTCACGTGACTATACACGAGATACAGAAGAAGATGTGCGTTTGGCTAGCTAAGGGATCATCTCCACGAAAGAGAGAATCACGACAAGTCCGAATGAAAATCGCCGCGATTAAATTGCCGTCTGGAGACAATGGTAATGGTATAGAATTAGGTGGCACGCAAGATGGTCCTTTACGTACTCCCAAAATTACTAGACCTATAAGAAAATCTAATAATATAAACAGCGTTAAAAATCACCGGAGATTTTTGGAAATTCCGAACGAAACGGGAAAAACAGGTAATACTTGCTAGTTATGAAACGTGACATACTAAATATATCAATTAGTTATGCTACTCCACCCCAGCTCCTAACAATCACAGACAAGTTTGTTTATATGTCAGTAAACAACGATTTTAATCGAATATTGTGTAATGTGTTACCACAGACGATGTGTCAGTACTCAGTATATGACTTGCTATAACGTATATTGACTATTGTAAGTGACAACACTGTTGCAATTGCAAATCATAGTACAGTGCTACAATGATATTTATGAACGTGAGTGACGTTTGTAGGAACTGTGGTATTTTTCATAAATTTTGTCAAAGCCGAACTGTCGAAAGGTGACATACAATAAGAACGGGAAATGTAGTTCTAATTTCAGCCACGTTCATAAATAGCATTGTAGCACTGTATGTGAATTTAGGTCGAATGAAAATTTAGTATCATCTCCTAATATTCTTTTTATCTAACAATCATTCTTTTAAATACTAAAATCTCTAGGCGTACAAAAGTTTTTATCGGATAGTTCCTTTGTTCATCAATCATTTGTACCTACTCATAAAATATTATAATCTGTTTTGTATGCAAATGATGATGAATGAAAGACAAAAATCATTTCGTAGTAAGAAAATATAGCCGTCATAAGCTTTGCCTAACAGTGGGACATAAAATAAATGGCTTTTGAAAAAAAGTATTAAATAAATTTTAATAAACTACTCATATAGACTTCAACCCTTAGACCAACTTGAACCTTAGATTATTTTGCTTTGTAGTTAGTTGCTTGTGCCTAGTGATTACTAGGAAAATAAATGGCGAAAGAAATCCGGTACAACCATCGAGATATTAGTACAGCCTTTATGGCATTAATTTAGTGTTCTGTTCTGATAATACGATATCTATGTTCAGTCTTTAGGAACAGCGTGTGACCGGACATCGGATTTAAGATAACTGGACCAGTGGATCAAGGTAACGTTATACGAATTACGAAATCTTTAGTTCTGTCCATTCTCTACCAATTATCAAGCTAAGTAAAGAGCTTAATTATGTATGAATGTTACAAAAGACAATCTAAAAGAAGTTTGATATAAGAAACTAAACATTATTATAACTACCGTCACCGAAAGACACCGAAATTTATAACAAATACATAATATAGATAAATATCCGAGACCCAGACCAATCAGAAAGTTCGTTGTTCATCATGACCCGACCGGCATTCGAACCTAGGACCTCTTGGGTGGACGAATTGGTTGCTGTTCGTGCGTCGACAGTATGGATTTTCTATATGTCTTATTTTTCTCTCTGGTATGAACTGGCATGGTAACCATTAACGCCACGGACGTAGTCAAAGATGAACTAAGTACGTAGATGAAATATTGAAAGGTACTTCCCTCCTTAGCTACTACGTGAGAGACTATTTGAAACATAACATATCATAGCCTAGAGAGGATACCCGATAGGATTATATCTAGTATTAGAAATTTCCTGAATACCTTTAAATCTACGACGTAATTATCTCTGACATCACTTGAAACTATGGAATCTACTGATAATACACTCAAGAAGTAGTTATTTAATCTCAATGCGGTATTATTCCGTATAAACAGGCCCGTAGCCCGTAGTATACTTGGGTCACTTGGGCCCCGTCCTCCTAATTATGATAGCTTGTTGTTTCTTGTTAATTAGTAGGTTATAATAAAATACTAATTGACAAGAAACAACGTATAGTGCTACAATGCTATTTATGAACGTGGGCGAAATTGGAACTACAACTCCTTCATATTGTATGTCACTTTTTGACAGTTCGCCTTTGACAAAATGTATGAAAATATGCCACAGTAACGCCCTCCTACAAACGTCACTCACGTTTATAAACATCCTTGTACATCTGTTAGGAGCTTGTGAAGTTGTGATAGGCCAATTTGAATTAAATATTTTTTTAATTTGGCTGTTTTGTGATAGGCCAATTTGAATTAAATATTTTGAATTTGGCTGTTTTGACTTTCTTGAGGACACAAGAGTGTATTAATAGGTACTTACTACCCAGGAATATCAATGAGCTTCACTGCTTATTGTAAACCTCTACCACCCTCTACAAAAAGTATTATAATAATGTTCAAACTATTGAAAGTTACTGACGAAGTTTAATGTAAAATATTTTTTGGAAGGGTAATTCGCAGGAAATAAAAGAAGTAATAATTATGTCCTCGTGTCGTCGGGGCCCCCGTAAGTCGGGGCCCTCTATATGGGCCCTCTATGACGGAACTGTGCATAGAAAGTCAAAACTAAGATACAATGCGACGGAGATAGTTAAATTTATTAGTTTTATTCAAACTGAATACAGTTCCTTGATGTCGTAACGTAACGTAATATATATCTAAGTCAGTATTTATATTTATTGTAGACTAGCGAAACTCGCGCAACTTCGTTTTTCGTGTGTCCCGCTTTCCCGTGTGAATTTCCAAAACTCCTTGTACTTATGTATTTTTGTTTTTTATTTTTTTTAAACTGGCATCCCCGGTAGACTATCGTTGTGGTTCTCATCACAACGCTGCTGAGTGGAGGCCTTTTTGATATAGGCTTAATATGGTAAACAATTGTGTATGTAATGTAAACTAGAGGTGTCTATATCAAATGAACTATTTTCTTATATATAAACTTTTAGGTAATTATAGCAAAAATAGCCGATTGTACCTAATAAAATTGAAACTGCATTATTAGTTAATTTTTAATTATTACTACGTAGTACTATTTATTATTCTGTGTTATTTCTAAAGAATCTAGCCAGGAATAAATAAAACCTCCTGTGATAACATTGAAAAAGTCAGTATTAAACTAGATTCAGACCACAACCTACCTTTTATTACTACATCAAACCTTTTACCATATTATATTACACATCAGAATCTGTCATTGAAATGAAATGAAATCGTTTATTTCAGAAATTAGACCTTCACAGGCACTTTTTCTTGTCATTTACAACTTGTTTAAATAAAAAAAATAAACTACGTTATATACTACCACCATTTCGGACACAAGCAAAATGGCAACCGGTAAAAAGAAATGGCGAAAGAAAACCGGTTACGGCCTTTTTTGTCATTTTGTACTTTTTTTTTTTTTTCTTTTTTTTCCACTCATTAGTTACATTGTAAGTATAAATACATTAAAATTTATAAGAAGAATACGCGGAATGTTATACACAATGGTGTGGAATGAACAAGTCTTAAATCTACAATAAAATAAAATAAAGTCAGTACTGACAAGAGTGAGCAGACCAGTCCCCCCAGGCAGCACCCGTTTACGAGTTGACGCGAGAGTCAGCCATCGCTGTGCTCAACCATATTAGAGGGAACTCAGCGACCCGACTCCCGACGCCACCACCAGGTTGGACATTTAAGCGAGCATGACATACTCAACCCTATCAGACATTCATAGCGGCTCCATTGTCGTAGCAAAAATCGTTCATATATCTCGTGTCAAACTCACGCACCATCATGCTCAATTCCTATTTTGTTGAAGTGAGACAGCAATTGAGATTGAGACGAGCTTTTAACTATTTTTGTAACGAGATTAGACTCGCAGATCTCTACAACTCGTACAACAATTTATCAATATATTGTATTGTCTTTTACGAGAGGTAGGGCACATCGGATAATACGCTCAAATCGGAGCAGCCCGTCTGAGGAAGGACCTTCTACCTTACAGAAGATCGTAGCCAAATAGCATTGGTCTCGGCCATGTTGTGTTCCTACGGTAAGGCAGTTTGTCCACCTACACCGTCAACGGGACGTCACCGAGAAGGAGATGACGCCGCCGATTTAGCGATACATACATTTACTATGGCCGTATGTCCACCGCACGCCCGTCACCCGAGTTCCGTCATTCTGGCCGCCGATTTATCGTCGCGGTGGACAAAAGATCGCCGTCACGTCAACTTCAATTCGGCCAGAAATAATCTCTGTCTCGGTGACGTCCCGTTGACGGTGTAGGTGGACAAACTGCCTTACGGTAATTAAGGTCTCCAGAGCTCCACTTGGGGGGTTGGGAGGGTTGGCAACGCATAAGTGAAACCCCCGGCAAGCGTCTATAGGCTACGGTGATGCTTACCATCAGGCGGGCCGTATGCTTGCTTGCCAACTTTGTGGTATAAAAAAACATGAAATGAAAACACGAATGATTTATTACACAGTTATACTCTATGAAAGTTGATCAACACCAATTAGAGCCATCACTCAAAAACCTGTTAATCTATTAAATGCGGAAGAATCCAACAAATATTTCCCGGAACATTCAGTTATCTTACTTTTGCTTAGTAGAACCAGCTTACTAGTTTACAGCATCGATGTACATCGATGGTTTACAGTTAGTTTAGTTTATGAGGAGGCCTTTGCCCAGCAGTGAAACACAATACCACCTGCATGCTCGAAAAAAAGCAGTTACTTAAGTCATCATATCAACCAATAATCATCCCACTGCTGGGATGCGGGTCTCCCTTCAATCGAAGGTGATTAGAGCGTACTCTGCCACGCTGCTACAATGCGGATTGCCAGAGGCCGGTGTTTTTAAACCGCCCTAAGGCCACCGACTTGGCTTAACGACTGTCATCCATCGACAACAGCCGGGACAGACGTCTTAACGTGCCCTCCGAAGCACGGAGAAACTCGAGATAACGAAACCCATCCAAACGCTGGCTAGGGTCGACGTCGCTTAACTTGCATGTTCATATTAGAGTGTGACACACAGCGACGCCATCGAGCTCCTCAATGGCGTCGCTGTGTGTCGCACTCTAATATAGTAATTTTGTAAATTATGTATTAAAAACCAAATAATCTGTCATGAAACCACCAAGTCCAGCATTCCGGTGGCTATTCAGCAGCAAATTGGTCCAACAGTTCAGCGGGGCATGATGGTCACGAGAGTCACGCACGACCCTCAGTCATGAGGAATCGACAAAGAAGAAAAATCTGTCATAATAGATCCAGGAAATTATAATTGAAAATTTTTGACTTTGCTTAGAGTTTCACGCCCAAATGTCGAATTGCCAATATCACCACTTGCTAATCTTTAGTAGAAGGTAGCGGTACGTAGTGCTACTCTCATTATTTATTCTGTGGTAGCGGTATTCGGGTGTTTTTTTTTGTACAGAATAGGCTAGGTAGTAATTAAAGACTCATATTATATTAGTAGAAGCAAATCGCTAGGAAAGCAATTCTCGGGAAAGTTTACGACCCTACCAACATCTCTCCGTGTACCTCATCTGCGCAACCACGACCACTGAGAAGATTATATTAGTATAGTCAAATTGCTGCTTCTATTTCAAGTGTTAGTGCTGTACTAATGTTTCCTTGCTATCATTCAAGCCTATTTAACTATGAAATATTATAAAGAGCCAAGATTTGATTGCTTGTTTGCATTGAAATAGACTCCAAAACTTGAACCGTTTTGAAAAATTATTTCACCGTCGCGTCGTGCAGTTACACTACCACAGGGTGACATAGGCTGTATTGTATTTTCTTTTTTCAAATTATAACTCCTTACGAAAACCTGCGTGAAACAGGATTTCATCAAAAGTCTGATAAAGATGGCGCCAATGTGCATAAATAAATACACGCAAACTAAGTTGCGCGGGTTTCACTAGTCTATAATATTACTAGTTTATCATAAAAACATATTTCACTAGCAGGAATTAGTACCTAAACAAATCTATCCAGCACATACCTATAGGTATAAACTATTGCGAGAGACGCATCAGCGCAGAAAATACCATCATATCAGATCATGTAATGCACCAATTACCTCGCGATTTAAATGAGCTATCAGTTGCGCAAACGCATCACTTGCGCAATCCTACATTACGATTATTGGATCAAAATAAACACACGCGCAAGGTAAATGGCCCGACTACGAAATTTCATACACATGCAGGATTTTTGAGTGTAATAAAACCATGGTTGAATTTAAATGCACTCCACATATCCTTTTATAGTTTCAAAATGCTTTTTATGATAATGTAAAGTTACTTTAAAATAATAAATGCAGTTAAAATTCGGTGGAGCATGTCAATACAGTAGCAAGATTTAACATGAAAAAAAGATTTGTAAAGCGTGAAAAACCTTCAAAAACCTTCAAAAGTTTTGACTAGAGTAGAAAGAAAAAAATGTTTATTAAATTGATTTAATGTAACAGAAAGAGAACAGGAAAAAACACAGTTAATCAGAAAGAGAGACGAGACAAAACAGAGTTAAATTAAACTTCGAATCATTCACAATTTGAAACAGTTTTGATACAAGACTACTTTTACCAACACTTATAATATTTATTGGTTTATCGGGTAAAGAGATAAACCAAGAAAAATAATTACAGATCTTTCTAACGATATAAAACATTACAGATATAAGTTTAAGTATGTGAAAAAACATTAAAACATTTATATGAATATGTTGGGCCAGTTTTCGTGACGGCGCGGCGAATGTATGAAACCACTTTGAAATCTGCGTGTTTTTGGGTCGATGTTGTTTTTACTGTTCACTTTTATTATTGCACTTATCCTTGACTATTGTTCTTTTTTAATTTCGTTGTCTTTAAACTGTGTGTTATTTCTTTGTTTTATTACTAATTCACTTTTAATCTTTATCGTTCTTTTGCAATCCACCATTTACTTAATGAAACTTAATGTAAACAGTTGAAAATGCCGCAGTATTTTTGTTTTAATATTTAAAGTACCTAGCCATTATTATTATAATATTACTAATTTCAATTAAGATTTTAATGAACGCTGGTTAGGTATCTCTTTATGTAGTCTCTAATTATTATAATACCGTTGGCTAATTATCTGAATCTATGCCTAAAATCTTGATTAATGATTCTGTCGTAATTATTTCAATTAATAGTAGATTTCTCTGCAGCTTTTAATCTACCTACGTTATTCAAGCTATTACTCTCATGATCTTAAATATATTTTAGTAAAAGTTGTTGTGTAAAATACCTATATGTATATCGTATTTGTTTTGCTCTCAATTTGAGTTTGTGAAAGTAAGTTGAAATGTTTTTATTTCGTAACTTTAATAGTTTTACATCTTACATTAACAATTTATGTATCTAAAATAGCCATTTTATCATTTTTGTTACCTGAATTTTATTAAGCCGGTATATTTTAAATCCTAAAGTACTTTATTTTGAAGGAGCTTTTTCTTTATATTCATCTGAAGACTATATTCTGGAATGAAAATTCGTGTCCTTTCCTTTGGTGTTAAGAACCTGTTGGCAAATTGAAAATAAAAGAAAACATGTAATTTAAACGTTTTTTTTATTAATCAGCCTCAACTCAAAGTACTGTTTGTACTTCGACAAGTTTTATATATAAAAACAAGCACATATAAAAGCTAAACAAGTAATAACAGAACAATATCTACAGACAGACCGACCGCGCATCGTTATTCGATGCTATGCGGACAACAAATTGAGCCCTAGGAACCGAACAGAATTCTTGGCCCACACATTGGTACGGTAACATGATCACAACCTTACAAACGTGAGCGAACTGCACCAGAAATTGCAAAAATATATAATACACTACAAATACTAACAGATCACAATTTTTTACTTATTCTATTAAGGTACTGGTGTGATAGCTAATGCAACCTCCTCGGCTCAGTGCCAGCCGTGGTGACCGTGGTGTTCCTCCTCCTTCTTGATGAGGTAGGGTACGTGCACCTTCACGGGGTAGGGCACTTCTCTCAACAGAGGTACGGGCACCTCCTTGTACACGGGATAAGGCTTGTCAATTGGCACTTTCACTTCATAAGGTACCTTCTTTTCAACGGTATAAGGAACTTTCTTGTACACATCATAGGGCTTGGGTACTGGGACCTTAATGTGAACTGGGTAGGGTTTCTCAACCTCAACCTTGTAGGGCCTGTCGACTGGGACCTTAACTTCGTAGGGCACAGGCTTGTGGACAGTCACGGGGTAAGGCTTCTCAACAGGCACTGGGTAAGGTTTGGGCACGTATACGTTGTAAGGCTTGTCGACTGGGACCTTCACTTCATAAGGCACCTTCCTGATGACTTCATAAGGTTGGGGTACTTTAACCTCATATTTGACTGGTACTGGGATCTTCTTCTCAACAGTGTAAGGTTGTGGCACTGGAACCTTGACTTCATAGGGCACTTTCTTCTCAACAGTGTAAGGGGTAGGTACTTTCACTTTAACCTCGTATGGCTTGTCAACTGGAACCTTAACTTCGTAGGGAATTTTCTTCTCTACAGTGTAAGGCTCAGGCACGTAGACCGGGTATTTAACGTATTCCTTGACAGTAACGGGGACCTTCTTTTCAACGGTGTAGGGCTGTGGTACGTGCACTTTGACTTCGTACGGCACTTTCTTTTCAACGGTGTAGGGGACGTGTTTCTCGACGGTGTATGGCACGGGGACCTTTTTGATGACTTCGACGTGTTTGACGTGTTCGTGGTGGCTGTGTTCATCATGACCACCGCTGATGGGCTTCCAGTCGCCACCAGAGTATCCGCTGAACTCACCGCCACCGTGTCCACCGTAGCTCCCACCTTCGGAACCACCGAAATCGTGTCCACCATCGCCGCCGTAGCTGTATCCTTCTGAGCCGCCGAAGCTGTGACCCTCATCACCACCGCCATATGAACCGAAGTCGTAGATTCCCCGTTTGTCTTGCTTCTTACTGTCTTCGACCGCCGCTTGTTTCGGTGCGCCTTTCTCCTCGCTGGCAAAGGCCACCACGGCCAATGATGCCACCAAAACAACCTGTTGACAAAAAAATAACAGTTTTAACATGTTTGCTCTAAAATGCTATACGTTTTACATTAAGCAACGAGTACGAACTAGACTGAGTCGAGCCTAGAATATTTAAACGCCAACTTTCTACAACTTGGGGAAGCGATTAGCGAATTACGAGATGAGATCCCCACGCTCTATTGTTTTGCGGTAATAACAAAGTTTTCCGCGGCCATAACCGTTACGTTTATATTTTTAATTGCGTTGCGTTAGTTATTTTTAATTATCATTAATATTTAAGAATATTTTTAGAATAACATCCGACTTTCACGTTCGCTAGCTAATGTAATTTCGTGTATAACTAGATCACTTTGGCTTTTAATATTTTATTTCGTAATAATATTTTATTGGTACTGTTATACGCGATCTTATGCAACCGACCATTAGTTGATACGATCAACACGACTTAGGAAGTAGAACTTTCAATGATTATCTTAATATTGATCTCGACACCTATTCAATAGTCTCTATGCGATACACTTTTATGAATGTCACGAAAGACTGACATGGTAAGAATTGAGACTTTTGATTAAGTTTTTTTAACTAAATATTCGCATAAAATTGTCGCTATTTTGTTAAATTATGTAATGACAAGATTAAGTATTTACGGACACATAGTAAAACATTGTTGCTGGCTGAAACAATTATTTCTTTATGAATAAAGTTTGAGTTTTTCTATATTACGTTTTGAATTCAAAAAGAACACTTTTAAACTTATTTTTTATATATTTTGAACAGCGTGCATTTAGCAAAAAATTATAGTGTATAAACATTTGTAGATGGCCAGTATAATTTAAATACAAACTTTGACATATAAATACCCGGTAACCCAACGCCTTGTAATAAGGGAAAGTCAAAGTTGACATTGTAACATAGGGAAATTTCTCACGATATTGTTTTAAGTAATAAAATTGGTATATATATAGAGTGAGAACAGGGTTATTGTTTTACTAGACTTCCCTTTCCTCGTTTCGATAGACGTTTATGTATCTGAATCTGAACCATTTTATGGCGGTTTTAAATCTGTTGTTATATTTTGAAAGAAAATCTGCAGATGTTATAAAACAATGCAGCTTTCGACGATTGTCATCAGAAAACACCTAAACCATGGAATCAAATTACTTTAAAAATTGATGATTGATGATGCTTTTTATCAAAATACGTTATCATTAAACGGTACGAGATTAACAATTTCTCACATTGTACCTCTTTATTCGTATTAAATTGTTTAATTCAATACAAAAAGTTGTAGTTTAAAAAAAATCTAAATTTCTTTATTCTGTGCAAGACACGTCTTTTACAATGTTAAACTTTTTAATCTACCAGCATTTCGGAATTATTATTGACGAAAAGAAATACCAAAAATAACTCTGTCTAGGTCTTTTTTCCATCGCCATACAGTAACTTACTTAGTACATAAATTATATGACTTTATTCCGAACTCTGTTTCTACAAAACTAAACAATGTCAAACATTATAAAGTGGTCTATTATGGAAGCTAATTAAGCCCACTAAAACGATATTGGAGTGGCATTACCACATCTCGTTACGTAAACATTATTACGCGCATGCGTCAATATTTGCTCATATGTGCAACTGTAAATGATATACGATGTAAATATGTGGTAATATATATTGCATTGGAATTTAATATATAGTATATTTACGTATATTATTTCACAAGGAAAACTCGGGAAATTTTGTTTACATGAATTGAGCTTAACCTGTGGGAATTACAAAAAGTTCCATCCTTGTTATTTAGATATCTATATTAATAGTATAAAAACTATAATTTTAAAAGAGCAAGAATCAAGTTTTTTGTCATTTCTTCTTTTACAAATTCTACACTGGTGGTACGAAAAAATTGGGAGGATTCGAAAGAAGTTGAAAGAACTTTTAAGAAATAAGTAGTTTTTTTTCTTTTAACAATTAAAATTACTGACAATTGAGTTAATTATTATCTTTTTTTTTGTTTACATAATTTATTAGTCTTATGAGTTATTTAACTTTTTTTCGAAAACATATAACATTGCATCACATAGATACTCACAGAATTTTTTTACGTGTCGTATTTTTGTTGTGAATTTTGCAAAACCAATCTATTTATCAAATTATTTACTGTTTTTAACGAAAACTATACATTTAACTACACTTTTTTGTGTCTATTATCATATCCAAATAAGTATACGAACTTTGATATAATGTTAAGAACTTTCAAAATAAATTTTTAAAACAAAATTATATGATCGTAAAATATCTTCTTTTTTTTTTTTGGAAAATGTACGACTCTCCTATTTGTTTACTCTTGCTTGACTTCAAAATTGGAACGTATGAGTAAAAAAAACAATACAAACTCATTTTTTTTTAAAGATTTGGCTTCTGCGTTCTTGTCCGTCACAATAACATTTGTTACATCCTCTTACACACAGCAATTTCCCGTCAGTTGCCACTTATTTTCGTAACTTTCTATTTTTAGTTTAGAAAGTGAAAAGAAAATTACATTAAGAACCTGTTATCATTAGTGCGGAAACTTGATGTAAACATATAAGCTTGATTGTTAATACATAACAGATAATAAAGTTAATAATGATTTTATTACGGCAAAGACATATAATTACGGATGTTTATTTTGATTTATGTATGTAGTCACACAATGCAATGCAATTTATTTGTCGATACGAATTAAATTACCGATGCCCTGTTTTAGTTTAAACAATATCCTTTGTTAAGATTTAGATTTTTTTGTAAAATTTTATAAAAAACAAACTTTTAAGTATATCACGGTTAAAATTTTATGAAAACGAGAACGCACTTTATTTTTATAAACCTACTAGGATAAAAATTGACCGCGTTCTAATCCCCTACAAGATTTAGATCATATTTTTAATAAATAAAAAGTTATATAAAACAATCACACGTTCATAAATTAATGTAAACGAAAACGCACTTATTTTAATTAACCTATGGAAAAATAGACCGCGTTCTAAATTCGAAAATGGCGCGTCACTTTTGGCACAACACTGGCACTGCACTGATTTTTTTTCGTTTTTGAAACTCACCAAGAACTTCATGTTGCTGTACGTCTCCGTCAAACGCCGAAGACTGGTTGTGAATAGCGTATGTTACGAACAGGTTATATACTGGCCCTCCCACTGCTGGAAACGCTTCGAGATTTTGCTGAAGAAGGGTGAACGTTTGGCTCCGATAATGACATGTATTAATTGTAAACTTTTGCGATTGCATTGAAAAACTGGATCGATCTTCATATGTCTAAAACGGAACCTACTTATTATTCAGCGTTTAAAATTTTTATATAAACTCTACGGGTTAGAAACGGTAAATTTTTTAAAGAAGCGGTGATAGGTTTAACAGTTTTTCAGATTCAAGTTCTGGTATGGTCATGAATCACTCATGAACATCTAGGAATGTATTTAGGATTTATCATCTAGCAGTTCAGTATTATCGTTGAAATAATAGTTTTTTATATGTTCTTGCTTGACCGGGGAAGTACTACTCTCATAAAGAATATCGGTGCGAAGACGCGCTACCATAGATTACTTAATAAATTACTTAGCCCTTACCACAGATTATTAAATAGTTACTCCCTTCCCTTACCCTGCATTTCGTTCGGTGATTTGTTTACTTAATACCTATCGATTAAATAACGACAGATTGGATACTTCCAAAGTGTCGTAACGTTTTTGATATCCTAACATTATGCTTCATAAACTACATGACAGCCATGATGAACGAGTAGCTGGATTTGTTACATATGACTCGGGTTACGGGTTCGAGGATTCATCTGTACTTTTATACTAATATTATGAAGAGGAAAGGCTCCGAGACTACTGGACCAATTCGGAAAGTTCACCGTTGGGGAGCTACGCTGCCTGTCCCGCTGCTATATTTTCATAAAAATTAGGAATCGTTACTAAAACTCGTGCGAAGCCGGGGCGAGATTAGGAAAGGAAATGACATATTTACGACTTAACAATGTCTATTTATGACTCATGTTACATGGTGTGATAGGTCCTACTTCTACGAATCATGATTTTTAATTCGATAAAACAAAAAAAAAGGTTTTACTACATAAAAGAGCAATTGTTCCTTTTCTGCAATATTCTTTAATCTATACAAATAACTAAGTTTAAAAAAATACAAAATAGCATATTATATCGATGACTTAATATCTTTTTAGGGTTCCGTAGTAAACTATAGTTTCGCCATGTCCATCTGTCCGTCTGCCCGTCCGCGGTATAGCGCCTAGACGCTTGATGCTAGAAAGCTGTAATTTGGTATGTATACTCATATTAACAATGCTAACAAAGTGGTTAAATAAAATTTTGGAAAATATTTTTTTTTTTTTGGGTGCCTCCCCTACAGGTAAAGAATGATTTTTTTTTCGCACCGACTCTATCTTGTGGCGTATCGTTAGATAGGTCTCTTAAAAACATTGAGGGTGTGGGAAGATTATTTTCCGATACAATGATCCGTTTGCGAATTATTTACATTTAACGTGTCAATTTTCGTTTGGAACGGTGCCCCCCCCCCCCTCCCCCTCTAGCTCTGAAAGACTTGAGTTTAGATATTTGAAAAAATTCATGGTAGTAGTTCATATAGTGAACCTACAAGGAAAACTATAACAGTTAAGTAGGCACTACTAGTTACCGAGTAATAGCCGACGAACTTATGAAGTAAAATTTCTTTCGACGAAAACGTACAAATGTCATAGAAAATGGCATTGCACTCATCTGCAAGCAATAAATGCATAGCCAATACGGAACCCTACATTGTGCGTAGCCCGACACGTACTTGCCCGGTTTTTTTTAAACTAAATTTTGTAGGTAACTTAAAAAGTCGATTGATTGGTCAATTATAAATATTTACAAAAACTAGATCTTTATAAAAATATATGTTGTATTGCATTGTATGTGATTACTATTGTATCACACGCTAGGCATACATAACGTTACGAATAATTGTGTCGCAATCAAAAAACTATGTTTTTATTGTTTAAATAAGCGTGTATAGTGCTACAATGGTATTTATGAACGTGCCGAAATTAGAACTACAACTCCTGTTCATATTGTATTGTATTGTACATCTGTAAGAGGATGTTTATGAACGTGAGTGACGTTTGTAGGAGGGCGTTAGAGAGGGAACGCACGAGCAACTTTGTCTCCCGGCAATTTATTTGTCTCTCTGTCGTCTCCTTACCGCAATTTGAAATGCCGTCTCCTTGCCGCAATTTGAAAGGTGCGCGCACGAGAGCGACAGCAACACAACTTTTTCTCAGTGTTGCCAACATTTTGCGCTTTTTGTACTTTAAAATAAACAATTTTTAACCCTTGCTTTCGCTTATTTTATTTGTTTTGTTTTTAGACGTTTCACTTTCTAGGCCTTATGTTGGCAAAATTTGCTCTAATAAAAAATTTTAGCTCTTTTTAGCTCGTCCGACTGCCCTTTTTCAAAAACCAAGGTGGAAACACTGCTTTTTCTTTAAAATTTTACGTTATAAGTTGGCAACCCTGGAAATTTATTTTGTCGCCGTGCGGGCTCCCGCGGACAAAAAAGTCACCAGGGTGTTGCGTCGCTACGTGCGCGCACTTTCATACTAACCCATAGACTTGATGTAAGAGACAAAATAGTTGTAAAGACAAAGTTGCTCGTGCGTTCCCTCACTTACTGTGGCATATTTTCATACATTTTGTCAAAGACGAACTGTCAAAAAGTGACATACAATTATGAACGGGAGTTGTAGTTCCAATTTCGGCCACGTGTAATGCCGTAATATTTTTTTTTTCTTAGCCTATAGATAGATGCTGTATGAGCTGTATCCCTATGGGCAAAAATATTCATTCGACCAATGAGGTACCAATAAGAAAGCGTCAAAATCGTGCTAAAGCTAGTTTTTTGGACATTAAACGTGTTAACGTGTACAGTCAAGAGCAGGTTGACCTTTACATATTGGACTATGTTAGACCATTCTTAAGTTCTATGTCATAAGGGTCATAAGAACCAACATTGTACTGCAAGTGCAAAAAAGCTCGACGTGCACCTGACTGACCGGAGTTGGGCTTCCGGATCTCTCACTCGCCGAACTAAATGCATTGGTGCTTCACGTCGATATTCTGTGAGAGGGTGGTACTTCCCCGGTCGAGCTAGCCCATTTCATAATGATTGCCTCACCACTCCAAAAACCATAATAATAGTTACCAGTTTATTATAGTAGTAGCACGTAGTAGCTAGGCTCTACCACTCTAGAATCCGCCATAGACTTCAATTTCATCGTCACCATTTCATAGTCACCATCTGGGTGAATGGAGCACCACTGTACGATTTCTGTAACACACACAGTAAAGGTTTTTTCCGACTACGCTATCTTTATCATACCTTTTCTGCCTTACCCGATGGTTGACTGGTAGAGAATGCCTTTAGGCATTAAGTCCGCCAATTGTACTTTTCTTTGTGCAATAAAGATTAAATAAATAAAGCAGAATAGTATAGCGTAGTCTGAAATCACCTTCAAATCAATAAATACGTGTGAACGGAACGTGTTCATAATAAATGTATGGGAGCGATTTTGTTGTGCTATGAGCTATTATTATGTTTCAAACCTAACTATCATATTACTTATAGCGTAGTCTGAACTAAGCTTTTAACGTATACTTAATGTAAAATATTAAAACGAAATATTTTTTGAGCAATCCCACAAAAATGACCAAAGACAAAATGCTGAAATATAAAATATACAAGTGTAATAATTTAATGAGCATGTAATAAACGCGTGTTGAAGAAACACAATTAGATTACACTCATTTAAACTAACTATCTATTGTTTCAGATTCCAAAAGTTTTTGTATGAAACAATTATAGGAACAACAAGTAATAATAGTTAATTTAACGGATAACAAAATTGCAATTTGAATGCAGTTTTTTTGCAACATTGAAACTGCCTTTTTTTGGTCGTTTTCATGGGGACCATTTTGCCTACTATAGTATTTTGTAGATTTATTTAAGTACATCAATATTATTTGTAGACTTCGACAAAGGAGAGTGCCCGTGAGGATCTGAATAATTGATTTTATCTTTTTTACTCGCCACGCTAGGTAGGAGAGTTGGCGACAGCAGTTATGGGTTGGTTGCAGAACTTGCAGATTTCGGTAATCAGAAGAAAGCTCCTGCCCATTCTTTACTACTACATTCCCTTCCTTCTGCGACACCCATGGGAGGAAAAGGGATTTCGATATCTGCCGTCACAAGGTCAAATTCTGGGAGGCCTAATGTGTATGTCCAGCAGTGAACTTTTTGTGGCTGAGATGATGATAATGAAATTGCATCCAAACTTTATTTTTTTATTAAATAATAATAATAATATATTTATTTATCAGACAATTAAAATCCATAATATTGTTAGTACATGCCACTTACCCTATGTTAGTTTATTTAATTAATTCTGTGATCTGTGATTCATTTTATGATCTGCCCCACCCAATCTGCCATCAGGACGCTGTTAGATTAAAGTGTGGTACTTAAGAACTTAAGACTATAAATTTATTTGGTGGAATTAAATACTAATACAATAAAATCATTAATTAAAATAAACGAAACTAAATTTACATTAAAATTTAAACTAAAAGTAAGTATAGTGTGTGTGTGTGTTTGTGTTGTTTGTTTTGTAATAAAGGCCTAAGGCCGTTACAGTGTACGTTTGAGAAATAAAAAAAAGTAATTATAACCAATTCAAAAAGAAATGTGATTTCTTGAGCTTAATAACTGGGTCACATTGTTACGCATGCGTCCGGCCATCAATGGAAATATATCTGTATTATCTGTGACACAGAAAGTGATTCTCAAAGTTATACAATATAATACAAAATCATTTATTTCTCTTAATAAATATTACGTACCAGATCATTTTACATACATTTTGCATAAAACTTATATTTTGTATATCGTTTCAATCAGTCCAGTCTTGCTAAAAGTTCGAATGTGGAGCACGTAGAATTTCGTACAATGACCAATGGGTCTATTCTCATACTTAGAATTGACAAATTTAATTTTCGATCTCAAAATCTATCTTGCTCATACAAAATACAAGACGAGCAGATAGCGCTTGATTGATACTAGATTTTGTCAGTTTTTGTACGAGAACAAATTCCCTGTTATTACCTATCTTTTTCCTCTCGCACAAGCGCAATAAGGTCATTAAATCTATGCAAGTAGGACGGCAATATCACGCGGCATTCGGTAATAACAGAGACAGGTAATTATAGCTCAACAAAATTCTGCGTGCTCTATCCACTAGTGAAAACGGCAGAAATCGGTTCAATAGTTTTGGAGTTTATCACCAACAGAGAGCAGAGAGATGCTGCGGGAGACTTTGTTTTATAATATTTAAGGATTATTCAATAATTTGTACATTACATGTTATCTCTATCAGTTAATTTAATTTTTCCGTCAATGTAGATTACAGTACAGTCCCAGTTTGAGAACACTAGTTCTGTCTCTATCTATGCAATAATATATGATCTTATTTCTATATGTACGTTTCGCTCGTTGTTATCTTCGACTTTCGCCATCAATCTGCCGACTCATACACAAATTAAATAAATGAATTAAAATTTTAACAAGTCATTATTAAAAAGTTTTGATGCATAAAAATATATGGCTATACGCCTCATTATAGTTGTAATAACATTACATTTTAATTTGTAGCACGATTATTTTGATTGTCTTCATACTTATCTGATTCAAAGTTTTATTAAATAGAACATTAACCACTGGACCTGGAGGACCTATGCTATGCAGTGTAATGCTGATCCTCAACGGACGGTCCCCAATTTGTCAATATCAAATCTGCGAAGTGCGTTCAGTGCGTCGCGGTAATCCGCGACGCACTGAACGCACTACAATTATACATTTGACAATCCATCGCGGACCATCCGTTGCGGAATCTTCATCGCACTGCGGCTCTAAAACTATCCAGAACCATGGATCGTGGATCGCCGCATTTACTTACAAACAGGACTCAGGAATTCTATTGGTTCGAAATCTTACTGCGCCAATTCTATTGGCCGTCTGGTGTGGATGCGGCTAATTGTTGTTGTATGCGCTTGGATCGCGCGAGGCAAGTCCACATCAAACGGTCTAATTGAATCGAGATTCTGCCCCATTCATTTGGATCGCGTTGGATTGAATCTCTATCAGGTGTGGATCCGGCTCGGTATACGGGAAGTGGATCAAAAACTTGTAAGATTACAAACATCGGACAGGTGTGAAACTAAATAAAAGCTAGTAAGTAATAAAACAAAAAAGAATTTAATAACTTCCAATTATGTATTCAATTAGAATGAAATCACTTTCTAATCTAAATTAATCTTTCTTCATTGCAAAAATTAATCTTATTAATAAACATATAATTTTTCGAAATCAAACCTAACCTAGTCGATTTTATTATTTTTAAATTCAAATTAACATTCCAAAATCCAGCCTTCTTTTAAAATGTTGCCACATTCAATGTCGTCATAATATTAATTGTTTCAGAGCATTTTACGATCCATTATACATTTTGGATGAGATACCAGCTCATTGCGCAATACTTGGCAAACTTTTTGATTTCGTTAAATTATTATGATTATTTTTAATCCCCGACGTAAAAAGAGTGGTGATTGATTGTTTTTTATTAAAACCGATTGAGGACGAATTAGGAATTTTTTGGAATGCGAGACAAACCTCGAGGACGAAACAGGCCTAAACCATTATGTTTCACTGTTGGGCAAAAGGGGCAAAAGACTCCCCTCTTCTGCATCTACCATCCCTGTCTAAAGCTGCAACTCCTTTAGTGGCATCAACAGCTCAATGATGAGATTACAGGAGTTAAGGTATAGGATCAAAGTTGATGGACTAAAGACCATAGACTCGCAGCCCAATAGATGGGTTATAAGGCATAAACCCGCGCGGGCGTGGCTTGTCGCAGTTTTGACTCTTAAAGCCTTTTGGCTTTTGGTCCATAAACTTTGAGTTTTACAATCATTTAAATGCATTTCAGAAACAGGCATTAAGTGTATTTAATTTTGACTAGCTACTTGCAAGCTGCTGGATCAAGTGGCACACATGTCATGTGAACGCAGCATAACAGGAAACAACAAACGGGAGCAGAACAAATGCAAACCTAACAAAAAGTGTTACTGGATGTTCAAAATGTGCATGAGGAAGACGCACACTTATGTAATAATATACTGTAAGATTGAAAGAAGAAATGTACAGTCAGCGGCATAGTATGATATCACTAGTGTACTGTACTGTACTACAGGCTTGGGCTTCAACAGATACTAGTCTCCTTAATGTCTATCGTAAGATTAAGTTTCTTTACATAAATTAGAAAAAAAACCTTTTTGTTTTAAAGTAGTACTTTATCGCAATGTACCTACAGTCAGCGGCATAAATATGTTATCGTTTTGTCACTTTTGTATGTCTCAGGGAAAAGAGGATATCAGGGGTCTCACGACATTCCTAGGGATACCACGGATTTCGAATATTCTTGTTTATTGCGTCTTCTTTCTTAAAATTAATATTCAGTGATATGACTTTTCACTAAACTAAATCTAGTGAAAATGCCAAAAAAGCGGACACTAGAGAATAAGTCTAAGGAATCCGGCGGTATACTCATTTCCTTCGACATCATTTTATTTACTGAATTTCAACAATGTTATAATGACAAGGTTATGAGTACAGGTTCGGCGCGTGCTAGGCTTTTGGCCGTGGGTGCGCATGAGGCCGGCTACTGGCTTCACGCGTACCCTTCGTCAAATACAGGAACATTTCTTGAGCCTGACACGCTCCGAATCTCGACTTGTCTACGGCTTGGGGTTCCGGTCTGCGTTCCTCATAAATGTCCCTGTGGGAGTGATGTCGACAAGCTAGGACATCACGGACTGTCATGCCAAAAAAGTGCAGGCCGCTTTTCGAGACATGCCGCACTTAACGATATCATACGCCGGTCCCTTGCCACCGTCAACGTGCCAAGTCTACTCGAGCCGACTGGTATTGCAAGAGACGATGGCAAGAGACCGGACGGTATGAGTTTGATTCCATGGAAGATGGGCCGGGTGCTGGTATGGGATGCAACCTGTTCAGACACACTGGCCCCTTCCCATCTACATGGAACCAACAACAAAGCTGGTGCGGCTTGTGAAGCGGCTGAAAAAGCTAAAGCATGTAAATACAGGGGTCTAGGCTCCGAATATGATTTTGTCCCATTCGGTGTCGAGACCCTTGGTCCGTGGGGTTCTTGTGCTATAAGACTTTTTAAGGAAATTGCAAAAAGGTTAGTCGACATCACAGGAGACCGAAGAGCTGGCAGCTACCTCGGACAAAGAATTAGTCTAGCTATTCAAAGGGGGAACGCTGCCAGTATCTTCGGAACCTTGCCTAAAGGGACTCCTTTTAATAATATATTTTAGTTATTTTATTATATTTTTTAAGGTTTTTAGTTTTAGGTTCATTATAATTTGTTTATAATAATATGTTTAGTTTAGTTTTATATTTAACAGTCTTGTTATGGTGCTCTTTCACATTATTTTAAGACAAATTATTCACTGAGTTCTCTTTATGCGTACATGTATATCTACACCAATCTACACTGTCGATGTCGGTTGAGTGCCGCGTAGGCGCTATTCTTATTTTATTTTTTTTTTACATTTTTGTGTTTAATTAATTTTATGTAGGTAAATAATCGAATATTGAGTAACATTGATTATCTGCTGGTAGGTCGTATAAGATAGTTTTTTTTTTTTTTTAAATAGCAGTAGACACATAACGTGTTAGCAACTTTTCGTTTCTTGTAATATTTTTTAAATTGTATTTGTTTTATTTTTATTTCTTTTTATTTTTTTTTACTTTTTTATTTTTTTTTATTTTATTATTATTATTTTGTATATTTTTAATACCTTTATATTATGAATGACGATTTCAACAATGCATTTTTTTCCGCTAGCTCAGGCTCTAGTAATCATAGTGATGACAGTTTTTATAGCTTGCCTACTCCGCTGGATGAGATTTTGGTTGACACTTTTTCCGATTGCTCAAAAAATTTTAATGTTGTCCACATCAACGCGCAGAGTATTCCGGCACACTACCCTGACCTGCTTGCTTCTTTCGATGTGAAAAGTCTCCACGCCATCTTGGTGTCTGAATCCTGGCTCACGCCTTGTCTTCCATCTACTTCCTACTCTTTACCAGGGTTTCGGCTTATAAGGAATGACAGAGTGGGTAAAGGAGGTGGTGGAGTTGCTATCTTCGTGCGAACATCTCATTTAATATATTGACGTCTTCTTCCTTAAATAATCCGTCGCACGAAGCTGAATATCTATTTATTGAGGTTATTCTTGCTCACTCCAAAATCCTGCTTGGTGTATGTTACAGTCCCTCTTCCAATGTCAATTACTTTTCTTCTTTTGAAACTCTTCTCGAGAACCTACTTCCGTCTTTCCAACACACCATTATTATGGGTGATTTCAATACCTGTCTCCTTAAAAACGATCATCGTTCCAAATCATTTTATTCTCTTGCCAACTCCTGCAATTTATCTATCCTTCCCTTGCAAGCTACACATCATTTTCCAAATTGCCAGCCTTCTCTTCTTGATTTAATTTTAGTTTCCACTCCAGATTTAGTTTATAAGCATGGTCAATGTGTCGCTGATGCTTTTTCTTTTCATCATCTTTTATCCCTTTCTTACAAACTTCGGCCTCCTAAATTCAGACCTAAAATTCTTATGCAGCGCAATTTTGGTGGTATTGACTTAGATAGGTTAAGAGTGGATGCGAGGGGCTGCGATTGGGATGCAGTCACTCATGCAGATACCATTGATGAACGGGTGGCAATTTTCAACTCCACGTTAATTCAACTTTTTGATCGTCATGCGCCCGTTCATCCAGTGCGTGTGAAACACCTTCCTGCTCCTTGGCTCACTGAGGAAATTAAAGCTGCCATTTCTAGGAAGAATCGCGCTAAAACTAAATTTAAAGCTAACCCGGATAAGTACCGTGACTTTTACAAGCAGGCCCGCAATCGCTGCAATAGGTTATGTAGAGAAGCTCAACGACGCCACATTCACAAATCCGTCGAGAATGGTGATCCAGCCAAAGTCTGGAGGTTTCTCAAGTCTTTGGGAGTTGGAAAGAAACAGCACTGTTTACCCAATAACATTGATTTCGATGCTTTGAACAAGCACTTCACTTATTCAGTTGCTTTTGACAGCAACCTTAAAAATGACACTTTAAATCACCTTTCGTCTTTGCCAACTCCTGACTTTCCTGAATTTTCTTTTTGTCAATTTACTGATTGTGATGTTAAGAAGAGCATTCTTTCTATAGCTTCGAATGCTACAGGAAGTGATAATATCAGTCGTGCTATGATCTTGCCTATCCTTGACATCCTTCTCCCTATTATTACCGCTATCCTTAACTACTCCATATCCTCCACAACGTTTCCTGCGGCGTGGAAAGATGCCTATATAACACCTCTCCCTAAAAAAGCAACTCCTTCCTCTTTTTCCGATTATCGCCCTATCTCTATACTTCCCTTTCTTTCTAAAGTTCTTGAACGCTTGGTTCAGAACCAAATCAATAAATTTCTCACAATCAACAACGTCCTCAACCCGTTCCAGTCCGGTTTTAGGCAGGGTCACAGTACGACTACGGCGCTTGTGAAAATTACTGATGACATTCGTTCTGCTATGGATAGCTCACAAGTTACTATCATGGTACTTTTAGACTTTAGTAATGCATTTAATACCGTAGACTATGATATTTTGTTGTCAGTGCTAAGCTCTCTTAACATATCTCCGACGGTTATTGACTGGTTTCGTACTTACCTGTTTGGGCGCCGGCAGTGTTTACGTGTCGAGGATAAGTTCTCTTCGTGGTGTAACACGTCTGCTGGTGTACCTCAGGGTGGCGTGCTATCCCCGTTATTATTTGCCCTTTTTATTAACTCAATCACTCTTCAACTTCAGTCTTCCTACCACCTTTATGCTGACGATCTGCAGATATATCGCCACTCCAACCTTGATGACCTATCTGCTAATATCGACCAAGTCAATCGTGATCTAGCAAAAATTTCTGATTGGAGTAAGTTGCACGGTCTGGTCGTTAATCCGAATAAAACCCAAGCCATACTTGTCGGCAGTCCCCGCTTTATTTCTAAAATTTTTGCCACTAATCGCAATTCTATCTTGTTTGACGGCGTCAACATTAATCTTTCTGACCAAGTAAAAAACCTCGGAATTATCATTGATAAAACTTTGTCTTGGGTACCCCATATGGCGGAAGTTAGTAGAAAACTGTTTGCAGCATCTGGTTCTCTTCGGCGGCTTCGTAATTTTTTACCTACTGACACCAAAATTGCGCTGGCTCAATCCTTACTTCTTCCTATTTTAGACTACGCTGACTCTTCCTTTCCTGATCTCAATCAAGACCTATTAAATAAACTGGAGCGCCTTCAAAACCTTGCCATTAGATTCATTTTCGGTCTTCGTAAATTCGACCACGTTTCTCAGTTCCGATCCCAGCTCCGTTGGCTTCCTATCCGTTTTCGTCGCAATTTGCATATTGTTTCTCTTTTAAATACGATCCTTTTCAATCCCAATACTCCCTCATATCTCAGAGATCGCTTCACTTTTCATGAAGGTTCTACGCTGCGTAGTGCTTTAACTCGTCGTCTGAAAACTCCCTCACATTCCACTCGATTTTACGGCGATTCTTTCACTGTCCAAGCAGTCCATTTGTGGAATTCCCTACCTTTATCTGTGCGGCAAGCTCAAAGCGTTATTAGTTTTAAAAAAGACGTAAAAAATCTGTATTTGCTTGAGTGTGATGGTAGGCATTAATTAGCTTTAAATGTTGTAATCCGTTATCGTAATATGTATATATTTATTTTATATTTAATATATGTATAGTGTATTTATTATATTATTTAGTAAGTATAATTATTTAAGTAGACTTTTATTTTTATTATTTCGCTGGTTGGGGGCTGCACGGATGCATGCGCAGTAGGTAGTGAGAGTGCTGCGGATGCACCCCTGTGGTTCTAGCTTGTGAATTGTTTTTTGTTATTTAATTATTATTTTTTTAATTTAATATTATTATTATGTTTAGTCTCCCTTTATGTTGTGCCACGCAACCCGTTTAAAATTTCTTTGTCCATTTTCATTGAGGTTGTCTGGAAGAAATCGCTTAGCGATAAGACCGCCTATTGTACTGTTTAGTTTCTAAGTTTCATGTATTAATGTTTTGTTTTGGTGCAATAAAGTGTTTTGTATTGTATTGTATTGTATTGTATTGTATTGTATATATTATAATTATTATGTTCGGCCTCTGAAATAATGACAAGGTACTCAAGTGATAACGTATCTATGCCGCTATACACCCTTATTCCAATTGGATCCATGATTTGATATCTTAATGGATCCTAGGCGACTTTTTTTCCACTTGAATCCCACAATGGATCCTTGGCAACTTTTATGCATAGGTATAAGATCAGATAAATAGATGCAAGTAAGGAACAAGTGACCTCTTCCTTCTCCGTTCTCTATTCTCCCCTTTCCCGCTTTCTCAGGTCTATAGAAAACAAATATTTTGGTGCCGCCCGTCTAAATGAGGCCTATATAAGTTTCTCTACACTCTTATTTGGCTTCAGAATTCCGATGGCGCTATGCAAAAATACCACCTAGGTGCAGTTGGTGCGCATAACAGAACTGTTACGGGAGCCATTACGAACTTTTAATAAGTTTATCTTATTATTAATTGGAACCATTCATCACTGATATTGAGCCACACGCGTCTATCGAGAGCTAAATTGTTATTTAACGGTGTTAGATTTTAATAATAATCTCGTTTCAGTGTTCCGTAAGAAAATTACAATAACCGGTTGTGTTTGATCTCAACTTTATGCGTAAGTGATTTCGTTTAAGGCATAAAGATTTATGAAAGTAAGAAATAGTAAATTTCTCAAAAACATTTAATAACTTGTGCATAAGCTAGGCTTAAACCTGCTTGCGTTATGGGTACCAGACAACGGATTATCTTATGGTAATTATACGCTTATAAAACAGAAAACTCCCAGACTAGAAACAAACACAAAGCAATCAAAAAAATATTTTCTCAAAGAATGCTCCAAGTTTAGAAGAATGATGCGGGCTTTGACGTCGCGATGAGTATGCTATGCCTAATACATATAATATTAAAGGCTAAAAAATAAAATTGACTGAAGTGAAATGAAGTTATGCACGAAGTTAGAAGACAAAGGAAAAGTAAGGTCGAAGTCGGACGAAGAGCTCGTACACACTTTTTCGATCCAATTTGCGAGAATATAGAGCCGGTCGGAGTAATTTTTAAAAATTGGAAATCATCTCATTCTATAAATATTTTTACAGCCTACCGATTCCGATCAGTTTAATTATCGTGAACGCATTCAAAAGAAATTACTAATTACAACTGCGTTCCGTTTTACGTAATGTATGTAGATTTTTTTTTTATCCGAGTTAAGCAACGGTCACCTATCTAATTATCCTTATATAACTTATATGTATAATTATATAATGTAAGTGTTTCAAACTACTTACTTTCGAGTATATGTCTCATGCGATAGAGCGATTGAAATTCTTAATTATATTTTAATAATGTAAGTTTCTTTCATTGTAATTTTAAACAAAGTGGTACAGTCAGCTGCATCACCTTCACACCATAGAAAAACAATGATATTACAATAGGAAGGGTAGCGGTACAGTCACAACATGAGCAAAACAATACTATTCACATAATACAAAAAGTTTGATTAGTACCTAATTCTTTTGTCTATTTTTATGAAATACTAGCAGACCGCCCAGGATTCGCACGAGATGGGTTTTATTTCTAAGGATTTATTTATTATTTTAAATATTTTAAATTAATATTAAGTAGCCAGCATCGGTGAAAGAATTTTTGAAATCGGTCCAGTGGTATTTGAGTTTATGCATTACAAACAAAATATACTAACCTTTCCTCTTTATAATATTAGTACTTACTTAATACTTATAGATGACAACTGATGATAAAAATGGGACTCCATTGGTGTTCTGTGCATGTGCATGAAAATTCGAGAAGTTTGAATAATAAAATATAATAACGTGTGTTTGGATTGCAGTCTTGTCAAGGTTACTAAGAGTTTCGAAATATTTCTCGAGTAACTAAGCGGTAGTATTATTAAGTAATCTGTGGTATTGATTCGTGAGCTCGCCTGTACAATAGTACAGTCCGGTACAAGTTTAACTTTACATTTGCAGTACAATTTTGGCTCTTATGGCATAGAATTTAAGAATACAAACACAAAGTCCGATACAAAGTCCGATATGTAAACGCGCCAAAATTTGAAAATCGGTTGTTTATTATACGCCGTAAAATAAGAGTTTCGAACTTCGTTTTACGTCTGCTCGGGGTCAGCCATGTTGGCGACTAGTGTAGAGTGAGAAGGAGCATAACCGCTCCTTACTGGCTCCCGAGACGTTGTTGGCCCGCGGGTCAGAGGTCCGGGGGCACCCCAGCCTGCATCGCACAGGCCACCGTCGCCGAGAATTGGTCGCTGTTCAAACGTCGACAGATATTGGTAAAAAACACTTTTGATAGAATTCGTCGCCGATTGAGAATAGTTCAGCGCATCCAACTATTCCCATCCGCCTCCCGCAAGGGAGTCATGTAGGGCTCATACACGAAAGTGTCGTGGAAATAAAGGCTCCGCTGCTAGCTGTACCACCCAACACTTCCACTCTGGCAATGAATGAAGGCGCGCCGCGGGGTTTAGTGGGTGCGAACTGCGAGGCCCACACAGGCCTTCCGTCCCCCGGCGGAGGGTATCGTGCATAAGGCATTCCCAGCGTAAAAAATGGCTTGAATTGAACAGTATTGGTGGAAGGGCAGTGTACCAACTTAGAGAGGCGGCGCGGCGGAAATACGGCGGAAGAAGAAGAATATATGATAAACTCATAAATTTTCTTTTGGAGTCAAACAGCCAGTAGCAATAACGCATAATAGAATAAGTTTCAAGTTCACTTTTTTCACATTTAATTTGACAGTGATAGCCATAATTTCATGTTTCATGTCATTAACTTTTTTTGTGAAACACCTAGGCGCCAAAATTTGGGCTCACAGTTTAAAAAACAATTGAAAATCGATTGTCGTTATGCACTGAGTAATAAGTAGTTAGAAGATTTGAACTTCGTTTGACGTTTGCGCGAGCCAGCCGTGTTGGCGACTAGTATAACCGTTGCAATTTTTCCTGACAGATCTGGAATAACGTAAGTATATAATCGTTATGTATCTGGTTATGTAACAACGGTATAATACGTGTATAGGCGGGGACGATTACTTCTTACGTGTAATATGGTCAACAATTAACTCGATGAATTAGTTGAACTCGTAATGCCGGGGTTAATGAGCGTGTTATATTGATAACTATATTATTGCATCCGTAAATTATTACTGCTAGAACGCTCAGAACAATAGTTCTTGTTCTGAGGTAAAATAGTAGGTATAGAATAACTAGCTGACGCCTGCTGTTTTTATACACGAAATTCCGTTCCTGGACTGGTATCCGGGATAAAAACTATCCATGTGTTAATTGTTAAGGTCTCTGTATACGCAACGGGATAATACCTAGGACGGGGACGTGACTTTTTTTTCGACACGGCCACGTTCCCGTCCGGTCCGTGTATCCGCGACATATGCATATTCACATACATTTTGTATGGAACTATATTTAACTTCCCGTCCCGTCCCGTCCCGCCCGGGAAAAACACGTTACGTATACAGCGACCTTTAATCCAGGTTAAAAACTAAGGATAAAAGTTCCTATCCCTTTTTCCCCTATTCGCTTCCTTTCCTTGTAGCCGGCAATCGCGTAACTGGTGTTACTGATGTCACGTTCCTAGATTTAGCCTGGATGCTTGTTTGCTTGTCGCATGACATAAAAAAGTGTTAATTTGCCTTTGTGAGTAATGTTTTCGCCACATCAAAAATGCTAATGCTATTAAAATATGTGTTATATATTGCTAATAATAACGCATTTTGAAAGAAATTACAACACCAACAGACAAGACCATTGCAGTTTCGGAAAAGAGTGAAATTTTGCAATACTGTTGTTACTAATCATCATGACATGACTGTTAATTTCATTATGCATGTGTAAGATATGGATTTCTGAACGATGGATAATGTATAGATCGTTCACAGTTAATTTACCTTGGATTCGAGATCGCCGCCTTGTCAACGAAGGTCGTCAAGATGGCGACCTCGGATCCTCACCGTACCACGTTGCTTTTTTAAAGTGTACTTTTTTGATAAAAAGTGTTCATTTAAATACTCGACATTGGCGAAATTGTCAATGTGTCGTCAAGACACGACAGAAACGCCATTAATTAAGAAAAGAAGAAGAAGAAAGAAGTAATTTACCTCTGACAGGATGTAAAAACGGGTTTAAAACACTCAAAATAAGAGCGGTCTGTGTATGTTAATCAATGGCCAACTGGGGCCCGATTCTACTAAACAAATGCACCAATGGTGACATTTGTTATGGACTTAAACAATAAGTTAAACATTATGTTATTGTTTAAGTCCATAACAAATGTCAAAAACTATTCCACTGATACACTATCGGCATTCTATTGAGACACGATTGAGACGCCATTGAGAGTCCATTGCTTCATTTGTTTAGTAGAATCGGGCCTGGTCGAGCAGTCCATCTATATCGGCTCACACACTATTCTACTACAGAACTATCTGTGAATGGTTTGTAATGTGAAAAAACGAATGACAAAGAATGAACTGGGGAAAAGGAGCGAGTAAGAGAGTGAGTGTACAGTGCCACAAACTTATAAATCTGTGCGTGATCTGTGCCAGTGGCCAAAACTGGAACGAAGTGAATTCGTATTGAATATCTTGACAATTACCTTCAAAAGCTTCGCCCCACCATCGGCACAGATAATGTTGTGGCACTCTATGTGTTGGGCTATTTCAGTAATACACAGTGGAATATTCTCATTTAATTACTTTTATTTTTACTTTTAACATCGAGAGGCACACTTACACATTTTTGCGACCATTACGAGAGAGAGCCCTTTCTTCCTCTTCTCTTACAATTTGACAACTTACAATCTATATTCTTAAATCGATATTCAATACCTCCCCTCAATTTAAAGAACATGAAATTTCAAAGTTAACATGTTATTGAAATTGGTACACACTAAACATAAATATTACTAAATACAATCAAGCTTATGCTTATTGTTTCAAACTTAAACAAACAGTGTTTCTCTTATTTTTCTAATTAACAATTTTACCTTATTTTAAATCTCTAATCTTCTAATCTATATTTTAACAATTATTATTTCAAGTTGTTCAAAAACTAATTTGTTATTAAACAAATTATCCTTAAGTTTACATAATACCTAGTTTCTCTACAAAATACAAATGTTTACTATACTGCAATGACTTAGTAAATATATCAGAAATATTTTCTTTAGTTGAAACATATTTTACACTTATTAGCTTTTTATTTATTATATCTTTAATGAAATGAACTTTTATATCTATATGTTTACATCTTCTACTATTTTCATAATTATTTATCATATTTATTGCACTCTGATTATCTATCAACAAATGAGCAGTTGCATCAATACAAAAATCTGACAGTAGTCCCTTTACATACATTAACTCACAAACTGACTGAGCACCAGCTACATATTCAGCCTCGGCTGTAGATAATGCTACGGTTACCTGTTTCTTAGTGAACCACGTTATTAAATTTCCACAATAGTAGATGGCACAGCCGCTTGTGCTTTTCCGATCTGTCCTGTCAGCTGCCCAATCTGCATCTGAGTACGCTACTATGTCCTTTATTTCCTGTTTTCTGTAAATAAGTCCTTTATCCTTGGTACTTTGTAGATATCTCAAAATTCTCTTTCCCGCATTCCAAAGATCAATCGTTGGTTTATCTAAAAATCTGCTTAAATATGATACTGCAAATGTTATATCTGGTCTACTAACAGTTGATATATACAACAATGATCCGACTAATTCCCTGAATGGTACTTGTATTATTTTTCCTTTTTCATCAGCATTAAAGTTATTTTCCATAGGTGTATTAATACCTCGACAATCCTGCATATTAAATTTCAATAAAATTTTATTTATCAATTCTGTCTGTTTTATTTTTATCTCACCATTTTCTCTTGTTATTTCCATTCCTAAGTAATGCTTCATGTTACCTAGATCTTTTGCTTTAAATTCATTCTTTAATTCTTGTATAATACTCTGATCATTTCCTAACACTAAGATATCATCCACGAATATCAATAACCATGTTTTATTTCTTTTGTATAAACACACATCATGGTTTGATTGTTTGAAATCTTTTTCTATTACAAAATTATGTATTCTTTGATACCAGCATTTAGGAGCTTCTCGCAATCCATATAATGCCTTCTTTAATTTCAATACTTTTCCTTCTTCTATTTTTAATCCTTCTGGACATTTTATGTATACATCTATATCAAGATTTCCATTTAAGAATGCTGTTGGTACATCCATTTGTTTTATATTTATATTTTCTTGTACAGATTGATTTATCATTAATCTCACAGTTGACAATCTTGCTACTGGTGAATAGCAATTATATGACATTTCTTCCTGAAAACCTTTAGCTACTAATCTTGCCTTTTTAATTTTATTCTGTTTGGTTGTGAAAATCCATTTGGTGTCTATAGCTTTCTTATCTTTAGGTAGTTCTGCGATTTCCCATGTGTTCAACTCTTTATGTGCTTCTAACTCTTTATTTATTGCATCTTGCCATTCTTTTCCCTCTTTAATAGCTTCCTCATAGTTCGTTGGATCTCCTGCGCATAAACAGTACGCTATATTTAAATCATAATCTTCTAATCTTTTAGGTTGTCTTATTTTTCTTCCTGATCTTCCTGTTGTTTCTGTATTTTCTACATTTTCTTCTGGAATTATCTCTCTGATATTCTCTTCGTTTTCTCTAGTATCTTCTTCTTCTGTCACAATTTCTTTATAAATTTGTTCCTCTTCATTTTTCTGTTTTATTTCAGTACTCTCTTCTTTTCCTATGTATTTAATTTGTGATTCGTCAAATCTTACATCTCGTGATATTACTATTTCATTTTCAATTGGATCCCATAGTCTATATCCATTTCCTGCATATCCTACCATCCGCATCTCTTTTGCTCTTTTATCTAATTTATTTCCTTTTGGTACTATTACCATCCATGCCTTGGAACCAAAGACTCTCAGTCTGTTCAAGTTAGTTTCACCATAATATATGTTAGTAGGTATATCAAAATTCAATGCTTTAGTTGGTGAACGGTTTAACTGATGAGCAGCACAACTCATTGCTTCTCCCCATAAATATTTTGGTAGGTTTGTTTCTGCTAACAACGTTCTGGCTTTATTAAACAAAGTTAAATTCATTCGCTCAGCGACGCCATTTTGTTTTGGTGTATATGCCTGAGTGTATTCTATTGTTGTTCCATTATTTCTACAAAACCATTGTAGCTTATTTGCTCTAAATTCTTTTCCATTATCACATCTAACTCTACTTACCTTTTGTCCTGTTTTATTCTGAATTCTATTTATGTAGTCTATTACGTTATCCGTTGCTTCACTTTTATTTTTCAATAAGTATACCACAGTAAAATGTGAATAATCATCAATAATAGTTTGACAGTACCGATGACCATCAATTGAAATTGGATGAACTGGTCCTGCTATGTCCGTATGCAGCAACTCGGCTATCCTTCTTGATCTTGGTTTCATAATCGTTTGAAAAGGTGGTCTTGTTGCTTTACCTTCCATACAAGGTCCACATACCTCATCACTTCTTGGTAACTTCATAATACCTAAGCATTTTCTATTAAGGTGTCCCAGCCGTTTGTGCCATAAATCATTATCTACTTTATTTAACATACATTGCTCGCTGCTCAAATGTTGAAGTGTTAAAGTATACAATTTCCCAGTTAACTCCCCTTTAATAGAATCATTTTTATTACTAATAACAACCCCATTATTACAAAATTTAATTTCTGAACCTTTTTCTGACAATTTCTTTACTGATAATATATTATGAGATAACTTATCAAGAATTAACGCTTCAAACTGTATTCTATGTTTACCATCTGTTAAAAACAATTTACCTTTTTTATTTGACATTATAAACTCACCATTGGCTATACAAATCTTTACTTCATTGTCCAGTACTTCCACTTCCTCCATATATGGCTCATATTCTGACTGTATTAAGTGTTCAGTTGCGCCCGAGTCCACAACAAATTTAATGTCATGTCCATGTTTCATCATACTTGAACCTGTAAACGCTGAAAAGAAATATTGTTTATCTTCTTCATCTATATTTTCTGCTATCATTGCTTTTGACTGTCCTCGTCCTCGTCCTCTATAATATGTATTTCTTCCTCTTGGCCTTCTCTGTCCTGATATATTTCCTCTTATATGATTATTGTCTTGTCCTTGTTTGTTTTTGCACTCATATGATTTGTGTCCTCTTTTTCCGCACCCATAACAGGTTATAAACGCTTGCTCTTGTTTTTCCTCTATCCTTTCCTTCGTGCTCACTTTTAATTCCTCATCCAGCAATCTTGCTTTTACAAAATCCATTTTTAATTCGTTGTCCGTTCCTATTGTTTCAATTGTTGTTATGACAGTGTCATATTTATCCGGTAAGCCTATCATTAGATAGCATACTTTATCTACTTCCTGTATTGCTTCTCCCAGACCGTCCAATTCTACAATCAAGTTTTCAAACCTTTGAAAATAGTCTTCTAATTTTTCACCTTCTGCACATTTCATCATTAATAGTTTTCTTCGTAGATTCAGTTTTGACAGAACACTTTGTCTTTTAAATACTTTTGTTAACTCCTCTATCATAGCTCTGCTCGTTTTACATTCTCTTATATAATTCAGGTGTTTATCGCTCACACAATTAATTATTATTGTTTTGGCTTTGGCATCTTTATTTTTGAATTCAATTTTTTCTTCTGCACATAAATTTTCCTCATTTATTTTTAGCATTTCTCCCACTTGTCTTTCTTCTAATATGCTTTTCACTCTGAAGAGCCAATTGTTGAAGTTTTCCGCAGTTTGCTGTTGTGACGCCATTTTGTTGCATCACCCAAACCACGCCGCAAATAAAATTAACACACGATTGTGTTTTACTTACGATAATTTCCGTCTCTTTAATGTATTCTGGGCCCATAACCTTTGTTGGGCTATTTCAGTAATACACAGTGGAATATTCTCATTTAATTACTTTTATTTTTACTTTTAACATCGAGAGGCACACTTACACATTTTTGCGACCATTACGAGAGAGAGCGCTTTCTTCCTCTTCTCTTACAATTTGACAACTTACAATCTATATTCTTAAATCGATATTCAATACTATGAAAGGGTCGATTTTCCCCAAAGTTAATTCGTCCCCTTTTTATTAAAACTCCATTCCATACATTGAAAGTTGATTCGTCCCATGCATTAAAAAATAAAACAGTGTATGTGTAAATTTGTCCCAAGTTTTCAATTATAGCAAAATAAATACGTTTTAATTTTACTTATTGTTTGATTTACTTAAAAAGTGGGACGAATTAACTTTATAAAAATACTACTGAGGCAAAACACATACTTTCTTGTGGGACGAATTAACTTTTCGACAAATCGACAACAACCCTATGAAACCCCTTTCACAGGGTTGTTGTCGATTTGCCCCAAAGTTAATTGCTGCTAGACAACCGAATTTGGTCCGGTACCAAGCCATCGAACCGTCCGGTAGTCTGTATTATCCCGTTCGAATTTCTAAAAAACGTTTTCTTATCGGATACCTAATATGAGCTCTCCCTCCATGACACCCTCCAAGTCTCGGTCTCTAATGATCAGCGATTTAGCGTTGATCCGTCAAACAGTCATTCAGGCAGGACAAAGTAGCTACTTAAAAACTTAGAATACAATTTATATTTATTTATCTTTATTACATAAATATATTGAGTAATAAATAATTGTAAACATGTTAAGGAGGTTTGTAGTATACTATCGTAAATGTCTAGTAATAATCATTTTTCATTAGCGGATAAGAGTGATGTTTCCGCACTAGTTAAATTAACAGTAGATTACTGCGGTAGGCGAACCTAACTTCATTTTATTGATTTGTTATATCGTTTGAATTGATAACCAATTAAGTAATTTTATTGCTGTTAGGGGCCAAATTACAGCTGGTCTATCTATTCTCGTAATAAAATCAGTTAAAATCTAGCCTCAAGAAGCGCTAACTCGCTCGTCTTATATTTTTAACTAGTAAAATACTTGCAACTTCGTTTGCGAATATCTTGCTTTCCCGTGGGTATTTTGAAAAATCCTTTTGTTAGCACACCCCTAGACGTCGTAAGGAACCTACATTCCAAATTTGGAATCTCTAGACCCAGCGGTTTGGGCTGTGCGTTGATATATTATATTTATGAGCCATTTCGCAAAAAATATTAGGATAATTTGACTGCGCAGCAATTCAACTGAATTCAGAATATCGATACACTCACAGTGTACTGAGAACATGAAAAAATGTAATAATTGTAATAAATATTAATATGTAATATCTATTAGAAATGGACAAAGTTAGGACGACGCGAATACATAAAGAATTTAGTAAATGTATTTTGTTTTATTTTTAATTTTCCAGAATTAGAAATAATACAATTGCCACTTTTGCGGATGACACTGCTATAATGTCTGTCGGTATTTAGTAAAATCCAAGTTACTGTAACAAAAGTTCATAAGTGGGCTCAAAAATGGCGAATCAAACTAATTGAATCAAAATCTGTCCACATTGACTTTACAAACAAAAACCCGCACTACCATCCAGTGTATTTAGATAGCCAACCAATACCGTATTCTAATATGGCTAAATATCTCGGTATGACCCTAGATGCGAAACTACGCTGGAAAGCTCACGTCAAGAAGAAAAGACAAGAGCTAGAAATACGCTATAGAGACATGTATTGGCTGCTCGGCAGAAAATCCAGCCTGTCAACACACAATAATTCAACGGTTCCAAAATAAAGTACTTAGGGGCATTGTAAGCGCACCTTGGTACTTCGCAAATGACAATCTCCATTGGGATCTTAAAAATGGAGTTCGTAGCTAAAGTGGTTCAAAAGTGTGCAGAAGCTCATGAACTCAGACTTCGACATCATGTGAATCCTGAGGCAACCCAGCTTCTCGATAACACAGACCTAGTGAGAAGGCTCAAAAGAACTAAACCCTTTGAGTTAGTGTAGTGTAGTGAAAACCATACTAGTGATAGTGCAATAACATTTAACACATGAACAAAGTGTTTTAATTAATAGACACTAAGATAAGTCGATGGACAATATTCTTAGACAATACGTTTTATAAGTTTAGGTCAAAATTAAATTACTAATTAGCCAATTGCTAGATTGTAATATTCTTAAGTAGGGATTATACATTCATACTTAAATAATAAAAAATAAATTTTAATTTAAATAAATAAATATTGTGAAAATATTTAAGGAATTACTTTCAATAACGAATAACGTTTAATAAAATGTAAATTTCTTTTGGAAATAATGGAAAAAATCAAGGTAGAATTTGACACATTTTCGCGGATCTTACGTAAAATCTTTATTTATTTTAAAATTATTTCAAATACTCTATCAAAAAAGTAGATTTTTTTTATTTATATTTTATTTAATTTTAATGGAAGATAAGGGATCCAAAAATCTTGCTCCGAGCAGTTTTTCGCAAACTTGACTTGGGAGATTATTAATATACATTATTATAAAAAAATATTTCAAAATGTACTACAATAAATGTCGACGAAAAGTACCGAGCTATCCAAACCATGTACTGTCTAATGTAAAAGTAATGCCTGACATAGAAATCTAGGAGCTCAAAAACACTCGTAGTGTTAGTCTCAGTCAGGACTTTGCATTTTATATAGACAAACTTTGCCCCCCTTTTTCATCCCCTTGGAGTTAGAATTTCTAAAAATCCTTTCTTATCGGACACCTACGTCAAACAAAGAATACACCTTCCAAGTTACAGGTCTCTACACAGTCTCTACGATCAGCGGTTTGGGCTGTGATTCTCAGTCAGTCAGCCAGTCAGGACAAAGAATTATATAAATATTAGAATGAGCAAGATAGTGCTTGAGATTGAGACTGTTAACTTCTCTGAGCGAAGAGTATCATTCCTTGTTGTTATCAATGATACAAGTCGACTTATATCGTATTACACATACATATTCGAAAGCAGAAGAAAATTACACAACTTTTGGTTTAATTCACATCTTTCTAGCGGATTACTTTCGGGGTTTGTGCATAATGATAGTACTGGAGTGCTTTTCAATCTTGATTTATTGATGTATGAGAACTCGAGTAAATTCCTTCACGCAATATGTAGAAAACTTGAATCATATTTACCCGCTCACCTCTTGCATAGGTTGATTATACTTTGAGCATGACTTTATGAAATCAAAACGCCTAAGTGCCCACACAAAATCGGCAATTATTAAGTTCACTTTATCATTGTAAGTTACGCATAACATCTGTAGACTTCCGGCCCAGTTTCCATCAAAAGTGGAACTAATTCACGGTGGCATCACATTCAACCTTGCAACCACAATCATATTAAAAATACTATCACTCTTATGTCTCTAAAGCTTAAGGTGTAAAATAAAATAACCTAAGTTATTGCAGTTTACGATTTGGAATAACGAAACACATTCTTAGACACGCGTGACGATTCTAGACGGTCATTGTGTTGTGGTGAGATAAGGAATAAAGTGGTATGTCCGTATGTTAGCCATGATCCAAATTTACAGTTAACTTTACTATTCATTAACAACCACATCATTTGAAAGAAAGAAAGAAAAAATATTTATTTGGAACACTTAACTTAACATTTCGACTATATACATAACTTCTATAGATTCAAAAATTCAAAAAAAATCAAAATTCTTTATTTCTTTAACAAAGGTACACGTACAATAATTTCTTGTATTGGTGCCCTTCTAGTAAGTGTGAAACACCTGTATCAGAAGGGCACGCTCTTCCATAGCCGTAGTACAATAGAGTACCAAGTAATTAGTCCATATAAAGTTATAATATATATGTATCTAAAAAGAAATTCTGTTAAATGTATAAATATAAATTTTGAAAAAACTACAAACTAATACAATAACAAAATTAAAGCTAAGAAGTTCCAAGAGTTAGTCTGTGCGAAAGTTGTGTAATAAAGTTTACCCATTTTATTTTTAAATTGTTTATATGTTTTTATGTGCAATAAGAGCCTCAGCTTCATCATAATCAATCGTTTTTAGCCAATTAGTTATTAGTTTTTTGCAAGTATACCTTTTTAGCATGTAAATATCAAGTTTTTTATTCAATACGTTGTACAAATGTGTTGCTTGTCTATCAAGCTGCCGTCCAGCAAAAGTTGTCCTAGCACCAGTATTTATTCTAATCGCAACCTTTCTGCGTTTTAATTGATAAGCTGGGTCAGGTGTTAGTGTTTTATGTAGTTTTAGTATCGCATGTAGAATATATAACTTTCTTACTGACAAGAGATCGCAATCTAAGTACAAATTGGAAGTAGAAAATGTCTTTGGTTTAAAGTAGGCTATCTTCAGAAGCAATCTTTGAGATCTTTCTACTTCCAAAAATTTTACCTTGGTTGCACCACCCCATATAGGAATGCAGTAGGTTAGGACTGACTGTGCTAGAGCAATATAAATTAGCTTAAGTAAAGACTTAGATGCAATGTACCTTAGCTTAATGAATATCCAAATAAGTTTACGAATCCTGGTAGAAATAAGTTCAAGATGATTATGCCAAGACAAATGCTGATCCATGATGATCCCCAAATATTTAATAGACTGCGTTTTCTCTATAGACGGACACACACAGCTATCAAGAGTTTCATTGCAATTGAGTTGGTGGATATGAATTTTAAACTCAGGTGGAGGTTGTGTTGCTTTGTTTATGGTGTAGCATAAATACTTAGTTTTTTGGGAGTTCAATGTAAGTAGGTTATGTTTTAGCCATGTGTCAACCTGAGTGAGACCCGCTTGAGCCTTCAAACGAATTGATTGCCAAGAGTCGCCAGAAAACACGATTGCAGTATCATCGGCATATGAGAAAACTTTGGCGTCAAGTAACTGAAGATTAAGCAAGTCATTAATATATACTAAGAAAAGCGTAGGACCAAGTACGCTCCCCTGAGGGACGCCAAAGTTAATGTTGGAATAATCACTGGTATGCATGCCCACTTTAACACATTGTTGTCTGTTTGTCAAGTAGTCTTTAAATAGTTCAAGAGGAATACCTCGAATTCCGATAAACTCCAGTTTATGTAAAAGAATAGGGACAGAGACCGTATCAAATGCGTTTTTTAGGTCTAGAAATACCGCAAGACACTTGTTACTTTTATCTAATTGTTGTATTACCAGGTTAGACAAGGCAGTAATGGCATCTTCAGTAGACTTATTTTGTCTAAAACCAAACTGTCTGTCGGATATTATATTATATTTATTAAGGTAGCTGATAAGTCTAATGTTAATTACTTTTTCCATTATTTTCGAGATTACAGTTAAAACTGAAATAGGTCTATAATTGGTGACTAGGTCTCTGTCACCACCCTTGTACACTGGAGTTACAATTGCCCTCTTAAGAGAAGCAGGGAAAACGCCATCACTGAAACACAGATTTATAAAGTATGTTAAGACAGGCACTACTTCACATCTAGCCAGTTTCAAAAAGTCGGTAGGAATAGCGTCCCAGCCAGAAGCACTAGAGGATTTTAAGTTCATAAGGATTCTATCAACCTCATCTTCATCGGTGTCCAACAAAACAAACGAAGTAGGGTGTCTTTGAAGATTCACAGAAAATCCTCTACTTGTGCTGCTCGGGGCTGAAGGGGGAACAATAGAAGATGCCAGTACCTTACCAACATTAGCAAAATGTTGATTAATATAATTAACGGACTCAACTGGTTCTTGTTTTACATTGAGCAAGTGCGTGTTGTCTGATCTATTTTGTTTATGACCCGAAACTTTGGTAATTGTCTTCCACAGACATTTAGGATTTTTAGTTGACGCTTTAAGTAAATTTCTCTCATAAGTCCTTTTAAGTTTTTTTATAAGTGAATTACAAAAATTACGATAGCGCCTATAAGTAATGCATAATATGACATCGTTGGGGTTTTTGCGCAATTTCATTTGCATTCTATTTCTATTTCGTATACATCGAAGTACACCCGGTGTTATCCACGGCTTAATAGTGCGTTTGCTTTTAGGAACAGGAAAAACTTTTGTATTTTCTTTTAATGAATCGGAGACTATTTTTATTAACTGGTCCAAAAGTAAATTTGGATTAATACAAAGTAGTAATTTTGACAAATTTTTCTTAGTCAAGCTATTTAAAGCTTCATTAAAATCAATGGAAGTTTTATACTTCGGTGGAGTTGTACTAGTTTTAAGTTTTGCGAAAGCCAAGACAATCATTGCATGATCAGTAATAGTTGTATTTAAAACAGCTATTAGCGCAGAAATATTGTTTATATTTTTTATCATAAAGTGATCTAAGCAGCCTTCCAGTCTAGTTGGTAGAATATGGCCAGGCATAATACCATAGGACGCTAGAGTATTAAGATACGAGTGTCTGTTATTTCGTTCCGAGGATTCTTCGTTTTCTTTTATTATTAGGTATATATAGGTACTTCGAAATGGTTTTGGAGAAAATTCCAAGATGATTCCAAGTGTCGTTGGATGAGAAATCAGTGCTTTCAAGCTTGATACAATTATTTGTCTTAACTTTTCTCGACAACAGTCGTGACTCGTTATGAATAAAGTAACGAAGTACATACTCTCTGAAATACGGAGTATTTTTTTTTTTAATCCATCCAAATCCAAATACTCGCTGGAATCAACGACATTCCTTAATTTCATCATTCGTTTAACATCCGCAACATGACGTTGACCGACTGTATGTACTTACCAATTAGAATATTATAACGCCAGCGGCACCTACCCATTCTTCTATAATTTATTTTTCATATTTACGTATCCAAGAGAGACATATAGGGGGTCTTGATCTTTCAGCAGTGGTATTAAAAAATTCATTGTTTCACTCAAAACCCTCCATTAAGTAAAGTAAACAATTAATCTATTTCCAATCAATGTCAAACTAAATACATAGGATAGCCCTATTGATGTACTCTATAACAATGTCTTTGAGGGAGCCTCCGAGCCGCACCAATCAGAGAGCGCGGGCACAGGGGTGGCAGCGGAAACTTTGCGAGGAAATTCAATTAAACTTGAGCGCCCGCCCTTATCTGATGACTCCGTGGAGAGAGCTCTGCTACGTAACGAGATGGTATAGGGTTGCCGATTTAACATTTTCTTCAGATTTTATTTTTAAAAGCAAACTATGGTCAAGCAAGATGAATAATATTAGCCAATTTTAACTTTAATTCCAAGTAAAATCTCAAGCTGTCTTTTTTTTAGGGTTCCGTAGTAGTACAAGGAACCCTTATAGTTTCGCAATGTCTGTCTGTCCGTCTGTCCGCGGTCTAGCGCCTAGACGCTTAATGCTAGAAAGCTAGAATTTGATATGTATACACATACTAACAATGGTAACAAAGTGCTGGAACAAAATTTTGAAAAATATTTTTTTTGGAGTGCCTCCCCTACATGTAAAGTGAAAATGAAATTATCGTTAGATAGGTCTCTTCAAAACATTGAGGGTGTAGAAAGATCATTTTTCGATACAATGATCCGTTTCGGAATTATTTACATTTATCGTGTCAATTTTCGTTTTGCACGGTGGTCCCTCTCTATCTCCGAAAGCTTTATGTTTAGAAATTTGAAAAGAATCATGATAGTAATCCATATGCTGAACCTTCAATGAAAACTATAACGGTTAAGTAGGCTCTACTAGTTACCGAGTAATAGCCGACGAACTTATAAAATAAAATTTCTTTGATGAAAACTTACAAATGTGATAGAATTTGATATTGGACTCAACTGGCAAGCAAAGCACAGCAAATACGGAACCCTACATTGTGCGTAGTCCGACACGTACTTGCCCGGTTTTTTTCGACTATAATTGAAAGCATTTTTAACATTATTTCGTATGGCAGATGCAACTCTGCCGAAACGTCGGATGTAAAAATAAATAGGTATCCCCGCCGTGAATTTCCAATAATAAATAATATTTTCTCTATTTAACTGGGTTGTAGATGTAATAATTATTATTACAATTCGAAAAACAATTCTCGTAAAATCACTATATAGCAATATCCGAGGGTCACTATCGTAATTACAAAACATAAAATAACTTGACATTATTGGTCTTTCGCGGACGTCTTATACAGCAACCAGAAAAATGAGGCCGGTCGCATCGCCTACCTACCTTATAAATCTCATTGCCTACCTTGCTCTTCTTGGATCTAATCGCAATTTCAATTTCGATTCCGTATAATTTCAATTTACAATTATTGGCAAATGCTAATTCATACCCATGAAATCTACATGAAATGTTATAATTTACTGTTTGGTTAGCGAACTACCTAGAGCAGCTACCCCCCTATTGACAGGCAAAAAAAAATCAAGGAAATAATTTTACTTTGGCTACACCCTTGCATTCCACGTATCTAAATAAAGAATCATAATGTATGCAGTCCGTGGCATTTATAGACCACTAGCTACGGACACAACAGAAGTAGGTTAATTATTCAATAACAATACTTCCTACTCCATCTTATTTCTTTCTGATTAAATTCTTTGTGACTGTGAGTTCCAAGTTAGCTGAGTTGTGTGAGTTCCAAGACATTGGTTTCTCCCCCGGGATGTCAAAACGCTTCATTGCTTATTGTCAATCTGAGGTCGCCGTTGTTGATCCTGGGTCTACTGGAGACTGGTGGGTATGTGTGGTGGGCTTGTCCTGATTTCGCTAAAAATCAATAAATATAAATTAAATTAAAAATAATCCGTGTAATCCTGGCTGAACGCGCCTCGACGACGACGCGCGCGCCTCTCTGTAAAATAGATAGAACATTAGCTTCAACCGTCAACACGCTCACACAACACAGTCATCGCAATTTTTGTCTGCCATCTTTTTTTTTTTTTTATACCACACAGGTGGCAAACAAGCCTGATCGGCCTGATGGTAAGCCGTCACCGTAGCATAAAGACGTAAGCAATACCGGGGGTATCACTCACGCGTTGCCAACCCTCCCAATCCCCCCAAGTGGAGCTCTGGAGACCTTACTCACTGTAGGAACACAACATGGCCGAGACCAATGCTATTTGGCTACGATCTTCTGTACGATCATCTAATTGTTAGGGCCCACAATGACATTTTGTAGAGATGCAGTCCCGCGTGTTCAATGTGCTTCTGCATCTACCTGTCTACTGTCGCTCGTTTGTCGCGTTAGAATGGATAGCGACTGTATCGATACGAACTCGCGACCGCATCGCTACTGCAGCGCTACAAAAAATCGTTGTGGGTTAGCGACTTTAGACGCATAGACACTTTTTTATACCATTATGGTGGCAAACAAGAATACGGCCCGCCTGATGGTAAGCAGTCACCGTAGCCTATGGACGCTTGCAACACCGGGGGTATCACTCGCGCGTTGCCGACCCTGTAAAAAGTGGAGCTCTGGAGACCTTTCTCGCCGTAGGGACACAACATGGCCGAGACCTGACCCGAGATGCTTTTTGGCTACGATCTTCTGTACTGAAAGAAGCAGGTTAATTATTAGTTTTTTTTCTCATTTCGGACCTACCAACCCTAAATCTTAACCAATAACGTCTAAATCCCCATCCCTCTGAAAGCGAAGCGTCAAGCGCGACTCTCGTAACCGCTAAGCCCGACCTGTGACGTTATCTCACTCCACTTAAGGTTGCCAATCCTCACCCTTGTGTAAAACAAGACCATATTTACAACCAAATGTAAACACGTAATGAATTTTAGACTTTATAACCTAAGATATAAGATGCGGGGCTTTTTTGGCAATTGCAAACCGTAAGCTTGTTTTATTGTAATCAAGGGATTCCTTGTTACGTAACGATAGCCTTGAATGGAATTTTGCAAGGAATTGTATTTTGACGGTTTAAGTTTTAACGCTGAAATGTTTTAGTTGGTCAGTAAGAAAAAAATAATTTGTAGTGGTAGAGTAACTATTAAGTAAAATGTGGTAGAGCACTTAATAAATGGGCTAGCTCCACTGGGGAGTACCTACCATACACTCAAAAGATCTGCGTGCATGAAGCTGTAATGAGTTCGGTATGTGATATCTAGAAGTCCAACTCCTGTCACCTTTCTTTCTGTTAGTTCTGTTACATGCCGGCAACGGCCAAAGTACTCCCCCAGTGATTCTGTACTCTATGGACGAAGGTGATCACTGATGTTGGACTGATATTCGGGATAAACATTATCCTATGTCTTAATCTGTGTTATAAACTAGCTGTATACCATTTCATGCAAATCTGTCCAGCCGTTTTGCGTAAAAGAGTAACTAACTAACATTCATACAACTTTCGCGTTTATAATATTACCACAGATTACATACTTAATAATTACTTCGTATTAATAAGGATTACTCGACAACACATAAATAATAATTCAACACTAATTGCCACAATAAGAAACAGTGCTAAAAATATATTCGAATTATATGGACAATTGTTTTAAAACTAAAAGATTACGCAAGTACTACGAACAACGCAAAAAAAATTGCCAAATAAAGTTGGCATAGTCATAAGTTATTTCTAAATTATTCAAAACATTATTACATAGTGTAAAAGTATTTTAAGTAGGTGCTATGTAATTATCAAAGTCAGTCATCGATATTATTCGAATAATCAAGTAACTCACAATGAGGTTACTCGATTACAACTTAGATTTACAAGTTAAGTTATATAAATATTATGTTGTAACCATGTAACGTTTTAAATGCGAAACTGTAAAATACATTTTATAGATTATAAACTAAAGTAGGAATCGATTATTTATGCATCACAGCGAATTGCGCAAAAACATCTTTATTATAAACCTTTCTCTGTCATATCACATTTAATGTGTAACTTTAAGATATGTTTTTGAAGTGGCCAATTAAGAACTAAAATGTCACCCCAAAATTATACCATTTGGAGTAAAAAAGCTTTAGGCCAAGCAAATTGAGCAATGAGTCCCAGGATGATTTTAAGAATGGAGATAGAGCATATGATATAAGATCCGATGGTCGACGCTGATAATCTGTGAGGTCAGAGGGAAGTACTACCCTCACACAGAATATTGGCGTGCAGCAATACGGTTCGGTGAGTTAGAGACCCATAATCATGACCGTGGCGTAATGGTTACCACGCCACCCAGGAGGCCCCGGGTTCAATTCCCGGTCGGGTCGAAAAACGTACTTTTTCTGATTGGCCTTGTGTCTTGGATGTTTATCTATTTATGTGTTTGTTATAAAATATAGTATCGTAGAGTTAGTATCCCTTAACACAAGTTTCGAACTTACTTTGTGGCTAGCTTAGGAATAAAGGTAATATGAAGAAAGGTAAGACAGGAATCGGCTCAGTGTCTCTGTCAAACGGCTCAGTTTTTATTTTAGTGGATCAACAATTCAACATGCACTTTACCAACCTCATTCAAAAAATATAACTCTTAATAATAATAATTAAATTAAAACCTATTAAGTTCTGTATAATTTCATGGCAGAGTTTTAGCTTTAGCAAAGCAGCGAGTGTAACACCCAGATAAGTAGGGATGACATGACACCCTCAAATCGCTCTCCCTGGGGAAAGCACATCGCTTAGTTTTCTGTCTACTCTCGGCTTAAAGGATGTCACAGATAAAATATTTTAAAAGTTGAAAGAAGAAAATCAAAATTGCATCTATCTTATTTACGATGTTTAAATATTTTTGTAATCTAGTGACATTTCGATGATTAAAGAGAAGGAATGCTGAAATATCTTCGTTGTATTGTATAGGTAGGTAAATTATAGGATGGCAAAAGAAAATGAGAAAATCCTCACAATCGGAATAGGCTCTGATTTTACTTCCTCAAACTATACTTATACAAAAAACACACATCTTGTTCTAAATTAATTTAAAAAATTAAATTTTAATTGAAATTAATTATTAATTGCTCGTTCAGAAATGTTTTAGAAAATATTCATTCCTACAGATTCGGCCACGACGGCCACGACAAAGTTAAAAAACAATTAAAATGAATGACCTTATAATTTTTAGCAATCTCAAAAACGTGTTTTCTTTTTTTATGTTATACGGCAGATAAACAGGCAAGCGGGCCACCTGATGAAAAAAATGGTCACCGCCGCCTATGGACATCAGCAACACCAGGAGCACTACCAACCAATGCGTTGCCCACCTCTGACGAGACCTCTAATGTACAGTCAGGTGCATGTCGAGCTTTACACTTGCAGTAGGCACAATATTTGCTCTTATGACATAGAAATAACTTATAAATGGTACAAAGTACAATATGTATAAAGGTCGACTTGCTCTTGACTGTACCTACCTCTTATCTTTTTGTTTATTGCAAATAAAGCATATTCTATCTATTAAATAATTACCATTTACCATTCATATTCGATGAAGCAGGATGTAGCTGTCAGTTATCAAAACCATGATAAAGTAAATTTATTAATACCAAAATTCAATATAATATTCGGACGCCATTTCCCCAAAAGAGGTTTTCATTCGAAAAACCGCATTGCTAAGCTAACATTCGTAACGAAATGTCACTGAAACAGTTTATTTAATAAGTAACCTTATTTTCTGAGTTATAAAAGTTAAAGTATAACAGTTGATATTGTGCTATATGATGTTTTATTACTGAGATGACGTCCGGGAAAAATGGGAAAACGGTGACAGGGCTGAGAGCCGTGATAGCGCGCTGAAAGCGTGGTGTGGTGACTCCGATAGGGTTGTGCAAACGGATTTAGTTGGTAACTTGTTAAGTAAGCTAGGTAAATGGTATAAAGATATAGTTCCACCCTGTACTTTTGTGCTGTTTATTGATTACCTTTTATAAGCTGGCTGCTAGTGGTTTAATGGTATGTATTTTGTTAATGTCCGTTGCAATCAAATAAAAGATTTATCTATCTATCTACAAAAGGAAAAAAAAACTGTAGACGTGTTTAGAGCTAGTTTGTGAAACGCAATTTTAAAGTTCAATTCCAATATTTATTGCGTTCCGTTCCATACAGTATGTTTAAGTTGTTGCAGATATGATCTAAAAGTACACATTTAATATGGGCCCTTGTTGTTTGTTAAGTTAAACGCATATAGCTGTCACTTTCAAACTAAAGAAAAAAAGAGATAGATTGAAATTTGATGTGGAATTAAAATTAACATGCGTTTCAGAAACTAGCTGTAAACCTACATCTTCATTTATTTTTATTTATTTACCGAACGTCAGCTGATCAATTGCACCCAAACTGCAATATTTCGGCTGACGTCAAATTGAAAAATGAGATTTTTTCCGTCATATTCAGTCAGCTCTTGAAATTTTCAAGGTTAATGACACATTACATTACAGCTGTCACTGTAAAACTAAGGAAAAAAAAAGTAGCTCGAGAGTTAATGGTGCTAATTCTGTTGTACAAAGGTTGTCCATTTAAATAAGCTAAACTAATTTTGACAGGACTAAAAGTGTTGCTATCCTTGTCACTAATTGTAAACCAAGGAAGGACAACAACACCTTTGGTCCTGTCAAAATTAGTTTAGCCTAGTTAAATGTACAGTGCCCTGTTTAGGCCGTCATCTGTATCTGTTCTTTCCCTCTGTGAGAGACAGACTAAAGAAAACCTGGCTAGAGGTCGACCATCAAGTAGCTCAATTTTTAACGGGACACGGAAACTTTAAGGCCAAGTTATTTTATTTCAAGGTTGTACCTTCTCCTTTCTGTGAGTGTTCTACCGCAAATACCAGAGTAGAACAAACAGCTCATCACGTTCTGTGGGAGTGTGATCTTTGGCATGACGAACGCGTAATCATGTTGGATTCTTTACATGTCACTTCGGGCGTAGTTTATTATTCTGATCTCGTAGCAAGCAGAGAAAATTATCAGGCATTTAGAAGGTTTTGCAATACATATTATTGGAATCAAAATAGTAAACAACAGCTCATAGCATTAGGTCCCAATAGTAATGTAACAATAGACCGTGGTGCTCGGAAATCGAGCCTCACTTGATTTGCCATCTCTCTAGGGTATAATGCCTTTTGCTTCAAATTGCTGTTTCTCACGTAATTGTTAAGGAGGGAAGTCCTTTCAATACTTCCTACTCCGACTATCTTCTTTCTGATTAAATTCGTTGTGAGTTCCAAGACAGCTGTAGTTTTCTTCCCCGGGACGTCAATCAGCTTCATTGCTTATTGTCTATCTGAGGTCGCCGTTGTTGATCCTGGCTACACAGGAGACACAGTGGTGGGAATGTGTGGTGGGCTTGTCCCGATAGTTAAATGTACAACAGAATTAGCACTAATGTGTTATTTTTTTGTCTTATTTAATGGCTTCTGTCGTGTCTTAGCGACACATAAACAATTTCGCCAATGTCGAGTATTACAAATGAACACTTTTTAGCAAAAAAGTACACTTTATAAAGGCAACGTGGTACAGTGAGGATCCGAGGTCACCATTTTGACGACCTTCGTTGACAAGGCGGCGATCTCGAATCCCAGAAATTGTTAAAATGCCTTTCAGAAACTGACAGATTGTCATCTACCTACCTACTATTTATGTACTTACGTCCATTGATTTCTTTTTCTAAGTTTTCTTACTAATAAAGTTCGTTGCAAATGAAACATGTTACTTGAAATAGATTCAGCAGTGCTGTAAAAACAAAACAAAAAAGCAGTGTCAGCCCTAGCAGCACTGGCCTGTATCAAGCGATTCAGTGTAAAAATTAAAAAAAGAACGGCGGCGCCATATTGCCCCCGCAAGTTCAATTAACTCGCGGGATTGCGGCTTCATTGTGACAGCATCCATTCTGGTGGATTTATTTTGCACATTCGTTTCACAGTTCAATAATTCGTTTATTATTTTCAATAATCGTATGCGTAATGTATGTTTTCGATGTAGGGTTGACCGCTAATTGTGAGCTAATTAGATAAATTTGGATTTACACTACATACAAAACATAAACCTTACATAAATAAGTTAATGAAATGGAACTTTGTATTTGATAAGAAGACTATTTTGGTTACCATAATAATTTTGTAATAAAATGCAAAAATTAAAAGTGTTGGAGGAAAAATTTAGCTAAGTACCGACAATAAATAAAAAAATTACTTACTTAAATTGATTAAGATTAGATAAAGCACACAACTTATAAAGGTGTTTATTGACAGAGAATTTGCATGTGCACCGTCTTACAGCCAGTTTCTGAAACGCATTTGATTTAATAATAATTCCACATTAAGTCTCAAGCTATCTCTCTCTTTCTTCTTTAGTTTGACAGTGACAGCAATAAATAAATAAAATATTTTTGGACGAATCACACAACGCCATCTAGTTCCAAACTAAACAACTAAGCTTGTACTATGGGTATTAGATTGCTGATATATATATATATATATATATATATATATATATATATATATATATACAGTGGATTTCGGATATAACGACAATGAAGGGACCACTCTATTTTCGTCGTTATATCCGGAAGTCGTTACAGGCAAAGGTGCGGTTTTTCTTAATTTTTAAGGATTTGGATTCAAAGCATTCTAATACATATTTTATCACGGTTTTTCCACATCGTAGATACTGTTGAATGGGAAACTTTGTACTCTTTGCACAAATCAGCATTGTTTTCACCGTTTTTCAATTTTGAAATGATTTCCGGCTTTTCTTTAACAGTGAATGTGCGTCTAGCAGCCATACTTATTCAAAAGTTTACTAAACCCAGTTGCTACTCAGAATATCACTTTGTAACTAAACCATAAAAGCTCCGAAACGTACACGCTTCCCTACCTACTTAGTTGATATCTATAAACAAAAGGTAAAGGTCTCCACACTTGCTGACCATCTGTGTGCAATGGATGTAAACAAAAGATAAGAAATGTTTGTGAAAGAAAAAAATCTTTGTGTCTTTGGCGGCCGACTCCGGTCGCAATATCTGCATGGGATTTCTAGGAATTTGTTACAAATGATTCATTAAAAACAGTCGCTACACCCGAACTCGGCGTTACATCCAAAGTCGCTATAGCCACATGAATTTTGTACTAAAGTATGCTTTATATTCAAGGGACTTAGATTTAACGTCGCTATTCGCTGGGTGCAAAGCGGGGAGTAGGGACAGACGAATCGATCGCAGCGCCCGCCGTGGCTAAAAAAGGAACTCGCGGCGGATGTCATCCTTGCGTATACATAGTGGAGTGTTGTTGTTTATTGTATTTTGTTAAAAATAAAGAAATATGGGTCACGATACCTGCTGTGTTGATAACTGTAAAAACACTGGCGTAAACAGTGCTTGTAAATTCTACAAATTTCCACAAGCACGTTGGAAACAAGAAAAACGAATGAAATGGATAACAGCCGTCAAGAAGAAAAAGTAAGTTAACCTATAAAATCACACTTTTATTGTTTAATTATCCATGTAGTATGAGAATGTTAAGTTAAGTTTACAATAAACGATTTTAAATACGACGTTTCATTGAAAATATTTCTTTGTTTATTTTACTATTCGTAATGACAACTCGCCATTTGACACTTCAGAGTCCGCCTAAAGTTCATCCGCTAGTTGGCGCTGCCGTCGCGCACCCAGCGAATAGGTAAATGGTCGCTACAACCAAGGTCGTAATAAATGAAATCCACTGTATATATACTTAAATACTTTTTTTGTAAATAAATACTTATTATACATAGAAAACACTCAGACCAAGGCAAACAGACATGTTCATGCTCACGAATGTTTGCCTTATGCATTGTAGCAGGATTAGAACGAATAATTTTATTATATGAGTCATTTTTATAAGAGTCAACTTTAAAAACTCGTTTCAGAAACTGACTTTATGTTAATAAACATTAAACTATGCTTGTTGAACGAACAGTTTCAAAATATTACAAATATCAAAAAATTCGAAGCGTATGCTTTCGCTGTCCTACGGAATGTTTTTTCACTTTATTTACATGCTGTATTTTCGCTATGCGACACAGCACTCTAATAATACTTTATTCCTCCCATATTCCTCTTTGACTCTTGACTAAAATAGTTGAAGAGCGAATAGTGATTGCCAAAATATATAAAAACATTAACATCATTGTGACAGTGACAGATCCATATTCTTTCTTTACATTATTGATTATTTCAAGAAGAAGAAGATTCATTCATGTACTTTCTTTGCATTTTGCAACCTTTGTTTTGTTTCTATCTATTGATCTTTTCTGTTTTCTCTTCTGGCTGGCCTGCAGTATTTTAAAACCTGGTCTTCCAATGTGAATTTCAGCGACGGATACCCATCCTTTCATATAAGCTATCAACATCATCCCGCGCAGACAGTAGGTAAGGTAGCTTTGTGAATAGTTTTCGTGTTTTGATATTGCATTGTTTAATGTCTGTGATTGTGTAAGTACCTATTTGATAAGACATATGACACTAGGCCTCTTGACCCATACCATTTATTGGATAACAAATTAAAATTAGATTTTCATTTCATATCTACTTTGTTTTTTTTCTGTAGTTTCCCTAGTTTGTTCTTACCGGCCGGTATGAATTTATTGCATTGTCATTTTGTTTTTAAAAAGAAATTTTATATACTTTGATTTCATCAGCCAGTGACTTGAATTTTTGAATTTGTTCTTTTTTCTTTTTCAGAAGGAGAATAAATTAAAAATGGTATGTAATGTGTAACCATTATATTCAATCAAAATGCATGTTGATGTCAATGAAAATGAAAAATGAGAAACTAATTCATGACTAAAAATAAAAATAAAAATATTTTTTACTTTGTAGAATACAATAGCTTTAAACAAATATTACAAATAAAATGCATACCTACACACATTTGACAGGTCTGGTGGTCGAGTGGCTAGCAATGGTCACTTTATCCCAAGGGCAGAGGGTTCGAATCCTGCACAAGGCAAACATTTGTGTGCATGAACATGTCTGTTTGCCTTGGTCTGGATATTTTCTATGTATAATAAGTATTTATTTACAAAAAAAAAAGTAAATAAAATCAGCAATCTAAAAATATGATTTTTTACACATTTTATTTGTTAGTGAATGTAACCATCTTATTAAGTGTGGCGGCGGTGCTCCAAATTAAAAGGAGATTTATGGCGAGCGATAATTTAATTAGGAAATTTACTTTTCTATAGTAATTAAGAGAAAAATATAGAATCAGACAATAATATCAGCAGGACTATTCTCATGACAAAAAACAGTTTCAATCTTGTCTCAAACTTATGCGCTATTCTGCTCAATTACTATTTGGTATAAGTTAGACAGTGCTTGAGATTGACATGAAATTTTATCTATTTCTGTTACTAACAATTCTTTCAGATCAGTAAAATACATTACCTGCTTCCAATATTACTATTACTACCAGTCATATATTTTTATCATATGACAAAATCACCAGACTTGCCACAGTTTGACCACAATCAATGGTGGGGGCCATATCCTATGGATCAGAATAAAGATACATCTATTAGACCTTATGAAATACAATTCTCTGATGAGGTAAGTTTATTTAATAATTACTAGCTCTTAGCCATGGCATCACCTGCATAGTCATGGGAAAAGTTCCATTGACTTGCGATCTTTTTTTTCCCATGGGAAACTTTATCCCTTGTGGTAAAATTTGCCTAATCACTGTCTGTAATAAAAAAAAACAAAGGAGTAGTGTGAATTTTTATATGGAGTGGGCAAAAATAAACTAAGACATAGAAAAATTAGGACTGAAAATTCAATCTTCTAGTTTTATCCACAACGAAGTAATAGGGGGTCGAAAATGGCTTGAACTGCTTCGAGAAAAGGATGGTACGGCCGTGCGGCTTTTTTGCTCGATTTGGCGTGGCTGTTATGTAGGAATATCCAGCTCCCACTCTTCGCACGCAAAAAGGGCTAATCGGTTGCTTATTTGCGGGGAAAGAAAGAAAGAAAATACATTTATTCTGTACAGCACATGAGACACAAGACAACAACAGCATTTTACAAATCCAAAGAGACAGAAACATTCACACAAAACAGTTACACATTAAAACAAAATACAAGTACCTAGCCAAAGAAAAAAGTCTTTATGTGCCTCACAGCCGCACAGAAAAGGGGTAAAATTCAGCATGATGCCAGATAGCTTCGAAAAACCTATATGGCGCTGATTTTCATTTGACCCCGTTTCCTTAATTTGACACTTCGACGCCGTTGCAATTCCTATATTCCTAAATTAAGGCCTTCAAGACTAACAAACAAACAAGCTAGGCCCTGTCTATGTTTTATGCTTGGTGTCGTATTTGTAAATCTCATTATTCATTTACCGTTTAGATAATCCATGACCTGAGGGAGCGTCTACTACACCGCCGCCCATTCGTGCCGCCTTTGGAAGATGCTGGGTTCACATACGGCTTTAATACAAACTTCCTAACACAAATATTGGACTTTTGGCAGAACAAATATAATTTTAAAGAGAGAGAACAGTTTTTGAACCAGTACGAACACTTTAAGACTAATATACAGGGTTTAGATATACATTTTATTCATGTAAAGCCAACGCTCACTGAAGATGTTGATGTAAGTTTTTAAAATAATTTTTAAAACGATGGTGTAAGAATATCAGTAACACTAGAGGTGCTACCAATATGTTGTTCGCTACCAGAAAAGAAAGGAAGGTCGGAATTGAGAGAAAAGTAAACTAAAAGGAAATTGTTGTAGATTTCTCACTCACCTAACGAAATTTGTTCATTCAGTTTATTTGGTTGTTTCCCACCCAATGTTTTGAATTGTGTAGCACTTAAGAGCCTATTTCACCACTCCCAAATAGTTTATTTGATATAACTGAAACTTATTTGAACAACAAATGGAAAGGTCAAATGCATGAAGTATGTATTTTTGACGTCCACTTGCTCATAAATGACTGAATAAATAGCCTATTTGCCAATTATCTAAATATTCTAATGTATTTCAGGTTGTACCTTTATTGCTTCTCCATGGGTGGCCGGGCTCCGTGCGCGAGTTTTACGAGATCGTACCGAAGCTGGTGACGCCTAGGGCGAACTACAAATTCGTTTTCGAGTTAATCATCCCTAGTCTACCTGGATATGGCTTCTCAGAGGCAAGAATATTACTTTTTCCGTTGGACAGATTTTTAAACGCATCCAAATATTGACTAGGGTTGTCGTTGCTAGGGAAGGAGTTGGGCTTCCGGAACTCTCACTCACCGAACGAAACGCATTGCTGCTTCACGTCGATATTCTGTGAGGGTGGTACTTTCCCGGTCGAGCTAGCCCATTTCGTAATAATTGCTCTACCACTCTATAAAATGTCTCGGCCATGTTGTGTTCCTATGGTGAGTAAGGTCTCCAGAGCTCCACTTGGGGGGGTTGGGAGGGTTGGCAACGCGTGAGTGATACCCCCAGTATTGCAAGCGTCTATAGGCTACGGTGATGCTTACCATCAGGGCCGCATGCTTGTTTGTGGTATAAAAATATAATTAAAACTATTTTTCAGGCCCCAGTTCGTTCTGGATGCGGTCCGGCAGAAATAGGTATAATATTACATAATCTAATGAAGAGGATTGGCCATGAAAAATACTATATACAAGGAGGTGACTATGGTCATGTCATCGGTTCGTTTATGGCAACTATATACCCTAAGGACATATTGGGATATCATACGAATATGCCTGTGTTGCTATTCAATAAACTGGCTAACATTTATGCTATGTTGGGTAAATATATTTTTAATTTTATAGTCACACAAACAATATAAGCGAAATGATTCCAGTCAATGAATTATAGAGTTAGCATATACTCCACTTGGTGACAGAAAAATCAAATTTATAATTATTATTATTATAAATTTTATTTCAGAATTAAATTCCATATTTAGGTTAGTAAAACAATGTACATTGTTTTACTAACCTAAACTATGGTTAGTTAATAAAAAACAACTTATTTTATATTCACCATAGGTGGTCTTGAACCAACATGGGTCTGGTTCCTAAATAAATAAAAAATGCATTTCTTTTATAAGGGCTTATTCAGACTATGTATTTACTTTAGTCGCGGCGATCGGCATTTAATAGATATTCTCTTGTTTTTTCATTGAATTTAGCTCCTAAAAGCGTCCAAAACGCCGATCGTCGTTACTAAAAGCTAGCTACAATACATTTAGCCTGCCTTAAATAAATATAAATTATGTAGAATTTATTATTATAAAAAATGCGTTTGTTTTGAAAAAAAAACTTTGTTATGGCGACGGGCGGCAAGAAAGCGCTCTCAAGGTTTTCGACACAAAGAGTGAGTTTATGTTTTCTATATTTTATTTTTTTAGGTTCATTCTGGCCCAGCTTATTAGTAGAACCTGAACTACAAAGTCGTATGTATCCCCTCGGCGAGCACTACGCAAGACGGATTGAGGAATCCGGCTATCTTCACATACAGGCTTCTAAACCTGATACAATTGGTGAGTTTACAAATAAGCAAGGAATATTTACTAGTCATTTTCAAGGCCACTTATTAAGTGTCTGATAAAAACGATTAAAAACATTGGTGGATACTTTTGTAACAATTTTACATTGGAAACATAACATTCACTTACATCAACCTGTAAGAGAGGGAACGCACGAGCAACTTTGTCTCCCGGCAATTTATTTGTCTATGTCGCCGTCTCCTTGCCGCAATTTGAAAGGTGCGCGCACGAGAGCGACAGCAACACAACTTATTCTCAGTGTTGCCAACATTTTGCGCTTTTTGTACGTTTCAAATAAACAATTTTTAACCCTTGCTTTCGCTCATTTTCTTTGTATTTATGTTTTTAGACGTTTCTAGCCCTTATTTTGGCAAAATTTGGTGTAATAAAAAGATCTATTTTTTTTTAGCTCGTCCGTGTTTTGAATAGTAATAATATGTAGAATTTAAATGTCTGTTTGTCAAAATAGTGTCTTATATTTTCTTTCTTCCCTTTCTCTTCATCATCCTGACTATGCCCTTGGGAGTAATTACTTAACATAAAAATACTTGTTTTTTTTATACCACAAAGGTGGCAAACAAGCATACGGCCGGCCTGATGGTAAGCCGTCACCGTAGCCTATAGACGCTTGCAATACCGGGGGTATCACTCACGCCAACCCTCCCAACCCCCCCAAGTGGAGCTCTGGAGACCTTAATCACCGTAGGAACACAACATGGCCGAGACCAAAGCTATTTGGCTACAATCTCCTGTAAGGAGGATACGGATTATCCGCTATGCCGAACCTCTCTTAAAAAAATTAACGCCTCCAATCTTTACTTCCTTACTAATATTATAAAGGAGAAAGTTTGTTTGTTTGTTATTCCTTCACGGCTTAACTAATCAGCCGATCATTATGAAAATTTGTATATATATTGTCAGGGGTACAGAGCCCAACATAGGCTACTTTTTATCCCGTAAAAGTGTGCCATTCCAGTAAGAAAATATTTTTTCTACTATAGAGGGCGCTATATCGGCCAACAGATGGCGCCACAAGTCGAGCTATGGGTTGTTTTGTTGTCAAACGAGATCTATGTCATAAAATTAACGCGAGCGAACCCGCGGGGAAAAGCTACTTTTTACAATAATTACAAATATATGAATTTCTTTTTGCAGGTGTAGCATTAACAGATACACCATCGGGTTTAGTGGCATATATCCTAGAGAAATTCTCAACATGGACAAATATAGATAATAAGAAAGCAGCAGATGGGAATTTACGAGACAAATTCTCTTTGACGACCCTCTTAGATAATGTTATGATTTACTGGACTTCTAATAGCATTACTACCAGTATGAGATTGTATGCCGAGACATTTTGCAAAAGGAATTTGGCTATGAGTATTGATGAGTGAGTAGACTTTTTATTATGACGACTAAGTTGTAAACCTCTTCCTGCCGTCGTCGTGGCGTCAGAGGCCGCGGGTTCGTTCCCCACACAAAACAAACATTTATAAGGTAATAATTTGTTTAATTTGAGTGTAGAAGTAAAGCGCGTATTACACTACACGATATTCACGAATAAGCGAGAAGCACTTACAACTTCTCACTGTTTAGTATTGCACCATCTCTTTTGTTAGACTCTGAATAGCGTGTAGTGTAATACGCGCTTATGTTTACAAAAATGATTCACTCTCCGCAAAATACACTACCTGTTAACGCACCCGTAAAGCAGATTATAATTAGGTACCTTCCTAACCGCAGGCACAGCATGACTGAGACCAATGCCATTTGGCTATGATCTTCTGTAAGGTGGAGGTCCTTCCCCAGACGGGCTGCTCCGATTAGAGCGGATTATCCGCTGTGCCCTACGACTCTTAAAATGGTCTCTCTCATGGTGAGAAGAAAAGTACAACAGGCGGTCTTATCGCTAAATCAATCTATTCCAGACAACAATTTAATATATTTTTTATTCTATTTCAGCATTGAAACACCAGTACCAACTTGGGGTTTGAAATTCAAACACGAGCTAGCATTTTACCCAGACAGCCTACTTAAGCTAAAATATACAAACTACTTGCACAGTACCGTGGTGGAGGATGGTGGTCATTTTGCTGCATTTGAAAAACCCGATTTGGTGTCAGATGACATTTATGAAGCTGTCGACACATTCATCGAGTTCCATGGCAGTCGGAGCAGGTTAGTATATCATTTTCTATGTATCTTGAGATCACTAATAAAGGAACAGCCCCCTTACTCTTGAAGATAATTCCGCATGATCGCCATTGGATTGTTAATTTTAGACACTCTTTACAGCTAAACTAGCGCTAACTAAATACTAAACTAAATGAAATCTGATTGTATGCTAACCTAATAGGTAGTAAAGTATAAAATTTCAATGGTACGAATTAGGATTTGCTGTTAATTTTGCATTTGAAATTATACAGAATTGAAATTAAAATCGCGATTAATATGCCCAGTAACCAAGCTGGTTATCGGTGCTGACAAACCCTGAGCTAAGTTAACCATGTCGGATCGGTACCAACCCGCACGGATTAGTTGACACCTGAAACCTGCTGCTATCTGTAACCACCCTAAGAAATATAGACATACAAGTAAGATAGCCAGTCTTTGTTTTCGATAGGGTTGCTATGTCCTTATGATCCTAAACCCCTAAGACATAAGGTGTCATCTATAATATAAAAAATGAATCGCTAAATGTGTTTCTAAGCGCAAATCTCGAGAACAGCTGAACTGATTTCACTAATTCTTTTTTAGAATATTCCTTGAAGTACGAGTATGGTTCTTACGGAGAGAAAAAAATAAAAATTCCCATGGGTTAGCGGGATACACGCGAACGAAGTTGCGCGGTTTACACTAGTTAACAATAAATGTGTTTGTGCAGTCCTTTCAATACTTCCTACTCTGACTATCTTCTTTCTGATTAAATTCGTTGTGAGAAGACAGCTGTAGTTTTGTCCCCCGGGACGTCAATAAGCTACATTGCTTATTGTCTATCTGAGGTCGCCGTTGTTGATCCTGGCTACACAGGAGACACAGTGGTGGGAATGTATGGTGGGCTTGTCCCGAAATGTGTTTGTGCAACTCTGATAGAGTACTAAATTGATAATGTGATATCTTGTTTAGATATTATTTAAATTGACCTCTATACGAACCGTGAGAATTCTTGTTTCCTTTGTATTCGAATGAAAATATTTATTTTGATACACGGACACGAACTTTGTGTCTATTGTGCTGATAAAATTATTCCGTTGACATTACAAGCTCAAACTAAAGTGTTAATTCTTTACTAACATACATTTATTTTTGTTTTAGTACGAAAAAACCTGAAAAAACCACAAAACAAGCAGATCCACAAAGAGCCGACACAGTGTACAAATTCAAAGTGAAAAACATACATGGTGTCGAAGTGAATTTGGAGAAATATCGTGGCTACGTCTTGCTTATAGTCAACGTCGCATCCCAATGTGGTTTAACGGACAAAAATTATAAGCAACTCAACGAATTATATGAGAAATATTCCAATAGAGGATTAAAGATACTAGCGTTCCCTTGCAACCAATTTATCAATCAAGAATCTGGGACGGCACAAGAAATATTGAAGTTTGCAAGAGATAAAGGTGCAAAGTTCGATATATTCGAAAAGGTAGACGTTAACGGGAAAGACGCCCACCCGTTGTGGGAATTTTTGAAACGTACACAAAGCGGTACATTTGGTGATTTTATCAAATGGAATTTCTCGAAGTTTATAGTTGATAGGAACGGCGTGCCCGTAGAAAGATTCGCACCAAATGTTGAGCCCTTAGACTTAATACCAACGTTGGAGAAATATTTATGATTTTTAAAACTGAGGAACTTTTTGAGACTTCGTTTAATTGATAAGATGGCGGAAATAAACAATGGTACTTGGGATGATGATGAGGAAGATGATGGTTACACACCTGTGGCATGGTTTGCATAGCTTGTGGGTTTGAGGTGTGGTGTATAGTTGGTTTTAAAGTTGCGCTGACAGCAATTTTTTTATTTTTTTGTTTAATTTTGTACAATATTATAACAGGTTAGTTCCATACTGTACCCAATTCAATACTGTACTTAGTTTTTGTTACTGAGTACGAATAGTTTAAAATGTATGAATCGTCCACGCTGTTAACACACATTATTCAAAAACGCTTCTTATAAGTTCATAAATTTTCGGTTGCCAGCGCCGACGGTCAGCTTGCTGTCAGCGCAACTCTAAAATCAGGCTAATGGTTTTGGGTTATGTGATGAACTTGTTAGGTTAGGAATAATTAAAGAGAATCATGATTTTTTATTTAAGTCTCAAAAGTTCTTCAGAGCACTGATATACGTGAAATTTCCTAGCATGGACACAAATATTATATACTTAAAATAGCATGGTCTTCTAATGTACCAAAAAATACTGCAAAGTACAAGGTAGAAAAGGTACCTTTTAATCCATACTATGTATTTTATTTTTATATATGTTTGACCTTCTTTTACGTCAATAGATTTTATCCAGGAAAAACATTCCCACGGGAAAGATAAAGTAATCAATGGCAGATCTCTGGACCACGCGGGCAAAGCCGCGGGTAACAGCTAATAAATATTTTAACTAAAGGATAAGAATATGTGAAAATAATAATGATTCTTTAACTACTACACTTCTAGTCAGAATCGAAAAATTACGTCATAGTTTTGGAAACAACAAAGTGCGACTCCAGGCTACGATCTAGGGTAGGACTTTGTTTTTTTTTTTCATATGATAGGATGTTTATGTGATAATTTGTGCTAAGGAAGGTGGATGAGTAAATAATTATGAGATTAGTGACGTAATATTTTAAGTTAAAGTCAATTTTATTCAAATTGTCCTGCAACAAGTTGTTGTTTTTTTTTATGTGTAAGGACTTATCCAGACTAGCTCCTTTTAGTCGCGGCGATCGGCATTTTTTTGCGATGCTATAATATTATATACTCTAATTTATAATGTGGTGTAGGTCACTCCTGTTGTGCTAAGAGGAGTTGCCCTAAGGCGTGACCGTCACGCATTTACGGGCCGTGCGGGGGTGCGGCACAAGTGCGGGAGGGTGTCGCCCGCCGCGCCCAGCAACTCCTATTAGCAATTTCTTCATTGTATTTACACAATTGTATACTCGAATAAAATTACAATAAATGACTGCATATACGAGAGATTTTTGTCCAAATAGACATGTCAACACCTAGTCTGTTTTATTACCAAACAAGCATGTACTATGTCCATCGCATATCGCATCGGGTCGCGTGATATTCTAAACCCCCCCCCCCCCCCTATTAATCTCGTTTCATGTCTGTTTATTGCTCAGTCCTATTTGGACTGATATAAGAGTCTGCAGACAAAAAGTCTCTTGTCTGCGCAGAATAAAGACAAAACTAAATATTATTGTTTTATTTCAATAAACATTACTGAATAACAATTAAGCACATAAGAAATTGAAAAAGAAAATGATCAGACCGCTTGCAGTCTTAGGTTCGATAGTCTTGGTAAAGTATTCTTCGAGGTAGTCGACTCACTCCATTGAAGTTCAGGTATTGCACCAATCATCTAAT